>CM057350.1:113960530-115422934 GCA_030015575.1 Agapanthus africanus
TAAACACCGTGGCCATCACCATCACCGCACCCATCTCACCGTCGACTGCAAACCATCGACCTCGACTCCACTGGGCAGCATCACCAACTTCAACCCTCTCGACCATCGCTTCAGCTCCAAGTCACCATCACCAAGCACTTCTCATATTCAACCACAACTCTTAACTCCGTTGGAACTCGAGCACCCTCAGATTGTCGTCCCTGCACCTACTCAACCGGATCCGAGATCCCTCATCGCAGCAACACACTGGCTTTCTTCAACATAGCCGAGCTCTTTTGTTGATCCCCGAGCCAATTTGGAACCCTACCCGAGCTGTACATTTTCTTGAGATGAGATCAAATTCCGTTTTCGCTCCATTCATGTTTGCGTGTTGGCATTATCTCCAGGCAAGTGAAACTTGCTACATACTATTTAATCTATTTTCTACTTATTTGAATGCACATTAAACCTGTAGTTTAAATTTAATACCATAGTTTCCATTTTAACATTCCGATGTCCTGTTATATCATTTTAGATTTATAGCCCGGAACATACCATGTTGCATTTAGTGTTACTATACATAGTACCAACATCCATATTTAAATCAAATAACACTTATTTGTATAGCCCATAGTAATCCTTTTATAGTTTATACCCTATCGGACGACCGTTTACTTACAGCTAGTCTAATTTATATTCAATTGCATCTCTAGATTATTTAGTACATATTAACATGATTTTTAACCTCCATATTGCTATACTGCATTCATGTAATGTTGAAACCATCCCGTAAATCCAAACTGATAACCGTGCATCTACATCCTTATAGTTTAGTCTGTATCTATTTGCATGTCATATTACATGTGCCAGTTTGTTGTTCTATTAGTACCCATGCTTGTTTTGTATACCCATGCTTATGCTAGTTTGATTATGAGCACCCACATGAAATCGTGTACACCCTGACATGACTTGTTACACCTATTACTTGACACGACATGGTACCGTGCAACTCTTGACATGACATGACACCTTTATACATTACCTGGCTTGACCTGATGTACCATGGTCTTACCTGTTACCTGATCTTGTGTCTAATGCCAATAAACCTGACCTGTTGTCCTTACGGACCGTTCCTGTTGTCTATCCAGACAAACCTGTACCTGCCTGATCCTGTGTTGGCATTAGCTCCAGATTATTTAAATACTTGACTTGAATACACAACCTAGGGGTATGGGGAAATCAATGATGAAACCTAACTTGTAACTCGACAGTTCGCTACCTTTACTGATCAGTTTTAGAGGCTGGGCCAGCCTTGGGATGATGCTGCTGACATCATCCATCGTTATCCATTACCTTTTAGAGGCTAGGCCAGCCTTGGGATGATGCCATGGATATCATTCATCATTACCCTTTTCCTTTAGTGCCTAGCGACATGTCTCGGTTTCAGCCCGAGAATCTTCACCGTGATCCCGGGTGTTCCCCTCCGAATGACGGCGCGACTGGACGTCTTGCCTGTGATTCGGGGGCAGATGCAAATTGGTGCTATCCGTCCACCTCTCCGAAGATGCCAAGTTGATTTATGGCACCGTGTATCGAAGGTTTAAACGGATGCGTCCGATATAGCAGACTTCGTCAGATTCCCCCTCGCTTAAGAGGTTTTTGATTGTGGGGACGCTCTTCCCTGCAGGCGCAAGCCCCTGCGGTTAATTACGCTACCGCATCGCGGTAACCACTTTCTCCTTCTCCAGATGGTCACTTCGTGTCGCATGTGTTTATTTTGTGTTTAGTTGCCCGTGAATTGTATACGGAGACTGAGTTATGTCGTTGCCCGTAGGGCGTGGACTAGTCCAAATCCGTATTATCTTAGATTTGGGTTTGGGGGTTTTGGGTTTAAGGATACGTTAGCCTCATTCGAGACTAAGATCGACTTAAACATTTGTTAAGGATACGTTAGTCTAGTTTTCAGACTAAGATCAACTTAACGGGATCGTTTAGATCCAACAATAGAGCAATTAAGGGAGCCATGTTGTTTAGTTTAGTGACATTGCGGTCAATAAGTAGTTTAAGGCATTGCGGTCCAGTGTTAGTTTTAAGACATTGCGGTCAAGGTTAAGGACGTTGTAGTCCGTGGATTTAAGGACTCCACAGTCCGATGTTAGTTTTAAGACATCACGGTCAAGGTTAAGGACCTCATAGTCCATGAGTTTAAGGACCCCACAGTCCGTTGTTAGTTTTAAGACATCTCGGTCAAGGTTAAAGACCTCATAGTCCATGAGTTTAAGGACCCACAGTCCGTTGTTAGTTTTAAGCCATCTCGGTCAAGGTTAAGGACCTCATAGTCCATGAGTTTAAGGACCCCACAGTCCGTGTCAATATGTGGTCATCGGGTGTCACGCCCCGCTTCCCAAAATACGGAATGCGAGGGGTAGACAAGGCCAGCCATGCTCCTACGGTCAAGGAAAAGTCCTGCCGTAGTCACACTTCGGCTTCTAGTTTCTCATGGTAAACAGTAAATGATGCGCAGGTAATGAGAAATACAGTAACTGAAAGAAACAATGTAAAGACTGACCTGAAATGGAACAAATGAATGTAAATCGGGAAGGCAAGTCAAGAAGTCTGTGATGCACGTCTAGATCTGGTTCAAGCTAAATCTTCTCCTCACACTGAGCATGCATACTCAGGTCGTCAGAGCGACACAATAGCAATATAAAGTATATAATCAAGTAACAGTTCTAACAGTGGTGAAGGATATGAATAACAGTAAATCAATAACAGCATGAATATAAATGAGCGGGGATAAATGCAGCGGAGCAGTAAAACAGTATAACGATGCGTCATGTATGTCAACACAGTATATAAGGAATGTAAATGACAGTAACCCTATCAGTCTCTAAGTCTCACTGCACAGGTCAATAAGCCTATCGTCAGTCCAAGTGTGAGAGTCAACCACTCGCGAGTGTCCTCCACCCAAGGGTAGAACCCAAGGGCAAGGGACCACGGGCCCAACATGTAACGAATGTATCACGGTGTCTATAGCACATACCCTGTAAATCTCCATATAACTCCCTAAATATATAAGCCGGCATGGGACTCCCGAGATTCTGTTGAATTCACACTTGAACTACCCCACACCCCGTGGTCTACATCATACGCTAACCACAACCCTAAATACTAATCGATCCGTGACAAGTCTGCGCGAGAACTGGAGGCAGGACCTCCATCAAGCACGTCCCGACTAATACCTAAGATAAATGGCAGTGTCGGATGCCTTATCTGTGACATCCGTGCAGGCGCTTCCATAAGTGTCCCATACCACTTATAGTCACACGTACACGCATCCCACAGACGTCGACAATGCAATAGAATAAAAGGGACACTGATTGTGCACAAGTACGTATCACTTTCACTTAATCACGGATACACGAACACTGACGTACTTGCCACAATCATCACTAAAATCTAATACTGGGTAAATGCACGATGTCACTAGGTTATCACTACCATGATATGGGTATGATGTGATGCATGAACAGTATAAAAGCACAATTAAGGTGTCATAAAAACAACAGTCTATTACTTGCACGATTTATCATGAAATATATGTATGTAATTTGGCGAAATGATAAATAGATAGTAATTAATATGTTCAGTTAGCTATCCATAGAATTTTGTTTCAAGCCAATCGGGTTTCAGGATCATTAGTTATAACTGTTTCATTTTAAGCGTTCGCGGCTGGAAATCCGGTTCCAGAATCAGATGTCCGTTTCGCAACGCATTTTAACCCCAGTTGGGATCATAATTTAGCGACGCTACAGTTGGATGAATTCTAGGGTTTTCAGTAAAGTTATCAACGCAACAGACGGATCTTCAATCGAGTCTGTACGTCAGGAGTTATACTCAGCTTAATATTAACATGTCAATTCTGATTCTGTTGGGACTGTTATGCGTCCCGATCTTCTAAATTACAGATTAAATAGTGAATGATAACGAAACAGGATGAAACTAATTGTGTTGTCTAGCTAACAGATTTACCTACAATAAGCAGCGGAGTTCCGCAACCTACAAGTTAAGCAAATCCAGTGGTATTCAATATGGAACAGCAACCAATAACTGGAGTCGCTCTGGACCGCAGTCCAAGGTCGTACTCCGATCCAATTATCGTCACTGTCTAAGTACCAGTATGTCTGGAAACTGGTATAGGATTAAAGTTCGTCAAGTTAGCTTCAATTTGAGCCCTCGAACGCACTATTCTACTATGTATATGATTTATGGTGAATTTAATGATTTTCAGGTACAAAAGAATTTCAGTTTTACGGTTAAACTTTGGGGCAGTTGTTTTGGTCATAAACGGTCAATTTATCCAACGAAACTTGCACGCGTTGTTCATCACAGCAAGGGCCCAAGTAATAAATTAAGTTCCGTCAATTTAGAAATATATTTTCTTTGGGAACACGCACCGAACAGGTACGGCACAAAATCAGTTAAACTTGTAACTCTAATAATTTATGCATTTAACGATTTTAACCTAAGTAAAATAGCATGAAAGCAAGTAAAAACTTGCCTGGAGACGTCTTGGAGCACACGGCAGCGGCAACGATGTGAACGCGCGATGAATGACGCGTGCAAGGTTCGCGGTCTTGGCTCGTGCCCGGGCTCTGGGCATATGGTGGCATGGTGCTGGTGGCATGGTGCTGGCATGGTGCTGGTGGCATGGTGCTGGGCACAGGGTGGCATGGTGCTGGGCACAAGGTGGGTACGAGAGAGGGAGAGTTGAGAGAGGCAGTTAGAGAGAGAGAGAGAGAGAGAGATGAAGAGGCAGTGAGAGAGGGAAAGGGATAGAGTGAGAGAGAGGGAGACAGGGTGAGAGAGAGAGCTGAGAGATGCAGGGGGAGAGAGAAAGGGATAGAGTGAGAGAGAGGGAGACAGGGTGAGGAGGAGAGAGCTGAGAGATGCAGGGGGAGAGAGAAAGGGATAGAGTGAGAGAGAGGGAGACAGGGTGAGAGAGAGAGAGCTGAGAGATGCAGGGGGAGAGAGAGAGAGACGGTGAGGAGGAGAGAGAGGGCTCAGGGGAACGAGAGAGTGAGAAGGAGAGATCTGTGAGGAGAGAGACAGAGAGAGAGTGTGACGACGACGACGACGGCGTCGACGACGACGACGGGTCGATGATGGTGCAGGTGGTCGCGGCGGGGCTCGGGGCAGGGGTTTTCTGGGTTGAGCGAGGTGGAGAATGAGGGATCGAGATAGAGTGGGCGTGAGGTAGAGAGGGTCATGGAGTAAAACGCACGCGTCGTGGGGATTAATTGTGTACGCGCGAGCGGGGGCGAGGGCGACGGAGACGTGCGCTCGCGAAGGAAACGCGCGCGAGACAGGGGAAAGAGCCGTTGGAATTTTTATGAAGGAGATGAACAGTGTAGGGAAGTCGGGTCGGGTAGGACTTGAAGCGGGCGCGGTGCGGCTGAGTGAGGCGGGCCTGGAGAGTGGGCCGGTCCAAAGACAATCACAAATAAGGGAAAAATGGAGCCTGGGCCGAGAAACAAAGAAATTTATTTAGGGGGAAAAAGAATGGAGCAGGCCGGAGGTTTGGGTTAGGGATTTTGTAATAAAAAAAAAAGATTTATTTCTCCAAGTGGGCTGCAGAAATTTAGAGGGGACGGGCCGGGGATTTACGGTGGGCTTAGTGACAAATTTAGATGGAAAATAAAAGAAATGGGCCGGCTTAATAAATAGGGAATAATGGACTTAAGAAAAGTGAATTTAGTCTATTTTTAAAAGATGGGCTAAGGGAAATAAACGGGCTGAGGAAAGGTGGGTTAGGCAGGAATAGAAATACTAAGTAAAGCAAAATGAAGAGACCGGCTGGGAAATAAAATGGGAGAGTGGAGAACTAAAAATAGATTGGAAAATTTAAAATAATGAATAGTTATAAAATCTTATAGGTGAAAAGAAAATACGGGTTGACGTACAAAAAGGTGCTGGGTATTACATCATACCACCCTTACAAAAATTTCGTCCTCGAAATTTAAAGGAAACAACTAGCTGTAAATAATAAGCGAAGGATTATCATATCAAACACTAATACATGTTGATTTACTTTAAATGGTTAAACAAAATCTGAAGATACTTATATATATATATAAGAACCATATACGAAAGATAGATCTAATAAGTATAATGTAGGAACACCATAAGAGCAACTACAAGTATACGAGAATATAGGTAACAATAACGAACAATAATGATCAAAGCGTATTCAACAAAAATGAAACCCAAACAGGGATACATACAAGTGTATTAAAGGTAGTACGACAGAAAGATAAATATAAGGTACAATTATTTATAATAGTAATCATAGACACGAAACCCGAAAATAAAATAACAAGAATAAAGTAGTGGAAATCTAATCGGTAGGTTAAAACTTTTTAGGAAAATGTATCAAAAATAGGTTTAAAATGATTTTTGAAAACTTGTTTAGTGAATCTAAGAAACATGGAACAAAATTTGCGCGGTGTACGGGTGCGCTACTGAAAAAGAGAATACTAATAGTGTACTTAAAATACATGAAACAGGGTAATCAATAACACATTCTCTTCGATAAATTCAAAATACTGAAACTAGATTTTTGAATAACAGCATCATTAAATATAATTAGGGTAATAGGAAGAACACCAACAGGTACGGGGCTAGATAGGGTAATGATTATAAGGAAATGTGGCTCAATCAGAAGGTTGGAGTGTGTCGGTTTTAGGCTGAAGATCAAGGAGATTGGGATCGGGTCAGCACAGGAAGTAAGGAAGAGCAACAAAGGAATACAAAAGAAAAAGTGTGGAGGAAACAACAGTCGATACGACACACGAATCAAAATTTGAAGAGTTAGTGAACTCGGAAGTTTCACAGGTACTGTTCTCCTCCCGGCAGGATCTCAAACGGGCGCAGACGAAGGATGAATGGTGGCTCATTCCAAGGATCAGAGTGCGGTACCCTCCAATCGAAACGAGGGTGAAAACTATACCACGAGTAGGGGTGGACAGTCAGGGATCTCAGCCGAAAATAAATGGATATAAGCAATAAACAAACATCAAGCAAACCAATTATCAAAAAGGTTGACGAATTCAAAAGATTTATTTCATTCAAGAAAATTTGAAACAAGGCATTATCCAATACTAGAAGTGGCCCTAAACTAAACACATTTTATTTGGCCAGAAAAACAACATCAAAAAGGAATTCCGTCAATCGCGGTTGTGGAGATTCAGCAGGTTGCGGTAGGCGCGCGCACTCAGGTAGGGGCGTCCATTTCCATAGCGCTTCGCAGGTACCTTTATTGGAAGTCCTTCCACCACAGGGTCTTGATCTTCTGATCCTTCTTCCTCGGATAGAGCTTCTTCATCGAGATCTGATTCCATGTGATCCTCTCCTTCTGGGTTTTCTTCCATGGGGTCTTCCTCCACTGGATTTTCTTCTATTGGATCTCCCTCGGGATCTTCCTCTATCGGGTCTTCTTCTATAGGGTTCTCTTCAGGATCTTCTTCTTCTTCGTCGGAATCAGCTATCACGTTAAACTCTGGGGCGGCTGCTTCTTCGTCCTCTGGATCGTGGTTTCCGAATTTGACTTGGGGACCGTCGATCTCATCGTCAGAACTCATCAGCGTGCGGTCTAAGGAAACGCAAGATTGTGCATCTTCATTCAAATGCGGCGCTGCTCCTGGTTGGGCCATGGCTCGAAAAGAAAAGTCATGATTAAACAATGGAATGAATAAGGAAAATGGCCAAGTGTACAAAGTATGGAAAGATATGCGGTGAAAGGAATTGAAAGCTCAGAATTTAAAATACTGTGATAATGAATAGAATTTGATATAGAGAAAACATGAGAATGATACATATATCATGATTCAAATTTTATTTCACCCAACTAAAAGTTCGACGGATACAAAGATTCAAACGGAAGGAAACATTCATAAAAACGACAATATTATTACTGAAAGTAGAAAACATGAAAAAATCATTCTTCGACTACTATAACATTGCATTCTCGTCGCGTGAGTTGAATCCTGCGTTTGATCCTCCTTATCGTCGAAGTCCGAACTACGCGGCAATTCTCACTCGGCAGAAGTGGGGAGTGTGGACGAGTTTCTTCCTTGCAGTTCTTTCCTTTCTGGGCAGCCGTTGATGATGTGTTTGTTGGAACCGCATATCAGACATTTCCCTTGAGCACGGCGACAATCTCTCTGAAGATGTCCTGGTCTCTTGCAATACCCACAACATGGGGTCTTCTGTTGCTTCTGTTGACGCTTCATCTTCTTCTCTTTTCCTCGTCTAATAGGGATCCCTTTATGATAGGAGACTCCCGCTGGTGTCTGATTCACCTGTCTCCACAGCCCTTCAGCTAATAGGTCGTTTGTTCGCTCCTGGGCTTCCTTTAAACCTTGTAGTACATTAAGGATCTCAACAGTCTGATTCTGGGGAGCGGATAAAGATGAAGAGTCGTTGGAAGACATGATCCTGAAACAACAATTTCGAGAATGATATGAGTCACACGCTAAATGAATCAAAATATGATATGGATAGGACAAGGGTTCAAGAATACCAGAAATGATGAATTTTATTATAAGTGGAGAATCAACCGTATGCCTTTAAGTCACCTAAGCAGAATACGGTAGTGCAATTGCAACCACGTAATCTTGTCAGGTCACCCGAAACCATAGCGAATGGATAGCTGAACACACGATGTGAATATGGATCAAGAATGACAAGTTTACAATCTAGACCGAGGGATGTCTTAGATTGCCAAACCATACACGGAAAACTGCAATCCCAATCGATGCAAAACCTGGGCTTTGATACCAACTAAACCATGTCACGCCCCGCTTCCCAAAATACGGAATGCGAGGGGTAGACAAGGCCAACCATGCTCCTACGGTCAAGGAAAAGTCCTGCCGTAGTCACACTTCGGCTTCTAGTTTCTCATGGTAAACAGTAAATGATGCGCAGGTAATGAGAAATACAGTAACTGAAAGAAACAATGTAAAGACTGACCTGAAATGGAACAAATGAATGTAAATCGGGAAGGCAAGTCAAGAAGTCTGTGATGCACGTCTAGATCTGGTTCAAGCTAAATCTTCTCCTCACACTGAGCATGCATACTCAGGTCGTCAGAGCGACACAATAGCAATATAAAGTATATAATCAAGTAACAGTTCTAACAGTGGTGAAGGATATGAATAACAGTAAATCAATAACAGCATGAATATAAATGAGCGGGGATAAATGCAGCGGAGCAGTAAAACAGTATAACGATGCGTCATGTATGTCAACACAGTATATAAGGAATGTAAATGACAGTAACCCTATCAGTCTCTAAGTCTCACTGCACAGGTCAATAAGCCTATCGTCAGTCCAAGTGTGAGAGTCAACCACTCGCGAGTGTCCTCCACCCAAGGGTAGAACCCAAGGGCAAGGGACCACGGGCCCAACATGTAACGAATGTATCACGGTGTCTATAGCACATACCCTGTAAATCTCCATATAACTCCCTAAATATATAAGCCGGCATGGGACTCCCGAGATTCTGTTGAATTCACACTTGAACTACCCCACACCCCGTGGTCTACATCATACGCTAACCACAACCCTAAATACTAATCGATCCGTGACAAGTCTGCGCGAGAACTGGAGGCAGGACCTCCATCAAGCACGTCCCGACTAATACCTAAGATAAATGGCAGTGTCGGATGCCTTATCTGTGACATCCGTGCAGGCGCTTCCATAAGTGTCCCATACCACTTATAGTCACACGTACACGCATCCCACAGACGTCGACAATGCAATAGAATAAAAGGGACACTGATTGTGCACAAGTACGTATCACTTTCACTTAATCACGGATACACGAACACTGACGTACTTGCCACAATCATCACTAAAATCTAATACTGGGTAAATGCACGATGTCACTAGGTTATCACTACCATGATATGGGTATGATGTGATGCATGAACAGTATAAAAGCACAATTAAGGTGTCATAAAAACAACAGTCTATTACTTGCACGATTTATCATGAAATATATGTATGTAATTTGGCGAAATGATAAACAGATAGTAATTAATATGTTCAGTTAGCTATCCATAGAATTTTGTTTCAAGCCAATCGGGTTTCAGGATCATTAGTTATAACTGTTTCATTTTAAGCGTTCGCGGCTGGAAATCCGGTTCCAGAATCAGATGTCCGTTTCGCAACGCATTTTAACCCCAGTTGGGATCATAATTTAGCGACGCTACAGTTGGATGAATTCTAGGGTTTTCAGTAAAGTTATCAACGCAACAGACGGATCTTCAATCGAGTCTGTACGTCAGGAGTTATACTCAGCTTAATATTAACATGTCAATTCTGATTCTGTTGGGACTGTTATGCGTCCCGATCTTCTAAATTACAGATTAAATAGTGAATGATAACGAAACAGGATGAAACTAATTGTGTTGTCTAGCTAACAGATTTACCTACAATAAGCAGCGGAGTTCCGCAACCTACAAGTTAAGCAAATCCAGTGGTATTCAATATGGAACAGCAACCAATAACTGGAGTCGCTCTGGACCGCAGTCCAGGGTCGTACTCCGATCCAATTATCGTCACTGTCTAAGTACCAGTATGTCTGGAAACTGGTATAGGATTAAAGTTCGTCAAGTTAGCTTCAATTTGAGCCCTCGAACGCACTATTCTACTATGTATATGATTTATGGTGAATTTAATGATTTTCAGGTACAAAAGAATTTCAGTTTTACGGTTAAACTTTGGGGCAGTTGTTTTGGTCATAAACGGTCAATTTATCCAACGAAACTTGCACGCGTTGTTCATCACAGCAAGGGCCCAAGTAATAAATTAAGTTCCGTCAATTTAGAAATATATTTTCTTTGGGAACACGCACCGAACAGGTACGGCACAAAATCAGTTAAACTTGTAACTCTAATAATTTATGCATTTAACGATTTTAACCTAAGTAAAATAGCATGAAAGTAAGTAAAAACTTGCCTGGAGACGTCTTGGAGCACACGGCAGCGGCAACGATGTGAACGCGCGATGAATGACGCGTGCAAGGTTCGCGGTCTTGGCTCGTGCCCGGGCTCTGGGCATATGGTGGCATGGTGCTGGTGGCATGGTGCTGGCATGGTGCTGGTGGCATGGTGCTGGGCACAGGGTGGCATGGTGCTGGGCACAAGGTGGGTACGAGAGAGGGAGAGTTGAGAGAGGCAGTTAGAGAGAGAGAGAGAGAGAGAGATGAAGAGGCAGTGAGAGAGGGAAAGGGATAGAGTGAGAGAGAGGGAGACAGGGTGAGAGAGAGAGCTGAGAGATGCAGGGGGAGAGAGAAAGGGATAGAGTGAGAGAGAGGGAGACAGGGTGAGGAGGAGAGAGCTGAGAGATGCAGGGGGAGAGAGAAAGGGATAGAGTGAGAGAGAGGGAGACAGGGTGAGAGAGAGAGAGCTGAGAGATGCAGGGGGAGAGAGAGAGAGACGGTGAGGAGGAGAGAGAGGGCTCAGGGGAACGAGAGAGTGAGAAGGAGAGATCTGTGAGGAGAGAGACAGAGAGAGAGTGTGACGACGACGACGACGGCGTCGACGACGACGACGGGTCGATGATGGTGCAGGTGGTCGCGGCGGGGCTCGGGGCAGGGGTTTTCTGGGTTGAGCGAGGTGGAGAATGAGGGATCGAGATAGAGTGGGCGTGAGGTAGAGAGGGTCATGGAGTAAAACGCACGCGTCGTGGGGATTAATTGTGTACGCGCGAGCGGGGGCGAGGGCGACGGAGACGTGCGCTCGCGAAGGAAACGCGCGCGAGACAGGGGAAAGAGCCGTTGGAATTTTTATGAAGGAGATGAACAGTGTAGGGAAGTCGGGTCGGGTAGGACTTGAAGCGGGCGCGGTGCGGCTGAGTGAGGCGGGCCTGGAGAGTGGGCCGGTCCAAAGACAATCACAAATAAGGGAAAAATGGAGCCTGGGCCGAGAAACAAAGAAATTTATTTAGGGGGAAAAAGAATGGAGCAGGCCGGGGTTTGGGTTAGGGATTTTGTAATAAAAAAAAAAAAGATTTATTTCTCCAAGTGGGCTGCAGAAATTTAGAGGGGACGGGCCGGGGATTTACGGTGGGCTTAGTGACAAATTTAGATGGAAAATAAAAGAAATGGGCCGGCTTAATAAATAGGGAATAATGGACTTAAGAAAAGTGAATTTAGTCTATTTTTAAAAGATGGGCTAAGGGAAATGAACGGGCTGAGGAAAGGTGGGTTAGGCCGGAATAGAAATACTAAGTAAAGCAAAATGAAGAGACCGGCTGGGAAATAAAATGGGAGAGTGGAGAACTAAAAATAGATTGGAAAATTTAAAATAATGAATAGTTATAAAATCTTATAGGTGAAAAGAAAATACGGGTTGACGTACAAAAAGGTGCTGGGTATTACATCGGGACCCGTCACCTCTTTGAAAATGTTGAGGAATTACAACGCCAAGTATCAAAGGAGTGAAGAGATGTACCCTTAGACCGGGGTGGATTAAACAGTCTTTGGCCCAATTTGGGATCAAGACCAATTAATTGTGTTATGAGCCCATTAGCCCAGTTAAGTTTGAATTGAGGACTTATGGCCATCTTGGGCTAAGTCCCATCATGTTTAGAATACTGGCTTTCTGTTGGTCCATTGAAGGAGAAGCTTTGCCTCTGGCCATTTAATCAACTGGGCTGAAATTAGTGTTAAACACTAAAGATCAGCAGTGTTGAACACTGGGAACAAGTTAGTGTTTTAACACTAAAAGGCAGTTGGTGTTAAACACTAGCAACAGGGGGTTCAAATTAGTGTTAAACACTAGAGCAAATCAATGTCAAACACTAGCAGCAGGGATTTCAGATTAGTGTTAAACACTAAGAATAATCCGTGTTAAACACTGCAAATAAAGTTCTTTGATTAGTGTTGAACACTAAGGCCAAACAGTGTTTAACACTGGATTCGGGGATTCCAATTTAGTGTTAAACACTAAGGCAAGAGGGGTCACGTGGTAGCACGTGAGGGCGCCCTCCCTTCCTTCTATTCTGTCAAAAGTATTGAATACTTTGGAGCATCACGTGCTATCACGTGATGGGTATTTTGGTGCTTATCCGTTAAAGCTTCAGCCAAGGGGTCACGTAGTAGCATGTGATAGCGCCCTGTTTCCTTTTATTTTGTTCTACAGATAAGTGTTTAACACTTTTAATTCTAAAAGCCATCACGTGTGGGCACGTGATGGGGGCTTGCGCTTTGATCTGTTAGAATGTTCATTAGGGGTCACGTGTCGACACGTGAGGGCGCCCTAAAGCTCTTTTCTGTTTCTTTTCAGGGGTCACGTGGTAGCACGTGACCCTATTCCTTTGCCTGTTTGAAGATGTGTTTATCTTTTTAAGAATTGAATTTTTCATAGGGTTAAACCCTAGCAATAACTTTAGAGGAATTAATTCCTACTTTCTTTTGAAGAATTATATTCTTAAATAGGGTTAAACCCTCATTTCTTCTTTCTCGAGGGAATTAAATTTCTGTTATTTTAACAGAACTAAGTTCTTAACTAGGGTTAAACCCTGATTCTGTTCATTCTGAAGGAATTAAATTCCCATAACATAGGGTCAAACCCTAATTTTATTTTAAAGGAATTAAATTCCTATAGTTCTGTGAGAATTAAATTCTCAAGCTTCCATTCCCTCTCTATGCTTTGGATCTGCATGGCAGAATCTCAACCCATTGAGAATTAAATTCTCAACTCAAGGGGAGATGTGCACCAAAGAGAGAACTATGTTCTTCTGTTTTATATCAGAGTTAAACTCTGTTGAGAATCGAATTCTCTTTTCCTTTCAAAAAGCCTTCCCTTTCTTACCTAGGGTTTTCTTTTGCAGAAGATCTAAATTCCTCCAAAGTATCAAGGCTCTCCTCTTTTTTTATGTATCGAATCCTTTCTGCATGTATGTCTCTCTGTGTGTCTCTTGGCTCCTATTTATAGGAGAAGCAGCCGAATCAATTCGTTTTGGTGAATCTTTCATTGAGAGATTTGATTTGTATTCACCATTCGTTTTGGACCTTTGGATTATTAGGTGAATTTTATTCACCATTGGATTTTAAATCCAGAGATTCTCCTTTGTTATTTCGGTTAGATTTTAAGGGGAAATCTTTTCAAGTTCAGGCTTTTTCCATAGATAAGTGATATTTAAGAATCTTTAAATCTTTAATTCAATCGGTTCCTTTGGAAAGATTTGAGAGGCCTTTTCTCAGAATTTAATTCTGTTAACAGATAGGCTTTGAAAGCCGGTCACGTGTGGCCACGTGACCCTTGGTCACGTGTGAGCACGTGACCCCCTGGGAACGAGCCATCTTCTTCTCTTTGCGCTCTGTCTTCTGGCCGCTGCTTAGCCGTCACGTGCCACCACGTGACCCCTGGTCACGTGTGAGCACGTGACCCTCGCCTGGAACCTTTTTCTTGATCTGATCAGGGAATTGAGTCTGCTGCTTTTGAGTGTCACGTGCCAACACGTGACCCTGGTCACGTGGGAGCACGTGACCTCTTCTGAAGCCTTTTCCTTGATTTGATCAGGGAACCGATGTGCCTTTGAAGCCGCTTATAAATGTCACGTACCAACACTTGACCCTGGTCATGTGGGAGCACGTGACCCTTTCTGAACCCCTTTTCTTTTATGTAGTCGGGAAGCTGAATCTGCCTTGCCGATGCTTTTAGGTGTCACGTGCCAACACGTGACTGCTGGTCACGTGTGAGCACGTGACCCTTTTCTGAAGCCTCTTCCGTAGGCTTTCCTGATATTAAATCAGGAAACAAATGCCCCCACAGCGTTGTTCCCACGTGTCTGCACGTGAGTGCAACGCTGTCACCTTTTGTGACCGTTGGATCTGCCTTGGGAGTAGGGTAGATGAAATGTCCTTTCAGAAGCACCTTCACTTTTTCATCTCCTTCCTTTCAAATCTTTCTTTTGAGAATTTGATTCTCGTTCTCAGAGCTTATTTCTCTGTTGTGTATGTGCAGTGCCGCTTTATCCTCCAATCAAGGCTGGTGCTCACGTGTTGTGCATGCGGGCTTTGCTTGATGGGGACGTTTCATTTCCCTGATCTGATTTCAATGCGTCGTTGGGTTTCATTTCCCATGCTCTCCTCTTCT
Source organism: Agapanthus africanus (assembly GCA_030015575.1). NCBI lineage: Eukaryota > Viridiplantae > Streptophyta > Magnoliopsida > Asparagales > Amaryllidaceae > Agapanthus > Agapanthus africanus. Next base: position 113,975,677 of record CM057350.1, read on the forward strand.
TTTTGGGCTTTGAGAATAGTTCCACCATGCACAACATTTTTTGTGCATAGCCTTAAATGCTCCCCTTTATAACCTGAAACCATGCCCTTCTTCCTCTCTTCACAGAGAAACCCATTTATACCTTAAGGTGATCATCTTTGAGAAACTGATCAATCGCCATGGCTTGCAATCGTCCCCATGCTCGTCGGCAACCATGGGAGGTGCCCAGATAATCCCTCGCTTTGCTGCGCGGCTGGCAGATCCCCTTCTCACCGACGCTCAATGTGACACGGTGATGTACGAGCTACTGACTCGTCGGGGCTCTCCTCTTCCCATGGGCTCAACTTGGCTTCGGATGATCCTCCTGTCTGTGCTTGCCGATATACCCCCTCATCCGGCGGAGATGACTTCGGCGATCCTTGACGCGGCGGAGGACAAGCTTGAGTGCTTTCACGAGGCTTGTCTAATCACTCAAGCCCTGAAGGATCATTCAATTCATATACTGAGTCAGATAAGAGCCCGTCGGGTCGTCATGTCTGCTTTCGCTGATGAGCACGGCTCCAACCGATGGGGAGCGACCCCTCACGAAAACCGTCGTTTTGACGTGCTGGAGAGGACGGAGAGGGAGCTGGAGAATTTTGTGTTTTGCTTTGTTAACCCGTGTATTTCTGATCCCTTATTTGGTGATCTTTTCCCGGTAGTGTAGTATGTTTGAATCAATGTACTCCTTTTATCATTGGCGATTTGTATGCTTTCTGTTGAATTTTCATGTTTGTCAGATAGTCGTACGTGTGTCTTGTTTGCGTAAATGAGCTGCCTGTTTTTCTTATGGGAACTTTCTTTAATTGCGAGCACCATCGTTACGTTGCATGCACCTCAGTGCCTCGGGTAACATTTCCTTTTAAACATTCGTACAGTTGCAAATGCGTGCCTGATAGGATATAGATCATAAACTTTCCTTGTTATCTCCCATATTGGGTGGTTTGTGCTGGTTTTAGATCGAGTACTGTCGTCGAAGGGAGGCTTGTATATATATAGTCTTGAGTGTACGCGCCTTCCTTTGGAGATTATGGCCGAGAAGGCGAGCTTACGGGGCTTAATCGAGCGGTGCGCGGCGAATATGGTGTCATGCGAGAAGAGGTTCGGCTACAAGTTCTCAGAAAGGGAGCTAGCTTCCAAGGCGCTGAGCGAGCTTCAGGCCAGCCTCACAGCCAAAGCCAACAAAGCATATGAACTCTGGCGGGTGCTTCAGGAGTCTATCAAGGAGGTGGTGGCCATCGATAAAGCTGTCACGTTCACTCGTGAAAGGGTCGAGGCTCATAAGGCCACCGAGAAAGAGCTTGAAGCTCGGCTTGCTTCGTATCAGGCCCAGCAGGCTCAGGCGGAGGCCCGTCTTTTGGCGATCTTAAATCATGAGGCCGTGGCCCAACAAAAGCAGGATGAGCTGACCAAGCTGCTAAATCGCCCGCCGGCTTGAAGACTTGTATCTTTTCTTTTCTCTTTTTGTACATACTCATGGATGAGAGTATCTTTTTTTTTGTTTCTTTCATGAATTGTACTTTGTATCCATTTTGGTTCATGAATAAAAGATACATTTTTCTCCTCAACGGCGTGTCTCTTTTATCGAGTGCATTCCGCGAACAATTTATCTTGATCTCCTTGCAGGGCATCGGTGGTTTAGGATTCAGGGTTAAGATCTGCTTCCTAAGACTTTTGTACTTTATGAGCCATGAGGATCTCATAAAGAGTTTCTCTCCCTATAGGTCGAGAGGGTCCCATAGGTGTAAGTTCTTCTTAAGAATCGTGAGGATTCTTAAGCGAGTTTTTCCCTTGAGAGTCGTAAGGATCTCACAAGAGAGTTTTCTTCCTTACAGGTCGTGAGGACCTGCAAGTGCTGGATGTGGTCGCCCTTGTTCGTGTTTCACGGAGTCAGGGGTTTCTCAAGGCCTCGTAGTTTAAAGACGTCGCGGTCAAGGTTAAGGACCTCATAGTCCATGGATTTAAGGACTCCACAGTCCGATGTTAGTTTTAAGACATCACGGTCAAGGTTAAGGACCTCATAGTCCGTGGATTTAGGGACTCCACAGTCCGATGTTAGTTTTAAGACATCATGGTCAAGGTTAAGGACCTCATAGTCCGTGGATTTAGGGACTCCACAGTCCGATGTAAGTTTTAAGACATCACGGTCAAGGTTAAGGACATCATAGTCCGTGGATTTAGGGACTCCACAGTCCGATGTTAGTTTTAAGACATCACGGTCAAGGTTAAGGACCTCATAGTCCGTGGATTTAGGGACTCCACAGTCCGATGTTTGGTTGCAGGGACCCGTCACCTCTTTGAAGACGTTGAGGAATTACAACGTCAGGCATCAAAGGAGTGAAGAGATGTACCCTTAAACCAAAGTAGAATCAGTACAGAATCAGGGTGGTTGATTGTTAGTTTTAAGACATTACGGTCGAGGTTAAAGACATCATAGTCCGTGGATTTTAAGGACTCCACAGTCCGGTATTTGCTCTGGATGCTTCACACGGGTTCACTGCCGTGCTTGGCGAGGACCAGGCTCCGCTCTGGGCGTTTTCCGCGGGGTCAAAGAGTGACATTATCCGCGTTCCACGTGACCAGGAATTTTGCACTAGATGCTTCACACGGGTTCACTGCCGTGCTCAGCGAGGACTAGGCTCCGCTCTGGATGCTTCACACGGGTTCACTGCCGTGCTCTGCGAGGACCAGGATCTGCTCTGGACGTTTTCCACGGGGTCAAAGAGTGACGTTATCCGCGTTCCACGTAACCAAGAATTTTGCACTAGATGTTTCACACGGGTTCACTACCGTGCTCGGCGAGGACTAGGCTCTGCTCTGGATGCTTCACACGGGTTCACTGCCGTGCTCTGCGAGGACCAGGATCCGCTCTGGACGTTTTCAACGGGGTCAAAGAGTGACGTTATCCGCGTTCCATGTAACCAGGAATTTTGCACTAGATGCTTCACACGGGTTCACTGCCGTGCTCGGCGAGGACTAGGCTCCGCTCTGGATGCTTCACACGGGTTCACTGCCGTGTTCTGCGAGGACCAGGATCCGCTCTGGACGTTTTCCACGGGGTCAAAGAGTGACGTTATCCGCGTTCCACGTGACCAGGAATTTTGCACTAGATGCTTCACACGGGTTCACTGCCGTGCTCGGCGAGGACTAGGCTCCGCTCTGGATGCTTCACACGGGTTCACTGCCGTGTTCTGCGAGGACCAGGATCCGCTCTGGACGTTTTCCATGGGGTCAAAGAGTGACGTTACCCGCGTTCCTCGTAACCAGGAATTTTGCACTAGATGCTTCACACGGGTTCACTGCCGTGTTCGGCGAGGACTAGGCTCCGCTCTGGATGCTTCACACGGGTTCACTGCCGTGTTCTGCGAGGACCAGGATCCGCTCTGGACGTTTTCCACGGGGTCAAAGAGTGACGTTATCCGCGTTCCACGTGACCATGAATTTTGCACTAGATGCTTCACACGGGTTCACTGCCGTGCTCGGCGAGGACTAGGCTCCGCTCTGGATGCTTCACACGGGTTCACTGCCGTGCTCTGCGAGGACCAGGATCCGCTCTGGACATTTTCCACGGGGTCAAAGAGTGACGTTATCCGCGTTCCACGTAACCAGGAATTTTGCTGATTGTATCCGCATTTCACGGGATGGAGGTTTGACTGTTGGCGATATGTATACCACCGAGCCATGGAACTGGGAGCTGCCGCTGTTCCGTTTAGCTTAGAGTTGTGTCCGTTGTTACGAGACGAGTGTTGAAACGATCTCCAGGTCTCCTTTGGCCCGTCGAGATTTGGCTTCTTCTTCTGATGAAATCTGGGGGAGAAGTATGATCCCTTTTTTTATATTTTATTTCTTTTTCTGCGATACTCTATCATTTCAGCTTTTATATCGCGGAGGTCGCGATTGCCCTATCATTTCGGCGATTTTTCGCGATGCCCAATCATTTCGGCTATTTTTTTCATTTTCACTCGCTGTTTTTTATTGCGAGTTGCCCCATCATTTCGGCTATTTTTCATGCATACATTTTTACTTGCTTCTTTTTATTGCAAATCGCCCCATCATTTCGGCTATTTCGTATGCATGTTTGGCTTGCTAGTTTTTTCGCCGCAAGCTTGGATTTTAGACACCGATTTCGGCATCAGCACCGCTGCAACTGGGATGTTGCCAGGAGCGAATCATCATTTGCCTCTGTCGATGTTGAACAAAGGTGGCTTAGTAAACAGGGTTAAGGGTCCTGTCGACCAAGGCTTTTGACTTCATGAGCCGTAAGGGTCTCACAAAGGTATTTCTCCCTACAAGTCGTGAGGATCTTGCAGGTGTATTTTCTCTTTAGGGATCGTGAGGATTCCTAAGTGTATGTTCCTCTGTAAGTCGTAAGGATCCTACAAGAGGGTTTTCTCCTTATAAGTCGAGAGGAATTATAAGGGTTGTTCACCATATGGACATGTCCCTAGTCACGAGTGTGACTTTGCTGGGAAAATGTTTATTCGCGTCCGTGGATTGTATACAAGGGTCAGTATTGAGCCGCTTGTAGGGCAGTATCGAAGGTTGTGGGGGATTTGCTTAAGAACAGGTTTAGGTTTCTGTAACTTAAGACTTTCAAATCTCATGAGCCGTGAGGGTCCCATAAGAGAATTCTCCTTACGAGTCGTGAGGATCTCGCAAGCGTATTTTCTCCCTAGGAATCGTGGGGATCCCTAAGTGTGTTGCTCCTTTGTGAGTCGTAAGGATCTCACGCGGGTGGTTTCTCCTTACAAGGTCGAGAGGACCCTATAAATGTCTCTTAACGAGGTTGCGCCCTTTCGGGTTTTCACAAACACTCGCCGGTAGCCCTGCTGTTTTTACTCACGGAGCCCTTTCGGGTTTTCATCCATGCCCTTTTTGCTTATGGACATACCTTTTTTTATTATTATTATTTTTTTTATTTTCTTTTTCTCCCTTTTTTTTACGAGGCCGTGCCCTTTCGGGTTTTCACGAACACTCGCCGGTAGCCCTGCTGTTTTTACTCACGGAGCCCTTTCGGGTTTTCATCCGTGCCCTTTTTGCTTATGGACATACCGTTTTTATTTATTATATTTTTTTTATCTCGTCAGCCTAAGGATGCTGCGGTATTAGTTTAAGGACATTTCGGTCCGTCGTTAGTTTAAGGACGTTTCGGTCCATCGTTAGTTTAAGGACGTTTCGGTCCGTTTGGGGAAGGCCGGCTACTGCTTATAGAGTCTGAGTTTAGGAAGATAGCGAGCGGACATAGTCGTCGTCATCTATCATTAACCTAGGCTGTGGCTCATTAAGCGTAGTATTTCTTTAGGAAGCGGCCGTTTATCGGCCTGAAAGGCCTTTCACCGTGCATGTCCATGAGTAGATAGGCCCCACCCTGGTTGACCTTATCTATGATGTACGGGCCTTCATAGTTTGGCTCGAATTTTCCCCGCTTGGCGCGATTGGGGATCATAGGTCTTTTGACCACTAGTACGAGTTCGCCTTGGCGGAACGTCCTCGGCCTGGTCAATCTTTCGTACGAGCGCGTCATCTTTGCTTTGTAGGCCTCTAGATTTTGTTGCGCTATGAGCCGGGTTTCATCGAGGGCATCAAGCTCCTCAAGCCGAAGGTGAGCATTTTCTTCGTCCATCAGCTCGTAGTGGACTGCCACTCGTAGAGAGGGTAACTCTACCTCGAGGGGGAGCACTGCTTCCGTCCCAAATACCAATGCGTACGGCGTTGTGTTCGTGGCTGTCTTGAACGTAGTTCGATAGGCCCAGAGAGCTTCTTGCAGTCTTTCGTGCCAGTCTTTCTTATTTCGTGACACCGTTTTCTTCATGATCTTCATCAAGGTCTTGTTGAAGGCCTCGGCCAGACCGTTAGCTCGCGGATTGTAAACTGAAGAATATCTCCAGTCTATATTGTGCTGCTGCGTGAAGCGGCTAATCTTATGGCTTCTGTAGGCTGGCCCGTTATCGGAGATAATCCGTCGTGGAGTTCTAAACCGATAGATGACGTGCGTCTTGAAGAAGTGGAGGATATTCTCCGTCTTCACTTCCCTCAGTGGTACTGCTTCTGCCCATTTGGAGAAGTAATCAGTTGTCGCCAGGATGAAACGATGTCCCCGGGACGAAGCTGGTTCGATGGGGCCGACTACGTCAGTCCCCCACATTTCGAATGGCCAGCTAGCCACCGTCGGATGTAGTGGATTCGGATGCTGGTGGATGAAATCCCCATGGATTTGGCACGAGTGGCATTGCTTCGCATATTCGAGGCAGTCCTGGATCATAGTGGGCCAGTAGTAACCCATCCGTTTAATTTTTAACTTCATCTTCGGGCCTGCTTGATGAGAACCACAGATTCCGTCATGAACTTCCCGAACGACTCTTTCTGCTTCGTCAGGTCCTAAACATCTCAGCCACAGAAAATCAAACGACCTCTTATACAGAGTATCATTGACGAAAGCGAAAGATAGAGCTCGTTTCATGAGCTGATGTCTTGAGGACGCTTCTTCGGGCATTCGGAGGGACTTAAAGTAGTCTATGAAGACTTCCCTCCAGTCCTCAGCCTTCTCACGGTCTTTTATCTGTAGGGTCGTCTGCTCAGTCGCTCCCTTTTCTTCGTATGATTCCGGAGATATTTCTGCTGGGGCGAGCACTCGACGGCTTTGTACCATGATTTTAACGTCATCGAGGTTCTCGTCAGCCAATTCTTTGGCGAGCTTAGCTAACGCGTCCGCTTTGCTATTTTCCGCGCGTGGTATGCTTTCCAAAGTATAGGAGGGAATTTGGGTCAACAGTTGTTGCACCTTTTCGCCGTACTTCACCAACTCTGGTTTGCACGTTTGGTAGTCACCATTTACTTGACTAACGACCAGTTGAGAATCCCCATATATAAGGAGGTCTTCAATTCCCATGTCGATGGCGATCTCGAGGCCTGCTATCAAAGCTTCGTATTCGGCTTCATTGTTTGTCCTCGGCTCTGTTAAGGAGAAAGCGAAGCGCATTATCCCTCCTTGTGGAGTTACGAAGATGAGGCCTACCCCCGATTTGATCACTGGGATACCTTGTTTGCGCTTCTTCACGGAGTACGCTCCATCGAAATAGAGTTCCCATCGGGTACCACCGCTGTCGATCGCGTCAAACGCATGTTCGTCTGGCAAATCGCAATTTAGAGAAGAATCGGCCGGTATCGGATGTTCAGCGAGAAAATCGGCGATGGCCTGGCCTTTCACTGCCTTGAGAGGTTGATAGGTTATCGAGAACTCCATCAGGAGTAGAGCCCATTTAGCGAGTCGACCCGTCAATATGGCCTTTGACATCAAATATTTAAGAAGGTCCACCTTCGAGATGAGACAGACTTCGTGCGCCAACGCATAGTGCCTGAGCTTTGTTATCGCGAAGATCAACGCCAAGCAGTGTTTTTCAATGGGAGAGTAGTTGCTTTCTGCCCCCAGCAGAACTCGACTTAAGTAGTAGAGTGCTCTCTCTTTTCCTTGATCGTTCTTTTGTGCCCATAATGCGCCTAAGGAACCTTCGAGGGCGGTCGTATAAAGAATGAGGGGTTTTCCCTTGACCGGCGCAGCCAACACCGGAGGGTTTTGCAGGTACTGCTTGATCTCGTCTAGTGCACCTTGGCATTTGTGATCCCAAACGAATGGAGTTCCTTTCTTCATTAGGTGGCTGTAAGGGCGGCACTTGCCTGTAAGATTGGCAATAAATCGTCGAATGTATGCGAGCTTCCCTTGGAGAGACCGCAACTGTTTGAGGGTTCTTGGCGGAGGCATTTCCATGATTGCCTTGATCTTAGATGGATCTACTTCGATACCTCGGTGTCGGATGATGAATCCCAGGAATTTACCCGAGGAGACTCCGAACGCGCATTTGAGGGGATTCATCTTCAAATTATATTGCCGAAGGCGTTGAAATACAGTCTTCAGATGCTCGAGATGTTCCTCATATGACTTGCTTTTAACAACGAGGTCGTCGATATAGCACTCGACGATGTCATGTATGAGATCGTCGAAGATCTTTGTCATGGCCCTTTGATAAGTGGCGCCGGCGTTCTTTAGACTAAAGGGCATAACCCTGTAGCAGAATATACCCAAAGGGGTCCGGAAAGCGGTGTGCTTCTGGTCTTTGGGATGCATCTTTATCTGATTGTACCCTGATGAACCGTCCATAAAGGAGAAAACCTCGTGAGTGGACGTGTTATCTATCATTAGCTCGGTTACCGGTACTGGGAAATCGTCCTTCCGGCAAGCTTTATTGAGATCCCTGAAATCCACGCATATGCGTACCGTCCCATTTTTCTTCATTACCGGGACGATGTTGGCGATCCAGTCGGGATATTGGACTTCTTGGATAAATCCAGAATCGATCAGCTTCTTGACTTCGGCGTTGATGCTCATCTCAAGCTCGAGTCGCATCCTTCTCGGCGCCTGCTTGACTGGCTTGATATTCAGGGATATCGCTAATTTATGTACAGCAATCTCCGGATCTAATCCTGGCATCTCGGAATAGTTCCACGTGAAGCAATCTTTAAGCTGTAGGAGCACGTTCTTTAACGCAGCCACCCTTTCTTCAGATAGCAGCTCGCTGACAAATGTCGGTCGCGGATCATCTGCCGATCCCAACTCAATCTTCTTGAGGTTATCTGCAGTTGTATGTATGCCATCTTCCAGTTCTTTCGGAGCTGGCGGAAATTCTGAGATCACCTCATCATTGCTGTTCTCAAAGCACCAGGGAAGGTCATCCATGTCCTTGGGCTCTTCTTTTAATATCGTAATCGTGTAACAGGTGCGAATCCGCTTCCTGGACTGAGGTGGATCCGGTTCTGCTCTTGCGGCTTTGGGTTTGTGCTCTTATGGCGGCGTTACCCTCCAGCCGTTGGATAAAACGAATCTTCCCTGTTGGTACTGGTCCTCGACCCAGTTCTTGAAGGTGAAGCAGTCTTCGGTAAGATGTCCTATGGCTCGGTGATAAGAGCAATAGCTCAGATGAGAACCCTTGTTAGCTTGCTCAGGGTGCTTAGACTCTGGAAGCGCGATCATTTGATGTTTTATAGCGAGCTCGAGTAACCTCTCCGTCTTGTCTCGGGGGAAGGAATACGCTCGACTCATCTTCTTCATGAGGGACAAATCCGGACCGCGCAATACCCGATCAAGTAACTCTCTAATCTTGCGTCATTGTTGTCGGCTTTTCTTTCCGTTTCTTGATTTATTTCTGCCTCTGCGTCAGGCCTTTCGTACAACGGGTTGACAGGGATGAGCATCTTCGTCTTTTGCAGCCTGTTGAAACAGACGTTGCGTCCTGGCTTTCTTGTAGATGGCCATCTCGCGGTTGTGGTCTTCCCGAGCTTTTTGACCCGCTTTCCTGATAAGCTGGTCCATTCGTTCTTCAAATGACGGACTCGGCCCTTCAATCGCGGGATCTAGTTTTGATGAGGGGTCGGCATTTCCTGACAGGGCGTCCTCTTCTTCATCAAAGGTATATATGGCGTAGCTACTGTGGGCCCGTTCCCATTTTCCGGCTCTCACGTATCCAAGCCCAAGTGTTTCCATTTTCCCGTTGGGCAATTTGCGTTGAGTCCCAGGGACATCCCAAATCCTGTTGTAGAACCGAGCTTGTCGAACAGTCTGTTTTAAGGGTACTTCTTGGCGCTTCAATAGCCTCTTTAGTCCATTTGCGTAATATCTGGGCCAACGGATGGGTTGGGGTCTGTCGAGTATAGCATCCATGCCATGCCAGATCTCTTTCTCTACTTTCGTCTCTGAGGATCGGTAGAACATGATTACCTTCTCACCCGTTTGCCTGGAAGGGACGTAAAACGTCTGCAGGTCCTGCACATTGTAAGCTTGAAGCGTGTCGAGATCCTTGTAGTGTTCTTGCGGCACCATGGTGATTTGCAAGCTCTGATCATTGCTAGGTGATGCTTGTATTGACGACCGATTGGAGAACACGGCATTAACCTCATCTTCCGAGTCACTTCCGAAGATCAACATGGGGGCGGACGTCCCCGGGTTGTTGCGTTGAGATGGCCCAGCATAAACTATCTCTTCTTCTTCTTCGGTATCGCTCCCGAAAATAGGGATGGTGGCGGCGGCTTTGTTCTCCGGCTTGCGACACCTTTCTGTATCCTCGAAATCTGGCAAAAAGTACTTCGCATCTTCGTATTTGCGGACTTCGTTCACGGAAAATGGGTTTAGCTCACCTGTTACGGTATACTCGAAACCATCCTTGAAATACTTCATAAACTGATGTTGCGTAGAAGGGATGATGTTGTACTCGTGTAACCAAGGGCGACCGAGCAAGGCGTTGTAGCAGGTCTTGGCGTCAATGACATGGAATTTGATGTCTGTGACGAGTAGTCCGAAGCGTAATGTTAGTATCACGGATCCGAGAGTCCATGACGATTGTGAATCGAAACCGGAGATGGTAATTTTGTCACGAGCAAGGTGTTACACACTCATGCAGATTTCCTTTAACACCCGAACGTTAAGGAGATTGACGGAGGATCCATTATCCACTAGGATCTTGCCTATCTTGATATCATGGCAGTATCCAGAGACATATAGGGGACGCTTGTGGTCGCACGTCCCAAGAAGGAGGTCTTCGTCCCCGAAAGTGATGTCGGCCGTATGCACTTCCTCCAGTTCATCCTTCATCCTTTCCGTGGCGAGGAAGGCTTGGAATTGCTCAGGTTCTTGTAACGCCTTAATTAGTGAATCTCGCGCTTCTTTTGATAATAGGAGGGCATCGAGAATGCTGAGTTGAGAAGGTAGCTTCCTTAGGTGCGCCAGGATATTGTAGTCCACCTTACCCTTCCTGGGAGGGTCTTTGGTAGTCAGCTCTTTCATGACTTGGTCATCTAAAGTGATATCCTCAGTGACCTTTTCCTTTCCCTTATCTTTTCTATTTGCGGGCCCGAGGTTCTTTTCCGGGAGCGTGCGATTGCGCAGCTGAATGTTTTCGCAGGCCTCCGGTTCCTCCTCTTTCCCTAAAATAGATTCTTTAAAGAGAGGGCCCAGAGCCATTTCTTCATCAGAGTCGCTCCCAAAGGTGAGAACTTGTGACCCTCCGGCGTTAACCATGTAACAGTTGCCAGTGGTTCTGTTGTGCCCGTCGGCAGTACTTCTTCGTTCCCGACGGGTCTTGCGTTTCATGTGCTTAAAATGTTGTCGATGAGCAACATATCCCTGCCACCATATCCTAAAGGCGTCGCACTCCTCCGTGGGGTGTGAAATTTTCCGATGATATGCGCAATAATCAGGGTGCCTCTCCACCCCATTGAGCTGTTTTCTTCCGAGGGTGGTAGCTTCATTCCCATTGACATGGCTTTGGCAAACCTTTTCCTCGTCTTGAATATCTTCTTGTCTGCCTCGGGTGCCTTTCGATCTGGCAGGAGTACTTCAACTCTTTCGTCCAGTCGCCTGCATTTGGCTCCTTCCGATGCGGCCATCTCACGCTCCTGATCCGCTTTACTCTTCAGACGAATCTCGTCTAGAAAGACGTCGATCATTTCATCTGTTGGCCACACAAGCTCTGGTTCAGGCTCTGTCTCCAGTTTCTTAGTGCCAGGAGTTTTTTCATCGTCGGTAAATGAGTGGGAGATTACGTTACAACTCGCCGCATATCGCTCGGATTCATCCGACGAGCTTTCTCCATCATCTTCCACCTGAAAGATGTGGTTGAGGAATTCTTGCAGCGTGACAGGAGTTCGCGCCTTTTGATTGTACTCTTCCAGCGCGTCGATTTGCTTCTGCAAGTTCGTGCGCTTATCTCCAGGCTTCCTGGGCTTCTTAGATTTCTTCTTCTTTTTCTTCGAAGATTTTGACGGTAGGGCATGGGTACTTAGGCCATCACCACCGCTTTTTGTAGTTGGGCGCGGTCTCAGCATTCCTTCGATGATCTGGGGTTCCAGCGGGTCCTTCCATTCGACCGCCGGGCACGCATGAAGGTCCTTCAGCATTCTTTTGGTTTTAGTTGAAAGCACGACTTCCCATGGAGCTTCTTCAATAAAGGAACAGGTTGCCCCCGGTGTGTCTGCTTTCTTAGGAGTATGCGGCTGTGGCGGGTTCACCTTCCACTTTTCGGGCAGCGCAAACTTTCCCTGGAGGTATTGATCTTCAATCCATCCTTTGAAAACGAAGCAATCCTCAATCGGATGGCTTACCGTTTGATGGTAAGGGCAATAATTGGGGTTGTTCACCTCAGTGGATTGTGGCGGTCGCGTTGGACTTGGCAAGTTTATAAGTCTGTTGCGTACTGCCAACTCGAATAACCGTTTCGTCTTGTCCCGTGGGAACGAGTAGGGACGCTTCATTTTCTCATTATAATACCGGCGTCTTTCTTCCAGTTGATTCGTCAGCTTTGGGGCATTGGGTTGCTGCTGGGCATTCGCGATGAAGGTTGCTTTTCCTTTACCCTTGTCATCCGAGGCTCGGGCTTCGGGGGAGACGGTCTATGACCCATTTGGTCCATCTGGGCCAGCTTGTCGATTAGAGCCTGGAATGTGGTTGGCTTAAAGAACATCATAAACTGGGAGATAGTTGCATAAGGGTCTAGGGTTCCCACGAACATGCCCACTGCGGGCGCTTCCTCAATGCGTTGCTCGCATTTCGACCACAAATTCCGCCAGCGTATAGCATACTGGACCCAAGTTTCGCCTGGTTTTACCCTGGTGTTAATCAATGCCGTTATTAGAGTGCGTTCGCTGGCGCTCGCGAATCGCTGAGTGAATAGCAACTCCATTTCAGCGAACGTCTTGATAGAATCGTTCGGGAGTTCTGAATACCATTCGAACGCTGTTTCTGATAAGTTACCCACGAATTGGCGAAGCAACAGTTTATCATCTCCGCCGGTGTTACCGCAAAGGGCCCTGAACTGGGCGACATGTTGGTGGGGATTGCCGGTCCCCTTATACACGTGAAATTTTGGTATTGTATAACCCGACGGATATTTGATTTGGTCGTCCTAGCTTGGATACGGCCGCCCCGTTTTGACGACTTGACCAGCTTCCTCAGTCGCATGATGAACCCGGATTTGCTGGGCTATATAGTTGACCAAATCAGCCTTAGAGATTGTCTCCTCCTTGGCCGTTGAGAGGGCTGGCGGTGGATTTGACGTTTCTCCCCGGTCGTCTTCAAGAATGATCGGGGGATCCTCAGCGGGTGAGTCCTGTTGGATCATCATTCCTATCATATCTTGGAAGAGAAGGCCCATACGCTGTATGTTGGCTGCTTGTTCAGCAGCCTCTTTGTCCTTCTTCTCCAATATTCGGCGAAGGAATTCGGCGTCGGTTTCTTCCTCCTGGTGTTCGTCCGAAGACGTTTCTGGGTTTTCTTTTGGCCCGGTAAGTGCGGCCATAGCACTCATCATTTCCTGGAGCTTTTGCTGTTGCTCCTGAGCTTTGGTCACCGACCGTGTAAGCGGTCTATGACCTGTAGACGCACGGCTGTCTTCCTTTCCTGACGCCATGTATACGGTATGGACCATCACGCCCCCAAACTTAGGGCGTCTGGGCTTAGTGCCTTTAGCTGTCATTGCAGACTGGGGGATCTTCTCTGACTTCCTCCTTTTATGAGCAGTGGAAGTTGAGGGGGCCGTTGAGGTGGGCACCCAGATAGCCTTTCGTGGTTTAGCCTGGTAACTGGCTTCCTGTTGGATTTTCAGCTTCTTGTGCTGGCGGGAGAAGTTTGGATCGATCATCGAGTCTCGGGCCTGCCGCCAAACCTTATAGATTTTGGAAGACAGCCGTTGAGGGGATCGAGGCTGTTCTGGCTTTATTTCCGCGACCTTTTTAATGGAGGAGGAGACCTCTTTAGCACCGCGGTAGGAGAATTCCTTCGTACCTTATTTAGCATCTCGAAGCTGTTCCCAGTTGGAACGGCAGCATTAACTTCCACCGTTGGGGCTGGTGGAGTTAGCCCAGAGGGGGAGTTGCCCCCAGCCTTCCTAACTCGGCGCCAATGACGACGTCGAGCTTGTCGAGCGGACGGTGCTGGTTCAGCGGTGAGGATGGCTTCGTCTTGCCCCCTGTGTAGGTAGGGGTCGTTGTTGGTGTTAGCCTGTTAAAGACCGATATCCTTTGGGTAGCAGGAACGGGAGCTGAAGCCGTCAATCTTGTAAAGACCGACTTTTTGGCCGGGGAAGCCGCCTTGGCGACTTCAGGAGCAGGACCGGTCACTTTCTTAGAAGCAGCCTTCTCTGGGATTGTAGGCCCCATTGTGGGTCCACTGGAGTCTTGGCTCAATCTAGAGAAGAATGAGGCGCTGATGTTGGGCGACCCGTTGAGAGGGGCCACGGCAGGGATAAGACGATCAAAGACCGACTTCTTGGGAGCTTCCTCTGTCAGCACCGGCGCGGTGAAGCTTGTCGGCGGGAGCATGGTCCCAAAAAACAATCCTGTGGTGGCTCGAGTGACCTGTTCCACGGGCATTATGAATAGCGAAGCAGCTTGGGGTCCGTAGGCTATACCTCCTGGCAAGGCGGAGCGCTGATTGCAATTGCAGTCCGAACAGTTGAAGCATTTCGCACAAGTAGAAGCCATCGATTCTTTGCTTTCTACAATAAGCAAGACGCCAAGTCTTAGTATCTTGAAACCCAAAGGCAACCATTAGCGAACCGCGATTGGTTCGCGAATCACGACACACGAAGTGTGGAGTGGAAAGAGGAAAAGGTCCCACCGGACGTGCCAGAATCTGTTCCCCTCCGAATGACGGCGCGACTGGACGTCTTGCCTGTGATTCGGGGGCAGATGCTAATTGGTGCTATCCATCCACCTCTCCGAAGATGCCAAGTTGATTTATGGCACCGTGTATCGAAGGTTTAAACGGATGCGTCCGATATAGCAGACTTCGTCAGATTCCCCCTCGCTTAAGGAGTTTTTGATTGTGGGGACGCTCTTCCCTGCAGGCGCAAGCCCCTGCAGTTAATTACGCTACCGCATCGCGGTAACCACTTTCTCCTTCTCCAGATGGTCACTTCGTGTCGCATGTGTTTATTTTGTGTTTAGTTGCCCGTGGATTGTATACGGAGACTGAGTTATGTCGTTGCCCGTAGGGCGTGGACTAGTCCAAATCCGTATTATCTTAGATTTGGGTTTGGGGGTTTTGGGTTTAAGGATACGTTAGCCTCATTCGAGACTAAGATCGACTTAAACGTTTGTTAAGGATACGTTAGTCTAGTTTTCAGACTAAGATCAACTTAACGGGATCGTTTAGATCCAACAATAGAGCAATTAAGGGAGCCATGTTGTTTAGTTTAGTGACATTGCGGTCAATAAGTAGTTTAAGGACATTGCGGTCCAGTGTTAGTTATAAGACGTTGCGGTCAAGGTTAAGGACGTCGTAGTCCGTGGATTTAAGGACTCCACAGTCCGATGTTAGTTTTAAGACATCACGGTCAAGATTAAGGACCTCATAGTCCACGAGTTTAAGGACCCCACAGTCCGTTGTTAGTTTTAAGACATCTCGGTCAAGGTTAAGGACCTCATAGTCCATGAGTTTAAGGACCCCACAGTCCGTTGTTAGTTTTAAGACATCTCGGTCAAGGTTAAGGACCTCATAGTCCATGAGTTTAAGGACCCCACAGTCCGTGTCAATGTGTGGTCATCGGGACCCGTCACCTCTTTGAAGATGTTGAGGAATTACAACGCCAAGTATCAAAGGAGTGAAGAGATGTACCTTTGGACTGGGGTGGATTAAACAGTCTTTGGCCCAATTTGGGATCAAGACCAATTAATTGTGTTATGAGCCCATTAGCCCAGTTAAGTTTGAATTGAGGACTTGTGGCCATCTTGGGCTAAGTCCCATCATGTTTAGAATACTGGATTTCTGTTGGTCCATTGAAGGAGAAGCTTTTCCTCTGGCCATTTAATCAACTGGGCTGAAATTAGTGTTAAACACTAAAGATCAGCAGTGTTGAACACTGGGAACAAGTTAGTGTTTTAACACTAAAAGGCAGTTGGTGTTAAACACTAGCAACAGGGGGTTCAAATTAGTGTTAAACACTAGAGCAAATCAATGTCAAACACTAGCAGCAGGGATTTCAGATTAGTGTTAAACACTAAGAATAATCAGTGTTAAACACTGCAAATAAAGTTCTTTGATTAGTGTTGAACACTAAGGCCAAACAGTGTTTAACACTGGATTCGGGGATTCCAATTTAGTGTTAAACACTAAGGCAAGAGGGGTCACGTGGTAGCACGTGAGGGCGCCCTCCCTTCCTTCTATTCTGTCAAAAGTGTTGAATACTTTGGAGCATCACGTGCTGTCACGTGATGGGTATTTTGGTGCTTATCCGTTAAAGCTTCAGCCAAGGGGTCACGTGGTAGCATGTGATAGCGCCCTGTTTCCCTTTATTTTGTTCTACAGATAAGTGTTTAAAACTTTTAATTCTAAAAGCCATCATGTGTGGGCACGTGATGGGGGCTTGCGCTTTGATCTGTTAGAATGTTCATTAGGGGTCACGTGTCGACACGTGAGGGTGCCCTAAAGCTCTTTTCTGTTTCTTTTCAGAGGTCACGTGGTAGCACGTGACCCTATTCCTTTGCCTGTTTGAAGATGTGTTTATCTTTTTAAGAATTGAATTCTTCATAGGGTTAAACCCTAGCAATAACTTTAGAGGAATTAAATTCCTACTTTCTTTTGAAGAATTATATTCTTAAATAGGGTTAAACCCTCATTTCTTCTTTCTTGAGGGAATTAAATTCCTGTTATTTTAACAGAACTAAGTTCTTAACTAGGGTTAAACCCTGATTCTGTTCATTATGAAGGAATTAAATTCCCATAACATAGGGTCAAACCCTAATTTTATTTTAAAGGAATTAAATTTCTATAGTTAATTACGCTACCAAAGAGAGAACTATGTTCTTCTGTTTTATATCAGAGTTAAACTCTGTTGAGAATCGAATTCTCTTTTCCTTTCAAAAAGCCTTCCCTTTCTTACCTAGGGTTTTCTTTTGCAGAAGATCCAAATTCCTCCAAAGTATCAAGGCTCTCCTCTTTTTTTATGTATCGATTCCTTTCTGCATGTATGTCTCTCTGTGTGTCTCTTGGCTCCTATTTATAGGAGAAGCAGCCGAATCAATTCGTTTTGGTGAATCTTTCATTGAGAGATTTGATTTGTATTCACCATTCGTTTTGGACCTTTGGATTATTAGGTGAATTTTATTCACCATTGGATTTTAAATCCAGAGATTCTCCTTTGTTATTTCGGTTAGATTTTAAGGGAAAATCTTTCCAAGTTCAGGCTTTTTCCATAGATAGGTGATATTTAAGAATCTTTAAATCTTTAATTCAATCGGTTCCTTTGGAAAGATTTGAGAGGCCTTTTCTCAGAATTTAATTCTGTTAACAGATAGGCTTTGAAAGCCGGTCACGTGTGGCCACGTGACCTTTGGTCACGTGTGAGCACGTGACCCCTTGGGAACGAGCCATCTTCTTCTCTTTGCGCTCTGTCTTCTGGCCGCTACTTAGCCGTCACGTGCCACCACGTGACCCCTGGTCACGTGTGAGCACGTGACCCTCGCTTAGAGCCTTTTTCTTGATCTGATCAGGGAATTGAATCTGCTGCTTTTGAGTGTCACGTGCCAACACGTGACCCTGGTCACGTGGGAGCACGTGACCTCTTTTGAACCCTTTTCCTTGATTTGATCAGGGAACCGATGTGCCTTTGAAGCCACTTATAAATGCCACGTGCCAACACGTGACCCTTTCTGAACCCCTTTTCTTTGATGTAGTCGGGAAGCTGAATCTGCCTTGCCGATGCTTTTAGGTGTCACGTGCCAACACGTGACTGCTGGTCACGTGTGAGCACGTGACCCTTTTCTGAAGCCTCTTCCGTAGGCTTTCCTGATATTAAATCAGGAAACACCGGGCACGCACGGGATACTATTGAGTTACATCGAAGATTCATCAGATTGATTTCAAAGACTTGAGAGTAGTTAACCCAATATACCAGTTCTGATCACTCACTACACATTACCCACTGTCCTCACTTATATTATTGTTATATTGGTTCTACTGTTTATGTACATACCTGCATGTCTTGCTACCCTGTTTAGGTTATTGCTTGATGTTATGACGCTCTGACGTCTGGGTTTTGCATAACCCAGATCCTCTACCTTTGTTGCAGACTGATCAGGAGTACTGCCGCTGCTAGACCGAGCAGTGAGTATCCAGTCTTGCTTTCCAGGTGTTTATTTGATCTTTTGCTTCCGCATATTATATTATTTCTTGACTCATTTTTCTGGCTCATGGACATGTACTAGATAGTTTAGTTTACTTTCCTGTTCTTGATATCTCTACAACCGTAATATGACTGTGGAGGGATTTTCCTATCCACAGGTAGCATGTTTGGCTATGTCACGTGCCCATCTTAGCGTACTCTGGGAAGCGGGGCGTGACATGGTTCTTTTGGTATCATAGCCATAGGATAGGTTAATCGAGTTTGATTCTTTTGTAGTTAGGTATTGGACCCAATACACGAATCAGAATACTCATGATTAGGAACATGTCCTGCCACCTTATTATCGTGATTCTTGAATCATATCTTTCTTTTATCCTTCGTCTTGATGATATGCAAACAACTTTGCATCTCGGCTTGAAACATTTTTGGTTCTCTATTGTTTCTCCCTGTTCTTTGATTCTGATACTAGGATTTGGGCGACTTGAGTGGAGTTATGTAATTGTACCTATGAACTGCAGCATGGTTACAATGCGGTACTCCATTTAAGTAACTTAGAGTCCTGGTCTTGATTCACTTCTGTTCCCCTCCGAATCACAGAGACGCGACCGCGTAGGTTCGTCTTGCCTGAGATTCGGGGCAGATGCTATTTGGTTTTATCCATCCACCTCTCCGAAGATGCCAAGTTGATTTATGGCACCGTGAATCGGAGGTTTAGACGGATGCGGCCGATGTAGCATACTTCGTCAGATTTCCCCTCGCTTGAGGGGTTTTTGATTGTGGGGACGCTCTTCCCTACAGGCGCAAGCCCCTGCAGTTAATTACGCTACCACATCGCGGTAAGAACTTTCACCTTCTCCAGAATTTCACTTCGTGTCGTGGGTATTTGTTTTGTTTGTGGTTGCCCGTGGATTGTATACGGAGACTAATTTATGTCGTCGCCCGTAGGACGTGGATTAGTCCAAATCCGTATTTTCTTAGATTTGGGTTTGGGTTTTTAGTTTAAGGATACGTTAGCCATATTGAGGCTAAGATCGACTTAAACATTCGTTAAGGATACGTTAGTCTGATTTGAGACTAAGATCAACTTAACGGAAAGAGCATTTAGGTGCTCTAATGTTCCAGTTTAGGGACGTAGTGGTCTGTGGCATGTATGGCCGTCGGGACCCGTCACCTCTCTGACGTCGTTGAAGGATTACAACGATAGGTGTCAGAGGAGTTCAGAGATGTACCCTTGAACCAAAATAGATTAGGGAGGATCTATAGTCCAGTCTGGGACTTAGAGTTTGTTTGAAGGTTTAAGGACACGTTAGCCATAGTTGAGGCTAAGATCAACTTAAACGTTCGTTAAGGATACGTTAGTCCAGTTTGAGACTAAGATCAACTTAACGGGATCGTTTAGATCCGGCAAGAGGGCATTTGGGCTCTATTGTTCCAGTTTAGGGACATTGCGGTCCATTGCCAATTTAGGGACATGGTGGTCCATCGACAGTTTAGGGACATGGTGGTCCATATTCCAGTTTAGGTATATGGTGGTCCATTGCCAGTTTAGGGACATAGTGGTCCATCGCCAGTTGAGGGACATGGTGGTCCATATTCCAGTTTAGGGACATGGTGGTCCATTGCACATATGGTCGTCGGGACCCGTCGCCTCTCTGACGTCGTTGAAGGATTACAACGATAGGTGTCAGAGGAGTTCAGAGATGTACCCTTGAACCAGAGTTGTTTGGAGGATCTATAGTCCAATTTGGGACTAAAGTCTGTTTGAAGGTTTAAGAATACGTTAGCCATTTTTGAGGCTAAGATCAACTTAAACGGGATCGTTTAGATCCGAAAAAAGAGCGTTTGGAGGCTCTATTGTTCCAGTTTAGGGGCACAGTGATCCATTGCCAGTTTGAGGATATGGGGGTCCCACATTAGTTTAAGGACGTTTCGGTCCATGTTCCAGTTTAGGGACGTGGTGGTCCATTGCCAGTTTAAGGACATGGTTGTCCATATTCCCATTTTGGGGAAGGATATTAGTTTAAGGACGTTTCGGTCCACGAGTTTAAGGACCCCGCAGTCCGTATCGATGTGTGGTTGTCGGGACCCATCACCTCTCTGACGTCGTTGAAGGATTACAACGATAGGTGTCAGAGGAGTTCAGAGATGTACCCTTGAACCGGATGTAAATTGATTTAAGAGAGCAGCCGTGCTCAGTCAATTTAATTTGAGGACTTACGGCCATGATTGGGCTAAGTCCAGTTGAAAATATTCAACGTTTTTATCTTTGGCCTATTAGGCCTGTGTTAGGGCTTTTCCCCTATTTAATAATGCACTGCATTTTATTTTGGCCTGTAAGGCCTTTTTGATTTGGGCTCTGTCCCTTTTAATAGTGCATAGCACTTTGTTTGGTCTGATAGACCTTTCTTTATTGGGCTCTGCCCTTTTATTAATGCGGTGCATTTAATGTTCTGACATTGCCCGACGTGGCTTGTCAGGTACTTTGCGCCAATTGAGGAGCGCGAGACGCAAGTCCATGGGGAGGTGACACGTGTCACGCTCTGGTGAGCGCAAGCGCAGTGCGCTGCATTGTTGCGCTTCTGACACGTGGCTCGCTCTGGTGAGTTGCGCCAATTCATGAGAGCAATGCTCTATTCTAAAAGCGCATAGCGCAAGTTATTCAGGTGCTGACACGTGGCGCTCTCTGGTGGCTTGCGCCAAACCAGGAGCGCAACAGTGCAGATTTGCAAGTGTAAGGCACTATTTTAATTTCTTGATCCAAGAAAAGAATCTTTAAGATTCCAGAACCAATGGTTCATAAAAAGTGCAAGGCACTGTTATTAATTTTTTTTTTTGAAGATTATTGATCTTGTTCTTAGATCAATGATCTATTCAGAAGAAATTCTTCTCTTTTTATAAAGGTTTTTACCTTTCTTCTTTCTTCGAGCTTTTCTCAAAATTCTTTAGGGGAATTCTTTGTTTTTCTCTCTGTGTTGATGTCTTTGAAGTTCTTGATGTCTCTCATTTTCTCTGTCCTCTCCCCTTTGAGTTGGGGTCTAGGGGCCTTTTTATAGTGCCAATTAGTTTGTTAAATTGGTTAGAGAGATCATTCTCTGAGTGATTTGGGGAATTTTCCCCACCGTTGGATCTTTGATCCAACGGCTTCTGTTTTACAGAAGACAATCTTCTTGTTTTAACAAGAACAGAAAGATCTTACTGGGATTTAATTCTGTTTGGCGCAAGTACCCCCAGCGCTTGACACGTGTCACGCAGCGCACAGCGCAGCGCAGCTGCGCTTGCGCACCTGCGCTGCCACGTGTCGCGCAGCGCAACTGCGCTACCACGTGGCGCGCAACGCAGAGCGCAAGTCAGCTGAAGCGTTGCTTCTTTTATTTTAATTTTAATTTTCAAAACAGAGCTTTGCTCGGATTGGGGGAAACAGAAGCGTTGCTTCGTTTTCCCGCCTTGGAATTTGAACAGAGCTTTGCTCTGATTGGGATAAACAAATGCCCCCCCCACCGTTGCGCTTACGTGGCCTCCAAACGTGAGCGCAGCGGTGGCAGAATTCCAACCGTCGCGGCAACTTTTGGAAGTTGAAAGGGCATTTGATGCTTATAAATAGGACTTTTGGTCCCTTAGATGATTTTCATCTTCAAAATTTTACTTTCAGAACTCAGAGCCCTGCTCTTTATTTTCAAGAACTTCAAGAGTTAAACTCTTAAAACCTTTAGGTGAAAATTTTAATTTGAATTAAATTAAATTAAATTAATTTTCATTGACAGAGCCTTGCTCTCAATAGATCCCTGATCTAAAGGAAACTCATTTAGGGTTTCACTTAGCAGAGCTTTGCTCTATAGGTCCAAAGGGATCTAAAGAGAACTAAAGAGAACCCTGTTAGGATTCCATCAATAGAGTTCTGCTTTCTAAAAGATTTTCCTTGGATTTTCTTAATTCATTAATGGAGCTTTGCTCCTTCCAAATCATATAGAAGAACTCTTAAGAGTTTTTCATTGCCCTTGGAAGTTAAAGATGGAATTTTATTTTTCATGAATTATGTCATCTTTTTAGAGCAAAGCTCTCAATGTTCTTAAGGGATTTTCTTCAAATTCTCCTCATAACTGATTTTGGCAGGTGTCACTTCTGTCTGTAGAGCATTGCTTTCAAGGAGTTTAACTCCTTGTCTTTTTCTCATTGCTAATCCTCCAATGATATTTCCTTTCAGGCATTATGACTGTTCATCTATACAGTCTGCACGAATTCATCACCTACGAGGATATCCGTGTACAGGGTCGTCAACAGGACCAGGAGTTTACAGATGCTCGGTGTGCGGAGGTTATGGGTCGTCTGAACGCACGCGTTGGTTGGCTGCTCTCTCGTCGTTCTGCTCTCTTGAAAGTCGTGCTGGGAGCAATTTGGAGAGCACTCCCAGGGTTCCACGAGGCCATGCCGCTCAATGCGCTGGACGACGCCGAAGACAAGGTGCATTCAGTGCACCTGTCGGGGCTGATCTCGAAGAAATGGCGGGATAGCCTCGTCGACATTCTTCATCAAGTTTTTCAGCAGGCGACGATAATCGCTGCTTATCAAAGGATAAAGGGCCTTGCCGAAGATCTTGACACGCGTGAGCGCGAGAGGCTGCCCACGAGAATAATCAGAAAGGCTAGAAGAACTCTTGATGGCCTTACTTTTGAATTCCTCAATCCGTGCCCTGGATCTGAGGTTATACCATTGTAATAATTTGAGTAATGTTTTGCTTATTTCTCTATGATTGTAAGAACCCTTTGCAATGAAAAATTTCTCCTTTCAGCTTGTCTTATTTCTCGTTCTGAGTCTTTTGCACGTGCATGAATGAGTGTGTCTCGAGTGCTTGATCAAACGCCAATCAGATGTTCTTTCTGTCGCTTTCTTCTTTCTTTTATTATCCGTATGTTACCTTAGTGAACATGGTTGACAGATAACAGAGTAAGCACCTTGGTTTCTTTAAGAGATAGCGATGGCTTAGGCCGCAGGTTCAGATCTGTTGCCTAAGACTTTTCAATTCTATGAGCCGTGAGGGTCTCATAGAGATTTTTCTCCCTACGGATCGAGAGGATCTCGTAGGTGGATTTTCTCCCTAGGGATCGTGAGGATCCCTAAGTGTGTTTTCCTCTTACAAGTCGTAAGGATCTTATAAGAGAATTATCCCTTCTTACGAGTCGAGAGGACCCGTAAGCGGTTGTTTCGCTCTTTGTCGAGATTCGACTTTGGAGAGTGAGACCCGTGGATAGTAGGCAAGAGACCGTTTTGGGCCGACTTGCAGGGTCCCAGTGCTTAGGAAGCAGGTTTCTTTTATGCCCACTGCTTAAGGCTTTATCTCACGAGTCGAGCCGCATCGAGAAGTTCTCGCAAAGACATCAATTTCTTCACAAGTCGAGACGAATCGAGCATTTCTCGTAAGAATATCCTAACGTCACAGTTAACCTCTGCTCTTTACGACAGAAGTCCGTTAGGGTCTGTGGTACTTAGGGTTTTGGCCGTCGTACCGTCACATAAGCTGATATATTCCTCGATAGGCAATCGTGCTGTTCGAGTAGCCCTGCGACTGCCGTGTCTCTGATCCCTTCGGGAGCTGGACAAGACGTCTTCAAGCAATCTTCCTAGGCAGTTTGACCGTCGGAAGAGCAAGCATTAGGAATTTGCCATGCCGCTTTTTACTTGAGGTTAGGCTCATTTTGGAGAGCCCCGATGAGTCATAACCACTCCGCGCTGGTGTGGGATGATCTCCGATAGTCTTTCAGGTTTTATGTGAGTTGCCGTCAAGACCCTGAAGCTAGGAATTTGGCCTTTGCTTCGTTTGCTGGCATCACGTCTGCTGTATCGAGACGAACGTCGCGATTGTCTCTAGGTTGCTGGTGAACCGTCGAGATTTGGAACTAGGGATTTTGCCGTGGCTCCGTTAGTTTGATGATCGCGTCTGAACCCTGCTGGAGGAAGAACGCTGGGGTGATAACTCGTCTGCTGTATCGAGACGAACGTCGCGGTTGTCTCTAGGTTGCTGGTGAACCGTCGAGATTTGGAACTAGGGATTTTGCCGTGGCTCCATTTGTTTGATGATCGCGTCTGAACCCTGCTGAAGGAAGAACACTGGGGTGACAACTCGTCTGCTGTATCGAGACGAACGTCGCGGTTGTCTCTAGGTTGCTGGTGAACCATCGAGATTTGGAACTAGGGATTTTGCCGTGGCTCCGTTTGTTTGATGATCGAGTCTGAACCCTGCTGGAGGAAGAACGCTGGGGTGACAACTCGTCTGCTGTATCGAAACGAACGTCGCGGTTGTCTTTAGGTTGCTGGTGAACCGTCGAGATTTGGAACTAGGGATTTTGCCGTGGCTCCGTTTGTTTGATGATCGCGTCTGAACCCTGCTGGAGGAAGAACGCTGGGGTGACAACTCGTCTGCTGTATCGAGACGAACGTCGCGGTTGTCTCTAGGTTGCTGGTGAACCGTTGAGATTTGGAACTAGGGTTTTTGCCGTGGCTCCGTTTGTTTGATGATTGCGTCTGAACCCTGCTGGAGGAAGAACGCTGGGGTGATAACTCGTCTGCTGTATCGAGACGAACGTCGCGGTTGTCTCTAGGTTGCTGGTGAACCGTCGAGATTTGGAACTAGGAATTTTGCCGTGGCTCCGTTTGTTTGATGATCGCGTCTGAACCCTGCTGGAGGAAGGACGCTGGGGTGACAACTCGTCTGCTGTATCGAGACGAACGTCGCGGTTGTCTCTAGGTTGCTGGTGAACCGTCGAGATTTGGAACTAGGGATTTTGCCATGGCTCCATTTGTTTGATTGTGTTGCGTCTGCTGTGTTGAGACGAACGTCGAAGTGGTGACCATTTCGCGCTGGTGTGAGATGATCTCCAGTTGTCTTTCAGGCTTTATATAATTTGCCGTTAAGACCTCGAAGCCAGGAATTTGGCCTTCGCTTCGTTTGTTTTGTCATGTCCGAATCCTGTTGGAGGAAGGACACTGTTGTCGACATTGCGTCTGCTGTAACGAGACGAATGCTGAAGTGGAGCTAAGATTTTGTCGTCACTCCGCCTTACTGACCATGGGGCTTTTCGTTGGCATTGTATCTGCATCTTGATGGACTGCGAAAGAACGCCGTTGTTAACATCTCGTCTGCTGTATCGAGACGATTGTTGAGATGAAGCTGGGATTTTGCCGTCGCTTCGTTTTGTTTTGACCGCGAGGTCTTTTGTTGGCGTTGTGTCTGCATCTTGATGGACTGCGAAAGAACGATGTTGTTAACATCTCGTCTGCTGTATCGAGACGATTGTTGAGATGAAGCTGGGATTTTGCCGTCGCTTCGTTTTGTTTTGACCGCGAGATCTTTTGTTTGCGTTGTATCCACATCTTGATGGATTGCGAAGGAACGCCTTTGTTGATTTTTAGGCCGTAGATATTGCCGTTAAGATTTGGAACTAGGGACTATGCCGTGGCTCCATTTCATTGTGACTCTGAGGTCGGTTGTTGACGTCAAGACGTTGAAGCTAGGGATCCTCCTTTTGCTCCGTTTGTTGACATTGTGCCTGCAATATTACGACAAATGTCGAGATTGTCTCTAGGTTGTCTATGAACCGTCGAGATTTGGCTTTGCCTTCTGGTGGAGCCTGTTGGGAAGATATGGTCCCCTCTTTGTTTGTGCTCCTGGATTGTATACAGGGATTAATGTGATCTCACCTGTAGGGCAAAAAGTTTCATTCTTTCATTATTCATTTTTTTTATTCTTTCCGCGACGCTCTATCATTTCAGCTTTTTATATCGCGAAGGTCGCGATTGCCCAATCATTTCGGCTATTTTTTGCGGTGCCCAATCATTTCGGCTATTTATTTTGTTTTTACTCGCTGTTTTTTATTGCGAGTTTCCCAATCATTTCTGCTATTTTGCATGCATATATTTTTACTTGCTGTTTTTTATTGCAAGTTGCCCCATCATTTCGGCTATCTCATATGCGTTTTTACTCGCTGCTTTTTATTGCGAGTGTTGAACTTGGAATCTGGTGCCAATCTCAGCATCAACATCGCTACAACTGGAATATTGCCAGGAGCGAATCATCATTTGCCATGAAAGGGCTTGGGATTTGATACCGATTTAGGCATCAGCATTGCTACAACTGGGATATTGTCAGGAGCGAATCATCATTTGCCTCTGTCAATTTTGAACAAAGGTGGCTTAGTAAACAGGGTTAGGATTCTGTCGACTAAGGCTTTTGACTTCATGAGCCGTAAGGGTCCCACAAAGGTATTTCTCCCTACAAGTCGTGAGGATCTTGTAGGTGCGTTTTCTCCTTAGGGATCTTGAGAATTCCTAAGTGTATGTTCCCCTGTAAGTCGTAAGGATCTTACAAAAGGGTTTTCTCCTTGTAAGTCGAGAGGACTTACAAGGGTTGTTCACCGTATGGACATATCCCTAGTCACAGGTAGGACTTGGTTAAGGAAATGTTTATTCGCGCCCGTGGATTATATACAAGGGCCAGTATTGAGCCACTTGTAGGGCAAAAATCGAAGGTTGTGGGGGGTTTGCTTAAGAACAGGTTAAGGTTTCTGTAACTTAAGACTTTCAAGTCTTATGAGCCGTGAGGGTCCCATAAGAGAGTTCTCCTTACGAGTCGTGAGGATCTCGCAAGTGTAATTTCTCCTTAGGAATCGTGAGGATCCCTAAGTGTGTTGCTTCCCTGTGAGTCGTAAGGATCTCACGCGGGTGGTTTTTCCTTATAAGGTCGAGAGGACCCCGCAAGTGTCTTTTAACAAGGCTACGCCCTTTCGGGTTTCCACAAACACTCGCCGGTAGCCCTGCTGTTTTTACTCACGGAGCCCTTTCGGGTTTTCATCCGTGCCCATTTTGCTTATGGACATACCGTCTTTTTTTTTCTTTCTTTATATATATATATATATTTTTTAACGAGGTCGCGCCCTTTCGGGTTTTCACGAACACTCGCCGGTAGCCCTGCTGTTTTTACTCATGGAGCCCTTTCGGGTTTTCATCCGTGCCCATTTTGCTTATGGACATACCGTTTTTATTTTTCTTTATTCTTTATTCTTTTTTTTGTCAGCCTGAGGATGCTGCGGTAGTAGTTTAAAGACATTTCGGTCATTTGCAAGTTTTAGGTCATTGCGGTCCATCGTTAGTTTAAGGACGTTTCAGTCCGTCATCGCCATATTTGAGGCGAATCTCTAGTTTACTGACTTTTCGGTCTATGGGGTTTTCCTTATGAATGAGCATGATGCTCCCAGCCTATCCATCTTTTTCAGAGCGTGCGGTTGTGGCGGGTTCACCTTCCAGTTTTCGGAGATGACGAACTTGCCCTGTTGGTATTGGTCTTCAACCCAGTTTTTGAAGACGTAACAGTTTTCGATCAGATGGCCCGATACTTGGTGGTAAGGGCAATAATTAAAACTGTTGACATCATCCAGTTGCAGTTGGTGTTTCGGCTCTGGTAGAGTGATAAGCTTGTTATGGACTGCCACTTCGAACAGCCTCCTTGTTTCTATCTCCTCACTGTTCTCTCTCTCCTCTCGATCTCTCTCTTCTCTCTATCTCTCTCCTCTCGCAACTCTCTCTCTCTCGTCTCGATCTCATTCTCTCTATTCTCTCTTCTCACTTCTCTCTCCCCCCTATATATAATACACGTCTCTCTCTCTCTCTCTCCCCTCCTTCTTCTTTTCTTTTTCTTTTTTCTGCGAACCTCCTCCTCGTGAACCCAAAACCCTAACTCCGATCGCCCCATCACCTCCATCATCATCCTCGATCACCTCACCTCACCGTCGCCGTCACTACTCCTCCCTCGTCTCCACGCCCTCGTCTTCATCTTCAACTCCCCGAGGTCGCCGCCGCCGCCCTCACTCGTGGCCGAACCCAAACCCTTCACCTCCTTTCACCCATCTCGCAATACCCTCATCATCATCGCCTCCATCACCCCTTCTTCATCTTCTTGGTTTAACCCTAACCCATGCCTCCTCTAAACACCGTGGCCATCACCATCACCGCACCCATCTCACCGTCGACTGCAAACCATCGACCTCGACTCCACTGGGCAGCATCACCAACTTCAACCTTCTCGACCATCGCTTCAGCTCCAAGTCACCATCACCAAGCACTTCTCATATTCAACCACAACTCTTAACTCCGTTGGAACTCGAGCACCCTCAGATTGTCGTCGCTGCACCTACTCAACCGGATCCGAGATCCCTCATCGCAGCAACACACTGGCTTTCTTCAACATAGCCGAGCTCTTTTGTTGATCCCCGAGCCAATTTGGAACCCTACCCGAGCTGTACATTGTCTTGAGATGAGATCAAATTCCGTTTTCGCTCCATTCATGTTTGTGTGTTCGCATTATCTCCAGGCAAGTGAAACTTGCTACATGCTATTTAATCTATTTTATACTTATTTGAATGCACATTAAACCTGTAGTTTAAATTTAATACCATAGTTTCCATTTTAACATTCTGATGTCCTGTTATATCATTTTAGATTTATAGCCCGGAACATACCATGTTGCATTTAGTGTTACTATACATAATACCAACATCCATATTTAAATCAAATAACACTTATTTGCATAGCCCATAGTAACCCTCTTATAGTTTATACCCTATCGGACGACCGTTTACTTACAGCTAGCCTAATTTATATTCAATTGCATCTCTAAATTATTTAGTACATATTAACATGATTTTTAACCTCCATATTTGCTATACTGCATTCATGTAATGTTGAAACCATCCCGTAAACCCAAACTGATAACCGTGCATCTACATCCTTATAGTTTAATCTGTACCTATTTGCATGTCATATTACATGTGCCAGTTTGTTGTTCTATTAGTACTCATGCTTGTTTTGTATACCTATGCTTATGCTAGTTTGATTATGAGCACCCACATGAAATCATGTACACCCTGACATGACTTGTTACACCTATTACTTGACACGATATGGTACCGTGCAACTCTTGACATGACATGACACCTTTATACATTACCTGGCTTGACCTGATGTACCATGGTCTTACATGTTACCCGATCTTGTGTCTAATGCCAACAAACCTGACCTGTTGTCCTTACGGACCGTTCCTGTTGTCTATCCAGACAAACCTGTACCTGCCTGATCCTGTGTTGGCATTAGCTCCAGATTATTTAAATACTCTACTTGAATACACAACCTGGGGGTATGGGGAAATCAATGATGAAACCTGACTTGTAACTCGACAGTTCGCTACCTTTACTAATCAGTTTTAGAGGCTGGGTGTAATACCCAGTTTTTCCTTATACGTCTAAATCCGTATTTTATTATTTTATGATTTTATTTATTTTACTTATAAATTTTATTTACTATATATATAATTTTTACCCCTTCTAAATCCCATTATTCATTTTTGAAACCCAAAACCATTTTTCCTTTACTATTAATTCCCTCAGCACATTACTTTAGTTTTATAAACTTAGTTTTTAGTTTAAATATTAGACCCGGCCCTTTCCCTTCTTACCTATTTTTATTGTTTTATTTTTCGACCCACACTCCTTTACCATGTTCATTTATTTATCTGGCCCGAGCCCAGCCCCATATTCCTCAACCCACTTCGTAAATTAATTTCCCATTTCCTCAGCCCATCTCCTAAGCCCATACCCCTAACTTAAATATAAATATTTTAAAACCCTAGCCAGCACCATTTTCCCAAGCCCAGCCGTTTCTCTATTTATCCCCTTAATTCCTATTCTCTAAATTTTAGCCCAGCCTGTTAAATTCCCTCAGCCCATCAAATATTTTTGGGAATTTAATTAAAACCCAGCCGGCCCACTCTCTCAATTCTCCATTTATATTCCCTTTTAAAGCCCGACCCAGCCCTTTATCCCAATTCATTAATTCTTTTATAATATACCGCGGCCCATCTCATTCAGCCCGCTCCTGTTTATCTCCCTCTCCCCAACGGCTCATTTCTTTCCCGCGCGTTACTCCCCACGATCCTCGCCGTCTTCGTCGCCAACGCTCGCGAGCGTTACGCCCCACGACCCGCTCGCCTCCAACGACGCGCGACCCCTCGCACTCCCCGTATCCAACTCCTTCTCAGATCCTCACTCTCGCAACCCCTCGCGAAACCCACTGCAGCCGTCCCCTCACACCGAGCACCACCACCCTCACCGTCGACGACGACGACGGCAGTTCTCTCCCCTTCCTCCTCCAACGACTGAGTCCCTCACCACTCATCGCCCCCTGCAACTGCTCCTCCACCAAGCTCCGCCGCGACCACCTTGCACCACTCCCTTCTCGTCTTCTTCGCCTACTTCCCCGACAGCAACCCATCTCCTCACCTGCACCATCATCGACCCATCATCGTCGTCGTCACTCTCTCTCCCTCTGTCTCTCTCACTCACAGCTCTCTCTTTCTCACTCTCTCTCTCTCTCACTCACATTGCCCTATCTCTCTCTCGGTCTTCTCTCTCTCACCCATCTCTCTCTGTGTCTCTCACATCCCCCTCTAATCCCGTCTCTCTCTCTAATTTTTCCCCTCTCTCTGTGCCCCTCACATCTCCCAGCTTACCCTCTCTCTCCCTCTCTAAATCTCTCTGCTGTCCCTCTCTCTCTTCCCAGTTCACATCTTCTCCCATCTAAATCTCTCTGCTCCCCTCTCTCTCTCAACCTTTAAATCTCTCTCCTCCTTTCCCGCTATCTACTTCGCCATCACAACACAGCCGCATCCACCCGCCCCTTGTTACACCTCATCAACGTCAAATCCAAACTCGAGCCTGGATCGAGGCTTTTGTCACTCGAGCCATAGCGTCGCGGTGCTTGCCCGTCGCGTGTTCGTGACTTTACCACTGCCGTGCATCGCCTAGACGTCCCCAGGCAAGTTTTTACTTGCTTACATGCTATTTTAATTAAGTTAAAATTGTTAAATGCATAGATTATTAAAGTTACAAGTTTAACCAATTATATGCCGTACCTGTTCGACGCGTGTTCCCAAAGAAAATACATTTCTAAATTGACGGAACTTGATTTGTTACTTGGGCCCTTGTTGTGATGAACAACGTGTGCAAGTTTCGTCGGATAATTTGATCGTTTATGACCAAAACGACTACCCCCAAGTGTTAACAGAAAAACTGAAATTCTTGCGTAACTTAAAACCGTTAAATTCATCATAAATCATACACATATTAGAATGGTGCGTTCGAGGGCTCAAATCGAAGCTAACTCGACGAACTTTAACCCTATACTAGTTTCCAGACAATTCTGTATTTAAACTGTGACGATATTCGGATCGGAGTGCGACTCTGGACTGCAGTCCAGAGTGACTCCAGTCTTTGCTTACTGTTTCGTATTGGATACCATAGAATTTCCTTAACTCGTAAGTTGCGGAACTCCGCTGTTTATTATAGATAAATCTGTTATCTAGAAAACAAAATTGATTTCATCCTGTTTCGTTACCGTTTAATATTTAATCTGTAATTTAGAAGATCGGGACACATCACAGTCCCAGCAGAATCAGAATTTACATGTTGATATTAAACACATTATAACCCCTAACGTACAGATGCGATTGACGATCCGTCTGTTGCGTTGAAAACCTTACTGAAAACCCTAGAATTCATCCAACTGTAGCATCGCTAAATTATGATCCCAACTGGGGTTAAAATGCGTTGCGAAACGGACTCCTGATTCTGAAATTGGATTTCCAGCCGCGAGCGCTTGAAATGAAACAGTTATAACTAATGATCCTGAAATCCGATTGGCTTGAAACAAAATTCTATGGATAGATAACTGAACATATTAATTACTACCTGTTTGTCATTTCGCCAAATTATATACATATGTTTCATGATAAATCGTGCAAGTGAAAGAATGCGGTTTCATAACATCCTCATCATGTTTATATACTTGTCCACGCATCATATCATACCCATATCATTGTATTGATAACCTAGTGACATCGTGCATTTACCCAGTGTTAGATTTTAGTGATGATTGTGGCAAGTACGTCAGTGTTCGTGCATTCGTGATTAAGTGAAAGTGATACGTACTTGTGCACAATCAGTGTCCCTTTTATTCTATTGCATTGTCGACGTCTGTGGGATGCGTGTACGTGTGACTATAAGTGGTATGGGACACTTATGGAAGCGCTTGCACGGATGTCACAGATAAGGCATCCGACACTGCCATTTATCTTAGGTATTAGTCGGGACGTGCTTGATGGAGGTCCTGCCTCCAGTTCTCGCGCAGACTTGTCACGGATCGATTAGTATTTAGGGTTATGGTTAGCGTTGGATGTAGACCACGGGGTGTGGGGTAGTTCAAGTGTGAATTCAACAGAATCTCGGGAGTCCCATGCCGGCTTATATATTTAGGGAGTTATATGGAGATTTACAGGGTATGTGCTATATCACCGTGATACATTCGTTACATGTTGGGCCCGTGGTCCCTTGCCCTTGGGTTCTACCCTTGGGTGGAGGACACTCGCGAGTGGTTGACTCTCACACTTGGACTGACGATAGGCTTAGTGACCTGTACAGTGAGACTTAGAGACTGATAGGGATGTTGGCATTTATATTACTTTTACACCGTGTTGACATACGTGACATATCGTTATACTGCTTTACTGTTCCGCTGCGTTGATTACTACACATGCATATTCATGATGCCATTTATTTACTGCTTCACATACCTATTATCACTGTTAGAACTGTCACTTGATTTATACCTATTATATTGCTATTATGTCGCTCTGACGACCTGAGTATGCATGCTCAGTGTGAGGAGAAGATTTAGCTTGGATCAGAACTAGACGTGCATCACCGACTCCCTGACTTTCTACTCCGAGTTACTTTCGTTTGTTCCACTTCAGGTTAGTTTATATTATTGTATCTTTCAGTTACTGCATTTCTCATTACCTGCGCATCGTTTACTGTTTACCATGATAAGCTAGAAGCCGAAGTGTGACTACGGCAGGACTTTTCCTTGACCGTAGGAGCAAGGCTGGCCTTGTCTACCCCTCGTATTCCGTATTTTGGGAAGCGGGGCGTGACATGGTTTAGTTGGTATCAGAGCCAGGTTTTGTATCGATTGGGATTGCAGTTTTCCGTGTACGGTTTGGCAATCTAAGACATCACTCGGTCTAGATTGTAAACTTGTCATTCCGGATCCATATTCATATCGTGTATTCAGCTATCCATTCGCTATGGCTTCGGGTGACTTGACAAGGTTACGTGATTACAATTGCACTACCGTATCCTGTTTAAGCGACTTAAAGTCATACAGTTGATTCTCCACTTGTAATAAATCCATCATCTTTGATATTCTTGAATCCTTGACCTATCCATATTATATTTTGATTCGTCTAGCTTGTGACTTATACTATCCTCAAAATCATTGTTCAGGATCATGTCTTCCAACAACTCTTCATCTATCTCCGCTCCCCAGAATCAGACCATTGAGATTCTGAGTGTACTGCAAGGTCTAAAGGATGCCCAGGAGCGAACAAACGACTTGTTGGCTGAAGGACTGAGAAGACAGGAGAATCAGGCACCAGCGGGAGTCTCCTATCATAAAGGGATCCCTATTGGACGAGGAAAGAAGAAGAAGATGAAGCGTCAACAGAAGCATCAGAAGACCCCTTGCTGTGACTATTGTAAGAGGCCAGGACATCTTCAGAGGGATTGTCGCCGCGCCCAAGGGAAATGTCTGATATGCGGGTCCAACAAACATCTTATCAACGGTTGCCCTGAAAGGAAGGAGCTAAAAGGAGGAGACTCGTCCACACTCTCCCCTGATGCCAAGTAAGGATTATCGCGTAGTTCGAACTTCGACGACAAGACGGACCAAACGCAGGATTCAACTCACGCGACGGAAATTGCAACGTTATAGTAGTCGAAGAAGGATTTTTCATGATTATCTACTTTCAGCATTAATGTTGTTATCTTTTTGTGAATATTTCTTTCAGTTTAAAACCTTGTATCCACTGAACTTTTGATTTAATGCAATAAAATTGGAATCATAATATACGTATCATTCTCTTGTTTTTCCCCTTATTCATATTATTCGTGATCACAGCGTTTCTATCCTGATTTTCAGTTCCTGCAACCGCATATCTTTCTATACTTCGTACACTTGACTATTCTTCTTGATGTATTCCGTTGTTTAATCATGACTTTCCTTCCCATAACATGGCCACCGGGAGCAGCGCCACATTTGGATGAAGATGCGCAATCCTGCGTTTCCTGAGACCGCACGCTGATGAGTTCCGATGATGAGGTCAATGGTCCCCAGGTCAACTTCGGAAACAACGATTCAGAGGACGAAGGAGCAGCCGCCCTAGAGTTCGACATGATGGTTGATTCTGACGAAGAAGAAGGAGATCCCGAAGAGAACCCGATAGAGGAAGACCCCGAGGAAGAACCGATGGAAGAAAACCCAGTGGAGGAAAATCACATGAAAGAAAATCCAGAAGAAGAGAATCACATGGAATCGGATCTCGATGAAGAAGCTTTATCCGAGGATGAAGGACCAGAAGATCAAGACCCTGCCGTGGAAGA
Source organism: Agapanthus africanus (assembly GCA_030015575.1). Classification (NCBI taxonomy): domain Eukaryota; kingdom Viridiplantae; phylum Streptophyta; class Magnoliopsida; order Asparagales; family Amaryllidaceae; genus Agapanthus; species Agapanthus africanus. The sequence continues at coordinate 114,010,394 of CM057350.1, forward strand.
ACTCCCTTTGGCAGTCCCCGCGAGACGCTATGGAAATGGACGCCCCTACCTGAGTGCGCGAGCCTACCGCAACCTACTGAATCTCCACAACCTCGACTGACGGAATTTCTTTTGATGTTGTCTTTCTGGCCAAATAAACTGTGTATAGTTTAAGGCCACTTTTCACCTTTGAGCATGCCTTGTTTCAAATTTCCTTGAATAAAATAAATCTTCTGAGTTTGTAAACCTTTTGATTATTGGTTCACTTGATACTTGTTTATTGCCCGTATCCATCTATCTTTCGGCAGAGTTCCCTGACTGTCCACCCCTACCCATTGAATAGTTTTCACCCCGTTCGATTAGAAAGTATCGCACTCTGAACCTTGAAATGAGCCACCTTTCATCTTTCGTCTGTACCCTGTTTGAGATCCTTCTGGGAGGAGATTAGTTCTTGTGAAACTTCCGAATTCATTAACTTTTCAAATTTTGGTTCGTGTGTTGTACCAACTGTTGTTTCCCCCACACTCTCCTTTTGTATTCTTTTGTTGCTCCTCCTTACTTCCTGTGCTGACCCGATCCCAATCTTCTTGATCTTCAGCCTAAAATCGACACACTTCAACCTTCTGATTGAGCCACACCTTCTTGTAATCACTACCCTAGCTAGCCTTATTCATATTGGTGATTTCTCTTTTACCCCAAATGTATTTAGAGACACTATTATTCAAAAAAAAAAAAAAAATTAGTTTTCATTATTTTGGTTCGTGTTATTGATTACTCCGTTTTTGTATTTTAAGTACAACTATTATTATTTTCTTTTCTGTAGCGTAACCTTACACCGCGCATACTTTTGGTCCATATTTCTTAATTTCACTATACAAGTTTTCTAAATTATTTTTAGTCTATACTATCGATACCTTTCCTAAAATGTTTTAGCTTACCGACTAGTTTTCACTGCTTTATTGTCGTCAATTTATCTTGAGGATTCGTGACTATGATTACTATTATAAGTGGTTGAGCCTATAATTATTATTTCTGTTTGCTATCATAATATATTTAGATGCGCACACATTTGGTTTCGACGTTTACCGGGCACACTTTGATTAATATTATTCATTAATTGTTATCTATATTCTTGTATATTTGTAGTTGCCTTATAGTGTTCCTGTATTATACTTTTAGGCCTAACTTTTGTATGTGGTTTTTCTATATATGTATGTACCTTCAAAACTTGGTCTACCCGTTTTAAATAAATCAACACGTATTGGTTTTCGTATGATAATCCTTCGCTTATTATTTATAGCTAGCTACTTCTTTTAAATTTCGAGGACGAAATTTTTGTAAGGGTGGTATGATGTAATACCCAGTTTTTCCTTATACGTCTAAATCCGTATTTTATTATTTTATGATTTTATTTATTTTACTTATAAATTTTATTTACTATATATATAATTTTTACCCCTTCTAAATCCCATTATTCATTTTTGAAACCCAAAACCATTTTTCCTTTACTATTAATTCCCTCAGCACATTACTTTAGTTTTATAAACTTAGTTTTTAGTTTAAATATTAGACCCGGCCCTTTCCCTTCTTACCTATTTTTATTGTTTTATTTTTCGACCCACACTCCTTTACCATGTTCATTTATTTATCTGGCCCGAGCCCAGCCCCATATTCCTCAACCCACTTCGTAAATTAATTTCCCATTTCCTCAGCCCATCTCCTAAGCCCATACCCCTAACTTAAATATAAATATTTTAAAACCCTAGCCAGCACCATTTTCCCAAGCCCAGCCGTTTCTCTATTTATCCCCTTAATTCCTATTCTCTAAATTTTAGCCCAGCCTGTTAAATTCCCTCAGCCCATCAAATATTTTTGGGAATTTAATTAAAACCCAGCCGGCCCACTCTCTCAATTCTCCATTTATATTCCCTTTTAAAGCCCGACCCAGCCCTTTATCCCAATTCATTAATTCTTTTATAATATACCGCGGCCCATCTCATTCAGCCCGCTCCTGTTTATCTCCCTCTCCCCAACGGCTCATTTCTTTCCCGCGCGTTACTCCCCACGATCCTCGCCGTCTTCGTCGCCAACGCTCGCGAGCGTTACGCCCCACGACCCGCTCGCCTCCAACGACGCGCGACCCCTCGCACTCCCCGTATCCAACTCCTTCTCAGATCCTCACTCTCGCAACCCCTCGCGAAACCCACTGCAGCCGTCCCCTCACACCGAGCACCACCACCCTCACCGTCGACGACGACGACGGCAGTTCTCTCCCCTTCCTCCTCCAACGACTGAGTCCCTCACCACTCATCGCCCCCTGCAACTGCTCCTCCACCAAGCTCCGCCGCGACCACCTTGCACCACTCCCTTCTCGTCTTCTTCGCCTACTTCCCCGACAGCAACCCATCTCCTCACCTGCACCATCATCGACCCATCATCGTCGTCGTCACTCTCTCTCCCTCTGTCTCTCTCACTCACAGCTCTCTCTTTCTCACTCTCTCTCTCTCTCACTCACATTGCCCTATCTCTCTCTCGGTCTTCTCTCTCTCACCCATCTCTCTCTGTGTCTCTCACATCCCCCTCTAATCCCGTCTCTCTCTCTAATTTTTCCCCTCTCTCTGTGCCCCTCACATCTCCCAGCTTACCCTCTCTCTCCCTCTCTAAATCTCTCTGCTGTCCCTCTCTCTCTTCCCAGTTCACATCTTCTCCCATCTAAATCTCTCTGCTCCCCTCTCTCTCTCAACCTTTAAATCTCTCTCCTCCTTTCCCGCTATCTACTTCGCCATCACAACACAGCCGCATCCACCCGCCCCTTGTTACACCGCATCAACGTCAAATCCAAACTCGAGCCTGGATCGAGGCTTTTGTCACTCGAGCCATAGCGTCGCGGTGCTTGCCCGTCGCGTGTTCGTGACTTTACCACTGCCGTGCATCGCCTAGACGTCCCCAGGCAAGTTTTTACTTGCTTACATGCTATTTTAATTAAGTTAAAATTGTTAAATGCATAGATTATTAAAGTTACAAGTTTAACCAATTATATGCCGTACCTGTTCGACGCGTGTTCCCAAAGAAAATACATTTCTAAATTGACGGAACTTGATTTGTTACTTGGGCCCTTGTTGTGATGAACAACGTGTGCAAGTTTCGTCGGATAATTTGATCGTTTATGACCAAAACGACTACCCCCAAGTGTTAACAGAAAAACTGAAATTCTTGCGTAACTTAAAACCGTTAAATTCATCATAAATCATACACATATTAGAATGGTGCGTTCGAGGGCTCAAATCGAAGCTAACTCGACGAACTTTAACCCTATACTAGTTTCCAGACAATTCTGTATTTAAACTGTGACGATATTCGGATCGGAGTGCGACTCTGGACTGCAGTCCAGAGTGACTCCAGTCTTTGCTTACTGTTTCGTATTGGATACCATAGAATTTCCTTAACTCGTAAGTTGCGGAACTCCGCTGTTTATTATAGATAAATCTGTTATCTAGAAAACAAAATTGATTTCATCCTGTTTCGTTACCGTTTAATATTTAATCTGTAATTTAGAAGATCGGGACACATCACAGTCCCAGCAGAATCAGAATTTACATGTTGATATTAAACACATTATAACCCCTAACGTACAGATGCGATTGACGATCCGTCTGTTGCGTTGAAAACCTTACTGAAAACCCTAGAATTCATCCAACTGTAGCATCGCTAAATTATGATCCCAACTGGGGTTAAAATGCGTTGCGAAACGGACTCCTGATTCTGAAATTGGATTTCCAGCCGCGAGCGCTTGAAATGAAACAGTTATAACTAATGATCCTGAAATCCGATTTGCTTGAAACAAAATTCTATGGATAGATAACTGAACATATTAATTACTACCTGTTTGTCATTTCGCCAAATTATATACATATGTTTCATGATAAATCGTGCAAGTGAAAGAATGCGGTTTCATAACATCCTCATCATGTTTATATACTTGTCCACGCATCATATCATACCCATATCATTGTATTGATAACCTAGTGACATCGTGCATTTACCCAGTGTTAGATTTTAGTGATGATTGTGGCAAGTACGTCAGTGTTCGTGCATTCGTGATTAAGTGAAAGTGATACGTACTTGTGCACAATCAGTGTCCCTTTTATTCTATTGCATTGTCGACGTCTGTGGGATGCGTGTACGTGTGACTATAAGTGGTATGGGACACTTATGGAAGCGCTTGCACGGATGTCACAGATAAGGCATCCGACACTGCCATTTATCTTAGGTATTAGTCGGGACGTGCTTGATGGAGGTCCTGCCTCCAGTTCTCGCGCAGACTTGTCACGGATCGATTAGTATTTAGGGTTATGGTTAGCGTTGGATGTAGACCACGGGGTGTGGGGTAGTTCAAGTGTGAATTCAACAGAATCTCGGGAGTCCCATGCCGGCTTATATATTTAGGGAGTTATATGGAGATTTACAGGGTATGTGCTATATCACCGTGATACATTCGTTACATGTTGGGCCCGTGGTCCCTTGCCCTTGGGTTCTACCCTTGGGTGGAGGACACTCGCGAGTGGTTGACTCTCACACTTGGACTGACGATAGGCTTAGTGACCTGTACAGTGAGACTTAGAGACTGATAGGGATGTTGGCATTTATATTACTTTTACACCGTGTTGACATACGTGACATATCGTTATACTGCTTTACTGTTCCGCTGCGTTGATTACTACACATGCATATTCATGATGCCATTTATTTACTGCTTCACATACCTATTATCACTGTTAGAACTGTCACTTGATTTATACCTATTATATTGCTATTATGTCGCTCTGACGACCTGAGTATGCATGCTCAGTGTGAGGAGAAGATTTAGCTTGGATCAGAACTAGACGTGCATCACCGACTCCCTGACTTTCTACTCCGAGTTACTTTCGTTTGTTCCACTTCAGGTTAGTTTATATTATTGTATCTTTCAGTTACTGCATTTCTCATTACCTGCGCATCGTTTACTGTTTACCATGATAAGCTAGAAGCCGAAGTGTGACTACGGCAGGACTTTTCCTTGACCGTAGGAGCATGGCTGGCCTTGTCTACCCCTCGTATTCCGTATTTTGGGAAGCGGGGCGTGACACTGGGCCAGCCTTGGGATGATGCTGTTGACATCATCCATCGTTATCCATTACCTTTTAGAGGCTAGGACAGCCTTGGGATGATGCCATGGACATCATTCATCATTACTCTTTTCCTTTAGTGCCTAGCAGCATGTCTCGGTTTCAGCCCGAGAATCTTCACCGTGATCCCGGGCACGCACGGGATACTATTGAGTTACATCGAAGATTCATCAGATTGATTTCAAAGACTTGAGAGTAGTTAATCCAATATACCAGTTCTGATCACTCACTACACATTACCCACTGTCCTCACTTATATTACTGTTATATCTGTTCTACTGTTTATGTACATACCTGCATGTCTTGCTACCCTGTTTAGGTTATTGCTTGATGTTATGACGCTCTGACGTCTGGGTTTTGCATGGCCCAGCTCCTCTAACTTTGTTGCAGACTGATCAGGAGTACTGCCACTGCTAGACCGAGCAGTGGGTATCCAGTCTTGCTTTCCAGGTGTTTATTTGATCTTTTGCTTCCGCATATTATATTATTTCTTGACTCATTTTTCTGGCTCATGGACATGTACTAGATAGTTTAGTTTACTTTCCTGTTCTTGATATCTCTACAGCCGTAATGTGACTGTGGAGGGATTTTCCTATCCACAGGTAGCATGGTTGGCTATGTCACGTGCTCATCTTAGCGTACTCTGGGAAGCGGGGCGTGACACTGGTTCTTCCTCGAGGTCTGAGTATGCACACTCAGGTCGTCAGAGCGACGTAATAGCAAGATTATAATAATGACATGAAACAGGTAAATATGGTAATAACAATGAAAGTAAAATGCGGGCGATCACTATGTCACTAAATGATGCAAAGTATAATCTGTGTCCCTATTAGTTTCTAAGTCATGTTTAAAATCGTATATTGGAAAGGAGGATCATGTTTAACAGGAGTCTCGTACATACCCGAGACAACGGCCCACACGCCCGGGACATAACCCTGTCGGCTGGATCGCTAGATCCTACCTAATATATATAAGAATCACTGTTCGAATGATCATCCTCTAAAACACGGTCCCGCTAAATACGATACTCTTTCCACTTCGATTTCCCCCTTTTCCCCAGGTTTACACTATTGATGATTATGATTTAGTCGTGTACAAGTATGCACCAATAGCACGGTTTTGTCACTGTTCACTGTATTAATTACTGTCACGAATCATTCACTTTCCATTGGTGTACTTGACACTCCTAAACCAATATCATTCATGCACGATAATGCAATGTCCACTGAATAATAACGCGCACTATCACTATGTATATGGCAGTTGGGTAAGGTATGTACATTTATGCGGTTAACAAGTCATGTGTGATATGAACCAATATGCACGTCATAAGTTTACAAAAATTGCAGTAATTCATATGTTCAGAATTCAGTGAAATGATACAAATACGGTAACAAGCACACTCTGTCGGCAGTTCAGCAAAATTGGTTTCAGTACAATCGGATTTCTGGTATTCAAGTTACATCCATTTCAATTTAAGTGCTCGCTGCAGGAAATTCAGTTTCTGAACTGAATGTCGGTTTCGCGACACGATTTTCACCCAGTTGGGATCAGAATTTAGTGACGCTACGGTTGAATGAAAGATAGTTTTTTCAATAGGCTTTCCAACGCAACAGACGTATTCTCAATCGCGTCTGTACGTCAGAAGTTATGCACGGCTCAACACTAGGGTATCAGTTCAGTTTCAGTTTGGGACTGCTAGACGACCTGTTCTTTTAAATTGCAGATTAAATAGCAAACGACGATACAAAGGGGTGAAATCACTTGCGTTATCTATCTAACAGATTCATCTTCAATAAAGTGTAGGGTTCCGCAACATATAAGTTCAGGCGACAAGGTAGTGAGCATTACGAGATAGAAACCAACAGCCGGAGCTGCTCTGGACTGCAGTCCAGAGCTGCTCTCCGAACCGATTCTCGTCATAATTGCCGTACAGAAACAATTAAGAACTTGTATAGGGTTATAGTTCGTCGAGTCGGCTTCGATTCGAGCCCTCGAACGCATCATTTCAATGTGTACACAATTAATTGTGATTTAAACAAATTTCAGGTGCGGGAATTTCCCAGTTTTTACGGGTGTAATTGGGGGTGTTCGTTTAGGCCATTAACAATTGTATTTTCCTGAAAAATTTCTACACAGTGCTCATTGCCACACGGTCCAAAATATGCAATCGAGTTCCGTCAAATTAAATGAAGGTTTTCATTTGGATCTTGCATCAAACACTTATGTCATTTAATTTTTCATGAATCGCAAATAAGGAATTAATACGGTTTTGATTTGTAACGGAATTAATCTAGTATGTAGCAAGTAGGGTACTTGCCTGGAGACGCTTTGGCGACGCACGGCAGCGGCAACGGCACGAACGCGCGACGAATCTGCACGGTTTGGATTCACGGTCTCGGCTCGCGTTCGGGTTCGTCGTCGGAGTTGTCCGGGGGTGGCTCGTGTTCGCTGAAAGCGGAGGGGGATGCTCTGTGGATCTCCGGGGATGTGCTGGGATCGACGATGGGCAGCAGGGAGTGTTTGGATGTGTGCTGGAGTTTGGTGGTTTTTAGAGAGAGAGGGAGCAGGTAGTGGGGCTCGGGTGTGGTGACGGTGATGTGGAGGGTGCAGAGGCGTCGACGAGGTGGTTCGGGTGCAGTGGAGAGCTCGCCGGCGTGAGGTGCAGGTGGTGGCCGAGGGGAGTCGAGGGTCGACGGTTGAAGAGAGTGGGTGTTGAGGTGAAGGTGAGGGCTTTAGGAGGAGGCTAGAGTGCTCGGTGATGAAGGAGGAGGTCGGAGGAGGTTCGTCGTCATCGTCGGTGAGCGGGGTGATGGGAGGAAGAAGGAGAGAGAGGAGGGAGTATGGCGCTGGAAAAATTGCAGCGGGGGAAAAGTGCTCGCCCTTGTATGGAGGCGAGAGTGGCGTGGTCGTGGGCATGCAGTCGAGGCGTTGGCGACGTGGGGTCGAGCGCGGAGACGTGGGCGCGAGGGGAACGTGGGTTCGCGACGAAGGAAATGAGCTGGAAATTTTTTTATAACGTGGGGAAGAAGGAGTTAAAGAAGCGGGTCGGGTTTGGGTTGGCGGGCGCGAGCTGCTGGGCTGGGCCGGGAAGGAAATTCACATATTTAGTTTTAATTAAACATTTTACTTGTTTGGGCCGGAAAAGGAAGTGTGGGTTGAGGATTTTATTATTTATTTTCTCTGGTGTTTGGGCTGGGGTGTGAGAAAGGGCTGGGGGAAAACTTAAGGTTATAATTTAATTTAAATTTTCTTTGGCCTGTGGAACGGCTGGGGAAGGGAAAATTAATATATATTTAGTTTTAAATTTTGGGGCTTTGATTTTAATCGCTTGGGAAAAACAATTAGTAAAACTTGAGCAACCAAAAACCTACAAAAAATCACGAGGAAAAATGGGGAAGCAATCGGGACTAGGAAAAATATAGGAAAATTATATTGGTGGGAACAGTGATTTACAGATTCCTTCGAGAATTATGGATATAGAAATTACAACACCTAGCAACTAGTGGTGAATTTGTCTCTCCAAATCATGACCCTTGCATTGCAGCAGGAGTCGAACTTATACTAAGGTTGAAGTTCAATGGAAAACCAGCATAGAGTGAGAATATGTGCTTTGGGAAAAAGAAATATATATATATATATATATATATATATATGAGAATAATGGAGGAAACATGGGAATTTCCTACAATGGCGCCGAAAAAATACAATTACCATCGTGTTTTCGGACGATCGGCACCCATCATTTTCATCGTTATCATCTAAGATTTGGGTACACCAAATTTCATGTGATTCTATAACTTTTCACCGTTGAATTAGTGGGTTCAAAATTAACGGTTTGCCGAAAATAGAACTTTTTACATTGCTAAATCAATGATGAAAAAGCTGTAGAATCACATGAAATTTGGCGTACTCACATCTTTGATGATTACGATGAAGATGATGGATTCCGATCGTCGGAAAACACGACGGAGGGCGTATTTTTTCGTCGCCATAGGAGGAAATTCCCTCCTATGACCTCTTTCCTCCATTATTCTCTCTCTCTATTGTCGACGATCGAAGTTTTCGACAATCGGAATTTATCATCTTCATCGTTATCTTCTAAGATGTGAGTACGCCAAATTTCATGTGATTCCACAACTTTTCACCGTTGATTTAGCAATGTAAAAAGTTCTATTGTCGGCAAACCGTTAATTTTGAACCCACTAATTCAACGGTGAAAAAGTTGTAGAATCACATGAAATTTGGTGTACCCACATCTTAGATGATAACGATGAAGATGATGCATTCCGATCGTCGGAAAACACGATGGAGAGCGTGTTTTTTTGACGACATAGGAGGAAATCCTCTCCTATGATATCTTTGCTCTATTATTCTCATATATAGAGAGAGAATAATGGAGGAAAGATGCCATAAGAGAATTTTCTACATCGAAAAAATACACCCTTCCTCATTTTTTCGGCACCCACTATCTTCATCGTTATCATTTAAGATGTAGGTACACCAAATTTCATGTGATTCTACAACCTTTTCACCGTTGATTTAGCAATGTAAAAAGTTCTATTGTCGGTAAACCGTTAATTTTGAACTTTTTACGTTGCTAAATCAACGGTGAAAAAGTTGTAGAATCATATGAAATTTGGTGTGTCCACATCTTAGATGATAACGATGAAGATGATGGATGCCGATTGTCGGAAAAAATGAGGAAGGATATATTTTTTTGATGCCATAGAAGAAAATTCCCTCGTATGGCCTCTTGCTCCATTAACCTATATATATAAGAGGAGCACAACTGAGAGTTATGATGGTATCCGGTGCTTTGGTGCTATTTCCTTCTCTAAAGGGGACTTTTGTGCTTGTAAGGCTGCACTCATATCGTTATCTCTTGGCGACTTTTTTTGGGTATTAAAACAAATGAAGTGTTATTAAGCATGTGGATATTCTCAACAGCATTATTTCATTGATTTAGAAGAATCGAAGAGTATTTAAGTAGTTGCCTTAATTGGATGTGATATTTTGTCAACTAAATGGTATATTATCAACTCAGATCAGGATGCCTAGCTGTTCTATAAAAACCCATGGTTCTGATTAGTTTCATACATCAATTAGCAAGTGAGCACTGGTAAACAAAATCCATACGATATTTCTTCCACTTGAGGCGTTTGTTCTTCATCTCCCTCAATCCTCAATCAGGAGGATTGAGGGCACATGCATACACTACTGCAAAATGTGCAGCAACGCAACTTATACTTGTATACATCATTTTTGTAAATCCCAGCTCCACGTATATATTTTCCAGAATTTTCCTATTATTTTTGCATATTTTTTATATTATTATTATTATTATTATTTTTTATTATTTTTCCTAAACTCAATCCAAACCCTTTTTTTCCTAACCCCTACCCGACTCGACCCGACTCCCCCCCTTCTTCTCCTTCTCCTCCTCCTTTTGTTTCTCTTCTTTTCCCTCCAAAATTTCCCCCAACGTCCCTCCCCTTCTTCCTCGTGACCCGTGCCCACCTCCGCGGCGTCCTCGCCAACAATCTTCCCGAGATCCCCCCAAATCCTTACTTGTTCCCCTCCCCGCCCCTCGCCAACGACTCCGCAAGACCCGCTCCCTCACGACCTCGTCCTCGCCCAAGTCTCAACCGCCTCTGTGATTTTGCGGCCCCTCCCCTGCGATCTCCTCCTGCCTCTCCCTCACTCTCAATAACTCTCCCTCTCTCTCTATCTCCCTGAATCTCTCTCTAAAAAAAAACCCACCGACCCTCCACTGTCACTGCACCGCCGCCGACCAACTCCTCCAGTGATCACCACAACCGTCACCACCGTCCTCTTTTCCACCGCCACTACTCCACCACAGTTCCCCACTATTTCTTCACGATTCCAAACACCAACATCGGAGCTCCACCCAACCCTCTCCATAGCTGTGCCCACCCAATCCTCTTTCCAACGCCGGCAGCATCAACCCAGCCCCATCTCCGGCTCACCTTCCGACTGCCACTGTTGCAGCTGCGGCCCCAAGCCAACTCGTTGCTGCCCCGTGCCCACTCCCAGAACCACCGTGCTCACATCGAACCCGCCACCGTGCGGCGACTGCACCACTGCGTGTCCAGACGTGTCGTGGCTCGTGCCCGCCTCCGTGCCACCTCGTACCCACTTCCCGTGCCACACTGAACCCCCAGCCGTGCCAGCCTCCGTGCCACGTTGCGCCAGTCCCCGTGTCACACCATGTCAGCCTCCGTGCCACCTCGTACCCACTCCCCGTGCCATACCGTACCCCCACGCCGTGCCGGCCCCCATGCCACGCCGTGCCGGCCCCCGTACCCCGATCCAGTGCACGCACCATGCCTCGATCCTGCACCAGCATCGCATCCAGTACAGTGTCGCGCCGTACCACTCCCGCACCACGCACCAAGCCAAGATCACGGCCACTACCGTGTCACACCCGCATTGTCACCGTGTCCAGTATCGGATCTCCACGCATCGCACTCGCACCACGCACCGTGTCCAGTACGCATCGTCTCGTATGTCGAGACGAAATCCGCAAGTGATGTCGCTTCTATATCAGCGACCGAAGGCAAGTGAAACCCTCGTTTGCTTTAACATGCTATGCACATAGATCTATAATTTTCGTGTTAGAATTATATTAGATGGATTATTACGAAAATGTGTTAAGTAGTATACTATCACGTATATACTGTAAGCCATCACCGCGTTTTCATGGAAAACCATAGTAATCCTCAATTTTTGTATATGATGTTTTTTCAACTATAAAATTTATTATACCTTTATATCGCTTTTCATATAAAATCATCCAAACACTAACAACTTTTTTTTGCCATAATCACTTATAAGTAATTTTTTCAGCTCTTCAAGAAATAATCATCTATAAATGATTACTATAAATGATTACGGAAAATAATCACTTAAAAATAGCCTCATTGCCCATAATCATTCAAAACAGAAATTAATTGATATGGAATCATTAATTAAGCTGTTTTGTTTGGAAATTTGTTAGTGGACTCCTAAATTTTTCATGTTGGTAGATCCCGCTTGTTCTTATTCGCTGACGTGCCAAGAAATGAGTGGTGCTTCTGTTTGGATTGAATTATTTTTGGTCAAAAGTTGATTAAAATTCACATTAAGATGGGTCGCAAATAAATAGTGTATTTGGATCTTTTTTACTATTCAATAGATGATTAATTTATCATGGATGCCACCATGACTAGCTTAAAAATGACATCTTTGCCCACTTAAAAATAAGCTAGGAATTCTATCTTTTCATCCGAAATTTAAGACGGCGTTAATAATACAGCATTTTGATCATTTTACACTCAATAATCACTTATCTATTTTTTCATCCAAACACACTATTTACTTATAATCATTTCTCATACAAAATCATTCAAATACTAACAACTGTTTTTCCATGATTTTTTCACTTTTTGAAAAATATAGTCACTTATAACTGATTAGGGAAAATAATCATCCAAACAGGGCCATAATCATTCAAAACAGAAATTAATTGATATGGATTCATTAATTAAGCTGTTTTGCTTTGGAAATTTGTTCGTGGACTCCCAAATTTTCCATGTTGGTAGACCCCATAATCGGTCTTATACGCTGCCGTGTCGAGAAATGATTGGGCAACTCGACGTGGTGACTGGGCTTTTGCTTGTTAAAAGCCAAGTCTCCGATCTCTCCGCTCTCTCTCTCTCATCGCTACACTCTGTTCGCTTGAGAGGGCCCGTTCTCTCTCCCAACTCTCGTGGATCTCAAAGGGTTAGGGCTTCGGATCTCAAAATTTTGCAGTAATGGAGAGGAGAGGGAACTCCATGAAGCTTCTCCTTCTCGCCTTGATCGCGTGCTTTGCGATCCAACTGCATGCTTCAGATCTGGTAAATTTTTCACTTGGTACTTCATTTTGTATTTTCTTTTTCTGCTGAGATGTTTCTGTGTTCTTCTGTAGCTCTTCTATGAGTCGTTCGATGAATCGTTCGAGGGGAGCTGGATCGCGTCAGAGAAAGACAGTTACAATGGTGATTGTTACTTAAATTTGTATTTTGTTGATTCGTGTTTAGATCTGTTACGCGTTCATGATTCTGTGAATGAAGTTGTAGCATGGCCTAAAAATGATTGCAAAGTAGTAGAATTGTCTGTTAAAAGTTTGAATATTTTACCTGTTAAAATCAGCAACTTCTCTGATAAAAAGTTTACAATGCATTTTATTCTCTTGTTGTTTATGAAATCTACTGAATGTCGTGAATATTGGTGAACCCAAGCCTCGAGGTTTAATGTTTTTCCTCGTAATTTAGATTCAAAGAATCGGGTTGACAAACTTCTCAATGCAGAACTTATGGATGAAGAGTACGGACCAAAAACATATAGTTGCTTTCAGAACACCTCTTTAGGTTACTATTTAACCTAATACGATGTGAAATATGGCTGCTTTGTTTTAAGAGGGTAATTAGTACATTTTCTTTACCTTTATTATCATCGATATTTAGAGTTCACAGTAGGTTGGGCAGGGAGGGACTTGCTTTCACTTTTAGGCACCTCATTATCCACAGAGCCAACTGGGACACCTCAAAATATCGGATTCATTCAGGAGTAAAAATATTATAAAAACTGTCTGTCATTGGTGATATCTTGTTGCATTGAAATTTTAACCAAAATATTGATTGTATTCTTATATGAATTGTATCGTGAAATTGGTCATTCTTATGTTGAATCTTAATATATGAGGTCCAGTTCTAGTATTTAAAGTATCACTGCATCAGATGAAATTCCAGAGGCGTAATTTTTAACTACCCATTTGGCTGATAGACTAAGGATTGTAGACTAGTGGTTTTTACTTGATTATTTATGAATTAATTTTTTCTTTCTGGTAATTAGTAAGAAACATTTCATGTTGTTATTCTTCTGTATTTTAATATATCATTCGACATAACTGCTAACCTTTTTTTAAAAAATAATTTGATGAAATGAACAGATCTTATATTCTTACGTTGAACACCCGAAGGTGTAGTATGACTGATAGGATTCTTTGCAATTATTTGATTTACCGCTAATATAAATCGGATTTGATTTCTTAGTCTGATCGGTTCTTTTAGTTTTGCAATAGTATATCCATAGCTGTATGGGGTGCTTCCTTCACAAGCAGGCATGACATAATTGGTTGTATGAGGATATAGTCACATATTCGAGGATTTAGTCTCCTAATACTATTATCCATGACTCTTGATTCATCTCTTTTGTCTATATCCCATTTTCGTATGTTTAACATTTCCTTTCTCTTTCTTATGAAAGAAGCCTTCTTTGCTTATTCTGCACATCGGTTTTGTGCACAAGTTTGAACTATTTATTGACTATATGAATGGGATTGTGGTAGAAGGAGTTGGTGGTAGGCCTAAAGTTTACGGGGTGCATGTGGAGTATTGCAGCCATGAGCCATTTGAAAAACATAATGATTGAATTATATAGGTTCTAAGAACTGATTGCTGAAATGAAAAATGAAGAGGAAAGGGTTATGAGATATCCTGTTCCATGTATGTTAGGTCTGAAGTTTAGAAGGTGAAAGTTGACATGATGTTGATATTGTTGTTTCCATTTTATTAATGTCTGTTATTTGTTTATTTTCTTCTCGGTCTCTTAATGACTATTATATAACTTTATTGATATTTGAAAAAAAATGCATACCTTCATTTGCGATCTCCTATTTTTGTTTTAAAATATTTGTACTATTCTATAATTATAAGCATTTATAACGGTGTATGCATTAGTTCATAGTTTGGATCATGCCTTCTTCATTAATTCTGCATTAATTTTTTTATTTTGGGCGTTGGCATAATAATCTCTCATACCAGGTATCTGGAAACACTCAAAGAGTGAGGGGCATGAGGATTATGGGCTTCTTGTTAGTGAAAAGGCAAGGAAGTATGCAATAGTGAAAGAGCTAGAAGAGCCAGTTAATCTTAAAGATGAAACTATTGCTCTACAGTTTGAGACCCGACTCCAAAATGGGCTCGAATGTGGAGGTGCTTATCTGAAGTATCTCCGGCCTCAAGATGCAGGATGGATTTCTAAGGAGTTTGACAACGAATCTCCCTATTCCATCATGTTTGGTCCCGACAAATGCGGATCCACAAACAAAGTCCATTTCATCCTCAAGCACAAAAATCCTAAAAGTGGGGCCTACATTGAGCACCATCTGAAATACCCAGCTTCGGTTCCATCTGATAAGCTCTCTCATGTCTACACTGCCATCTTAAAACCTAATAATGATCTTTATATTTTGATTGATGGAGAAGAAAAGAAAAAAGCAAATTTTCTATCTGCTGATGATTTCGAGCCAGCACTTATACCACCTAAGACAATTCCTGATCCAGATGACAAAAAACCTGAAGATTGGGACGAAAGAGCAAAAATCCCAGATCCTGATGCAATAAAGCCTGAGGATTGGGACGAGGATGCCGCTATGGAGATTGAGGATGAGGAGGCTGTGAAACCTGAAGGTTGGTTAGATGACGAGCCTGAGGAAATCGATGATCCTGATTCTGCTAAACCCGAGGATTGGGATGACGAAGAGGATGGACAATGGGAGGCGCCAAAGGTTGAAAACCCTAAGTGCTCAACAGGACCTGGATGTGGTGAGTGGAAGATTCCAACAAAGAGGAATCCAGCTTATAAAGGGAAATGGCATGCTCCTTTGATCGATAACCCGAACTATAAGGGAATTTGGAAACCACAGGAGAT
This sequence comes from Agapanthus africanus, assembly GCA_030015575.1. Taxonomy (NCBI): domain Eukaryota; kingdom Viridiplantae; phylum Streptophyta; class Magnoliopsida; order Asparagales; family Amaryllidaceae; genus Agapanthus; species Agapanthus africanus. The sequence continues at coordinate 114,026,296 of CM057350.1, forward strand.
TCCAAACCCTGCCTATTTTGAGCTTGATAGGCCTGACTTCGAGCCTATCGCAGCCATTGGAATTGAGATCTGGACAATGCAGGATGGGATCTTGTTTGATAATATTTTAATAGCTAGTGATGAGAAGGTTGCTGAGTCATATAGGGTGGGTGCATGGAAACCTAAGTATGATGCCGAGAAAGAGAAGCAAAAGGCTGAGGAAGCAGCTTCTTCGGATGGGCTTTCGAACTTCCAGGTGACCTTTTGTGTTGACTTTTTAATTTTATATAAACATTTTTTGGGGGGGAAGTTTCATCTTATCTTAATTACTTTACTCGAAATTGCAGAAGAAGCTGTTTGACGTTCTATACAAAGTAGCAGACATTCCTTTCTTGGAGCCATACAAGTCTAGGATCATCGTAAGTAATACGGAGTAATATTGATGTTTTCAGTAGTTCATGCTTGCCTGTGTTACATTGTGCCATACATGCTCTTATGTCCATGATACAGTGACTATTTCGAACTAAAATTTTGTGAACAAATTTCTCAATACCCTGGTTGCTTTGAGTCGGAGTCCGGAGGGTTTTTTGCTGTTAAACTTGGTGTTTACTTCTAGCTAGTTATTGTCATTAAACTATGGTTGTATAGAGGATCAAGAGGGAAACTTTAACTGGAAGTTTTTTCATGAATGATCATGTCTTTCTTCTTCTTCTTCTTCTTCCCCTAACTTCCTAGATACCACATGAATGATTTTCTGCATGATATATTGATATATTCATTTCTGAGAATTTTGTGGCCCGCAATTTTTCTGGAGTTAGTTAATATTTCCATATATGTTTTTGGTTGAGGCCTAAATGAAATTTGTCATGCTGCAGGATGTCATTGAGAAGGGAGAGAAGCAGCCAAATGTGACACTCGGAGTCCTGGTGTCCATTGCGGTGGTTATATTTTCAGTTATTTTTCGCATCCTTTTCGGGGGGAAGAAACCTGCGGCAAGTTTCATATTCAGTTCTCATATTATCATAGGTTTTCGACTTTCTGCAATCTGAAAAAAAAAGTTCTTACTTGCAGGCCCCACTTAGAACAGCCGCGGAAGTGAAAAGTTCGGAAGCATCAGAAGTCGAGAAAACAGGAAGCAGTGCTGAAAAGGAAGAGCAGACCCAGAAAGAAGACGCACCGCGTCCCAGGAAGGCTAGGAGAGAGACATAGGATTTTAGCACAAGTTGCCTTAGTTCAGAGATTTTGATTTCAAAGCGCAAGCACTATGGTTTTATTTTTGTTTTGTTTCGCTTAGGACATTTTAAGTATTGTTTTAGATTGAATAGCAACTCTAAATTTTGATATTGTATTGGATTAACTCGTCTGGATCACAAACTAGTGCAAAAGCTCTAGGAATCCATCGGCCTTATTAATCTTGCAATGGTTTTATTTGTTTAGATTCGTCATTGATTAAGGACAATCGTTGTTTGAAAAAGAAAATTTTATTTAGGCATTGTGTTTCAATTATATACTGGCTAGAAAATGGTCAAAAAGCGAAAGATTTACCTATTCTGGTAAGGTAAATTACACTACTATTGTGATATCTCACAAAAATAACTTAAACTGTTTTATTTTCAGTAAAATACCTTAGGTGCTAATTTTCAGAGTATTTTTTTGAAGCAGATCTGCTGAAAATGATATTTTAAGGTATTTTACTGTAATAACAAGTTTCAAGGTGCAACATGCACAAATTGTAAATCAATGAATCAAGCAATAATCCCTTGTACTCATCCTCTATGCTTCGATACAAATCTTTCAATCGCTTAAAAATTCTTCTACTGTTCCTTGAAATAAGGTCAGATATGATGTACAAGCGGTATTAAGAGTATGAAATGCTTAATTCATTACGATTTCCAAACTCCGAATTCAACAAGAATTCAAGTTACTGCAGGTAAACAAGAACCGTAATAAGGGGGAAATGCAACAATTTGCAGATGCTACTCACAAGAAAATGCCCATGGCTTTCAGAAGCAATCATGAAGGCTCAATGTAATCTTAAAAATGAGATGGGATCCTGAAGGTTGCTTTGCCAATCAACTAGTTAGATTAACTGATGTCGTCGATAATGGTCTCATCAATAATTATCTAAACCGGAAGCAGCGAGGTACTGCAACGGTTGTACTCCGAGGCCCTGCAAAATAAGACAACACCGGAAATGAAATGGCATGCCTCGTCAGTCTTTTCTTTTCAAACAAATGCTAAAAAGTTCAACTTTTCTTTTCGAACTGAAGATACAAAGTAATGACGTAGAAAGCACCATTAACTGGAAGATCTCTAGCTTTTTTTCACATTTTCTTTTAACAGTGTAGAAGTTACGGTGTGAAAAATAACATTTTTGGAGTAAGCCTCCTGCACATCAAATTTTATTAATAGAAGTCAATCTTTTGTGAACTCTGAAAACAATGAATGAAAAGATAATTAATCACAAGGCAAGAGCTATTATTACCTCTCAGTGGTGCAACAAATTCTTCCTCCAATATTCCATATTGAGAATGGCACAAGCCTAGATGGACAGTAAGCAAGCATAATTGATACTCAATTTCGTAAAATCCATTGAGAATACATAATCTATTAAATCACAACCGATGCAATCTTAATTGATATTCAACTTTACCCTAATGCCCACATTAGTTAACAATATAAAGAATTACTTCCTTGCATACTAATCTTGTTCAACAAAAAAAACTTGGAAACAGCTTCAATTTCATCAATGCATTTTTCTACTAATTATCACATTGCTGATTGCTCTGAAAAGCTTCAGCTTTTGATTAAAAATACCCAACCATTTTGAACAGACCCATTCAACATCGCAGTCAGTAATTTTGTCAAATAATTGGTGCGCATAATTTGGTTTTTATGGGCGGATTTCTGTAGATATAAAGAGAAGCGATTGGACGAGAGGCATAAAAGCAAAAATTAGCCAGAGATTTTAGATTTAGAATGTTGAGAAAAGTACTTGCATTAGCCCATCAACTTTATAGGCTTCCGGTAAAATAGTAGCTTCCATTATGATGGGCTTAATGCGCTTCTATATTGGGCCTCATGTAAACAAAAAGGCTAAAGTACAGAAAAATCTCCTCACTTATATCCTGACTATCACCCTAACTCTAAAATCCTCCGTTTTGTCCCATAACTATCATGTTTTTCGATGAGAAAAGTGTTGGGGATCGAAGTCGTTCCACGGAACAATTCTCGCGACAAACCAATCATGCAATAAATAACCACGCAATTAACACCGAAAAGAAAAAATAATAACGATACGAGAATAAATAAATAAGAATCACAAACTAAACAAGTGAGGGATTTGTAAACGAGATTCACCCATCGTATGGCTTGTCTTCGGCAGAGAGGAATCTGGAATGTCTACTATAATCTTGAATCAAGTACAACACGAGCAAACCCTAGGAGATTCCTCTCAAATCTCTCTAGATCTAAACCGCCACCTTCTCATACAATGATCTTTCTTCTATTTGGCTGTACATAAAACATATAAGAGACCTCTATTTATACACAAACCAATTCCTTAATTAAGAAACTGCCATAATTAAGAAACTGCCATAAGACACTCCTTAATTAACAAACTGTCATAATTATGAAACTGTCATAAGACACTCCTTAATTAAGAAACCGTGGTTTTGATAAAATCGGATATGGTTTGTGTGCACGTCAAGATATCTGCATGAAGTTTTTCCATAATTTCAATAATTTCCAACTTGGAGATATTTCAGCCTTAATTCCAAACGCTAGTAGACTTCACACGATTCCGCTCTTCTCTCTCCTCATCAGATTTTCATTGAGAGGTTAACCAATCTGCAATAGAGATCCAGCTTATCTCTATCTACGACCTTGGAGAGTATATCCGCCGGATTCTTTTCTCCCGCGATCTTTTGCAATGTCAACTCACCTTCTTCCACCGCAATGCGAATGAAATGATACCGCACCTTGATGTGCTTCGTCCTCGAGTGATAAGCCGCGTTCTTCATCAAATGTATCGCACTTTGGCTATCGCTCCACAAGGTATTAAAGTCTTGTTTCTTACCTAATTATTCAACCCTTGCAACCATATCATTTTCTTACTGGATTCCGTGATCGCCACATATTCAGCCTTCGAAGTCGACAATGCTACCATATTTTGCAATTGAGCGACCCAACTCACCGATATTCCCCCAGCTGTGAATACGTACCCCGCTGTGCTCTTCCCACTATCTCGATCATCCGAATAGTCTGCATCAACGTAACCATGCACTTTTAGAGAGTCACCCCCGAAGTATAAGCAATGACTTGACGTACCCTTTAGATGTCTCAACATCCACTTCACCGCATTCCAATGCTCTTTTCCCGGACTTTGCATATATCTGCTAACAACTCCCACTGTATGTGCAATATCTGATTTCGTACTCACCATTGCGTACATCAAATTCCCTACGGTAGATGCATAAGACACGCTTACCATCTCATCTTTCTGCTTTTGAGTTGTCGAGTTTGAAATGCTTTGCTAAGGGCGTACTCACCGGTTTTGACTTGTCCATATTCAACCGATTCAAAACCTTCTCGATGTAGTCCCTTTACGATAACCACAGCTTCCACTGCTTTCTATCTCTCACGATCTTCATGCCTAGGATTTACTTGGCCGCTCCCAAATCCTTTATAGGGAATTTCTTAGCCATCATCTTCTTTAAAACTTGAATTTTCTCAAAATTTGGACCTACCGCCAAAATGCCATTCATGAAAAGTGATAAAATAATATAGTTTCCGTTCTCAAAAGTCTGAATATAGACACAGTGATATGAGTCACAGCACACAGATTCCATCTCCAATATAGACTGATAGAAGTTGAGATACCACTTCTTTGGAGCTTACTTGAGGCCATACAAGTTTTTTCGCAGTTTACATACCATATTCTTTTTCCCCTTCACCTCGTATCCTGGCGAATGTATCATATAGATCTCCTCCTCCAAATTTCCATGAAGGAACACAGTTTTGACATCCAGTTGCTCTAAGTACAAATCCTCCACCGCCACGATACTAAGAATCACCTGAATTGAGGTCATCTTCACCATTGGGGAAAATATTTCTTGATAGTCAATACCTTGCTTTTGCGTGTATCCCCTGACTACCAAGCGAGCCTTGTACCACTTCACACTATCAGCCTTATCTTTAATTCTGTACACCTATCTATTTAGCAATGCCTTTCGACCCTTGGGTAGCTTCACTAGGTCCCACGCACGGTTCTTTTTTAAAGAATCCATCTTCTCATCCATAACTCGTTCTCACTGCTTGTTAGCACCGTCGCTTGTTGCTTCTTCAAGGGATTCGGGTTCCCTCGAATCTGTGTACAATATAAAGTCGATCATAAGTCTTTCAGATAGCCACCTATCTCGCGTAGATCTCCTCAGAATGGATACATCTGGTTGTTCAATATATGGTTACCATTTTGTTCTTGAACCTGATTATGCACTATCGCTTCTTGCATGTTCTGATCTCCACCTGCAGGTACCTGAAAGCTCTCTTGAGTTTTGTCCAACTCGACGAACTCTGATACTGCACCATCTTTGGCTTGCTTCTCTTCTTTGTACAAGTGCTGCTCATCAAAGACAACGTTCCGGTTTCATATTACTTTCTTACTTGTGTAATCACACAGCCGATATCCGAACTCGTTTCCACCATACCCGATAAAAACACACTTCCTAGACTTGGAGCCAAGCATAATCCTTTCTGCCTTATCAACCAAAAAATATGCAATACAACCAAATACTTTTAGGTGCGTGTAATTAACCGGTTTATCTGATCAAATTTCTTTCGGAATGCCTCCATCAAGTGCACTTTCCAGGTTTAGTTGATCAGATACACAACAGTATCGACAACTGCTGCCCATAAGAACTTTGGCACATCTGCATCTAAGGTCATGCTATGCACTCGCTCTAAGATCGTCCTGTTCATCCTTTCAGCGATCCCATTCTGCTGCGGCGTTCCCGATACCGTCTTCAACCAACGAATACCCTTTTGCGAGAAAAATGTCTTGAACTCCTGCGTGCAATATTCTCCTCCATTATCAGACTTAAGACATTTTACCTTAGCCCCTATTTGGTTCTCAACCCGTGCAATTCAGTGTTTGAAGTTATCAAACACATCAGACTTCTTCTTTATCACATACACTCATGTCTTCCGACTTGCATCATCGATGAACGTCATGAAGTATATGAAGTATCGATTCCTACCATAAGAATCCACCGAGGCTGGACCCTATATGTCTATATGCATCATCTCCAGTTTCTTGGTCTTCTTTACTACGCCTTCAATATGAAACCTGAGCGCGCTTTGCTTCCCACAAACACGGCTCTCGCAAAATCCTAACTCCACCTTGTTCAGTCCTAAAAAAAGCCCCCTACCCTGAAGAATTTTCATATTATTCTCACTGAGGTGTCCCAATCTTCTATGCCACAACGAAGTTTCTGAATTTATCTCCGAACTTGCCCCAGCGCAACCGAACCTCCGTTGCTCCCTTTGAATGAGTACAACGAATCACTCAACGTGCCCCTAGCGACCACCAACGATTCTTTGGAAATCTTCCACTGCGGATTTCCAAACGTCGTAATATACCTTTCGTTGTCTAGCTGATTTGTGGAAATAAGAATTTTCTTCAAATCTGGAATATGTCGTGCGTTCTTCAGCTTGATTTGACCTCCTCCTGATGGTTGCAAGATTATCGTCCATTTACATATGATTTTACACGGCTGACCATTTTCCACCGTCACATGTCTAAGATCGCCTTGAACATAATCGTTGAAGTGATGCCGACCTGAAGTGCAATAAAAAGATACCTCCGAATCTTAGAACCAAGTATCCGCATTTGTGCTGTTGTTCGCCGATAGACAAAGCCCTTGTTTCCCATGTTCATGTGTAGACACCACATTAGCTTCCTTTTCATCTGTCTTTACATCCGAGCCTTTCTTTGGAGATTTGCAGTCACTTTTTCTGTGACCCTTCTTCCAATAATTCCAATACGCGTATTTGATTTTTCCTTGAGATTTTTCTCGACTTTTAGACTTACCCTTCTTGCCCTTTCTACTTTTCATTGTTCTGTTGGATATGTATGCCCTAGAGGCCATTATTGTATATGTATACAAGTGGATGCTTGGACATTTGTATACATAGGACAATCATGCTCGATATGATAGTATACTATTTGGTTTGTCTTTATCTTAACATGTGCATATGTTTTACTTATTATTGCGTATCATTAATAGATCTTGATAAAGCCCATAGGATCATTGCTTAACTACCAGCGTTGTGATGACAATATACTTGTGGGAGTGGGGTAGTCGATAAGCACATCTTTAAATGTCCCTAGTCGTAAGAGTATCAAGTCAGGGCATCTGATTGTAAAGGTTTTCACCGTGTCATATTTAAAAAGAGTTTTGAAATTACCGCAATCAAAACAGTGTCACGTGTAGTGAGCCGCGATGAATACGGGTCGTCCGCAGGGAGATGGTAAGTTTTTAGGCTTGTTTTAACGAGTTAATACCGTGTTTTGATTTGTTGGTTAAACTAAATGTCGTAATAAGGATATGTATAAAAAAAAAGAGACTTGTTAAGGGTAGTAATAAGTTAGATTGTATGAAGGTGATGTTTGCCGATTCCTTATAGCCCCAACTTTGGTATTGACACTAAAGCAATAGGTAACACCGCGGATTAGGGAACTTGAAATACGGTATTTGCGGCATTTCACTAAATCCGTTTTTTTTGTCCCTTGTCCTTCCATTGTTATCTCTTGATTTTAGCCTTCGGCAAACCACTAGCAATCCGATCATGATTAGTAACCATCGCTATCGTGGTAGGATAGGATGCCCAGTAGAGCGGAATTGCGAGTGATTTGCACGGAGTTTCAATTGAAAAGTTTTAAGGTTTTTAAAGTTTTAGCAAAGAACATCTTCAAATACAATCTAACCGTATTACACCCTTAATAAGTAAATAGATTACTCACACATATTCACAAAGTAAAAATAAAGAAAAGAGAAAAGAGTAAGGAACATAATAAAAAAAATGCAAGAAAAGTAAGATAAAAAGAGAACCGATGAATCCAAGTGCTAATATCTCCAAGTGTTCTTAAGCTCGGTGAAATACGAAATCCAAATACCAAACTTTAAGGTTGCAAACTCACTTAAGAGATTGCAAGATCAAAGTAAAACAAGAATTTCACAATTGCAAATACGTAAAATAGAAGAAGACATGTATTAAAAATGAGAACTTTTTATTGATTTGAAAACATGTTACAAGAGATCTTGAACTCAAGAACCTAAGCTTTAACCTTGCAAGTTCAAATGAGAAGTTGCAAGGTCAAGACAAAAGGGCAAGTGCTCAAGAATTAAAAGAGAAATTATAAGAATTCTAAAACAAAACTAAAGAAAGTAGTCCCTTTTCCCTTTGGCCTCTGGTCTGTATTTATAGGCTCCAAAGAAAATCAAGCAAACAATAAAAATGAGACGAGATGGTAGCAAGGGATGCACTGTACAAAACAGGGGGCATTTTGGACATTTTGGGCCGGCTACACCGGATTTTGTGTGCATGTGCTCGGGTCAAATCCGAGCACATAGTCCCATATTTGTTGTGTGGTCTTTGGTTGTCACCAGTATCTCTTTGGTCCAGTTTATTTTCTCTGTTTTGACCTCGTTTGCACCCAGTGCTTGGAGGGAAATTTGAATCTTCAAACTAACACATAATCTTTAGCATTAAATGCTCATTACTTCATTTCCACATGTGCCTAAATTCATGGCTGCCCCCATCATGGTCCATGCTGATTTGTCTATTTGAACTTGATTTGCACTCAGTTTTGGAAAGAGATTTGAATCTTTAAATCCACACATAATCTTTAGCATTGAATGCACATTATTTCATATCCACATGTGCCTAAAAGTCTTGTGTACACACTTATTTGTGTTGGACCATTTAGATAAAAAGTGTGTACACAAACTTGTTGCAAAAAGAAACTCATGAAGTATCGTTCGGTTTGCGGTTCTGGTTGCAGTGTCGGCTCTCAAATGATATATCCGTGCTTTTGAATGTATTTTCAGTATTTTGTCATGGATACCTGTAATCTGTATTACTGAGCAGACACTGGTTAATAGTAACGATAAATACAACAAATAGATAATGAATGAACGGTATTAGAATGCAGTTTTCTGATATGAACAAATGCCCCCAAACTTATCTTTTGCTCGTCCCGAGCAAAACAAAGAGAATCCCGACCTCACTTTCGCAGGGAACACGATTGCAATGAGCTCATGTAACAAGCCGTTAAACTTCTAGGTGTCCCTAATAGGAGGAGTGTTGTCTCCTGAGGGTTTTCAGTCGATTCCACCCACAAAATCCCGTCAAACTAGTTTTGCGAAATAACTATGATTCTAACCCTAAGGTTTTGTTTTAAAGCTAGCAATTCTATTATCCTAAATTTAGAACAATCGAACCTTTATTTTTCACACCTCGCTTCTTATTTAACTTAAGATTCTATATGCCTTTACGTGCAGTGCAAATAGTATCGTTAAGTTTCAAAAGGATCGATTAAAGTCGTCATGTCACAAAATAAAGTCCAGATAAAAACTTAAAAAGGATCACATAAGTTTTATAAAGAGTTAAGTATTTCTCAAGTTTCGTTTTCCAGTTAGGTTTCAAATTCAGAATTTCTATCTTCCTTAACAGAAAACTAGGTCTTATTTTTCACTCCACCTTTTTCTTGTTTTTGTTTCATACATACCTCTGTGAATGTGCAATAGTTTTCATCATAGGATAAAACCTTCATATCTCCGCTAGAAATATTTTTATAAAAACCTGTCTTTTGTCAAAATTATTCTCACACAAAGAACCGTTAGGAATTTTAACTCGGAGAGAACACTTGCTTGATTTTGTTTTAATTTGGACTTTCTAGGCTTCTTAGTGAGCTTTGGGCCAATACTCCTAAACCAGTTGGTTTTAGGGCATTAGGTGTAGAGACATCCCAGCGGACTTAATTACTCAAGTTACCTAGGCCCTAAAACAAAAGACCAATTTTAGCGTTAAAATCATGATGATTTAAAGCGAACGGAGATATAACCGGTAGTTCAATTATTATTATTATTTTTGGATAAATTACGTGTTTAGTGGGTCAGGTGTGTAATCACACCAATCAAGTTTCAGATGGGTTATTCTTCAGAATTAGTTCCAATTAAGGTATCAATAGCATCCCTTCATATCCGCTTCACTTCATAAACTATTCTTGATATTACTTATTTCAGAACAAACCTATTTGATCCTCAGAAAATAGTTTATCAATTTAAAAGTTTTCAGACATAATAGACTTGTCATCTAATTTTCAAAACTCATGACACGTGTAGTGTGATGTAAACACGTATATTAGCTATAGTTAACTTCAAAGGAGAGTTATCTTTCAGGTTTTCAAAATCTAAAAATAAGATTTAGTTGTTCCTACCTTATCAAACAAAACCGTCGAAATATTGAATCTAAGTTCTTCCACTAGCTACCTTGACGACAAAGTTTTTATGTTTTGGAAAATTTTTCAGATTTTTATGGGTTTTACTATGCAAATGTAAAATATACACATGAATGCGAAGGTTAGAAATGCGTACCGAGCGTACCCCCAAATTTAAACTGGACAGTGCCCTCACTGTCATTGTACATCAAGAAGGCAAAAACATTGAAGGGTTAAGAACGTCGGTTAGATATACATTTTTTTTAAAAAATGAAATGAAACTGAGCAGTCACCAGACAAGATTGCTCGTCAAAAATGGATATGCACCGGACAATAATATCCACATATATATACAAAAGAAAATCGTATATACATACTCCCAAACTTATTTGAAACAACGTCTCCACTGTTTTTCGCTGGATAATCGAAGTTTGGCGGTAAACAGAGGAAGATTATGCAAGGTAAACCGGCTCCTGCAAGACCAGGAGTTCCACTGATGGTTCAGCGCTAAGGTACAGTTTCAGTCTCTGTCCGTTTACTTTGAAAAACGAACTGTCCTTTGGATTTTCCAAATCCACAATGCCGTGCGGGTATACAGTCCGCACAAAAAGGGTCTTTTTCAACGAGATCTGAGTTTACCGGGATGAAAATATAGTCGGGTGTCGTAAAGAAGCACCTGCTGTCCAGGCGTGAAAGTTTTGCGCGTAAGGTGTTTATCATGAAACACCTTCGTTCGGTTCTTTACAATAACCGCGTTGTCGTAAGCCTCATCCCGAAGCTCGTTCAATTCGTTCAGCTGCAGCTTCCGATAGCTGTCCGCATCATCAAGAGATAGATTCAGCTCCTTAATCGCCCAAAATGCGCGATGCTCGATTTCCACTGGAAGGTGGCAAGCCTTTTCGTAAACAAGCCGATAAGGAGACATGCCAAGATCAGTCTTATAAGCAGTTCGAAATGTCCAAAGGGCATCAGTGAGTTTTAAAGACCAATCCTTACGGTTCGTGGAAACCGCCTTCTCCAATATCTATTTGATTTGCCGATTTGAAACTTCGGCTTGCCCACATATCTGGGGGTGGTAGGGCGTGGATAGCTTATGATTAATGGAATATTTCCGCATCAAGGTCTCGAAGTCCTATTATAGAAATGAGTTCCATTGTCACTAATGATCGCGCGGGGGTACCCAAACCGGGAAAAGATGTTTTCCTTTAGAAATCTAACGACAAACTTGCTGTCGTTAATCCGGCTGGGCACAACCTCGACCCACATAGAGACATAATCAACAGTGAGAAGAATATACAAGTTCCCAAAAGAGCTGGGAAACGACCCCATAATGTCAATCCCCTAAACATCGAAAATCTTTACAACCAAGATTAGTTGGAGCGGCATCTCGTTTCTCCTGGATATCCCGCCCAAGTGTTGGCACCGGGAGCAAGTCTTGCAGTAATCATGAGCGTCTTTGAAGAGTTGTGGCCAGTAGAAGCCACACTGCAAATTCCTCTCGGCTGTCTTTCTGGGGCCAAAATGCCCGCTACACGCTTGATCGTGGCAAAACGACAGCACACTCTTGAATTTATTGTTAGGGACACACCGACGAATAATCTGGTCAGGATAGTACTTAAACAGATATGGTTCGTCCTAGTAAAAGTGTTTTAGTTGGGATAAGAATCGAAGTCTGTCTTGACTTGACCATTCATTCGGTAGTAGTCCTGTGGCCAAATAGTTCACAATATCTGCGAAGCAGGGTTCGCATGATACTGTCAAGAGCTGTTCATCCAGAAAAACGTCATTGATCGGAATTTGAAGCGTCGACGACGAAGGAGGTCGTGAGAGATGGTCGACGACTACGTTTTCACATCCTCTTTTGTCCTTGATGACAAGGTCAAACTCTTGAAATAAGAGGATCCAACATATCGGCCGAGATTTTGCGTCATTTTTCACAAAAAGATGGCGTAGAGCTGAATGGTCTGTGTAGACGATGACTAGAGAGCCGATTAAGTAAGGCCTGAACTTTTCTAAAGCAAACACAACTGCCAAGAATTCCTTCTCGGTTGTTGTGCAGTTCTGTTGGGCATCGTTCAGGGTTCGGCTAGCATAATAGATTACATGTGGCATCTTATCGATGTGCTTTCCAAGGACCGCACTGATGGCAAAGTCAGATGCATCACTCATAATCTCAAATGGATAGTCCAGTCAGGAGAAGAAAGAATGGGAGCAGAAGTGAGTGAACTTTTTAATGACCCGAACACAGTCACACAGCTCGAGTTGAAGTCGAATGTCATGTCCTTGGCCAGCAAAAGAGTCAACGGCCTAGAAATCTTGCTAAAGTCCTTGATGAACCGTCTATAGAAACCGGCATGGCCAAGGAAGGCTCGGATGTCTCTGACGCATTTGGGGGGAGGGAGATTGGAAATGACTTCAATCTTCGCTTTATCTACCTCAATGTCATTTTTCGAGATGATATGTCCTAGGACAATATCTTCACGTACCATGAAGTGGCACTTCTCCCAGTTCAAAGTGAGGTTTTTATCCTTATACCGGGTAAGGACAGCGTCGAGATCCTGCAAACACTCGTCAAAGGAATCGCCGAAAATGGAGAAATCGTCCATGAAGATCTCCAAGAATTTCTCCACCATGTCTGAGAAGATTCCCATCATACACTGCTGGAAGGTAGCGGGCGTATTGCATAACCCAAAGGGCATGCGGTGATATGCAAACGTGCCGAAAGGACATGTGAACGTGGTTTTGTCCTGGTCCTTTTCGGCGATGGGAATATGATTATAGCCGGAGTAGCCATCCAAAAAGTAGCAGTACTTGTGTCCAGCCAATCGTTCAAGCATTTGGTCAATGAAAGGTAGCGGAAAGTGGTCTTTCGGCGTTACGGCGTTGAGTTTTCTATAATTGATGCATACTCGCTACCAAGTCTGGGTGAAAGTAGGGATTAACTCGTTCGCCTCATTGGCTGTGATCATTATGCCCGACTTCTTGGGAAAAATATGAATGGGGCTAACCCACTGGCTATCAGAGATAGGGTAAATGATAGCACTATCTAGACATTTTATGATCTCCTTTTTTACAGCCTCCTTCATGACTGGGTTGAGTGGATCCCTGGCTGGTTTGACATCATCCATCAGATGAATATGATGTTCAACGATCAGGGGACTAATCCCCTTGATGTCCGCCATTGTCCAGCCAAAAGCTTGTCTATTGCTGTGCAAGACCGTAAGAAGGGCTTTCTTTTGCTCTGGAGCTAGAGAAGCCGAGATGATAACAGGGAGGGTCTCGTTCTCACCCAAGTAAGCGTACTTAAGGTAAGACGGCAATGGCTTGAGTTCGAGCATTGGAGGTGAAACGATTGAAGGAAAGATTGGTTGAAAGGTCTCGAACTCAAAGGATTCCAGCAGAGGTTCAAAACGAGTATAAGCGACCGAGTTGGATGGTTCAACTAACTCATCCGGAAATTCAAAGGATTCAAACTCGGGTGGTGACTGGCCAAGATCGTTCGAGAAAGTGAAACACTCGTAATCACTGTCGGGAGCAGAAGCAGCAGCAGGTTCAAAGAGGAACACACTAGTGGAGTCAAGATTGTTGTGATCGAACAAAAACTCCTTGAATTCACAGTCCTCAGGGGTGATCTCCTGGATCGAACAAACGTCCAGTATATGAGCATTAGGTTCGGAGGGCTGATTCCCTAACCTAAAAATGTTGAGTTCAATTGTCATGTTTCCAAAAGATAGGTTCATCGAACTATTTCGACAATTGATCACAGCATTTGAGGTTGCAAGGAATGGGCGATCGAGTATCACCGGAATTTGATTCCGGGGGTTAGCTACAGGCTGTTTGTCTAAAACAATGAAGTCAACGGGGAATATGAAGTCCTCAACCTTGATTAACATATCCTCTAGCTCACCCCTAGGATGGGTGATAGATCGGTCGGCCATTTGGAGAGTACAGTGTGTGGGTTTCAGCTCTCCTACTCCTAGTTGCTCATATACTGAATACGGAAGCAGGTTAACACTGGCACTAAGATCCAAAAGAGCGCGGTTGATTTCTTATCCTTAATGGTTATTGAAATCGTAGGACAGCCAGGGTCCTTTCGTTTTTGAGGTAAAGATTGGGTAAGAGCATCACTCACGGCACTAGCTAAGAAAACTTTCTTGGGTACCTGAGATTTTCTCTTCTTAGTGCACAAGTCCTTTAAGATTTTTGCGTAGGAAGGAACTTGTTGGACTACGTTTAAGAGTGGAATGTTGATGTTAACCTGTTTAAACAACTCCAGAATCTTCTCCATTTGTGGATTTTGTTTATTGGACCTCAACCGGTTTGGAAATGGAACATTTTTGAAATTCGTTCAGTCCAATGCTAGTGGAGGAGATTGTGGAGTTGGAACGGATCCCAGAGCTGGAGTTTTCGTGGAGTGAGATGTGGGTCCGTTCAGAGCAAAAGAAGGAGAGGAGCCTTTTGAAGAATGGAGAATAGGCTCAGAAGACAAAGAAGAAGAAGAAGCAGAAGAAGCCAGGGTGTCATCAGTTATCCGCGTGCCAGTGTTGTTATGCAGCATCCTTCCAGATCTCAACGTAGTCACGGCACTCACATTATGGTTTTGTTGTTCAAGAGCAACATGTATATTATGTGGGTGCCCACGATTTGGGAGTGGTTGAGATGGAAGCTTCCGCTTTTCTCGTTCGCTTAACGCCGCATTCAGTTGTGCAATCTGGACTTCGATGCTTAACGCCGCATTCAGTGGTTGAGATGGAAGTTGTTCCATGGAACAATACTCGCGACAAACTAATCATGCAATAAACAACCACGCAATTAACAACGAAAAGATAAATTAATAACGATGTAAGAATAAGTAAATAAGAATCACAAACTAAATACGAAAGGGATTTGTTAACGAGTTTCACCCACCGTATGGCTAGTCTTCGGCAGAGCGGAATCTGCAATGTCTATTATAATCTTGAATCAAGTACAGCATGAGCAAATCCTAGGAGATTTCTTTCAAATCTCTGTAGATCTAAGCTGTCATTTTTTCATACAATGATCTCTCTTCTATTTAGCTGTCCATAAAATATATAAGAGGTCCCTATTTATACATAAATTAATTCCTTAATTAAGAAACTGCTATAATTAAAAAAACTGCCATAAGACACTCCTTAATTAAGAAACCGCTATAATTAAAAAATTGCCATAAGACGCTCCTTAATCAAGAAACCGTCATAATTATGAAACTACCATAAGACACTTGATTAGGCACATTTATTGCATATTTTAACTATCATTTCCTTATCTTTTATTAATTAATAAATATCATTATTTATAATTTAAGAACATATGTGGAGTTATCTGTAAAAATACATTTATATGTTTCTTAAATAAAAAATGAAATATTTATTAGTTAATTTGTTTGAATATTTTTCCTAAATAAAATTTGGTGCTGCTAATGATTTGTTTTGAGATATGTTTCAGATTTAAATATAGCCAAATCAATTCAAGAAATCAAATCAAATCAAATTCAGAAATTCATATAAGCCTAATTTGGTAACAATCTGAGAATCCTCGTAAATGCAGAGAGACGGCAAGTTATTCAAGATATTATGTGCTCAAAGACACCCAAAAATAGCGAGAAGAATTCACAAAACATCCGGAGCTCTAACTCCTTCAAATCACGGCGGAACCGTAGCAGTCAAAGAAGGATCCGCGGCGGAATTTGGCTCATAGGATCTAAGTTTTTTGGGCATATTCGTCTTTTTGCATGCATTGATATCGAAGCTAGGGTTTAGTTTTTAGGTTAAAAGTAATTCAATTTTTGTATTTCTTTCTTTCTAGTTAGCCATTAAAATAATTGTATGAAGCCTTAATTCTTAATAATAGGTAGTTATATTAAAAAAATTTAAAATATTTTTAATTAAGAAACCGTGGTTTTGGTAAAATTTAATATGGTTTATGTGCACGTCCAGACATCCGTATGAAGTTTTTCTATAATTTCAACAAAAAGGTCACATGCAAGCCTAATATGGACCAAAATATCCAGAAAGAAATTGAAAAAAGAAAACCCAGCTCTTTCCTAACGTCTCTAATGAACCCTGACTAACTCTGACAACTACATCAACTCCAGCAACTGTGAAGATCTCAATCCCGTCCCCTCAAACGATCACCAATCCTAATATCTTCTCACAAAATAAAAGATATGGATTTAAGATTACAATTGAGTTGAAATTTAGGGTTTAGATTAGGAATTGGATTAGGGTTTTGATCTGGCTAGAATTACATTTAGAATTATCCTAAAACCAAGGTAGCGGTCATTTGAGGTTTGGATTAGATTTTGGGTGGTGAGTCGCCGGAGAAGTTGGTTCAAAGTTGATGGGGATGGTAGGATCCGTCTTTGTGGACTTACCTTAGGTTGAGCCGGAGTAGATCTGAGTTCGTCAGAGTAGATGGGAGAGAACATATGCTACTTTTCCCCTTCCTTTCATCTGAGGGTAATAGGGTCCAAAACAACTCATGCACAAGGCATGTGCTTGTTTTGTATGAAAAAGTTAATGACAGTTAAAAGAGAGGTCAAAGCGAAGGTTTTAAAAGTTAAAGAAATTTTACTTTCAGATCATAAGTGAGATCAGGGATCATGCATGATGATATTCATAAGTGGTAATTCTCCAGATCATGATACGTAGTGGATGACGTGTCATCCACATAAGCCCACTAGATTCTTGGGGGCTACGGAGCTGGAATAAGTACGATGCATTGGGGAAATTCCTTGGCACATCGTCTTCGAGGTTGCATCCGACCTTTTAGAGACATCCCCGAGGTACATTCCTTATTCGAATAGCAACCAGCCAACAGCTCGCCTCCGAGCTATCCTATTATAGAGCTGAGCTTCCTCAGCCTCCTCGCTCGTCTCCGAGCTATCATAAAGCAGAGCTTCCTCAGCATCCTCGCTCATCTCCGAGCTATTACAGAGCTGAGCTTCCTCAATCTCCTCGCTCGTCTCCGAGTTGACACCGATCTTAGCTTCCTCAGCTTTCCTATTTGGCCAAGAGCATGGAGCCCGAGCGCTCCCGTGTATTTTGCCATGACGAGATATCCGCCACTGCACATCCCACATCCCACGCTAGTATATCTTGCCATTAATAAGCGTATCCCGCCATCAATGCGAACATGACGTAGGGGCATAACAGACGGCGATAATCTCGCATCGGCTTGCTCCATGCGACCGCTGTATAAACCCCCCTTCCAGACGACTCAAGTAACTCGAGCTGATTCCAATACGCCGCTGCTCTGCCCTAATATTCCTCGGTACTTATTTTATCGTCAGAGGGTCCTACGGTGGTTTCCCACCCTGGGACTTCCCTTACAGATAGCTCGGCGTCTACAACAACCAACAACCCATTAAGATCCACACGCTCAACCCTCATCCCAAATCTAAACCGTTTAGCACTGCTGGCAACGTGATCGACGGAGGACAACATCTGAAGGAGAATCCGACCTTCATCAGTTGGCGCCGTCTGTGGGAAAAGAGAGACTTTTCCACCCAAAAAGTTGATCTTCCGCCTTCGATATAATGACCAGCGATCATCACAACGGAGGTCCAAGCACGAGCCATCCTTCGCTTCACAACGGACATGGGGGTAGGTTCCACTCTACCTCCAAACATCGTCGAAGCCCTAATGGTACGGATCGATCGACTGGCGGTGATGGTGGACGCACTCGTTCGCATTCAAACTGCCGCCCAGGCCCAACAAACCGCTGTACCTGCTCCCCAGAATGGCGGCAAGAACGAAACGGCGGACGAATGCGGTCAAGCTCTCAGCCTCGCTCGTGTCAATCCTGACACCATAGAACACCGACGAGTTGATTCCGGCAATCACAACCCCCGTACGAGGAATGATTCAATGACTAGATTGGTGTCAAATAGTTCAACACCGAAGTATCAGTTCGACGTTTGCCGCGCTCTTTCACCCTCCAAAGCGACGTCGGTCAGAACACCTGATTCTAAGAACAACCGATGTCACCACGATCATCGAGGCCTTGCATATGGCGTTCGCTAGGTAGAATCGCGAAAGGTTCAATCCGAGGATCTGAGGAATGTAATAGAGCGAAGCCTAAGCCGTTCCGTTGCTCAAGTCCGAAGCGGGAAAAGCGGGTGCTCCGACCGGGGAGAATCCTTGGGGTACCGGTGACAGATTGACGTCCTTAAGAAGAAGATCAAGGACATGCACCCCGCTACTCGCCAACCTGAAGGGTCGACGAGATATTTTTCGGACTCTCTCACGAAGCCTTTCACCGAGAAGATACTGAGTACGCGAGTCTCTTCTCGGAACAAGCTGCCCAAAGTTGCTCTTTTCGATGAGAAGATACTGAGTACGCGAGTCTCTTAGGATAACTCGGATGCCGCTCAGTATCGAGCATTCCCCACCACCTTCATCCAAGCAAGACGAGATTGGTTCTGCGGCCTGACTCCGCACTCGATCTCGACCTTTGAAGAATTGGCTACGCAGTTCCTCAGTTATTTCATCGGCAATCGACGGCAGAAGAAATCGGTTGGCTACCTGTTCACCATCAAGTGCGAGAACAGGGAGTCTTTCAAGGACTATATTGACCGTTTCTATAATACTCTTCTGGAGGCACCCGAGCACTGGGATGAGACTGTTATAACCGTCCTGAGGTCTGGTCTTAGACACAAAGAGTGGCTCCGCTCTTTTCTATTGGCGCAACCTAAGACCCTGGCCGTGATAAAAGTCTGGACCGAGCGGGAAATCCAACTCGAATCTGAGTTTAATACTCACCTTTCTCGAAGATACCGGACAGACTAAAAGAACAGGGACCTGGAAGAAGACAAGAAGAAGGCTGATTGGTCGAAACCTTATAGGTCAAGATTTCGCTAGTACACGCCTTTCAATGTCTCACAGGCCGAGCTACTTAAGGAGGTAAGGAGAAAAAAATTCTTCAAGCTGCCACCGATGACACGAAAGCAAGAAAGCGACTCTGCGGCTCGTATTGTGCCTATCATTGGATGCAAAGGCACCTGATCGTAGATTGTAAATAGCCACGATTACATCGAGGAGCTGATCTGCTCCGGTCACTTGGTAAAATACCTGCGAGACAAACGTCAAGCAGATATGGGCAAGCCGACCAACTTGAAGCCGGAGAGCTGACGATCGGGCAGATCATGATCGTCACCAACTGACCCGAGTCTGAGAAACAAGGACACCCACCGAATTTGGTCATTCAATACAGGAGAGTTTAAACTGAATCATCGAATCTGTATTTTCTTTAATAATAAATATTCTTGCTTCCCTGTAATCTGAACTGCTTCTTTTTGTTTCCATGCTAAAACACCCTGTAGGGCCGACGAGTAGCTTCCTGCCCGTCACGCAAAGACCAGCCCTTCACTCAAGTAAATGAAGCTTGGATGTGCCTATAGGTAGCCGACCAAAGCCCTCATCATGAGGCCGGCGGGCAGCTTCTTGCTCGGCCCATCCACAGTGGGTAGCTTCCTATTCAATAACTCTGTGGATCCAAAGCCATCATCATGAGGCAGCCGGGTAGCTTCCTGCTCGGCCAATCCACCATGGGTAGCTTCCTACCCAACAAAGACGTGGATTCAAAACCCTCATCATGAGGCGGCCGGATAGCCCCCTGCTCGGCCCATCCACAGTGGGTAGCTTCCTGCCCAACAATGCAGTGGATCTAAAGCCTTCATTACGAGGTCGCCGGGTAGCTTCCTGCCCGGCCCATCCACAGCGGGTAGCATCCTGTCCAACAATACAGTGGATCTAAAGCCCTCATCACGAGGAGGCCGGGTATCTTTTTGCTCGGCCCATCCATCGTGGGTAGCTTCCTACTTAATAGCACCGTGGATCCAAAGCTCTCATCATGTGGCGGCCGGGCAGCTTCCTGCTTGGGCCATCCACAATGAGTAGCTTCCTACCCAACAACGTTATGGATCCAAAGCCATCATCACAAGGCCGCCGAGTAGCTTCCTGCCTGGTCCATCCACCGCGGGTAGCTTCCCGCCCAACAGCGCCGTGGATCCAAAGCCCTCATCACGAGGCGGCCGGGTAGCTTCCTGCTCGGCCTATCCGCAGCGGGTAGCTTCCTACCCAACAACGCTGCGGATCCAAAGCCCTCATCACGAGACCGCTGGGTAGCTTCTTGTCTGGCCCATCCACCGCGGGTAGCTTCCTGCCCAACAACGCCGTGGATCCAAAACCCTCATCATGAGGCGGCCGGGTAGCTTCCTGCTCGGCCCATCCGCAGCGGGTAGCTTCATACCCAACAACGCTGAGGATCCACAAACCTCATCACAAAGCCGCCGGGTAGCTTCCTGCCCGGCCCATCCATAGTGGTATCTTCCTGTCCAACGAAGATGTGGATCCAAAACCCTCATCACGAGGCGGCCGGGTAGCTTCCTGCTCGGCCCATCCATAGTGGGTAGTTTCCTGCCTAACAACGCTGTGGATCAAAAGCCCTTATCACGAGGCGGTCGAGTAGCTTCCTGCTCGACCCATCCACAGTAGGTATCTTCCTGTCCAACAGCACCGTGGATCCAAAGCCTTCATCACGAGGCGACCGGGTAGCTTCCTACTCGGTCCATCCACAGCGGATAACTTCCTGCCTAATGTGGATCTAAAGCCCTCATCATGTGATGGCCGGGTAGCTTCCTGCTCGGCCGATCCGCAGCGGGTAGCTTCCTGTCCAACAGCGATATGGATCTAAAACTCTCATCACGAGACGGCCGGGTAGCTTTCTGCTCGGCCCATTTGCAGTGGGCAGCTTCCTGCTCAACAACGCTGTGGATCTAAAGCTCTCATCACGAGTCCGCCGGGCAGCTTCCTACTCGGCTCCTCCATTCACAACCGGTAAATTCCTTCCCAACATAAGTTATGAATCCTAAGCCCTCGCTACGAGCCCGGCGGACAGCTTCCTACCCGTCGCAACCATTCACGGCAGGTAGATCTTGTCCGGCCTAACCCGTGAATCCTAAGCCCTCGCCATGAGGCCAGCGGACTGCTTCCTGCCCGATGTGACACCATGTAGACTCAGAGATCGAAGAGACACAACCGCCGAACGCCATGTCGTTCCCGGACAATCCACCACGAAGAATCATCGGCACCAAGCTAAATGTAGAAAACCGAGCAGACCACTCTCGAACCGACCCATAAATAAGTCGGAACGAGAGCGGGAGGCTAATGATGATACTCATAAATGGGAATTCTCCTGATCACGACGCATAGTGGATGACGTGTCATCCACGTAAGCCCGCTAGATTCTTAGGGGCTACGGGGGTGGAATAACTACGGTACATTGGGGGCATTTCTCGGCACATCGTCTCCAAGGTTGCATCTGACCTTTTGGAGACCTCCCTGGAGTACATTCCTTATTCGTTTAGCAACCAGCCAACAGCTTGTCTCCGAGCTATCTTATTATAGAGCTGAGCTTCCTCAGCCTCCTAGCTCGTCTCTGATCTATTATAGAGCCGAGCTTCCTCAGCCTCCACGCTCCTCTCCGAGCTATTACAGAGCCGAGCTTCCTCAGTCTCCTCGCTCATCTCCGAGGTGTCACTGAGCCGAGCTTCCTCAGCTTCACTATTTGGCCGGGAGCATAGAGCCCGAGCGCCCACGTAACGGCTCTGTGTATCTTGCCACGATGAGATCTCCGCCACTCAATGTCCCGCATCCCACGCTAGCTCGAACGTGATGCAGGGGCATAATGGATGGCGAGAATCGCACATCGGCTCACTCCATGTGACCGCTATATAAACCCCTCTTTCAGACGATTCAGGTAACTCAAACTGATTCCAATACACCGCTACTCTGCCATAATATTCCTCAGTACTTACTTGATTGTCAGAAGGTCCTATAGTGGTTTCCCATCCTGAAACTTCTCTTGCAGGTAGCTCGGCGTCAACAACAACCAACGATCCATTGAGATCCACATGCTCAACCCTCATCCCAAATCTTAACTGTTCAGCACCGCTGGTAACATAATCGACGGAAGACGACATCTGAAAGAGAATCCAACCTCCATCAATGCATTTAACACAAACAAAATAATTATTTAAATTAGGTCTACTTCATTTATGTTAGATGTTTGGCACGGCGAAAAATACATTTTGAAATTTCTTCAGGTTACTAAGGTGAATCCTAATTTGAGGATGTTCTTCAAAAACAAAAAACCTTTCCTTTAAGTTTAGATATAATTCATATGATTCATAAATAATAGAACAAGGAAAACAATGATTTTTCTTTGCTGACTGATGGATGTTGGAATCTCCCTCACATATTGTCCTCCATCGATCTTGTTGCCAGCGGGACTGAATGGTTGAGATTGGGTGTAACACCCTAGAACTTTTATACTATATTTTTGGGTATTTCAAATCTTACGGTAAAATTCTTTACTATTGTTATTTTTGGGCTGCGAATGATGCAATTAGTAGTTGTGGTTATTATCCAATCTGACCCACATGTTTGAAACCCAACATGGTTTGAGTCAAATATTTGCTAGTACAGTATATCCATACAAATCTAGAACACACACACGCGCGCGCGCACACACACACACACATACATACATACATACATACATACATATACATATACATACATACATACATACATACATACATATATATATATATATATATATAATATTTTAGAATCAACATATCTTTAATAATACAAATATAAAACCAAATAATATTTTTTTCCCATCCAGCCTTGCATGTAATAATACCCCATATCGGGTGGTTGCACCTATATATCACGTTTATATCCTAAAAGTTAGACAGACTAGTATTTGGATCGCTACGTATATTTACGTAGATCTTTATTTGGTGGTATATGTTTCTAATTACAAGATATTGTATCATGGTTTAAATTCTTACGTATATTCTTCATATTTAAAAACTAGATTTTTAGAGGGATACGGGTAATATTCAGAGCAATCTGGTATTATCTGTAAAATCTTACCATATATATATTTTATATAACTAATATATATAATGTTATATATATATAAATTAATTATTTTAAATAAATAAATAAAAACACTCTCTTTCTCTGGGACTCTATCTCTGTCTCTCTCTCTTTCTTTATCACCCCGTCCCCACTCCCTCTCTCCCCCTATATATATATATTATATGAAATAAATTTTTTATAATTTTACAGAAACTCTCTCTCTCTCCTCTCTCTTCTCCACATTTTCGCCGCCAACCCCGAACCCTAACCCACGCCTCTTGTCACCACTCCTCGTTGTCGCCGCCCATAGCGTCGTCATCGTTCTCTCCCCGGCCTCGCCATCACCTCCTTCTCTCCTCCTCCTTTCCCAACGACCACCAAGATCCTAACCCAGACCTCGACACCAAGAACCCATCACCCCCGTCGCCAACCTCATCGCTGGAAACCCACCACCACCGACCACCTTCATCACCTCCTCATCTCCCCAGCAACCCAGAGCACCACTACCACGCCTTCTTTTCCTTCTTTTGCTCATCCTCGATCACACCAAATCCCATCGGCCACTCACCTCATCGTCACCTCGCCACTGACCGCCTCTTCCCTATCATTTCCCTCGCTAAATCCAGAGAACCCCAGCAACCCTAACACCCATCTCCTCTTATTCTTCTTCTGTTCTCCTATTTTTTTGATTGTCTCACCGGAGTTGTGCACGTCGCCGATGATCCAGACGACCCAGTCACCGTCATCTAGCCCAGTTACCACGTCATGTAGCTGCTCAGCCAATTCAAGTCATGCGTGCGTAAGTTTTTCGTTGTGACTTTATTCGACGTCGGAATGTGACATCCGTATCTCGACGTGAGATTCGATCAGACAAGTTTTAAACTTACAACATGCTACTTTATTTATATTTATATGATTAATGATAGTACACGTTTTAATATTCAGCAAGTAGTACCAAGTTACAGTTTTATAGTATCTGTCTGTATCCGTACCGATAATAGGTTATCAAGTTGCATGCCGGATTATCGCGATACTATTATAATACTATTTCAGTTCAGTATTTTATCTAGTTTTCAATATACATGGTAATGGACGTATAACAATTATTACAGATAGATACATATGAATCCTGACACTAGTTGTGTTTACCGTGTTTTGATATTGGTTATAGTTTTACATTTGGTGTCTATTCTTGTAAAAATACATTGTATGACATGTTCATGACACACTACCATACTTGTTACTTGGATCTTATTACTAATGCCGACAATCCAGACTTGTTGTCCTGACGGTCGTGACTTGTTGTCTAAATAGACAAGACCTGTACCTACCTGCTAGATCCTGTGTTGGCATTAGATTCATATCATCAATACCTGATT
Source organism: Agapanthus africanus (assembly GCA_030015575.1). NCBI lineage: Eukaryota > Viridiplantae > Streptophyta > Magnoliopsida > Asparagales > Amaryllidaceae > Agapanthus > Agapanthus africanus. The sequence goes on from CM057350.1 coordinate 114,051,111, forward strand.
TGAAAAAAACTGACTTGTAACTCAACAGTTCGATACTCCAGATACTGATCAGTCTATACGGGCTTGGCCAGCCCCGGAATGATGCTGCTAACATCATTCATCTGTACATGTTATCTGTTTACTGCTTAGCAACACGTCTTGGATTCAGCCCAAGAATCTTAACCGTGGTCCTGGGCGCGCATGGGATACTATTGAGTTACATCGACGATTCCATTAAATTGATTTTAAAAACTTGTAGAATAGATGACCTAGAAGTACAGACTTTAAGATACACATCATATACATTTACCTCACTGTTTTATACATGTGTTTATTATTTATATTCATGTCTAATAATAGCTTCCTATCTTGGTTATTACTATTATGACGCACTGACGTCTGGGTTTTGCATGGCCCAGTTTCTCTGACATTATCGTAGGCAGATCAGGAGTATTTTAGCAAGCAAGCCGAGCAATAAGGAGCTAGATGTTTAGTTTAGAGATGCTTAGTTTCTTTTAATTCTGTAGTTTTATTTTTTATCGATGTGAACCCATAAGGGACATATTCAAAGATTGTTTTTTTATTTGGATCTTGATTCGTTTCCGCTATATGCATTTATTGATTTTATTTACTGTGGCAGATGGACATGTAGCTAGATTTTATTTTACTGTTCTTGATATCACCTTGACAACCGTAATGTGACTATGGAGGGATTATTCCTAACCATAGGTAGTATGGTTGGCTCTGTTATGTGCCGTGTTTACGTATTTTGGGAAGCGGGGCGTGACAGGGTTTGTTTAGTATCAGAGCCATAGAATTTAGGGTTAGTCGGGTTTGGTTCTTTTGTAGTTGGGTATTGAACCCAATACACTAACCAGGAAACCCGGAATTAGGAATATAACCTGCCACATCACTATCTTGACAGTCTTGAATCCATAGTTATTAATATCTTGTTTATTGAATCATGTTTACCATTACTAATCCCCTTCCGTGTCTTAGCATCAGAATCATGGTGGATAGAGATTTACGGTCATATCAGAGGCATGTCAATAACGCCGCATTGCTTGGAGTTGTACGTGTTATGCTTGAAAACCAGAAGTGACAAACTGAGCTGAATCAGCTGCAAGCCGAGGCTTTCCAGGAGGGTCTGCGGACGGTCCAGCAGTCCGTAGTTGCAGCAGCACCCAGGCCAAACTAGCGTGAGGGCACCGTGGCGGACTTTAGAAAGCTCGGTCCATACACATTTACAGGACTGGAGGAGCCATTTCAACGAAGCAATGGCTAGTTGATACAAAGAACCTGCTCATTGCCATGCAGATTCCTGATGAGAAAAGGGTGAATGTAGTACGCATCCAATTGGTAGATTATGCTCGCGAGTGGTGGCTCGTAGAGGAGACCCATGTTACCAAGCTGATCAGTTGGGCAACCTTTTCGTGTAGCTTCTTGGAGAAGTTCTTTCCGCGGTCTGCTCGGTAGGAAATAGAAGAGAAGTTCATTAGCTTGAAGTAGAATGGCAGATCCGTTGATACACATGCGGCTGAGTGGACCCGGGTCAGTCGATTTGCAGGGCCCTTAGTTGCCAATGAGGCAGATAGGGCAAAGCGGTTTATGCGTAGCTTAGATGTGGAGATTCAGAGACATATCATATCTTTGGGATTGACTACCTTCTCCCAAGTTCTCAAGGCAGCCAGGGAGCAGAAGAGTTTATCGGTGAAAGCAAAGGGTAATCTACAACAAGAAGTTGTATTGCAGAAGCCGGTGTTTACGCTAAACCGAGCTCCTGTATGCAGAAGCATTCCGGTAAACAAGCGAGGCACCGTACCCATGAAGAAGCCTGGTGTATCCGATCAGAAAAGAAGTGTGATTTGTGACTTTTGCCATCTACCTGGTCACCTACAGAAGGACCGTCAAAGGAGGCTCAGTCTCTGTTTAGTTTGTGGATCAGCTGATCAAACCATCAGTGCTTGCCCTTTAAAGTTACGATTGAGAGACGATATTCATAAACCACCGTAGAAGGAGATTCATTGGCAGAAGCTGATCACTCAGAAGCCTAATCAAGCACGAGCCTTCACCTTGACGGCCGAGGAGACCAAGGCATCGGATGATGTTGTTTCAGATATCCTACTTGTTTATAATTTTCCCGCATTGACATTATTTGATTCAAGTGTATCCCATTGCTTCATGTCGTCCAAGATAATTAATGCATACTCTGTTCCACACATGGACCTGTCTAGTTGTTGGGACATACACACCGGGAATGGGAGAATCGTATCTAGCACTGAGTGCAAGGGTTGCTCAATCGTTATTTGCGAACATGAGTTATTCGCGGATTTTTTGGTGATTGATACTGGCAGTTATGATGTTGTCTTGGGAATAGACTTTCTTGGTACTTTCCACACTCACATTGATTGTAGGGCAAAGAAAGTGATTTTCTAGATTCCCGAACATCTGATGTTCATATTTTTGGGAGGTAGCAGATCTGTTGGGCCAGTCGAATTTAGGGCTAGGCCGACTAATGCCGTTCTTTCATCGATGAAAGTAAACAAGGAGGAAACGCCAGTAGTAGTTCGAGACTTTATGGATGTGTTCGAGGACATCTCGGATTTACCGCCAAAACGAGAAGTGGAGTTCGCGATCGATCTTATTCCTGGAGTATCGCCGATTTCAAAAGCTTATTATCCAATGGCGCCAGTGGAACTGGAAGAGATAAAGAAACAAGTTACCGAATTACTAGAGAAAGGTTGGATTCATAGCAGCGGTTCATCTTGGGGAGCTTCAGTTCTTCTTGTCAAGAAGATGGATGACATGCATTGCATGTGCATCGATTATTGAGAATTAAATTAGGTGACTATTAAGAACAAGTACCCAATCTCTTGCATCGGCGAATTATTCGATCAACTCAGTGGCGCGAGGGTATTCTCGAAATTGGACTTGCGATCTGGGTATCATCAAGTTCGGGTGAAATTAGAAGACATTTGCAAGACGGCGTTTCGAACTCGATATGGGCATTACGAGTACTTAGTGATGCCATTTGGAGTTACCAACGCACCAGCAATATTTATGGACCTGATGGACCGAATCTTTTCACCATACCTGGATCAGTTTGTAGTGGTGTTTATTGATGATATTCTCGTCTATTCGAGGAGCAAAGAAGAGCATGTAGAACACTTGAGGATCGCATTGCAAACGTTGAGATAATAAAACTTATATGATAAGATGAGCAAGCGCGAGTTTTGGCTCAAAGAAATGAAGTTCTTGGGTCATGTTATATCCGGAGATGGAATTGCCGTTGACCCTAAAAAGATTGCAGCTGTTCATGATTGGCCAATTCCAAAGAACATACGGGAGATCAGAAGTTTTCTTGGGCTTGCCGGATACTATAGAAGATTTGTGGAGAACTTCGCTCGAATAGCAGAACCATTGACCAAGCTAACACGAAAGGAGCTACCGTTCATATGAACCGAGAAGTGTGAGTCAGCTTTTGAAGCGTTGAAGCAAATATTGACCACCACTCTTATTCTGACAGTGCCAGACGGTTCCAGAGGGCTGGTTATTCACAGCGACGTATTTGGGAAATGCTTGGGATGTATTCTAATGCAGCATGGGGAGGTTATAGTTTATACGTCGAGACAATTGAAGACTCATGAGAAGAATTACCCAACTCATGATCTGGAGTTAGCAGTAGTGATTTTCGCTCTGAAGATTTAGAGACACTACTTATTGGGCGAAATGATAGAAATATTTACCGATCATAAAAGTTTAAAATATGTGTTCACACAGAAAGAGCTCAACATGAGGAAGCGTAGATGGTTAGAGCTGATGACTGACTATGATTTTGATCTAAAGTACCATCCGGGGAAAGTTAATATAGTACCGGATGCTTTAAGTCGGTTGCCAGAGATATGGATGTTGATTGCACAGAAGAAGATTATAGCTGATCTTCAAAGATTCAAATTGGAAATTGTACTACCAAATTCTTTGGGATAGGCGTTGTAGTTGCAAGTACAGTCATCATTGATCGATAACATTAAAGCAGCACAGTCGCATCATCCAAGATTGCAAAGGTTTCAAGAACAAGTAGAAGTGGGACTCCGAACAGATTTGTTAATTCATGAAGATGGTTTGTTACGATATGGTGGTCGTTTATGTGTGCCTAAAGGAGATGTTCGTGAAGAAGTCCTGAAGGAGGCTCATAGTTCCGCATATTTCGTATATTCGGGAGGCACGAAAATGTACAGAGATCTGCGACAACATTTCTGGTAGGAAGTCATGAAAAGGGAGATTGCTCGCTATGTATCAAAGTGCTTGGTGTGTCAGCATGTTAAGGCTGAACATCAAAGGGTAGCTGGTTTGTTGCAACCACTTCCGATTTCTCAATGGAAGTGAAAACATATAACCATGGATTTCGTGACAGTATTACCACGGAGTCCAAAGGGCCATAACGCAGTTTAGGTTATTGTTGATCGATTGGCCAAGACAGCTCATTTTATACCATTTCGAGTTGGTCAGTCGACGGAGGCTTTGGCAGAGCGATACATGCAGGAGATTATGAGATTGCATGGAGTACCCATGAGCATCATTTCGGATCGTGATACTCAATTTCTATCACATTTTTGGAGGAGTCTACAAGAATGTCTGGGAACTTGCTTGAAGTTTAGTACGGCCTATCATCCTCAGATAGATGGTCAATCTGAAAGAACGATCTAAACTCTTGAAGATATGTTGAGAGCATGTATGTTAGACTTTAAGGGTTCATGGAAGGATCATTTGCACTTAGTGGAGCTTTTATACAATAACAGTTTTCAAGTGACTATACAGATGGCTCCATTCGAAATATTATACGGTCATAAGTGTCGCTTGCCTGTCTGTTGGGACGATGTCGGAGAAAGAAGATTCTTAGGATCGGATCTTATTGTCCAAACAGTGGAGAAAATTAACGTGAACCGAAATCATATGAAGGTGGCATAGGATCGATAGAAAAGTTGGGCTAATACTGGACGAAGACCTCTGTAGTTCGCAGTTGGTGATCTTGTATTCTTGAAAATATTACCGACCAGAGGAGTGATCTGATTTGGTAGTCGATGCAAGCTTAGTCCTCGATTCGTAGAGCCTTTCGGTATTATCGAGCGAGTTGGAGAGGTAGCTTATCGATTGGCTTTACCACCATTCTTGGCAGGTGTTCATGACGTGTTTCATGTATCTCAACTTCGTAAGTATGTTCGAGATGAGACATACATCCTAAATCACTCGGAACTGACAATAAGGGAAGATTTAACGTATAAAGAGCGACCAATGGAGATTGTAGATCGACGAGAAAAAGTTCTCAAGAATAAACTTATCCCACTAGTACTCGTTTCATGGGGTAATTGTTCGCACGGAGAATCTATTTGGGAACGTGAAGACGAGATCCGACAGAAGTTTCCACACCTCTTTTTTTTTATCCGTATCTTCTTGTTTCTTTACTTGTTCTGTGAATTTTGAGGACGAAATTGTTTTGTAGTTGGGTATAATGTGACACCCTAGCACTTTTATACTATATTTTTAGGTATTTCAAATTTTGCAGTAAAATTCTTTACTATTGTTGCTTTTGGGTTGCGAATGATGCAATTAGTAGCTGTGGTTATTATTCGACGTGACCTGCGTGTTTGAAACCCAACATGGTTCGAGATTATATCAAATATTTGCTAGTACAGTGTATCCATGCAAATCTAGAATATATATACATATAATATATTTTAGAAACTACATAACTTTTATAATACAAATATAAAACCAAAAAATATTTTTTCCCCATCTAGCCTTGCATGTCATAGTACCCCATATCGGGTGGTTGCGCCCATATATCACGTTCGTATCCTAAGAGTTAGACATACTAGTATTTGGATCGCTACATATATTTATGTGAATCTTTATTTGGGGGTATATGTTTCTAATTACAGGATATTGCATCATGGTTTAAATTCTTACGTATATTCTTCATATTTAAAAACTAGATTTTTAAAGGGATACGGGTAATATTAGGAGCAATCTGGTATTATCTGTAAAATCTTACCATATAAATATATTTTATATAACTAATATATATACTGTTATACATATATAAATTAATTATTTTAAATAAATAAATAAAAACACTCTCTTTCTCTCCGTCACTCTCTCTAACTCTTTCTGTCTCTCTCTGTCTCTCTTTATCACCCCGTCCCCACACACTTTCTCTCTCCATATATATATATATTATATAAAATAATTTTTTTTATAATTTTACAAAAACTCTCTCTCTCCTCCCTCTTCTCCCCATTCTTGTTGCCAACCCCGAACCTTAACCTATGCCTTTCGTCGCCGCTCCTTGTCGTCGCCGCCCCTAGCGTCGTCGTCGTCCTCTCCCCTGCCTCGCCATCACCTCCTCCTATCCTCCTCTTTTCCCGATGACCACCAAGCTCCTAACCCAGACCCCAACACCAAGAACCCATCACCTCCGTTGCCAACCTCGTCGCCAGAAACCCATTACCACCGGCCACCTCCATCACCTCCTCGTCTCCCCAGCAACCTCAGAGCACCACCACCACACCCTCTTTTCCTTCTCTCGCTCATCCCCGATCACACCAAATCCCATCGGCCACTCACCTCGCCGTCACCTCGCCGCCGACCGCCTCTTCCCTATACTTGCCCTCGCTAAATCCAGAGAACCCAGCAACCCCAAACAGCCATCTCCTCCTATTCTTCTTCTTCTGTTCTTCTTCTTCTTTCTTTTCTTCTATTTTTCCAGTTGTCTCACCGGAGTTGCGCACGCCACAGCCGATCTAGACGACTCAGTCACCGTCGTCATTTAGTCCAGTTACCACGTCACGCAGCTGCTCAGCCAAGTCAAGTCCTGCGTGCGTAAGTTTTACATTGTGACTTTATTCGACGACGAAACGTGACATCCGTATCTCGACGTGAGATTCGATCAGGCAAGTTTTAAACTTGCAACATGCTACTTTATTTATATTTATATGATTAATGATAGAAAGCGTTTTAATATTCAGCAAGTAGTACCAAGTTACATTTTTATAGTATCCGTCTGTATCCATACCGATAATGGGTTATCCAGTAGCATGCAGGATCATCACAATACTATTATAATACTATATCAGTTCAGTATTTTATCTAGTTTTCAATATACATGGTAATGGACGTATAGCAGTTATTACAGATAGATACATATGCATCCTGATATTAGTTGTATTTACCGTGTTTCGATATTGGTTATAGTTTTACATTTGGTGTCTATTCTGGTTAAAATACATTGCATGGCATGTTCATGACACACTACAAGACTTGTTACTTGGATCTTATTACTAATGCCGACAATCCTGACTTGTTGTCCTGACGGACGTGACTTGTTGTCCTGACGGACGTGACTTGTTGTCTACATAGACAAGACCTGTACCTGATTTTGTGATAGCATTAGATTCATATCATCAATACCTGATTTAAACACAAACCTTGGGGGTAAGGGGAAATCAATAATGAAAACTGACTTGTAACTCAACAGCTCGACGTTCCAGATACTGATCAGTTTATACGGGCTCGGCCAGCCCCAGAATGATGCTGCTGACATCATTCATCTGTACATATTATCTGTTTACTGCTTAGCGGTTCGTCTCGGATTCAGCTCGAGAATCTTGACCGTGGTCCCGGGCACGCACGAGATACTATTGAGTTACATCGACGATTCCAATAAATTGATTTCAAAAACTCATAGAATAGATAACCTAGAAGTACAGAGTTTAAGATACACATCATATACATGTACCTCACTGTTTTATACCTGTGTTTATTATTTATATTCATGTTTAATAATAGCGTCCTATCCTGGTTATTACTATTATGACGCATTGACGTCTGGGTTTTGCATGGCCCAGTTTCTCTGACATTATTATAGGCATATCAGGAGTATTTTAGCAAGCAAGCCGAGCAATGAGGAGCTAGATGTTTAGTTTAAAGATGCTTAGTTTCTTTTAATTCCGTAGTTTTATTTTTTATCGATGTGAACCTATAAGGGACATGATTCAAAGATTGTTTTTTTATTTGGATCTTGATTTGTTTCCGCTATATGCATTTATTGATTTTATTTACTGTGGCAGATGGACATGTGTTAGCTAGATTTTATTTTACTATTCTTGATATCACTTTGATAACCATAATGTGACTATGGAGGGATTATTCCGAGCCATAGGTAGCATGGTTGGCTCTGTCACGTGCCGACGTATTCTGGGAAGCGGGGCGTGAAATTGGATGAGGATCGAATGTGTGGATCTCAATGGGTCGTTGAAAGTTGTTGACACCGAGCTACCTGCAAGGGAAGTCCCGGGGTGGGAAACCACCGTAGGACCCTCCGACGATCAAGTATGTACCGAGGAATATTGAGGTAGAATAGCGACATATTGGATTTAGTTCGACCTACCTGAGTCGTCTGGAAGAGGGGTTTATATAGCGGTCGCATAGAGCGAGCCGATACGAGATTCTCGCCGTCCGTTACGTCCCCACATCACATTCGTGTTGATGGCAGGATGCACCGATTAATGGCGAGATACACCCATTAATGGAGCAATACGCTAGCGTGGGATGCGGGGTGTGGAGCGGCGGAAATCTCATTGTGATGAGATACACGGAGGCGTTACGGAGGTGCTCGGGCTCTGTGCTCTTGGCCAAATAGGGACGCTGAGGAATCTCGGATATAGGATAGCTCGGAAATGAGCAAGTGAGTTGAGAAGTCTCAGCTATCGGATTGCTCGGAAACAATCTATTTGCTGGCGGCCAGTCGAAAGGGGAACACACTCCGGAGAGGTCTTCTACAAGGTCGGGTTCATCCTCGGAGGCGAAGCGCCGAGGAATGTCCCCAATGCATCATATTTATTCCAGATCCATAGCTTCTAGGAATCTAACGAGCTTACTAGATGATACGTCATCCGTTACGTGTCATGATCTGGTAAATTCCTACTTATGAGTATTATCATTAGCCCCCCATTCTCGTTCCGACCTATTTATGGGTTAGGTCAAGAGTGGCCTGCTTGATTTTCAATAATTCAGCCTCAGCTCCGAGGATTATTTGTAATGGATTGTCTGAGGAATACGCAACGTTTGGCGACTGCGCCTCTTGGATTCTTGGATCTAAGTGGCGACTCACGAGGCGCCCCGATTCTCGCGCGTATCTTTTATGACATCAGCAGATCGGTGAAATGATTGCGCTTTAATGTGGACGCCGTTTCGCTCTCTCGGTCTGTTGGCCTTCGTTCCACGTGTCCGCTGCAGGGTGACAGGACGCGAAGGGTTGCTATTCGAATCCGAGTGAGGGGGTGGTGTCCTATGGTCGGTCGCCACATGGAGTCCTTATGGCCATTGGGCGTGATGCTTCATTTCGGCGGGAACGGATTTTGGTCATTGGAAGTTTTCTTGTCGAGTGTATAAATAGGGGATGCCATTCCTTGGCAGATATTTTGCCCTAGTCATTTCCTGCCGTTTGAAGATTGCCCGGCAAACCTTTGCTTAGGTCGGAACTTCAGCCAAAAACCCTTCTTCAGCCAATCCTTTTCTTAAATCAGGTTAGATATCTTCTTCCGAAGTATCCGTAGATGTATTTGGGGGGTCGAGTCGAACGATGAGGCTTCAGTTTCTGAAACCGAGTCTGGTGGGTCATCTTCCTCCTTGGCTCCCGATAGCTGAGGAAGTTCTTCTTCCTCTTCATTTTTATCTTCTGCGCCAGGCTCGTCCTCCAGGGGGCGATGCCCCCGTCCTTCGTCGTCGGGGGTCGAAGAGGGACCCCAAGGTGCGCATAGAAAATACTCGCGATGCTCCCTCTATTTTGAATCGCTTGGATAAGCTTTCCGACATCCGGGCTTATTTTTACATTCCCCCTGACTATTCACTGCGTCTGGCGAAAGAGGGTGAGCGGGCAGACCAGGTGCAGGGCAATGAGATTGCCCTGTACCTGGAAGCATTCTGGGTAGGGATGCGTCTGACCTTCTCTCCTGAAGTTTGCGCCATACTCTATTGCTTCCGTCTCGCTCCGGGCCATCTAGCACTGAATTCATGGAGAATCCTCCTCGGGTTTCTGGTCCGGTTGAAAATTGATCGGATCCTTTTTGATTTGAATCTTCTCCTATCCTTTCTTTGTTATAAGAATCATTTCGGTACCAGCAAGGACGAACCGAGCTGGGTGTACCTTTTTTTTAAAAAACATAAGGGTAGGATGGCTGGGTCTAGGGTAGTGGTCATCCCTTCTTTTATTCATGAATGGAAGGAGAAATTTGTCTTTTTCGGGCCTCCGGAGGGTGAGGATTGGTCCGTGCCCATCAAGTGGCGTAGGACTGATTGCCCTAGGGTCAAACAGTCGAATGCCCCAGAGGCGAGGATGGTGTCGTAGTGGGAACCGATCCAGCGGGCTGATGTCCTGCTTTCTGAGCAGGTTTTGAGCTGGGCGGGACTCAGTCCCGCATGTTTTGGGGGTAAGTTAGGGCTTCGCCGATCTATTTAGACTTAGAGTAATTTTATCATAATTTGCTGTTTTTTTTGTCGCTGGCCCCCTCCTTCTTTTTCTTATGTGTATTCCGCAGAGCCGATGGATCGCTCGAAGATCATAGCTGCCATGGCCGCTAAGGCGCAGGGGAGAAAGGGCGGTGGCACGAGCTCGCCCCGATCCGCACCGAGCACGGCTCCTCGACAAGCCCCTTTCACTAGGGTCTCCGCTGCCCCTCCCGTTCCGGAGGAACGCCGCAGCGGAGGGCAAAAGCATGCACGAGATTCGGCGCCCAGGCCAGGACGGAGGTTCCGCCCCTTGCCGAATCTCCGCTTAAGAGGCAGAAGAGAGTAGTTTCCCAGCCACCCTCGGCCGGGATACAGGTGCAGGAGGGCGACTTCTGCATCGAGGCGCCTTCGGGGCTCTCGGTGGCTGACAGTTTACTGGCAGACATGGAGAAGGCGGCGGGGGCCAAGATTCCCCGAGACACCTTGAAGGCCCAAGTTGCGGCGATAGCTCAGGAGGCTGTTCAGGTCGATAACATTCCCAAAATTTCTCAAAGTGTTTTTTGCTCTGTTTAGCTCCTAAAACGGTTCGTGTTTTCCATAGGTCCTACAGCATTGCGTCTTTCTTGCTGCTATGGAGGCCGAGGAGGTGGTCTCGGCGATGAAGAAGGCCGGTGAATCTTCTTCACGAGAGGAAAAGCTCATCGCTCAGCTGAAACAGGCGGAGGATAAAGCCGCCCTCCTGGACTCGAGGTTGGTCGCAGAGGGCTTGACGGTCGCAAAATTGAAGGAGTCCTATCGACCCTTGACCGACTCTAACCGGGCTATTCAGGCCCAGTTGGAGGAGATCAACGTACTTTATGACACCATGAAAAGGCAGATGGATTCATTCAAAAGGGATGCCGGGCCGGCCTACGAGACGACGAAGCTTGCGGAGAGTAGGGCGAAAAAGGTTGTGGAGGAGTACAAGGCTTCCGATAAATTCTACATTGACCTTGCATATTCTGCGGCCGTCGGGTAGCACAACGCCCTTGACACCGTTAAGGAAACTTCGTCTGGGTTCAACGACCAGGAGCTTCGTGCAAGGTATCCCCTTACAGAGGAAGTGCTCCAGGGAGGCGGCACCGAGCCAGCAGGAAGAGGCGAGGTGGCGGTGGGAATGCAATATTTTGGAAAATTATAAATATTAATTTATAATTTAAAATATGAGTATAATGAGTTTACAAAAATGATATCGCATATTAATTTTGGTATCGGATTGATATCCGTAAAAATGTAATTATTTTAGTAAAAAATGAAGAAAAAGTGTGATATCATAAAAATGATATTTTAATTGTTTTAACATGACATGAGATTTTATTATAAGATAATGGTATTTAAGTATTATACTAAGTGTTTTATTTCTTTTAAAATCAAGAATTTAGATTTTTTGTATCATGGAGGTATTTTTAAAAAAGGTTTGTTTTTATTTTTATGAGGGTGGGTATATGTTTAGCTAGTTAGTTAACCCTCACAACCAACACACCTACACACTCACTCTCCTCCCTCCACCTCCTCCTTATACTTTTACACCTCCTACTTACTCTACACCTTTTCTACACTCTACCAACAAATGCTTATGATATCTCAATTCTTAAACTGAACAAAAAGATCATTCCCCTTCAACTTCATCTCAATGTTTAACCCTTCACTCAAAAGCCATAAATCCTTCATCCAACTTGTGCATACCATCAATTAGAGCCTCAACCACTTCAAGAAATCTCAAGCCATGCACTTCTTGAGCTGGAATTCACTTGTGCACTATCCCTATAGGTATATCTCATCACCTTTGCAAGTTCCTTTTTGTTACATATATGTTTTTAGTGAGCAATATCAGAAACTAGAACTTTTATGATATTTGTGAGTGTAAACTTGAATCTGGAACTACTAGGTTAGTCTATTAGAAAAACTAACAAGACTAGGGTATGGTGAGACCACCAGGAGACCACACTTAAAGCCCAAGCCCCTAATTCTCTAGTTCACCCGGCGGTTTTCCTCATTTGACCGTCGCCGCCGGTTTTCCTATTGATTTGTGTTTTGGGTTTTGTTCAGTAGCTTTAATTGGTGATAATTAAAGCTACTGTATTGTTTGTTTTGTCCCGGATTTCATATAGAGAAATCTGGGAGTGTTCCAGTATGGTTTTAGCAATATTTCCGACATTTTTAATACGATTTTTCGTATTTCTGTACCGCGACTGATATAATAACGTTCGTACGTTAATGTCAGGGGTATTTGGTCATTTTTGGAGTAAGTAATTTATAGGTTCTAACCTATGTGTGCTTAGCTCCTTGTTTTGGTTTTGATATGATATTTACGCCGATATATTATAACTACGATTGTAGGTACTGTTTCCTCAATTAGAGCAAAGATCTGTTTAGAATTCAAAATTTGAATTAAAACTATGCTTTTTAAAAGCGCTGCGCTATAACGAACGCACCCCGTGCAAAGCGCATAGGCGCTAGTGCTAGATGCGCTGCGCTTCAAGTAGCGCACCACGTGCAAAGCACGTGTGCGCTAGCGCTAAGAGCGCTGCACTCCAAAGTAGCGCACCATGGGAAGAGCGCATAAGTGCTAGCGCTGGAACTAAATGTTCCTCACCGTTGGATTAAATATCCAACGGATATGATTAAATCATCAATTAACAAGAATGAAATTCTGTTGAAACTTTCCAAACAGAAAAGATTGTGCCCTGAATTTGGAACACCGTTGGATCAATGATCCAATGGTGATTAAAAATCACTAAAATACAGAACAAATTGTGTAAGGGGGGAAGATTTCTCAATCTTGTTAAAAACAAGAAGATTATCTTATGTAAATCAGAAGCCCTTGGATAAAAAATCCGACGGCGGGGAAATTTCCAAATCAATTAGAGAAAAGATCTCTTTAACTGATCGAATTGATCAGCTTGCCCTATATAAAGGCCCAAAGACTTCAACTCTTATACAGAGAACCCCCCCATAAACTTTGAGAAACTCAAAGAAAAAAGAGCAAGCTCTCGGAAGAAAACTTTCTTCAAGGTAAAAAGATGATGACAATGAACATAGAGATAAAATCATCTCATAATTTAAAAAGAAGGATTCACTTCTTTAAAAGATCATAGATCTAAAAAGACAAAAAGCCTTTCACAGAGAGATCAAAAGATCTCGTCATAGAGTAAAAGAAGAATTTACTTCTTTCTCACAGATCATAGATCCAAAAAGGCAAAGCCTTTCATCAACATAAGAGATTTAAGAACCTTTGTTCTTAGAATCTTGAGACAAATTCTCTTTTTAGATTATAAAATTGATCATCTAAGCCTTTGCGCTCTTGAACTGCGCTTCTGTGCTCTTAGACTGGCGCTCAGCGCCGATGCATGATACGTGTCGCTTTGCGCTCTTGAAATAGCGTACTGCGCCCATGGGCTGGCGCTCAGCGCCAGGCGCACCACGTGCCAACCACATGTGCGTCATTAAACTAATAGCGCTCTGCGCTCATAAACTGGTGCAATGCGCTCATAAACTGGCGCAATGCGCCCATCATCTGGCGCTTAGCGCCAAGCGTGACACTTGTCCCTCTCGTGTGCGCTACTTGGCAGCAGCGCACTGTGCTCTTTGACTGGCGCAAAGCGCCAACCGCACCACGTGTCGCGCTGACAGAACATGAATTGTTCTCTAATAAGCCCAAGGCCATGAGGAATGCTCAGCATTCAATAAAAGATAAAACATGGCAGAATGCAAATCAATGCTCAGTTAAAAGGGCCAAACCCAAATAAAGGCTCAACAGCTCAAAATAAAATGTTAAACATTTTAACCTGACTGGACTTAGCCCAAGATTGGCTATAAGTCCTCAATTCATATTAATTGAGCATATTTTCTCATAAATATTTTAACAGATCTTAGCTCCAAATTGGACTACAGATCTTTCAACCAACTCACATCGGTTCAAGGGTACATCTCTGAACTCCTCTGATAATTGTCGTTGTAATCCTTCAACGTCTTCAGAGAGGTGATGGGTCCCGACAACCATACATTTCATGGACTATGATGTCCTTAACCTGGACTGTCGGGTCCTTAAGCCCATGGGCTATGATGTCCTTAACCTTGATTGTGAGGTCTTTAAACTCATTGACTATGATGTCCTTAATCTTGACTGTGAGGTCTTTAAACTCACGGACTATGATGTCCTTAACCTCGGACTGTGGGGTCCTTAAGCCCATGGACTATGATGTTCTTAACCTCGGACCGAGATGTCCTTAAACTAACATTGGACCACCATGTTCTTAAACTGGTAATGGACCACCATTATCCTTAAACTGGTAATTGACTGCAATGTCCCTAAACTAAACAATAGAGTCCAAATGCTCTTTTGTTGGATCTAAACGATCTCGTTAAGTTGATCTTAGTCTAAATTAGACCAACGTATCTTTAACATACGTTTAAGTTAATCTTAGTCTCAAATAGACTAACGTATCCTTAAACCCATCCCCCAAACCCAAATCTAAGAGAATACGGATTTGGACTAATCCACGCCCTACGGGCGGCAACATAAATTAGTCTCCGTATACAATCCACCGGCAACCAAAAACAAAACAAACACACACGACATGAAGTGACCATCTTGAGAAGGAGAAAGTGGTTACCGCGACGCGGCAGCGTAATTAACTGCAGGGTCTTGCGCCTGCAGGGAAGAGCGTCCCCACAATCAAAAACCCCTCAAACGAGGGGGAATCTGACAAGTCTGCTACATCGGCCGCATCCGTTTAAACCTTCGATATACGGTGCCATAAATCAACTTGGTATCTTCGGAGAGGTGGACGGATAACACCTATCAGCATCTGTCCCGAAATTCAGGCGAGACGGACCCGCGCGGTCGCGTCTCCGCGTTTCGGAGGGGAACAGATTCTGGCACGCCCGGTGGGACCTTTTTCTCTTTCCACTCCACACTTCGTATGTCGTGTTCGCCAACGAATCGCGGTTTGATATGGTTGCCCTCGGGTTCGAGGTACTAAGATTTAGTTTTGCTCCCGTGCAGAAAAAAGAATATCAATGGCCTTCAACTGCTCCAACTGCAACTGCAACTCTCGTTCCACCTCATCTGGAGGTGTAACCTACGGGCCCCAAGCGGCTTCCCTGTTCAAGATGCCGGTGGAGCAAGTAACTCAGGCTACCACTGGGCTGTTCTTTGGGACCATGCTCCCACCGATGAGCTTCAATGCCCCGCTGCTGTCGCAAGAAGCCCCAAAGAAGTTGGTCTTTGATCGACTTACCACTGCCGCGGCCCCTCTCAACGGGTCGCCCAAATCTAACGCCTCAGTTTTCAACAGACTGGGCCAAAGCTCCAACGAGCCCATGAAGAAACCCGCAATACCAGAAAGGGTTATCCCAAAAAGGATAGCCATTCCTGCTCTCAAAGTCGTCAAAGCGGCTTCTCCTGCTAAAGGGTCGGTCTTCACAAGACTGACTGTTTCGGTTCCCGCTCCAGGAGAAGTCCTCAAAGCTGCTTCCCCTTCCCAGAGGTCTGTCTTCGACAGATTGGACATTGCTTTTCAACGAATATCGGTCTTCAAGAGGCTGACGCCGGCGACAACACTTCGCCAACACAGGGGGCATGCGGAAGTCACCCCTATAGCTGAACCAACTCCAATCGCACGACATGCTCGATGTCGCCACTGGCGCCGAGTAAGGAAGGCTGGGGGCAGCTCCCCTTCTGGACTGACTCCGCTGGCTCCAACGATGGAAATCAATGCTGCTGTTTCAACTGGGAACAGCTTTCAACCGATAAGGAGAGTTCGCAAGAACTCGCTGACTGCCGTGCTGAAGAGATCTTCTCCACCTGTGGAGAATGCTATGGAAAAGAAGCCGGAGCAGTCCCCTCAGCGTCTGTCCTCCAAAATTTGTAAAGTTTGGCAACAGGTTCAGGAATCGGTGATTGATCAAGATTACTCTCGCCGACAGAAAAATATGAAAGTTCAGTGAGAAGAAGACCATCCTGTCAAGCTACAAAAGGTGACAGCTACTTGGGTGCCCGCTGCAACAGCTCCCTCAACGTCAACCACTCAAAAGAGAAGGAGGCCGGAGAAAGCCCCTGTGACCGCGGCAAACCGCAAAAGCGCTGAATCTAAACGCCCCAAGTCTAGGGGCATGGTAATACATACCGTTTATATGGCTTTCGGAAAATAAGAAAGCCGTGCTTCTACGGGTCATCGACCGCTTATGCGATCCATAACAAATTCCCAGGAGTAACAACAGAAGCTTCAGGAAATGCTAACGCAAATGGCCGCACTTACGGGACCGAAAGCAAGCCCGGAGACATCCTCGGAGCAGCGCCGTGAGCAAGAAACTGATGCTGAATTCCTCCGCAGAATCCTTGAAAAGAAGGACAAAGAGGCCGCGGAATAAGCTGCCAACATAAAACAAATGGCGTTCTTATTCCAATACATGGTCGGGATGATGATACAGCCGGATCCTCCAGCCGAAGATCCTCCGATTATCCTCGAAGACGACCGAGCGGAAACGTCAAACCCTCTTCCAGCTTGTTCAGCAGCCAAAGAGGAGACCATCTCAAAAGCTACCTTGGATGATTACTGTTCCCCTCCGAATGGCGGCCAAGACAGGGACGTCTTGCCTGAGATTCGGGGTAGATGCTATTTGGTTTTATCCGTCCACCTCTCCGAAGATGCCAAGTTGATTTATGGCACCGTGTATCGGAGGTTTAGACGGATGCGGCCGATATAGCAGACTTCGTCAGGTTCCCCCTCGTCTGAGGGGTTTTTGATTGTGGGGACGCTCTTCCCTGCAGGCGCAAGCCCCTGCAGTTAATTACGCTACCGCATCGCGGTAATAACTTTCTCCTTCTACAGAATTTCACTTCGTGTCGTGGGTATTTGTTTTGTTTGTAGTTGCCCGTGGATTGTATACGAAGACTAATTTATGTCGTCGCCCGTAGGACGTGGATTAGTCCAAATCCGTATTTTCTTAGATTTGGGTTTGGGGTTTTGGTTTAAGGATACGTTAGCCATATTTGAGGCTAAGATCAACTTAAACGTTTGTTAAGGATACGTTAGTCTGATTTGAGACTAAGATCGACTTAACGGGATCATTTAGATCTGACAAAAGAGCATTTGGGGGCTCTATTGTTCCAGTTTAAGGACATAGTGGTCCATTTCCAGTTTAGGGATATAGTGGTCCAATGTTCCCATTTGGGAGACGAATATTGGTTTAAGGACGCATTAGTCCATGAGTTTAAGAACCCCACAGTACGTATTACCAGTTTAGGGACATGGTGGTCCAACATTCCCATTTTGGGGACGAATATTGGTTTAAGGACGCATTAGCCCATGAGTTTAAGGACCCCACGGTTCGTATTACCAGTTTAGGGACATGGTAGTCCAACATTCCCATTTTGGGACGAATATTGGTTTAAGGACGCATTAGTCCATGAGTTTAAGGACCCCACAGTCCATATCAATATATGGTTGTCGGGACCCGTCACCTCTCTGACGACGTTGAGGGATTACAATGGCAAATATCAGAGGAGTTCGGAGATATACCTTTGAACCGGATGTAAATTGATTTGAGTGAGAAGTTGTGCTCAGTTCAATTTAGTTTGAGGACTTACGGCCAGAATTGGATTAAGTCCAGTTAGAAAACGTCTAACATTTTATTCATGATTGGCCTGTTTAGGCCTCTGCTTGGGCTCTGCCCTTTTTTTAAAATAATGCACAGCATTGAGCTTTAATTAAATGCACAAAATTTTTATTTAGTCTGTTAGACTTTTGTTTGGGCTCTGCCCTCCTTTTTTATAATGCATGGCATTTTTATTAGGCCTGTTAGGCCTTTTTAATTGGGCTCTGCCCCTCTTTTAATAATGCAGAGCATTAATGGTCTGACAGTGCGCCACGTGGCCTGTCAGGCGCTCTGCGCCAATTAAAGAGCGTAAGGCGCAAGCGCATGTCGAGATGACACGTGTCACGCTCTGGTGAGCGCAAGTCTGTTAGCGCAGTGCGCTGCGTCAGTGCGCTGCGCTAGTGCGCTGCTAACATGGGCGCGCTCTGGTGATTTGCGCCAAACCAAGAGAGCAGTGCTATGTTTTTAGAAGCGCAAGGCGCAGTTGTTCTGTGATTGACACGTGGCGCTCTCTGGTGACTTGCGCCAATCCAAGGAGCGCAACAGTGCAGATTTCAAAAGTGCAAGGCACTGTTTGATATCTTGATCAAATTTAGATCAAAGAAAACAAGTTTTTTTCCCCAGAGAGGTTCTACCTCAAATTTCAAGAACCAGTGGTTCATCAAAAGGCAATGCCTTTATATAGATCAAAAGATCTAGTCATGAAGTAGATTACTTCTTTTTTATTATTTTTTATTAAAGATCTTGATCTTGTTCTTAGATCATTGATCTTTTTAGAAGAAATTCTTCTTTTTTCCCAAAGGTTTTACCTTTTTTCTTTCTCTCTGAATTCTTCTCAAAGTTTTAGAGGAGGTCTCTGTATCTCTATCTCTGTGTGTTTTAGACTTGGAGTCTAGGGGCATTTATATAGTGCCAATGAGTTTGTTAGGTTGGTTACAGAGATCTTTCTCTGATTGATCTGGGGATATTTCCCCACCGTTGGATCTTCGATCTTAGGGCCCTGTTTTACAGAAGATAATCTTCTTGTTTTAACAAGATTAGAAAGATCTTTTCAAAATTTTATTGTTTAAATTCTGGCACAGTTGGCGCAAGCGCACCTGCGCTTGACACGTGTCATGCAACGCAGAGCGCAGCGCAACTGTGATAGCGCAACTGCGCTGACACGTGTCGCGCAGTACAGAGCGCAGTGCAACTGCGCTGACACGTGTCGCGCGGCGCAGAGCACAGCGTAACTGCGCTAGCGTAACTACGCTGATACGTGTCGTGCAGCGCAGAGCGCAGCGCAACTGCGTTGACACGTGTGGCGCAGCGCAGAGCGCAAATCATCTGAAGCGTTGCTTCCTTTATTTTTATTTTAAAACAGAGCTTTGCTCTGATTGGGTGCGCTGTCTTGGGCGGAGCGCTGGCGTGTCAGCTTTCGACACGTGGCGCACTGCGCGCCGTGCAAGGAATCTGAAGCGTTGCTTCAATTTTTGAATTTTTGAAATTCAAACAGAGCTTTGCTCTAATTGGGGAAAGAAATGCCCCCCACCGTTGCGCTCACGTGGCGCACACGTGAGTGCAGTGGTGGCAAGATCCCAACCGTCAGATCAACTCAGGAGTTGAAGGGGCGCTTAAGCGCCTATAAATAGGACCCTTGGTCCTCCATAGATGTTTATTATCTTCAAGATTTTGATTTTCAGAGCCTTGCTCTTGCTTTCAAGAACTTTAGAGCCTTGCTCTCATTTCCAAAGTTAGAACTTTTTAGAAAAACTTTAGGTAAAAATCAATCTTAAATTAAATTAATTTTAACTAATAGAGCCTTGCTCTCATAGATCTTTTGATCTAAACAAAACCCCTTTGGGGATTCACAAACAGAGCTTTGCTCTCAAGAATCTATTTCAGTGTTTCTTAACCCATGAATAGAGCTTTGCTCTTTGGCAAAACATAGATCTTTTGATCTAAAAATGAAGAACCCTTAAGAGTTTTCATGGATCTTTAAGATCCCAATTTTTTTTTAATCTTTAAGAATTAATTTCCCTTTGATGGATTTTTCCATCATTATCACAGGGCTAGGCTCTTTTAATTTTTTAAGGAATTTTATTCCCTTGAGACCAGAGTTTGACAAGTGTCACTCTGTGACAGAGCTTTGCTCTGAAAGGGGAGATTTTCTCCTTGTCTTTGGGATTTCTCATTAATGAGAATATTCTTTTGGGGATCTCCTCATCAATTGACAGTCTCATCCAATGATGGGGCTGCCTTATTAACTGATGCATTGTCATCTAGATTTTGTGGGTCCCCTATCCACTGCATTGCAGTGTGGTACAACTCTTGAAGTTCCAAGTGTCAGGTGTTCCCCTCCGAATGGCGGCGCACAGGACCGCGATGTCCTGACGCTGGGATTCGGGGCAGATGCTATTTGGTTTTATCCGTCTGCCTCTCCGAAGATGCCAAGTTGATTTATGGCACCGTGTATCGGAGGTTTAGACGGATGCGGCCGATGTAGCAGACTTTGTCAGATTCCCCCTCGCTTGAGGGGTTTTTGATTGTGGGGACGCTCTTCCCTGCAGGCGTAAGCCCCTGCAGTTAATTACGCTACCGCATCGCGGTAACAACTTTCTCCTTCTCCAGAATTTCACTTCGTGTCGTGTGTGTTTGTTTTGTTTGTGGTTGCCCGTGGATTGTATACGGAGACTGAATAATGCCGTCGCCCGTAGGACGTGGATTAGTCCAAATCCGTATTTACTTAGATTTGGGTTTGGTGTTTTTAGTTTAAGGATGCATTAGCCGCGTTGCGGCTAAGATCAACTTAAACGTTCGTGAAGGATACGTTAGTCCTGTTTGAGACTAAGATCAACTTAACGTAGTGATTCATTTAATATATGGCCGTCAGGACTCGTCACCTCTCTGACGTCGTTGAAGGATTACAACGATAGGTGTCAGAGGAGCTCGGAGATGTACCTTCAAACCAGAGTTGATTTGGAATTTTGTAGTCCACTTGAATGTTTAAGGATACGTTAGCCGTGTTTTGGGGCTAAGATCAACTTAAACGGGACCGTTTAGATCCGAAAAAGAGCATTTGGATGCTCTATTGTTCCAGTTTAGGGACGTGGTGGTCCACCATCAGTTTAGGGACGTTTCGGTCCAATATTAGTTTAGGGACGTTTCGGTCCAATATTAGTTTAAGGACGTTTCGGTCCAATATTCATGTATGTGGTCGTCGGGACCCGTCACCTCTCTGACGTCGTTGAAGGATTACAACGATAAGTGTCAGAGGAGCTCGGAGATGTACCCTCGAACCAGATATAAATTGATTTAAGAGAGAGTTGTGCTCAGTCAATTTTATTTAAGGACTTACGGCCAAAATTGGGCTAAGTCCAGTTGAAAATGTTCACATTTTGTTTGCATTTGGCCTGTTAGGCCACTGTTTGGGCTTTCCCCTTTTTAGAATGATGCATAGCATTACTTCAGGCTATTTATGCCTATTTTGACTGGGCTCTGCCTTTTTATTATAATGCAGAGCATTTGTTTTGGTCCATTGGACCTCTCAATTGGGCTCTGCCCCTTTAAATAATGCATAGCATTATTTTTGGTCTGTTTAGACTTTTTAATTGGGCTCTGCCTTTTTTTAAAATAATGTGCAGCACTTTTATTTGGTCCCTTGGACGTTTGATTGGGCTCTGCCCTTTAATAATACATTGCATTAGATACCCTGACAGTGTCCCACATGGCTTGTCAGGTACTTTGCGCAATTAATGAGCGCAAGCGCTCGTGGAGGTGACACGTGTCACGTTCTGGTGAGCGCAAGCGCAACAGCGCAGTGCGCTGCGTTAGTGCGCTGCTCTGCTGCACTGCTGACACGTGGCGCTTCCTGGCGGCTTGCGCAATAGCGCAGTTTTGGCAAGTGCTGGGCACTGTTCTTATTCTTTTGGATCAAAAACAAGTTTTTTCTTGTTTTCTAAAGAACCAGTGGTTCATATAAGATGCAAGGCACTGTTATCTTGAGAATCTTTTAGATTCAAAATCAATGGTTCATAAAAAGAAGTGCAAGGCACTGTTTATTATTTATTTTTTTCTTTTCTTTTCATTAGAGATCCTAGATCATGTTCTCAGATCAATGATCTGTTTATAAGAGAATTTTCTCTTTTTCTAAAGGTTTTTACCTTTTTCTTTGTTCTTGAGGATTTCTCTCCAATTCTTCAGAGTCTTCTCTGTTTAATTTTCACAAAATGTTCCTCCTTTTGAATTGAGGTCTAGGGTCCTTTTTATAGTGCCCATAAATTAGTTAAATTTGTTAAAGAGATCTTTCTCTGAGTGATTTGGGGAATTTTCCCCACCGTTGGATCTTTTGATCCAAGGGCTCCTGTTTTACAGAAGAAAATCTTCTTGTTTAAACAAGAACAGAAAAGATTTCTTTAAAATTTCAATTCTGTTTTGCGCAACGCCCCAGCGCGTGACGCGTGTCGCGCAGCGCAGCGCTTGCGCAGACACGTGTCGTACAGCGCAGCGCTTGCGCAACTGTGCTTGCGCAGTTGTGTTTGCGCAACTGCGCAGACACGTGTCGCGCAGCGCAGCGCTTGCGCAACTGTGCTTGCGCAGTTGTGCTTGCGCTTGCGCAGCTGGGCTTGCGCAACTGCGCAGACACGTGTCGCGCAGTGCAGCGCTTGAGCAGCTGTGCTTGCGCAACTGTGCCGACACGTGTCGCGCAGCGCAGCGCTTGCGCAGCTGTGCTTGCGCAACTGCGCGCAGACACGTGTCGCGCAGCGCAGCGCATCATTTGCGCAACTGAAACGTTACTTCCTTTACCTTTCGTTTTAAACAGAGCTTTGCTCTGATTGGTTGCGCTGCCTCGGGCGCTGTGCTGACACATCAACTTCTGACACATGGCGCATTGCGCGCAGCGCACGGGATTTGAAGCGTTGCTTCAAAATTTTGAATTTTTGAAATTCAAACAGTGCCTTGCTCTGATTGGGGGAAATAAATGCCCCCCCACCATTGCGCTCACGTGGCGCGCACGTGAGTGCAGCGGTGGCAAGATCCCAGTCTTTGGATCAACTGATAAGTTGAAGGGGCGCAGGCGCCTATAAATAGGACCCTTGGTCCTTAGAAAATTCTTACAACTTTCAAGAATTTTGATTCTCAGAGCCTTGCTCTTGCTTAAGAACTTTCAGAGCCTTGCTCTTGTTCTTTCCCCAAGAACTTCAAAGTTCGGAACTTAGAATCACTCTAGGTAATTTAAATTAAATTAAATTTAATTAACAGAGCCTTACTCTCAAAAACTTATAGATCTACAGAGATCTTGTCCATGGGTTTTAACCCATGAACAGAGCTTTGCTCTTGGATTAAATGTAGATCTTTTTAGATCTGAAAAATGAAGAATTTTTTTATAAGTTTTCATGGATTTTTCAAGATTCCAAAATTTTAATTCCTTTAAGTGTTAAAAAAAATTTTGACGGATCTTTCCATTATTACCACAGAGCTATGCTCTTTTGAGGAATATTGTTCTCCTGAGACCAGAGTTTGACAAATGTCACTCTGTGACAGAGCTTTGCTCTAAAAGAGAAGATTTTCTCCTTGTCTCTAGGGATTTCCCATTAATGAGGATATTCTCTTGGGGATCTCTTTCATGAATTGACAGTCTTATCTAATGATGGGATTGTCTTATTAAATGATGCACCGTCATCCAGATTTTGTGGGTCCCCCTTTGGTCCCCTACCCACTGCATTGCAGCGTGGTGTAAGATTTTAAAGTGCCAAGCGTGGGAACACTAACGGTTATTTTTGTCTTTCTACAGGAAACATGTCTGCTAACCTTTCTTTCCCATTTGTTCGCTCGGAGGGAGGGTTTCCCCATGCACCAGTAGACCGGGTAGTGTTCACTCTTATTAAGGACCATGACCCCGAGTACAAAAATCTTCACTTGTGGGGAAAGTGGTATAATGAAATTATCCAGGGTCGTCGCAGTTTCAGTTTCGCCACGCCGTCTGAGCCCATAACTTCAATCTCCTATGCGGACAAACCCCCGGTGAAGTATGCCGTGGAGGTTAAAAATTGGAACTCGGATGACCTCCTCCAACCCGCAATTGGTGCTATTCCCGTGCAGCCGCCGCCGGCAATAGATATTTTAGGAAGGCGAATCTGTCAGGGTGAAGCACGCCCTTGGGGACAGGCCTACAATATTGGATTGGTGCCGCGACCGCCCGCCGGATACTTGCAGTGGGCTCGATACATCTTATCGGCTAAAAGGACTCATTTGATGAAGATCGGTTTGTATTCGGCCATCTACGTTTCGCTCTTTGAATATCCTTCCCCTCCAACGTGGTGGATTAAAACTTTTATCGAGCAATGGAATATCCCCATCCACACTTTCTTGATGACGGATAGGGAGGTCTCAATTTCTTTGGAGGAGTTTGCCGAACTCTCGGGTTTGCCGATGAGAGGGGAGCATTACGAGGAGTTGCTTCCTCCTGACGAATACGTTTTTGCCACCAAGCCGCTGGTGTTTGACCTGACTCCGGAGAACGCCGTTCAGCATCAGTATCCGGACCTGGTGAAGATGTTGGAGATCTATGAAGGACTCCATCTGGAATCGGACGACCGGGGCGTCAGTTTCGCAGATTTTATTGCCCGCTTCATTCGCCCGGAGTTCCTATCAGAGCGGAGTGAGAAGTTCGCCCAGCTCGATGACCCTTTTGGTTTCGGCTTGGACCGCCGACCCGTATCGGAGAATGACCAAAGGGATTTTTATCTCCCCGGCGCTGCCATCGTCCCTTTCTCAGAAATCGCCGTCCCGGGCATGGATGAGGAGACCTTTTTTATTGGGTTCTTGGGCTTGTGGCTATGCAACTTTGCGCTCCCCATGCACCCGCGTCACATGCGGCCCTCCGTCTTTTACCCAGCGTATCGGATGGTGGCTGGTTTGCAGTTATCGGTAGGAATCGCCGGGCTGGCCTACCTTTATAAAGGACTTAGCGTAGCGGCGGACGCTAGTGAGCCTGGGGTGCAGCCCGGTAACTTCCCGACGCACTACTTCACCTCCTGGATGGAGATGCACGTGCAAGGGGTGTTCGGTGTCATTAAGATTCCTCCGTTCTTTAAGAAATGCAGACTCCCGAGAGTCATGCGGTTGGTCGGCGCTTCAATTGTGGTTGCACCCCTACGGGAGTCTAGAGGGCTGCTCCTTCGTCCACATCTGGTCGGAGCGAAGGTTTCCTTTGTGGATAAGGTTATAACCATAGGCTCAGAGACTACTAAGTCAGTAGTGCCACTGCGCGATGATTTCAAGGACGGGGCTCCCGTATTGAAGGCTCGGGAAATGCTCCACCTCTACTCCATTCGGCCGGGCTATCTAGTGTTTAGGCAGAATGAGACAGCACTTTTTATGAGGTACAACCCGCACCGGTTTGCTCAGCAATCGAGCTAAAACCAAGGGATCCCGATGGAAGCTTTCTTGGAAAAGCCCGTGGTCAGCCGAGAGGGGATGAAGAATGCAATGCACCATTTCACACGGCTTAACACGGGTTCCTATTTCTTTATCAGCGAACCCAGCTGTGTCCCTAAGATGCTCAACACGTACGTGGCTTGGTATGCGCATGCGATGGGCCCAATTATCTTAATGGAAAAGCGCATGCTGGTTGACCGTAGGGGTGCGCCTCCTGGCGGTGATCGCAAGGCCCCCTTGAAGCCAAGGATTCCGGTCATTCCTCCGCTAAAAGATGCCGGAATCGATCGACCACGCGTGTTGAGCCCCCCGCATGGATTGCCGCTGCCTACTATGGTGAATGCACCACCGGCGTCCCGTGCTCCCACGAAGACGGTTAATGTAATATCGCCGGAGTCCGGCGCAGGAGCGGATATCGGGACCCGCCGCCCCAAGGTGACTGCCAAGCGCAAATCAATTCCAGGTGCATCTAGAGCTGGCGGGCAAAAGAAGAAGAAGTCGATCCTTTCCCTCGACGCGATCCTCAATTTAGAACCTGAGGCCCCTCTCACCAAAGGAATAAGTGAATATGGCAGCAATAAGGGCTTCTTGGTAGACCCCGCAGACACCAATTTGGCAGTCGCTATTGCAGCTTCTGAGCGATCAGCAAGGCTCGAAGCGATGTTAAGCAAACTCACCGAGTCAGGTAACCATTAGCTGCTTTCTTCGTCACTTTATCGCACTTTTTATCATTATTTTTAACTAATACTTTCCCCCATTTTCAACAGGTGTCTCTACGGAAGAAGCTATTGCTGCCTCTTTGAAAACCTTCCAAGAGGAGGAGGAGAAACGCGCTTTAGCGGGCGTTGGCACGTCCCACCCCCTTTTCTTTTATAAGAAAAATTTATTATCTCTTCTGATGGTCAACCTAACCTTCTTCCTTTGTTTCTTTGCAGGGGCTATACCAGTTGATGCGGGGATCCTCCCCAACCCTGTTACTGAAGTCCCGGTCTCGTCGGGGCTGCTGCAAGTGCCTCGTCTTGACAAAACGATGAGGGATGCCTTGAAAAATTTGGAGGCATCCCTATTCACGGACGAAGACGCCTCAATTAAAGAGGCTCTGTTGGAATCCGTCTCAACGGCTCAGGAGGAGAGGAAGCGATTAAGACGTGAAGCAAAGGCGCGCAGGGCTGCTTTGGCCACGGGAGCGGGCCCTAGCACTATCCCTCGTGCCGATACTCCCTCCGAAGAGGCCCCTGTCGCCTTATCTACTGCTCGCAGGCAAGTGGCGCGCGCGGTTCGGAGTGCAAATGATAAATCCTCTTCAGGTAACATTTCTTTCAGGATCTTGTTGTAAGGATTATAAAGCCATCGGTTCTTATGTATTCAATCCTGCAGGGCCAAGTCCGACCGAGGGGGAGGCAGAGACCGTTGAACCCAGGGAAACAGAGGAGGCGGTACCGGCCGAACTCAAGCTGACGGTGGGCAACGTCGTTGGGGCTATGGAGCCTGAAACAGAGGTTGAGGGATCTGTAGCCGAGAAGGTCATTGATGCCGAGCCTGAAGTGGCGGCAGATGAAATGATCATTACAACTGAGCCCGGGGTAGTGGCGGACGAGGCACTTGAGGCTGGCGACCTCGTGGTGACGGTAGATGAGCCGATGGAGACGGTGGAGCCCGAAGAAGTAGCGGGTGAGATAGGTATGACTCTTGGGGAAGAGTCAGCCGCTTCCTTCCAAGAGTCCGGCAACGCTCCAATCATTGCCCTCCCCACCTACGATCTTCTGCCGTCTCCTGGTCGCGCGAGCATGACGACGGTCCCTATCGAGTCGGGTGACAAGGTTACGGGCGGTGGCCTCATGTCAATGGAGGAGGGAGTCGCCTCCGTTTCAGCCGGCAGCTCATCAGGTAAATCCCAAGTTGCTGTCTTTCTTTACCTTACAATCCTTTCTGACAAGTTCACCTTTTTCGTAACGCAGGTGCAGCCAACGCCGATACCCCACTGCTTGAGGGAGCGCCTTCAACGACTGCCTTGGCGGTGGTCACCTCTCAACCCTCTCTCATACCATCTAAGATGTTGGAAGGTATGGGTTTGCAATTTATTAATCCTATCCTTCAGACGTATAATTTGTGTACTAAAGTCGTATTGTTGTGTCTTTTCAGGAGTGCTCTTTGATCATCTATATCAAGTATTGCTCCCACACTTCTCCTTCCCATCTGAACTCGCTTCTCCCTCTGGCGGTGCTGGTGAGTATAGTCCCCGACTGATACCTTTCTTTTTTGGTGATAGAATTATTTCTAACTCTCTCTTGTCCTGACTGCAGTGTTACAAATCGAAGGGGGAGAAGAAAGATCGGTCGCGCCACCGGCCCTTCCAGCCTTGCCACCTGCTTCAACCGGTATAGTAAACTATCTTATCAATGGCTTTTTCCATATCTGTTGAATCGTCATTTAATCGCATTTTGTCTTTTCAGCTGTCGTTCCGGCTCCGGTCCCTCTTGAGTCTCGCGTCCTTTCACCGGCAGGCCCCTTCTTGAAACGTCCATCTTCAAAGGGTGCCGTGATGAGCTTGGGCATGCTGAGCGGGTATATCGAAGAGCTTAACGTGGACGCTCTCCCCTCTGTCGCAGATTTCGCTGTGGAGGTTAACCCAATGTTGGCGGCGCTCGTAAACTTTCACAACGAAGGCGTCGTCGAATCTTGGGTTAACCACTACAGGGAGATCGAGGCCTGCCTACATCGGTTGGAGTCGACGCATCCTTCCCCTGAAGTTTTGGCCATAAGCACCCAACGGACAGCCTGGCTCGAGCAAAGCACTTCTTATTTCCGCCATTTGGAGCGAGAAGCAGCTTTACGGTTGAAGGAACGTCAGGAGTCCTCAAGCGCAACTGCTCACCTGCGTGCTGAAGTCAGGACGAATGCTGCCGAGGTGAAAGCTGTCTTTGAAGGCCTCCTGGAGCGTATCTCTAATGGGCTAGCACTGAAGCGGAAGCTTGATGCCGCCGAGCGTGATGCCCGAGGCCGTGAAGCAGCTCAGCAGGTCATTGGGGAATAGCTTGCATCCTTCATGCAGCAGCGGGCTCAAGTAGAGGACGAACTGGCGGTGGTAGCCGATCGGGAAAAGGCATGGAAGGAAGTGTGCGAACAACTGATAAAGCTACTTAAGACGCTTCCTTCTCAGTAACTCTCCTTGTATCGTTTGTACTTGTAAATAAAAAATGTATATGTATATTTTTTATTCTTTAGTACAATGTATCCTGTACTCAATCAAGTTTATGAATAAAAGATACACATTTTTTTTTGTAATGTCTTGTGTCGTTTTCTCCGTCTTTTCTTTCTTTTATTATCAGCATGCCACCTTAGTAAACATGGTCAACAGATAATAGAGCACGCATCTTGACTTTCTTAAGAAATAGCGATGGCTTAGGCTACAGGTTCAGATTTGCTGCCTAAGACTTTTCAACTCCATAAGCCGTGAGGGTCTCATAGAGATTCTTCTCCCTACGGATCGAGAGGATCTCGTAGGTGGGTTTTCTCCTTAGGAATCGTGAGTATTCCTAAGTGTGGTTTTCTTTTATAAGTCGTAAGGATCCTATAAGAGAATTTTTCCCTCTCACGAGTCGAGAGGACTCGTAAGCGGTTGTTTCCCTCCTCGTCGAAACTCGACTTTGGAGAGTGAGACCCGTGAATAGTATGCAAGAGACCGTTTAGATCGACTTGTAGGGTCCCATTGTTCAGGAAGCAAGTTTTTTTTTAGTCCCTGCTGCTTGAGGCTTCATCTTGCAAGTTGAGACGAATCGGGAATTTTCCCGCGGAGACACTGGTTTCTCTGCGAGCCGACGCGAATCAGGAGGCTCTCGTCAAGGAGTGTTTGTATCCGTGAGTCGAGGAATTTGCTAAGGATTATTTATTTCCCTAGCGCCAAGGATTATTTGTTTCCTTGGGGTTTGAAACGAGTCGAGAATTTCCCACGGAGGCACTGGTGGCTCTGCGAGTCAACGCGGATCAGGAGGCTCTCGTCAAGGAGTGTTTGTATCCGTGAGTCGAGGAGTTTGCTAGGGATTATTTGTTTCCCAAGTGCCAAGGATTATTTGTTTCCTTAGGGTTTGAAACGAGTCGAGGATTTCCTACGGAGGCACTGGTGGCTCTGCGAGTCGACGCGGATCAGGAGGCTCTCGTCAAGGAGTGTTTGTATCTGTGAGTTGAGGAGTTTGCTAGGGATTATTTGTTTCCCTAGCGCCAAGGATTATTTGTTTCCTTGGGGTTTGAAACGAGTCGAGAATTTCCCACGGAGGCACTGGTGGCTCTGCGAGTCGACGCGGATCAGGAGGCTCTCGTCAAGGAGTGTTTGTATCCGTGAGTCGAGGAATTTGCTAGGGATTATTTGTTTCCCAAGAGCCAAGGAATATTTGTTTCCTTGGGGTTTGAAACAAGTCAAGGATTTCCCACGGAGGCACTGGTGGCTCTGCGAGTCGACGCGAATCAGGAGGCTCTCGTCAAGGAGTGTTTGTATCCGTGAGTCGAGGAGTTTGCTAGGGATAATTTGTTTCCCAAGCGCCAAGGATTATTTGTTTCCTTGGGGTTTGAAACGAGTCGAGGATTTCCCACGGAGGCACTGGTGGCTCTGCGAGTCGACGCGGATCAGGAGGCTCTCGTTAAGGAGTGTTTGTATCCGTGAGTCGAGGAGTTTGCTAGGGATTATTTGTTTCCCAAGCGCCAAGGATTATTTGTTTCCTTGGGGTTTGAAACGAGTCGAGGATTTCCCACGGAGGCACTGGTGGCTCTGTGAGTCGACACGGATCAGGAGGCTCTCGTCAAGAAGTGTTTGTATCCGTGAGTCGATGAGTTTGCTGAAGACACTTGTTTCTTCAGAATTGGACTGAACCGTCGAGATTTGGCTTCGTCTTCTGGCGGAGCCTGTTGGGAAAGTATGGTTCCCTCTTTGTTTACGCCCTTGGATAGTATACATGGATCGGTGTGATCTTAACTGTAGGGCCAAAGTTTTATCATCATTTTTTGTTTTATCTCCGTGATGCTCTATCATTTCAGCTTTTATATCGCGAAGGTCGCGATTGCCCAATCATTTCGGCTATTTTTCGCGGTGCCCAATCATTTCGGCTATTTTATTTTTATTTTTTTTATTTTTACTCACTGCTTTTTATTGCGAGTTGCCCAATCATTTCGGCTATTTATTTTATTTTTACCCGCTGCTTTTTATTGCGAGTTGCCCAATCATTTCGGCTATTTTGCATGCATACATTTTTACTTGCTGTTTTTTATTGCAAGTTGCCCCATCATTTCGGCTATTTCGTATGCATGTGCGGCCTACTGGCTTTTCGCCGTAAGCCGATTCCGGCATCAGCACCGCTACAACTGGGATATCAGCAGGAGCGAATCATCATCTGCTTCCGTCGATGTCGAACGAAGGTGGCTTAGCGAACAGGGTTAGGGTCCTGTCGACTAAGGCTTTGACTTTATGAGCCGTAAGGGTCTCACAAAATTATTTTCCCTACAAGTCATGAGGCTCTTATAGGTGTATTTTCTCCTTAGAACTCGTGAGGATTCCTAAGTGTTCGTTTCCTCTGTAAGTCGTAAGGATCCTACAGGAGGGTTTTCTCCTCATAAATCGAGAGGATTTACAAGGGTTGTTTACCATGCGAACATATCCCCAGTCACGGATGAGACTTGGTTAGGGAAATGTTTATTCGCGCCCGTGGATTGTATACAAGGGTCAGTATTGGGCCACTTGTAGGGCAATATCGGAAGTTGCGGGGGTTGCTTAAGCACAGGTTTAGGTCTCTGTAACTTAAGACTTTCAACTCTTATGAGCCGTGAGGGTCCCATAAGAGAGTTCTCCTTACGAGTCGTGAGGATCTCGCAAGTGTATTTTCTTCTTAGGAATCGTGGGGATCCCTAAGTGTGCTGCTCCCTTGTGAGTCGTAAGGATCTCACGTGGGTGGTTTCTCCTTATAAGGTCTAGAGGACCCTATAAGTGTCCTTTAACGAGGTTGTGCCCTTTCAGGTTTTCACAAACACTCGCCGGTAGCCCTGCTGTTTTTACTCACGGAGCCCTTTCGGGTTTTCGTCCGCGCCCATTTTGCTTATGGACATACCATTTTTTTTAATTCTTTTTATTTTTATATATTTTTTTTCTCTTTTTTTTACGAGGTCGCGCCCTTTCGGGTTTTTGCGAACACTCGCCGGTAGCCCTGCTGTTTTTACTCACGGAGCCCTTTCGGGTTTTGATCCGTGCCCTTTTTGCTTATGGACATACCGTTTTTTTATCTTGTTTTTATATGTTTTTTTATCTCGTCAGCCTAAAGATGTTGCGGTAGTAGTTTAAAGATGTTTCGGTCTGCTATTAGTTTAAGGACATTTCGGTCCGACTTTGAGAAGGCTGGCTACTGCTTATAAAGCTTGAGCTTAGGAAGATAGCGAGCGGACATAGTCGTCGTCATCTATCATTGACCTAGGCCGTGGATCATTAAGCGTAGTGTCTCTTTAGGAAGCGACCGTTTATTGGCCTGAAAGGCCTTTCATCGTGCATGTCCATGAGTAGATAGGCCCCACCCTGGTAGACCTTATCTATGATGTACGGGCCTTCATAGTTTGGCTCGAATTTTCCTTGCTTGGCGCGATTGGGGATCATAGGCCTTTTGACCACTAGCACGAGTTCGTCTTGGCGAAATGTCCTCGGTCGGGTCAGTCTTTCATATGAGCGCGTCATCTTTGCTTTATAGGCCTCCAGATTTTGTTGCGCTATGAGCCGGGTTTCATCAAGGGCGTCAATCTCCTCAAGCCGAAGGTGAGCATTTTCTTCGTCCGTCAGCTCGTAGTGGACTGCCACTCGTAGAGAGGGTAACTCTATCTCAAGGGGGAGTACTGCTTCCGTCCCAAATACCAACGCGTACGGCGTTGTGTTTGTGGCCGTCTTGAACATAGTTCGATATGCCCAGAGAGCTTCTTGCAGCCTCTTGTGCCAGTCTCTCTTATTTCGGGACACCGTCTTTTTCATGATTTTCGTCAGGGTCTTTGTTGAAGGCTTCAGCTAGACCATTAGCTCGCGGATTATAAACCGAGGAATATCTCCAGTCTATATTATGTTGTTGCGCAAAGCGACTGATCTTGTGGCTTCTGTAAGCTGGCCCGTTATCGGAGATGATCCGTCGCGGAGTTCCAAACCGTTATATGACGTGCGTCTTGAAGAAGTGGAGGATATTTTCCGTCTTCACTTCTCTTAACGGTACTGCTTCTGTCCATTTAGAGAAGTAGTCAGTCGTCGCCAGGATGAAACGATGTCGCCTAGACGATGCTGGTTCGATAGGGCCGACTATGTCAGTCCCCCACATTTCGAATGGCCAGCTAGCCACCGTTGGATGTAATGGATTTGGATGCTGATGGATGAAATCCCCATGAATTTGACACGAGTGACACTGCTTCGTATATTCGAGGCAGTCTTGAATCATCGTGGGCCAGTAGTAGCCCATCCGTTTGATCTTCAACTTCATCTTTGGGCCCGCTTGGTGAGAACCGCAGAGTCCGTCGTGAACTTCCTGAATGACTCTTTTCGCTTCGTCAGGTCCCAGGCATCTCAACCACAGAGAATCAAACGATCTTTTGTACAGAGTATCATTGACGAAGGCAAAAGATAGAGCCCGCTTCATGTGCTGATGTCTTGTGGACGCTTCTTCAGGCATTCGGTGGGATTTAAAGTAGTCTACGAAGACTTCTCTCCAATCCTCGGCATTTTTCCAATCTTTTACTTGCAGGGTCGTCTGCTCGCTCGCTCCCTTTTCTTCGGATGATTCCGGAGATATTTCTGCTGGGGCAAGCACTCGACGACTTTGTACCATGATTATAACGTCATCGAGGTTCTCGTCAGCCAGTTCTTTAGCAAGTTTGGCCAACGCGTCTGCTTTGCTGTTTTTCGCGCGCGGTATGTTCTCCAAAGTATAGGAGGGAATTTGGGTCAACAGTTGTTGCACCTTTTCCCCGTACTTCACCAATTCCGGTTTGCACGTTTGGTAGTCGCCGTTTACTTGACTAACGACCAGTTGAGAATCCCTGTATATGAGGAGGTTTTCAATTCCCATGTCAATGGCGATCTCGAGGCCCGCTATCAGAGCTTCGTATTCGGCTTCATTGTTTGTCCTTGGCTCCGTCAGGGAGAACGCGTAGCGCATTATCCCTCCTTGTGGAGTTATAAAGATAAGTCCTACCCCCGATTTAATTATAGGGGTACTTTGTTTGCGCTTCTTCACGGAAGATACTCCGTCGAAATAAAGCTCCCATCGGGTATTATCACCGTCGATCGCATCAAACGCATGTTCGTCTGGAAGATCGCAATTCAGAGGAGAATTGGTGGGTATCGGATGCTCAGCGAGGAAGTCGGTGATGGCCTGGCCTTTCACTGCCTTGAGAGGTTGATAGGTTATCGAGAACTCCATTAAGAGCAGGGCCCATTTAGCGAGTCGTCCCGTCAATATGGCCTTTGACATCAAGTATTTAAGGGGGTCCACCTTTGAAATGAGACGGACTTCATGCGCCAACGCATAGTGCCTGAGCTTTGTTATCGCAAAGATCAACGCCAGGCAGTGTTTCTCAATGGGGGAGTAGTTGCTTTCTGCCCCCAGCAGAACTCGACTTAAGTAGTAGAGTGCTCTTTATTTCCCTTGATCGTTCTCTTATGCCCATAATGCGCCTAAGGAACCTTCAAGGGCGGTCGTATAAAGAATGAGGGGCTTTCCCTTGACCGGAGCAGCCAACACCGGTGGGTTCTGCAGGTATTGTTTGATCTCGTCTAGCGCGCTTTGGCATTTTTGGTCCCAGACGAACGGGGTCCCCTTCTTCATCAGGTGGCTGTAGGGACGGCACTTGCCTGAAAGATTGACTATAAATCGCCGTATGTATGCGAACTTCCCTTGGAGAGATCGCAACTGTTTGAGAGTTCTCGGCGGAGGCATTTCCATGATCACTTTGATCTTTGACGGATCTATTTCAATACCTCGGTGTCGAACAATGAATCCCAGGAATTTGCCTGAGGAAACTCTAAATGCACACTTGAGCGGGTTCATCTTCAAGTTGTATTGCCGAAGGCGTTGAAATACAGTCTTCAAATGCTCGAGATGTTCTTCGTATGATTTGCTTTTAACCACGAGATCGTCGATATAGCATTCGACGATTTCGTGTATAAGGTCATCGAAGATCTTCGTCATGGCCCTTTGGTAGGTGGCACCGGCGTTCTTTAAACCGAAGGGCATCACCTTGTAACAAAATATTCCTAAAGGGGTCCTAAAGGCTGTGTGCTTCTGATCTTCTGGATGCATTTTTATCTGATTATATCCTGACGAGCCGTCCATGAAGGAGAAAACCTCATGAGTGGACATGTTGTCTATCATCAGTTCGGTGACTGGCACTGAGAAATCATCCTTCGGGCAAGCTTTATTAAGATCCCGGAAGTCTACGCATATGCGCACAGCCCCATTTTTCTTCATCACCGGGACGATGTTGGCGATCCACTCCGGATATTGAACCTCCTGGATGAAGCCAGAGTCGATCAGCTTTTTGACTTCAGCATTGATACTCATTTCAAGCTCGAGCCGCATTCTTCTCGGCGCCTGTTTGACTGGCTTGACGTCCGGAGATATCGCCAATCTGTGTACAGCAATTTCTGGATCTAGTCCCGGCATTTCGGAATAGTTCCACGGGAAGCAATCTCTATGCTGTAGAAGCACGTCCTTTAACGCGGCTACCCTTTCTTCAGATAGTAACTCGCTGATGAATGTCGGTCGTGGATCGTTTTCCGTCCCCAACTCAATCTTCTTGAGGTTATCTGCAGTGGTATGGATTCCATCTTCCAGCTCTTTTGGCGCTGGTGGGAATTCTGAGATTATCTCGTCGCTGCTGTTTTCGAAGCACCAAGGGAGCTCATCTATGTCCTCGGGCTCTTCTTTTAATATTGTAATCATGTGACAGGTGCGAATTCGCTTCCAATCCCAATGTGGAACTGGTTCTTCTTTCGTGGCCTTGGGCTCATGCTTTTGTGGCGGTGCTACCCTCCAGTTATCGGACAGAGCGAACTTGCCAAGCTAATACTGGTCTTCGACCCAATTCTTGAAGGTGAAGCAACCTTCAAGAGGATGCCCTATTACTCGATGGTAAGAGCAATAGTCTGGGTGTGAGACTTCGCCTGCTTGTTCGGGGTGTTTGGACTCCGGCAGTGTAAGCATCTGATGTTTTAGAGCGAGGTCAAGTATCTTCTTCGTCTTGTCCCGAGGGAACGAGTACGCTCGACCCATTTTCTTCATAAGGGATAGATCAATAACGTTCGACTCCCGTTTGCGTGGCTTCTTAGCCCTGCTTTGTTGCTGTTGAGCGCCTTTGGCCTTTCGACTTATTTCTGCTTTTGCGTCGAGCCTTCTTTATAACAGGTTGACAAGGAGCGGCATTTTCATCTTTCACGGCCTGTTGAAGGAGGCGTCGCGTTCTGGCTTTCTCGTAGATGGCCATTTCGCGGTTATGGTCGTCTCGGACTTTTTGACCAGCTTCCCTTATAAATTTGTCCATTCGTTCTTCGAACGGCGGACTAGGTACTTTTGTATCTGGAACTTTCACTGGCTTAGGATTAGTGTCCTCCCATTGAGCATCCGCCTCTTCATCGAAGTCATATACGACGTAGCAACCGTGTAGTAGCTCTCGTTTCTTTGACCGGACGTATCCAAGCCCAATTGTTTCCATTCTCCCATTAGGCAGTTTGCATTGAGTCCCGGGAACGTTCCAGACTTTGTCATAGAACTTGGCTTTTCTAACGGTCTGTTTGAAGGATATCCCCTGGCGTTTCAGCAGCTTCTTCAAACCCTCTGTATAATATCTGGGAAGACGGATAGGCTGAAGCCTGTCGAGCGTAGGATCCGCGCCGTGCCAGATTTCTTTTTCCACCTTGGTTTCTTCAGAGCGGTAGAACAGAATTGCTTTCTCGCTTTCTCGCTTGTGAGGGATATAGAATGTTTGCAGCTCTTCTACATTGTAAATATTAAGTGCATCCAGTTCTTTCTGGTGTTTAAGCGGCACTATGGCGACTTGTAGACTTTGCTCTTCGTCAGCGGACGCTTGTATTGAAGGTCAAGCAGAGAATACGACATGGACCTCATCCTCCGAATCACTACCAAAGACCAACGTAGGAGCGGACGGTCCTGGCTTGTTGGGTTGGGGCGGACCCGAATACACTATCTCCTCTTCCTCCTCAGTATCACTGCCGAAGACAGGGATAGTGGCGTTAGCTTTGTTCTTCGGCTTGTGACACCTCTCCGTATCTTCAAAATCCGGTAAGAAGTATTTGGCATCTTCGTATTTGCGGACCTCGTTTACAGAGAACGGGTTCAGTTCTCCCGTCACGGTATACTCGAAGCCATCCTTAAAATACTTCATACACTGATGTTGTGTAGAAGGGATGATGTTGTACTCGTGTAACCATGGTCGGCCGAGCAAAGCGTTGTAGCATGTCTTGGCGTCTATGACGTGGAACTTAACGTCTGTGATGAGTAGCCCGAAGCGTAGCGTCAGTATCACAGACCCAAGAGTTCTTGATGACTGGGAGTCGAACCCGGAGATGGTGATCTTGTCACGAGCAAGGTGCTGGATGCTCATGCAGATTTCTTTTAACACCGGCACGTTGAGGAGATTAACAGACGACCCGTTATCGATCAGGATTTTGCCTATCTTTATATCATGGCAATATCCTGAGACATAAAGAGGGCGATTGTGTTCGCACGTCCCAAGGAGAAGGTCCTCGTCGCCGAAAGTGACATCGGCCGTGTGCACTTCCTCCAATTCATCCTTCATCTTTTCCTCGGCCAGACATGCTTGGAATTGTTCCGGCTCTTGGAGTGCTTTAATTAATGAATCTCTCGCCTCCTTTGATAGCAAAAGAGCGTCAAGAATGCTGAGCTGTGAGGGTAGCTTCCTCAGATGCGCTAAGACGTTGTAATCCACCTTATTCTTCTTTGGCGGGTCCTTGGCGGCTAGCTCTTCCACCACTTGGTCATCTAAGACGATATCTTCAGAGACCTTTTCTTTCTCTTTATCTTTTCTGTTTAAGGGTCCGAGGTTCTTTTCAGGCAGCGTCCGATTCCGCAGCCGGATATTTTCGCAGACCTTTGGCTCTTCTTCTTTTCCCGAAGTGGATTCTTTAAAGAGAGGGGCAAGTTCCAGCTCTTCATCAGAATCGCTCCCGAATGTAGGCACTTGTGACCCGCCAGTGTTAACCATGCGACAATTTCCGGTAGTTCTTTTAATCCCTTCGGTCGTATTTCTTTGCTCTCGACGAGTTTTACGCTTTTCCCGCTTAAAGCGTTGTCGATGAGCAACATATCCTTGCCACCATCTATCGAAAGCTTTGCACTCTTCAGTGGGGTGCGAAATCTTCCGATGATATAAGCAATAAGAGGGGTGCATTTCCACTTCACCGGCGATGTTTCCTTCAGAGGATGGTAGCTTCATTCCCATTGATATGGCCTTAGCAAACTTTTTCATCATCTTGAATTGGCTTTTGTCGGTAGCGGAGGTGTTTTGTTCCAGCGGGATCGTCTCAGCTCTTTCATCAAGTCGCTGGCGCTTGGCCCTTTCAAATATAGCCGTCTCGCGTTCTCGATCCGCTTTACTTTTCAATCGAGCTTCGTTAAGGAACGCGTCAATCATTTCATCTGATAGCTCCGGAAATTTTGGTTCAAGATCTGCCCCTAGCGCTTCGGTACAAGGAGTTTCCTCATCGTCCATGAGCGAATAGGAAATCACATGACAGCTCGCCACGCATTCTTCTGATTCATCAGGCGAACTTTCTTCCTCATCTTCCTCTTGAAAGACGTGATTGAGGAACTCTTGGAGCGTAATGGGAGTCCGTACCTTCTGGTTGTATTCCTCCAGCGCATCCATTTGTTTTTGCAAGTCCGTGCGCTTGTCGCCAGGCTTCACGGGCTTCTTTGACTTCTTTTTCTTCTTCTTCGAGGATTTTGACGGCTGGTTGCGAGTGCTTCAGCCACCACCATCGGTCTTTGGAGTTGGACGTGGCTTCAACATCCCTTCAATGACCTGTGGTTCTAACGGGTTCTTCCGCTTGATCGCTGGACATGTCTGCAGATCGTTTAGCATCCTCTTTGTCTTGGCCGATAATACAACCTCCCAAGGAGCTTCTTCAACGACGGAGCATGTTGCCCCCGGCGTATTCGTCCCCTTAGAGGTGTGGGGTGCGGGGGATTCACCTTCCATTTGTCAGATAACGCGAACTTGCCCTGTCGGTACTGGTTTTCAAGCCAATTCTTGAAAACGTAGCAATCTTCGATAGGATAGCCCAGTACTCGATGATAAGGACAGTAATTGGGCTCGTTGACGTCACTTGGTTGCAACGGACGTTTTGGATCCGGCAGATTTATGAGTCTGTTGCGTAATGCCAGCTCAAATAACCTTCTCGTTTTATCACGGGGAAACGAGTAAGGACGCCCTAGTCTCTCCTCAAGGTCTACGAACGGGCGCATATTATTTTGACGTGCAACCGGCTTCGAGTTGCTCGGTTGTTGTTGTGCATTAGTGACAACGATCGCTTTTCCCTTCCCTTTATCATTTCGGAAGTCCGGCTTTGGAAGAGGCGGTTTATGGCTCATTTGATCCATTTGCGCTAGTTTGTCAATCAAGACCTGGAAGGTAGTTGGCTTGAAAAACATCATAAATTGTGAGATGGTTGCTTGCGGATCAAGGGTTCCCACAAACATACCCACCGCGGGAGCTTCTTCAATGCGCTGCTCGCACTTCGACCATAAGTTCCGCCACCGTATAGCATATTGAACCCACGTCTCGCCTGGCTTTACCCTGGCGTTAATCAGCGCCGTCATCGGGGTGCGTTCACTGGCGCTTGCAAAACGCTGAGTAAACAGCAGCTCCATCACCGCGAAGGTTTTAATAGAGTCATTCGGGAGCTCAGAGTACCATTCGAACACCGTATCTGATAAGCTTCCAACGAACTGGCGAAGCAACAGCTTGTCGTCACCGCCGGTGTTGCCGCAGAGTGCCCTGAACTGGGAAACATGCCGGTGAGGATTGCCCGTCCCCTTGTAGACATGGAACTTGGGAATTGTGTAACCGGGCGGGTACTTGATTTGATCGTACCAACTTGGATATGGCCGTCCCGTTTTTACGACCTGGCCGGCTGCTTCGGTCGCATGATGAACCCGTATTTGTTGGGCGATGTATTCATCCAAATCATCTTTGGAGATTGTATCCTCCTTAGCCGTCGACAGAGCTGGTGGAGGATTTGATGTCTCTCCCCTATCATCCCCAAGGACGATCGGGGGCTCTTCGGTCGGAGGATCTTGTTGTATCATCATCCCTATCATGTCTTGGAAGAGGAGGCCCATACGCTGTATGTTGGCTGCTTGTTCAGCAGCCTCTTTGTCCTTCTTCTCCAATATCCGATGAAGGAATTCAGCGTCGGTTTCTTCCTCCTGACGTTCGTCCGAGGACGTTTCAGGATTCTCTTTTGGCCCTGTAAGTGCGGCCATAGCGTTCATCATTTCTTGAAGCTTTTGCTGTTGCTCCTGCGCCTTGGTCACTGATCGGGTAAGAGGTCGATGACCCATAGATATGCGACTGTCCTCTTTACCAGACGCAACGTAGACGGTATGAACTACAATGCCATCTGACTTAGGGCGTTTAGATTCACCACCTCTGATATTCGTCGCCGGCACGGGGGTTTTCTCCGGCCTCCTTCTTTTGTGGGCCGTTGAAGTGGGTACCCTAGCGATCGTTGTCCCCTGCTGTTCAATAGGACGGTCCTTTTCTTTTTGCATCTTCGCCTTTTTCTGTTGACGAGAGTGATCTGGGTCAATCACAGAGTCTTGAACCCTCCGCCAAATATTGTATATTTTTGAGGACAGCCGTTGAGGGGGCTGTTCTTGCTTCGTTTCCGGAACTCTCTCCGTGGGCGGAGGAGATCTTTTCAATGTAGCGGTTGGAGAGTTCTTACGTACCCTCCTCAGCAGTTCAAAGCTGTTCCCAGTTGGAACAGCAGCGTTGACTTCTACCATTGGAGCCGGTGGAGTTAGCCCTGAGGGGGAGTTGCCCCCTGCCTTTCTCACTCGTTGCCAATGGCGACGTCGAGCACGACGAGCCGTTGGGACTGGCTCGGAGATAGAAATAGCTTCTTTTTGCCCCTTGTCTGAATGAGGCACCGCCGGTGTTAACCTCTTAAAGACTGAGGTTGTCTTCTGAGGTGTGATATCCAACCTATCGAAGACAGATCCTCGAGCAGGGACAGGAGCAGGAATCGTCAGTCTTGAAAAGACTGACTCTTTGACAGGGGAAGCCGCCTTGACGACTTCTGGAACAGCAGTCATTGCCTTCCTTAGGATAGCCGGTTTAGAATTCTGATCCAGCCTGGCGAAAACCGAAGCTGTTGGTTTGGCAGTAGGCGACCCGTTGACAGGGGTCGTCGTAGCAGTGAGCCGGTCGAAGACCGACTTTTTGTTCACTTCCGGTGCAGGTATTGGCGCAGAGAAGCTTGTAGGTGGGATCATGGTCCCGAAGAATAGGCCATTGGTGGCTTGGGTCACCTGGTCTACCGGCAGAGCGAGGAAGGAAGCCGCTTGGGGCCCATATGCTACACCTCCTGGTGAGGTGGAGCGTCCGTTGCAGTGGCATTTCGAGCAGTTGGTGCATTTGAAGGCCATTGAATCTTGAGTTCTGCGCCAGGCAAAAGACCAAATCTTAGTAACTTGAAATCCGAAGGCAACCATTAACAAACCGCGATTGGTTCGCGAAGACGACACACGAAGTGTGGAGTGGAAAGAGGAAAAGGTCCCACCGGGCGTGCCAAAATCTGTTCCCCTCCGAATGGCGGCGCACAGGACCGCGATGTCCTGACGCTGGGATTCGGGGCAGATGCTATTTGGTTTTATCCGTCCGCCTCTCCGAAGATGCCAAGTTGATTTATGGCACCGTGTATCAGAGGTTTAGACGGATGCGGCCGATGTCGCAGACTTTGTCAGATTCCCCCTCGCTTGAGGGGTTTTTGATTGTGGGGACGCTCTTCCCTGCAGGCGCAAGCCCCTGCAGTTAATTACGCTACCGCATCGCGGTAACAACTTTCTCTTTCTCCAGAATTTCACTTCGTGTCGTGAGTGTTTGTTTTGTTTGTGGTTGCCCATGGATTGTATACGGAGACTGAATAATGCCGTCGCCCGTAGGACGTGGATTAGTCCAAATCTGTATTTACTTAGATTTGGGTTTGGTGTTTTTAGTTTAAGGATGCATTAGCCGCATTGCGGCTAAGATCAACTTAAACGTTCGTTAAGAATACGTTAGTCCTGTTTGAGACTAAGATCAACTTAACGTAGTGATTCATTTAATATATGGCCATCAGGACTCGTCACCTCTCTGACGTCGTTGAAGGATTACAACGACAGGTGTCAGAGGAGCTCGGAGATGTACCCTCGAACCAGAGTTGATTTGGAATTTTGTAGTCCACTTGAATGTTTAAGTATACGTTAGCCGTGTTTTGGGGCTAAGATCGACTTAAACGGGACCGTTTAGATCCGAAAAAGAGCATTTGAATGCTCTATTGTTCCAGTTTAGGGACGTGGTGGTCCACCGCCAGTTTAGGGACGTGGTGGTCCAATATTAGTTTAGGGACGTTTCGGTCCAATATTAGTTTAGGGACGTTTCGGTCCAATATTCATGTATGTGGTCGTCGGGACCCGTCACCTTTCTGATGTCGTTGAAGGATTACAATGATAAGTGTCAGAGGAGCTCGGAGATGTACCCTCGAACCAGATATAAATTGATTTAAGAGAGAGTTGTGCTCAGTCAATTTTATTTAAGGACTTACGGCCAAAATTGGGCTAAGTCCAGTTGAAAATGTTCACATTTTGTTTGCATTTGGCCTGTTAGGCCACTGTTTGGGCTTTCCCCTTTTAAGAATGATGCATAGCATTACTTCAGGCTATTTATGCCTATTTTGACTGGGCTCTGCCTTTTTATTATAATGCAGAGCATTTGTTTTGGTCCATTGGACCTCTCAATTGGGCTCTGCCCCTTTAAATAATGCATAGCATTATTTTTGGTCTGTTTAGACTTTTTAATTGGGCTCTGCCTTTTTTTTAAAATAATGTGCAGCACTTTTATTTGGTCCCTTGGACCTTTGATTGGGCTCTGCCCCTTTATTAATGCATTGCATTAGATACCCTGATAGTGTCCCACATGGCTTGTCAGGTACTTTGCGCAATTAATGAGCGCAAGCGCTCATGGAGGTGACACGTGTCACGTTCTGGTGAGCGCAAGCGCAACAGCGCAGTGCGCTGCGTTAGTGCGCTGCGCTGCTGCACTGCTGACACGTGGCGCTTCCTGGCGGCTTGCGCAATAGCGCAGTTTTGGCAAGTGCTGGGCACTGTTCTTATTCTTTTGGATCAAAAACAAGTTTTTTCTTGTTTTCTAAAGAACCAGTGGTTCATATAAGGTGCAAGGCACTGTTATCTTGAGAATCTTTTAGATTCAGAACCAATGGTTCATAAAAAGAAGTGCAAGGCACTGTTTATTATTTATTTTTTTCTTTTCTTTTCATTAGAGATCCTAGATCTTGTTCTCAGATCAATGATCTGTTTATAAGAGAATTTTCTCTTTTTCTAAAGGTTTTTACCTTTTTCTTTGTTCTTGAGGATTTCTCTCCAATTCTTCAGAGTCTTCTCTGTTTAATTTTTCACAAAATGTTCCTCCTTTTGAATTGAGGTCTAGGGTCCTTTTTATAGTGCCCATAAATTAGTTAAATTTGTTAAAGAGATCTTTCTCTGAGTGATTTGGGGAATTTTCCCCACCGTTGGATCTTTGATCCAAGGGCTCCTGTTTTACAGAAGAAAATCTTCTTATTTTAACAAGTACAGAAAAGATTTCTTTAAAATTTCAATTCTGTTTTGCGCAACGCCCCAGCGCGTGGCGCGTGTCGTGCAACGCAGCTGTGCTTGCTCAACTGCGCAGACACGTGTCGTGCAGCGCAGCGCTTGTGCAACTGTGCTTGCGCAGTTGTGTTTGCGCAACTGCGCAGACACGTGTCGCGCAGCGCAGCGCTTGCGCAGTTGTGCTTGCGCAACTGTGCCGACACGTGTCGCGCTGTGCAGCGCTTGCGCAGCTGTGCTTGCGCAACTGCGCAGACACGTGTCACGCAGCGCATCATTTGCGCAACTGAAACGTTGCTTCCTTTACTTTTTGTTTTAAACAGAGCTTTGCTCTGATTGGTTGCGCTGCCTCGGGCGCTGTGCTGACGCATCAACTTCTGACATGTGGCGCATTGCGCGCAGCGCACGGGATTTGAAGCGTTGCTTCAAAATTTTGAATTTTTGAAAATCAAACAGAGCCTTGCTCTGATTGGGGGAAACATCAGGCTTTTTTAAAATTAAATTAAGATACTGACGACTGAATCTCGTTTTTCTTTGCAGGCAATCATGTCTGCTGATCTGTCTTTCCTATTTGTTCGCTCAGAGGGAGGATTTCCTGAGGCGCCGGTGGACCGGGAGGTGCTCGCTCTCATTAAGGATCATGACCCCGAGTATAAGAACCTTCACCTTTGGGGTAGGTGGTACAGTGAAATCATCAAGGGTCATCGAAACTTCGGTTGCGCGACGCCGTCAGAGCCTATCTCATCGATCCCCTATGCGGATGAACCCCGGATGAAGTATGCCGTGGAGGTCGTGAACTGGAATTCGGAGGATCTTCTCCAGCCTTCGATTGCTGCCATCCCCGTGCAGCCGCCGGCAGCCGTGGACATTTTGGGGCAGCGCATATGCCAGGGTGAAGCACGCCCTTGGGGACAACCTTATAATATTGGATTGACCCCTCGACAACTGGCCGGATATTTGCAGTGGGCCAGGTACATCCTATCAGCGAAGAGGACGCATCTGATGAAGATTGGTCTGTACTCCACAGTCTACGTCTCATTGTTCGAGTACCCTGTTCCTCCGACGTGGTGGGTTAAGGCATTCATAGAACAATGGAACATCCCCACCCATACCTTCCTTCTATCGGATAGGGAAGTCTCCATCTCCCTGTAAGAGTTCGCTGAGATCTCGGGTTTGCCGGTGAGGGGGGAGCATTATGAGGAGCTGCTTCCTCCTGACGAGTATGTCTTCGCCA
Source organism: Agapanthus africanus (assembly GCA_030015575.1). NCBI lineage: Eukaryota > Viridiplantae > Streptophyta > Magnoliopsida > Asparagales > Amaryllidaceae > Agapanthus > Agapanthus africanus. Next base: position 114,095,802 of record CM057350.1, read on the forward strand.
CCAAGCAACTGGTAATGGGCCTAACACCAGAGAATGCTATTCAGCACCAGTTTCCGAGTCTGGTGAAGGTGCTGAATATATATGAAGGTCTCTATTTGGAATCGAGAATCCGGGGAGTCAGTTTTGCAGATTTCATCGCCCGCTTTCTTCGACCGGAGATTCTATCGCAGCGGAGCGAGAAGTTCGCCAAGCTCGACGACCCCTTCAGCTTTGGATTAGATCGTCGACCAGTATTGGAGGACGACCAAAAATGTTTCTACCTTCCCGATGCCGCCATCATGCCCTTATCAGAAATCGCTGCCCTGGGTATTGATGAGGAGACCTTCTTTCTAGGGTTTCTGGGATTATGGCTGTGCTGGTTCGCGCTCCCCATGCACCCGCGCTACATGAGGCCGTCCGTTCTACCCAGCTCATCGGATGGTGGCTGGCCTACCTGTATCATGGACTCAGCGTGGCGGCGGACGCAAATGAACCTGGGATGCAACCTGCCAACTTCCCGATGTACTATTTTACCTCATGGATGGAAATGCATGTGCTCGGGGTTTTCGGCATTCATAAGAGCCCCTTGTTTTTCGAGAAGTGCAGGCTCCCAAGAGTCATGCGGCTGATTGGCGCCTCGATTGTGAATCTGCCTCCGCGGGAGGCTAGGGGGTTGCTCCTTTGTCCGCACCTGGTCAGAGCGAGGATTTCTTTCATGGACAAAATCGTGACTATCGGCTCGGAGACCTCCAAGGCGGTGTTGGCGCTGCGTGATGGTTTCAAGGACGGGGCCTCCGTATTGAAAGCCCGGGAGATTCTTCACCTATACTCCATCCGGCCGGGCTTCTTGGTGTTCAGGCAAAACGACATGGCGCTCTTCATAAGGTACAACCCCCATCGGTTCGTCAAACAATCAAGCTACAACCAGGGGGTCCCACTAGAGGTGTTTTTGGAAGAGCCCGCGGCCACCAGGGAGGGGATACGGAATGCGCTGCACCATTTATGCGGCTGAACACGGGCTCCCACTTCTTTATCAGCGAGCCGAGTTGCGTCCCCCGGGCCCTCCATGTGTACGTGGCTTAGTACGCGCACGCGATGGGTGCCGTCATCCGAGAAGAGAAGCGGTTGTTGGTTGATCGCAAGGGTGCACCCCCGGCAGCGACCGCAAAGCACCCTTGAGGCCAAGGATTCCTGTCGTCCTTCCGCTAAAAGATGCTAGAGCCGAGCCACCACGCGTGTTGAGCCCTCCGCGCGGACTGCCCCGCGATACAATGGACGTGCCCTCAGCGCCCCGTGCTCCAGTGGAGATGGTGAATGTGGTTTCGCCGGAGTCTGGCGTGGGCTCGGACATCGGGACCCGTCGTCCCAAGGTGCCCACGAAGCGTAAGTTGATCTTGGGTGCACCTAGGGCTCGCGCGCAGAAGAGGAAGAAGAAGTCGATCCTCTCTGCTGATGTTGTGTTCGGTCAGGAACCTCATGCTCCTTATAGTGAAGGCTTGGGTGAGTACGGGACCAACGAGGGATTGTTCATGCCGCCAGACGACACTGATCTGGCGGCCGCCATCGCAGCTTCAGAGCGATTGGCTAGGTGCGATGCGTGGCTGGCTAAACTTGCACAATCGGGTAATCACTAGTTGTATTTTTCCATCATTGCATCGTACTTTTTATCATTGTCTTTGACTAACACTTTTCCTTCTTTTTTTAACAGGCATTTCCACAGAAGAAGCTATCGCTGCTTCCCTCAAAACTTTCCAGTAAGAGGAACGACTCAGAGCGTCCTTAGGCCTTGGTACATTTCGGTTCGTTATGCCTTCCCTTCCATTTCTTATGGGTGATCTGACACTCTCTTTGTCTTATCGTAGGGACCACAAGACCTATCTCGCAAACTGATGCGGGAATTCTCTCCGGGCCAGCTGCCGATGTTCCGGCCTCTTCAGAATTGCCGCAAGAGACCCGGCTCAAAAAACCGATGATAGATGCCTTGAAGGCTCTGGAGGCAACTCTAAACGCGGACGATGACGCCTCGCTGAAGGAGGCTTCAAAGAGGTCCGTCGTGACAGCCCGGGAGGGGAGGAAGCGCTTGAGGCGCAAGGCGAAGGAGCGCAGAGTTGCTTTGGCCGTAGGAGCGGGCCCAAGCGCCATTATTCCCGCTGCCACTTCTTCCGAGGAGCCCCCGGTCGCCTTGTCTACCGCTCATAGACAGGCGGCGCGAGCAGTTCGGGAAGCCAATGATCAGTCCACCTCAAGTAATGTGTTTTTCGAGGCTTTGTTGTAAAAACTGTAAAACTATTGGTTCTTATATATCGTATCCTGTAGGGCCGAGTCCAACTGAAGGAGCGGCGGAAACTATTGAGCCTAAGGGGACAGTGGAGGAGGAACTGGCTGAACCTGAGGCGACGGTGGGCGACGTAGCCGGGGTTGCTGGATCCAAGATAGTAGCTGGTGAGACAGTCACGCCTACTGCGCCCAAGACGGCCACCACTACTGAGCGCGAGGCAGCGGCAAATGAGACGGCTGCTATAACCGAGCCTGGGGCAGCAGCAGATGGAGCGGCTGAGACCGACGACCCTATGGCAACGGTGGACGAGACGGTTGTGACTGCTGAGCTCGAGGGAGTAGCGAGTGAGACGGGCATGATTCCCGAGGACGAGCCGGCCACTCTTTCTCAAGAGTCTGGCAATGCTCCAATCATTGCTCTCCCCGCCTACGGTCCTCCGCCGTCTCCTGGCCTCGTGAGCACGACGACGGCTCCCGTAGAGTCTGGCGATGAGGTATCGGGAGGTAGACCCATGTCAATGGAGGAGGGAGACGCCGCCGTTTCGGCTGGTGACTCATCAGGTAAATTTTTGGGTTACCGTCCTTCTTTTTACCTTGCAATCTTTCCTGACAGGTCTCTTGTTTTTAACGCAGGTGTGGCCAGTGCTGATGCTCCATTGCTCGAGGGAGCGCCGTCAGTTACGGCCTTGACGGTGGCTACTTCTCTACCTTCCCTCGCGCCGTCACAAATGTTGGAAGGTATGGATTTGTAACCCATTAGTTTTATCTTTCGGCCGCATAATTTATGTACTAATGTCGTACAATTGCGTCTTTGCAGGAGTGCTTTTTGATCATCTTTACCAGGTGCTGCACCCACACTTCTCCTTCCCATCGGAGCATGCTTCCTCCAGTGGCGCTAGTGAGTATAGTTTTCAATTAATGCTCTCTCTTTTTCCGATAATGAACTTGTTTCTAATTCTTCCTTGTCCTGATTGCAGTGCTACAGATCGAAGGAGGAGATGCAGGATCAGTTACGCCACCGGTCCTCCCGGCTTTGCCACCTGCTGCAGCCAGTATGGTAGACTTTACTGTTTACGGATCTCCTGTATTTTTAGGTCTGTCATCTGATCGTGATTTTTTTTGCAGCTATCGTTCCGGTTCCGGTCCCTTTCGAGTCTCGTGTCATCATGCCGGTCGGACCCTTTTCCAGACGTCCGTCCTCGAAAGGCGCCACGAATAGTCCGCGCATGGTGAGCGACTATATTGAGGAGCTTGACGTGGAGACTCCTACACCTGCCGCAGATTTTGCCGCGGAGTTTAACCTAATGCTGGCGACGCTTGTAAACTTCCATAACGAAGGCATCGTCACGTCTTGGGTTAACCACTGCAGGGAGATTGAGGCCCGCTTGCATCAACTGGAGCTTATGCGTCCTGCCCCCGAGGTTTTGGCCACGATTACTCAACGGGCGGCATGGATCGAGCAAAGCGCTTCTTACTTCCGCTATCTGGAACAAGAAGCGGCTTTAAGGCGGAAGGAGTGCCAAGAGACCTCAACGAGTCTGCTCGATTGCGTGCTGAGGTCGACGCGAACGCTGCCCGGGTGAAGGCTATCTTTGAAGGTCTTTTGCAAAGTATTTCTGATGGGCTAGCACTGAAGCAGAAGCTCGATGCCATTGAGCGTGACGCCCAAGGTCATGAAGCAGCTCAGCAGGCGGTTGAGGAGGAGCTTTCATCTTACATGCAGCAGCGGGCCCAGGTGGAAGTGGAGTTGGCTGTGGCAGCCGATCAGGAGAGGGCAGTGAAGGAAGTGCGAGAGCAGCTTGCAGATTTGTTGAAGACGCTTCCTTCTCCGTGAACATTTTGTATCATTTGTAATTGTAAATAAAATGTATTTGTTTCTTTTATTCTTTACCACAATGTATCTTGTAGTCAATCAAATTTATGAATAAAAGATATACATTCTTCAAAATGTCTTATGTCATTTCTGTGCCTTCTCCCTTCTTTTATTATCAGCATGTTACCTTAGTAAACACGGTCGACAGATGATAGAACGAGCATCCTGTCTTAGCTTCTTTAAGAGGTAGTGATGGCTTAAGAGGCAGGTTTAGATCTGCTGCCTAAAACTTTTCAACTTTATCAGCCGTGAGGGTCTCACAAAGACTTTTCTCCCTACGGATCGAGAGGATCTCATAGGTGTATTTTCTCCTTAGGAATCGTGAGGATTCCTAAGTGCATGTTTTCTCTTATAAGTCGTAAGGATCTTATAAGAGAATCTTCCCTCTTACGGGTCGAGAGGACCCGTAAGAGGGAAGATTCTCTCTTACGGGTCGAGAAGTCCTCAGGATTCCTAAGTGCATGTTTTCTAGGAATTTGGCCTTCACTTCGTTTGCTGTCATTGTGTCTGTTATATCTAAACGAATGTCATGGTTGCCTCTAGGTTGTTGGTGAACCGTCGAGGTTTGGAACTAGGGATTTTGCCGTGGCTCCTTTTGGTGATGTTGCGTCTGCTGTATCGAGACGAACGTCGAGGTGGTGACCACTCCACGCTGGTGCGAGATGATCTCCGATTGTCTTTCAGGCTTTATATGACTTGCCGTTAAGACCCTGAAGCTAGGAATTTGGCCTTCGCTTCATTTGCTTTGGTGTGTCCGGATCCTATTGGAGGAAGGACGCTGTAGTGACATCTCGTATGCTGTATCGAGACGAACGTCGAGGTGGTGATCATTCCCCGCTGGTGTGGGATGATCTCCGATTGTCTTTCAGGATTTATATGACTTGCTGTTAAGACCCTGAAGTTAGGAATTTAGCCTTTGCTTCGTTCGTTAACATTGTGTATGCAATATTGCGACAAATGTCGAGGTTGTCTCTAGGTTGTCGATGAACCGTCGAGATTGGACTTCGCTTTCTGGTGGAGCCTGTTGGGAAGGTATGGTTCCCTTTTTGTTTGCGCCCCTGGATTGTATACAGGAATCGATGTGATCTCACCTGTAGGGCATAAAGTTTCATTCTTTCATGATTTTTTTTATTCTTTCCGCGATTCTCTATCATTTCAGATTTTTATATCGCGAAAATCGTGATTGCCCAATCATTTCGGCTATTTTTCGCGGTGCCCAATCATTTCGGCTATTTATTTTATTTTCACTCGCTGCTTTTTATTGCGAGTTGCCCCATCATTTCGGCTATTTTGCATGCATACTTCTTTTTACTTGCTGCTTTGTTGCAAGTTGCCCCATCATTTCAGCTATTTCGTATGCATGTGTGGCTTGCTAGCTTTTTGCCGTAAGCCTGGAATTAGACACCGATTTCGGCATCAGCACCGCTACAACTGGGATATTGCCAGGAGCGAATCATCATTTGTCTCTGTCGATGTCGAACAAAGGTAGCTTAGCGAACAGGGTTAGGATCCTGTCGACTAAGGCTTTTGACTTCATGAGCCGTAAGGCTCTCATAAAGGTATTTCTCCCTATGAGTCGTGAGGATCTCGTAGGTGTGTTTTCTCCTTAGGAATCATGAGGACTCCTAAGTGTATGGTCTTTTGCAAGTCGTAAGGATCTTACAAAAGGGTTTTCTCCTCATAAGTCGAGAGGACTTACAAGGGTTGTTCATCATATGGACACATCCTTAGTCACAGGTGGGACTTGGTTAGGGAAATGTTTATTCGCGCCCGTGGATTGTATACAAGGGTCAGTATTGAGCCACTTGTAGGGCAATATCGAGGGTTGTAGGGGGTTGCTTAAGAACAGGTTCAGGTCTCTGTAACTTAAGACTTTTAAATCTTATGAGCCGTGAGGGTCCCATAAGAGAGTTTTCCTTACGAGTCGTGAGGATCTCGCAAGTGTAATTTCTCCATAGGAATCGTGAGGATCCCTAAGTGTGTTGCTCCTTTGTGAGTCGTAAGGATCTCACGCGGGTGGTTTCTCCTTAAAAGGTCGAGAGGACCCTGTAAGTGTCCTTTAACGAGGCTGTGCCCTTTCAGCTTTTCACAAACACTCGCCAGTAGTCCTGTTGTTTTTACTCATGGTGCCCTTTCGGGTTTTCATGCGTGCCCCCTTTGCTTATGGACATACCATTTTTTTATTCTTTTCTTTTTCTAGCGAGGTTGCGCCCTTTCGGCTTTTCACAAGACTCGCCGGTAGTCCTGCTGTTTTTACTCACGGAGCTCTTTCGGGTTTTCATCCGTGCCCCCTTTGCTTATGGACATACCGTTTTTTTAATTCTTTCTCTTTTTTTTATTCTTTTCTTTTTCTAACGAGGTTGCGCCCTTTCGGGTTTTCACAAGACTCGCCGGTAGCCCTGCTGTTTTTACTCACGGAGCCCTTTCGGGTTTTCATTCGTGCCCATTTTGCTTATGGACATACCGTTTTTTTATTCTTTTTTTTATTCTTTTTTTTATCGGCTTTGGGATGTTGCACTCTACCGTAGTTTATCGACATCTCGGCCAACAGCTAGTTTTAGGACGTAGTGGTCCGTTATTAGTTTAAGGATGTTTCGGTCCATTGTTGAAGAAGACCGGCTACTACTTATAGAGTTTGGGCTTAGGAAGATAGAGAGCGGACATAGTCGTCGTCGTCTACCATTGACCTAGGCTGTGACTCATTAAGCATAGTATTTCTTTAGGAAGCGACATTTTATTGGCCTGAAAGGTCTTTCACCGTGCATATCCATGAGTAGGTGGCTCCACCCTGGTAGACCTTGTCTATGATGTACGGGCCTTGATAGTTCGGCTCGAATTTTCCCCGCTTGGCGCGATTGGGGATCATTGGTCTTCTGACCACTAGCATGAGTTCGCCTTGGCGGAATGTTCTCGGCCTAGTCAATCTTTTGTAGGAGCGCGTCATCTTTTCTTTATAAGCCTCCAGATTTTGTTGCGCTATGAGCCGGGTTTCATCAAGCTCCTCAAGCCGAAGGTGAGCATTTTCTTCGTCCGTCAGCTCGTAGTGGACTGCCACTCGTAGAGAGGGTAACTCTATCTCGAGGGGGAGTACCGCTTCTGTACCGAATACCAACGCGTATGGCGTTGTGTTCATGGCCGTCTTGAACGTAGTTCGATACGCCCAGAGAGCTTCTTGCAGTGTCTCGTGCCAGTCCTTCTTATTTCGGGACACCGTCTTCTTCACGATCTTTGTCAAGGTTTTGTTGAAAGCCCCAGCTAGACCGTTAGCTTCGGGATTATAGACCGATGAATATCTCCAGTCTATGTTGTGTTGTTGCACGAAGCGGCTGATCTTGTGGCTTCTGTAGGCTGGCCCGTTATTGGAGATGATCCGTCGCGGAGTTCCAAACCGATAAATGATGTGCGTCTTGAAGAAGTGGAGGATATTCTCCGTCTTCACTTCCCTCAACGGTACTGCTTCTGCCCATTTGGAGAAGTAATCAGTCGTTGCCAGGATGAAACGATGTCCCCTGGACGATGCTGGTTCGATGGGGCCGACTATGTCAGTTCCCCACATTTCGAATAGCCAGCTAGCCACCGTTGGATGTAGAGGATTTAGGTGCTGATGGATAAAGTCCCCGTGAATCTGGCACGAGTGGCACTGCTTCGCGTATTCGAGACAGTCTTGGATCATCGTGGGCCAATAATAGTCCATCCGTTTAATCATCAACTTCATCTTTGGGCCTGCTTGGTGAGAACCGCAGAGTCCGTCGTGAACTTCTTGGATGACTCTTTTCGCCTCTTCAGGTCCCAGGCATCTCAGCCACAGAGAATCAAATGACCTTTTGTACAGAGTATCATTGACGAAGGCAAAAGACAGAGCTCGTTTCATAAGCCGATGTCTTGAGGACGCGTCTTCAGGCGTTCGACATGATTTGAAGTAGTCTATAAAGGCTTCTCTCCAATCCTCAGCCTTTTCCTGGTCTTTCATTTGCATGGCCATTTGCTCAGTCACTCCCTTTTCTTCGGATGATTCCTATGATTCTTACGTCATCGAGGTTTTCGTCGGCCGGTTCTTTAGCGAGCTTGGCTAACGCGTCCGCCTTGCTATTTTCTGCACGCGGTATGCTTTCCAGCATGTAGGAGGGGATTTGAGTTAGCAACTGCTGTACTCTTTCGCCATACTTTACAAGCTCGGGTTTGCACATTTCGAATTCCCATGTCGATGGCGATTTCGAGGCCTGCTATCAAAGCTTCGTATTCGGCTTCATTGTTCGTCCTCAGCTCTGTTAAGGAGAAAGCAAAGCACATTATCCCTCCTTGTGGAGTTATGAAGATGATGCCTATCCCTGATTTGATTATAGGGGTGCTTTATTTGCACTTCTTCATAGAAGACGCTCCAGCAAAATAGAGTTCCCATCGGGTATCACTACCGTCGATCGCATCAAACGCATGTTCGTCTGGCAACTCGCAATTCAAAGGAGAATCGGCCGGTATCGGATGCTCAGCGAGGAAATCGGCGATGGCCTGGCCTTTCACTGCCTTAAGAGGCTGATAAGTTATTGAGAACTCCATCAAGAGCAGGGCCCATTTAGCGAGTCGACCTGGCAGTATAACCTTTGACATCAAATATTTGAGAGGGTCCACCTTCGATATGAGAAGGACTTCATGTGCTAATGCATAGTGCCTGAGTTTTGTTACCGCGAAGATCAACGCTAGGCAGTGTTTTTCGATGGGAGAATAGTTGTTTTCTGCCCCCAGCAGAACTCGACTTAAGTAATAGAGAGCTCTTTCTTTCCCTTGGTCGTTCTCTTGTGCCCATAACGCGCCTAACGAACCTTCAAGGGTGGTTGTGTAAAGAATGAGAGGCTTTCCCTTGACCGGGGCAGCCAACACTGGCGGATTCTGCAAGTACTGCTTGATTTCGTCTAGCGCGTCTTGGCATTTGTGATCCCAAACGAAAGGGGTTCCCTTCTTCATCAGGTGACTGTAAGGGCAGCACTTGCCTGAAAGATTGACTATAAATCGCCGGATGTACGCGAGCTTCCCTTGGAGAGACCGCAACTGTTTGAGAGTTCTTGGCGGGGGCATTTCCATGATCGCCTTGATCTTTGAAGGATCTATCTCGATACCTCGGTGTCGGACGATGAATCCTAGGAATTTGCCCGAGGAAACTCCGAATGCACACTTGAGAGGGTTCATCTTCAAGTTATATTGTCGAAGGCGTTGAAATACGGTCTTCAGATGCCCTAAATGCTCTTCGTATGATTTGCTCTTAACCACGAGGTCGTCGATATAGCATTCGACGATTTCATGTATAAGGTCATCGAAGATCTTTGTCATAGCCCTTTGATAGGTGGCACCGGCGTTCTTTAGACTGAAGGGCATCACTTTATAGCAGAATATACCCAAAGGGGTCCGGAAAGCGGTGTGCTTCTAGTCTTCGGGATGCATCTTTATCTGATTATATCCTGATGAGCCGTCCATGAAGGAGAAAACCTCGTGAGTGGACGTGTTGTCTATCATCAGCTTGGTGACTGGCACTGGGAAATCGTCTTTCGGGCAAGCTTTATTGAGATCCCGAAAGTCTACACATATGCGCACTGTCCCATTTTTTTCATCACCGGAACAATGTTGGCGATCCAATCGGGATACTGAACCTCTTATATGAAACCAGAGTCGATCAGCTTCTTGACTTCGGCGTTAATGCTCATCTCAAGCTCGAGCCGCATTCTTCTCGGTGCTTGTTTGACTGGCTTAACATCTGGGGATATCGCCAATTTATGCACAGCAATTTCTGGATCTAGTCCTGGCATTTCGGAATAGTTCTATGCGAAGCAATCTCTATGCTGCATAAGCACGTCTTTTAGCGCAGCCACCTTTTCTTCGGATAATAGCTCACTGACGAATGTCGGTCGTGGGTCGTTCGCCGTCCCCAACTCAATTTTCTTGAGGTTATCTAAAGTGGTGTGTATTCCATCTTCCAGCTCTTTCGGCGCTGGTGGAAATCCTGAGATCACCTCGTCATCGCTGTTTTCAAAGCACCAGGGAAGGTCATCCATGTTCTCGGGCTCTTCTTTTGATATTGTTATCATATGACAAGTACGGGCTTGCTTCCAAGACCGATGTGGATCTGGTTCTGTTCTCGTGGCTTTGGGTTCATGCTTCTGTGGCGGCGTTACTCTCCAGCTGTCAGATAGAGCGAACTTGCCGAGCTGATACTGATCTTCGACCCAATTCTTGAAGGTGAAGCAATCTTCGAGAGGATGGCCTATTACTCGGTGATAAGAGCAATAGTTTGGGTGAGAGACTTCGCCTGCTTGCTCGGGGTGTTTAGACTCCGGCAGTGTAAGCATTCGATGTTTTATAGCGATGTCAAGTAGCTTCTTTGTCTTATCTTGAGGAAAAGAGTATGCTCGACTCATCTTCCTCATAAGGGACAAATCCAGACCGCTCGATTCCCGCTCGCGTAGCTTCTTAGTCCCTCTTTGTTGCTGTCAAGCACCTTTTCCGCTTTTTGACTTGTTTCTGCCTCGGCGTCGGGCCATTTTTACAACAGGTTGACAGGGAGTGGCATTTTCGTCTTTCACAGCCTGTTAGAGGAGGCGTTGCATCCTGGCTTTCTCATAGATGGCCATTTCGCGGTTATGGTCGTCTCGAACTTTTTGACCAGCTTCCCTTATAAGCTTGTCCATTTGTTCTTCGAACGACAGACGGGGCATTTTTACGTCGGGGACTTTTTCTGGCTCAGGGTTAGCATCTTCCTATTGAGCATCCCCTTCTTCTTTGAAGTCATGTACGGCGTAGTAGTCGCTGAGGAGCTCCCGTTTCTTGGATCGAACGTATCTAAGCCCAATTATTTCCATCCTCCCATTAGGCAACTTGTGTTGAGTTCCGGGAACGTTCCAGACCCTGTCATAGAATTTGGCTTTTCGAGCGGTATGTTTGAAAGGTATCCCCTGACGCTTCAACAGCCTTTTCAAGCCTTCTGTATAGTATCTAGGCAGACGGATGGGCTGAAGCCTGTCAAGTGTAGGATCCATGCCGTGCCAGACTTCTTTTTCCACTTTGGTTTCCCCTGAGCGGTAGAATAGAATCACCTTTTCGCCTTCTCGCCTGGGAGGGACATAGAACGTCTGCAGCTCTTCCACACTGTAGTTATCGAGCGCATCTAGTTCTTTATAATGTTTGGGCGGAACCATAGCAACTTGCAAACTTTGCTCTTCATCAGCGACAGTTTGTATTGAAGGTCGAGTGGAAAATATAGCATGGACTTCATCTTTCGAGTCACTGCCAAAGATCAACATGGGAGTCGACGGTCCTGGTTTGTTGTGTTGGGGTGGACCTGAATAAACTATCTCCTCTTCCTCCTCGGTATCACTCCCGAAGACTAGAATGGTGGTGATAGCTTTGTTCTCCGGCTTGTGGCATCTTTCTGTGTCCTCGAAATCCGGTAAGAAGTATTTTGCATCTTCATATTTGCAGACTTCGTTCACGAAGAACGGGTTCAGTTCTCCCGTCACGGTATACTCGAGACCATCCTTAAAATATTTCATACATTGATGCTGTGTAGAAGGGATGATATTGTACTCGTGTAACAGGGTCGGCCGAGCAAAGCATTATAGCATGTCTTGGCGTCTATGACGTGGAATTTAATGTCCGTGACGAGTAGCCCAAAGCGTAATGTCAGTATCACAGACCCGAGAGTTCGTGATGATTGAGAGTCGAACCCGGAGATGGTGATCTTATCCCGAGCAAGGTGCTGGACGCTCATGCAAATTTCCTTCAATACCCGTACAATGAGGAGATTGACGGAAGACCCATTGTCAACCAAGATTTTGCCTATCTTTATATCGTGGCAGTACCCTGAGACATAGAGGGGACGGCTGTGCTCGCACGTTCCAAGGAGGAGGTCTTCATCACCGAAACTGATATCGGCTGTGTGCACTTCTTCCAACTCATCCTTCATCTTTTCTTCGGCGAGAAAATCTTGGAATTGCTCGGGCTCTTGCAGTGCCTTGATTAATGAATCCCTTGCTTCTTTTGATAGTAAAAGGGCGTCAAGAATGCTGAGCTGCGAGGGTAGCTTCCTCAAGTGTGCCAGAATGTTATAGTCCACCTTATTTTTCTTTGGCGGGTCCTTAGCGGTTAGCTTTTCCATGACTTGGTCATCTAGGGCGATATCCTCAGAGACCTTTTCTTTTCCCTTATCCTTTTTATTTGAGGGTCCGAGATTCTTTTCGGGTAGCGTACGATTACGCAGCCGGATATTTTCGCAGGCCTTCGGATCTTCCTTTTTTCCCGAGGTGGACTCTTTGAAGAGAGGGCTAAGGGCCATTTCCTCGTCAGAGTCTCTTCCGAATGTGGGAATTTGTGCTTCCCCGGCGTTAACCATGCGACAGTCGCCGGTAGTTCTTCTAAGCTCCCCAGTCGTACTTTTCTTCTCCTGACGAGTTTTGCGCTTCTCCCACTTAAAATGTTGCCGATGACCAACATACCCTTGCCACCATCTATTGAAAGCTTTGCACTCTTCGGTGGGGTGCGAAATTTTCCGATGATATAAGCAGTAGGAAGGGTGCATTTCTGCTTTGCCGGCAATGTTTCCTTCAGAGGGTGGTAGCTTCATCCCCATTGATATGGCTTTAGCAAACCTTTTCCTCGTCTTGGACTTGCTTTTACTTACGGTAGATGTACTTTGATCCGGCGGGAGTGTCTCAACTCTTTCATCTAGTCGCCGGTGCTTGGCTCTTTCAAATATGGCCGCTTCGCGCTCCCGATCAGCTTTACTTTTCAAGAGAGCTTCATTGAGGAATGCATCGATTGTTTCATCTGATGGCCCCAGAGGTTTTGGTTCAGGGTCTGCCCCCAGCTTCTCAGTGCAAGGAGTTTTCTCATCATCTGTAAAAGAGTGGGAGATCATATGACAACTTGCCACGCATTCCTCGGATTCATCCGACGAGCTTTCTCCATCATCTTCCCTCTGAAAGACGTGGCTGAGGAACTCTTGGATGTGATGGGAGTCCGTGCTTTTTGGTTATATTCCTCCAGCGCGTCGATCTGTTTTTGTAAGTCTGTGCGCTTGTCACCAGGCTTCACGGGCTTTTTGGATCTCTTCTTCTTTTTCTTTGAAGATTTTGACGACTGGTTGTGAGTGCTCGAGCCATCACCACCAATCTTTGGAGTTGGTCGCGGTTTCAGCATCCCTTCAATGATCTAGGGTTCCAGCGAGTTCTTCCACCTGATCGCCGGGCATGTATTGAGATCATTCAGCATCCTTTTGGTTTTGGCTGATAGCACAACCTCCCATGGAGCTTCTTCAACAAGGGAGCACGTTGCCCCCGATATATTCTCCTTTTTAGGGGTATGAGGTTGCGGCGGGTTTACCTTCCATTTTTCGGATAACGCGAACTTGCCTTGTTGGTATTGGTCTTCAATCCAGTTTTTGAAGACGTAGCAATTTTCGATCGGATGACCCAATACTCGGTGGTAGGGGAAATAATTGGGATCATTGACGTCATTTGGCTGCAACGGACGTTTTGAATCTGGTAGATTGATGAGTCTGTTGTGCACTGCCAGCTCGAACAGTCTTCTCGTTTTATCTTGAGGAAACGAGTTAGGACGTCCTAGCCTGTCCTCGAGGGATAGGTGCGGACGCATATTGTTTTGACGGACAACCGGCTTCAAGTTGCTCGGTTGTTGTTGAGCATTGGCGACGACGATCGCTTTTCCTTTACCCTTCTCATTTCGAGAGTCCGGCTTTGGAGGAGACGGTCTATGGCCTATCTAGTCCATTTGGGCTAATTTGTCGATCAAGGCCTGGAACGTGGTTGGTTTAAAGAATATCATGAACTGTGAGATAGTTGCATGAGGATTTAGGGTGCCCACGAACATGCCCACCGCCGGCGCCTCTTCTATGCGTTGTTCGCATTTCGACCATAGGTTCCTCCACCGTATCGCGTACTGAACCCATGTTTCGCCTGGCTTTACTCGGGCATTGATCAAAGCTGTTATCGGAGTATGCTCGCTGGCGCTTGCGAATCTTTGTGTAAACAGCAGCTCCATCTCCGCAAATGTTTTGACGGAGTCGTTCGGAAGTTCAGAGTACCATTCGAACGCTGTCTCCGACAAGCTGCCGACGAATTGGCGAAGTAGTAGTTTATCATCGCCGCCGGTGTTGCCACAAAGAGCCCTGAACTGGGCAACATGTTGATGTGGATTCCCGTCCCTTTATATACATGGAACTTAGGGATCGTGTAGCCCGGCGGGTATTTGATCTGATCATACCAGCTCGGATATGGTCGCCCCGTTTTAACGACTTGACCAGCCGCTTCATTTTCCTGGTGGACTCGTATCTGCTGCGCAATGTAGTCATCCAGGGCAGCTTTAGAAATTGTCTCCTCCTTGGTTGTTGAAAGAGCCGGCGGTGGATTTGACGTTTCTCCTCTGTCATCTTCAAGGATTATCGGAGGATCTTCAGCAGGAGGATCCTGCTGGATCATCATACCCACCATGTCCTGGAACAGAAGGGCCATTCGTTTTATATTGGCTGCTTGTTCCGCAGCCTCTTTGTCTTTCTTTTCCAGTATTCTCCGGTTTCTTGCTCCTGGAGTTGATCCGAGGATACTTCTGGGCTTTCTTTTGGCCCGGTGAGCGCGGCCATCGCAGTCATCATTTCTTGGAGCTTCTGCTGCTGCTCTTAAGCTTTAGTCACTGATCGCGTAAGCGGTCTATGACCTGTGGATGTACGGCTATCCTCTTTCCCGGATGCCATGTAGACGGTATGTACGACCATGCCCCCGGACTTAGGGCATTTAGACTCATTGCCTTTGACATTTGCCGCAGGCGTGGGGACTTTCTCCGGCCTTCTTCTCTTTTGAGTAGTCGACGTGGAGGGGGCCGTTGTAGCGGGCACCCAAGTGGTTGTCATCTTTTGCGGCTTACTGGGACGGTTCTTTTCCGGCTGAACCTTCAGCTTCTTCTGTCGGCGGAGGTAGTCTTGATCGATCACTGACTCTTGGACACATCGCCAAACTTTGTAAACTTTGGAGGACAGCCGTTGAGGGGGTTGCTCCGGCTTTGTCTTCGGTGCAGTCTCTGCGGGTGGAGGAGATCTCTTCAGCACTGCAGTGGGTGAATTCCTGCGCACCCTGTTCAGCAGCTCAAAGCTGTTCCCGGTTAGAACAGCAGCATTAATTTCCACCGTCGGAGCCGGTGGAGTTAGCCCAGAGGGAGAGTTGCCCTTAGCCTTCCTTACTCGGCGCCAGTGGCGACGTCGAGCGTGTCGAGCTGTTGGGGCTGGTTCGGCGATGGGGATGGCTTTGTTTTGCCCCCTGTGCAGATGATGCGCCGCTGGTGCCAGCCTCTTGAAGACTGATGTCTTTTGAGTAGCGGTATCCAATCTGTCAAAGACAGACCTTTGAGAAGGAACGGGAGCCGGAATAGTCAGTCTTGTAAAGACCGACTCTTTGGCAGGGGAAGCTGCCTTGACGACTTCAGAAGCAGAGATGGCTATCTTCCTTCGGATGGCCACTTCAGGGGTTACGGGCTTCTTGGTAGGCCCTTTGAAGCTCGGGTTCAGCCTGGTGAAAACCGAGGAGCTGGAATTGGACGACCCGTTGAGAGGGGCTGTGGTAGTAGCAAGTCGATCCAAGACCGACTTCTTTAAGGCTTCTGGTACGGGCACTGGGATGGTGAAGCTTGCTGGCGGGAGCATGGTCCCGAAAAATAGACCGGTGGTGGCCTGAGTGATTTGTTCCACCGGCATCGTGAACAGCGATGCCACCTGAGGTCCATAGGCTACGCCTCCAGGTGAGGCGGAGCGTCGGTTGCAGTTGCATTTGGAGCAGTTCGAGAAGTTGAACGCCATTGCTGTTCTGCGCCAAGCAAAAGACCAAATCTTAGTAACTTGAAACCCAAGGGCAACCATTAACAAACCGCGATTCGTTCGCGAATACGACGCACGAAGTGTGGAGTGGAAACAGGAAAAGGTCCCACCAGGCGTGCCAGAATCTGTTCCCCTCCGAATGGCGGCCAAGACAGGGACGTCTTGCCTGATATTCAGGGCAGATGCTATTTGGTTTTATCCGCCAACCTATCCGAAGATGCCAAGTTGATTTATGGAACCGTGTATCAGAGGTTTAGACGGATGCGGCTGATGTAGCAGACTTCATCAGATTCCTCCTCGTCTGAGGGGTTTTTGATTGTGGGGACGTTCTTCCTTGCAGGCGCAAGCCCCTGCAGTTAATTACGCTACCGCATCGCGGTAACAACTTTCTCTTTCTCCAGAATTTCACTTCATATCGTGGGTGTTTGTTTTGTTTGTAGTTGCCCGTGGATTGTATACGGAGACTAATTTATGTCGTCGCCCGTAGGACGTGGATTAGTCCAAATCCATATTTTCTTAGATTTGGGTTTGGGGTTTTGGTTTAAAGATACGTTAGCCATATTTGAGGCTAAGATCAACTTAAACGTTTGTTAAGGATACGTTAGTCTGATTTGAGACTAAGATCGACTTAACGAGATCATTTAGATCCGATAAAAGAGCATTTGGGGGCTCTATTGTTCCAGTTTAAGGACATAGTGGTCCATTTCCAGTTTAGGGACATAGTGGTCCAATGTTCCCATTTGGGGGACGAATATTGGTTTAAGTACGCATTAGTCCATGAGTTTAAGGACCCCACAGTCCGTATTACCAGTTTAGGTTCATGGTGGTCCAACATTCCCATTTTGGGGATGAATATTGGTTTAAGGACGCATTAGTCCATGAGTTTAAGGACCCCACAGTCCGTATTACCAGTTTAGGGACATGGTGGTCTAACATTCCCATTTTGGGGACGAATATTGGTTTAAGGACGCATTAGTCCATAAGTTTAAGGACCCCACAGTCCGTATCAATGTATGGTTGTCGGGACCCGTCACCTCTCTGATGACGTTGAGGGATTACAACGACAAATATCAGAGGAGTTCGGAGATGTACCCTTGAACCGGATGTAAATTGATTTGAGAGAGCAGTTGTGCTCAGTTCAATTTAGTTTGAGGACTTACGACCAGAATTGGGTTAAGTCTAGTTAGAAAATGTCTAACATTTTATTCATGATTGGCCTGTTTAGGCCTCTGCTTGGGCTCTGCCCTTTTTTTAAAATAATGCATAGCATTGGGCTTTAATTAATTGTACAACATTTTTATTTAGTCTGTTAGACTTTTGTTTGGGCTCCGCCCCCTTTTTTATAATGCATGGCATTTTTATTAGGCCTGTTAGGCCTTTTTAATAGGGCTCTGCCCCTCTTTTAATAATGCAGAGCATTAATGGTCTGACAGTGCGCCACGTGGCCTGTCAGGCGCTCTGCGCCAATTAAAGAGTGTAAGGCGCAAGCGCATGTGGAGGTGACACGTGTCACGCTCTGTTGAGCACAAGTCTGTTAGCGCAGTGCGCTGCGCTAGTGCGCTGCTGACACGTGGCGCGCTCTGGTGACTTGCGCCAAACCAAGAGAGCAGTGCTCTGTTTTTAGAAGCGCAAGGCGCAGTTGTTCTGTGATTGACACATGGCGCTCTCTGGTGACTTGCGCCAATCCAAGGAGCGCAACAGTGCAGATTTCAAAAGTGCAAGGCACTGTTTGATATCTTGATCAAATTTAGATCAAAGAAAACAAGTTTTTCTTTTTTTTTTTTCCAGAGAGGTTCTACCTCAAATTTCAAGAACCAGTGGTTCATCAAAAGGCAATGCCTTTATATAGATCAAAAGATCTAGTCATGAAGTACATTACTTCTTTTTTATTATTTTTTATTAAAGATCTTGATCTTGTTCTTAGATCATTGATCTTTTTAGAAGAAATTCTTCTTTTTTCCCAAAGGTTTTACCTTTTTTCTTTCTCTCTGAATTCTTCTCAAAGTTTTTGAGGAGGTCTCTGTGTGTTTTAGACTTGGAGTCTAGGGGCCTTTATATAGTGCCAATGAGTTTGTTAGGTTGGTTACAGAGATCTTTCTCTGATTGATCTGGGGATATTTCCCCACCGTTGGATCTTTAATCCTAGGGCCCTGTTTTACAGAAGATAATTTTCTTGTTTTAACAAGATTAGAAAGATCTTTTCAAAATTTTATTGTTTAAATTCTGGCACGGTTGGCGCAAGCGCACCTGTGCTTGACACGTGTCGTGCAACGCAGAGCGCAGCGCAACTGTGATAGCGCAACTGTGCTGACACGTGTCGCGCAGCGCAACTGCGCTGACACGTGTCGCGCAGCGCAAATCATCTGAAGCATTGCTTCCTTTATTTTTATTTTAAAACAGAGCCTTGCTCTGATTGGGTGCGCTTTCTTGGGCGCAGCGCTGGCATGTCAGCTTTTGACACGTGGCGCACTGGGCACAGCGCAAGGAATCTGAAGCGTTGCTTCAATTTTTGAATTTTTGAAATTCAAAGAGAGCTTTGCTCTGATTGGGGAAACAATTATATCGCTCAGTAGATACGAGTTCATCAGGCGAATGAAGCGGCATGGCAAATCGTTAAAACTGGACGACCCTATCCGGGTTGGTATGACCAAATAAAGTACCCGCCGGGATACACGATTCCAAAATTCCACGTATATAAGGGGACGGGAAATCCGCATTAGCACGTCTCTCAATTCAGAGCCTTGTGCGGCAACACCGGAGGTGATGATAGGTTTCTGCTCCGCCAGTTTGTTGGTAGCTTGTCGGAGACGGCGTTTGAGTGGTATTCGGAGCTTCCCAACGACTCCGTCAAAACGTTTGCAGAGATGGAGCTACATTTACCCAGCGTTTCGCGAGTGCTAGCGAACGCACCCCAAAGACGGTATTGATCAACGCCAGGGTGAAACCTCTCGAGACATGGGTTCAATATGCAATATGATGGCGGAATTTGTGGTTGAAATGCGAGCAGCGCATCGAAGAAGCGCCTGCGGTAGGCATGTTTGTAGGTACTCTCGACCCTCAAGCAACCATTTCTCAATTCATGATGTTCTTCAAGCCGATCACGTTCCAGGCCTTGGTTGGCAAGCTGGCCCAAATGAACCAGATGGGTCATAGACCGTCTCCTTCAAAGAAGGATCCTCGGAATGAAAAGGGGAAAGGAAAAGCAACTTTCGTTACCAACACTCAAAAACAGCCGAGCAACTTAAAGCCGGTCGTTCGCCAAACCAACGTGCGTCCACGCCCATCCCTCGAGGAGAGACTAGGACATCCTTACTCGTTTCCCCAGGATAAAAAAAGGAGACTGTTCGAGCTGGCAGTGCGCAACAGACTCATCAATCTGCAGGATCCAAAACGTCCGTTGCAGCTAGGCGATTTCAGCAATCCTAATTACTGCCCTTACCACCAAGCAGTAAGCCATCCAATCGAAGATTGCTTCGTCTTCAAAGGCTGGATTGAGGACCAATACCAACAAGGCAAGTTCGCATTATCCGAAAATTGGAAGGTGAACCCACCACAATCTCACGCCCCTAAAAAGGTGGATATGCCGAGGGCATCATGCTCATTCATAGAGAAAGTCCCATGGACCGAAAAGTCCGTAAACTAGAAACTCGCCTCAAATATGGCAACGACGGACCGAAACGTCGTTAAACTAACAATGGACCATTACGTCCTAAAACCGGCGTTGGAACGAAACGTCGTTAAACTAACAATGGACCACTATGTCCTAAAACTGGCATTGGACCGAAACGTCCTTAAACTAATAATGGACCACTATGTCCTAAAACTAGCTGATGACCGAAACGTCGTTAAACTACTACCAACCTGCGGCATCCTCGGGCTGACGTGGTAAAAAAACAGTATGTCCACAAGCAAGATGGGCACAGATGAAAACCTGAAAGGGCTCCGTGAGCAAAAACAGCAGGACTACCAGCGAGTTTTGTGAAAGCCCGAAAGGGCGCAACCTCGTTAAAAGACACTTGTAAGGTCTTCTTGACCTTGTGAGGAGAAACCACCAGCATGAAATCCTTACGACTCACAAAGAGACCACACACTTAGGGATCTCCACGATTCCTAAGGAGAAATTACACTTGCGAGATCCTCACGACTCGTAAGGAGAACCCCCCTGTGAGACCATCACGGCTCATAGGATTCAAAAGCCTTAAGCTACAGGGATCTGAACCTGTTCTTAAGCAGCCATCACAACCTCCAATGCTGCCCTACAAGTGGTTCAGTATTGACCCTTGTATACAATCCACGGGTGCGAATAAACATTTCCCTAACAAAGTCCTATCCATGACTAGGGATAGGCGCGTACAACAAACAACACTTGTAAGCCCTCTCGACTTATAAGGAGAAAATACTCTTGTAAGATCCTTACGACTTATAAGACAACATACACTTAGGAATCCTCATGATTCCTAAGGAGAAAGAGCACCTACAAGATCCTCATGACTCGTAGGGAGAAATACCTTTATGGGACCCGTAGGGCTCGTAAAGTTAAAAGCCTTAGCCGTCAGAATCCTAACCCTGTTCGCTAAGCCACCTTTGTTCGATATCGACAGAGGCAAATAGTGATTCACTCCTGGCAATATCCCAGTTATAGCGATGCTGATGCCTAAATAAATATTAAATCCCAGACTCGCAGCGAAAAGTCGGCGAGCCACAAATGTATATGAAATAGCCGAAATGATTGGGCAACTTGCAAATCAGCAAGCAAAAATGTATGCATGCAAAATAGCCGAAATGATTGGACAACTCACAATAAAATGCAGTGAGTAAATAAAACAAATAGCCGAAATGATTGGGCACCGCGAAAAACAGCCGAAATGATTGGGCAATCGCGACTTTCGCGATATAAAAAGCTGAAATGATAGAGCATCGCGGGAAGGAAAAAAATGAAATAAAATGAAACTCTTGCCCTACAGTTGAGATCACGTCGATCCCTGTATACAATCCACGGGCACAAACAAAGAAGGAACCGTACCTTCCCTCCAGGCTCCATCAAAAAGAGAGCCAAGTCTCGACGGTTCACAGACAGCCTAGAGATCACCAACGGCGTTCCTTCGCAGTCCAGCAGGATGCAAATAACACGTCAACAAAAGACCTCACGGTCGAATCAAAGCGGAGTGACGGCAAAATCCCAGCTCCACCTCAGCATTCATCTCGCTACACCAGACGCAATGTCAACAACGGCGTTCCTTCGTAGTCCTGCAGAATGCAGACGCAACGTTAACAAAAGACCTCACGGTCGAATCAAAGCGGAGTGACGGCAAAATCCCAGCTCCACCTCAGCATTTTTCTCGCTACACCAGACGCAATGTCAACAATGGCGTTCCTTCGCAGTCCAGCAGGATGCAGATGCAATGTCAACGAAAGAGCTCACGGTCGAAACAAAGCGGAGTGATGGGCAAATCCCAGCTCCACCTCAGCATTCGTCTCGTTACAGCAGACGCAATGTCACCCCGGGGTCAAACAATGGAGCCATGGAAAAGTCCCTAGTTCCAAATCTCGACGGTTCACCAACAACCTAGAGACTATCGAAGATCATCCCACACCAGCGCGGAGTGGTCACCACCGTAACATTCATCTCGATACAGCAGACGCGATGCCAACAAAATGAAGCAAAGGCATTATTCCTAGCTTCAGGGTCTTGACGGCAACTCATATAAAACCTGAAAGACTATCGGAGATCATCCCACATGGGGCGGTCACCACCTCGACACTCGTCTCGATACAGCAGAATAATTGTCACTCCAGCGTCCTTCCCCCAACAGGATTCGGACACGCAAAAGAAAACGAAGCGAAGGCCAAATTCCTAGCTTCAGGGTCTTGACGGTAACTCATATAAAACCTGAAAGACTACTGGAGATCATCCCACATGGGGCGGTCACCATCTCGACGCTCGTCTCGATACAGCAGACGAAATGTCACTACAGCGTCCTTCCCCCAACAGGATTCGGACACGCCAAAGCAAACGAAGTGAAGGCCAAATTCCTAGCTTCAGGGTCTTGACGGCAACTCATATAAAACCTGAAAGACTACTGGAGATCATCCCACACTAGCGCGGAGTGGTCACCACCTCGACGTTCGTCTCGAAACAGCAGACGCAACGCCAAAGCAAATGAAGCAAAGGCAATATTCCTAGCTTCAAGGTCTTGATGGCAACTCATATAAAACCTAAAAGACTATCGGAGATCATCCCACACCAGCACGGAGTGGTCACCACCTTGACGTTCGTCTCGATACAGCAGACGCAACGCCAAAGCAAATGAAGCAAAGGCAATATTCCTAGCTTCAAGGTTTTGATGGTAACTCATATAAAACCTGAAAGACCATCGGAGATCATCCTATACTAGTGCGGAGTGTTCACCACCTCAACGTTCGTCTCGATACAGTAGATGCAACGCCAAAGCAAATGAAGCAAAGGCAATATTTCTAGCTTCAAGGTCTTGACGACAACTCATATAAAATCTGAAAGACTATTAGAGATCATCCCATACCAGCGCGGAGTGGTCACCACCTCGACGTTCGTCTTGATACAACAGACGCAACGCCAAAGCAAATGAAGCAAATGCAGTATTCCTAACTTCAAGATCTTGACGGTAACTCATATAAAACCTGAAAGACTATCGGAGATCATCCCACACTAGCTTGGAGTGGTCACCACCTCGACGTTCATCTCGATACAGCAGACACGACGCCAAAGCAAATGAAGCAAAGGCCATATTCCTAGCTTCAAGGTCTTGACGGCAACTCATATAAAACCTGAAAGACTATCGGAGATCATCCCACACCAGCGCGGAGTGGTCACCACCTCGACGTTCGTCTCGATACAGCAGACGCAGCGCCAAAACAATGAAGCAAAGGCCATATTCCCAGCTTCAAGGACTTGACGGCAACTCATATAAATCCTGAAAGGCTATCGGAGATCATCCCACACCAGTGCGGAGTGGTCACCATCTCGACGTTCGTCTCGATACAGCAGACGCTGCGCCAAAACAATGAAGCAAAGGCAATATTCCTAGCTTCAAGGTATTGATAGCAACTCATATAAAACCTGAAAGACTATCGGAGATCATCCCACACCAGCGCGGAGTGGTCACCACCTCGACGTTCGTCTCGGTACAGCAGACGAGATGTCACTACAGTGTTCTTCCTCCAACAGGATTTGGACACGCCAAAGCAAACGAAGCGAAAGCCAAATTTCTAGATTCAGGGTCTTGACGGTAACTCATATAAAACCTAAAAGACTATCGGAGATCATCCCACACCAGTGCGGAGTGGTCACCACCTCGACGTTCGTCTCGATACAGCAGACGCAACGCCAAAGAAAATGAAGCAAAGGCAATATTCCTAGCTTCATGGTCTTGACGGTAACTCATATAAAACCTGAAAGACTATCGGAGATCATCCCACACCAGCGCGAAGTGGTCACCACCTCGACGTTTGTCTCGATACAGAAGACGTAACGCCAAAGCAAATGAAGCAAAAGCCACATTCCTAGCTTCAAGGTCTTGACGACAACTCATATAAAACCTGAAAGACAACCGGAGATCATCCCATATGGAGTGGTCACCACCTCGACGTTCTTCTCGATACAGCAGACGAGATGTCACTACAGCGTCCTTCCTCCAACAGGATTCGGACACGCCAAAGCAAACGAAGCGAAGGCCAAATTCCTAGTTTCAGGGGCTTGACGGTAACTCATATAAAACCTGAAAGACTACCGGGGATCATCCTACAAAGAATGCTCACCATCTCGATATTCGTCTCGATACAGCAGACAAGATGTCACTACAGCGTCCTTCCTTCAATAGGATTCGGACACGCCAAAGCAAACGAAGCGAAGGCCAAATTCCTAGCTTCAGGGCCTTGACGGTAACTCATATAAAATCTGAAAGACTACCAGGGATCATCCCATATAGAATGGTCACCACCTCGACGTTCGTCTCTGTACAGCAGACGAGATGTCACTATAGTGTCCTTCCTCCAACAGGATTTGGACACGCCAAAGAAAACGAAGCGAAGGCCAAATTCCTAGCTTCAGAGTCTTGACGGTAACTCATAAAAAACCTGAAAGACTACTGGAGATCATCCCATATGGAGTGGTCACCACCTCGACGTTTTTCTCGATACAGCAGACGTAACACCAAAGAAAATGAAGCAAATGCAATATTCCTAGCTTCAAGGTCTTGACGGTAACTCATATAAAACCTGAAAGACTATCGGAGATCATCCCACACCAGCGCGGAGTGGTCACCACCTCGACGTTCGTCTCGATACAGCAGACGCAACGCCAAAGAAAATGAAGCAAATGCCATATTCCTAGCTTCAAGGTCTTGACGGCAACTCATATAAACCTGAAAGACTACCGGAGATCATCCCACATGGAGTGGTCACCATCTCGACATTCGTCTCAATACAGCAGACGAGATGTCACTACAGCGTCCTTCCTCCAACAGGATTCTGACACGCCAAAGCAAATGAATCGAAGGCTAAATTCCTAGTTTCAGGGTCTTGACGGTAAATCATATAAAACCTGAAAAACTATCGGAGATCATCCCACACCAGCGCGGAGTGATCACCACGTCGACGTTCGTCTCGATACAACAGATGATATGTCACCACAGCGTCCTTCCCCCAACAGGATTCGGACACGCCAAAGCAAACGAAGCGAAGACCAAATTCCTAGCTTCAGGGCCTTGACGGTAACTCATATAAAACCTGAAAGACTACCAGAGATCATCCCACATGGAGTAGCCACCACCTCGACGTTCGTCTCAATACAGCAGACAAAATGTCACTACTGCGTCCTTCCTCCAACAGGATTCGGCCACGCCAAAGCAAACGAAGTGAAGGCCAAATTTCTAGCTTCAGGGTCTTGACGGTAAATCATATAAAACCTGAAAGACTATCGGAGATCATCCCACACCAGCGTGGAGTGGTCACTACCTCGACGTTCGTCTCGATACAGTAGACGAGATGTCACTACAGCGTCTTTCCTCCAACAGGATTCGGACACGCCAAAGCAAACGAAGGGAATGCCAAATTCCTAGCTTCAGGGTCTTGACGGTAACTCATATAAAACCTGAAAGACTACCGGAGATCATCGCACATGGAATGGTCACCACCTCGATATTCTTCTTGATACAGCAGATGAGATGTCACCACAGCGTTCTTCCTTCAGAAGGATTCAGACGCGACAATCAAACAACGGAGCCATGGCAAAATCCCTAGTTCTAAACCTCGACGGTTCATCAACAACCTAGAGACAACCACGACATTCGTCTCGATACAGCAGACGCAATGCAAGCAAACGAAGGAAAGGCTAAATTCCTAGCTTCAGGGTCTTGACGGCAACTCATATAAAACCTGAAAGACTATCGGAGATCATCCCACACCAGCGCGGAGTGGTTATGACTCATCGAGGCTCCCCAAACTGAGCCTAACCTCAAGTAAAAAGCGGCATGGCAAAATTCCTAACGCTTGCTCTTCCGACGGTCAAACTGCCTAGGAAGATTTCTTGAAGACGTCTTGTCCAGCCCCCGAAGGGATCAGAGACATGACAGTCGCAAGGCTACCCGAACAGCAAGATTGCCTGTCGAGGGATACATCAGCCAACGCGACGATACGACAGGAAAAACCCTAGTACAACAGACCTTAACGGTCCTCTGTCGTAAAGAGCAAAGGTTAACCATAACGTTAGGACATTCTTGCGAGAACTCCTCGATTCGTCTCAACCTCAGGGAAATCAGTGTCCTTGACAAGAGCATCTCTATTCATGTCAACTCACAGAGAAATTAGGGTCTCTGCAGAAATATACGACGTCAGAAAAACGGAGCCATGGCAAAGTCCATGTTCCAAATCTCGACGGTTCTCAGACAGCTTGGAGATCATCTCAACATTCGTCTTATTACAACAGACGCAACATCAACAAATCAGAGCTGCGGCAAAGTTCCCAGTTCTATGATTCGACGATGCACAGACAACCGAGAGTCAACCAAACCTGGTCCTTACGGAACACGGCTTATATCAATCCTGACCCCGTGGGAAGCATCCAGAGCGGATTCTGGTCCTTGTGGAACACGGTTATGTCACTTCTGACCCCGTGGGAAGCATCTAGAGAGGTTCCTGGTCCTCGCAGAACACGGCTATGTCAAACCGACCCGTGGGAAGCATCCAGAGCAAATCCTGGTTTCGTGGAACGCGGCCTATGTCAATCCTGACCCCGTGGGAAACATCCAGAGCGGAGCCTGGTCCTCCCAGAACACGGCTATGTCAATCAGACCCCGTAGGAAGCATCCAGAGCAAAATCCTGGTTTCATGGAACATGACCTATGTCAATCCTGACCCCGTGGGAAATATCCAGAGCGGATCCTGGTCCTCGCAGAACACGGCTATGTCAATCAGACCCCGTGGGAAGCATCCAGAGCAAATTCCTGGTCACATAGAACACGGCCTATGTCAATCCTGACCCCGTGGGAAACATCCAGAGCGGATTCTGGTCATCCCAGAACACGGCCTATGTCAATCCTGACCCCATGGGAAGCATCCAGAGCAAAATCCTAGTTTCGTGGAACGCGGCCTATGTCAATCCTGATCCCGTGGGAAACATCCAGAGCAAATTCCTGGTCACGTGGAACACGGCCTATGTCAATCCTGACCCCGTGGGAAACGGCCAGAGCAACTCCTGATTCTGTGAAACGCGGATGATGTCGATCTCATTAAACACTTATGGGTCCTCTCGACCCGTAGGGAAGAAAACTCCCTTGTAAGATCCTTACGACTTATAAGAGAAAACGCACTTAGGAATCCCCACGATTCCTAAGAAGAAAATACACCTACGAGATCCTCTCGACTCGTAGAGAGAAAAGTATTTATGAGACCCTCATGGCTCATAAAGTTGAAAAGTCTTATGCGGCAGATCTGAACCTGTTTCCTAAACCATCACTACCTCTCGAAGAGTTCAAGACGAAATACTCTCTATCAACTACAGGCTACGCTTACTAAAGTAACATGCCGACAACAAAGAAAAAGAGAAGAAAGCGACAGTAAAGATCACATTTGATTTACGTTCAGTTAAGTGTTCAAGGCATACCCATTCATGCATGTGCGAAAAAGTTTGATGTATAGAATTAACACATGGAAATGAAAAAGCTTTCTATTCATACCTCAGAAAATGCCTACATTGAGGAAAACGGTAAACAAAAACATAATTAGAATGTTTACAAAGGCATAACATCAAATCCAGAACATGGATTGAGAAATTCAAAGGTGAGGCCGTCCAAAATTTTACGGGGCCTCTCGGACCATCTTCGTATGCATTCTTTCACGATCACAAGCGTCGGGATCCTCACTGATGTCCTCCACCCTTCGATAGGCAGCAAGTATCGCCGCCTGCAGAAAAACTTGATGCAGGATATCAATAAGGTTGTCTAGCCTTTTCTTTGAGATTAGGCCCATTAGATACACCGAGTGCACCTTATCTTCAGCGTCGTCTAATGCCTTAAGCGGCATGCTAGCATATAATAGAGGAAGTGCTCCCCAGATCGCTCCCACAATAAGCTTCAGGAGGGAATGTTTACCCCAATCAGAGCAAAGCTCTGTTCAAATTCCGAGGCGGGAGATGAAGCAACGCTTCATCTTCCCCCAATCAGAGCAAAGGTTTGCTTTGAAAATTTAAACTTTAATAAATGAAGCAACGCTTCAGATCCTTTGCGCTGCGCGCAACGCGACACGTGTCAGGCGCAGATGCATCAGCGCAGCGCCCAAGAAGGCGCGCCCAATCAGAGCAAAGATCTATTTAAGGCAAAGTTAAAGGAAGCAACGCTTCAGCTGCGCTGCGCGACGCGTGTCAGCGCAGATGCGCTGCGCGACGCGTGTCAGCGCAGATGCGCTAGCGCAGTTGCGCTGTGCCTTGCGTTGCGCGACGCGTGTCAGCGCAGATGCGCTAGCGCAGTTGCGCTGCGCGACGCGTGTCATGCGCTGGGGCGTTTGCGCCAAACAGAATTAAGATTTCAAAGAAATCTTTCTGTTCTTGTCAAAACAAGAAGATTTTCTTCTGTAAAACAGAAGCCTTTGGATCAAAAATCCAACGGTGGGGAAAATTCTCCAAATCACTCAGAGAAATATCTCTTTAACTAATTTATGGGCACTATAAAAAGGACCCTAGACCTCAATTCAAAGGCATCAACATTTCTTGAAAAAAATCAAGAGCATCAAACAGAGAAAACTCTGAGAAAAATTTCAAGAAAAAGGTAAAAACCTTCACAAGAGAGAAGAAATTTCTTCTAATAGATCATTGATCTAAAAACCAAATCAATGATCTTCATATAATAAACAGTGCTTCACACTTCTTATGAACCATTGGTTCTTTAAAAGAAGAAAAAACAAAAACAAAAAAATAATAATAGTGCTTTGCACTTTTATGAACCTTTGGTTCTTAAAATAAAAAGAAAAACTTGTTTTTCTTTGATCTAAATTAGATCGAGGAAACGAATAGTGCTTTGCACTTCTTCTTATGAACCATTGGTTCCTGAATCTGAAAGATTCTTAAATCATAGTGCCTTGCACTTGCAAACTGCGCTGTTGCGCTCTTGGATTGGCGCAAGCCACCAGAGCGCGCCACGTGTCAGCAGCGCAGGCGCAGCGATTAGCGTAGCGCACTGCGCTTGCGCGACACGTGTCAGCACTACAAGCGCTTGCGCTCTCTGATTGGCGCAAAGCGCCTGATAAATGCAATGCATTTCCTAAAGGGCCAGGCCCAAGTCAAAAGTCTGAACAGACCAAAAATAATGCTATGCATTATTTAAAGGGGCAGAGCCCAATTGAGAGGTCCAATGGACCAAAACAAATGCTCTGCATTATAATAAAAGGGCAAAGCCCAGTCAAAATGGGCATAAATGTTATGCATCATTCTAAAAAGGGGAAAGCCCAAACAAAGGTCTAACAGGCCAAATGGAAACAAAATGTGGACATTTTCAACTGGACTTAGCCCAATTTTGGCCGTAAGTCCTTAAATCAAATTGACTGAGCACGGCTGCTCCCTAAATCAATTTATGACTGGTTCAAGGGTACATCTCCGAACTCCTCTGACACCCATCGTTGTAATCCTTCAACGACGTCAGAGAGGTGACGAGTCCCGACGACCACACATCAATATGGACTGCGGGGTCCTTAAACTAATATTGGACCGAGACGTCCTTAAACTAATATTGGACCGAGACGTCCTTAAACTAATATTCGACCGAGACGTCTTTAAACTAATATTAGACCGAGACGTCTTTAAACTAACAATGGACCACCACGTCCCTAAACTGGCAATGGACCACCACGTCCCTAAACTAGAACATGAACCACCACGTCCCTAAACTGTAACAATGGAGCCTCCAAATGCTCTTTTGCCGGATCTAAACGGTCCCGTTTAAGTTGATCTTAGCCCCAAACACGGTTAACGTATCCTTAAACATTCAAATGGACTATAAAACTCTACATCAACTTTGGTTCAAGGGTACATCTCTGAACTCCTCTGACACCTATCGTTGTAATCCTTCAACGACGTCAGAGAGGTGATGAGTCCCGACGACTATATATTAAATAGACCACCACATTAAGTTGATCTTAGTCTCAAAACAGGACTAACGTATCCTTAACGAACGTTTAAGTTGATCTTAGCCTCAATACGGCTAACGTATCCTTAAACTAAAAACACCAAACCTAAATCTAAGTAAATACGGATTTGGACTAATCCACGTCCTACGGGCGACGGCATTACTCAGTCTCCGTATATAATCCACGGGCAACCACAAACAAAACAAACACACACGACACGAAGTGAAATTTTGGAGAAGGAGAAAGTGGTTACCGCGATGCGGTAGCGTAATTAACTGCAGGGGCTTGCGCCTGCAGGGAAGAGCGTCCCCACAATCAAAAACCCCTCTAGCGAGGGGGAATCTGACGAAGTCTGCTATATCGGCCGCATCCGTCTAAACCTTCGATACACGGTGCCATAAATCAACTTGGCATCTTCGGAGAGGTGGACGGATAAAACCATATAGCATCTGCCCCGAATCTCAGGACAGACGTCATCGCGTCGTCGGCCGCCGTTCGGAGGGGAACAGATTCTGGCACGCCCGGTGGGACCTTTTCCTCTTTCCACTCCACACTTCGTGTGTCGTCTTCGCGAACCAATCGCGGTTTGTTAACTGGTTGCCTTCGGATTTTCGAGTTACTAAGATTTGGTCTTTTGCCTGGCGCAGAACTCAAGCATCAATGGCCTCTAACTGCACCAACTGCTCGAAGTGCCACTGCAACGGACGCTCCACCTCCCCTGGAAGTGTAGCATATGAGCCACAAGCGGCCTCCTTCCTCGCTCTGCCGGTAGAACAAGTGACCCAGGACACCACCGGCCTGTTTTTCGGGACCATGATCCCGCCTACAAGCTTCTCTATGCCAATACTTACATCGGAAGTGAACAAGAAGTCGGTCTTCGACCGGCTCACTGCCACGACGGCCCCTGTCAACGGGTCGCCCACTACCAAACCAACAGCCTCTGTTTTCGCCAGGATGGATCAGAACTCTAAATTGGCTGTCCCAAGGAAGGCAATAACTGCTGCTCCAGAAGTCGTCAAGACCGCTTCCCCTGTCAAAAAGTCAGTCTTTTCAAGACTGACGATTCCTGCTCCTGCCCCTGCTCGAGGATCTGTCTTCGACAGGTTGAATATCATCCCTCAAAAGACAACTTCAGTCTTTAAGAGGTTAACACCAGCGGTGCCTCATTCAGACAGGGGGCAAAAAGAAGCTGTCTCAATCTCCGAGCCAGTCCCAACGGCTCGTCATGCTCGACGTCGCCATTGGCAACGAGTGAGGAAGGCAGGGGGCAACTCCCCCTCAGGGCTAACTCTACCGGCTCCAGTGGTGGAAGTCAACGCTGCTGTTCCAACTGGGAACAGCTTTGAACTGCTGAGGAGGGTGCGGAAGAACTCTCCAACCGCTACACTGAAAAGATCTCCTCCGCCCGCGGAGAGAGTTCCGGAAGCAAAACAGGAACAGCCCCCTTAACGGCTGTCCTAAAAAATTTATAAAGTTTGGTGGAGAGTTCAAGACTCCGTAATTGACCCAGATCGCTCTCGTCAACAGAAAATGGCGAAAGTGGAAAAAGAAAGGGACCGTCCGATCAGACAGGAAAGGATGACAGTCGCTAGGGTGCCCACTGCAACGGCTCCTTCAACTTCAACGGCCCACAAAAGAAGAAGGCCGGAGAAAACCCCCGTGCCGGCGACAAATATCAGAGATGGTGAACCCAAACGCCCTAAGTCTGGGGGCATGGTAGTTCATACCGTCTACGTGGCGTCTGGTAAAGAGGACAGTCGCATATCAACAGGTCATAGACCGCACACGCGGTCAGTGACCAAGGCGCAGGAGCAGCAGCAGAAGCTCCAAGAGATGATGAACGCTATGGCCGCACTTACAGGGCCAAAAGAAAATACTGAAACGTCCTCGGATGAACGCCAGGAGGAAGAAACCGACACCGAATTCCTTCGTCGAATATTGGAGAAGAAGGACAAAGAGGCTGCTGAACAAGCAGCCAACATACAGCTTATGGGCCTCCTCTTCCAAGATATGATAGGGATGATGATACAACAGGATCCTCCGGCTGAAGAGCCCCCGATCGTCCTTGGAGACGATAGGGGAGAGACATCAATCCTCCGCCAGCTTTGTCAACAGCTAAGGAGGATACAATCTCCAAAGCTGATTTGGACGAGTACATAGCCCAGGAAATACGTGTTCATCATGCGACTGAAGCAGCCGGCCAGGTCGTAAAAACAGGGCGGCCATATCCAAGTTGGTACGACCAAATCAAGTACCCGCCGGGTTACACAATTCCCAAGTTCCATGTCTACAAGGGGACAGGCAATCCTCACCAGCATGTTGCCCAGTTCAGAGCACTCTGCGGTAACACCGGCGGTGATGACAAGCTGTTGCTTCGCCAGTTTGTTGGAACCTTATCAGATACGGCGTTCGAGTGGTACTCTGAGCTCCCGAACGACTCTATTAAAACCTTCGCGGAGATGGAGCTGCTGTTTACTCAGCGTTTTGCAAGCGCCAGTGAACGCACCCCGATGACGGCACTGATTAACGCCAGGGTAAAGCCAGGCGAGACGTGGGTTCAGTACGCTATACGATGGCGGAACTTATGGTCGAAGTGCGAGCAGCGCATTGAAGAAGCTCCTGCGGTGGGTATGTTTGTGGGAACCCTTGATCCGCAAGTAACCATCTCGCAATTTATGATGTTTTTCAAGCCGACTACCTTCCAAGCCTTGATTGACAAGCTAGCACAAATGGATCAGATGGGCCATAAACCCCCTCTTCCAAAGCCGGACTCTCGAAATGACAAAGGAAAAGGAAAATCAATCGTTGTCGCTAATGCTCAACAACAACCGAGCGAATCGAAGCCGGTTGTTCGTCAAAATAACATGCGCCCGTACATAGCCCTTGAGGAGAGGATGGGACGTTCTTACTCTTTCCCCGCGATAAAACGAGAAGGTTATTCGAGATGGCGTTGCGCAACCGACTCATAAATCTGCCGGATCCAAAACGTCCGTTGCAACCAAGTGATGTCAACGAGCCCAACTACTGTCCTTATCATCGAGTACTGGGCCATTCGATCGAAGATTACTACGTTTTCAAAAATTGGCTTGAAAACCAGTACCGACAGGGCAAATTCGCGTTATCTGACAAATGGAAGGTGAATCCCCCGCAGCCCCACACCTCTAAGGGGACGAATACGGCGGGGGAAACATGCTCCGTCGTTGAAGAAGCTCCTTGGGAGGTTGTATTATCAGCCAAGACAAAGAGGATGCTAAACGATCTTCAGACATGTCCAGCGATTAGGTGGAAGAACCCGTTGGAACCGCAGGTCATTGAGGGGATGTTGAAGCCACGTCCAACTCCAAAGATCGATGGAGGTGGCCCAAGCATTCATAACCAGCCGTTGAAATCTTCGAAAAAGAAGAAGAAGAAATCTAAGAAGCCCGTGAAGCATGGCGACAAGCGCACGGACTTGCAAAAACAAATTGACGCGCTGGAGGAATACAACCAGAAGGCACGGACTCCCATTACATTCCAAGAGTTCCTCAATCACGTCTTTCAAGAGGAAGATAAGGGAGAAACTTCATCTGATGAGTCTGAAGAATATGTAGCGAGCTGTCATGTGATTTCCCATTCGTTCATGGGCGATGAAAAGACTCCTTGCACTGAAACGCTGGGGGCAGATCTTGAATCAAAAATTCTGGGGCCATCGGATGAAGTAATTGACGCATTCCTCAATGAAGCTCGGTTGAAAAGTAAAGCTGATCGAGAACGCGAGGCGGTCATATTTGAAAAGGCCAAGCGTCAGCGACTTGATGAAAGAGCTGAGACGATCTCGCTGGAGCAAAACACCTCCACTACCGACAAATGCCAATTCAAAATGAGGAAAAAGTTCGCTAAAGCCGTGTTAATGGGTATGAAGCTACCATCCTCCGAGGGAAGTGTTACTGGTGAAGCGGAAATGCACCCCTCCTATTGCTTGTATCATCGGAAGATTTCGCACCCTACTGAAGAGTGCAAAGCTTTCGATAGATGGTGGCAAGGATATGTTGCTCACCGGCAGCATTTTAAGCGGGAAAAGCGCAAGACTCGCCGAGAGCAGAATGGTACGACTGAAGGCCTAAACAGAACTACCGGCGATTGTCGCATGGTTAACACCAGTGGGTCACAAGTGCCTACATTCGGGAGCGATTCTGATGAGGAGCTAGAACTTGCCCCTCTCTTTAAAGAGTCCACTTCAAGAAAAGAAGAAGAGCCGAAGGTTTGCGAAAATATTCGGCTGCGGAATCAGACGCTGCCTGAAAAGAATCTCGGACCCTCAAACAGAAAAGATAAAGAGAAAGAAAAGGTCTCTGAAGATATCGTCTTAGATGACCAAGTGGTGGAGGAGCTAAGTGCCAAGGACCCGCCAAAGAGGAATAAGGTGGATTACAACATCTTAGTGCATCTGAGGAAGCTACCCTCACAGCTCAGCATTCTTGACGCCCTTTTGCTATCAAAGGAGGCGAGAGATTCATTAATCAAGGAACTACAGGACCCGGAGCAGTTCAAAGCTTTCCTGGCCGAGGAAAAGATGAAGGATGAATTGGAGGAAGTGCACACGGCATATGTCACTTTTGGTGATGAAGACCTTCTCCTTGGGACGTGCGAACACAATCGCCCCCTCTATGTCTCAGGATACTGCCACGATATAAAGATAGGCAAAATCCTAATCGACAATGGATCCTCCGTTAATCTCCTCAATGTGCGGGTGTTAAAAGAAATCTGCATGAGCGTCCAGCACCTTGCTCGTGACAAGATCACCATCTCCGGGTTCGACTCCCAGTCATCAAGAACTCTTGGGTCTGTGATACTGATGCTACGCTTCGGGCTACTCGTCACGGACATTAAGTTCCACGTCATAGACGCCAAGACATGCTACAACGCTTTGCTCGGCCGACCATGGTTACACGAGTACAACATCATCCCTTCTACGCAACATCAGTGTATGAAGTATTTTAAGGATGGTTTCGAGTATACCGTGACGGGAGAACTGAACCCGTTCTCTGTGAACGAGGTCCGCAAATATGAAGATGCCAAATACTTCTTACCGGATTTCGAAGACACGGAGAGGTGTCACAAGCCGGAGAACAAAACTAACGCCACCATCCCTGTCTTCGGCAGTGATACCGAGGAGGAAGGGGAGATAGTTTATTCAGGTTCGCCCCAACACAATAAGCCAGGGCCATCTACTCCCGCTTTGATTTTTGGTAGCGACTGGGAAGATGAGGTCCATGCTGTATTCTCTGCTCGACCTTCAATACAAATGCCCGCTGACGAAGAACAAAGTCTACAAGTCGCCATGGTGCCGCTTAAACACTATAAAGAATTGGATGCACTTAATATTTACAATATAGAAGAGCTGCAAACGTTCTATGTCCCTCCCAGGCGAGAAAGCGAAAAAGCAATTCTGTTCTACCGCTCTGAAGAAATCAAAGTGGAGAAAGAGATCTGGCATGGCGCGGATCCTACGCTCGACAGGCTCCAGCCTATCCGTCTTCCCAGATATTATACGGAAGGTTTGAAAAAGATGCTGAAGCGCCAGGGGATATCCTTCAAGCAGACCGTTCGAAAAGCTAAGTTCTATGACAAAGTCTGGAACGTTCCCGGGACTCAACGCAAATTGCCTATTGGGAGAATGGAGACAAAAGGATTTGGATACATCCGGCCAAAGAAACGAGAGCTACTAAACGGTTGCTACGTCGTATATGACTTTGATGAAGAAGCGGATGTTCAATGGAAGGACGCTAATCCTGAGCCAGTGAAAGTTCCAGATGCAAAGGAGCCCAGTCCGTCGTTCAAAGAACAAATTGACAAACATATAAGGGAAGCTGGTCAAAAAGTTCGAGACGATCACAATCGCGAAATGGCCATCTACGAGAAAGCCAAAAGGCAACGTCTCCTTCAACAAGCTATGAAGGACGAAAATGCCGCCCCCTGTCAACCTGTAATAAAAAAGGCTCGACGCAGAGGCAGAAATAAGTCGAAAGGCCAAAAAAGCGCTCAACAGCAACAAAGTAGGGCTAAGAGGCCACGCAAACGGGAGTCGAGCATTATTGATCTATCCCTCATGAAGAAAATGGGTCGAGCGTACTCGTTTCCTCGGGACAAGACGAAGAAGATACTTGATCTTACTCTAAAACATCAAATGCTTACGCTGCCGGAGTCTAAAAACCCCGAACAAGCAGGCGAAGTCTCTGACCCAAACTATTGCTCTTACCATCGAGTAATAGGGCATCCTCTTGAAGATTGCTTCACCTTCAAGAATTGGGTTGAAGATCAGTATCAGCTTGGCAAGTTCGCTCTGTCTGACAATTGGAGGGTAACGCCGCCACAGAAGCACGAACCCAAGGCCACAAAAGAAGAACCGGTTCTACATTGGGATTGGAAGTGAATTCATACTTGTCACATGATAAAAATATTAAAAGAAGAGCCCGAGAACATGGACAGCCTTCTCTGGTGCTTCGAGAACAGCAATGATGAGGTGATCTCAGAATTTCCACCAGATCCGAAAGAACTGGAAGATGGGATACACACCACTGCAGATAACCTCAAGAAAATTGAGTTGGGAACAGCGAATGACCCGCGACCGACATTCATCAGCAAGCTGCTATCTGAAGAAAGGGTGGCTGCGTTAAAGGACGTGGTTCTACAGCATAGAGATTGCTTCGCATGGAACTATTCCGAAATGCCGGGACTAGATCCAGAAATTGCTGTGCACAAATTGGCGGTATCCCCGGACATCAAGCCGGTCAAACAGGCGCCGAGGAGAATGCGGCTGGAGCTTGAGATGAGCATCAATGCCGAGGTCAAGAAGCTGATCGACTCTGGCTTTATTCAGGAGGTTCAATACACTGAATGGATCGCCAACATCGTCCCGGTAATGAAGAAAAATGGGACAGTGCGCATATGCGTAGACTTCCGGGATCTTAATAAAGCTTGCCCGAAGGACGATTTCCCAGTACCAGTCACCGAACTGATGATAGACAATACGTCCACTCACGATGTTTTCTCCTTCATGGACGGCTCGTCAGGATATAATCAGATAAAAATGCACCCAGAAGACCAGAAGCGCACCGCCTTCAGGACTCCTCTGGGTATATTCTGCTACAAGGTGATGCCCTTCGGTTTAAAGAATGCCGGTGCCACCTACCAAAGGGCCATGACGAAGATCTTCGATGACCTTATACACAAAATCGTCGAATGCTATATCGACGATCTCGTGGTTAAAAGCAAATCATACGAGGAACATCTCGAGCATCTGAAGACCGTATTTCAACGTTTTCGACAATACAACTTGAAGATGAACCCTCTCAAGTGTGCATTCGGAGTTTCCTCGGGCAAATTCCTGGGATTCATCGTCCGACACCGAGGTATTGAAATAGATCCGTCTAAGATCAAGGCGATCATGGAAATGCCTCCGCCGAGAACCCTCAAACAGCTGCGATCTCTCCAAGGGAAGCTCGCATACATACGGCGATTTATAGCCAATCTTTCAGGCAAGTGTCGTCCTTACAGCCACCTGATGAAGAAGGGAACCCCGTTCGTCTGGGATCAAAAATGCCAAAGTGCGCTAGCCGAGATCAAGCAATACTTGCAGAACCCGCCAGTGTTGGCTGCTCCGGTCAAGGGAAAACCCCTCATTCTTTATACAACCGCCCTCGAAGGTTCCTTAGGCGCATTATGGGCACAAGAGAACGATCAAGGGAAAGAAAGAGCACTCTACTACTTAAGTCGAGTTCTGCTAGGGGAAGAAAGCAATTACTCTCCTATCGGAAAACATTGCTTGGCACTGATCTTTGCGATAACAAAGCTCAGACACTATGCGTTAGCACATGAAGTCCGCCTCATTTCGAAGGTGGACCCTCTTAAATATTTAATGTCAAAGGCCATATTGACGGGACGACTCGCTAAATGGGCTCTGCTCTTGATGGAGTTCTCGATAACGTATCAACCTCTCAAAGCAGTGAAAGGCCAGGCCATTGCCGACTTCCTCGTTGAGCACCCGATACCTGCCGATTCTCCTCTGAATTGCGATTTGCCAGATGAACATGCGTTTGACACTATCGATGGGAACGATACCCGATGGGAACTCTATTTCGATGGAGCATCTTCCATGAAAAAGCGCAAACAAAGTACCCCTATAATCAAATCGGGGGTAGGCCTTATCTTCGTGACTCCACAAGGAGGGATAATGCGCTTTGCTTTCTCCTTGACAGAACCGAGGACAAATAACGAAGCCGAATACGAAGCCTTGATAGCAGGCCTCGAAATCGCCATTGACATGGGAATTGAGAACCTCCTCATATACGGAGATTCTCAACTGGTCGTTAGTCAAGTAAATGGCGACTACCAGACGTGCAAGCCAGAATTGGTGAAGTATGGCGAAAAGGTGCAACAACTGTTGACCCAAATTCCCTCTATACTTTGGAAAGCATACCGCGCGCGGAAAACAGCAAAGCAGATGCGTTGGCCAAACTTGCTAAAGAACTGGCTGACGAGAACCTCGATGACGTTAGAATCGTGGTACAAAGCCGTCGGGTGCTTGCCCCAGCAGAAATATCTCCGGAATCATCCGAAGAAAAAGGAGAAACTGAACAGACGACCTTACAAATAAAAGAACGAGAAAAGGCTGAGGACTGGAGGAAAGTCTTCATAGACTACTTTAAGTCCCATCGAATGCCCGAAGATGCGTCCACAAGACATCAGCTCATGAAACGAGCTCTGTCTTTCGCCTTCGTCAATGATACTCTATACAAGAGGTCATTCAATTCTCTGTGGCTGAGATGCCTAGGACCTGACGAAGCAGAGAGAGTCGTTCAGGAAGTTCATGACGGAATCTGTGGTTCTCACCAAGCAGGCCCAAAGATGAAGTTGAAGATTAAACGAAGGGCTACTACTGGCCCACGATGATTCAGGACTGCCTCAAATATGCGAAGCAATGCCACTCATGCCAAATCCATGGGGACTTCATCCATCAACATCTAAATCCATTACATCCAACGGTGGCTAGCTGGCCGTTCGAGATGTGGGGAACTGACATAGTCGGCCCCATCGAACCAGCATCGTCTAGAGGACATCGTTTTATCCTGGCGACGACTGATTACTTCTCTAAATGGGCAGAAGCAGTACCGTTGAGGGAAGTGAAGACGGAGAATATCCTCCATTTCTTCAAGACGCACGTCATATATCGGTTTGGAACGCCAAGACGGATCATCTCCGATAACGGGCCAGCCTACAGAAGCCACAAGATCAGTCGCTTCGCACAGCAGCATAATATAGATTGGAGATATTCTTCAGTTTATAATCCATGAGCCAATGGTCTAGCCGAGGCCTTCAACAAGACCCTGACAAAGATCATGAAAAAGACGGTGTCCCGAAATAAGAAAGACTGGCACGAGAGACTGCAAGAGGCTCTTTGGGCGTACCGAACTACATTCAAGGCGGCCATGAACACAACGCCATACGCGTTGGTATTCGGTACAGAAGCAGTACTCCCCCTCGAGATAGAGTTACCCTCTCTGCGAGTGGAAGTCCACTACGAGCTGACGAACGAAGAAAACTCTCACCTTCGGCTTGAGGAGATTGACGCCCTTGAAGAAACACGGCTCATAGCGCAACAAAATCTGGAGGCCTATAAAGCAAAGATGACGCGCTCATATGAAAAATTGACCCGACCGAGGACATTCCGCCAAGGCGAACTTGTGCTGGTGGTCAAAAGGCCTATGATCCCCAATCGCGCCAAGCGGGGAAAATTCGAGCCAAACTATGAAGGCCCGTACATCATAGACAAAGTCTACCAAGGTGGGGCCTATCTACTCATGGACATGCACGGTGAAAGGCCTTTCAGGCCAATAAACGGTCGCTTCCTAAAGAAATACTACGCTTAATGAGCCACAGCCTAGGTCAATGGTAGATGACGACGACTATGTCCGCTCGCTATCTTCATAAGCTCAAGCTTTATAAGCAATAGCCAGCCTTCTCCATGACGGACCGAGACATCCTTAAACTAATAGCGGACCGAAAAGTCCTTAAACTAATACCGCAGCATCCGTAGGCCGATGAGATAAAAAAAGAAGAAAAATATCATAAATAAAAACGGTTTGTCCATAAACAAAAAGGGCACGGATGAAAACCCGAAAGGGCTCCGTGAGTAAAAACAGCAGGGCTACCGTGTTCGTGAAAACCCGAAAGGGCGCGGCCTCGTAAAAAAAAAGAAGAAGAAAATAAAAAGAATAAAAAAAGGTATGTCCATAAGCAAAATGGGCACGGATGAAAACCCGAAAGGGCTCCGTGAGTAAAAACAGCAGGACTACCGGCGAGTGTTTGTGAAAACCCGAAAGGGCGCAACCTCGTTAAAAGACACTTATAGGGTCCTCTCGACCTTGTAAGGAGAAACCACCTGCGTGAGATCCTTACGACTCACAAGGGAGCAACACACTTAGGGATCCCCACGATTCCTAAGGAGGAAATACACTTGCGAGATCCTCACGACTCGTAAGGAGAACTCTCTTATGAGACCCTCACGGCTCATAAGATTTGAAAGTCTTAAGTTATAAAGACCTAAACCTGTGCTTAAGCAAACCCCCCACAACTTTAGATATTGCCCTACAAGTGGTCCAATACCGGCTCTTGTATACAATCCACGGGCACGAATAAACAGTTCCCTAATCAAGTCCCATTCGAGACTGGGGATATGTTCGCATGGTGAATAACCCTTGTAAATCCTCTCGATTTATGAGGACAAAAACCTCCTGTAGGATCCTTATGACTTACAGAGGAACAATCACTTAAGAATCCTCATGATTCCTAAGGAGAAAATACACCTACAAGATCCTCACGACTTGTAGGGAGAAATACCTTTGTGAGACCCTTACGGCTCATGAAGCCAAAAGTCTTAGCCGACAGGACCTTAACCCTGATCGCTAAGCCACCTTTGTTTGACATCGACAGAGGCAGATGATGATTCGCTCCTGGCAATATCCCAGTTGTAGCGGTGCTGATGCCGAAATCGGTGTCTAATTTCAGGTTTACGGCGGAAAGCCAGTAGGCCGCACATGCATACGAAATAGCCGAAATGATGGGGCAACTTGCAATAAAAAGCAGCAAGTAAAATGTATGCATCCAAAATAGCCAAAATGATTGGGCAACTCGCAATAAAAAGCAGCGAGTAAAAATAGAATAAACAGCCGAAATGATTGGGCACCGCGAAAAATAGCCGAAATGATTGGGCAATCGCGACCTTCGCGATATAAAAGCTGAAATGATAGAGCATCGCGGAAATAAAATTAAAAAATGATGATAAAACTTTGGCCTTGCAGTTAAGATCACATCGATCCCTGTATACAATCCAAGGGCGCAAACGAAGCGGGAACCATACTTTCCCAACAGGCTTCGCTAGGAAACAAAGTCAAATCTCAACAGTTCATCCTAACTCCGAAGAAACCAGTGCCTTTGGAAAATTCCTCAACTCTGGGAAACAAACAATCCTTGACGAGAGCCTCCTGATCCGCGTCGACTCGCAGAGTAACCAGTGCCTCCATGGGAAATTCTCGACCCGTTTCAACACCAAGGAAACAAATAATCCTTGGCGCTAGGGAAACAAATAATCCTTAGCAAATCCTTCAACTCAGGGAAACAAACAATTCTTGACGAGAGCCTCCTGATTCGCATCGACTCGCAGAGCAACCAGTGTCTCCGTGGGAAATGCTCGATCCGTTTCAACACCAAGGAAACAAATAATCCTTGGCACTAGGGAAACAAATAATCCTTAGCAAATCCTTCAACTCAGGGAAACAAATAATCCTTGACGAGAGCCTCCTGATTCGCATCGACTCGCAGAGCAACCAGTGTCTCCGTGGGAAATTCTCGATCCATT
Organism: Agapanthus africanus; assembly: GCA_030015575.1. Taxonomy (NCBI): domain Eukaryota; kingdom Viridiplantae; phylum Streptophyta; class Magnoliopsida; order Asparagales; family Amaryllidaceae; genus Agapanthus; species Agapanthus africanus. The sequence continues at coordinate 114,137,340 of CM057350.1, forward strand.
TCAACACCAAGGAAACAAATAGTCCTTGGCGCTAGGGAAACAAATAATCCTTAGCAAATCCTTCAACTCAGGGAAACAAACAATCCTTGACGAGAGCCTCCTGATTCGCATCGACTGGCAGAGCAACCGGTGTCTCCGTGAGAAATTCTCGATCCATGTCAACACCAGGGAAACAAATAATCCTTGGCGCTAGGGAAACAAATAATCCTTAGCAAATCCTTCAACTCAGGGAAACAAACAATCCTTGACGAGAGCCTCCTGATTCGCATCGACTCGCAGAGCAACCAGTGTCTCCGTGGGAAATTCTCGATCCGTGTCAACACCAGGGAAACAAATAATCCTTGGCGCTAGGGAAACAAATAATCCTTAGCAAATCCTTCAACTCAGGGAAACAAACAATCCTTGACGAGAGCCTCCTGATTCGCATCGACTCGCAGAGCAACCAGTGTCTCCGTGGGAAATTCTCGATCCGTGTCAACACCAGGGAAACAAATAATCCTTGGCGCTAGGGAAACAAATAATTCTTAGAAAATACCTCAACTCAGGGAAACAAACAATCCTTGACGAGAGCCTCCTGATTCGCGTCGGCTCGCAGAGAAACCAGTGTCTCCGCGGGAAATTCCCGATTCGTTTCAACTTGCAAGATGAAGCCTCAGGCAGCAGGGATTAAAAAACTTGCTTCCTGAACAATGGGACCCTGCAAGTCGATCTAAAACGGTCTCTTGCATACTATTCACGGGTCTCACTCTCCAAAGTCGGGTTCCGACAAGGAGGGAAACAACCGCTTACGGGTCCTCTCGACTCGTTAGAGGGAAACATTTCTCTTATAGGATCCTTACGATTTATAAGAGAAAACCACACTTAGGAATCCTCACGATTCCTAAGGAGAAAACCCACCTACGAGATTCTCTCGATCCGTAGGGAGAAAAGTCTCTATGAGACCCTCACGGCTCATAGAGTTGAAAAGTCTTAGGCGGCAGATCTGAACCTGCGGCCTAAGCCATCGCTATCTCTTGGAGAAATTAAGTTATCTGCCAATTATGTTTATCAAGACACCATGCTGATAATAGGAGAAAGAAGAAAGCGACAGAAAGAACATTTGATTGGCATTAGATCGAGCATTCGAGACACACTCATTCATGTATGGGCAAGAGACTTAGAGCGACGAATAAGACAAGCTGGGATAAAACTTCTTCATTAATCTTACCAAAAATTCTTACAATCATAAAAGCAATAAACGAAAAATATTATTACAATGGAATAACCTCAGATCCAGGGCACGGATTGAGGAATTCAAAAGTAAGGCCATCCAGAGTTCTTCTGGCCTTTCTGATTAATCTTGTGCGCAGCCTCTCGCGCTCCTGTGTGTCAAGATCCTCGGCAAGCCCTCCCAGCCTTCGATAAGCAGCGACTATCGTCGTCTGCTGGAAAATTTGATGTAGGATGTCGATGAGGCTGTCCCGCCGTTTCTTCGAGATCAGCCCCGTTAGGTACACTGAATGCACCTTGTCTTCGGCATCATCCAGCGCATTGAGCGGTAGGGCCTCGTGAAACCCCGGAAGTGCTCTCCATATTGCTCCCAGCACGACCTTCAAGAGAGCTGAACGACGAGGAAGCAGCCAACCACTGCTTGCGTTGAGGCGACCCATGACCTCCGCACACTGGGCATCCGTAAACTCCTGGTTCTGATGACGGCCCAGTGCGCGGATATCGTCGTAGGTGATGAACTCGTGCAAACTGTATAGACGCACCGCCATTATGCCTGGAGGATATATCACAGGAAGATTAGCGATAAAAAGAAAAATAATATACACAGAGGGTTAAACTCCTCGAGAGCAGTGCTCTGCAAACAGGACTGACTACCAAAATCCTAATAGGGGGAATTTAAATAAATCCCCCGAGAACTCTAAGATTGTTACTATTAAAAGATGATATAATACTCCATTTTTAATTCTCATTATCCATATTCGAACTCTTAAGAGTTCATTTTTTTTAGATCAAAGAGATCTATGTTTTGCCAAAGACGCAAAATTCTGTTCATGAGTTAAGAAACCCTGAAACAGATTTCTGAGAGCAAAGACTCTATTTGGTGAAACCCCAAAGGGATTTTCTTTAGATCAAAGATCTATGAGAGCAAAGCTCTATTAATTAAAATTGATTTAATTTAAGATTAATTCTTACTTAAATAGTTTCTCTTAAAGAAAATCTAACTCTGAGAGTTCTTGAAGGTAAGAGCAAAGCTCTGAAGTTTCTAAAAATGAGAATTTCAAAGATGACAATCATCTGTGTAGGACCAAAAGTCCTATTTATAGGTATCAAGTGCCCTTTCAACTTCCAAAGTTGCCGCAACGGTTGGAATTCCGCCACCGTTGCGCTCACGTTTGGGGCCACGTAAGCGCAACGGTAGAGGGGCATTTGTTTACCCCAATCAGACCAAAGCTCTGTTCAAATTCCGAGGCGGGAGATGAAGCAACGCTTCATCTTCCCCCAATCAGAGCAAAGTTTTGCTTTGAAAATTTAAACTTTAATAAATGAAGCAACGCTTCAGATCCTTTGCTCTGCGCGCAACGCGCCACATGTCAGGCGCAGATGCATCAGCGCAACGCCCAAGAAGACGCGCCCAATCAGAGCAAAGCTCTATTTAAGGCAAAGTTAAAGGAAGCAACGCTTCAGTTGCGCAAGCGCTGCGCTGCGCGACACGTGTCAGCGCAGATGCGCTAGCGCAGTTGCGCTGTGTCTTGCGCTGCGCGACACGTGTCCCGTGCTGCGCGACACGTGTCACGCGCTGGGGCGTTTGCGCTAAACAGAATTAAGATTTCAACGAAATCTTTCTGTTCTTGTCAAAACAAGAAGATTTTCTTCTGTAAAACAGAAGCCTTTGGATCAAAGATCTAACGGTGGGGAAAATTCCCCAAATCACTCAGAGAAAGATCTCTTTAACTAATTTATGGGCACTATAAAAAGGACCTAGACCTCAATTCAAAGGCATCAACATTTCTTGAAAAAATCAAGAGCTTTAAACAGAGAAAACTCTGAGAAAAATTTCAAGAAAAAGGTAAAAAACCTTCACAAGAGAGAAGAAATTTCTTCTAATAGATCATTGATCTAAAAACCAGATCAATGATCTTCATTTAATAAACAGTACTTCGCCCTTCTTATGAACCATTGGTTCTTTAAAAGAAGAAAAAACAAAATAAAAAAATAATAATAATAGTGCTTTGCACTTTTATGAACCTTTGGTTCTTGAAATAAAAAGAAAAACTTGTTTTTCTTTGATCTAAATTAGATCGAGGAAACGAATAGTGCTTTGCACTTCTTCTTATGAACTATTGGTTCCTGAATCTGAAAGATTCTTAAATCATAGTGCTTTGCACTTGCAAACTGCGCTGTTGCGCTCTTGGATTGGCGCAAGCCACCAGAGCGCGCCACGTGTCAGCAGCGCAGGCGCAGCGCATTAGCGCAGCGCACTGCGTTTGCGCGACACGTGTCAGCACTACAAGCGCTTGCGCTCTCTGATTGGCGCAAAGCGCCTGATAAATGCAATGCATTTCCTAAAGGGCCAGGCCCAAGTCAAAAGTCTGAACAGACCAAAAATAATGCTATGCATTATTTAAAGGGGCAGAGCCCAATTGAGAGGTCCAATGGACCAAAACAAATGCTCTGCATTATAATAAAAGGGCAGAGCCCAGTCAAAATGGGCATAAATGCTATGCATCATTCTAAAAAGGGGAAAGCCCAAACAAAGGTCTAACAGGCCAAATGCAAACAAAATGTGGACATTTTCAACTGGACTTAGCCCAAATTTGGCCGTAAGTCCTTAAATCAAATTGACTGAGCACGGCTGCTCCCTAAATCAATTTACGACCGGTTCAAGGGTACATCTCCGAACTCCTCTGACACCCATCGTTGTAATCCTTCAACGACGTCAGAGAGGTGACGGGTCCCGACGACCACACATCAATATGGACTGCGGGGTCCTTAAACTCGTAGACCGAGACGTCCTTAAACTAATATTGGACCGAGACGTCCTTAAACTAACAATAGACCACCACGTTCCTAAACTGGCAATGGACCACTACGTCCCTAAACTAGAACATGGACCACCACGTCCCTAAACTGGAACAATGGAGCCTCCAAATGCTCTTTTGCCGGATCTAAACGGTCCCGTTTAAGTTGATCTTAGCCCCAAACACGGCTAACGTATCCTTAAACATTCAAATGGACTATAAAACTCTACATCAACTTTGGTTCAATGGTACATCTCTGAACTCCTCTGACACCTATCGTTGTAATCCTTCAACGACGTCAGAGAGGTGATGAGTCCCGACGGGCATATATTAAATAGATCACCACATTAAGTTGATCTTAGTCTCAAAACAGGACTAACGTATCCTTAACGAATATTTAAGTTGATCTTAGCCTCAATACGGCTAACGTATCCTTAAACTAAAAACACCAAACCCAAATCTAAGTAAATACGGATTTGGACTAATCCACGTCCTACGGGCGACGGCATTACTCAGTCTCCGTATACAATCCACGGGCAACCACAAACAAAACAAACACATACGACACGAAGTGAAATTCTGGAGAAGGAGAAAGTGGTTACCGCGATGCGGTGGCGTAATTAACTGCAGGGGCTTGCGCCTGCAGGGAAGAGCATCCCCACAATCAAAAACCCCTCTAGCGAAGGGGAATCTGACGAAGTCTGCTACATCGGCCGCATCCGTCTAAACCTTCGATACACGGTGCAATAAATCAACTTGGCATCTTCGGAGAGGTGGACGGATAAAACCATATAGCATCTGCCCCGAATCTCAGGACAGACGCCATCGCGTCGTCGGCCGTCGTTCGGAGGGGAACAGGGAAGAACGACGAGGAAGCAGTCGTCCATTATACGCACCGAAGCGACCCATAATTTCAATGCACTGGGCGTTTGTGAACTCATGGTTTTGGGAATGGCCGAGTGAGCGGATGTCTCCGTAAGAGATAATCTCATCGAGATCATACAAATGAGCAGCCATAACGTCTGAAAAAGAAAATCAGTGAAAATTAGTAAATAGACTGATTAGGAAAAAGCTTATCGAGACAGACACGAAGATTTAAACAAGTACTGGTTAAAACACCCAACGAATTTAATTCTATGCAATTAAGAAAGGAATCCTAAAAAGGATTTCGCATTTAATGGAAAGACCCCTCGGGCCAAGGAGTTAAACTCCCCGAGAGTAATGCTCTGCAGACAGGAGTGACAGACAAAGTCAATTATGAGGGGAATTAAAAATTCCCCGAGAATTCTGAGAGCTATGCTCTGTGAGGAAGATGGAGTAACCCATCAGAAACCCTGAAAGAAGATCTCTTTAGATCTATGGTTTCGAGAGAGCAAAGCTCTGTTAATGAAATCTTAAAAGGGTTTCCTTTAGGTCAAAGATCAATGAAGAGCAAGTCTCTATTAATAGGTAAAACCCTAGATCGTTAAAAAAAATTTACCTAAATTTTGGCAGAGTTTTGACTCTTGAAATTTCTTAAAATGAAAAGCTATGCTCTGCGGGAGAATAAAAATTCTCAGAAAACGAGAAGAAGATGAACAGAGTCATCTCAAGGGCCAAGGGTCCTATTTATAGGCGCTAAGCGCCGTTTCAATTCCTCGGTTGATCCAAGGGCAGAGATGTTGCCACCGTTGCACCCACATATGGGCCCCATGAGCGTAATGGGGGGCATTTGTTTCCCCAATTAGAGCAAAACTCTGTTCAGAATTCAAAATTTGAATTAAAGCTACACTTTTTAAAAGCGCTGCGCTATAACTAGCACACCTCGTGCAAAGCGCATAGGCACTAGCGCTAGATGCGTTGCGCTCCAAGTAGCGCACCATATGCAAAGCACGTGTGCGCTAGCGCTAAGAGCGCTGTGCTCCAAAATAGCGCACCATGGGCAGAGTGCATAAGCGCTAGCGCTGGAACTAAATGTTCCTCATCGTTGGATTAAATATCCAACGGATATGATTAAATCATCAATTAAAAAGAATGAAATTCTGTTGAAACTTTCCAAACAGAAAAGATTGTGCCCTGAATTTGGAACACCGTTGGATCAATGATCCAATGGTGATTAAAAATTACTAAAATACAGAATAAATTTTGTAAAGGGGGAAAGATTTCTCAATCTTGTTAAAAACAAGAAGATTATCTTTTGTAAATCAGAAGCCCTTGGATCAAAGATCCGACGGTGGGGAAATTCCCAAATCAATTAGAGAAAAGATCTCTTTAACTGATCGAACTGATCAGTTTGCCCTATAGAAAGGCCCCATGATTTCAAGTCTTATACAGAGAAACCCCCCATAAATTTTGAGAAATTCAAAGAAAAAAGAGCAAGTTCTCGGAAGAAAACTTTCTTCAAGGTAAAAAGATGATGACAATGAACTTAGAGATGAAATCATCTCATAATTTAAAAAGAAGAATTCACTTCTTTTAAAGATCATAGATCTAAAAAGACAAAAAGCCTTTCACAGAGAGATCAAAAGATCTCGTCATAGAATAAAAAAAGAATTTACTTCTTTCTCACAAATCATAGATCCAAAAAGGTAAAGCCTTTTATCAACATAAGAGATTTAAGAACCTTTGTTCTTAGAATCTTGAGACAAAGTCTCTTTTTACATCATAAAATTGATCATTTGCGCCTTTGCGCTCTTGAACTGCGCTTCTGCGCTCTTAGACTGGCGCTCAGCGCCGATGCACGACATGTGTCGCTTTGCGCTCTTGAAATAGCGCACCACGTCCATGGGCTGGCGCTCAGCGCCAGGCGCACCACGTGTCAACCACATGTGTGTCATTAAACTAATAGCGCTCTGCACTCATAAACTGGCATAATGCGCCCATCATCTGACGCTTAGCGCCAAGCGTGACACGTGTCCCTCTCGTGTGCGCTACTTGGCAGTAGCGAATTGCGCTCTTTGACTGGCGCAAAGTGCCAAGCGTGCCACGTGTCGCGCTGACAGAACATGAATTGTTCTCCAATAAGCCCAAGGCTGTGAGGAATGCTCAGCATTCAATAAAAGATAAAACATGGTCAGAATGCAAATCAATGCTTAGTTAAAAGGGCCAAGCCCAAATAAAAGCTCAACGGCTCAAAATAAAATGTTAAACATTTTAACCTGACTGGACTTAGCCCAAGTTTGGCCATAAGTCCTCAATTCATATTAATTGAGCACATCTACTCATAAATATTTTAACAGATCTTAGCCCCAAATTGAACTACAGATCTTTCAACCAACTCATATCGGTTCAAGGGTACATCTCTGAACTCCTCTGATAATTGTCGTTGTAATCCTTCAACGTCTTCAGAGAGGTGACGGGTCCCGACAACCATACATTTCATGGACTATGATGTCCTTAACCTGGACTGTGGGGTCCTTAAGGCCATGGACTATGATGTCCTTAACCTTGACTGTGAGGTCTTTAAACTCACGGACTATGATGTCCTTAACCTTGACTGTGAGGTCTTTAAACTCAAGGACTATGATGTCCTTAACCTCGGACTGTGGGGTCCTTAAGCCCATGGACTATGATGTCCTTAACCTTGGACCGAGATGTCCTTAAACTAACATTGGATCACCATGTCCTTAAACTGGTAATGGACCACCATCGTCCTTAAACTCGTAATTGACCGCAATGTCCCTAAACTAAACAATAGAGTCCAAATGCTCTTTTGTTGGATCTAAACGATCTCGTTAAGTTGATCTTAGTCTAAATTAGACTAACGTATCCTTAACATACGTTTAAGTTGATCTTAGTCTTAAATGAGACTAACGTATCCTTAAACCCAACCCCCAAACTCAAATCTAAGAGAATACGGATTTGGATTAATCCACGCCCTATGGGCGACAACATAAATTAGTCTCCGTATACAATCCACGGGCAACCAAAAACAAAACAAACACACACGATACGAAGTGACCATCTGGAGAAGGAGAAAGTGGTTACCGCGACGCGGTAGCGTAATTAACTGCAGGGGCTTGCGCCTGCAGGGAAGAGCGTCCCCATAATCAAAAATCCCTCAAACGAGGGGGGATCTGACGAAGTCTGCTATATCGGCCGCATCCGTTTAAACTTTCGATATACGGTGCCATAAATCAACTTGGCATCTTCGGAGAGGTGGACGGATAGCACCTATTAGCATCTGTCCTGAAATTCAGGCGAGACGGACCCTCGCAGTCGCGTCTCCGCATTTCGGAGGGGAACAGGTACGATCGCGGAGGTTTCCGAGACGGCAAGGATGGACAAAGCAATAGTGGATTTCGATGAGCTCGAAAAGTTGGTGAGTAGATTTATATCTACAGAGGAAGTCGGGTGGATGGTGTATAGCACCCCCACAACCATTTAACCAGGATAGTTATGCTATCTAGTTAGATTTTAATGATATGTTAGATAACTTAGCTTTATTAGATTAATGTTATTTCGTATCTAGTAGGTTATACATGTGGTTTTATTTGATATATGGTTATGATGACATACGTACGTTACGATAGATCTGTACGATATGGATATGATATTGGATGGACATTGTACGGGGGATCATACCATACTTGTGATAAGGAGGAGAGTGTGCCGATTACGGCCAAGTGTCATTTGGACTCGTGGAGTCATGAGTTATCCTGACTTGGAACGTTATGTTTGAGTGAGCTATACTCTTTTAAAAATCAACGTTTCGTTTTCCATTTTAAATGATAAATGACAGGGATGCGATACTATTTTCCAAAACGAATATCTATTTTAACTTAATGCAGCTTTCTTATTTCAAAATAACGTTTCGTTCCATTTTCAAAGATAACGGTATAGCTCATAGCAATTAGTTACGTTAATAATTACACGATACGCTTATCGATTATATACGTTCTTTTTTATACGAACACACTGATAGAATCTGCATAACTACCAATGGGTACTATGTTGCACGAGCACAGACACATATGTTACACTACACCTCATTGGTACTGCCATGACACTGTAGGACCACTATACCACGCGATGTGTATTTAAATGCCGATACGAGCCATTATGAATTCCCTATATCTGGAAAATTGGATTGTAATTATATGCTACGGATATGGGTAGAATTACTTTATACTTTAAAAACTTATAGAACACTTGAAAAAATACTAATAATTGCCATGCTGCACGAGCACAGGCGCGTATGCTACACTACACATCATTAGTATTGCCATGACACAGTAGAACTGTTACGTTTGTTTGCACGACTGACTATACTTATGTACAGTGCCTTTATTATCTGCTGAGTCATTGCGAATACCAGTACCATGGGTATTCGTATTCGATTATTATGAGTTTTTATGATGTTTTTACTTTCGATGATATATATCAGTGGCATGGGACAATGTTATATATATAATATCATCAGAGTGATATATGCAATTACTCTTCTTCTTTACTTAATATTTATGGATCCAAGATTGCAGAAGTTTCGAGAACAAGTAGAAGCGGGACTTCGAACGTACTTGTTAATTCATAAAGATGGTTCGTTACGATGTGGTAGTCGTTTATGTGTGCCCAAAGGAGATATTCGAGAAGAAGTCATAAAAGAGGCTCATAGTTCCACGTATTCAGTACACCTGGAAGGCACAAAGATGTACAGAGATTTGCGAAAACATTTCTGGTGGGAAGGCATGAAAAGGGAGATTGCTCGCTATGTATCGAAGTGCTTGGTGTGTCAGCAAGTCAAGGCTGAACAGCAAAGGATAGCTGGTTTGTTGCCACCACTTCCGATTCCTCAATGAAAGTGGAAAATATAACCATGGATATCGTGACAGCTTTACCATGGAGTCCAAGGGGCAATAATGCAGTTTGGGTTATTGTCGATCGATTGACTAAGGAAGCTCACTTTATACTGTTTCGAGTTGGTCAGTCGACGGAAGCTTTGGTAAAGCGGTACATGCAGGAGATTGTGTGATTGCATGGAGTACCCGTGAGCATCATTTCCGATCATGATACTTGATTTCTATAACACTTTTGGAGGAGTCTACAGGAAAGTTGGGAACTCACTTGAAATTTACCACGGCCTATCATCCTCAGACAGATGGCCAGTTTGAAAGAACGATCCAAACTCTTGAAGATATGTTGAGGGTATGCATGTTAGACTTCAAGGGTTCATGAGAGGATCATTTACATTTAGTGGAGTTTTCATACAACAATAGTTTTCAGGAAACAATATAGATGGCTCCATTCGAAGCATTGTACGGTCGTAAGTGTCGCTTACCTGTTTGTTGGGAATATATTGGATAAAGAAGATCGTTGAGACTGGAACTCATTATGCAAACTGTGGAGAAAGTTAACTTGATCCGTAATCATATGAAGGTGGCACAGGATCGACAGAAAAGTTAGGCTGATACTGGAAGAAGACCTTTGGAGTTCGCTATTTATGATCTTGTATTCTTGAAGATACTACCGACTAGAGGAGTAATCCGATTTGGTCGTCGAGGCAAGCTTAGTTCTCGATTCGTGGGGCCTTTCGGTATTATCGAGCGTGTTAGAAAGGTAGCGTATCGATTGGATTTACCACCATTCTTGGCGAGTGTTCATGACGTGTTTCATGTATCTCAACTCCGCAAGTATGTTTGAAATGAGACGCACGTCCTAGATCACTCAGAGCTGACAGTAATAGAGGACTTAATATATGAAGAAAGACCAACGGCGATTGTGGATCGATGAGAAAATGTTCTCAAGAATAGGGTGATCACTCTAGTGCTTGTTTCATAAGGAAATAGTTCACATGGAGAATCTACTTGGGAATATGAAGACGAGATTCGACAAAAGTTTCCTCATCTCTTTCCTTAGATCCGTATCTTCTTATCTTTTCCTGTTTCGTGAATTTCGAGAACGAAATTCTTTTGAAGTTTGATATAATATAAAACCCTAGTACAATTATGCGACATTAATTGGTCTTTTAACACTTGCTTTATATTTCTTCTATTCTATCTATTTGGTCGCGAATGATTTGAATAGTAGTAGTCATTATCCGACCCGACCCGTAAGTTTAGAACCCAATATGGTGCAAGATTGTATCTGAGATTTACCAGTCAAGTGTATCTATGTGAATCTAGTATAATACCTATATTAAATTTTTAGATGTTTGTATATCATATATCTAGATCATTGTTTCCTCCAATCAGAGCAAAACCCTGTTCAAATTTTGAAATTTGAAATGAAGCAGCGCTTCATAAAAGAGCTTGTGCCAGGAGCGCCGGCCCTAAGAGTCAAAAACTCTGAGGCAGCGCTCACGTGCAAAGCACGAGAGCGCTAGCACCACGTGCGCCGGCGCTAAGAGTCAAAGACTCTGAGGCAGCGCTCACGTGCAAAGCACGAGAGCGCTAGCGCCAAGTGCGCCAGCACTAAGAGTCAAAGACTCTGAAGCAGCGCTCACGTGCAAGGCATGAGAGCGCCAAGCGCTAGAACTAGATATTCTCTACCGTTGGATCAAAGATCCAACGAAGATGATAAATCATCAAATTACCAGAATAAAATTCTGTTGAGGGAATACTCCTCAAATCTTTCCAAACAGGAAAGATTGTGCTCTGTAAATCAGAGCACCGTTGGATCAAAAATCCAATGGTGATTAAAAATCACCAAGATACAGAATAAGTTCTGTATGGGAAAATATTTTCCCAATCTTGTTAAGTAACAAGAAAGACGTCTTCTGTAAAATAGAAACCCTAGGATCAAAGATCCAACGGTGGGAAACATCCCCAATTCAATTAGTGAAAAGATCTTCTTAACTGATTCAACAAATCAGCCTGCACTATATAAAGGTCCCAAGACTTCAAGTCTTGCAGAGGAGAACCCTCCATAAGTTTCAAGTTCCCAGAAAAGAAAAAAAAGAAGAGCAAGCTCTCAGAAGAAGAAAATTTCTTTAAGGTAAACAAAAAAAAGAGAAGAAGAGAGATCATAACATCTCCTTAATATTTGAGAGTTTTAACTCTCACATCATGAGAACTTAGTTCTCTTTCTAGATCACAGATCTACAAGACAAAATCTTTCACAGAAATGAAGAGATCATAGCATCTCATCAAAAAGAGAAGAACACAGTTCTTAGATCCATGAGACAAAGTCTCTTATAAATAGAGAATTTAATTCTCGGAGGACAGAACTCAGAACTAATCAGATCTGTTAAAGAAGAGCCTTAGCGCTCCAATTTTAAAAAGAAGCGCTCCAGCGCTCCAAGTCTGGCGCTCAGCGCCAAGCGCTCCACGTGCGCCTCATGTGAGCGCTACTTCAAAAGAAGTGTTTCAGCGCTCCAGCGCTCTAAGTCTGGCGCTCAGCGCCAAGTGCACCACGTGCTCTTCATGTGTGCGCTATTTCAAAAGAAGCGCTCAGCGTTCCAAATCTAGCGCTCAGCGCCAAGCGCACCACGTGCTCCTCACGTGTGTGCTATTTCAAAAGAAGCGTCTTAGCGCTCCAGGTCTGGCGCTCAGCGCCAAGCGCACCACGTGCTCCTCACGTGTGCGCTATTTCACAAGAAGCGCCTTAACGCTCCAGGTCTGTCACTCAGCGCCGAGTGCATCACGTGCTCCTTACGTGTGCACTGAGAGAACACAAAGTGTTCTTTAAATAAAGCCCAGTGCCATAAAGAGTGTTCAACACTCAATAAAAAAAAGAAAAAAAGGGTGTCAGAACCCAAAATTAATGCTCTGCATTATTGAACAAGAAGGGCCTGAGCCCAAACAAATGTTAACATTTTGTTCAAAAATGAATAGACTGAGTCCAAATAAGCGTTCGAACACTTTAATTTAATGGGCTGAGCCCAAGTAGGCCATAAATCCACCAATTTAGATTATCTGAGCCCATGTGCTCCCAATATTTTTAATTGGTCTTAGTCCTAAACCTGACTATAGATCCCCCAACCAATATTGGTTCAAGGGTACATCTCTTCACACCTTTGATATGTGTCGTTGTAATTCTTCAACGTCTTCAGAGAGGTGGCGGGTCCTGACAACCAGTCACTTTATGGATCGCAACGTCCCTAAACTAAACTTTATGGACTATGATGTCCTTAAACTTATGGACCGCAACATCCCTAAACTAAACCCCACAGACTATGACGTCTTTAAACTCCATGGACTATGATGTCCTTAAACTCTACGGACTATGATGTCCTTAAATTTATGGACCGCAACGTCCCTAAACTAAAACGATAGAGCCTAAATGCCCTGTCATCGGATCTAAATGATTTCGAACCCCCGTTGAGTAGATTTTAGTCTAAAATTAGACTAACGTATTCTTAATAAATGTTTAAGTTGATCTTAATCTCAATGAGATTAATGATCCGTAAACCCAACCCAAACCCAAACTTAAGATAATACGGATTTGGACTAATCCACGCCCTACGGGCGACAACATAAATTAGTCTCCGTATACAATCCACGGGCAACCAAAAAATAAAATAAACACACACGACACGAAGTGACCATTTGGAGAAGGAGAAAGTTGTTACCGCGACGCGGTAGCGTAATTAACTGTAGGGGCTTGCGCCTGTAGGGAAGAGCGTCCCCACAATCAAAACCCCCTCAAATGAGGGGGAATCTGACGAAATCTACTATAATGGCCGCATCCATCTAAACCTCCAATACACGGTGCCATAATTCAACTTGGCATCTTCGGAGAGGTGGACGGATAAAACCAAATAGCATCTGCTCCCAAATTCAGGCGAGACGACCTACGCGGTCCCGTCTCCCGTATTTCGGTGGAGAACAATTATCATATATCTTTTAATAGCCACAAGTTAAGAATAAATTATATTTTGTTAACTGTCATTATATGGTTGCCATCCCATATCTTATTTTTCTTTTATCTTTTACGTTTAAATCTCAAGATATCTAATATCAAATATTTACTAAATCTAGATATATTTTTAGAATCCTTTTAAATCTTAAATTAGGGGTATGGGTTATTTAAAATATATTCTAGCATTATGGTTGAAAAGTTTACATATGTGAATTATTTTTCAAAATATATTTTTGATGAGATTTTGGTGAAGATTGGTTGTAGTTTGATATTATCTATATACATTAAAACTAATATATATTTATAACCTAATTTAAACTATACTATATATATTTACATTAAACACAAAACCTCTCTCTCTCTCTCCACATAACATATCTCTTCCTCATCAATTTATATATTTTCCTTCTTCGTTCTTTAAGCCCGCACCCATTCTCGCCGACGCAACTCCAGCCACATCTTAGAATCTTAACTGAGCCATCAAAACTTGGTATTGATTTTTATAGCGTCATGTTGCTTACGTTCATCGCATTTGTTTCGAGGCAAGTTTATAACTTGCTATATGCTATGCTTTATGTAATTTACTTATATATTGTCGTACTATTATCATCATCATCATCATCATCATCATGCAGCTATATTTATATAATTTATACACCGTAATTATTTAACGTTAATCAGTTTTATAATATACATTGTATGCAAGTTTGCAACTTGCGACATGCTATAATTATATCTATAAATATATATGTATCGTCGTAATATTTCTTATTATTATCATTAATTAGTTTATAATCTGTATTTTATAACGTTATACAAAATATAGTTTGAAAATATTATAGATTACACATGAAACGTCGTCGCAAAGCGGGTATGACAAATCTGAAATTTAATGTACACCTTACCTTATAAAACTCATTATAAATCATAGAAAAATTATCAGCATATGTTCATTAATTCGTTACGAAGCTAACTCAGAATGCTATAACCCTATAAAATATTTACTTGCAAAATAAATTTTTTAAATAACGTAAACTGTAAATGAAAGTACCTCTAAACTGCTGTCCAGGGAAATTCCAGCAGCAAACTTTTAGTTTCGAACGTTCATAACTTTTTGTAGGAACAACCTAAAATACTTTAACTTATAAAAATAAAAATCTTATTGAATTAGCTTTGTTTTGGTATATGACACGTCCCTTTTGGAGAACGTTTGTTATTTTTAAACTATTTTACAAATCTGGGTGATGCTTCTAAACGGAACTTTCTTGTGCATGGTTAATCAATACCACTTTTATAGTTATTAATCGGATTGAATATGTTATCTCTGTTAATGTTATTATATCAATATCTATTTAATAAATAATAGTGCATGTGTTTTAATATTCAGCAAATATTACCGACTTACAGTTTTATAGTATCCTTCTGTATCCGTACTGATAATAGCTTATCTAGTTGTATGCCAGAACGTCACAACGTTATTATATTACCATATTAGTTCAATATGTTATCTACATTGCATCATATATGGTAATGGACGTATAATGGTTATTACAGATAGATACATATACATCCGTGTATTAGCCATGTATCGATATCGATTACAGTTTCACATTGGGTATCTACTGATACATATGCATCACATGACATGTTCACGACACACTATTTGACTTGTTACTTAGATCTAGTTACTAATGCCAATAATACCGATGTGTTGTCCTGACGGACATAACTGGTTGTCTGCATAGACGAGAACTGTACCTGCTGATCCTGTGTTGGCATTAGATCTATATTGGTAATATCTGACTTGAACACAAACCTGTGGGTAAAGGGGAAATCAAGAATGTAACCAAAACATAACTCAAAAGGCTATTATTACATGTTTGCCATTTTTCCGGGCGTTACGGAATAATTACATGTTTGCCTTTTTTCCGGACGTTACGGAATAATTACCTGTTTGTCATTTTTCCGGGCCTTATGGAATAATTACATGTTTGCCGTTTTCTAGGTGTTACGGAATAATTACTTGTTTGTCGTTTTTTCGGGCGTTACGGAATAAATCATGTTACCGTGGTCCCATGGGGAATGAACGGGACATAGACTGTTAGGTTATGATGAGAATTGCATTAATTGATTTCAAAAACTTTTAGAATAGATAACCTAGAAGCACAGTTTTAGCTTACACATCACACACCACATACACACATATCTCACTATTTCGTATCCGTGTTATTCATTTATATTCATGTTTACCTATACCAATACATCCTGGTTATTATTGTTATTTTGATATTATGACACACTGACGTCTGAATTTTGCATGGCCCAGTTCCTCTATCTTTATCGCAGGCTAAACATGAGTAGTTTAACCGTCAAGCCGAGTAGTGAGGAATTGAACATGTGTTATTTAGAAATGTTTAGTTTAGTTTATTTTTCCGCAGTTTTATTCCCTTGATGTGAGCCCATATTGGGACAAATTTCAGATGTTGTTTATTAGATTTAATTCATTTCTGCTTATGCATTTTTCTTGACTATATTTATTGTAGCAAATAGATATGTACTAGCTAGTTTTATATATTTTCTGTTCTTGATATCCTATAGACAGCCGTAATGTGACTGTGGAAGGATGTTTCCTAGCCACAGGTAGTATGGTTGGCTCTGTCACGTGCTGTAGTTCGCGCACTCTGGAAAGCGGGGAGTGACACGAGGGCTTTAGATCTGCAGAGTGGCCAGGCAGGAAACTGCCCTCCACGGATGAGCTGAGCAGAAAACTACTCGGTCGTCTCGTGACGAGGGCTTTGGATCCGTAGAGTGGCAGGGCAGGAAGCTGCCCTTAGTGGATGAGTCAATTAGGAAACTACTCGGTCGCCTCATGATGAGGGCTTTGGATCCGCAGAGTGGCCGGGCAAGAAGCTACCCTCAGCGGATGAGCCGAGCAGGAAACTACTCAGCCACCTCGTGACGAGGGCTTTCGTATCTTGGCCTCCTTGATTCTTGGGATTCCTTGGGGATGTCGTTCAACCTTCCTTGACCTGCATGGGGAAGCGGGCTAGTAATCGGACGCTACATGGCCGCGCCTTATCGGGAAGATGCGATATTCCGTGATTCGCTCTGTGGCGTGAGAAGATCTCGGCCATTGGAAGACTTTTGTTGGGGCTATAAATATCAAAGGCATGGCCTCCCCTTCGAAAACCTATCTTGATTTCCTTCTAGTCGTTTCCTTTCTTTCTGATGACTGGCCGCGCGTATACCATTAGGGAGATCGTATCTCGGGACAACATGTATTTTTATGGTCTAAATCGTTCCGAGGCTACGTATGGGGCTGTGATAGGTCGTCTGGAGGGCCACTGTGGACGTCTACTTCCCCATCGATATCCTCTCCTATAGGTGCTAATCTACGTGATATGGAGGTCTTCCCCGGGTCTTTACAAGACTCTATCCCCACAGGCAATGGATAAGGTATTTGACAAGATGCACACGGCCCACGAGATAGATATGATCTCGAAGAGCAGGCGGGATCGCTCAACGGATATTCTCCGTTGAATGTTTTCAGCAGAGTTTGGTCGTGGCGGCGTGTTCGGCAGCGGAAACCCCCGGCAAATTCATAGCTTCTAGGGTCCATGGGTATTGACAGAGGGAGCGGGCGGAGGCCGCTTGGGCTCGGCTGGAGGAACTCTTCTTTAAGGATAATCGTCAATGTTTTCTTAACCCACTTCCCCTTTTATTGTAATAGTTTGTGGATTATGTGCTTTTTCTTTTGCTTTGTAAGACTGAGAAGCCGAGAATATATCTGAATAAATTCTTAACAAATTTTCTTTGGCTTAAAAATCTCTCATTGCTCGTGATTACGGAACATCGAACCTCACTGCTCTTGGGTGTCCCGGGGAAGAGTTAGACTCAAGTCGGCTGCTCTTTGAGCATGACTGGGTACTTTTCCGGGGAAAGCCCGTTGCCGGATGCTATAAAGTTTGTATTTTTTCAGGCAGAGGATTGCTCATATTGAGTGAGTGTGGTGGGTAGGGACTACCCGTCGGCCTTAGGGCGAAGCAGGAATCTACTCGCGTAAGAACTTAGCTTAGAAATTTTAGTCCACACAAAGGGAATTTTATTATTTGAAAGGGTACAAGTTCATATGTACAATTTAAGCTTTTCGGCGTCAAACGACTGAGGAAAATTACGTCCTTCAGAGTCTTGGAGATGGTTGGCTCCGTCGGGTAATGTCTCCGTCACGAGGAATGGCCCGTCCCACTTCTGGGAGAACTTATGTAGCTTCCCTTGGTCCACGAATTCGTTTCGCCGTAAGATCAAGTCTCCTATGTTGAAGGCTTAATACTTAACTCGGGCGTTGTAGTAGCAGGCGGTCTGCTACTGATAAGTGGTCATCCTGATTTGTGCCCGATCTCTTTTTTCCAATAAGATATCGAGGTTGCTTCGTAGCACCAAGGTGTTAGCCTCATCGTCGAAGTGCTCGACTCGATAACTGAGCAATCCAATTTCTATGGGGACCATTGCCCCGGAACCATAACAGAGGCTAAATGGGGTTTCCCCTGTAAGTGTTTTTCTTGCCGTCCGCAACGCCTACAGTACTCGGGGCAGTTTCTCGACCCAGCTGTCCTGTCTTCCCTCCAGGCGGGCTCTGAGCTTACGGATGACGCCTCGGTTTTCTATTTTGGCATGCCCATTTCATTGGGGATGTGCGACCGTGGAGAACTTCATCAGTATGTGATAGTAGTTGCAAAATTCTCTGACTTTGTGTAACACTCTAGTTCATTTATACTATATTCTATTTGAGTATTTCTAATCTTGTGGTTATTTCTTGACTATTATTTGTTTTTGGGTACGAATAGTACATTTGGTATCTGCGTTTAGTATCCGACCCGACCCGCATACTTGAAACCTATCTTAGTTCTAGATTACGTCTTATCCTTGCTAGAACAGAGGATCCGTGCATACATATATGCTCTTTATACATGTATCATATATTTGGCATCTGCATACATTTTAAATAATACAAATATAACCAAATATAATATTTTAAATACCTAGCATAGCCTGTATCATACCCCATACCCGGTGGTTACATCCTGACTTCGTGTTCTTGTCCCGTTTAATGAAACCGACTCGGTTGGATCGCTACGTGCATATTACGTGTATCCGTTTTTGGTGGTATGAATTTTCTTTAACCGGACATTACATTATACTTTTGGTTGATACGTATATTATTTGTATCTTAAAACTAGATTTTTAGACACAATCCGGATATTTTTCGGAGTATTTTTGAAATTAGCTATAAACCCTAGATTATATATCATAATATATTTAAAACCTAAAATCTAAAACTTCATCAAATTATATACAAATATATATATATTTCTATAACTAAAATAATTTTTAAAAAATCCTGACAGATCCTCAGTCTCTCTCTCTCCCTCTCTCTATATATATTTTATATTTTTAATTAAACCAAATAAAATTTTACACAACTCTCTCTCTCTCTCTCTCTCTCTCTCTCTCTCTCTTCCTCGCCTCTGTCGTTCCCCGCCTCCGTGAGAAAACCCACGCCCCAACCCTAGCCTCACCGTTACCACCCTCACCTTCATCCTCTCACCATCTCCCCACCTCCGTCTCCTCACCTCTCTGCAAACCCCCGACACCACAACCACCACCACCATCATCTTCATCCCTGCAGCTACAGCCCGTCACCTAGAACCCTAACCCCGACGCCTCCTGCAGAAACCCCGACCCCCATTACTGGGACCTTCACCTCATCGTCACCCCTCGCCTCCTCTGTCCCAGGACTCCGGATCCAAACACTACAAACCCTAGACCTCTTCTTCTTCTTCTTCTTCTCTTTTGTTTTCTAGATTCTTGATTTTCCGGCCATCGCCGGAGTCACGCACGTCGCCGACGATCCGGGAGACCCAGTTGTCGTTCTTATCCAGCGTGGTCACGTTCTTGACTAGCCTGGCTCAGTTTTATACGCACGTGGTTCGCATCGCGACGTTTAGCCGACGTCGAACGTGACGTACGCACCCCTTCGTGAGATCCGATCAGGCAAGTTTAACTTGCTGCATACTATGTCAATATATTTATATCTATATGAATAAAAATATTACATGTATTTTAATTGTGCATCCGATGTTATAGTTTTACCGTTTTACGATACATGTACGTATCCATACTGATAATTGCATATATAATTACATGCCGGAACACCCTGATATCATTTCACTATTATATTATCATGACAAGTTATCTAGCTTGCATCATAAGTAGTCATTGATACATATAGGTTATTACAGATAGACACATATACATCCTGACATCAGCACTTTTACTGTGATCCCGATATTAGTTACAGTTTTACATTGGGTATTATTTTGATACATACGCACCACATGACATGCCCTGATACATTACGCGACTTGATACTTGATCTTGTTTCTAATGCCGACAATCCTGACTTGTTGTCATGACGGACGTTGTCTACATAGACAAAACCTGTACCTTCTTGATCCTGTGTTGGCATTAGCTCCATATTATCAAAACTGACTTGAACACATAATCTTGGGGATAGGAGGAAATCAATAATGAAACCTGACTTGTAACTCGACAGTTCGATACTTATACTGATCAGTCTTTA
Organism: Agapanthus africanus; assembly: GCA_030015575.1. Taxonomy (NCBI): domain Eukaryota; kingdom Viridiplantae; phylum Streptophyta; class Magnoliopsida; order Asparagales; family Amaryllidaceae; genus Agapanthus; species Agapanthus africanus. The sequence continues at coordinate 114,157,764 of CM057350.1, forward strand.
TGGGCTAGGCCAGCCCTGGGATAATGCTGCTGACATCATTCGTCTGTACATGTTACATGTTTACTGTCTAGCGGCACGTCTCGGATTCAGCCTGAGAGTCTTGACCGTGGTCCCGGACACGCACAGGACCGAGCGTCTCCTCGACCGAGGGTCGCGTGTTAGGGCCCCGCACCTGTGCTCCTTCCTTAGTGGGAATAGTGCATTCGGCCACGAAATCGGCTAAGGCCTGTGCTTTAATAGCTTGTCTTGGTGGGTACTTGATGTCGAATTGGGACAACTCCCACCTCTATTTCTCTAACTGGCCCGTGATTCGGAGGAGCTGAGGATATTCCCCGAGGGTCGTTCGGTGAGGACGAGGATCGTGTATGCCTGGAAACAGTGCCTCAGTTTTCTGGAGGTGACGACGAGCGAAAGTACTATTTTTTCTATGGCCGGGTATCTGGTCTTTCCGTCCTTGAAAATATGGCTGACGTAGTAGACCGGTCTATGTATACCTTCGAATTCTCTGATAAGTACTATGCCGGCAGCCTGGTCGGAGACAACTAGATATAGTAATAGCTCGTCCCCCTCAACCGGTCGGGTGAGAAGTGGCGGGGTCACCAGTTGTGTTTTGAGTTGCTCAAAAGCGTTTTGGCACTCCTCGGACCATTTGAACCTAGGGATCTTCCTTAAGGCTTTGAAGAAAGGCAGGCATTTCTCTCTGGATCTGGACATAAAGCGGCTCAAAGCAGCCACCCTACCAGTGAGTCGCATGATATCAACATTGCTCTTGGGTGTTTCCATGTTGATGATGGACTTGATTTTCTCCGGGTTCTCCTCGATTCCTCGGTGGGTAACTATGAATCCAAGAAATTTCCCGTTTGTGACACCGAACACACATTTGGCTGGATTCAGCTTCATTTTATACTTCCGCAGGACGTCGAATGTTTCGCCAAGGTCTGTAGTGTGCCCGGCTGATGAGGTGGACTTTACGAGCATGTCATCGATGTAGACTTCCATGTTTCTCCCAATTTATGGTTTGAACAGTTTGTTGACCAGCCGCTGGTACATTGCTCCGGCGTTCTTGAGGCCAAAGAGCATTACCCTGTAGCAGTAGACCCCCTGATCGGCGGTGAAGGCGGTTAGTTCTTCGTCTGCCGGATTCATCTGGATCTTATTATAACTGGAGAAGGCACCGTGAAACTTAGTAATTCATGACTGGCCGAGATGTCTACTAGCTGATCTATTCTTGGGAGTGGGTAGTTATTTTTGGGGCAAGCCCTGTTTAAATCAGTGAGATCGACGCACATACGCCCGTTCGCTTTCTTGACTATGACCATGTTCGCCAGCCAATTCGAGTAGTCCAGGTTCCTGATGAAGTCGACCACGAGCAGTCGGTCCACTTCCTCCTCTGTTGCTTTTTGCTTCATTAGCGCGAAACTTCTTTTCTTTTGTCGAATTGGCCAGGCTTTCGGGTCGATCCTGAGCTTGTGGGAGATCACCTTAGGGTCGATCCCAGGCATGTCCGCTAGAGTCCAAGCGAACACATCGGAGTTGTTCCGGAGGAACTGGATCAGGTCATCGCGAGCGCCTCCTGTCAAGAGAGAGCCGATCTGGACAATCCGATCGTCAACTCCCTCCTTGAGAGGAACTTCTACTAGACCTTCAACCGGGGCACCTCAAATTTATTTTTGGTCGTCGCGTGTGTCCAGGGACCCCTGAGTATCGTGCACATGTTCAAAATCTTCAACCTTTTCCTCGGCGGGATACGTTGAGGTGAGACAGACCATGGCGATTTGCTGGTCTTTGTAATCCCAGCCTACCCCCCGTTGTCAAAAGGAAACTTGAGCGCGAGGTAATAGGTTGAGATTTGAGCCCGGAGGGCGTTTAGGGTGGGGCATCCCAGAAGGATATTATAGGACGGCAGGATCTTAACAACGAGATAGTTCACCGGTATGGTTCGTGTTCTGCTTGCTTCCCCGATGTTGAGAAGGAGGGTGATCGATCCTTCAGCAAAGACGTAATGGTTCGTGAACCTGGAGAGGAAGTGGGAGGTCGGTTGGAGGTCAGTCGGATTTAATCCCACATGCTGGAAACGGTCGTAAAACAGGATATCCGCCGAGCTCCCCGAGTTGACCAACATTCTCCGGATCTCGTATCAATTAACCTGGGCTGTTATCATAAGGGGATTATTGTACGGGAGTGATATGCCGTGGAGGTCCTCGTTGGTGAAGGTGGTCGGATCGTCCTTCTTGCATTTCTTCTGGGGTGGATCACTCAAGGCCATAACCGGCCAGAGGCGGCGGGAACCTCCTTTGCCCAGAGTCGAACCTACTGAGAAGACCATGATCTGCCCAATTGTCAACTCTCTGGGAGGGGGATGGTCCGTTTTCTCCCGATCTGCCAGCCGCTTATCTCCCAGGTATTATGGGGGTGACCAGAGCGAATCAGTTCCTCAATATAGCCACGGAGTTGTTTGCAGCTCTCAATCAGGTGTCCCTGCAACCTATGGTAGGACAATACGGGCCGCAGAGTCGCTTGCCCAACCTCTGAGTAGCCGATGGGAGTTTAAAGAACCTCTCGCCCTTAGTCTCCTCTAGTAGCTCGTTCTGGGAGACGTTCAGAGGAGTGTACTCATGAAACTTCGGAAAATAAGGTTTTTGACGGTCGATTTTCTTTTTCTTCTCTCTGTCTCATCTTTTTTGGTTCGTTCGGTCACCGCGAGGTATGTTGGCGTTCACCTCTGACTCGAATTGTATTTCTCGCTCGGTTCAGGATTTTACTTCGGCCATGATCTTAGATTGCACCAATGCAAAAGAGTGGAGCCACTCTTTGTGCCTAAGACCCGACCTCATGGCGGTGATAACCATCTCATCGTGGTGCTCAGGGACTTCCAGGAGGGCATTATAGAAGCGGGTGACGTAACCCTTGAAGGATTCCCTGTCCTTGCTTTTGACAGTGAACAGGTAGTCAACCGTTTTCTTCTGCGGCCGGTTACCGACGAAGTGACCGAGGAATTGAGTGGCCAGCTCATCAAAGGTCGAGATCGAGTGTGGTGCAAGCCCAGGGAACCAATCCCGGCCGGCCCGTATGAATGTGGTAGGGAAGGCTCAGCACTGAGATGCATTTGAGTTGTCTTGAAAGCTCATGCCCACCGTAAACGCATCCAAGTGGTCCTTCGGGCACTGATGTCGTCCAAGAGGGGCACTTTGGGCGGTCTGTTCCTGGACAAGACCCGCTCACCTAGTAGCTGCTCTGTAAAAGGCCTCATGAGCAAATCAGCGGAGTACTTTGCCACTCTTTCGACCGAATGGGTATCATGTCGCATGTCTTCAATTTTCTTTTCGAAGGACTCGATTCACTGTCGGTGCCCCGAGGATTCTCCACAGTCGGAGTGCCTGCTATCTCTGCTTTAGGCTTGTGCGATGGAGCGGTTTCGGCTACGCTCTATCACGTTCTTCAAATTTTCGGGGTAGACCCTTCGAGGCTGACCCCGATGAGTGTGTTGACGTCGGTCCTTCCTGGAATCAGGCGACCTGACCAACGTCTCTTCAGGGGGTGAGAGAGCGCAACAGGCATTGAAGTGATAGCCCGGTCTCCCCTGAGATCTCGGTGTGGAGGTGTCCGGCGTCCAGGAGGTCATGGAATCATCTTCGTGTGTGGGCCGTGACTGCTGGAATCAGCACGCCGGTGTCCATCAAGATGGACATGAGCGAATTCGAGGGCTTGAACGTTCCCTTTTGTCATCTTACGCACGCTGTCATTCCGGGGGGTAGGGACAGCGGTTTGGAGGGCGTGGCCGGACGTATGAACACGAGCGAGCGCGTCAACCATCGTTGTGAGCCTTTCGATCCGCGCTGATAAGGCGTCAATGATGTTAGGAGGTGGAATGGAACCGCCCCCGCCTCCATTGTGGAGGACGGGACTGCTCATGCCGGGATCGTTGCGGTTATCGCTGGTCATTGAATCGAAGGCGGAGGATCAACTTTTTGGTGGAGAAGCTAGAAACTTTTCCCACAGACGGTGCCGACTGATGGAGGTCGGAATCTTCCTTAGATATTGCCCTCCGTCGATCTTGTTGCCAGCGGGGCTGAACGGTTGAGATTGGGTATGAGGATTGAATGTGTGGATCTCAGTGGGTCGTTGGAAGTTGTTGACATCGAGTTACCTACAAGGGAAGTCCTGGGGTGGTAAACCACCGTAGGACCCTCCGACGATCAAGTAAGTACCGAGAAATATTGAGGCAGAATAGCGGCGTATTGGATTGAGTTCGACCTACCTGAGTCGTCTAGAAGAGAAGTTTATATAGCGGTCGCATGAAGCGAGCCGATGCGAGATTCTCGCCGTCCGTTACGTCCCCGTGTCACGTTCGCGTTGATGGCGGGATACGTCTATTAATGACGAGATACACTAGCGTGGAATGCGGGACGTGGAGCGGCGGAGATCTCGTTGTGGCGAGATACATGGAGCCGTTACGAAGACGCTCGGGTTCCGTGCTCTCGACCAAACAGGGACGTTGAGAAATCTCGGATATAGGATAGTTCGGATACGAGCAAGTGAGCTAAGGAGTCTCAGCTATCGAATGGCTCGGAGACAAGCTATTGGCCGGCGGTCAACCGAAGGGGAAACGTACTCCGGAGAGGTCTTCTAAAAGGCCGGGTTCATCCTCGGAGGCGAAGCATCGAGGAATGTCTCCAATACATCATATTTATTGTGGTCCTCAGGAATCTCGTGAATTTACGTTGATGATACGGTATCCGCTACGTGTCGTGATCTGGAAAATTTCCACTTATGAGTATCATCACTGGCTAATTCTCTTACTAAACCATCCTGAAGTTTCATTGTGTAGGAGTGAACTATCCATAACTTGTTTTATTAATTATAATTACTATTCTGATATTTCAAATAAATTTTTAGAAAATTCTCCACGGTTAATTATGTGTTAAACATAATTATTACATGCAAAAAAGTGCCTTTTTTATGACCTAAAAAACTTAAATACTTCAACGATTATAAATAGTTTTAGATTTATTTTATCTCATATTATATAATCTGATTGGTCATTTTATCCTTTACTTTTTCCCCATATTCCTTGAGGTTCGTGGAATTTATTAAATTTTTATCATGGAGATATAGTTGACTATGTATAGGTAGAATTAACACCGGTGGGGCATTAAATGAGTTAAAAAAGTTCAGAACAATTATGAATAATAACCTAATTAAGTTAAGGGTAGTTTGCGAAAGCACCAAAAGTTCATGGTAGTTTAGTAAAATTTACCCACAAAAAAATTATCAATATAACAATAACGTTTTTCAAGGCTGGAAATAATAGTGTAAAGTTATTCTTAATTCTCAAACACAGTGTAAATCTCTAGCTGCTTTTTTCGAAGCCTTTTTTGAAAGTTAAATTTAGAGATATTTTCGACACAATTTCGATACTTCCACTCATCTTAAAAGACTCTTTAATTGCTGGATGACAATCTCCAATGGCTTAGGGGTTGAATTGAAGCCTATATTGCAACACCAGCACATGACATATAGATGGATGAACAAGGTTAGGTATGCTTGAGAGAGTTCATGCATGCACACATCTAGCGTTATACGAATTCAGCCAATAATTTGATGTGCAATAATGTTTGGGGGCCGGCGGGGGGGGGGGGTGTTAGGGGGGGGGCTGTAGCTAAGGGAATGGTTCATTTGTATCTCATAATTAAATCTGCAGTAAGGGGCAGATTGGATACCGTTTGGTCCGGGTCAAGGCTCTTAATCATGTAGGGTTTGCCTGTGGGGTCCAATATATAGGCAACAAGATAGTATGGGGCTCAATCACTTGTTGTTTCTTGCCTTTCATCAACTCCAAACATATCAATCATTATGTGATTATACCTTTACTATAACTGCTGTAGGCTGAGATCTCCTTCAGATGCCATCCTCCGTAAATCTAGTAGCAAGTATCTCGGACGGTTGGGATTGATTTTGAAGGTTGTTGTTGAGCGTGTGGATCTCAATGGATTGTGTTTGATATGGAAACCGAGCTACCTGCAAATAAGTTTCGGGGCGGGTGACCACCGTAGGACCATCCGACGATCAAATTAGTGCCGAGAAATATGAAAAGAGTAGTGGCTTATTGGAATCAAATTGCCTTACCTGAGTCGTCTGAGAGAGGGGGTTTTATAGTGGTCGCATGGAGCGAGCGGGTGCGAGATCTTCGCCTTCAGTTACGTCCTTACGTTACGCCTGCGTGAATGATAGGATCCCTCCATTAATGACGGGATATGCTCATTAATGGGGGATGCGCCAGCGTGGGACGTGGGGCGGCGGATATCTCGCTTTGGCGAAATACGCGGAACCGTTACTAAAGCGCTAGGGCTCTGCGCTCTCGTTTGATCGGAAGAGCTGGGGAGGCTTAGCTCGGCGGTTGGCTCGGAGACGAGTCGGGAGGCCGAGAAAGCTCAGCTCTGCAATAGCTCGGAGACGAGCAAAAGAGGAGGGGTGCAAGTTCGGCTGCCAGATTGCTCGTGGGCAAGAAGCGGAGTGTTAGCTCGGGGATGATCCGAGGAAAGTCGCCAATGCTCCACACTGATTTTACTTCGGTAGCCTCCTAGGAGTCTAGCAGGTTGTCGCGGGTAACACGTCATTCGCCACATGTCGCGATATGAGGAATTCTCATTTATGAGTATCATGATTAGCCCCTCACTCTCGTTCCGACCTATTTATGGGTCGGGTCGAGAGTGGCCTGCCTTGGTTGCTTGGCCCAGTCTGTTGCAGAGAATCATTGGTGCGGATTGTCCGGGATGACGACCGCGTGTTTTAGCATGAATCGAAAAATAGCTAATTTTGAATAGGTCGGTATTGACTGGTTCCTCCTTGATAAGGACATTGGATCCATATTTCTTAGGGCAGAAATCTACCCTTCATAGATGAACTGAGCAAGAAGCTACTCGGCGGCCTCGTGGGGATGGCTTTGGATCCTTAGCGCTGATGGGTAGAAAGCTACCCGCTAGGGATGGACCAGGCAGAAAGCTGCTCGGTGGCCTCGTGATGAGGGCTTTGGATTCTTAGCGTTGATGGGTAGGAAGCTACCCGCTAGGGATGGACCGGGCAGGAAGCTGCCCGGTGGCCTTCGCGGCGAGGGCTTTAGATCCACATCGTTGTTGATCAGAAAGCTACCCGCTGGTAGATATACTGGGTAGTAAGCTGCACGGTGGCCTCTTGGTGAGGGCTTTAGATCCTTAGCGTTGATGGGTAGGAAGCTACCCGGTAGGGATGGGTCGGGCAGGAAGCTACCCGCTGCGGATAAACCGAACAGGAAACTACTCGGTGGCCTCTTGGTGAGGGCTTTAGATCCACAACGTTTGTTGGGAAAGAATTTACCCGCTGCGGATGAGCCGAGCAGGAAGCTACTCGACCACATCGTGAGAAAGGCTTTAAATCCACAACGTTTGTTGGGCAGGAATCTACCTGCTGCGGATGAGCCGAGCAGGAAGCTACTCGGCCGCTTCGTGAGGAGGGCTTTAGATCCACAATGTTTATTGGGCATGAATCTCCCCGCTGCGGATGAGCCGAGCAGGAAGCTACTTGGCCGTCAAGTAAGGAGGGCTTTAGATCCACATCGTTGTTGGGCAGGAAGCTATCCGCTGATGGATGAGCTGAGCAGGAAGCTACTCGGCCACCTCGTGAGGAGGGTTTTAGATTCACAGCGTTTGTTGGGCAGGAATCTACCCGCCGCCGATGAGCCGAGCAGGAAGCTACTTGGTTGCCTCGTGAGGAGGGCTTTAGATCCACAGCGTTGTTGGGCAGGAATCTACTGAAGGGTCCCGGCAGCGCCCCGGCCGTCGAAACGCGGCCAAAATGCGGAACAAAAATTTCTAAACCGGTGCTACCGCTACCCGAATCCCGGATCGACCTTAAACCCTAAACTAGCAAACTAAACTAAGAGTTATAATTGTTATACCGAGTTGATTCGAGTCCTTCGGTCTTCATTCCAAGCTCCTAGCGGTTCTTTGATGTGGTTTGGTTGCCGGTCTTCCTTCGTCTCCGACGATCCACCCGAGGGAAACGGCGCAAGCTCCAACCTCGTCGAACGAGATAACCGACGCTCCAAAGTCGCTAGCGATGGAGAGTCGAGGTGTATGCAAGTGTCACTACATTTTCTTTCATCCCTTGAACTCAAGAGAGCATCCATGGAAGATGAATGAAGGTGGTGATGAAGACTTGGCATGAACAAAGGAAATGGCTTAAGTGTTTTCCTTTTGTGAGCATGAGAGAGTGAGGGAGTGCAAAATGTGTAATGTGACAAATGAAAATTCATCCCTCCCATAAAGTGGCCGGCCCCCTTTCTCTCTCATTCCCACAAAAATAACATTTCCAAATTAATCATTAAACAAAAGAGCAACCATGCTTTGACCCATGCCACTTACTTGTCCATGACCATGCCTCCTTTTCCACCTCTTTATAAAAACAAATGAATTTCCATAAATGGGAAATCATATAATTGAGGTGGCATCTTCTAAAAGCTATTCCGTATAAAATACGGAATACTTCCCGATACATGTATCGAAATACATATACGCGTATTCGTACCAAAATACGAATAGCCAAGAGAGAAAACGAATAGTGAACAATAATACTAGAATACATATGTAAATTATTAAATCAAAACCTGATTTAATAAACTGGCTTAATCCTAAGCCGCTAGTATTATCAACCGTCCGATTAAAGTCTGCGCAGCATGCGCATATATTTAATCGGACACCTGTATGTATCAACATACGTCATGTACACCAAATCGCCTGAACCGTAAAAACCCTCTGTGTGGGACTCTAAAGACTCGTTAATACGCTGGCAGTGGGTTTAACCACAAGCACGTCAGCGGCACTAGCTGTACGTAACGGCTATCCAGGTATTGAGCGAAAGGGAGGCCGACGAGCAAACTCACCCTGAACCCCTACTGAGCCTGACAGTGACAATATCCGTACAGTCCGGTCTGTTCGTCTAAGAGTATCGCATATCGAGTCTAGGGGGACGGATAAAGTCAGACCCCTAACAACGCGATATTTAGTGTTGGCATGTAACCCATCACCTCCTGAGGAACTATCGATCCTGGATCGGTAATCCTCGTCTACCATGGCCATGGATTTGTGGTGATGGCCTCCCGTACACAATGCGACATCAACCCCCAATACCGGGAGAGACGAATCCCCGACGATCCAATCACTGCCTCTATGTGGCTTGAGACTGTACCCAACTAAAACCTGTTTGCACGACTCTTTTGAGCCGTGGTAGGGTAGTAATCAAAGCACAGTGGGAACTCACACGAGACAAATGACGATCACAGGTCGACAGACTAACCTGTATACATGTCACTTGGGAACTGCTATCTGACAATAGGTATAATACCAACTAGCAGGTTCCCGGCGAGTCCGTCCAGTGTACTCATAACCCAATGAGCACCTGTATACTATCTTAGGTGAACAAACTAACACCAATGGCTTGTGAGACCTGGCCACCGCCCCTCGTCGGGGTCTCGATCAGTATACACTAGTCTACACTGGAGTATCGATGCCCGGTCTCGATACTCCTATGACTAGGGACATTTAAGGATGTGCTTATAGACCCCAGCTCCCACAAATATGATCGCCATCATACTGCTGGCAGTCAAGAAAGAATCCTAAGGGCTCTATCAATACGTACATGATGATAAAGACAAACCAGATAGCATACTATCATCTTGAGTAAGACTGCTTTATCGGTACAGGTCCTCACTCAATCATCATAATCACAAGTCCGCGACTATGATAATTACCTTGAGGGCACTATAGCCAACAATCTCCCACTTGCACTTAAGGCTAATTATTGCGATGTCGCATACTCACAGCCCGTGTGATACCGAACACCCAACTTCTCTACTAATCAGTTTCGCAAAGCCCGTTTGCGAAAAATGATTGCGTTCGAAAAATAGCCCCAGTGAGTGAATCCGCTCCAATGTTTCTTTCTGTATCTCTCTTAATCTCAACTTCGTGGAGAAAACTATCTCCCGAAATGAGCAATACTTGTCTTAGAATTTGTCTGGATGTCTGATGGGACCCAGTTCATAAATGAACTCCAAATCCAGCAAACTACTTAGACTATATCGTCCACTGAATATAATCAGTATTCTGCGCTATGCCTTTCCTCAGTATCCGCTTGGATCACCTGTTCAACTTACTGTCCCTCAGAAGAGGGAAAAACTATAACTCTGACAGTCACTCTGTCATCCAGGTCACCTGGGAAGCTTGAAATGATAACCATCTCCTGAAAGAGGCTGCCGTTACCATATCCATAGAATATCCATTCATGTTCATAAACTACTTCCCTATGTTTCTCCAGGATTGGATTAATATATCTGCTTATTGCATCTAGTGCAAAAGCAATATCTGGTGTGGTACTTGACATTTCATGATTAACTCAATTGCCTAAGCAAGTGATATGCTAATCATGCAGATCCCTCTTCCCTTTAGTCTATAAGACACCTTTAGAGAGGGCGACTCCATCACCTGCAGGTACACCACCATGCCAGGAGTCGTCCATTTAATGTCAAAGTACCCAGATTAGGATACTTCCCAAATCTAGATCTAAAACCATAGATCTAGTAACCAGAAAACCTGATATTATATTCATATCCTATGTGGAGAAAACAATTTTGTGACAACCACAATATAACCGATCGTGGTATATGAATATCTCTTCCTATCAAGTGCATGTCATCCCGAATCCTCGGACATCATACCCTACTACCTTCTTACCAAATCCATCTCCTATTCTGATGAAGTCAAAACCTATGACTGTCACATCAAAAATAGATGATCTATTTCTGCTATACCTGCTTTAGTCTATAAATAGACACAAGCTACTTGCCTACTATGCTTCCGCTGCTCCCACTGACTACAACAACCCTCTGGCAGAGTCATATATATGTGCACTTCTAAAACTAGTTTAGAACGACGCTATACTCATCCTCCTGCCGGGTCTTATAGTCTAGAACAACAGCAATGGCAAGTCTGGGTAAATAAGAACCTCCCTGTCACCGTCTCTGAGAAGACTGAAGTACCTCTCGGGTGACTGAGGTTACCCTCCAAATCTGCAGAGTGGCTAATGGAACATCAAATCCAATTGAATCCTTAGATTCTATTAAATTTCCAGTAATCGTTTGTGGTTCTGGAATAACTTCCAGTTCTACCATACTCCCACTTCTGTTTTCTGAAAAATTCATTTTATTAAAACTGTGGTGAGTCAAGAAAAATATAAATATTGATCTTCCTGATGGTAGAAAGTTAACCCTCGTCAAAGTTTGGGATAACCCATAAACAACCATTCCTGAAATGTGCCTTGAGTTTATCCGGATTCTGGTTTTAAGCATCAGCCGGACACCTCCCTATATCTTAATATCATTAAGATATAAATTGATTCTATATAAATCTAATATAGAAACAAAAGCACTAATTTAATTTGAACCAGATTCAAAATCATGCAGCTGTCTCCAGTGCATATCAACCAGATGGAAAAAGGACAATCAGCATTACTCATCTAGGAGTGCATCCATATATGAGTAACCTGAAAAAGAAGCAAGTTCTCAAAACCATTACTATTAACTGAATACCAAACACAAGTATCTACATCTTCGACTTCATCGAAGAATCCTGATATTTCCAACAAATGGTTCTCTACTTTATTCTTATACCTATAACTTCTCAATATCTGGACTTTCCATTTCAACGAAATACTTGTCCAGAACTGGAGAAGTCACAAGTAAATAGAATATAGTATGAGTACCAACCCCATTGTCCTAATGGACACTGGACACCATACAATACTTTGTATAAGTCCCTTGAGTTCAATAACTCAAACCCTGTGCGTCGTAGGTTGAAAAACTGTAGCATGGTTAAGAAGAATTACACCGCTGTTGAATGCACCTTGCCTAATCACCAGCTGATATAGGTAAATATCACTGACATAATATCAAAAAGTTATATCTCACTTTATAAAATAAATATACAGATATATCAGTTTGAAATTGGTGCATAACAACGGATATTCAAAACCAAATATTTGTCATCCGGCAAAAACCAGATGATTTCCTCAAATGTCACCTATTACAACGAATTCCGATATAAAAAGGAACTAATCACCCAATTTTCCAATATCTTACTCCCACTCACCATCTGTAATAACATACAGATGTGAGAAACTGATCTGGTAAATACATACCCTGGGGTTAAATCCCAATTGGGAAAACAGTTTTTCAATTAACATCGCACAATAAAACTGAAACATGAAAATGTTTCAAAAGGGGTTAACTGGTATTCCTAGTAACGCCTCTTCCATTATCCTGAATCATGACAGTAACCATATACTTATCTTCCCTCACTTGAATCCCTTTATTTTGTCTTTACTTATTACTTTCTGTACACCTTCTTTAGGCTAATTGGTTTTCTTCTTTCCCTACCCTTCGGCATCAGCCTAAGGTTTGGAAGAAGACTATCCAATAAGCGTAATAGGTGTACTCTCCTAATCCTAGGAGCCCTGGCAACCTGAGAGAAGGTAAAGAGAAAAGTCATCTGAATAATCCTATTCTGTTTCTCCTGAACCAGAATCCATCTTCGAAAAATTTCCTTCGAGTTCGTATGTAACCATACGATGGATTTATCCAATGGAAGTGGATATCTGTAGTGATAAGGAGTGTCCTAGAGAAAAGCAAAGTGGATGTAGGAGTAGCAGGGGTATACCCGGTCTTTATCGTGAATGATGGTGGTCGCAATTTCCTTTGCTATTATTCTAATCCCTTTATATGTCTTTATTTATTACCTTCTGTACACCACAGTTAAGCTTGTTGGTTTTCTTCCATCCCTACCGTTCGGCACCTACCTATGGTCTGGAGGAAGATTATCCAATAAGCTCAATAGGTGTACCCTGTAGTGACAAGTAAGTGTTTTCCTTTTGTGAGCATGAGAGAGTAAGGGGGTGCAAAATGTGTAATGTGACAAATGAAAATTCATCCCTCCCATAAAGTGGTCGGCCCCCCTTTCTCTCTCATTCCCACAAAAATAACATTTCCAAATTAATCATTAAACAAAAGAGGAACCATGCTTTGACCCATGCCACTTACTTGTCCATGACCATGCCTCCTTTTCCACCTCATTTATAAAAACAAATGAATTTCCATAAATGGAAAATCATATAAATGAGGTGGCATCTTCTAGAAGCTATTCCGTATAAAATACGGAATACTTCCCGGTACATGTATCGAAATACATATACGCGTATTCATACCAAAATACGAATAGCCAAGAGAGAAAATGAATAGTGAACAATAATACTAGAATACATATATATAAATACATATGTAAATTATTAAATCAAAACCTGATTTAATAAACTGGCTTAATCCTAAGCCGCTAGTATTATCAACCGTCCGATTAAAGTCTGCGTAGCATGCGCACATATTTAATCGGACACATGTATGTATCAACATACGTCATGTACACTAAATTGCCTGAACCGTAAAAACCCTCTGTGTGGGACTCTAAAGACTCGTCATTACGCTGGCAGTGGGTTTAACCACAAGCACGTCAGCGGCACTAGCTGTACGGAACGGCTACCCAGGTATTGAGCGAAAGGGAGGCCGACGAGCAAACTCATCCTGAACCCCCACTGAGACTGACAGTGACAATATCCGTACAGTCTGGTCTGTTCGTCTAAGAGTATAGCATATCGAGTCTAGGGGGGTGGATAAAGTCAGACCCCTAACAATACGATATTTAGTGTCGGCATGTAACCCATCACCTCCTGAGAAACTATCGATCCTGGATAGGTAATCCTCGTCTACCATGACCATGGATTTGTGGTGATGACCACCCGTACACAATGCGACATCAACCCCCAATACCGGGAGAGACGAATCCCCGACGATCCAATCACTGCCTCCATATGGTTCGGGACTGTACCCAACTAAAACCTGTTTGCACGACTCCTTTGAGCCGTGGTAGGGTAGTAATCAAAGCACAGTGGGAACTCACACGAGACAAATGACGATCTCAGGTCGACAGACTAACCTGTATACATGTCACTTGGGAACTGCTATCTGACAATAGGTATAATACCAACTAGCAGGTTCCCGGCGAGTCCGTCCAGTGTACTCATAACCCAATGAGCACCTGTATACTATCTTAGGTGAACAAACTAACACCAATGGCTTGTGAGACCTGGCCACCGCCCCTCGTCGGGGTCTCGATCAGTATACACTAGTCTACACTGGAGTATCGATGCCCAGTCTCGATACTCCTACGACTAGGGATATTTAAGGATGTGCTTATAGACCCCAGCTCCCATAAATATGATCGCCATCATACTACTGGCAGTCAAGAAAGAATCCTAAGGGCTCTATCAACACGTACATGATGATAAAAACAAACTAGATAGCATACTATCATCTTGAGTAAGACTGCTTTATCGGTACAGGTCCTCACTCAATCATCATAATCACAAGTCCGCGACTATGATAATTGCCTTGAGGGCACTATAGCCAACATCTACCCGCTGCGGATGAACCGAGCAGGAAGCTACTCGGTGGTCTCTTGGTGAGGGCTTTAGATTCACATCGTTTGTTGGCAGGAATCTACTCGCTGTGGATGAGCCGAGCAGGAAGCCACTCGGCCGCCTCGTGAGGAGGGATTTAGATCCACAGCGTTTGTTGGGCAGGAATCTACTCGCTGTGGATGAGCCGAGCAAGAAGGTACTCGGCCGCTTCATGAGGAGGGGTTTAGATCCACATCGTTTGTTGGGTAGGAATCTACCCATTGCGGATGAGCCGAGCAGGAAGTTATCCGGCCGCCTCGTAAGGAGAGCTTTAGATCCACAGAGTTGTTGGGGAGAAAGCTACCTGCTAGTGGATGGACCGGGTAGGAAGCTGCACGGTGCCCTCTTGGTGAGGGCTTTAGATCCATAGCGTTGTTGGGTAGGAAGCTACCTGCCGGTAGATGGACCGGGCAGAAAGCTGCACGGTGGCCTCTTGATGAGGGCTTTGGATCCTTAGTGTAATACCCGGTTCTTTTGCGCACTAATATCCGTATTTTCATAAAACGCTACTTACAAGTTTAATTTTTTATATTTAAAATTGTTTTGTTTTGTTTTAACCCAAATACCTTCTTCCTTTATTTGTTGCCCCAACCACCCTAATCCCTTTTCACGTTCCCATCAATAAAAGTTTTTCTATTTTCCTAGTTCCCCGATGTTCCCTCTCCCCTCGTAAATTTTGTGTGAAACGTTGTTAGATTTTTCAGTATTTAAAATCTTCCTGAACCCTTAAAACTTAAGCAAGCCCAACACCTTCATTGTTCAGCCCAAGCAAAATCCTAATTTACTAAATGTTCCAAACTAAATCCTTTCCCTATTAACCCAACTCCTTTTCCCCCCTTAAATAAATTAATTACTTCCCTTTTATCATATAAACCCTCGGCCCACACTTCTTTTTCTTTATTTATTATTAACACAGACCCGAGCCCGGCCCACTCCCCTCTTCTCTCATCACTTTTCCTTACATCCCTCCAGCCCAAAACTTAAAACATTAATTCTCAGCCCACTCCCATATTTCCTTTCTAAATCCTTCATTCCCGGCCCGGCCTTTCACCTCCCCAGCCCGCACCCACTTCACCCGACCCGACCCGCTCGCAACTTCATCTCCCTCAACGTTCTAACTTCTTTCCCGCTCGAATTCTTCCTGTTGCGCCCATGACGCGCCCACGCCCGCTTCTCGCGCCCGTCTCCCAACGTTCGCCCGAGATCTGCTCCTTCGAATCCTCTCCTTCTCAACCGAGCTCCCCTCGCCCATACCTCCATCCATCTCTCTCTTCTCACTCCATCTTACAATCTTTTTTTCTCTATTAAACCCGAGCTCTTCACTGTGCCCACCGCCTGAGCACCGTCGGCCGACCCCCAGCAATGCCAACGAGCTCTCTACTACCTCCACCTCCTCCTCTGCACCCCCTTCATCTCCGATGAGAATCCCTTAACCCTTGATGAGACCTACAACTACCCTACGAGACCACTGCTCACCGCCGCCGGAGCCACCACGCATCGACGCAACTCCTTCGCAGACGAGTCCCACTACCAGTCACATCCCAGCCATCACCATGGCCACCACCCACTCCTCCATACTCCCCATTTGCAGCCTAACCGATCTCTAGCTCCTCAAAGCTTCGGGCCTCGACCCCCTCGCTGCACCCTCACCGGCGACCACCTTAGCCACCGCCGTTCACCCCGACGGCGCCTCCGTCGACCCCACGCCAGCACTCGGAAAAGATCTCTCTTTCTCTACATCTCTCTCTCTCTCTTTCTGTTACTCTCTCTCTAACTCTCTCTCTATTTCTCTAAATCTCTCTCTCTTTTTCTCTCGCCCTAAAAAATTCTCTCTCTCTTTATCAGCATTTCCACCTCCCCCCACATCAAAACAAGGAACAACTTGGAGCAGTGATAAAAAGATGGAGGGCACGGAGAGTAACTAGAATGAGTACAATTGTCTGATTCCAAAAGGCCGAACCTGTGTTGCGCCCGTGACGCGATCGTGCTGCTGTCGCTGCCGGACCCTCGTCGACACGTCTCCAGGCAAGTTTAATACTTGTGTCACGACCTAAAATTGGCCCGTGACGGCCCTAATACTACGCAACGCCAAAAGACGTAACACAGTAAAAGAAAACCAAAACCCAGAAATCTAAACCAAGAAAATACGGAAAAGATAGTATAGTATTTGAAACATTTGAAATCACAACCCAGATTCTTTAAAAGTCCCACTTCCTTTCTTTAAAATTTTGGCAACACCCCTTTTTGTAAAAACTAGCTCAAGACGGAAAACAATAACATCATAAGTATACGACGCCGTGACGAAGAAATAAGAGACAATAGAGAGAAAGCTGTATATAAAAGACGACAAATCCACAAATAATATACAATAACGTCCTCACCAAGTCTCTAAGTCAACAATACAATAGTAGATGGAGAGTACAAAATACAATGAATATACAATATGAAATACAGATAATCATCTAACCCACCTAAGCAAAATAGTACTGTGAGCTGATGCGGTATCTGTAGCAAAAGATGATAGATGGATACCGAATAGCCTGCCTCGACTACTCTGGGGAACAACCTGAAACACCTGTGGCACAACGGGGGTGAGTTGCCAACTCGTGAATAGTAGATAACATATGCAGGTAATCGCAGGAATGTACGTACATCATGAATCTAAGGTATGCGATTGCAGTAATAACATGTCATGTGAATGCAAAATAATTGGAAAGTACACTAGCAAGTACAATCGATATGTGAAGCAATGATGACATGATAATAGTATGCAGTAACTATGCAATAGGGATATGAGAAAGCAAATATGCAACTATCATAAGGGTACACTAACAGGTACTACCAATATATGAAACTTTGCATAAAATAGATAAGTGTGAGGTATAGGGTGGAATATGTCATTTCCATGGAAACCTGACATCGTGGAAGGATCACAATCCATCAAGACACTCTAATCCACAAATCCTCAAGTCAGCCCCAAAAATGGGCTCTCACATCATATAAGTCTCACATCTCCTCAATGTACAATATCGAGTAATCTCCTATATACCGAATGTACAAATCAACAATCACATAGGTATGTCCAATATCCAATCTCAATGAATCACCTAATAACCCAAGTCATATCTCCAGTAAGAATCTAACATCCTAAAGGTATATATATACAGAATTAAATATGATGGGGGCAATACACATATATTAGCGTCCCATTCTACTAATATTGGTGTAAGGGTATATATAACAACGGCTAAATCCCCTGTTATATATACAAAGGTATTAAAAGAAATATCATGAAAACCAATGTGCCAAGCATCGACACAGAAATCCTGACCACGTATCATACGCTATCCCGAAAGCACGAGTGCCTAGCTCTGACCCTCGCCTTTCGACGTATGCATACGTACATGACTCCCAGCGGTGTCTCCATGATCCCCCGCCGTGTCATGGGTACTGTCACCGGTAGGTACTCGCCCGCCTCCAGGCTCAATCGGCAAAATCCATCGATCTTCTTGCCGAGGGGAACCATACCGGGCCCCACCATGTACTCTCATACGACAACCACACCTCGTATGGAGTATATAATCTGCACCGATAAAACTCATAGTGGACGCGCAAATATCATATCAAGGAAACCGGGTTTTTCAATGTATGCATAATTTCATGAACTCCCGCGGTTCCCAAATCCCGAAAACACCATGTAAAAATCCAAATAAATAAATGCGATATATCTGAATGCAAGCATGTAAATGAAAGTATTTAGCTGAAACCAGATGTATGCCAAATCAATAAGGTACAGCTAAGTATAGGTATCTACCTATAAGTAGAAGATGTCGTATACCCCCTGGGTATAAGTAGAATATGAAGGATACCCCCCTGGGTATAAGTAAAATATGCACAAGGTATACCTGTAATTGTATCGCAAGGTGTAGATGTACCTATCACTAATGGTAAGATACACTATAGGTATACCGATAAACTAGATGTCAAGTCTGATAAGCAATAAAGTATCTATAAGGGGTTGTGTGTGACATGGCAATTACTGACGGTGTGTGTGTAGCATACAATCCGTGCTCGTGCAACATGAACCGTCAATAATATGTGCAGTGTCCTACGGCTGCTAGTCACAGTACAGCTATATCAAGGAAATAAACTAAAGGCACAATTTTAACAATGACATAGAATATGCGACAAATATTGAATCCTAGCCCAGACGCATAACGCCATGCGGGCGATTCCCCTGTAGATGTTAAATCTACTCACCTACGCTCCACGCTAGGTAAATCCTACCACATGTCTCCCTCTGTAGCAGTGTCAGTAGTCCCTGCCTGCAAACCTGCAAATAAGACATGGAAATCATATATAAGCCAATTATCCCACAAAGCGCGATATCGAACCAAAACGAGAAACTCGCGTCGCGAACTAAACGCGCGTGTGCACGATACGCTGAATCGTGTGTGTACGCGTCTAAAACCATCGCGACACGCCGCGATACGCTGGATCACAGAACCCTCTCACGTATCGCGCGTATCGCGCAATCACAACGAACACCAAAAATGATATATGATCCCAGATTTCCCTACAGGTCAAATATTACAAAACTAGACATGCCAAAACACTACACAACACAGAAGACAACCCTAGCCAAGACCCTAACACCCCTTCCCCCTACCTGGCCGCAATTTGCGGCCAAACACATTAAATCTGCGGCCTGGGTAGGGAAATAGGGGCTCGTGTTTTGGTGGTGGTGTCTAGACCTAACAAGCATGCTCCAGTTTCCTCAATTTTACCCTGAAGGGTCCGGGTCAAAAGCAGATTCCAGATTGCCAATATATCGCTTTAAAATCACCAATTTGCACAATAGGCAAACCCTATGGTATTTTAGTGTAATCTGGGGTTAAACTTAGTTAAGGTGACCCTAACAACACTTAAACAAGTAGGGTTAACCAACACAATCATCACTTTGCCACAACATCTCACAAATCACCAAAATCTAGCACTAAATTAGCTATTTAACACCAATCGACACAAAACCACACACAACTTAAGCAAACATGAAATGGGGTTCAGAAATATACCCTAATAAACCCTAAGAAGCAGGTGAAGAAGTGGAGAAGAGCTTCTGCAAGTGCTGGGGTTCCTGTTGCTACAGTTGCTGCTACTGCTGCTTGCTTCTGCAGCTGTTGCTGATGCTGGTGTCACTGCTGCTGCTTCTGATGTTATTGATGATGCTTCTGTTGTTGTTGCTGCCCCTGGTGCTGATGCTAATGGTGCTGCTGCTTGCTTCGGCTGCCGCTGAAGCTGCCTGCTGCTGCTGCTACTGCATCTTCTTCTGCTGCTGGGGCTTCTTCTTTGTTGCTTCTGTTATTGTTGTTGTTGCCGTCACTGCTGCTGCTGCTGCTGTCTTCTGCTGCTGCTTCTCTCTCTCTCTTGGTGTGAGTGTGTGTGAGAGAGTGAGAGATGAGTGATATGAGAGTGAGAAAATGAGAGTAAGGCTAGAACCCCTCCCTCTCTCCTTCTCTCTCATCATTAAATGAGGCATGGCAAAGGCCATCATGCCCCATAATGCACTCTCTCTCTCAAGGTCAACATAAAGAAAGTCAATTTAAAAAAAACCTTTTTCAAATTCATCTTAAAACAACCATACACTATTAAACCCAAAACACCTAATACAATACTAAACTAGATTAGGGAATGGTTAGTTCACCATGTTGCTAATCATGGTTAAACCCCCAAAACAACCCTAGTTATCATGCACAAGTGTGTGCAAGCCTAGGAAAAATCTAATAAAATATTCATTAAATTAGGATAAAATATTTAAAACCCAAATTGGTAAACTTTTAATTAAAAACCATATATTAAAATATAATTAGCCACAAAACACATTCTAAGGTGTTACAACTTGCTTCATGCTACTTGTGATATTACATTTCAATCGCCTTTAATTCCCGCTTATACTTTTCATGTAAAATTATTATACGTTATGTGTCCGACATACGACCCAATGAAAACCTTCAATTAATTTGATGGAATTTGATTGCATATTGTGGCCCGTGTGATAAGGAACCGAGTGTAGAAGTTTCACTGCAAAATACGACAGTTAACCAATTAAACGAACACCCCCATTTACACCCATAAAAACTGGAAATTTTCCGCACTCGAAAATTGTTAAAATCACAATAAATCGTGTACATATTGAAATGATGCGTTCGAGGGCTCAAATTGAAGATGACTCGACGACCTATAACCCTATGCAAGTTTCTAATGGTTTATGTACTGAAATTGTGACGATAATTGGGCCGGAGTGCGACTCTGGACTGCAGTCCAGAGCGACTCTGGTTACTGTTTGCTGTCCCGTAATGTGTACCACCTTGTTTCCTGAACTCGTATGTTGCGGAACTCTATAGTTTATTAAAGGTGAATCTGTATCTAAATAACACAATTGGTTTCTTTCCATTTTATCATCATTTTCTATTTAATCTGCAATTTAAAAGATCGGGACGTGTAGCAGTCCCAAACAGAACCAGAACGGACACTCCTATGTTGAATAGTGTATAACTCCTGACGTACAGATGGGATTGAGAATCCGTCTATTGTGTTGAAAACCTTACTAGAAACCCTAGATTTCATTCAACTGTAGAGTTGCTAAAATCTGATCCCAACTGGGATTAAAATGCGTTCCGAAACGGACTTCCGATTCTGAAACCGGATTTCCAGCAGTGAACGCTTAAAATGAAATGGCCACATCTAGTAATCCTGAAACCCGATTGACGTGAAACTAAATTTTCTGGATAGATAATCAAACATACTAATTATCCTCTGTTATTTTTTTCGCTAAACTATGCATGTATGATTTATAATAAATTATGCAAGTGGTAGAATACTGACATATGACATCTCAATCATGCCTTACATACTGTTTTCTCATCGCATCATATATATGTCACTGCATTGGTTACCTAGTGATCACGTGCATCATCCAGTGTTAGGTATTAGTGGTGATTGTGGCAAGTACGTTAGTGTTCGTGCATGAGTGGATAAGTGAAAGTGACACGTACTTGTACACAATCAGTGGACCCTATTGTTCTATTGCATTGTCGGCGTCTGTGGGACGCGTATAAGTGTGACTATAAGTGGTATGGGACACTTATGGAAGCTTTTGTATGGGTTTCACAGGTAAGGCACCAGACACTGCCTTATTATCTTGGGTATCAGTCAGGACGTGCTTGATGGAGATCCTATCTCCAGTTCTCGTGCAGACTTGTCATGGACCGACCGGTATTTGAGATTATGGTTGGCGTTTGATGTAGACCACGGGGTGTGGGGTAGTTTGAGTGTGAGTTCAACATAATCTCAGGAGTCCCACGCCGGCATATATATATGGAGATATATGGAGATTTACAGGGTACATGATTATTACCGTGAGTTATATTTTGGGCCCGTGGTCCCTTGCCCTTGGGTCCTACCCTTAGGTGGAGGACACTCACGAGTGGTTGACTCTCACACTTGGACTGACGATAGGCTTAGAGACCTGTACAGTGAGACTTAGAGACTGATAGGGATAGTGACATTAACATGCATTACTTACTGTATTGACACACCCGACATACTATTTTACTGCTTTACTGTCCACCTGATCTATTAGACATTTCATTGGTTACTCCATGTTCATATCTTTACCGTCTTGATTTACTGTTATATCTATTATCACTATTCGAGTTACCACTTGCATCTACATATATATATTGCTATCGTGTCGCTTTGACGACCTGAGTATGCATGCTCAGAGTGAGAGCTAGGTCTAGCTTGGACGAGGACTAGACGTACATCGCGGACACCTTGTCAGCTATCCAGAGCTATACTCCTTTGACCTCCATCATGTCAGTTCTTTGTATTTTTTTTGTTTCAGTTACTGCATTTCTCATTACCTGTGCATTGTTTGCTGATTACCACGTAAAGCTAGAAGCCGAAGTGTGACTACGGCAGGATATTTCCTTGACCGTAGGAGCGTGGCTGGCCTTGTCAACCCCTCGTATTTTGGGAAGCGGGGCGTGACATGGTTTTGTTGGTATCAGAGCCAGGTTTTGCTTCGATTGAGATTGCAGTTCCGTGTAGCGTTTGACAATCTAAGACATCCTTCGGTCTGGTTTGTGAAGTTGTTATTCTTAATCTTGATTCGCATAGTGTATTCGGCTATGCATTCTGATCTATCCGCTAGGGTTTGAGAGACTTGGAGTTCTACAGTTGATTTTCCATCTGTAATAAATTTCATCACACCAAATATTCTTGATTTCTTGCCTAATCCATATTATACTTTGATTCTTATAGCTTGTGCCTTATATCGTCCTCAAAGTTGTTTCAGGACCATGTCTTCCAACAACCCTTCCTCTGCCTCCACTCACCAGAGTCAGACCGTAGAGATTCTGAATGCATTGCAGGGTCTGAAGGAAGCCCAGGAGCGAACAAACGACCTGTTGGCTGAAGGACTAAGAAGGCAGATGACTTAGGCACCAGCGGAAGTCTCAAATCGTAAGGGAATCCCCGTTAGACGAGGAAAAGAGATGAAGATGAAGCACCCACTCATTCCCCAGCTACGGAAGCAGCGGAAGGCTCCACGTTGTGGATACTGCAAGAAGCCAGGACACCTTCATAGAGATTGTCGCAACGCCAAAGGGCAGTGCCTGATTTGCGGATCCAGCGAACATCTTATCAACGGTTGCCCAAAAAGGAAGGAGCTATAAGGAGGAGATTCGTCCACACTCTCCACTTCTGCCAAGTGATGGTTATTTCGTAGTGCGAGCTTCGAGGCTAGGGCGGACCCAGCGCAGGATTCAACTCGCGTGACGAGAATGCAGCGGTCTAGTAATCAAAGAAAGAGTTATCACGTTTTCTGCTTTTAATAAAATGCTGTCACCTGTAAATATTTCTCCTTTCGTTTGAGATCCTGTATCCGTTAAACTTTTGGCTGAATGTAATAAAATTCTGAGTTGTGATGTATGTATCGTCCCCTTTTCCCCCTCACTTTACTTATACTATTCGTTGCATCAGTATTCTAGATTTTGTTTCTCAGTCCTTGCTTACCGCATATTTTCCTTGTACTCTATATCCTTGATTATTTACCAAATATGTTCCATTGTCTGATCACGACTCTTTCTTTCAGGCCATGGCCCACCGTGGAGCAGCGCCGCATCTAGATGAGGATGCACAGTCATGCGTTTCCTTAGACCGCATGCTGGTGAGGTCTGACGATGAGATCAACGGCCCCCGGGTCATTTTCGGAAACAACGATTCCGAGGATGAAGGAGCCGCCGCCCCAGAGGTTAACATGATCGGCGATCCCGACGAGGAGGAAGGAGACCCTGAAGAGAACCCGATGGAGGAAGATCACGAGGAGGGCCCGATAGAAGAAAATCCAGTAGGGGAAAATCCCATGGAAGGGGATCCAGAAGAAGAGAATCACATGGAAGCAGATCTCGATGAAGAAGCTCTAGCCGAGGAAGAAGGACCGGAAGAACAAGACTCTGTAGCGGGAGAACTCCCAATGGCGGCCCCTGCGAGGCGCTATGGGAATGGGCGCCCCTACCTGAGCGCGCGAGCCTACCGCAACCTGCTGAACCTCCACAACCGCGACTGACGGGATTTTAGCTGTTGTCTTCTCTGGCCAAATAAACCTATGTATAGTTTAGGGCCATCTGTTACTTTTCGAGAGTGCTTTGTTTCGAATTTTCTAGAATGAAATAAAATTTCTGAGTTCGCTAATCTTTTGATTACTGGTTCACTTAATGCTTTGAATTTTCCCCTATACAGTTATTTCTTCCTGATATCCCTGACTGTCCACCCGTGCACCTTGTGCTGTTTCGACCCTCACTTAGATTAACAAGTACCGCACCCTGATCTTTTGAATGGGCCTGATCAAATCAAGGAAAAGGCTTCAGAAGAGGTCACGTGCTCACACGTGGCCACGGGTCACGTGTTGGCACATGACATTTAAAAGCAACGGACTCATTCTCTGATTAAATCAAGAATCTGTTCCCCTCCGAACGGCGGCGCGACGCGTGGTCGTCTCGCCTGAGGCTCGGGGCAGATGCTAATTGATGCTATCCGTCTACCTCTCCGAAGATGCCAAGTTGATTTATGGCACCATATATCGAAGGTTTAAACGGATGCGTCCGATGTAGCAGACTTCGTCAGATTCCCCCTCGCTTGAGGGTTTTTTGATTGTGGGGACGCTCTTCCCTGCAGGTGCAAGCCCCTGCAGTTAATTACGCCACCGCATCGCGGTAACCACTTTCTCCTTCTCCAGATGGTCACTTCGTGTCGTGTGTGTTTATTTTATGTTTAGTTGCCCGTGGATTGTATACGGAGACTGAGTTATGTCGTCGCCCGTAGGGCGTGGACTAGTCCAAATCCGTATTATCTTAGATTTGGGTTTGGGGGTTTGGGTTTAAGGATACGTTGGCCTCATTTGAGACTAAGATCGACTTAAACGTTTGTTAAGGATACGTTAGTCTAGTTTTTAGACTAAGATCAACCTAACGGGATCATTTAGATCTAACAAGAGAGCAATAAAAGGGGGGCTCTGTTGTTTAGTTTAGTGACATTACGGTCGGTAGGTAGTTTAAGGACATTGCGATCCATGGGTAGTTTAAGGACATTGCGGTCCAATGTTAGTTTTAAGACGTTGCGGTCAAGGTTAAGGACCTCATAGTCCATGGATTTAAGGACTCCACAGTCCGTAGTTAGTTTTAAGACATCCCGGTCAAGGTTAAGGACTTCATAGTCCGTGGATTTAGGGACTCCACAATCCGTAGTTAGTTTTAAGACATCCCGGTCAAGGTTAAGGACTTCATAGTCCGTGGATTTAGGGACTCCAGATTCCCTACAGGTCAAATATTACAAAACTAGACATGCCAAAACACTACACAACACAGAAGACAACCCTAGCCAAGACCCCAACACCCCTGCCCCCTACTTGGCCGCAATTTGCGGCCAAACACATTAAATCTGCGGCCTGGGTAGGGAAATAGGGGCTCGTGTTTTGGTGGTGGTTCTAGACCTAACAAGCATGCTCCAGTTTCCTCAATTTTACCCTGAAGGGTCCGGGTCAAAAGCAGATTCCAGATTGCCAATATATCGCTTTAAAATCACCAATTTGCACAATAGGCAAACCCTATGGTATTTTAGTGTAATCTGGGGTTAAACTTAGTTAAGGTGACCCTAACAACACTTAAACAAGTAGGGTTAACCAACACAATCATCACTTTGCCACAACATCTCACAAATCACCAAAATCTAGCACTAAATTAGCTATTTAACACCAATCGACACAAAACCACACACAACTTAAGCAAACATGAAATGGGGTTCAGAAATATACCCTAATGAACCCTAAGAAGCAGGTGAAGAACTGGAGAAGAGCTTCTGCAAGTGCTGGGGTTCCTGTTGCTACAGTTGCTGCTACTGCTGCTTGCTTCTGCAGCTGTTGCTGATGCTGGTGTCACTGCTGCTGCTTCTGATGTTGTTGATGATGCTTCTGTTGTTGTTGCTGCCCCTGGTGCTGATGCTAATGGTGCTGCTGCTTGCTTCGGCTGCCGCTGAAGCTGCCTGCTGCTGCTGCTACTGCATCTTCTTCTGCTGCTGGGGCTTCTTCTTTGTTGCTTCTGTTATTGTTGTTATTGCCGTCACTGCTGTTGCTGCTGCTGTCTTCTGCTGCTGCTTCTCTCTCTCTCTTGGTGTGAGTGTGTGTGAGAGAGTGAGAGATGAGTGATATGAGAGTGAGAAAATGAGAGTAAGGCTAGAACCCCTCCCTCTCTCCTTCTCTCTCATCATTAAATGAGGCATGGCAAAGGCCATCATGCCCCATAATGCACTCTCTCTCTCAAGGTCAACATAAAGAAAGTCAATTTAAAAAAAACCTTTTTCAAATTCATCTTAAAACAACCATACACTATTAAACCCAAAACACCTAATACAATACTAAACTAGATTAGGGAATGGTTAGTTCACCATGTTGCTAATCATGGTTAAACCCCCAAAACAACCCTAGTTATCATGCACAAGTGTGTGCAAGCCTAGGAAAAATCTAATAAAATATTCATTAAATTAGGATAAAATATTTAAAACCCAAATTGGTAAACTTTTTATTAAAAACCATATATTAAAATATAATTAGCCACAAAACACATTCTAAGGTGTTGCAATCTCCCCCCCTTAAAAGAAATTCGTCCCCGAATTTAAAAATATACTGTTACACGTACCTTCAAAGCGAAGATTACAACTCTCAAATCTTGCTCGCAGCCTCCCAAGTGATTACCTCACTATACGGCTACGTCAAAGAAAAACCTTTCACAGATGGAAAGACTCTTGACCGATGTCCCTCCACCTGCCGAGCCATTAACACAATTGGCTGCTGGTGAACGAAAGATCGCGTCAAGCTAAATGGTCTGATGCTAGATCATGTGAGAAGGTCAAGAAGGTAATTGTAAAGTATTATCACAAGGAATACGGGGTGAAAATCCAATAATCTGGGCGGAAGTGCCAAATTAAAGGCAAAGAAACTAACTCGCTTATAGGATCTCAAAAGGACCTAAAATCCTGGGACAAGCTCCCCAAAATCCAACACGTCATTCATCGGAAAGTCCGTAGGAATACATGATCTGTCCCTGCGAACTCGAGTCTATGACCAAGGCAGTCGGCATAAGACCTCAGTTCGCAATGGACAATTCCCATCCTGACCTAACACAACTGGACTATCTCCGAAATCTCTAGACATAGCTGGGGTCTAAAATCTTACTTACGCAGAGTCAGAAAAACAACAGGCTGGCGATCGACACGACCTAACCCCTAAACCTAAAGGTGGCCAATTGGAGTGTATCCTGATAACAGCTATCGAAGAAGAACCCTAACAATGGCGAGTGACGATCCCCAACTGCCGACAACAATCAACACAACACACAACTTAACAAGGAACAACTGAGCAAACTGAGTATAACCGGACGACGAGAATCCGAATGGAGTCACACCCTGACTAAACTTGGGTAGAAACCATAACGAAATTCGTGGAGATCTGCTCCCACTCCTACTTTGGAACGGTAAAAGGTTGCAACTCCCCAGCCGGCCTCAGATGCTCGACCCAAGCACACAACAAAACAGACACCTTGAATCGAACCCTGAAACTTCTCTTTACATTCCTGTGTTAGGTCCACGTTACCTCTCCCGGTACTTTCGGGGTTGCGGAAACGGTAAAACAAAATTTTTTCTGGACTTGGCAACATGGACCGTAAAAGCCGGATCTTTACTAAACAACACACTAGCATCCTAACTAGAGATTTTATCTACTCGGTTAGGGGTTATACCTCAACTTGAACTCCTTCTCTTCTTGTTGTTCTTCTCTTTGCTTGCTCCGATGGTTGATCCGGACTTTGGTCACCTCCGCGGCCTCCTTGAGTCGAAGACGATCCACCCGAGAGATGTACACCGAGCTCCACCTAGAGCCGAGGTAACTAGGGCAAGAAGATTGCTAATCTAGAAGCCCTAGGTTGTGTAGAAGTGGTAGATGAATGGTTTTGTCTTTGTGGGATCTTTATCTCTCAACACATGAGATCAAAAGATAAATCAAGAAGAGGAAGAAGGAGGAGCTAGCTAACAACCATGGAGCTTCTCATTTCAAGAGAGAGAATGAGAATGAGCAAATGAAAAACTAAACCAAGAGAAAACACAACCATGGTTGCAATAATGCAAAAACATTATCATTACTAATCCCATCAAGATAAAGTTGATGGCTACAAATGACATGACCATTATCATAACAAAAAGAAAAAGAAAACCAAAGAATACTTTAGATCTTTCAAGAAGATCCTAGTCAACTTTGGTCAAATGGTCAACGAAGTCAAGATGGTCAAATGGTCAATGTAATTAGCCATAACATAATTATCAATGAAAGAATTAGTAAATAATGTCCCCGGCTCATAATGGTTTTGACCAAACGAACTGTCAAAACCCTAATGAGTCCGCCTCAAAATGGTTTTGACCGAATCAACTGTCAAAACCCTAATGAGCCTGCCACATAACGGTTTTGGCCGAACCAACAGCCAAAACTCTAATGAGGCACCTCCTCCTTCATCGCTCCGGAAAACTGTGCATACATACCTGCATCCGCATTCCGTAGAATGCGGATGCGCAGAAGACAAAACAAATCCATCCGTGCAATACTAGGATCCGGCTTAAACCAAAGCCCACTAGTATTGCCTGCCCGAACACCACACGCACACAAGTGTACGTAAGTGATCGCAGCCCTGCCGTAGAACCATACGGCCTCTACACGTTTCGCTCAGTGCAGGGAAACTCTCTGTGTGGGACTCTAAAGACTCGACACTACGCTGGCAGTGGGTTTAACCACAGACCGCAAGCGGCACTAGCTGTACGTAACGGTCCCCAGGTAGATGTCGAAAAGAAGGCCGATGAGGTGAACCCATCCGAACTCCTACTGAGCCTGTATGTGACAATCTCCGTACAGTCCGGTCTGTTCGTCTGATACATCGCATGGCGGGCCTAGGAGGCGGTAAACGTCAATCCCCTAATAGCGGTACAAGTCGTGTCGGAGTGAAGCCCAGAACACCCTGAGATAACACTGGAAACCTATCAGTATATCTCGTTTGCCCTGGCCAGGGACTACTCGTGTAATGGCTCTCCTAGACACAGCGCGATGTCAACCCCCAATACCGGGAGAGACGAATCCTGTCTAACCGTCACTGCCTCCAAGTGTTTCGGGACTGCACCCAACTACTACCTGTTTGCACGACTCAGTAGAGCCGTGGTAGGGTAGTAATCAAAGAACAGTGGGAACACACTCGAGGCGAAGCGACAGTGTCAAGTCAGCGGACTAAGCTGTACTCATGTCACCTGGGAACTGATAACTGACGATAGGTATAATACCAACCAGCAGTTCCTGACGAGTCCTGTCCAGTGAACTCGTAACCTAACGGGCACCCGCATACTATCTCAAGTACGACGTACGGACGGCTGTGGGACAGACCGTCTCCCGTGCTGGGATGAGAAGCGCATACGCTAGTCTACTCCGGAGTATCGATGCCCTATCTCGATACTCCCACGACTAGGGACGTGTATAAGGATGTGCTTGTAGATTACCCAGCCCCCACGAGTGTGATCGCCATCACAACGCCGGTAAACAAACAAAGATCCTAAGGGCTCTACTAATGCGTATAGGTGATATAATAAATAAACACACATGTACACATTAAAGCAGAGACAAACCAAGTAGCATACTACTATATTGAGCAAGATTGTCTGTATAACTGTGAATATCCCAAACTTCCATCAAGTAATATACATACTAGTATGATACAGTAATGGCCTCTAGGGCATATACACTAACAATCTCCCACTTGCACTAAGGCCATGTACTGGCGTATCGAAGACCTATCATCTTGATCAGCCGCTCGAACTGAGTCTGGGGTAAGGCCTTCGTGAATGGGTCCGCTGTGTTGTCCTTTGTGTCCACTCTCCGCACCTCGATCTCCTGGCGATCAATGATCTCCCTGATCAGGTGATACCGCCTTAAGATGTGCCTGGATTTCTGATGGGACCTTGGTTCCTTCGCTAAAGCTATAGCCCCATTGTTATCGCAATACAAAGGTATTGGGTCAACAATGGACGGAACCACCTGAAGTTCACTAATGAACTTCTTTATCCAGACCGCCTCTTTTGCGGCATCGCTTGCAGCAATGTATTCAGCCTCCATCGTCGAGTCTGCGACGGTATCCTGTTTGGAACTCCTCCAACATACCGCCCCTCCGTTGAGGGTAAACACAAAACCCGAGACAGACTTGCTGTCATCTTTATCACTCTGGAAGCTTGAATCGGTAAAGGACTCGACTCTGAGGTCTCCATTACCGTAAACCAGGAATATCTCCTTAGTCCTTCTCAGGTACTTGAGAATGTTCTTCACTGCTGTC
Source organism: Agapanthus africanus (assembly GCA_030015575.1). NCBI lineage: Eukaryota > Viridiplantae > Streptophyta > Magnoliopsida > Asparagales > Amaryllidaceae > Agapanthus > Agapanthus africanus. The sequence continues at coordinate 114,188,327 of CM057350.1, forward strand.
CAGTGGTCCTCCCCTGGGTTTGACTGATACCGGCTTACCGCGCTCAGCGCGTAAGCTACATCTGGTCTTGTACATAGCATCGCATACATTATAGATCCTACCGCCGAAGCGTAGGGTATAGTGCTCATGCGAACCTTCTCCTCGTCAGTCTTAGGAGACATCTTCTTGGAGAGGGTAATTCCGTGCAATGCGGGTATGTTACCGCGCTTGGAATCCTCCATACTAAATCTCTTTAGTACGGTCTCTATGTACCTGGACTGCGAAAGTCCCAATAGTTTCTTGGATCTATCTCTATAGATCTTGATCCCCAGAATGTACGAGGCATCACCCAGGTCCTTCATGGAGAACCTTTGTGACAAAAATAGCTTGACCGATTGTAGCATAGGAATGTCGTCCACGTACAAGACTAGGAATACGACAGTTCGTCCTACAATCTTCTTATAGACACATGGTTCATCTTCGTTCTTGATGAAATCAAATTCCTTGATTGCCTCATCAAAACAGATGTTCCAGCTCCGCGATGCCTGCTTTAATCCATAAATAGATTTAAGCAACTTGCACACCTTCCCGCTGCTCCCACTGTCTACGAAACCTTCTGGTTGATCCATGTAAACGCACTCTTCCAAACAACCGTTTAGGAAAGCCGTTTTAACATCCATCTGCCAGATTTCATAGTCATGGAAGGAAGCAATGGCAAGTAGGATCCGAATGGATTTGAGCATAGCCACCGGAGAAAAAGTTTCGTCATAGTCCAAACCAGGTCTTTGACGAAAACCTTTTGCAACGAGTCTAGCCTTATAGGTTTCCACTTGCCCATCTACACCAAGTTTCCTTTTGTAGATCCATTTGCATCCAACGGGTTTTACCCCAGGTGGAGCAATATCCAAGGTCCACACTTTATTGGCGTACATGGACTCCATTTCGGATTGCATTGCTTCCTGCCACTTATCAGAGTCCCTACTGATAATGGCCTGCCTGAAACTGGTAGGGTCATCTTCTTCCAAGATGCAATCCTCTCGATCCTCGTCTATGGGAAAACCGTAGTATCTTTCGGGTGGATGAGAAATCCTACCAGATCTGCGAAGTGGCTGAGGTTCGTTTGGGGTCATTGAATCTAGCGGTTCCTCCAAATTTTCAGTTATATTTTATGGTCGCTGAATTTCTTCCAGTTCTACCGAACTCCCACTAGTTTCTTTTGCAAGAAACTCCCTTTCTAAGAAGGTAGCATGGCGAGATACAAACACCTTCTGTTCCTCAGTGTGGTAGAACAGATATCCTAGTGAGTCTTTAGGATATCCCACAAATTTACACAGAACTGACCGTGCCTCTAGCTTGTCCGGTTTCTGTGTTTTCACATAGGCCGGACAACCCCATATCTTAATAAACTTAAGACATGGTTTCTTACTGCTTCATATTTCATACGGAGTTTTAGGCACAGATTTGGACGGAACTTGATTCAAAAGGTATGCCGCTGTCTGAAGCGCATGTCCCCAGAATGAAAGAGGTAACTCAGCACTACTCATCATGGAGCGAACCATATCCAATAGGGTACGATTCCTCCGCTCCGATACACCGTTGTGCTGTGGTGTATAAGGAGGAGTAAGCTGAGAGAGAATACCATTCTCTTTTAAGTAATCTAGGAATTCCGAGCTTAAGTACTCCCCTCCTCTATCAGACCGGAGGATCTTGATACTTTTGCCAGTCTGGTTCTCTACTTCGTTTCTGAATTCCTTGAATTTCTCAAAAGCTTCAGATTTGTGTTTCATCAGATACATATATCCGAACCTAGAGAGATCGTCAGTGAATGTGATGAAGTATGAGAACCCACCCCTTGCATGTATAGACATCGGACCACATACATCACTATGTACGAGTCCCAAGAGCTCTGCTGCTCTTTCTCCATGTCCGGTGAACGGAGATTTGGTCATCTTCCCTTTGAGACAAGACTGACAAGTTTCATAAGATGAAAACTCGAACGCATCCAAGAGTCCATCTTTATGCAACTTACTCAGTCTTTTCTCTCCGATATGACCAAGTCTACAATGCCACAAGTAGGATTCATTCGTATCTGAATTCTTCCTCTTGCGTGTGTTTTGTATATTGAGAACTGTATTCTGATTTAGAACGTAGATACCATTACACAGTGTACCCTCTGCAACCAGTACCTTATGAAGGTAAATGTTCATGATATTCTTGTCAAGAACAAAGTTATATCCAGCTTTATCGAGTAAAGAAACTGATATGATGTTGCAAACCATGGAGGGTACATAGTAGCAATCGTTCAAAATCATAGTCTTGCCATTTGGCAATACTAGGTGATATTCACCGACGGCTGTCGCATTAACTTGTGCTCCGTTCGCTACTCTGAGCGACATCACCCGGTGCAACTTTCCTACTTTTTCTCAGTCCCTGCAATAAATTACAGATATGAGATCCTGATCCGGTATCAAGTACCCAGGAGGTAGGGCTGACCGTAAAACAGTTCTCAATTATAAGAACACCTGAAGTAGATGCAAAACCATGCTTCTTCTTCAACTGGGTATCCTGGGAATCCATACAATCCTCTTTCCCATTCTCATACTCATGACAGTTGTCACAAGTTAGAGCTGAACCAACGTTCCCCAGCCCCGAAAAAGAATTCGGATCGGTCAAGCGATACATTTTATTATCTTGATTAGGGCGTGAAAATGTTGCTACCTTGAGAGAGAGGAAAGAAACACTCAGCGTGCGCTCTTGTAAGATTAGATTGGTTTATTAGTTTATCTAACCAGGATGTCTTCCATTGTTTCCTCAAATTCTTCTTAAAACCCTTTTAAAAGAAGAACTAGTCGGGATTTTAATTCACGTCACAATACTTGCTTAACCTTTCAGCCAGGCTAGTGTCGGTACTTCGAGGGAGATTTTCCAACGCTTTCGCGAAGTTCCTTAATTTAAGAACCTCTTTTCCCTGGGGGCGTGGCCCCGCTAACACCTTTCTAGACACCTACTAGATTTATAGCATTGATCGTTAAGTGAAATAATCTCCCGAGAGTAATCCAACTCATCAGTGGGATCGGGATCCAACTGTCATTGTGTGATAACCTAGATGGAATCCACTCTAGTCACCACACTCCAGAAGGTATGCTAAATCTGCAAGTTTCAGTACTTTTGAAACTCCCGATGTGGTTTTTGCCCCTAGGACCCAAGTGACCTTGACGAATAATCAACAAATCAAAAGGTCCTAGTCAAGTTCAACCCGTCGTTATCCAGGATTGCATTAGACCCGCCCGCATGATCCTTGACGAATAATCAACAAAATCATGCGACCGTCCTAACCAATCGCATCTATCAGTGCAACAGAAAATTATTACTCAGCTACCGTTCACTGTGTCTTGACGAATAATCAACAAACGCAGCACGAATACTAAGTATTAATTATCTGAAACGACGGAGGGCTACGGCTGGGTTTTTGGCGAAAAACCCGTTAACGTAATGAACTTGATATCGTTGAAGGAACGTGATACACCTTTTTGAAAATATAGTGGCGAAAACTTTTGCTAAAGAGGTCACTCCCTGTGAAGGGATCTCGGCTCTTTCCTCGTCGAATGAGGTGCAGGATATTCCAAATTGAATACCTCGATGCAAAGCAAGAATAATCGACTATAGTGAAGTTATTACCCTGACGCAAACTTTTGTCCAAGGGGTCACTCCCGATGAAGGGATCTCGGCCCTTGCCTCGTCGACTGAGGTGCTGGGCATTCATAACCGAATACCTCGATGCAAAACAAAAATTGAACGTCCTTGCAATAACAGCTTTTTGAAAAACTTGTTCCAACAACATCTTTTAGGTTTATTTTCTTGCATTAGTTCTTTTAATGCGTCCCATCATTTAAATCCTACCATTGCAGAAAACAACCAAAATATGACGTACGCTTATGCCATTCGCATTCGCCACGGGGCCCCATCATCACCCGTTAGGTTACTTAACTAACGACAGAGCGGGGGCTGGGCTAGCGCGGCTGTAAAACATAAGCAACGCCTAAATAGTTATTATATATAGATATATATCAATGATAGCCAATCCAGATCACAGATGAACACTTTGGATATACTAGGAACCCGTGATTCGTTCGAGCCTGCAACGAAAAGCGGATTACACGGTCGCGATGAATAGCCAAAACCCCACACAAGACCCCTACGGGTGCGGCAAACTACCCGCCAAGTACCCGAAGCGAAGCAACCTCCCTCAACGCCGTGAGTAGGCCACTCGGCACTTCGAGATACCCGGTAGTTTGTGCACCCCCTCCATGGGTCTATCCTAGGAGCAAAAACAGTAAAAAGAATTATATAATGACGGCTACAACCCCGACCCGGTTGTGCGACCATACAAATAATATTACATCAATTTACAAATTTATTACATGAATGAAAGAAAAAGAAACTCTCATCTCACATCCATCCCGGCTATTTATTCGCGACAATCCAACGAGTTCATATACACAAACCGTCATCAACACAGATCACAGATATGTATAACCCCCACTAATCGACGTATAGCGATTAGTAGACGTTCAATACACATATAACATTACAGATATAACCATTAGCCAAAGTCTACAGAATATCGACCAAAAATACGGATTTTTAAGCCCCAAAACTAATTTTTCTTTCTGAAAAATCTGGACAGAAAAGTCATATACCAAAAATCCCAAAATACCCAAATAAGAAAACTGCAGGAAAAAAATTCCCCAACAGAGCCAACTTGGCCGCGGTTCCGCGGAATAAGCAAGCTTATGCCGTGGAACCGCGGCGCTTTAGACGAGTTAGGGGATCGTTTTTCTCCAGTGTTCTCTAAAAAGCCTGAGCCTATTTTTAGTGCATGATTTATTGATTTTGGAACAGATTTAAAATCGGCAGAAACTTGAAATTTCCGGGGTATTTTGCGGTTTTTTGTCCGGTCGAAATTCTAAATACTTTGCTAATATGCTAGGGTGTGTTTAGTTAGGCTCTGATACCACTGTTAGGTCCACGTTACCTCTCCCGGTACTTTCGGGGTTGCGGAAACGGTAAAACAAAATTTTTTCTGGACTTGGCAACATGGACCGTAAAAACCGGATCTTTACTAAACAACACACTAGCATCCTAACTAGAGATTTTATCTACTCGGTTAGGGGTTATACCTCAACTTGAACTCCTTCTCTTCTTGTTGTTCTTTTCTTTGCTTGCTCCGATGGTTCATCCGGACTTTGGTCACCTCCGCGGCCTCCTTGAGTCGAAGACGATCCACCTGAGGATGTACACCGAGCTCCACCTAGAGCCGAGGTAACTAGGGCAAGGAGATTGCTAATCTAGAAGCCCTAGGTTGTGTAGAAGTGGTAGATGAATGGTTTTGTCTTTGTGGGATCTTTATCTCTCAACACATGAGATCAAAAGATAAATCAAGAGGAGGAAGAAGGAGGAGCTAGCTAACAACCATGGAGCTTCTCATTTCAAGAGAGAGAATGAGAATGAGCAAATGAAAAACTAAACCAAGAGAAAACACAACCATGGTTGCAATAATGCAAAAACATTATCATTACTAATCCCATCAAGATAAAGTTGATGGCTACAAATGACATGACCATTATCATAACAAAACGAAAAAGAAAACCAAAGAATACTTTAGATCTTTCAAGAAGATCCTAGTCAACTTTGGTCAAATGGTCAACAAAGTCAAGATGGTCAAATGGTCAATGTAATTAGCCATAACATAATTATCAATGAAAGGATTAGTAAATAATGTCCCCGGCTCATAATGGTTTTGACCAAACGAACTGTCAAAACCCTAATGAGTCCGCCTCAAAATGGTTTTGACCGAATCAACTGTCAAAACCCTAATGAGCCTGCTACATAACGGTTTTGGCCGAACCAACTGCCAAAACTCTAATGAGGCACCTCCTCCTTCATCGCTCCGGAAAACTGTGCATACACACCTGCATCCGCATTCCGTAGAATGCGGATGCGCAGAAGACAAAACAAATCCATCCGTGCAATACTAGGATCCGGCTTAAACCAAAGCCCACTAGTATTTCCTGCCCGAACACCACACGCACACAAGTGTACGTAAGTGATCGCAGCCCTGCCGTAGAACCATACGGCCTCTACACGTTTCGCTCAGTGCAGGGAAACTCTCTGTGTGGGACTCTAAAGACTCGACACTACGCTGGCAGTGGGTTTAACCACAGACCGCAAGCGGCACTAGCTGTACGTAACGGTCCCCAGGTAGATGTCGAAAAGAAGGCCGATGAGGTGAACCCATCCGAACTCCTACTGAGCCTGTATGTGACAATCTCCGTACAGTCCAGTCTGTTCGTCTGATACATCGCATGGCGGGTCTAGGGGGCGGTAAACGTCAGTCCCCTAATAGCGGTACAAGTCGTGTCGGAGTGAAGCCCAGAACACCCTGAGATAACACTAGAAACCTACCAGTATATCTCGTTTGCCCTGGCCAGGGACTACTCGTGTAATGGCTCTTCTAGACACAGCGCGATGTCAACCCCCAATACCGGGAGAGACGAATCCTGTCTAACCGTCACTGCCTCCAAGTGTTTCGGGACTGCACCCAACTACTACCTGTTTGCACGACTCAGTAGAGCCGTGGTAGGGTAGTAATCAAAGAACGGTGGGAACACACTCGAGGCGAAGCGACAGTGTCAATTCAGCGGACTAAGCTGTACTCATGTCACCTGGGAACTGATAACTGACGATAGGTATAATACCAACCATCAGTTCCCGACGAGTCCTGTCCAGTGTACTCATAACCTAACGAGCATCCGCATACTATCTCAAGTACGACGTACTGACGGCTGTGGGACAGACCGTCTTCCGTGCTGGGATGAGAAGCGCATACGCTAGTCTACTCCGGAGTATCGATGCCCTATCTCGATACTCCCACGACTAGGGACGTGTATAAGGATGTGCTTGTAGATTACCCAGCCCCCACGAGTGTGATCGCCATCACAACGCCGGTAATCAAGCAAAGATCCGAAGGGCTCTACTAATGCGTATAGGTGATATAATAAATAAACACACATGTACACATTAAAGCAGAGACAAACCAAGTAGCATACTACTATATTGAGCAAGATTGTCTGTATAACTGTGAATATCCCAAGCTTCCATCAAGTAATATACATACTAGTATGATACAGTAATGGCTTCTAGGGCATATACACTAACATCCTGTCCACCCGTAACTATCTCACAAGTCACGTCAAAATTGGCGGAACTTGAATGAATACAGAGAGTTGACTGATGTGCTTATTCTAGGATTGCACGTCTCTACCCGATAATGTCAGGTACACAAACGTGTCCTTAACTTAGCACATCATTGTCATAAATCAAGGACTCCGAATCATTACCCAGCCGAGTATGCTCAAGTATCACTGACGAACGAGCATGGGCGGGCAGTGTCTCGCGAAAACGATTTAAGGAAGGTGGTCGGGCGCGGACATGAGCAAGCTCTCCCCTCCGTAGAGACGAACTAAAGCTGTACTCGACGATCACAGAAGAACTGTAAATCTGCAGAAGACTATCACAACAATCAAAATCCGCTGCAGGAAGATGTTCATTAAGCCCTAGTGGTCCGTGGAATGTCTGACACGACTCTCGAACAAGTAGTGTCTCCAAATCTCCAACGCAAAACCACCGCGGCCATCTCCAGATCATGAGGGGAATATCCTTCTCGTACTTTCTCCAAATGTAGGAGAGCAAAAGCGATGACTCTGTAGTGTCACCTCAGTACACACTCGAGCCCACTCAAGAATCATTACAGTTAAACAACAAAGTCGCCCGAACCAAAAGCAAAGAAAGAACTGATGCAGTTGTTAACCGAATCTTCAACTGCTGAAAACTCCGCACACATGCCTCAGCCCACAGAAAAGAAACCTCCCTTCCGGTCCATTCAGTCGACGGTGCAGCACTACTCTAGCAATCCCGTATGAAACGGCGGTAAAACCTGCTAAGCCCAACCATCTACGGATCTCCGTCCTGCACACATGTCTGGGCCTAAGCTGTATGGCCACGATCTCCCTCGGAACCATACGAAACCGTCTCCCGTGACTACAAGACCTAGGAGTCAACACAAAACAAGCCTGAAGAAACACTTCGAGAATTTAGCAAACTGCTGGTGCTCTCCCAGTATCCGCATAACAAATCCTCAAGTTCTGCTCCTGTTCCTCAAGACACATTAGATAGACCAGAATGTCATAAATAACACAACAAAACTGGTCGAGGAACGGCCTGCAGAGTCTGGTTCATCATATCTACGAATGCTGCCAGGGCATCAGGGAATCCAACGACTCACTGATACACACAAAGCCCGTAGCACGCATAAGGCAGCCTTCGGAACACCATCACTCCGAACCCGCAATAATGATGACCTGATCCCAAGCAAACTTAGAAATGCCTCGCACTGTGGAGCTGATCGAAGAAATCGTCACGGCGAGGTAAAGGATACCCATCCGCACCGTAAGCCGGTTCAGTTAACGATCCGTCGATACATAATCCAAAACTGCTGTCTTTCTCCTTGACAAACAGAAATAGGAGCTTTCAAATGCGAAACACTCAGACGCACAAAACTCCCCAACAAACAACTCTGCAGCTGATCTTTTAGCTCCCAAACTTCGCCGGCTCATCCGGAACAACGTCGGAAAAACTCTCGCACGAAAGGAACCCGGTCCAACGATCCCTCTGTCGCTCCGGTATCACGAATGAACGCCAAGAATCCACGACATCTCCTCAGTAGCCGACTAGCGAAAAAGGCTGAATTCGAGCTGTGAGAGGCGGCACAATTATCCACCTGCACAACAAGAACTGACTTGCCGGGGAAAACAAAACCTAACTTGTTTCCTCACGGTAGTCCACAGACGCCTAACACGTAGCTAACCAGTCCGTGCCCAGGAGAACGTCAAATCCAACATCTCCTAGAAGGACCAAAACGACGGACGAATCTCTATCTCCTATCCGATTGGCACACAACTGAAATACGTGTCGCGCAACAAAAGAATCGCTGACAGAGGTTAACACAACTACTACTAATCTACCCGACCATGGTACAAGCATGAAAAACAAACGAATACATCAAAAGAACATGCGGAATAAGGATACCTGAAAACTCCACATTGGACGCCTGCGCGTCCCGATGAGTAGAAGCAAACTCCTGCGTCTACCCTCTACTCGCAGCTGGATGAACTCCTCTGGTAGACTGAGCCCTCTGAGCGAACCTTCCGCGTCTACGGCTTCTCTGAAAACGATCCTGACGAGGTGCTAAGGAACAATCCCTGATGAAGTGCTGAAGGCTCCCGCATCGAAAACATCCACGTGCTGACTGCTGACCATCCTGGGGATGAGAGCTGAACGACTGTCCTCGTCCTAAGCCTCTGCTACTCCCGCGACGGCCACGAAATCTGTCTCGATGAACAAACCTCTGTCTCTGGGCGGGTACACTGGTACGAGTCCTCCACTGTCCTGGAACTCTCTGAGCTTCTGGAATATGTGCCTCGTCAACTGGAGCTGCAACCACTGGTGCTATGTAGGTGACGGACTGTTGCACGCAGATCGTAAGCGACAACTGAGTAACAGGGGTGACAACCTCCTGTCGTAGCTCCCGAACGACATCAACCAAAGAACTCATAGTCTGGCGGAAATCCTGCATCTCTGCTACAAGCCTATCAATAGTATATGTCGTAGGCTGATCCGTCTGCACCTGTGCAACTAGAGTGCCATCCTGGTCAGTACTCGTCTCACCCGAGCCAACTCTGACCTCGGCCCTCGCTGCATCACTCTGAGCCCCCATAGTCATCGGCGGCAAGGCTATAAACAGATATAAGATTCGACGAGAATAAGGAATCGAATCTTAAGGATATGAATCATCAAGGAAGGAATTTCAAGCAAAATTGTACTTAGGTCACTTAATGCAAAGTACCGCACCGTGGGTATGCTGCAGACATACACACACTACGTTACTCTGTTTAAGCTACCTACTCCATCATATTAAGGTCATCCTACATTCCGAAAGGTAAAACCTAACGCTCTGATACCAACTTTGTCACGACCCAAAATTGGACCGTGACGGCCCTAATATTACGCAACGCCAAAAGACGTAACGCAGTAAAAAAAAACCAAAACCCAGAAATCTAAACCAAGAAAATACGGAAAAGATAGTATAGTATTTGAAACATTTGAAATCACAACCCAGATTCTTTAAAAGTCCCACTTCCTTTCTTTAAAATTTTGGCAACACCCCTTTTTGTAAAAACTAGCTTAAGACGGAAAATAATAACATCATAAGTATACGACGCCGTGGCGAAGAAATAAGAGACAATAGAGAGAAAGCTATATATAAAAGACAACAAATCCACAAATAATATACAATAACGTCCTCACAAAGTCTCTAAGTCAACAATACAATAGTAGATGGAGAGTACAAAATACAACGAATATACAATATGAAATACAGATAATCATCTAACCTACCTAAGCAAAATAGTACTGTAAGCTGATGCGGTATCTGTAGCAAAAGATGATAGATGGATACCGAATAGCCTGCCTCGACTACTCTGGGGAACAACCTGAAACACCTGTGGCACAACGGGGGTGAGTTGCCAACTCGTGAATAGTAGATAACATATGCAGGTAATCGCAGGAATGTACGTACAGTATGAATCTAAGGTATGCGATTGCAGTAATAACATGTCATGTGAATGCAAAATAATGGGAAAGTACACTAGCAAGTACAATCGATATGTGAAGCAATGATGACATGATAATAGTATGCAGTAACTATGCAATAGGGATATGAGAAAGCAAATATGTAACTATCATAAGGGTACACTAACAGGTACTACCAATATATGAAACTTTGCATAAAATAGATAAGTGTGAGGTATAGGGTGGAATATGTCATTTCCACGGAAACCTGACATCGTGGCAGTATCACAATCCATCAAGACACTCCAATCCATAAATCCTCAAGTCAGCCCCCAAAACAGGGCTCTCACATCATATAAGTCTCACATCTCCTCAATGTACAATATCGAGTAATCTCCTATATCCCGAATGTACAAATCAACAATCACATAGGTATGTCCAATATCCAATCTCAATGAATCACCTAATAACCCAAGTCATATCTCCAGTAAGAATCTAACATCCTAAGGGTATATATATACAGAATTAAATATGATGGGGGCAATACACATATATTAGCGTCCCATTCCACTAATATTGGTGTAAGGGTATATATAACAACGGCTAAATCCCCTGTTATATATACAAAGGTATTAAAAGAAATATCATGAAAACCAATGTGCCAAGTATCGACACAGAAATCCTGACCACGTATCATACGCTATCCCGAAAGCACGAGTGCCTAGCTCTGAGCCTCGCCTTTCGACGTATGCATACGTACATGACTCCCAGCGGTGTCTCCGTGATCCCCCGCCGTGTCATGGGTACTGTCACCGGTAGGTACTCGCCCGCCTCCAGGCTCAATCGGCAAAATCCATCGATCTTCTTGCCGAGGGGAACCATACCGGGCCCCACCATGTACTCTCATACGGCAACCACACCTTGTATGGAGTATATAATCTGCACCGATAAAACTCATGGTGGACGCGCAAATATCATATCAAGAAAACCGGGTTTTTCAATGTATGCATAATTTCATGAACTCCCGCGGTTCCCAAATCCCGAAAACACCATGTAAAAATCCAAATAAATAAATGCGATATATCTGAATGCAAGCATGTAAATGAAAGTATTTAGCTGAAACCAGATGTATGCCAAATCAATAAGGTACAGCTAAGTATAGGTATCTACCTATAAGTAGAAGATGTCGTATACCCCCCTGGGTATAAGTAGAATATGAAGGATACCCCCTGGGTATAAGTAAAATATGCACAAGGTATACCTGTAGCTGTATCGCAAGGTGTAGATGTACCTATCACTAATGGTAAGATACACTATAGGTATACCGATAAACCAGATGTCAAGTCTGATAAGCAATAAAGTATCTATAAGGGGTTGTGTGTGACATGGCAATTACTGACGGTGTGTGTGTAGCATACAATCCGTGCTCGTGCAACATGAACCGTCAATAATATGTGCAGTGTCCTACGGCTGCTAGTCACAGTACAGCTATATCAAGGAAATAAACTAAAGGTGCAATTCTAACAATGACGTAGAATATGAGACAAATATTGAATCTTAGCCCAGACGCATAACGCCATGCGGGCGATTCCCCTGTAGATGTTAAATCTACTCACCTACGCTCCACGCTAGGTAAATCCTACCACATGTCTCCCTCTGTAGCAGTGTCAGTAGTCCCTGCCTGCAAACCTACAAATAAGACATGGAAATCATATATAAGCCAATTATCCCGCAAACCGTGATATCGAACCAAAACGAGAAACTCGCGTCGCGAACTAAACGCGCGTGTGCACAATACGCTGAATCGTGTGTGTACGCGTCTAAAACCATCGCGACACGCCGCGATACGCTGGATCACAGAACCCTCTCACGTATCGCGCGTATCGCGCAATCACAACGAACACCAAAAACGATATATGATCCAAGATTTCCCTACAGGTCAAATATTACAAAACTAGACATGCCAAAACACTACACAACACAGAAGACAACCCTAGCCAAGACCCTAACACCCCTGCCCCCTACCTGGCCGCAATTTGCAGCCAAACACATTAAATCTGCGGCCTGGGTAGGGAAATAGGGGCTCGTGTTTTGGTGGTGGTGTCTAGACCTAACAAGCATGCTCCAGTTTCCTCAATTTTACCCTGAAGGGTCCGGGTCAAAAGCAGATTCCAGATTGCCAATATATCGCATTAAAATCACCAATTTGCACAATAGGAAAACCCTATGGTATTTTAGTGTAATCTGGGGTTAAACTTAGTTAAGGTGACCCTAACAACACTTAAACAAGTAGGGTTAACCAACACAATCATCACTTTGCCACAACATCTCACAAATCACCAAAATCTAGCACTAAATTAGCTATTTAACACCAATCGACACAAAACCACACACAACTTAAGCAAACATGAAATGGGGTTCAGAAATATACCCTAATGAACCCTAAGAAGCAGGTGAAGAACTGGAGAAGAGCTTCTGCAAGTGCTGGGGTTCCTGTTGCTACAGTTGCTGCTACTGCTGCTTGCTTCTGCAGCTGTTGCTGATGCTGGTGTCACTGCTGCTGCTTCTGATGTTGTTGATGATGCTTCTGTTGTTGTTGCTGCCCCTGGTGCTGATGCTAATGGTGCTGCTGCTTGCTTCGGCTGCCGCTGAAGCTGCCTGCTGCTGCTGCTACTGCATCTTCTTCTGCTGCTGGGGCTTCTTCTTTGTTGCTTCTGTTATTATTGTTGTTGCCGTCACTGCTGCTGCTGCTGCTGTCTTCTGCTGCTGCTTCTCTCTCTCTCTCTCTTGGTGAGAGTGTGTGTGAGAGAGTGAGAGATGAGTGATATGAGAGTGAGAAAATGAGAGTAAGGCTAGAACCCCTCCCTCTCTCCTTCTCTCTCATCATTAAATGAGGCATGGCAAAGGCCATCATGCCCCCATAATGCACTCTCTCTCTCAAGGTCAACATAAAGAAAGTCAATTTAAAAAAAACCTTTTTCAAATTCATTTTGAAACAACCATACACTATTAAACCCAAAACACCTAATACAATACTAAACTAGATTAGGGAATGGTTAGTTCACCATGTTGCTAATCATGGTTAAACCCCCAAAACAACCCTAGTTATCATGCACAAGTGTGTGCAAGCCTAGGAAAAATCTAATAAAATATTCATTAAATTAGGATAAAATATTTAAAACCCAAATTGGTAAACTTTTTATTAAAAACCATATATTAAAATATAATTAGCCACAAAACACATTCTAAGGTGTTACAACTTGCTTCATGCTACTTGTGATATTACATTTCAATCGCCTTTAATTCCCGCTTATACTTTTCGTGTAAAATTATTATACGTTATGTGTCCGACATACGACCCAATGAAAACCTTCAATTAATTTGACGGAATTTGATTGCATATTGTGGCCCGTGTGATAAGGAACCGAGTGTAGAAGTTTCACTGCAAAATACGACAGTTAACCAATTAAACGAACACCCCCATTTACACCCATAAAAACTGGAAATTTTCCGCACTTGAAAATTGTTAAAATCACAATAAATCGTGTATATATTGAAATGATGCGTTCGAGGGCTCAAATCGAAGCCGACTCGACGACCTATAACCCTATGCAAGTTTCTAATGGTTTATGTACTGAAATTATGACGATAATTGGGCCGGAGTGCGACTCTGGACTGCAGTCCAGAGCGACTCTGGTTACTGTTTGCTGTCCCGTAATGTGTACCACCTTGTTTCCTGAACTCGTATGTTGCGGAACTCTGCAGTTTATTAAAGGTGAATCTGTATCTAAATAACACAATTGGTTTCTTTCATTTTATCGTCGTTTGCTATTTAATCTGCAATATAAAAGATCGGGACGTGTAGCAGTCCCAAACAGAACCAGAACGGACACTCCTATGTTGAATAGTGTATAACTCCTGACGTACAGACGGGATTGAGAATCTGTCTATTGTGTTGAAAACCTTACTGGAAACCCTAGATTACTGAAAACCAGAACGGACACTCGATCTTCTTCGGGTCCACACAAATACCATCTCTCGTCACCACATGACCCAAGAAATCGACACTGTCTAGCCAAAATGCGCACTTGGAGAATTTAGCGAACAGCTGATGCTCCCTCAAAGTCTGCAATGTGATACGTAAGTGCTGCTCATGTTCCTCCCGGCTCCGAGAATAAACCAAGATGTCGTCAATGAACACAATAATGAACTGATCGAGATACGGCCTGAATACACGGTTCATCAAATCCATAAATGCTGCCGGGGCATTGGTGAGCCCGAACGACATCACCAAGAACTCGTAATGACCATATCGAGTACGGAAAGCGGTCTTCGGAATATCCTCCTTCCGAACCAGCAACTGGTGATAACCTGATCGTAAATCAACCTTCGAGAAGAACCCTGCACCCTGGAGCTGATCGAATAAGTCATCAATGCGGGGTAGGGGATACCTGTTCCGCACAGTAACCCGGTTCAGCTGACGATAATCAATGCATAAGCGCATACCCGTCCTTCTTCTTAACAAACAAGATGGGAGCACCCCAAGATGACACACTCGGTCGGATAAGCCCCTTGTCCAGCAAGTCCTGTAACTGATCCTTTAGCTCTCTCAGCTCCACCGGGGCCATCCGATAAGGAGATATAGAAATAGGCCCCGTGCCGGGGATCAAGTCAATACAGAACTCAATCTCGCGCTCTGGTGGCAGACCAGGCAGCTCGTCAGGAAATACATCAGGAAACTCTCTCACAACAGGGACCTGGTCCAACGGAACCTCTGTGGAGCGAGTATCACAAATATAGGCTAAGAATCCCTGACACCCTTTCCTTAAGAGCTGACCAGCGCGAAGAGAAGAAATCAAGCTGGGAAGGGTAGCACTACGATCTCCCTGAATAATAAGAACCGGCTCACCAGGAAAACTGAATCTGACTGCTTTCTCACGGCAGTCCACGGATGCATAACAGGTGGCTAGCCAGTCCATACCAAGAAGAACGTCAAAGTCTAGCATATCGAGGAGAATCAAATCAACTGAAGAATCTCTCTCCCCGATACGAACGGAACACGATCGGTACACAAAACGGGCAACAAAAGACTCGCCTACCGGGGTAATAACGACAAGCGGCTGATCTAACGGAGAAGACTCTCGGCCCAACCTTGGTGCAAAGTACGTGGAAACATAGGAATGTGTGGAGCCTGGATCAAATAATACCCGTGCATCAAAAGAACATACTGGCAGAGTACCTGTCACGACGGCATTGGATGCCTGTGCATCCTGAGGAGTCAATGCGAACACTCGGGCCTGTCCACCACTAATAGCTGGCTGTCCTCTGCCTCTACCTCGGCCTCTGCCTCTGCCTCTGTCGCCTCGTCCTCTCTGAACCGGACCGCCACGCCCACGGCCTCTGGAAGCATCTGGCTAGCGTGAAGCATCATCAGGAGTAGGAAGTAAAGCTCTCTGAGAAGGTGGTGAGGGTGGTAAAGTCACATGCGGGACTGTCGCCGCTCCCTGGCGTCCCATGGTACAGTCTCTGACACGGTGATACTGACTCCCACACCGAAAACATCCTGGAGACGACTGCTGGGTCTGTGGATATGAACCAAATAACTGACCTCGTCTCAATCCTCTGCCTCCACCATCTCCCGGAAATAATCTATCGCGGTATCTACCCATCTACCGCTGAGCTGGCGTATCAGTACGAATCCTCTTCGGCCCCGAAACGACCGGAGTCTCTGAAATACGCTCCTCCAAATGTAAGGCTGCATCCATCGCGGCTGCGTATGTATCAAAGTGCTGGGTGCCGATGGCAAGGAATAGCTGTGTATCAAGCCCTCGTACAAACCTCTTTATTCTCTTCTCTTCTATGTCGACTAGGTACGGAGCATATCGAGACAACTGGGTAAACTGTATATCATACTCCGACACTGTCATCCCAGGAGTCTTGCGCAAAGACTCAAAACTACGGGCTCGAGCATCTCGGACACTCTCCGGAAGAAAACGAGCAAGAAATGCAGCTGTAAACTCATCCCAGGTCATAGAAGGTAGACCTGCAGCTCGGCCTCTCTCTACTGAATCGTACCATGTCTGGGCAAGACCTTCCAGACGAAAACTCGCAAACTCCACCAATCTATCATCAGAACACCTCAACGAACGGCAAATCCGAGCCATCCTATTAAGAAATGCCTGTGGGTCCTCTGTCGCATCTGTACCGGTAAAAGATGGAGGTCTCAATCTCATGAACTCCTGTAGTGAAACAGGGATAGTCTCCGTAGTAGCAGCAGGAGTGACCATCTGTGCAGCAGGTACGATCGTGGTCTGTACGGTGGAAGGAACGTCCTCGGATCTCTGTGCTCGACTGGACTCAACTAAAGATCCCATCATCTGTCGCAACTCTTGCATGCCGGCCTCTAGTCTAGCAATACGGTCAGGATAAGGCGCATCAGTATGACCCTGAGGGGTAGGCGTATCCTCCCGCTCGATCCTCGCCTCAGACGGGCCCGCCCGAATCTCATTCCTAGCGGCAGCCCGCTGAGCTCTCATAGTCTTTGGCGGCATCGAAGCTGGAATAAGAAACAGGACTGATAAGGACATTGCAATTGAATCAAGGAATGCAAGGAATCAAGAAAGGAAATAAAAGCAATTATGTCCTAAGGTCACTTAGGCGGAGTACCGTATCGTAAGTATGCCGCGGATCATACCCACGCTACGCCACTCTGCTTAAGTTACCTACTCCATCTACCAAGGTCGTCCTACACTCAGAAAGGTAAAACCTATACTCTGATACCAACTTTGTCACGACCCGAAAGTACGGAAAGTGACTGGCACTTAGATTACGAGACGTCTAAAGGCGTACCGTAACCTGAGTCAGCCAAAGCCCAGAAAAATCTAAACCAAAATCAAAAGCGAGTGAAGGAAAACCTTTAATAACAATGGTTTTTAAATCAATTAAGTTGCCTAGAATCCAAAAAAAATAAAAAAACATCAAAAATTCCCAAAAATTTCGGCAGAGTTTCCCCTGTATTTTCTATCACCCAAAATGGGTACAACAAGATAATAAACTTGTAATCATAAAAATGGCATCCCCAAGCGGGAGCTAGCTCTTCGCCCAAGGCGGATCACAACCACATGCAATATAATAGTAGTATCAAGAAAAGAGCATAAAGAAACGCAAAATATCAGAAAACACAACGCCGGCTCAAGTGAGCTCGACCCAAAAGAAACCACATATATACAATCTCTCAGTCTCATCACTAGGTCGCATATACAATATAAAGTGGTAGACGGAGAATACTAGATACAATGATAAAGCAAAAAGAAATAAAGTGTGCTCGCAACCCACCTACAGGCGATGTCGCGAGTCTGAGCAAAAGGAGCTGATGATAAGATAGCCCGCCGCTACAAGACTGACGGGTCCGACCTGCAAGACACTGTGGCACAACGGGGGTGAGTTGCCAGCTCGTGAGTAAATATAACATCTAATAAGGCAATCGTAAGAATGCACGCAATGCACCACAACATGCATGTCCATATGTGATATAATATCTCTAGTATGCATGCACAGGTATGCAATGTCATTATTAAGTCTTTAAGTGTTTTAAATGCTACGGGTATTGAATTCTTAACTTTAGAAAATGAATATCTGTATAATAGCTAAGTACCATCAAGAAATCATCTGAAAACCCGTGTCAAGCATCGACACCAAATAGGAATCATATCTGTCTCAATATCGGGCTCCGTCAGTCCGGATCGGCCCATATCATAAATCTCACGACAACGGTCGGTATCCTCCGGATATCCGCCGCGCCAGACATCACCTGTTGGTAGTCTTCCCCTGCCAGGCTCATCGTCTACAACTCGATCTTCTTGCCCCGGGGTACCATACCGGGCCCACCATGTACCCGAAACGGTTCATCCACTCCTCGAATCGGGTCTCGAAATCCAACAGAAAATATGAAAACTCATGGTGGACGACACATACATCACGAGAAAACCGCAACTTTGTTTTGAAAATGATAAATATAAGGTTTTGTTAAATTCTTGCGGTTTTCCCCAAAAATCCAGAAATCGCAGCAATACTGAAATCCTCAAGAAAATCATAATGTCCACATGTTATATATGATAAATGTCTATGATATAAATGCATACGATGTGAATTTTGCTAGAAATCTATATAAATATGATGATGATGCGAGGTATACTTATGCTATGCAATTTCATATATCAAGTATGAATGCAAGTGACGATATTATGATAAACAGGTTCTATAGTGCACGTGGCATGGCAATTACCAAAGGCGTGCGTGTCATATGAATGGTGCGCGTGCAACAGATGCCAATGGTAATGGTGTTCGTGTCCTACAAAGTGATATCGCATAAGTATAGATGAATGTACATGCAATCTAGTATACTGTTCGCTATAAGGGTATGCAGTGTACATGCTTGGATAAGCTAGTTAACAATATAAATCTTGCAAAAAGTAGGGTAATCCTAACTAGGGGGGCGCCTCGCGCCATTCAGACGATTCCCCCATAGATGAATACATCTACTCACCTGAAATCCCCGCTAATCCGATCCGACCACCGCCTTGCCTTTTCGCACCGTGTCCGATGTTTCCCCGACCGATCCTATATTTGCACAACACCAAGCATAAGATTACATAACCTAAAACGATGCAAGTAACATTATACAAATATCGACGCTCTCGAATTAAACATAACACGCACTCGGTGCGCGGGAAAACGCACGAAAATCGCTAATCGTTTACTAGAATCAGCATTTCGGGGAAATCGACAAAACTAAAACCCGACTAGACAAAACCCCGCGTTCGCGCACTCTAATAGTCCTATACGAAGCTAATTATATCGCTAACATAACACAATTTGATCGCATTCTAATTTTTGTAAAAATCTAGTAAGCAAATTTCAAACCGATTCGATGCAAACGTCGCAATTTAACGACTTAGCGAGCGTAACCCTCCGCAATTAACCACTCTAATCAAATAGGTAACCAAAGCCCTAACTTAACTCTAACAACCATGCTTCAAACCCTAGTTTAAAATCAAATCCTTCTCTTGATTTTCCTAAACAAACATTTACTACTAAACTAATACTTCAAATTTCAATTCTAGCATATTTAAACTACAAGTTAACAAAAAGATTAGAATCTTCACCTCACAAGCTTGAACCCTAGCTTGATCAAGTCACCAAGAAGCCTCCTTTCATCAAGTTTTTGAACTAATTTGGGTGAGGAGAGAGTGGATTAGGGTTTAGCTTTGAATGGAGATGGAAATTTGTGAATTTTCATTGAATTTTAGCAAAGAAATGAAGCAAGAAATGAAGTGAGAAATGAAGGGGGAGCTGCTGAAATTCGACCAGCAGGAAGAGGAAGAGGGTGTGGGGAAATTTGGAGAAGTTTCTAGGTCAATAAACACCCCATGTTGTCATTTAATGCTTTCATATCAACAATTTACAAAAAAAACCTCATTTTACACCATTTTTCCATTAAATTTCCCACCCTAAAACCAAAAGTTTGCAAGTCATGATATAATTTTATTAACACCATATTTTAGCTTATAAAGACTCCTAATTATGAAATTTACCTAATTAAATTTGTATTTATCACTAATTTAATGTATTTAAAAAGGCTTAAAATAATAAAAAAATAATTAATTACGAATTTTTTTTTATTTAACTAGATAATTATAAGTGACATTTTAGTGACAAAATTATAGTAATATCTTATCTAAATTTTGTATAATTAGGTCTAAAATGAAAAATACCTATTTTGACTTTTTACGGAAAAAGCCGAAAAATTAGCCGATTACCGAAAAACTGCCTAAACGATTTTCGAAGGGTTACAATCTTCCCCCCTTAAAGAAATTCGGTCCTCGAATTTAGAATTTAACTACGCGTACCCTCAAAAAGATGGGGATATCTCTTCCTCATCTCGACCTCGGTCTCCCAGGTGACCTCCTCGCTGTTCGGGCCAAGCCAAAGGACCTTGACGGACGGTATAACCTTCGACCTCAATTTCTTCACCTGCCGATCCAAAATGACAACCGGCTACTCGATGAAAGAAAGATCACGCTCTAGCTGGATCGTTTGGTGCTAAATCGCCTGGGAAGGATCATGAAGGTACTTGCGGAGCATCGAGACATGGAATACGGGGTGAACATCGGGGAAGCTGGGCGGAAGAGCTAACCGATAAGCGACTGGACCAACACGCTCTAGGATCTCGAAAGGACCAACATATCTAGGACTCAGCTTCCCTTTCCGCCCAAATCTCATCACACCTTTCATCGGAGAGACCTTCAGGAAAACATGATCGCCAACAGTGAACTCGAGTCGGCGACGACGCCTGTCAGCATATGATTTATGCCTGCTCTGTGCCGCTCTCATCCTATCCCGAATCAGCTGTATCTTCTCGGTCATCTCCTGTACGATCTGCGGCCCCAAAATACTGCTCTCCCTGAGCTCTGTCCAACATACAGGCGATCGACATCTCCTCCCATATAAAACCTCAAAAAGTGCCATCTGAATCGTCTCCTGGAAGCTATTATTGTAGGAAAACTCGATCAAAGGCAAATGACGATCCCAGCTACCACCGAAATCTAAAACGCAAGCTCTGAGCATGTCCTCAAGAGTCTGAATAGTACGCTCTGACTGACCGTCAGTCTGAGGATGAAAGGCTGTGCTAAAACTCAATCGGGTGCCCAAAGCTTCCTGAAGTTTCTGCCACAATCGGCTGGTAAACTGGGTGCCCCGGTCGGACACAATGCAAGTCGGAACGCCATGCAGTCGCACTATCTCATCAATATAGACCTGGGCGTACTGAGAAAATCCAAAAGTGGTCTTCACTGGCAGAAAGTGAGCCGCTTTCGTCAGTCGATCCACAATCACCCAAATAGAGTCATACCCTCGACTAGTCCTGGGTTGACCGACAATGAAGTCCATGGAGACCTGCTCCCACTTCCACTCAGGGATGGGCAAAGGCTGTAACTCGCCGGCTGGCCTTTGGTGCTCGGCCTTGACTTGCTGACAAGTCAGGCATCTGGACACAAAGTCTGTAATATCCTTCTTCATCCCGTCCCACCAGTAAACCTCTCTCAAATCACGGTACATCTTGGTGGAACCTGGGTGAACACTGTATACTGATCTATGTGCCTCCTCGAGAATATCGCGCCTCAGTCCCTCTGAATCTGGCACACACAGTCGAGTCCCAAATCGAAGTATCCCCTGATCATCAATCACGAACTCAGAAACTCTGCCCTGCCGAATCTGCTCAATAATCTCTAAGATACGGGCATCGCCGGACTGTGCCTCGCGAATACGGTCAAGTAACTATGGGCGTGCTCTGAAATGGGCCAGCTGTCCCCCTGTAGGAGTAAACTCAAACTGCACTCTGCTATCACATAACACCTGCCAATCCGCCGTCGACTGCATCTGTACTGCGCTCAAACAAGATAAGCTACCTCCGGGCCTCCTACTCAAAGCATCTGCCACCACATTCGCCTTGTCCGGATGGTATAGAATCTCGCAGTCATAATCCTTCACCAACTCCATCCATCGGCGCTGTCTCAGGTTCAGGTCTCGCTGCTGGAAGATATATACTTCAAACTCTTGTGGTCAGTGAATATCTGGCACGACTCACCGCATAGGTAATGTCTCCAGATCTTAAGTGCAAATACCACTGCAGCCATCTCTAAATCATGGGTAGGGTAGTTCTGCTCGTGTTTCCTCAGCTGCCGAGAAGCATACGCGATAACTCTGTCGTGCTGCATCAACACACATCCCAGCCCCACTCTAGAAGCATCACAATATACCACGAACCCGCTTGATCCTGAAGGCAAAGCTAACACTGGCGCAGTAGTCAGACGAGTCTTCAACTGCTGGAAACTATCCTCACATGCCTGGGTCCAATCAAAAGGAACCCCTTTCCGGGTCAACCCGGTCAAAGGTGCAGCAATGCGGGAGAAATCCTGGACAAAACGTCGATAGTAGCCGGCCAGACCTAGAAAACTGCGAACCTCTGTAACTGATACTGGTCTAGGCCAACGCTGAACTGCCTCGATCTTCTTCGGGTCCACACAAATACCATCACTCGTCACCACATGACCCAAGAAATCGACACTGTCTAGCCAAAATGCGCACTTGGAGAATTTGGCGAACAGCTGATGCTCCCTTAAAGTCTGCAATGTGATACGTAAGTGCTGCTCATGTTCCTCCCGGCTCCGAGAATAAACCAAGATGTCGTCAATGAACACAATAATGAACTGATCGAGATACGGCCTGAATACACGGTTCATCAAATCCATAAATGCTGCCGGGGCATTGGTGAGCCCGAACGACATCACCAAGAACTCGTAATGACCATATCGAGTACGGAAAGCGGTCTTCGGAATATCCTCCTTCCGAACCAGCAACTGGTGATAACCTGATCGTAAATCAACCTTCGAGAAGAACCCTGCACCCTGGAGCTGATCGAATAAGTCATCAATGCGGGGTAGGGGATACCTGTTCCGCACAGTAACCCGGTTCAGCTGACGATAATTAATGCATAAGCGCATACTTCCGTCCTTCTTCTTAACAAACAAGACGGGAGCACCCCAAGGTGACACACTCGGTCGGATAAGCCCCTTGTCCAGCAAGTCCTGTAACTGATCCTTTAGCTCTCTCAGCTCCGCCGGGGCCATCCGATAAGGAGATATAGAAATAGGCCCCGTGCCGGGGATCAAGTCAATACAGAACTCAATCTCGCGCTCTGGTGGCAGACCAGGCAGCTCGTCAGGAAATACATCAGGAAACTCTCTCACAACAGGGACCTGGTCCAACGGAACCTCTGTGGAGCGAGTATCACAAATATAGGCTAAGAATCCCTGACACCCTTTCCTTAAGAGCTGACCAGCGCGAAGAGAAGAAATCAAGCTGGGAAGGGTAGCACTACGATCTCCCTGAATAATAAGAACCGGCTCACCAGGAAAACTGAATCTGACTGCTTTCTCACGGCAGTCCACGGATGCATAACAGGTGGCTAGCCAGTCCATACCAAGAAGAACGTCAAAGTCTAGCATATCGAGGAGAATCAAATCAACTGAAGAATCTCTCTCCCCGAAACGAACGGAACACGATCGGTACACAAAACGGGCAACAAAAGACTCGCCTACCGGGGTAATAACGACAAGCGGCTGATCTAACGGAGAAGACTCTCGGCCCAACCTTGGTGCAAAATACGTGGAAACATAGGAATGTGTGGAGCCTGGATCAAATAATACCCGTGCATCAAAAGAACATACTGGCAGAGTACCTGTCACGACGGCATTGGATGCCTGTGCATCCTGAGGAGTCAATGCAAACACTCGGGCCTGTCCACCACTAATAGCTGGCTGTCCTCTGCCTCTACCTCGGCCTCTGCCTATGCCTCTGTCGCCTCGTCCTCTCTGAACCGGACCGCCACGCCCACGGCCTCTGGAAGCATCTGGCTAGCATGAAGCATCATCAGGAGTAGGAAGTAAAGCTCTCTGAGAAGGTGGTGAGGGTGGTAAAGTCACATGCGGGACTGTCGCCGCTCCCTGGCGTCCCATGGTACAGTCTCTGACACGGTGATACTGACTCCCACACCGAAAACATCCTGGAGACGACTGCTGGGTCTGTGGATATGAACCAAATAACTGACCTCGTCTCAATCCTCTGCCTCCACCATCTCCCGGAAATAATCTATCGCGGTATCTACCCATCTGCCGCTGAGCTGGCGTATCAGTACGGATCCTCTTCGGCCCCGAAACGACCGGAGTCTCAGAAATACGCTCCTCCAAAAGTAAGGCTACATCCATCGCGGCTGCGTATGTATCAAAGTGCTGGGTGCCGATGGCAAGGAATAGCTGTGTATCAAGCCCTCGTACAAACCTCTTTATTCTCTTCTCTTCTGTGTCGACTAGGTACGGAGCATATCGAGACAACTGGGTAAACTGTATATCATACTCCGACACTGTCATCCCAGGAGTCTTGCGCAAAGACTCAAAACTACGGGCTCGAGCATCTCGGACACTCTCCGGAAGAAAACGGGCAAGAAATGCAGCTGTAAACTCATCCCAGGTCATAGAAGGTAGACCTGCAGCTCGGCCTCTCTCTACTGAATCGTACCATGTCTGGGCAAGACCTTCCAGACGAAAACTCGCAAACTCCACCAATCTATCATCAGAACACCTCAACGAACGGCAAATCCGAACCATCCTATTAAGAAATGCCTGTGGGTCCTCTGTCGCATCTGTACCGGTAAAATCTGGAAGTCTCAATCTCATGAACTCCTGTAGTGAAACAGGGATAGTCTCTGTAGTAGCAGCAGGAGTGACCATCTGTGCAGCAAGTACGATCGTGGTCTGTGCGGTGGAAGGAACGTCCTCGGATCTCTGTGCCCGACTGGACTCAACTAAAGATCCCATCATCTGTCGCAACTCTTGCATGCCGGCCTCTAGTCTGGCAATACGGTCAGGATAAGGCGCATCAGTATGACCCTGAGGGGTAGGCGTATCCTCCCGCTCGATCCTCGCCTCAGACGGGCCCGCCCGAATCTCATTCCTAGCGGCAGCCCGCTGAGCTCTCATAGTCTTTGGCGGCATCGAAGCTGGAATAAGAAACAGGACTGATAAGGACATTGCAATTGAATCAAGGAATGCAAGGAATCAAGAAAGGAAATACAAGCAATTATGTCCTAAGGTCACTTAGGCGGAGTACCGTATCGTAAGTATGCCGCGGATCATACCCACGCTACGCCACTATGCTTAAGTCACCTACTCCATCTACCAAGGTCGTCCTACACTCAGAAAGGTAAAACCTACGCTCTGATACCAACTTTGTCACGACCCGAAAGTACGGAAAGTGACTGGCACTTAGATTACGAGACGTCTAAAGGCGTACCATAACCTGAGTCAGCCAAAGCCCAGAAAAATCTAAACCAAAATCAAAAGCGAGTGAAGGAAAACCTTTAATAACAATGGTTTTTAAATCAATTAAGTTGCCTAGAATCCAAAAAAAATAAAAAAACATCAAAAATTCCCAAAAATTTCGGCAGAGTCTCCCCTGTATTTTCTATCCCCCAAAATGGGTACAACAAGATAATAAACCTGTAATTATAAAAATGGCATCCCCAAGCGGGAGCTAGCTCTTCGCCCAAGGCGGATCACAACCACATGCAATATAATAGTAGTATCAAGAAAAGAGCATAAAGAAACGCAAAATATCAGAAAACACAACGCTGGCTCAAGTGAGCTCGACCCAAAAGAAACCACATATATACAATCTCTCAGTCTCATCACTAGGTCGCATATACAATATAAAGTGGTAGATGGAGAATACTAGATACAATGATAAAGCAAAAAGAAATAAAGTGTGCTCGCAACCCACCTACAGGCGATGTCGCGAGTCTGAGTAAAAGGAGCTGATGATAAGATAGCCCGCCGCTACAAGACTGACGGGTCCGACCTGCAAGACACTGTGGCACAACGGGGGTGAGTTGCCAGCTCGTGAGTAAATATAACATCTAATAAGGCAATCGTAAGAATGCACGCAATGCACCACAACATGCATGTCCATATGTGATATAATATCTCTAGTATGCATGCACAGGTATGCAATGTCATTATTAAGTCTTTAAGTGTTTTAAATGCTACGGGTATTGAATTCTTAACTTTAGAAAATGAATATCTGTATAATAGCTAAGTACCATCAAGAAATCATCTGAAAACCCGTGTCAAGCATCGACACCAAATAGGAATCATATCTGTCTCAATATCGGGCTCCGTCAGTCCGGATCGGCCCATATCATAAATCTCACGACAACGGTCGGTATCCTCCGGATATCCGCCGCGCCAGACATCACCGGTTGGTAGTCTTCCCCTGCCAGGCTCATCGTCTACAACTCGATCTTCTTGCCCCGGGGTACCATACCGGGCCCACCATGTACCCGAAACGGTTCATCCACTCCTCGAATTGGGTCTCGAAATCCAACAGAAAACATGAAAACTCATGGTGGACGACACATACATCACGAGAAAACCGCAACTTTGTTTTGAAAATGATAAATATAAGGTTTTGTTAAATTCTTGCGGTTTTCCCCAAAAATCCAGAAATTGCAGCAATACTGAAATCCTCAAGAAAATCATAATGTCCACATGTTATATATGATAAATGTCTATGATATCAATGCATACGATGTGAATTTTGCTAGAAATCTATATAAATATGATGATGATGCGAGGTATACGTATGCTATGCAATTTCATATATCAAGTATGAATGCAAGTGACGATATTATGATAAACAGGTTCTATAGTGCACGTGGCATGGCAATTACCAAAGGCGTGTGTGTCACATGAATGGTGCGCGTGCAACAGATGCCAATGGTAATGGTGTTCGTGTCCTACAAAGTGATATCGTATAAGTATAGATGAATGTACATGCAATCTAGTATACTGTTCGCTATAAGGGTATGCAGTGTACATGCATGGATAAGCTAGTTAACAATATAAATCTTGCAAAAAGTAGGGTAATCCTAACTAGGGGGCGCCTCGCGCCATTCAGACGATTCCCCCATAGATGAATACATCTACTCACCTGAAATCCCCGCTAATCCGATCCGACCACCGCCTTGCCTTTTCGCGCCGTGTCCGATGTTTCCCCGACCGATCCTATATTTGCACAACACCAAGCATAAGATTATATAACCTAAAACGATGCAAGTCACATTATACAAATATCGACGCTCTCGAATTAAACATAACACGCACTCGGTGCGCGGGAAAACGCACGAAAATCGCTAATCGTTTACTAGAATCAGCATTTCGGGGAAATCGACAAAACTAAAACCCGACTAGTCAAAACCCTGCGTTCGCGCACTCTAATAGTCCTATACGAAGCTAATTATATCGCTAACATAACAAAATTTGATCGCATTCTAATTTTTGTAAAAATCTAGTAAGCAAATTTCAAACCGATTCGATGCAAACGTCGCAATTTAACGACTTAGCGAGCGTAACCCTCCGCAATTAACCACTCTAATCAAATAGGTAACCAAAGCCCTAACTTAACTCTAACAACCATGCTTCAAACCCTAGTTTAAAATCAAATCCTTCTCTTGATTTTCCTAAACAAACATTTACTACTAAACTAATACTTCAAATTTCAATTCTAGCATATTTAAACAACAAGTTAACAAAAAGATTAGAATCTTCACCTCACAAGCTTGAACCCTAGCTTGATCAAGTCACCAAGAAGCCTCCTTTCATCAAGTTTTTGAACTAATTTGGGTGAGGAGAGAGTGGATTAGGGTTTAGCTTTGAATGGAGATGGAAATTTGTGAATTTTCATTGAATTTTAGCAAAGAAATGAAGCAAGAAATGAAGTGAGAAATGAAGGGGGAGCTGTTGAAATTCGACCAGCAGGAAGAGGAGGAGGGTGTGGGGAAATTTGGAGAAGTTTCTAGGTCAATAAACACCCCATGTTGTCATTTAATGCTTTCATATCAACAATTTACAAAAAAAACCTCATTTTATACCATTTTTCCATTAAATTTCCCACCCTAAAACCAAAAGTTTGCAAGTCATGATATAATTTTATTAACACCATATTTTAGCTTATAAAGACTCCTAATTATGAAATTTACCTAATTAAATTTGTATTTATCACTAATTTAATGTATTTAAAAAGGCTTAAAATAATAAAAAAAATAATTAATTACGAATTTTTTTTTATTTAACTAGATAATTATAAGTGACATTTTAGTGACAAAATTATAGTAATATCTTATCTAAATTTTGTATAATTAGGTCTAAAATGAAAAATACCTATTTTGACTTTTTACGGAAAAAGCCGAAAAATTAGCCGATAACCGAAAAACTGCCTAAACGATTTTCGAAGGGTTACATTTTTTTTGTTTCAGTTACTGCATTTCTCATTACCTGTGCATTGTTTGCTGATTACCACGTAAAGCTAGAAGCCGAAGTGTGACTACGGCAGGATATTTCCTTGACCGTAGGAGCATGGCTGGCTTTGTCAACCCCTCGTATTTCGTATTTTGAGAAGCGGGGCGTGACATGGTTTTGTTGGTATCAGAGCCAGGTTTTGCTTCGATTGAGATTGCAGTTCCGTGTAGCGTTTGACAATCTAAGACATCCTTCGGTCTGGTTTGTGAAGTTGTTATTCTTAATCTTGATTCGCATAGTGTATTCGGCTATGCATTCTGATCTATCCGCTAGGGTTTGAGAGACTTGAAGTTCTACAGTTGATTTTCCATCTGTAATAAATTTCATCACACCAAATA
Source organism: Agapanthus africanus (assembly GCA_030015575.1). Lineage (NCBI taxonomy): Eukaryota > Viridiplantae > Streptophyta > Magnoliopsida > Asparagales > Amaryllidaceae > Agapanthus > Agapanthus africanus. The sequence continues at coordinate 114,217,302 of CM057350.1, forward strand.
TTCTTGATTTCTTGCCTAATCCATATTATACTTTGATTCTTATAGCTTGTGCCTTATATCGTCCTCAAAGTTGTTTCAGGACCATGTCTTCCAACGACCCTTCCTCTGCCTCCGCTCCCCAGAGTCAGACCGTAGAGATTCTGAATGCATTGCAGGGTCTGAAGGAAGCCCAGGAGCGAACAAACGACCTGTTGGCTGAAGGACTAAGAAGGCAGATGACTCAGGCACCAGCGGAAGTCTCAAATCGTAAGGGAATCCCCGTTAGACGAGGAAAAGAGATGAAGATGAAGCACCCACTCATTCCCCAGCCACGGAAGCAGCGGAAGGCTCCACGTTGTGGATACTGCAAGAAGCCAGGACACCTTCAGAGAGATTGTCGCAACGCCAAAGGGCAGTGCCTGATTTGCGGATCCAGCGAACATCTTATCAACGGTTGCCCAAAATGGAAGGAGCTACAACGAGGAGATTCGTCCACACTCTCCACTTCTGCCAAGTGATGGTTATTTCGTAGTGCGAGCTTCGAGGCTAGGGCGGACCCAGCGCAGGATTCAGCTCGCGTGACGAGAATGCAGCGGTCTAGTAATCAAAGAAAGAGTTATCACGTTTTCTGCTTTTAATAAAATGCTGTCACCTGTAAATATTTCTCTTTTCGTTTGAGATCCTGTATCCGTTAAACTTTTGGCTGAATGTAATAAAATTCTGAGTTGTGATGTATGTATCGTCCCCTTTTTCCCCCTCACTTTACTTATACTATTCGTTGCATCAGTATTCTAGATTTTGTTTCTCAGTCCTTGCTTACCGCATATTTTCCTTGTACTCCATATCCTTGATTATTTACCAAATATATTCCATTGTCTGATCACGACTCTTTCTTTCAGGCCATGGCCCACCCTGGAGCAGCGCCGCATCTAGATGAGGATGCACAGTCATGCGTTTCCTTAGACCGCATGCTGGTGAGGTCTGACGATGAGATCAATGGCCCCCAGGTCATTTTCGGAAACAACGATTCCGAGGATGAAGGAGCCGCCGCCCCAGAGGTTGACATGATCGGCGATCCCGACGAGGAGGAAGGAGACCCTGAAGAGAACCCGATGGAGGAAGATCACGAGGAGGGCCTGATAGAAGAAAATCCAGTAGGGGAAAATCCCATGGAAGGGGATCCAGAAGAAGAGATTCACATGGAAGCAGATCTCGATGAAGAAGCTCTAGCCGAGGAAGAAGGACCGGAAGAACAAGACTCTGTAGCGGGAGAACTCCCAATGGCGGCCCCTGCGAGGCGCTATGGGAATGGACGCCCCTACCTGAGCGCGCGAGCCTACCGCAACCTGCTGAACCTCCACAACCGCGACTGACGGGATTTTAGCTGTTGTCTTCTCTGGCCAAATAAACCTATGTATAGTTTAGGGCCATCTGTTACTTTTCGAGAGTGCTTTGTTTCGAATTTTCTAGAATGAAATAAAATTTCTGAGTTCGCTAATCTTTTGATTACTGGTTCACTTAATGCTTTGAATTTTCCCCTATACAGTTATTTCTTCCTGATATCCCTGACTGTCCACCCCTGCACCTTGTGCTGTTTCGACCCTCACTTAGATTAACAAGTACCGCACCCTGATCTTTTGAATGGGCCTGATCAAATCAAGGAAAAGGCTTCAGAAGAGGTCACGTGCTCACACGTGGCCAGGGGTCACGTGTTGGCACGTGACATTTAAAAGCAACGGACTCATTCTCTGATTAAATCAAGAATCTGTTCCCCTCCGAACGGCGGCGCGACGCGTGGTCGTCTCGCCTGAGGCTCGGGGCAGATGCTTATTGATGCTATCCGTCTACCTCTCCGAAGATGCCAAGTTGATTTATGGCACCGTATATCGAAGGTTTAAACGGATGCGTCCGATGTAGCATACTTCGTCAGATTCCCCCTCGCTTGAGGGTTTTTTGATTGTGGGGACGCTGTTCCCTGCAGGTGCAAGCCCCTGCAGTTAATTACGCTACCGCATCACGGTAACCACTTTCTCCTTCTCCAGATGGTCACTTCGTGTCGTGTGTGTTTATTTTATGTTTAGTTGCCCGTGGATTGTATACGGAGACTGAGTTATGTCGTCGCCCGTAGGGCGTGGACTAGTCCAAATCCGTATTATCTTAGATTTGGGTTTGGGGGTTTGGGTTTAAGGATACGTTAGCCTCATTTGAGACTAAGATCGACTTAAACATTTGTTAAGGATACGTTAGTCTAGTTTTTAGACTAAGATCAACCTAACGGGATCATTTAGATCCAACAAAAGAGCAATAAAGGGGGGGCTCTGTTGTTTAGTTTAGTGACATTACGGTCGGTCGGTAGTTTAAGGACATTGCGATCCATGGGTAGTTTAAGGACATTGCGGTCCAATGTTAGTTTTAAGACGTTGCGGTCAAGGTCAAGGACCTCATAGTCCATGGATTTAAGGACTCCACAGTCCGTAGTTAGTTTTAAGACATCTCGGTCAAGGTTAAGGACTTCATAGTCCGTGGATTTAGGGACTCCACAATCCGTTGTTAGTTTTAAGACATCACGGTCAAGGATAAGGACCTCATAGTCCGTGGATTTAGGGACTCCACAATCCGTTGTTAGTTTTAAGACATCACGGTCAAGGTTAAGGATCTCATAGTCCGTGGATTTAGGGACTCCACAGTCCGATGTTAGTTTTAAGACATCACGGTCAAGGTTAAGGACCTCATAGTCCGTGGATTTAGGGACTCCACAGTCCGTTGTTAGTTTTAAGACATCACGGTCAAGGTTAAGGACCTCATAGTTCGTGGATTTAGGGACTCCACAATCCGTTGTTAGTTTTAAGACATCACGGTCAAGGTTAAGGACCTCATAGTCCGTGGATTTAGGGACTCCACAGTCCGATGTTAGTTTTAAGACATCACGGTCAAGGTTAAGGACCTCATAGTCCGTGGATTTAGGGACTCCACAGTCCGTATCAATATGTGGTCATCGGGACCCGTCACCTCTTTGAAGACGTTGAGGAATTACAACGCCACGTATCAAAGGAGTGAAGAGATGTACCCTTGAACCGAGGTAGATTAAATAATCTTTGGCCCAATTTGGAACCAAGACCAATTAATTATATTATGAGCCCGTTGGCTCAGTTGAATTTGAATTGAGGACTTATGGCCAGCTTGGGCTAAGTCCAATCATGTTTAGGATATTGGCCCTCTGTTGGTCCATTAGAGGAGAGGCTTTGCCTCTGGATATTTAGCCAATTGGGCTGAAATTAGTGTTAAACGCTAGCAACAGGGGGTTCAAATTAGTGTTAAACACTAGGGCAAGTCAATGTTAGACACTAGCAACAGGGATCTCAAATTAGTGTTAAACACTAAGATAATCAGTGCTAAACACTGGTGGCAGAGATTTTAATTTGGTGTCGAACACTAAGAAAATTAATGTTAAACTCTGTCAACAAAGATTTAATTTAGTGTTAAACACTAAGAAATTCAGTGTTAAACACTGCAAGAAAGCTCTTTAATTAGTGTTGAACACTAAGGCAAAACAGTGTTTAACACTGGGCTCAGGGGTTCCAATTTAGTGTTAAACACTAAGGCAAGAGGGGTCACGTGGTAACACGTGAGGGCACCCTCCCTTTATTTTATTCTGTCAAAAGCATTGAATACTTTGGAGCATCACGTGCTGTCACGTGATGGGCATCTTGGTGCTTGTATGTTAAAGCTTCCGCCAAGGGTCACGTGGGTCACGTGAGGCACTACCTCAAAGGGCCTTTTCTGTGGATCTTTTCGGGGGTCACGTGGTATCACGTGACCCTGCTTCTTTGTATGTTTTTTTGGAAGATCTGTTAATCCCTTTAAGAATTAAATTCTTCGCAGGGTTGAACCCTAACAATAATTTTTTGGGGAATTAAATTCCTATTTCCTTCTGAAGATTTATATTCTGTGATAGAGTTGAACTCTGAATTTTCTGTAGGAATTAAATTCCTCATATATGTGAAGAACTGCATTCTATCATAGGGTCAAATCCTAATAACAGCTTTAAGGAATTAAGTTCCCACTCTCTTTTAGAGAATTATTCTGAGGAATGAGACTCTGTCATAGGGTGAAACCCTAATTTCTTCTTTCTTAAGGAAATTAAATTCCTGTTATTTTAACAGAACTAAGTTCTTAACTAGGGTTAAACCCTGATTCTGTTCATTCTGAAGGAATTAAATCTTATAACATAGGGTTAAACCCTAATTTTGTTTTAAAGGAATTAAATTCCTATAGTTCTGTGAGAATTAAATTCTCAAGCTTTCATTCCCTCTCTATGCTTTGGATCTGCATGGCAGGATCTCAATCCAATGAGAATTAAATTCTCAATTCAAGGGGAGATGTGCACTTTACAGATCCTCCACTAAAGAGAGAACTATGTTCTTCTGTTTAATATCAGAGTTAAACTCTGTTGAGAATTAAATTCTCTTTTAAGGCCTTCCCTTTCTTACCTAAGATTTTCTTTTGCAGAAGATCCAAATTCCTCCAAAGTATCAAGGCTCTATTTTTCTCTCTATGTTATCGATCCCTCTGCCTATATCTCCCTCTGTGTGTCTCTTGGCTCCTATTTATAGGAGAAGCAGCAGAATCAATTAGTTTTTGATGAATCTTTCATTGAGAGATTTGATTTGTATTCACCATTCGTTTGGACCTTTGGATTATTAGGTGAATTTTATTCACCATTGGATTTTAAATCCAGAGATTTTCCTTTGTTATTTCGGTTAGATTTTAAGGGGAAATCTTTCCAAATTCAAGATTTTCCATAGATAGGTGATATTTAAGAATCTTTAAATTTTTAATTCAATTGGTTCCAACTAATCATTTTCCTTTGGAAAGATTTGAGAGATCTTTTCTCAGAATTTAATTCTGTTAAATAAATAGGCTTTGAAAGCCGGTCACGTGTGGCCACGTGACCCCTGATCACGTGTGGGCACGTGACCCCTTGGAACGAGCCCTCTTCTTCTTTTTGCGCTCTGTCTTCTTCCGCTGCTTAGCCGTCACGTGCCACCACGTGACCCTGGTCATGTGTGAGCACGTGACCCTCGTCTGTAGCCTTTTTCTTGATTTAATCAGAGAATGAGGCCGCTGCTTTTAAATGTCACGTGCCAACACGTGACCCCTGGCCACGTGTGAGCACGTGACCTCTTCTGAAGCCTTTCCCTTGATTTGATCAGGGAACTGATGTGCCTTTGAAGCCGCTTTTAAATGTCACGTGCCAACACGTGACCGCTGGTCATGTGTTGGCACGTGATGCCTCTTCTGTAGGCTTTCCTGATTTTAAATCAGGAAACAAATGCCCCACAGCGTTGTTCTCACGTGTTTGCACGTGAGTGCAACGCTGTCACCTTTTGGGACCGTTGGATTCCTCTATGGATTTGGGGAGATGAAGCGTTTCCATCACCTCCTATAAATATTGGGGTCATTTCAGAAGAGCCTCCACTTTTCTTATCTTCCTCCTTGCAAACTTTTTCTGATAATTTAATTCTCTTCTTCCAGAGCTTAGTTCTCTGTCTTGAAACAATTTTCAGAGTTTCACTCTGTTCGAGTAACCCTTTTCCTCAGGTAATGTTCTTGGACAAACAGTGAACTTTCACGTTCCTATGGATTTTAAATCCAAAACAAGGGTTTTTACCCTTTAAATATGAACCCATGAAACCAATTAATCTTCAGCAGTAAATCTCTTTTAGGGTTCATCTGATCCTCCGAGGAGATGATGATGACAGTTCAAATCCATGGAGTTTAACTCCGTTCACAGAAAAAAGTTTCTGGGGATTTAATTCCCCTTTCCAAAAGGAATTCAATTCCTGTGAAGAACTGAGTTCTTCCCCATAGAGGCTTCTTGGGGTCTCCTTGCCCTAAGCTGTCCTCCTATGATCAATGCAGCAGAAGCTTTGTAACAATTCTCATGACCTTTATTTTAGGTATTATGGATGCTCATATGTATGGTCTTGACGAAATCATTTCCTATGGGAACATTCGTGCACTGGGCCGCAGTCAGAACCAGGAGTTCACCAATGCTCAGTGTGCTGAGATTATGAGCCGCTTTGACGAGTACAACCATCGGCCACTCCCCCGTCGCTCTTCTCTTTTGAGACTCATCGTGATGGCAATTTGGGAGGCGCTTCCTCTCTTCTGCGCCGGTGTACCGCTCAGGGCATTGGACGCTGCCGAGGACAAGATACATTCGGTGTATCTGATGAGTCTAATCTCAAAGAGAAGGCGCGACAACCTCATTGATCTCTTGCACCAGGCATTTCAGCAGTCGGCCGTACTTGCCGCCTATCGGAGGGTGGAGGACATTCGCGAGGACCCCGACGCTTGTGATCGTGAGAGAAAACATATTCGGGAGGTTCGAAATGCTTGGAGGATCTTAGACAAAGTTAAGCTTGAGTTTCTCAATCTGTGCCCCGCGTCTGAAGTCTTACCATTGTAAACGTGTTCTCTTTATTTTGTATTACGTTCTTGAAGTATGAATGATAAGTTCTATTATGTCTTTGCATGTTTGCATGCCTTTCTGTGGGACTTTATCATTTCACTATTGTTGTTGCTGATGCTTTTAATATGCATGGTGCTATTCCATTTTTAGTGCACGTCAAGTTTGGGGCACACGTGTTCTGCACGTGGGGTCCTTTGATGGGACTGTTCAAAATTTTTCCATGCCACATTTTTAGTGCACAATATCAGATGCAAAAAAGGAGCCTTGGAAATAGTTCCATCTCCTTGATTTTCGATGCCTTTCCTTTTTTTTGCCTTGGAAATAGCTTCATCATGCAAGATTTTCTGCGCCCAACACTTAATGCACTTCTTTATATCTGAGGCTATAGCCTTCTTTTCCCTTCACAGAGAGATTTATATTTTTTTTATTTTGGTGTTATTTGTCTTGAGAAACAGACGAGCGCCATGACCTGCAATCGCCCTCATGCTCGTCGACAGCCATGGGAAGTTCCTATCGAGGAGATGATCCCCCGCTTTGCTGCTCGGTTGGTGGATCCACTCCTTAACGACGACGAATGCGACTCGGCAATGTATGAACTCTCGATCCGTAGGGGGCCCCCTGCCAATGGGTTCCCTTTGGCTCCGGATGATTCTTGCCGCCGTGCTTGCTGACGTCCCTCCTCACCCGGCGGAGATGACCCTGGCGATGCTTGACGCTGCCGAAGAAAAGCTCGAGGGCTTTCACGAAGCGTGCCTAATTACTCAGGCTTTGAAAGATCGCTCGGTTCACCTTTTGAGCGAAATAAGGGCCCGTCGGGCCATTATGTCTGCTTTCGCGGATGAATATGGTGCCAATCGGTGGGGAGCGACTCCTCGCGAGAACCGGCGCTTTGACGTGTTGGAGAGAGCGGAAAGAGAGATGGAGAATTTTGTCCTTTGTTTCGTCAACCCTTGCGCTACCGATCCTTTGTTTGGTGACCTTTTCCCGCTAGTGTAGTGTTTTCAAATTAGTTTTCGCCCGCTTTTACGTTGAACTTTCATGTGTGCTGGGTATCTGCATGTATGTTTTTTTTCGCATAAATAAACCTTGTGTTCTTTCCATGAGAACTTTCTTTAGTTGCACATGATATTATCATTTTCATGCGTATCAGCCCTTTTTGGCATTATGAATATTCATATGAGTGCAAATGCTATTATTACTCTCCCTTTTTTTAATACTCGTATGATTGCGAATGCATACTTGAAATACGTCGGAAATCTTTCTTGTTGTTTCACACACCGGATGACGTGCACGTGTTGCAGAATGATTATTACTATCGACCGGGGCCTGTTTGAATAGTATTGAGCGTACCCGTCCTGTTTCAGAAGCTGAAGCCATGAAAATGGGCCCACATAATCCGATAGAGCGATATGTAATGAACATGGTGTCATGCAAGAAGTGGCTCGGCCGTAAATTCTCGGAGAGGGAGCTGGCTTCTAAGGCGCTGAGCGAGCTTCAGGCGAGTCTTACTGCCAAGGCCAACAAAGCGTATGAGCTCTAGCGGGTGCTTCAAGAGTCTATTAGGGAGGTGGTGACTCTTGATAAAGCTGTCACGTTCACTCGTGAGAGGGTCGAGGCTCATAAGGCCACCGAGAAGGAGCTTGAAGCTCGGCTTGCTTCATATCAGGCCCAACAAGCTCAGGCGGAGGCCTGTCTTTTGGCGATCTTAAATCATGAGGCCGTGGCCCAACAAAAGCAGGATGAGCTGACCAAGCTGCTAAATCGCCAACCGGCTTGAAACATTTGTATCTTTTCCTGCCTTCTTGTATATACTCATAGATGAGAGTATTTTCTTTTGTTCTTTCATGAATTGTACTTTGTATCCATTTTGGTTTATGAATAAAAGATACATCTTTCTTCTCAATGATGCGTCTCCTTTTTGTTGAATGTGTTTTGCGGACAATTTATCTTGATCTCCTTGCAGGGCAGCGATAGCTTAGGATTCAGGGTTAAGATCTGCTTCCTAAGACTTTTGCATTTTATGAGCCATGAGGGTCTCATAAAGAGTTTTTTCTCCCTATGGGTCGAGAGGACCCCATAGGTGTAAGTTCTTCTTAAAAATCGTGAGGATTCTTAAGCGGGTTGTCCCTTGAGAGTCGTAAGGATCTCACAAGAGAGTTTTTCTTCCTTACAGGTCGTGAGGACCTGCAAGTGCTGGATGTGGTCACCCTTATTCGTGTTTCACGGAGTCAGGGGTTTCTCGAGGCATCATAGTTTAAAGACGTCGCGGTCAAGGTTAAGGACCTCATAGTCCGTGGATTTAAGGACTCCACAGTCCGATGTTAGTTTTAAGACATCACGGTCAAGGTTAAGGACCTCATAGTCCGTGGATTTAGGGACTCCACAGTCCGATGTTAGTTTTAAAACATCACGGTCAAGGTTAAGGACCTCATAGTCCGTGGATTTAAGGACTCCACAGTCCGATGTTTGGTTGCAGGGACCCGTCACCTCTTTGAAGATGTTGAGGAATTACAACGCCAGGTATCAAAGGAGTGAAGAGATGTACCCTTAAACCAAGGCAGAATCCGTAGGGAATCGGGGTGGTTGATTGTTAGTTTTAAGACATTACGGTCGAGGTTAAGGACATCATAGTCCATGGATTTTAGGGACTCCACAGTCCGGTGTTTGCTTTGGATGCTTCACACTGGTTCACTGCCGTGCTTGGCGAGGACCAGGTTCCGCTCTGGGCGTTTTCCGCGGGGTCAAAGAGTGACGTTATCCGCGTTCCACGTAACCAGGAATTTTGCACTGGATGCTTCACACGGGTTCACTGCCATGCTCGGCGAGGACTAGGCTCCGCTCTGGATGCTTCACACGGGTTCACTGCCGTGCTCCGCGAGGACCAGGATCCACTCTGGACGTTTTCCACGGGGTCAAAGGGTGACATTATCCGCGTTCCACGTAACCAGGAATTTTGCACTAGATGCTTCACACGGGTTCACTGCCGTGCTCGGCGAGGACCAGGCTCCGCTCTGGATGCTTCACACGGGTTCACTGCCGTGCTCCGCGAGGACCAGGATCCGCTCTGGACGTTTTCCACGGGGTCGAAGAGTGACGTTATCCGCGTTCCACGTAACCAGGAATTTTGCACTAGATGCTTCACACGGGTTCACTGCCGTGCTCGGCGAGGACTAGGCTCCACTCTGGATGCTTCACACGGGTTCACTGCCGTGCTCCGCGAGGACCGGGATCCGCTCTGGACGTTTTCCACGAGGTCAGAGAGTGACGTTATCCGCGTTCCACGTAACCAGGAATTTTGCACTAGATGCTTCACACGGGTTCACTGCCGTGCTCGGCGAGGACTAGGCTCCGCTCTGGACGTTTTCCATGGGGTCAAAGAGTGACGTTATCCGCGTTCCACGTAACCAGGAATTTTGCACTAGATGCTTCACAGGGGTTCATTGCCGTGCTCAGCGAGGACTTGGCTCCGCTCTGGATGCTTCACACGGGTTCACTGCCGTGCTCCGCGAGGACCAGGATCCGCTCTGGACATTTTCCACGGGGTCAAAGAGTGACGTTATCCGCGTTCCACGTAACCAGGAATTTTGCTGATTGTATCCGCATTTCACGGGATGGAGGTTTGACTGTTGGCGATATGTATATCACCGAGCCATGGAACTGGGAGTTACCGCTGTTCCGCTTAGCTTAGAGTTGTGTCCGTTGTTGCGAGACGAGTGCTGAGATGATCTTTAAGTCATTCGCGGCCCGTCGAGATTTTGCTTCTTCTTATGATGAAACTTGGAGGAGAAGTATGATCCCTTTTTTGTTTACGCCCTTGGATTGTATACAGGGTGTGATGGAACATCACCTGTAGGGCATAAATTAAAACTTTTTTTTATTTATTTTATTTCTCTTTCCGCGATGCTCTATCATTTCAGCTTTTATATCGCGAAGGTCGCGATTGCCACATCATTTCGGCTATTTTTCGCGGTGCCCAATCATTTCGGCTATTTATTTATTTTCTACTCACTGCTTTTTATTGCGAGTTGCCACATCATTTCGGCTATTTTTCATGCATACATTTTTACTTGCTGCTTTTTATTGCAAATTGCCCCATCATTTCGGCTATTTTGTAGGCATGTGTGGCTTACTAGCCTTTTCGCTGCAAGCTTGGGTTTTAGACGCCTCTTTCGGCATCAGCATCGCTACCACTGGGATATTGCTAGGAGCGAATCATCATTTGCCTCTGTCGATGTTGAACAAAGCTGGCTTAGCAAACAAGGTTAGGGTCCTGTCGACTAAGGCTTTTGACTTCATGAGCCGTAAGGGTCTCACAAAGGTATTTCTCCCTACAAGTCGCAAGGATCTTGTAGGTGTATTTTCTCCCTAGGAATCGTGAGGATTCCTGAGTGTATGTTCCTTTGCAAGTCGTAAGGATCCTATAAGAGGGCTTTCTCCTTATAGGTCGAGAGGACCTACAAGGGTTGCTCACCATATGGACATATCCCTAGTCACGGGTGGGACTTTGCTGGGGAAATGTTTATTCGTGCCCGTGGATTGTATACAAGGGTCAGTATTGAGCCGCTTGTAGGGCAATATCGAAGGTTGTGGGGGATTTGCTTAAGAATAGGTTTAGGTTTCTGTAACTTAAGACTTTCAAATCTCATGAGCCGTGAGGGTCCCATAAGAGAATTCTCCTTACGAGTCGTGGGGATCTCGCAAGTGTATTTTCTCCTTAGGAATCGTGGGGATCCCTAAGTGTGTCGTTCCCTTGTGAGTCGTAAGGATCCCACACGGGTGGTTTCTCCTTACAAGGTCGAGAGGATCTTGTAAGTGTCTTTTAACGAGGTTGCGCCCTTTCGGGTTTTCACAAACACTCGCCGGTAGTCCTGCTGTTTTTACTCACGGAGCCCTTTCGGGTTTTCATCCGTGCCCCTTCTTCTTATGGACATACCGTTTTTTTTTAATTCTTTTTCTCTTTTTTTTTACAAGGTCGCGCCCTTTTGGGTTTTCACGAACACTTGCCGGTAGCCCTGCTGTTTTTACTCACGGAGCCCTTTCGGGTTTTCATCTGTACCCATTTTGCTTATGGACATACCGTTTTTTTTATTTTATTTTTTTTATATATTTTTTTTTCTCTTTTTTTTATTCATCTTGTCAGCCTAAGGATGCTGCGGTAGTAATTTAGGGACGTTTCGGTCCGTCGTTAGTTTAAGGACGTTTCGGTCCGTCGTTAGTTTAAGGACGTTTCGGTCCATCGTTAGTTTAAAGACGTTTCGGTCCATCGTTAGTTTTAAGGACGTTTCGGTCCGTTCAGGGGAAGGCCGGCTACTGCTTATAAAGTCTGAGCTTAGGAAGATAGCGAGCGGACATAGTCGTCGTCATCTATCATTGACCTAGGCTGTGGCTCATTAAGCGTAGTATTTCTTTATGAAGCGGCCGTTTATTGGCCTGAAAGGCCTTTCACCGTGCATGTCCATGAGTAGATAGGCTCCACCCTGGTAGACCTTGTCTATGATGTACGGGCCTTCATAGTTCGGCTCAAATTTTCCCCGCTTGGCACGATTGGGAATCATAGGTCTTTTGACCACTAGTACGAGTTCGCCTTGGCGGAATGTCCTCGGCCTGGTCAATCTTTCGTACGAGCACGTCATCTTTGCTTTGTAGGCCTCTAGATTTTGTTGCGCTATGAGCCGGGTTTCATCGAGGGCATCAAGCTCCTCAAGCCAAAGGTTAGCATTTTCTTCGTCCGTCAGCTCGTAGTGGACTGCCACTCGTAGAGAGGGTAACTCTATCTCGAGGGGGAGCACTGCTTCGGTCCCAAATACCAACGCGTACGGCGTTGTGTTCGTGGCCGTCTTGAACGTAGTTCGATAGGCCCAAAGGGCCTCTTGCAGCCTCTCGTGCCAGTCTTTCTTATTTCGGGACACCGTCTTTTTTATGATCTTTGTTAAGGTCTTATTGAAGGTCTCGGCCAGACCGTTAGCTCGTGGATTGTAAACTGAAGAATATCTCCAGTCTATATTGTGCTGCTGCGCGAAGCGACTAATCTTATGGCTTCTGTAGGCTGGCCCGTTATCGGATATAATCCGCCGTGGAGTTCCAAACCGATAAATGACGTGCGTCTTGAAAAAGTGGAGGATATTCTCCGTCCTCACTTCCCTCAGCGGTACCGCTTCCGCCCATTTGGAGAAGTAATCAGTCGTCGCCAGGATGAAACGATGTCCCTTGGACGATGCTGGTTCGATGGGGCCGACTATGTCAGTTCCCCACATTTCGAATGGCCAGCTAGCCACCGTTGGATGGAATGGATTTGGATGCTGGTGGATAAAGTCCCCATGAATTTGGCACGAGTGGCATTGCTTCGCATACTCGAGGCAGTCCTGGATCATCGTGGGCCAGTAGTAACCCATCCGTTTAATTTTTAACTTCATCTTCGGGCCTGCCTGATGAGAACCACAGATTCCGTCATGAACCTCTTGAACGACTATTTCTGCTTCGTCTGGTCCTAAACACCTCAGCCACAGAGAATCAAACGACCTCTTATACAGAGTATCATTGACGAAAGCGAAAGATAGAGCTCGTTTCATGAGCTGATGTCTTGAGGACGCTTCTTCGGGGATTCGGTGGGACTTAAAGAAATTTATGAAGACTTCCCTTCAGTCCTCAGCCTTCTCACGGTCTTTTATTTGTAGGGTCGTCTGCTCAGTCGCTCCTTTTTCTTCGTATGATTCGGAAGATATCTCTGCTGGGGTGAGCACTCGACGGCTTTGTACCATGATTTTGACGTCATCGAGGTTCTCGTCAGCCAGTTCTTTAGCGAGCTTAGCTAGCTCGTCTGCTCTGCTATTTTCCGTACGTGGTATGCTTTTCAAAGTGTAGGAGGGAATTTGGGTCAATAGTTGTTGCACCTTTTCGCCGTACTTCACAAACTCCGGTTTGCACGTTTGGTAGTCACCATTTACTTGACTAACGACCAGTTGAGAATCCCCGTATATAAGGAGATCTTCAATTCCCATGTCAATGGCGATCTCGAGGCCCGCTATCAAAGCTTCGTATTCGGCTTCATTGTTCGTCCTCGATTCCGTTAAGGAGAAAGCAAAGCGCATTATCCCTCCTTGTGGGGTTACGAAGATAAGGCCTACTCCCGATTTGATTATGGGGGTACATTGTTTGCGCTTCTTCATGGAAGATGCCCCATTAAAATAGAGTTCCCATCAGGTATCACCGCCGCTGATCGCATCAAATGCATGTTCGTCCGGCAAATCGCAGTTCAGAGGAGAACCGGCAGGTACTGGATGCTCAGCAAGGAAGTCGGCAATGGCCTGGCCTTTCACTGCCTTGAGAGGTCGATACGTTATCGAGAACTCCATCAAGAGTAGAGCCCATTTAGCGAGTCGACCTGTCAATATAGCCTTTGACATCAAATATTTAAGAGGGTCCACCTTCGAGATGAGACGGACTTCGTGCGCCAATGCATAATGCCTGAGCTTTGTTATCGCAAAGATCAACGCCAGGCAGTGTTTTTCAGTGGGAGAGTAATTGCTTTCTGCCCCCAGCAGAACTCGACTTAAGTAGTAGAGTGCCCTTTCTTTTCCCTGGTCATTCTCTTGCGCCCATAATGTGCCTAAAGAACCTTCTAGGGCAGTTGTATAAAGAATGAGAGGCTTTCCCTTGACCGGCGCAGCCAACACTGGAGGGTTCTGCAGGTACTGCTTGATCTCGTCCAGTGCGCCTTGGCATTTGTGATCCCAAACGAATGGAGTTCCCTTCTTCATCAGGTGGCTGTAAGGACAGCACTTGCCTAAAAGATTGGCGATAAACCGCCGGATGTATGCGAGCTTCCCTTGGAGAGACCGCAACTGTTTGAGGGTTCTTGGCGGAGGCATTTCCATGATCGCCTTGATCTTAGATGGATCTATTTCGATACCTCGGTGTCGGATGATGAATCCCAGGAATTTACCCGAGGAGACTCCGAACGCGCATTTGAGGGGATTCATCTTCAAATTATATTGCCGAAGGCGTTGAAATACAGTCTTCAGATGCTCTAAATGCTCTTCGTATGACATGCTCTTCACTACAAGGTCATCAATATAGCACTCGACGATGTCATGTATGAGATCATCGAAGATCTTTGTCATGGCCCTTTGATAGGTAGCACTGGCGTTCTTGAGACCAAAGGGCATAACCTTGTAGCAGAATATACCCAAAGGGGTCCGGAAAGCGGTGTGCTTCTAGCCTTCGGGATGCATCTTTATCTGATTGTACCCTGATGAACCGTCGATAAAGGAGAAAACCTCGTGAGTAGAAGTGTTATCTATCATTAGCTCGGTTACCGGTACTGGGAAATCGTCCTTCGGGCAGGCTTTATTGAGATCCCTGAAATTCACGCATATGCGCACCGTCCCATTTTTTTTTCATTACCGGGACGATGTTGGAAATCCAGTCAGGATATTGGACTTCTTGGATAAATCCAGAATCGATCAGCTTCTTGACTTCGGCGTTGATGCTCATTTCAAGCTCGAGCAGCATCCTTCTTGGCGCCTGCTTGACTGGCTTGATATCCGGGGATATTGCTAATTTATGCACAGCAATCTCCGGATCTAATCCCGGCATCTCGGAATAGTTCCACGCGAAGCAATCTTTATGCTGTAGAAGCACGTCCTTTAATGCAGCCACCCTTTCTTCAGATAGCCGCTCACTGACGAATGTCGGTCGCGGATCGTCTACCGATCCCAACTCAATCTTCTTGAGGTTATCTGCAGTAGTATGTATGCCATCTTCCAGTTCTTTCGGAGCCGGCGGAAATTCTGAGATTACCTCATTGTCATTGTTTTCGAAGCACCACGGGAGCTCATCTATGTCTTCGGGCTCTTCTTTTAATATCGTAATCATGTAACAGGTGCGAATCCGCTTCCAAGATTGAGGTGGATCCGGTTCTGCTCTTGCGGCTTTGGGTTCATGCTTTTGTGGCGGCGTTACCCTCCAGCTGTTGGATAAAGCAAATCTGCCTTGTTGGTACTGGTCTTCGACCCAGTTCTTGAAGGTGAAGCAGTCTTCGATAGGGTGTCCTATGGCTCGGTGATAAGAGCAATAGCTCAGATAAGAAACCTTGTTAGCTTGCTCAGGGTGCTTAGACTCCGGAAGTGCGATCGTTTGATGTTTTATAGCGAGCTCGAGTAACTTCTTCGTCTTGTCTCGGGGGAAGGAATACGCTCGACTCATCTTCTTCATGAGGGACAAATCCGGGCCGCGCAATACCCGATCACGTAACTCTCTAATCCTTCGTCGTTGTTGTCGGCTCTTCTTTCCGCTTCTTGATTTATTTCTTCCTCTGCGTCGGGCCTTTTGTACAACGGGTTGACAGGGAGGAGCATCTTTGTCTTTTGCAGCCTGTTGAAACAGACGTTGCGTCCTGGCCTTCTCGTAGATGGCCATCTCGCGGTTGTGGTCTTCCCGAGCCTTTTGACCTGCTTTCCTGATAAGCTTGTCCACTTGTTCTTCAAATGACGGACTCGGCACTTCGATTGCGGGATATAGTTTTGATGAAGGGTTGGCATTGCTGGACAGGGCGTTTTCCTCCTCATCGAAGTTATATATGGCGTAGCTGCCGTGGGCTCGCTCCCGTTTCTCGGATCTCACATATCCAAGCCCAAGCGTTTTCATTCTCCCGTAGGGCAATTTGCGCTGAGTCCCAGGGACATTCCAAATCTTGTTGTAGAACCGAACTTGTCGAACAGTCTGTTTTAAGGGTACTCCTTGACGCTTCAATAGCCTCTTTAGTCCATTTGTGTAATATCGGGGCAAACGGGTGGGTTGGAGCCTGTCGGGTGTAGCGTCCGCACCATGCCATATCTCTTTCTCCACTCTCGTCTCTGCAGATTGGTAGAATAGGATCACCTTTTCACCCTTTCGTCTGGGAGGGATGTAAAACGTCTGCAGGTCCTGCACATTGTGAGCTTGAAGTGCGTCAAGATCCTTGTAGTGTTTCCGCGGCACCATGATGATTTGCAAACTCTGATCATCACTAGGGGATGCCTGTATTGACGGCCGACTGGAGAACACGGCATTAACTTCATCTTCCGAGTCACTTCCGAAGATCATCATGGGGGCGGACGGTCCTGGGTTGATGCGTCGAGACGGCCCAGCATAAACTATATCTTCTTCTTCTTCGGTATCGCTCCCAAAAACAGGGATGGTGGCGGCGACTTTGTTCTCCGGCTTGCGACTCTTTTCTATATCCTCGAAGTCTGGCAAAAAATACTTTGCATCTTCGTACTTGCGGACTTCGTTCATGAAGAATGGGTTCAGCTCACCTGTTACGGTATACTCAAAACCGTCCTTAAAGTACTTCATACACTAATACTGTGTAGAAGGGAAGATGTTGTACTCGTGTAACCAAGGACGACCGAGCAAGGCGTTGTAGCAGGTCTTGGCGTCAATGACGTGAAACTTGATGTCCGTGATGAGCAGTCCGAAGCGTAATGTCAATATTACGGATCCGAGAGTCCGTGACGATTGGGAGTCAAAACCAGAGATGGTAATTTTGTCACGAGCGAGGTGCTGCACGCTCATGCAAATTTCCTTTAACACCCGAACGTTAAGGAGATTGACGGAGGATCCATTATCTACCAGGATCTTGCCTATCTTGATATCATGGCAGTATCCAGAGACATATAGGGGACGATTGTGGTCGCATGTCCCGAGGAGGAAGTCTTCATCACCGAAAGTGATGTCGGCCGTATGCACTTCTTCCAGTTCATCCTTCATCCTTTCCGCGGCGAGGAAGGCTTGGAATTGCTCAGGTTCTTGTAACGCCTTAATTAGTGAATCTCGCGCTTCTTTTGATAATAGGAGGGCATCGAGAATGCTGAGTTAAGAAGGTAGCTTCCTTAGGTGCGCTAGGATGTTGTAGTCCACCTTACCCTTCCTGGGAGGGTCCTTGGTAGTCAGCTCTTTCATGACTTGGTCATCTAAAGTGATATCCTCAGTGACCTTTTCCTTTCCCTTATCTTTTCGATTTGCGGGCCCGAAATTCTTTTCCGGGAGCGTACGATTGCGCAGCTGAATGTTTTCGCAAGCTTCTGATTCTTCCTCTTTCCCTAAAACGGATTCTTTAAAGAGAGGGCCCAGAGCCATTTCTTCATCAGAGTCGCTCCCAAAGGTGAGAACTTGCGACCCTCCGGCGTTAACCATGTAACAGTTGCCAGTAGTTCTGTTGTGCCCGTCGGCAGTACTTCTTCGTTCCCGACGAGTCTTGCGTTTCATGCGCTTAAAATGTTGCCGATGAGCAACATATCCCTGCCACCATATCCTAAAGGCGTCGCACTCCTCCGTAGGGTGTGAAATTTTCCGATGATATGCGCAATAATTAGGGTGCCTCTCCGCCCCATTGAGCGTGTTTTCTTCCGAGGGTGGTAGCTTCATTACCATTGACATGGCTTTGGCAAACCTTTTCCTCGTCTTGAATATCTTTTTGTCTGCCTCGGATGCCTTTCGATCTGGCGGGAGTACTTCAACTCTTTCGTTTAGTCTCCTGCGTTTGGCTCCTTCCGATGCGGCCATCTCACGCTCCTGATCCGCTTTACTCTTCAGACGAATCTCGTCTAGAAAGGCGTCGATCATTTCATCTGTTGGCCACACAAGCTCTGGTTCAGGCTCTGTCCCCAGTTTCTTAGTGCTAGGAGTTTTTTCATAGTCGGTAAACGAGTGGGAGATTACGTTACAACTCGCCACATATCCCTCGGATTCATCCAACGAACTCTCTCCATCATCTTCCTCTTGAAAGATGTGGTTGAGGAACTCTTGCAGCGTGACAGGAGTTCGCGCCTTTTGATTGTACTCTTCCAGCGCGTCGATTTGCTTCTGCAAGTTCATGCGCTTGTCTCCAGGCTTCACTGGCTTCTTAGATTTCTTCTTCTTTTTCTTCAAAGATTTTGACGGTAGGGCATGAGTACTTGGGTCATCACCACCGCTTTTTGTAGTTGGGCGCGGCCTCAACATTCCTTCAATGATCTGGGGTTCAAGCGGGTCCTTCCATTCGACTGCCGGGCACGCATGAAGGTCCTTCAGCATTCTTTTGGTTTTAGTTGGCAGCACGACCTCCCATGGAGCTTCCTCAATAAAGGAACAGGTTGCCCCCGGTGTATCTGCTTTCTTAGGAGTATGCGGCTGTGGTGGGTTCACCTTCCACTTTTCGGACAGCGCAAACTTCCCCTGGAGGTATTGATCTTCAATCCATCCTTTGAAGACGAAGCAAGCCTCAATCGGATGACTTACCGTTTGATGGTAAGGGCAATAGTTAGGGTTATCCACCTCAGTGGGTTGTGGCGGTCGCCTTGGATTTGGCAGGTTTATAAGTCTGTTGCGTACTGCCAGCTCGAATAACCGTTTCGTCTTGTCCCGTGGGAACGAGTAGGGACGCTTCATTTTCTCATTATAATACCGGCGTCTTTCTTCCAATTGATCTGCCAGCTTTGGGGCATTGATTATCACAAAAAATTGTAGTTTACCGTAATCAGAAACGGCGTCGCTTCGCAGCTAGCCGGTGAATACGGGTCGATCCGCAGGGATGTGTGAATTTCTGTTTTTGTGTTATAACGAGTTGATTACGTTGGTTCTTTGGTTTTTTTCTTGATTGAATTAAAAACGAATTTATGTGATATGAAAGAACTCGTTAGGGTTAGGTCGAAGGTAGGGGTGTTGAGATCAATGTTTTCACCTCTTTCAATGCCGTTGATTTAAGCTTTTTAGAAAAATCACAACAATTATTAGCAAAGGGGATTAGGATGATCGGGAAGAAACAAAGTTTCTTCCTCTAGATCCTTGTCCGTCCTTTCCTATTAATTGCTGTGATCTTCATGGACGTCATATATGTCCGGCCTTTTATACTACGGTTCACCGTTACCGTGTAGGTAGGGTGCCGTAGGGGGCGGATAATACATGCGTGCATGAAGGTTTCGTTTTGAAAATATGTTGGCATTGAAGGAGGTGAGAGACATCCATCTCTCACTCCCTCTCTTGTTCCTAACCCTAACGAGCGAGAATTCTACTCGCTCATTAGGGGATTAATTAAAAGCGACATGTTTGTTGTTTATGTTTTAAAGTGTTATTACTTACTGCAGCTTAAAAAAAAGGATTACACTAGTTAACTAAAGCAAACAATTAGATAGCTAGGGCAAGTAATTAAATTAGACTAAGGCAGGAATGAAAGAAAAACTTACAAGATGATGCTCTTGATCTCTCAACAGGTCTGAATTTTTATTGATTGATAAGAGGCATACTTTTTACAGATTTTTAGTACAATTTATAAGCAACTAGTGAAGCTAGGGTTACAGACTCTCGTAGACATGAAATTACAGATTTGCCCCCTAAAAATCCCAACATATGAAACGACACACCGACACAAGAAGTCGGTGCCGGCACGGGCATCATATGGCCGCGGTTCCGCGGCAAAGACATGCCTTTGGCCGCGATTTCGCGGCCCTTTGGTGGGCTTGGCTCACCAACTTTCTGTGATTGGTTTTTCTTCTCTTGGGCTTCCTATTTTCATTGTTCTTTTCTCTGTTGGGCTTCTTAGCATTCTCCAGATCCTTAGTGAAACTTGTAAGGATCTTTTGACCGTTTCACTTATTTTTCGTCTCGGCTTGAGTAAGATCCGTGTGCTGGTTGGTCAAAAGTCCATTTCCTGTATCATTTTTGTCTTTTTCACTGTATTTGCTCCGAGATCCTGTATCCTGTATCATGCAACAAACGAGCGTCAAAAGTACCTGTTTACTTATAAAATGCATAAAAGTGGGGCGTATGAATTGCAATATTATAATGTGAACAAATACCCCCAAACTTGCCTTTTGCTCGTCCTCGAGCAAACTTATTATTTTATTCTAACCTAGCCACACTTTCGCAGGGAAACGCGATTGCACTGAGCACGTGCAACAAGCCGTTAAACCTCTAGGTGTCCCTAGTAGGAGGAGTATTGTCTCCTGAGGGTTTTCAGCGGATTACACCCACAAAATCCTATCAACTTGGTTTTTCGACTTTTGTTTTCCAATTAGGTTTTCTAATAAGGAATTCTATTATCGTCGCCCCGCAAATTATCCACCCATATTCTTCACACTTCCTTATTATGTAACTTAAGATTGTACATGTTCTATAGAATTACTTAGAATTCAGCATTTCTTAAGTTTTTCTTCTAGAGTTTCATCTCCACTTAGGAATTTCTATCAACTCTATTAAAGATACAAGTTTTATTTTTCATTCCTTTCTCTTATCTAAACTCTAATCACATATCCCCACGTGTGTGTAATTTTCACCCCTACACTTGGAAATTCAAATCAAGCAATCGCACTCTCGTCCATTGTCCAAAGCACTTAACTTTCGCTTACACGTCCTTCATGCGACCGTTAATACTTCTTGAGGTACCAACAGCCGATTACAAGATGCGTTAGGCCTTTAAAGCGTATTTCCTAGTTTTGCAACACCCAAGGCTTTTAGCAGTGACTCCCAAACCAGTTGGTCTAAGGCACTAGGTGATGAAGCACCCTCGCTAATTAATTTTCTAGCCCTAAGTAATCACAAAAACCAGTGTCCGTTTTTTCCTTTTTTTTTCATTGTGCTAAGGACTTTAGACAAGAGTAATTCAAGGTCTCTTCTACTAATCCAAGTTTCAAGGTGCGTGATTGTGCATTTTGTAGGGTACATGTTTTCAGAATCTAAACTCAAGCTAGGAACTATCTTTCGAACTTATACTTTAATGAGAACATTAATACTCTTCCCTCATTTTGACTTAACCCACAAAGTGAACCCAAAATTTGCCTATTCCTAAATAACCTACAAAGACATACACTTTCTACCATTAAATTTTAAGCAAGGTTATTTTTAGGGTTTTTAATTTACTAAGTCTAAGATCTAGTTTTTCCTAGCTAGTTAACCTTTTTATCAACTCAAGTCAATTAACCAAAATTGAATACAATAATTTTTATAATTTTTGAAATTTTCTCAATTTTTATGGGTTTTTCAGTTTTCTAATTTTTTATTTTTCAAATTTTTAAATTTTTATGATTTTTATATAAAAATGCAATGCAGCAATTAAATATGCAAAAGGAAAACAAAGATATATACAATATGCAATGCGAAGGATAACTATATACATCACCCTCTAATACCCCCAAACTTGAGCAAAGCAGTGCCCTCACTGCCCGGCCCCACGTCGCGCTCGTGAGCGTGAACGTGATCTCTCCCCTCTAGCCAAAAGTGTTTGGATCCCCCTCTCAATCTCCGTCAACCGACGGTCGTGCTCTCGTGCAGTTGCCCGAAACTCATCCCGCAAAGAGTCTATTCTTCTCACTGTTCTTCGCATTAATCGCGCATGCTCTTGGGGAGTTAGCTCTTCCCCGCTCGAAGTCGAGCTCAAGCTAAGGGTGTGTGCAGGTACATTCTCTGTCGGTTCTGTTCGTGTCCAAATATCTGTAAGTCTAGAGTAGGACGACGAGACGCCCTCTAACAGTGGTCGAACCGGGACATCGTCTATCATAATTGAGTCAAATTCCTCGGGTGGGAGGAAATAACGACAGAGTTGGGTAACGAGCATGGGACATGGATATACACTACCTCATTTACCCGTACCTATGGATTGCAGCAAAACCGTGCACATGTCGAACCTAGGATTTTTCGTCATTAAAGTGTGGACGACATGTAACGAAGGGGTGAAAAAGGTCGTGTTGTGAGAACTTCCAAAAATATTGTTTTGTGCCCACCGGCACATAGTTAAAACATTTGCGAAAAGGGTCCGTGCTTGGATCCCCTTACGCGGTTCTCGTGCACAGTCATTACCCATTAATGGCATATAATCTTCAAAGCGAAGTGGGTGTTCATGTGAAGGTACACGTGGTATGAGTGTAACCTCGTGTATCATGTCCCTATCGATGCGAATTTCATGGTCTCCCCAATTCAGTTTAATGTACCCTAAGTTGTCTAGGCTATTGTCTTCCATGGATTCGTAAAATAGAGCAACTAGGTTTGGTAAAGCAAATGCAGATGCATGATTATAGAGGAGGAAATTCCAGCCCCTTTGTGCGATTTCGTGTGGGAAATATGTACCGTAAATGTCATGTGCGAAAACAGGGGAAAAATCCCTTTCATACTGTATTTTGTGTCCCATTTAGATGTTTCAGAGAAAAAAATATATGCAGGAACAGAGAGTAAAGGCTCAGATTTACCTCCTCTGAAAATTTCAGGGGGTGACGAGGCAAGGTGGCGGCGGTTGGGCGGCAGGAGACGCCAAGGGCGGCGGATCCGCGGCGATCTGGTGGCGGCGCGGTGAGATTCTTCTGCAGCGGGTAGGGGGCGGCGGCTAGGGTTTGATGAGATGAAAAGTTTTTAGGGTAAACACACAGGGGGCTCGCTTCCTTTAAATAGGGGATGAGAGGGTGATTTGCACAAAACACACTCTAAAACGAGGGTTTTATTTGTAAAAACAGCTCTTAATCTGTAAATTTGCAATTAGGTCCAAAATTTTTTTATATTTTTTTTTTATATTTTTTTATTTATTTAATTATTTATTTTATTTTTTATAGTATTTTGGAAATATATACAAATAATATACACACCCCCAAACTTATTTGAAATAGTGTCTTCGGGAAACGAAGTTTGGGGATGAAAGCGGAGGAAGATCAATCAGTGTAAATCGGCTCCTGCAAAAACAGGAGCTCCTCCGAAGGATCTGCTGTGAAGAACGGTTTCAATCGATGCCCATTTACCTTGAATAAGGTACCGTCTTCAAGGTTCTCAAGATCAACCGCACCGTGCGGATAAACGGTGCGGACTACAAAAGGTCCTCTCCATCTGGACCGGAGCTTCCCGGGATGAAAATGTAACCGAGTGTCATAAAGTAGAACCTGTTGACCAGGTTCAAAAGTTTTTCGCAAAAGGTGTTTATCGTGGAACACCTTGGCTCGGTTTTTAGCAGTTATGGCATTATCATATGCCTCATCCCTCAGCTCCTCCAACTCATTCAATTGCAGCTTTCTGTTGCTGCCCGCATCTCCTAAAGGCAAATTCAGCTCTTTGATAGCCCAAAATGCTTTGTACTCGATCTCCACTGGGAGGTGGAAAGCCTTCCCGTACACAAGCCGGTATGGAGACATACCAAGATCGGTCTTATATGCAGTACGGAAAGCCCATAGTGCATCTATCAGTTTAAGTGACCAATCCTTACGATTTTTGGAAACCGTTTTCTCCAAAATTTGCTTTATTTGCCGATTTGAAACCTCGGCTTGCCCACATGTTTGGGGGTGATATGGCGTTGACAATTTGTGGGTGATAGAATATTTACGCATTAAGGACTCGAAAGTCCTATTGCAGAAGTGAGAACCATTATCACTTATTATCGCCCTAGGGTGCCCGAATCGAGAAAATATGTGTTCTTTAAGGAATCGAACGACAACTTTATTATCGTTCGTTCGGCTGGGCACAGCCTCGACCCACTTAGAAACGTAGTCAACCGCCAACAGAATATACACATTTCCAAAAGAGTTAGGAAATGGTCCCATGAAATCTATACCCCAAACATAAAAAATGTCCACTACCAAAATGGGTTGGAGTGGCATTTCGTTTCTCCGCGAAATCCGGCCCAAGTGTTGGCACCGGGAGCAAGTTTTGCAGTATTCAAATGCATCCTTAAAGAGTCGTGGCCAATAGAAACCACACTGCAAAACTTTTTCGGCTGTCTTCTTCGGGCCAAAGTGGCCGCCACATGCTTGATCGTGGCAGAAAGACAGCACGCTCTTGACTTCACTCTCGGACACACACCGACGAATGATTTGGTCGGAACAGTATTTAAAAAGATAGGGTTCATCCCAGTAAAAATGCTTTACTTGGGACAAAAATCGAAGCTTATCCTGTTTCGACCAATCATTAGGAATCAGGCCGGTGGCTAAATAGTTTACAATATCGGCGAACCATGGTTCGCAAGAAACGGTCAAGAGTTGCTCATCGGGAAAAACGTCAGTGATTGGAAAATCGAGCGTGGGCGAAGAAGGAAGTCGTGATAGGTGATCAGCTACTACGTTTTCACATCCCTTTTTGTCCTTAATGACAAGGTCAAACTCTTGCAATAAAATGATCCAACGTATTAGCCTTGACTTAGCATCCTTCTTCGCAAAAAGGTGGCGAAAAGCCAAGTGATCAGTATAAACAACGACGGGAGAGCCGATTAAATAAGGCCGAAATTTTTCGAGTGCAAACACAACAGCTAAAAATTCTTTCTCTGTTGTTGTGTAATTAAGTTGGGCCTCATTTAGTGTTCGGCTAGCATAATAAATCACGTGCGGCATCTTATTAATGTGCTGTCCAAGAACAGCACCAATAGCAAAGTCTGATGCGTCGCACATGATTTCAAAAGGGTGCGTCCAGTCAGGAGATGAGAGGATGGGCGCAGTGATGAGTGAATGTTTTAAAGACTTGAATGCTTCAGTGCACGTGGAGTCGAAAGCGAAGGTCGTGTCCTTGGCCAGTAAGAGAGTCAAGGGTCTAGCAATCTTGCTAAAGTCCTTGATAAACCGTCTGTAGAAACCGGCGTGGCCAAGGAAGGCTCTAATATCTTTGACGCATTTTGGGGGAGGTAGGTTAGAAATCACTTCGATTTTAGCCCTGTCAACCTCGATGCCGTTTTGCGAGATGACATGTCCTAAGACGATGCCCTCTCGCACCATGAAATGGCATTTCTCCCAATTCAATGTTAGGTTCTTATCCCTGCAGCGGGTAAGAACAGCGTCAAGATGGCGTAAACACTCGTCGAAGGAGTCGCCAAAGATGGAGAAATCATCCATAAAAATCTCCAAGAACTTTTCAACCATGTCTGAAAAGATCCCCATCATACACCGCTGAAATGTAGCGGGCGCGTTGCATAACCCAAAGGGCATGCGACGATAAGCAAAAGTGCCAAAGGGACAAGTGAATGTTGTCTTGTCTTGATCCTCTTTGGCGATGGGGACTTGATTGTAACCGGAATAGCCATCGAGAAAGCAGTAGAACTCATGCCCTGCCAATCGCTCGAGCATTTGGTCAATGAAAGGTAAAGGAAAATGGTCCTTCCTTGTTGCGGCATTGAGTTTCCTATAGTCTATGCAGACTCGCCACCCAGTTTGGGTGCGAGTGGGGATCAACTCATTTGCCTCGTTTGTAATGACCGTAATGCCCGATTTCTTTGGCACAACGTGGATTGGGCTCACCCATTGGCTATCCGATATAGGGTAAATGATACCGCTATCCAGACATTTGACAATTTCCTTCTTAACAGCCTCTTTCATGATGGGGTTGAGGCGCCTTTGTGGATCTCGTGCTGGCTTGGCATCATCCATTAAGTGTATATGATGTTCGACTATGAGGGGACTAATCCCCTTAATGTCCGCCATAGACCAGCCGAAAGCTTGCCGATTATTATGTAAGACCATCAAAAGAGCCTTCTCTTGCTCAAGAGCTAGAGAGGGTGATATAATGACGGGTAAGGTCTCATTATCACCTAGATAAGCATATTTCAGGTGTGTCGGCAAAAGCTTTAATTCGAGTTTAGGAGGTGAAACAATAGATGGTAACAATGGGGTAGTTGTTTCAAACTCGAATGATTCCATCAAAGGTTCGAACCGAGTGTACGCAACAGTGTCGGATGGTTCAACTAACTCATCCGAAAAAGCAAAAGACTCCAATTCAGGTGATGAGTCTTCAAAGTCATCAACGAAGGTAAAGCACTCAAAATCATTATCCGTGGTGAAAGCTGCGTCGGATTCTAGGAGGAACGCACTAGTGGCGTTAACATTGCTGTGATCGAACAAAAAATTCTCGAATTCACAGTCCTCCTCCGCGATCTCATTGATCGAGCAAACATCAAGTACGCTAGCATTGGGCTCAGCAGGCTGACTTCCTAACTTGAAAATATTGAGCTCAATTGTCATATTGCCGAAAGATAGGTTCATTGAACCATTACGACAATTGATCACTGCGTTGGAAGTAGCCAGAAATGGTCGACCAAGTATTACCGGAATTTGGTTCCGGGGGTTAGCAACAGGTTGTGTGTCCATCATAATAAAGTCAACGGGGAAAATGAAATCCCCTACTCTTATTAACACATCCTCCAGCTCTCCCCTAGGATGGGTTATTGACCGGTCAGCCATTTGGAGAGTACAGTGAGTGGGCTTAAGCTCTCCAACGCCCAATTGCTCGTACACAGAATAGGGTAGCAAATTGACGCTCGCGCCAAGATCTAATAGTGCTCTATTGATGTTCTTGTCCCCAATTGTTATCGAAATGGTAGGACACCCGGGGTCCTTTTGCTTTGGGGGTAAGGAATTTACAAGAGCATCGCTAATAGCACTAGCCACAAAAACTTTCTTTGGCACTTGCGACTTCCTCTTTTTGGTGCACAAGTCCTTTAAAATTTTGGCATATGAAGGAACTTGCTGAATTGCATCCAAAAGAGGGATGTTTATGCTAACCTGTTTGAACAACTCGACAATCTTTTCCATTTGAGGAGTTGGTTTATTGGATCTCAACCGATTAGGAAAAGGAACATTTTGAAAAGTGGTTGAGTCCAATTTTTGTGGATCAGATTGTCGAGTTGGAACGGTACCTCGTGTAGATGTGTTCATGTCGTGAGAATTAGGTCCGTTCAAGCTAGAAGAGGTAGAGCCATGTGAAGGGTGGAGAATAGGCTCTAAAGAAGAAGAAGATGGTGAAGAAGATGAAGAAGGCCCACCGGCAGGGGTGTCATTGTTAATGCCCACATTGTTCCGCAACACTTTTCCCGATCTCAACGTGGTCACAGCATTTACGTTATGATTTTGCTGATTGTGTGCAGTATGTGCGTGACCGGGGTTGGGCAACGGTTGAGACGGGAGTTTTCCTTTTTCGCGCTCGCTCAAAACTGCATTGAGTTGTGCAATTTGTGCCTCAATAGATTTGATACTCTGATCGTGGGAGGCACTATTTTGCACTAAAGATTGAATAGAAGTCTCAAGTCTTGCTGTAGACTGTGTAGATTGCTTAAGGAACGCATCTAGACTTCTTTCGAGCGAGCTAACCTTATCATTATTAGGTTGAACATAATTGTTTGGATGGTAAGCATTGTTCGGCACAAAGTTGTTCACCTAATTAGGGTAAGGTTGTTGTTGAAATTGTTGCGGTTGATATTGAGTTTGCGAGGGTGCTTGTTGTTGTTGTGGAGGAGGAGGTCTTTGAAAATTATTATTATTTCCTTGGAATTGTTGATTTTGGTTCCAAGCGAAATTTGGGTGACTCCTCCACCCCGGATTATACGTCGAAGAGTACGAATCGTTTCTTTGTCGTTGCTGAAATGCAGCATTGACTTGATCCTGTCCTTGTGTAGATGCATTATAAGGACACTCTTCGGTCAGGTGCGATGGATCTGCACAACAAGCACAGACAGTTCGTGGGGGCATAGCAGGGGCAGGAGAAGACGATGAGATTTTGGTCTCGATCGCTTCTAGCTTTTTCGTAAGAGCGGCCATCTCGGCCTTCATAGCAATCGACATCTCTACTTGATGTATGCCTGCCCTAGATTGACCACTAGAAGATGATGTGGTCTTGGTACTCTCCCACTGTATTGTCTGCTCACTAAGATCCTCGAGAAACTGCCACGCTTCATCACTAGACTTGGAGAGAAAATGACCTTGACAGATGGTTTCTAGCAACTGCTTCGTTGCCGAGTTCAATCCCTCGTATAATGTTTGGCAAAGTTGCCAACTTTCTATCCCATGATGAGGGCATTGAACTAATAGGTCCTTGAATCTCTCGAAGCACTTCCAGAATGGTTCGGAAGGATGTTGTGAGAATTGAATTATTTCATTGCGGATTCTGGCAGTTTTATGGTGAGGATAAAACTTTTTTAGAAAAGCTTTCACAAACTCATCCCAATTTCTAATAGAATGTGATGCGGTGCTATATAGCCACTTCTCGGCTAGGTCACATAAGGTGAAAGGAATGACCCTTAGCCTTATAGCGTCATCACTCAATTGGGTCGTTTTCATCATAGCGCACACATTTTGGAATTTATTAATAAAGATATATGCGTCTTCAGTTTCCAAACCATGAAATTTCGGCAGCATATTGATGAAATGTGGTTTAATCTCAAAATTGTCCCCATTTGCCGGTGGGGGTGAAAGACAGGTGGGTAAAGAAGTGCGGATGGGGTAAAAGAGGTCCTGGAGCGCAACTCGTGCGGGCGCTTCAACAGGCGGCTGGTTCGGGTCATTCGCACCTAATGAAGGTGGAATCCTTCCCGTCGGTAAGGTATTGTTGGGGTCGAATCCCGACATACCTTCGGTTAAAGAAGTTGAAGGTGAGGGTAAGAAAGTGGACGGATTTTCGACTTCGGTGTCGAAAGGTTCGTTGGTCGGTACCAACGAAACGCGGACTAATCGGGCGTCTGTATCCCTAGTCCAAAGTGACATACACTAATAGGGATAGTGCAGTCAGAAAAAAAAAAGAAAAACAGAATGTGGGGGTAAGATAACGTCAGTGAGGGAAAGTGGTGTGGTGTATTTGCAGGTTTTCTTTTTGCGACAAGTTGCAAGTTTTGAAAAGTTTTATTGATTTTGTTTTTTTTTATGTGAGAGTTTTGCAAAGAGGTTCTTGAAAAAGGACTCGTGACACAACTGTATCAACCACACATGCACAATCAGGCCTAGATCTAGGGTCGCCTAGGTCTACTAGACAGCTCCTAACTAGGGCTAGAAATAGGACCTCGAACCGCCTCTTCACGGACAAGTACGGCCAGGTAAGTGGGAAGGAACCACCACTACAGTGGGCCTAATTAATAACCACTAGCCTAGACACCGCAATGTCGGTTAGGATAAACGGCCGATGCCTACCCTAGTCCTTTTCCTATTGAGCTCGCTGTCCTTAGGTCTGAGTCTAATCTTTTTTTAATTAACTGTGGTCAATGCACATGCTTTAGGTGTTTTCTGGGGTCCTGGGAAGGGTGATGAAATCCCCACCCAATCTGAGTTTGGTCAAATAGCCCCTTAAGTCCAATTAAATTATGCAAAACAAAAATTCACTTGCAATCAATTTTAGCGCGGTGCAAAGAAACCTGCAGCAAATCTGTTATTTAGAAGGGGGAAGAAGATTTTTTTAGCGCAAAGAAACATGCAGAAAATTTTTACAGTGGAGATATGGAGGTTTCAGAGGGGAGAGAGAGAAAACTAACCATGCAATTTTTGTGCAAAGAGACCAACAGACGGCCGCGTAAACGCGGTTTTAGAGGGTGTTTTGCGGCGGATCCGCGGCTCCTTGAGCAGATCAGGGACTCAGAAAATTTCTGGTGCTCTGCTGGTTCAATCTTCCTCTGTTGTGATGTTCACTTTTCTGATTTGACCTCTGTAAAATTCCAGATCCAAAAGTCTTTGCGGTTCCTGCAAGATTCCAACGAGAAACCCTTCAAACAGATAAAAATAATGAAAAGAAAATTTTTGTATTTTGTATTTTCTGGTTTTTATAATTTTTCAAAAATTTATATCAACCCGAAATCATACAAAAACGAGAAAATTACGCCATCCCCGGCAACGGCGCCATTTGATTATCACAAAAAATTGTAGTTTACCGTAATCAGAAACGGCGTCGCTTCGCAGCTAGCCGGTGAATACGGGTCGATCCGCAGGGATGTGTGAATTTCTGTTTTTGTGTTATAACGAGTTGATTACATTGGTTGTTTGGTTTTTTTTCTTGATTGAATTAAAAACGAATTTATGTGATATGAAAGAACTCGTTAGGGTTAGGTCGAAGGTAGGGGTGTTGAGATCAATGTTTTCACCTCTTTCAATGCCGTTGATTTAAGCATTTTAGAAAAATCACAACAATTATTAGCAAAGGGGATTCGGATGATCGGGAAGAAACAAAGTTTCATCCTCTAGATCCTTGTCCGTCCTTTCCTATTAATTGTTGTGATCTTCATGGACGTCATATTTGTCCGGCCTTTTATACTACGGTTCACCGTTACCGTGTAGGTAGGGTGCCGTAGGGGGCGGATAATACATGCGTGCATGAAGGTTTCGTTTTGAAAATATGTTGGCATTGAAGGAGGTGAGAGACATCCATCTCTCACTCCCTCTCTTGTTCCTAACCCTAACGAGCGAGAATTCTACTCGCTCATTAGGGGATTAATTAAAAGCGACATGTTTGTTGTTTATGTTTTAAAGTGTTATTACTTACTGCAGCTTAAAAAAAAGGATTACACTAGTTAACTAAAGCAAACAATTAGATAGCTAGGGCAAGTAATTAAATTAGACTAAGGCAGGAATGAAAGAAAAACTTACAAGATGATGCTCTTGATCTCTCAACAGGTCTGAATTTTTATTGATTGATAAGAGGCATACTTTTTACAGATTTTTAGTACAATTTATAAGCAACTAGTGAAGCTAGGGTTACAGACTCTCGTAGACATGAAATTACAGATTTGCCCCCTAAAAATCCCAACATATGAAACGACACACCGACAAAAGAAGTCGGTGCCGGCACGGGCATCATATGGCCGCGGTTCCGCGGCAAAGACATGCCTTTGGCCGCGGTTCCGCGGCCTTTTGGTGGGCTTGGCTCACCAACTTTCTGTGATTGGTTTTTCTTCTCTTGGGCTTCCTATTTTCATTGTTCTTTTCTCTGTTGGGCTTCTTAGCATTCTCCAGATCCTTAGTGAAACTTGTAAGGATCTTTTGACCGTTTCATTTGTTTTTCGTCTCGGCTTGAGTAAGATCCGTGTGCTGGTTGGTCAAAAGTCCATTTCCTGTATCATTTTTGTCTTTTTCACTGTATTTGCTCCGAGATCCTGTATCCTGTATCATGTAACAAACGAGCGTCAAAAGTACCTGTTTACTTATAAAATGCATAAAAGTGGGGCGTATGAATTGCAATATTATAATGTGAACAGACATTGGGTTGCTGTTGGGCATTCGCGATGAAGGTTGACTTTCCTTTACCCTTGTCACTCCGAGTCTCGGGCTTCGGGGGAGACGGTCTATGACCCATTTGGTCCATCTGGGCCAACTTGTCGATTAGAGCCTGGAATATGGTTGGCTTAAAGAACATCATAAACTGGGAGATAGTTGCGTGAGGGTCTAAGGTTCCCACGAAGATGCCCACCGCGGGCGCTTCCTCAATGCGTTGCTCGCATTTCGACCATAAATTTCGCCAGCGTATAGTATACTGGACCCATGTTTCGCCTGGTTTCACCCTGGCATTAATCAATACCGTTATTGGAGTGCGTTCGCTGGTGCTCGTGAACCGCTGAGTGAATAGCAACTCCATTTCAGCGAACGTCTTGATAGAATCGTTCGGGAGTTCCGAATACCATTCGAACGCTGTTTCTGATAAGCTGCCCACGAACTGGCGAAGCAACAGTTTATCATCACCACCGGTGTTACCGCAAAGGGCCCTGAACTGGGCAACATGCTGATGAGGATTGCCGGTCCCCTTATACACGTGGAATTTTGGTATTGTATAACCCGGCGGATATTTGATTTGGTCGTACCAGCTTGGATACGGCCGCCCCGTTTTTACGACTTGACCAGCTGCCTCAGTCGCATGATGAACCCGGATTTGCTGGGCTATATAGTCGTCCAATTCAGCCTTAGAGATTGTCTCCTCCTTGGCCGTTGAGAGGGCCGGCGGAGGGTTCGACGTTTCTCCCCTATCGTCTTCAAGTATGGTCGGGGGATCTTCAGCGGGAGGATCTTGTTGGATCATCATTCCCCCCATGTCTTGGAATAAGTGGGTTATCTGCTTTATATTGGCCGCTTGTTCCGCAGCCTCTTTATCCTTCTTTTCCAACATCCTCCGGAGGAACTCGGCGTCGGTTTCCTATTCTTTTTGCTGATCCGAGGACGCCTCAGGGCTTTCTTTCGGCCCAGTAAGCGCGGCCATTGCAATCATCATTTCCTGGAGCTTTTGTTGTTTCTCTTGAGCTTTGGTTACTGACCGTGTAAGCGGTCTATGGCCTGTAGACGCACGGCTGTCTTCCTTCCCCGACTCCATGTATACAGTATGGACCATCCTGCCCCCAGCCTTAGGGCGACTGGGTTCAGCGCTTTTAGCTCTCATTGCAGGCCCGGGGATCTTCTCCGGCCTCCTCTTTTTATGAGCAGTGGAAGTTGAGGGGGCCATTGAGGTGGGCACCTAGACAGCTTTTCGTGGCTTAGCCTGGTGACTGGCTTCCTGTTGGATTTTCAGCTTCTTGTGCTGGCGGGAGAAGTTTGGATCGATCATCGAGTCTCGGGCCTGCCGCCAGACTTTATAGATTCGGGAGGACAGCCGTTGAGGAGATTGGGGCTGTTCTGTTTATACTTCTATAGCTCTTTTCAGCGGATGGGGAGATTTCTTTAGCGCCGCGGTAGGAGAATTCCTACGCACCTTATTTAGCATCTCAAAGCTGTTCCCAGTCGGAACAGCAGCATTAACTTCTGCCATCGGGGCTGGTGGAGTTAGCCCAGAGGGAGAGTTGCCCCCAGCCTTCCTCATTCGGCGCCAGTAACGACGTCGAGCGCGTCGTGCTGATGGAACCGGCTTGGTGAGGGCGATAACCTCGTCTTGCCCCCTGTGTAGGTGGGGGGGTCGCTGCTGGTGTCAGCCTGTCAAAGACCGATGTCCTTTGGGTAGCAGGAGCGGGAGCTGGAGCCGTCAATCTTGTAAAGACCGACTTTTTGGCAGGGGAAGCCGCCTTGACGACTTCAGGAGCAGGACTGGTCACTTTCTTAGAAGCAGCCTTCTCTGGGATTGTAGGCCCCATTGCGGGTCCACAGGAGTTCTGGCCCAATCTAGAGAAGACCGAGGCGCTGGTGTTGGGCGACCCGTTGAGAGGGGCCGCGGCAGGGGTAAGACGATCAAAGACCGACTTCTTGGGAGCTTCCTTTGTCAGCACCGGAGCGGTGAAGCTTGTCGGCGGGAGCATGGTCCCAAAAAACAATCCTGTGGTGACTCGCGTGACTTGTTCCACGGGCATTGTGAATAGCGAAGCAGCTTGGGGTCCGTAGGCTATACCTCCTGGCGAGGCAGAGCGTTGGTTGCAATTGCAGTCCGAGCAATTGGAGCATTTCGCACAAATATAAGCCATCGATTCTTTGCTTTCTGCAATAAGCAAGACGCCAAGTCTTAGTACCTTGAAACCCAAGGGCAACCATTAGTGAACCGCGATTGGTTCGTGAATCACGACACACGAAGTGTGGAGTGGAAAGAGGAAAAGGTCCCACCGGGCGTGCCAGAATCTGTTCCCCTCCGAACGGCGGCGCGACGCGTGGTCGTCTCGCCTGAGGCTCGGGGCAGATGCTAATTGATGCTATCCGTCTACCTCTCTGAAGATGCCAAGTTGATTTATGACACCGTATATCGAAGGTTTAAACGGATGCGTCCGATGTAACAGACTTCGTCAGATTCCCCCTCGCTTGAGGGGTTTTTGATTGTGGGGACGCTCTTCCCTGCAGGCGCAAGCCCCTGCAGTTAATTACGCTACCGCATCGCGGTAACCACTTTCTCCTTCTCCAGATGGTCACTTCGTGTCGTGTGTGTTTATTTTATGTTTAGTTGCCCGTGGATTGTATACGGAGACTGAGTTATGTCGTCGCCCGTAGGGCGTGGACTAGTCCAAATCCGTATTATCTTAGATTTGGGTTTGGGGGTTTGGGTTTAAGGATACGTTAGCCTCATTTGAGACTAACATCGACTTAAACGTTTGTGAAGGATACGTTAGTCTAGTTTTTAGACTAAGATCAACCTAACGGGATCGTTTAGATCCAACAAGAGAGCAATAAAAGGGGGGCTCTGTTGTTTAGTTTAGTGACATTACGGTCGGTAGGTAGTTTAAGGACATTGCGGTCCATGGGTAGTTTAAGGACATTGCGATCCAATGTTAGTTTTAAGACGTTGCGGTCAAGGTTAAGAACTTCATAGTCCGTGGATTTAAGGACTCCACAGTCCGTAGTTAGTTTTAAGACATCCCGGTCAAGGTTAAGGACCTCATAGTCCGTGGATTTAGGGACTCCATAATCCGTTGTTAGTTTTAAGATATCACAGTCAAGGTTAAGGACCTCATAGTCCGTGGATTTAGGGACTTCACAATCCGTTGTTAGTTTTAAGACATCACGGTCAAGGTTAAGGACCTCATAGTTCGTGGATTTAGGGACTCCACAGTCCGATGTTAGTTTTAAGACATCACGGTCAAGGTTAAGAACCTCATAGTCCGTGGATTTAGGGACTCCACAGTCCGATGTTAGTTTTAAGACATCACGGTCAAGGTTAAGGACCTCATAGTCCGTGGATTTAGGGACTCCACAATCCGTTGTTAGTTTTAAGACATCACGGTCAAGGTTAAGGACCTTATAGTCCGTGGATTTAGGGACTCCACAATCCGTTGTTAGTTTTAAGACATCACGGTCAAGGTTAAGGACCTCATAGTCCGTGGATTTAGGGACTCCACAGTCCGATGTTAGTTTTAAGACATCACGGTCAAGGTTAAGGACCTCATAGTCCGTGGATTTCGGGACTCCACAGTCCGTATCAATATGTGGTCATCGGGACCCGTCACCTCTTTGAAGACGTTGAGGAATTACAACGCCACGTATCAAAGGAGTGAAGAGATGTACCCTTGAACCGAGGTAGATTAAATAATCTTTGGCCCAATTTGGAACCAGGACCAATTAATTATATTATGAGCCCGTTGGCTCAGTTGAATTTGAATTGAGGACTTATGGCCAGCTTGGGCTAAGTCCAATCATGTTTAGGATATTGGCCCTCTGTTGGTCTATTAGAGGAGAGGCTTTGCCTCTGGATATTTAGCCAATTGGGCTGAAATTAGTGTTAAACGCTAGCAACAGGGGGTTCAAATTAGTGTTAAACACTAGGGCAAGTCAGTGTTAGACACTAGCAACAGGGATCTCAAATTAGTATTAAACACTAAGATAATCAGTGCTAAACACTGGTGGCAGAGATTTTAATTTGGTGTCGAACACTAAGAAAATTAATGTTAAACTCTGTCAACAGAGATTTAATTTAGTGTTAAACACTAAGAAATTCAGTGTTAAACACTGCAAGAAAGCTCTTTAATTAGTGTTGAACACTAAGGCAAAACAGTGTTTAACACTGGGCTCAGGGGTTCCAATTTAGTATTAAACACTAAGGCAAGAGGGGTCACGTGGTAACATGTGAGGGCACCCTCCCTTTATTTTATTCTGTCAAAAGCATTGAATACTTTGGAGCATCACGTGCTGTCACGTGATGGGCATCTTGGTGCTTGTATGTTAAAGCTTCCGCCAAGGGTCACGTGGGTCACGTGAGGTACTGCCTCAAAGGGCCTTTTCTGTGGATCTTTTCGGGGGTCACGTGGTATCACGTGACCCTTCCTCTTTGTATGTTTTTTTGGAAGATCTGTTAATCCCTTTAAGAATTAAATTCTTCGCAGGGTTGAACCCTAACAATAATTTTTTGGGGAATTAAATTCCTACTTCCTTCTGAAGATTTATATTCTGTGATAGAGTTGAACTCTGAATTTTCTGTAGGAATTAAATTCCTCATATATGTGAAGAACTGCATTCTATCATAGGGCTAAACCCTAATAACAGCTTTAAGGAATTAAGTTCCCACTCTCTTTTAGAGAATTATTCTGAGGAATGAGACTCTGTCATAGGGTGAAACCCTAATTTTTTCTTTCTTAACGGAATTAAATTCCTGTTATTTTAACAGAACTAAGTTCTTAACTAGGGTTAAACCCTGATTCTGTTCATTCTGAAGGAATTAAATCCCATAACATAGGGTTAAACCCTAATTTTGTTTAAAAGGAATTAAATTCGTATAGTTCTGTGAGAATTAAATTCTCAAGCTTTCATTCCCTCTCTATGCTTTGGATCTGCATGGCAGGATCTCAACCCAATGAGAATTAAATTCTCAATTCAAGGGGAGATGTGCACTTTACAGATCCTCCACTAAAGAGAGAACTATGTTCTTCTGTTTAATATCAGAGTTAAACTCTGTTGAGAATTAAATTCTCTTTTGAGGCCTTCCCTTTCTTACCTAAGATTTTCTTTTGCAGAAGATCCAAATTCCTCCAAAGTATCAAGGCTATATTTTTCTCTCTATGTTATCGATCCCTCTGCCTATATCTCCCTCTGTGTGTCTCTTGGCTCCTATTTATAGGAGAAGCAGCAGAATCAATTAGTTTTTGATGAATCTTTCATTGAGAGATTTGATTTGTATTCACCATTCGTTTGGA
Organism: Agapanthus africanus; assembly: GCA_030015575.1. Lineage (NCBI taxonomy): Eukaryota > Viridiplantae > Streptophyta > Magnoliopsida > Asparagales > Amaryllidaceae > Agapanthus > Agapanthus africanus. The sequence continues at coordinate 114,253,994 of CM057350.1, forward strand.
CCTTTGGATTATTAGGTGAATTTTATTCACCATTGGATTTTAAATCCAGAGATTTTCCTTTGTTATTTCGGTTAGATTTTAAGGGGAAATCTTTCCAAATTCAAGATTTTTCCATAGATAGGTGATATTTAAGAATCTTTAAATTTTTAATTCAATCGGTTCCAACTAATCATTTTCCTTTGGAAAGATTTGAGAGATCTTTTCTCAGAATTTAATTCTGTTAAATAAATAGGCTTTGAAAGCCGGTCACGTGTGGCCACGTGACCCCTGATCACGTGTGGGCACGTGACCCCTTGGAACGAGCCCTCTTCTTCTTTTTGCGCTCTGCCTTCTTCCGCTGCTTAGCCGTCACGTGCCACCACGTGACCCCTGGTCACGTGTGAGCACGTGACCCTCGTCTGTAGCCTTTTTCTTGATTTAATTGGAGAATGAGTCCGCTGCTTTTAAATGTCACGTGCCAACACGTGACCCCTGGCCACGTGTGAGCACGTGACCTCTTCTGAAGCCTTTTCCTTGATTTGATCAGGGAACTGATGTGCCTTTGAAGCCGCTTTTAAATGTCACGTGCCAACACGTGACCGCTGGTTACGTGTTAGCACGTGATGCCTCTTCTGTAGGCTTTCATGATTTTAAATCAGGAAACAGGGCCACCCTTCATCCTTCGTATATGCCTCGTTTGAGATCCTTCTGGGAAGGGAAATTGATAGTGAAATTTCCGAGTTAGCTGACCCATCGGATTTTTGATTCACATGATGTATCGACCGTTATCCTCCCCATACATCCTTTTTCCCCCTGTGGTCCTTTGCAGCTCACCCTTACTTCCCGTGCTGACCCGACCCCAATCTCCTTGACCTTCAGTCTAAAGCCGTCACACTCCGATCTTTTGAGTGGGCCTTACTCCATTGAAATCCCTACCCTAGCTAGCCCTATACATTTTGTGCTGTTTCCTATTACCCTAACTATATTTAGGGACATCATTATTCGAAAATTTAGTTTTCATTATTCTGTATTTATCGAAAAGTGCGTGTTATTGACTACTCTGTTTTATGTATTTTGAGTACACTACTATTCCTCTCATTTTTGTGGTAGCGTAATCATATGTTGCACCTATTATTTTGTGCTATGTTTCTTATTTTCACCATGTGGTTTTCAAAGTTATGTTAAAATTGGTTGATTGATACGTTATTTGAAAATGTTTTAACCTACCGACAAATTCTTCACTATTTCATTTTGGTTGTGCCTTATACTTATTATTTTAGCTGTGCTACTTTTGATGTATACAGGTGTGCACATATTTAGGATTTCGATTTTTCTAGTACGCCTCGAATACTATTATTAGTTATTGCTATTTTATTCTTTTGTACATATAGGTTGCCCTTATAGTTTTTTCCGGCATTATACTTATCCTTTTAGTTGTGTTATTCTTATACCTATATAGACCTTCAAAGAAATTTTTATCCACTTGTTTTAAGTAAATCATTATGTGTTAACGTTCGATGGGGTAGCCTTTCGCTTGTTGTTTTGCAGCTCATCTTTTATTTTAAATTTCGAGGACGAAATTTTTGGAAGGGTGGTATGATTTAATACTCGGTTCTTTTGCGCACTAATATCCGTATTTTCATAAAACGCTACTTACAAGTTTAATTTTTTATATTTAAAATTGTTTTGTTTTGTTTTAACCCAAATACCTTCTTCCTTTATTTGTTGCCCCAACCACCCTAATCCCTTTTCACGTTCCCATCAATAAAAGTTTTTCTATTTTCCTAGTTCCCCGATGTTCCCTCTCCCCTCGTAAATTTTGTGTGAAACGTTGTTAGATTTTTCAGTATTTAAAATCTTCCTGAACCTTTAAAACCTAAGCAAGCCCAACACCTTCATTGTTCAGCCCAAGCAAAATCCCAATTTACTAAATGTTCCAAATTAAAACCTTTCCCTATTAACCCAACTCCTTTTTCCCCCTTAAATAAATTAATTACTTCCCATTTATCATATAAACCCTCGGCCCACACTTCTTTTTCTTTATTTATTATTAACACAGACCCGAGCCCGGCCCACTCCCCTATTCTCTCATCACTTTTCCTTACCTCCCTCCAGCCCAAAACTTAAAACATTAATTCATAGCCCACTCCCCTATTTCCTTTCTAAATCCTTCATTCCCGGCCCGGCCTTTCACCTCCCCAGCCCGCGCCCGCTACACCCGACCCGACCGGCTCGTAACTTCATCTCCCCCAACGTTCTAACTTCTTTCCCGCTCGAATTCTTCCCGTTGCGCCCACGACGCGCCCACGCCCGCTTCTCGCGCCCGTCTCCCAACGTTCGCCCGAGATCTGCTCCTTCGAATCCTCTCCCTCTCAACCGAGCTCCCCTCGCCCATACCTCCATCCATCTCTCTCTTCTCACTCCATCTTACAATCTCTTTTTTCTCTATCAAACCCGAGCTCCTCACTGCGCCCACCACCTGAGCACCGTCGGCCGACCCCCAGCAACGCCAACGAGCTCTCTACTACCTCCACCTCCTCCTCTGCACCCCTTCATCTCCGATGAGAATCCCTTAGCCACCGCCGTTCACCCCGACGGTGCCTCCGTGGGAAATTCTCGGCCCGTTTCAACACCAAGGAAACAAATAATCCTTGGCGCTAGGGAAACAAATAATTCTTAGCAAATTCCTCAACTCAGGGAAACAAATAATCCTTGACGAGAGCCTCCTGATCCGCGTCGACTCACAGAGCAACCAGTGCCTCCGTGGGAAATTCTCGACCCGTTTCAACACCAAGGAAACAAATAATCCTTGGCGCTAGGGAAACAAATAATCCTTAGCAAATTCCTCAACTCAGGGAAACAAATGATCCTTGACGAGAGCCTCCTGATCCGCGTCGACTCGCAGAGCAACCAGTGCCTCCGTGGTAAATTCTCGGCCTGTTTCAACTCCAAGGAAACAAATAATCCTTGGCGCTAGGGAAACAAATAATCCTTAGCAAATTCCTCAACTCAGGGAAACAAATAATCCTTGACAAGAGCCTCCTGATCCGCGTCGACTCGCAGAGCAACCAGTGCCTCCGTGGGAAATTCTCGGCCCGTTTCAACTCCAAGGAAACAAATAATCCTTGGCGCTAAGGAAATAAATAATCCTTAGCAAATTCCTCAACTCAAGGAAACAAACAATCCTTGACGAGAGCCTCCTGATTCGCGTCGGCTCGCAGAGAAACCAGTGTCTCCGCGGGAAACTCCCGATTCGTCTCAACTTGCAAGATGAAGCCTCAGGCAGCAGGGATAAAAAAAAAAATTGCTTCTTGAACAATGGGACCCTGCAAGTCGATCTAAAACGGTCTCTTAAATACTATTCACGGGTCCCACTCTCTAAAGTCGAGTTTCGACAAGGAGGGAAACAACCGCTTATGGGTCTTCTCGACTCGTAAGAGGGAAAAATTCTCTTATAGGATCCTTACGACTTATAAGAGAAAACTACACTTATGAATCCCCACGATTCCTAAGGAGAAAAACCCCCCTACGAGATCCTCTCGATCCATAGGGAGAAAAGTCTCTATGAGACCCTCACGGCTCATAGAGTTGAAAAGTCTTAGGCGGCAGATCTGAGCCTGCGGCCTAAGCCCTCGCTATCTCGTGAAGAAACCGAGATGCTTACTCTATTACCTGCTAATTGTGACAGTATGCTGATAATAAGAGAGTGACAGAAAGAACATCCGATTTACATTTGATCAAGCGTTTAAGACATACTCATTCATGCATGTGCAAACGGTTCAGAACGAGGAATAAGACAAGCTGAAATGGAAATTTTCTATTCATATCATAAAAAGGGGTTCTTACAATCACGGAGAAATAAATAATAACATTATCAAAATGTTTACAAAGGAATAACCTCGGATCCAGGGCACGGATTGAGGAATTCAAAAGTAAGGCCACCCAGAGTTCTCCTGGCCTTTCTGATGATTCTTGTGTGCAGCCGCTCGCGCTCCTGTGTGTCAAGGTCTTCGGCAAGGCCCCCTATCCTTTGATAAGCAGCGATTAGCGTCGTCTGCTGGAAGACTTGATGTAGGATGTCGATGAGGCTGTCCCGCCGTTTCTTCGAGATCAGCCCCGTCAGGTACACTGAATGCACCTTGTCTTCAGCATCATCCAGCGCATTGAGCGGTAGGGCCTCGTGAAACCCCGGAAGTGCTCTCCATATTGCTCCCAGCATGACCTTCAAAAGAGCTGAACGACGAGGAAGCAGCCAACCACCACTTGTGTTGAGGCGACCCATGACCTCCGCACACTGGGCGTCCGTAAACTCCTGGTTTTGATAACGGCCCTGTGCGCGGATATCGTCATAGGTGATGAACTCGTGCAAACTATATAGACGCACTGCCATTATGCCTGGAGGAAATACCACAGGAAGATTAGCGATAAAAAAAATATATATATACACAGAGAGTTGAATTCCTCGAAAGCAGTGCTCTGCAAACAGGAGTGATTACCAAAATCCTAATAAGGGGAATTTAAATAAATTTCCCGAGAACTCTAAAATCGTTACTATTAAAAGATGATATAATCCATTAGATACAAAACTCCATTTTTAGTTTTCATTATCCATATTCAAACTCTTAAGAGTTCATCATCAGAAGATCCAAGGATCCATATCCTGTCAATGAGCAAAGCTCTGTTCATGGGTTGAGAAACCCTAAAACAAATTTTCGAGAGCAAAGCTCTGTTCATGAAACCCCAATGGGGATTTCTCTAAATCAGAAGGTCTTTGAGAGCAAAGCTCTATTGGGACTTCTTAGATCAAAAGATTTGTAAGAGCAAAGCTCTTTGGTTAAGATTAATTTAAGTTAATTTGATTTAAATTAATTTTACCTAAAGTTTCTAACTTTGGAAATGAGCAAAGCTCTGAAATTCTCAAGCAAGAGCAAAGCTCTGGAAATTAAAATCTTGAAGATGGTGAAAATTTTCTAAGGGCCAAGAGTCCTATTTATAAGGCGCTTGCGCCCCTTCAGCTCACTCCTTGATCCGACGATCAGGAGTTTGCCACCGCTGCACTCACGTGCGCGCTACGTGAGCGCAACGGTGGGGGGGCATTTGTTTCCCCCAATCAGAGCAAAGCTCTGTTGGAATTCAAAATTCAAAATTTTGAAGCAACGCTTCAAATCCCAGACGCAACGCGCCACGTGTCTGGCACAGATGCCTCAGCGCAGCGCCCGAGGCAGCGCACCCAATCAGAGCAAAGCTCTGTTTAAAGCAAAATCAAATAGAAGCAAAGCTTCAGTCGCGCAAGCGCAGTTGCGCTGCGCGACGCGTGTCACGCGCTGGGGAATTTGCGCCAAACAGAATAAAGATTTTAAAAAATCTTTCTGTTCTTGTTAAAACAAGAAGATTTTCTTCTGTAAAACAGAAGCTCTTGGATCAAAGATCCAACGGTGGGGAAAATTCCCCAAATCACTCAGAGAAAGATCTATTTAACAAAATTAACTAATTTATGGGCACTATAAAAAGGACCCTAAGCCTCAATTCAAAAGAAAAAACATTTTTTTTGAGAACTCTGAAGAATTGAAGAGAATTCCTCAAGAAAAAAAAAGGTAAAAAACCTTTAGAAAAAAAGAGAAATTTCTTCTAATAAGATCATTGATCTAAGAACAAGATCAATGATCTTCACATAATAAACAGTGCTTTGCACTTCTGATGAACCACTGGTTCTTTAAAATAAGGAAAAAACAAAATAAAGAACAGTGCTTTGCACTTTTTATGAACCTTTGGTTCCTAAAATAAGAAAAAACTTATTTTTTCTTTGATCTAAATTAGATCAAGAAATCAAATAGTGCTTTGCACTTCTTTTATGAACCATTGGTTCTTGAAGATTCTCAGATCGTAGTGCTTTGCACTTGCAAACGGTGTTGTTGCGCTCCTGGATTGGCGCAAGCCCCCAGATCGTGCCACGTGTCAGCAGCACAGGCGCAGCGCATTAGCGCAGCGCACTGCGCTTGCGTGACACATGTCAACACCACAAGCGCTTGCGCTCTCTGACTGGCGCAAAGCGCCTGATAAATGCAATGCATTTCTTAAAGGGCCAGGCCCAAATCAAAAAGAACTAGCGGGCCTAATTAAATTGCAAAGCAAGGAAAGGGCAGAGCCCAAATAAAATTGATGCCCTGCATCATTCATAAATGGGCAGAGCCCAAGATAAATTGATGCTTTGCATCCTTTATGGGCAGAGCTCAAATCAAAATACAATGCTAAACATTTTTCAACTGGACTTAGCCCAATTTTGGCCGTAAGTCCTCAAATTAAATTAACTGAGCAAGATTGCTCCCCTAAATCAATTTACTTCCGGTTCGAGGGTACATCTCCGAACTCCTCTGACACCTATCGTTGTAATCCCTCAACGACGTCATAGAGGTGACGGGTCCCAACAACCACACATGAATATGGACTGCGGGGTCCTTAAACTCGTGGACCGAAACGTCCCTAAACTAATGTTGGACCGAAACGTCCTTAAACTAATATTGGACCGAAACGTCCTTAAACTAATGTTGGACCGAGACGTCCTTGAACTAATATTGGACCGAAACGTCCTTAAACTAATATTTGCCCCAAAATGGGAATGTCGGACCGAAACGTCCCTAAACTAATATTGGACCACCACGTCCCTAAACTGGCGATGGACCACCACGTCCCTAAACTGGCGACGGACCACCACGTCCCTAAACTGGAACATGGACCACTACGTCTCTAAACTGGAACAATAGAGCATCCAAATGCTCTTGTGTCGAATTTAAATGGTCCCGTTTAAGTTGATCTTAGCCCCAAACGCGGCTAACGTATCCTTAAACATTTAAATAGACTATAAAACTCCAAATCGACTTTGGTTCAAGGGTACATCTCTGAACTCCTCTGATACCTATCGTTGTAATCCTTCAATGACGTCAGAGAGGCGACGAGTCCCGACGGCCATATATTAAATGGATTACCACGTTTAAGTTGATCTTAGCCTCAATACGGCTAACGTATCCTTAGACTAAAAACACCAAACCCAAATCTAAGTAAATACGGATTTGGACTAATCCACGTCCTACGGACGACGGCATTACTTAGTCTCCGTATACAATCCACGGGCAACCACAAACAAAACAAACACACACGACACGAAGTGAAATTCTGGAGAACGAGAAAGTGGTTACCGCGATGCGGTAGCGTAATTAACTGCAGGGGCTTGTGCCTGCAGGGAAGAGCGTCCCCACAATCAAAAACCCCTCAATCGAGGGGGAATCTGACGAAGTCTGCTACATCGGCCGCATCCGTCTAAACCTTCGATACACAGTGTCATAAATCAACTTGGCATCTTCGGAGAGGTAGACGGATAAAACCAAATAGCATCTGCCCCGAATCTCAGGCGAGACGCAAAGTCTAGGCCGCCATTTGGAGGGGAACACCTCTCTCTCTCTCTCTCTACATCTCTCTCTCTCTCTGTTACTCTCTCTCTCTCTCTAACTCTCTCTCTATTTCTCTAAATCTCTCTCTCTTTTTCTCTCGCTCTAAAAATTTCTCTCGCTCTTTATCTGCATCTCTACCTCCCCCCGCATCAAAATAAGGAACAACTTGGAGCAGTGATAAAAAGATGGAGGGCACGAAGAGTAACTAGAGTGAGTACAATTGTCTGATTCCAAAAGGCCGAACCTGTGTTGCGCCCGTGACGCGATCGTGCTGCTGCCGCTGCCGGACCCTCATCGACACGTCTCCAGGCAAGTTTAATACTTACTTCATGCTACTTGTGATATTACATTTCAATCGCCTTTAATTCCTGCTTATACTTTTCGTGTAAAATTGTTATACGTTATGTGTCCGACATACGACCCAATGAAAACCTTCAATTAATTTGATGGAATTTGATTGCATATTGTGGCCCGTGTGATAAGGAACCGAGTGTAGAAGTTTCACTGCAAAATACGACAGTTAACCACTTAAACGAACACCCCCATTTACACCCGTAAAAACTGGAAATTTTCCGCACCCGAAAATCGTTAAAATCACAATAAATCGTGTACATATTGAAATGATGCGTTCGAGGGCTCAAATCGAAGACGACTCGACGAACTATAACCCTATGCAAGTTTCTAATGGTTTATGTACTGAAATTGTGACGATAATTGTGTTGGAGTGCGACTCTGGACTGTAGTCCAGAGCGACTCTGGTTACTGTTTGCTGTCCCGTAATGTGTACCACGTTGTTTCCTGAACTCGTATGTTGAGGAACTCAGCAGTTTATTAAAGGTGAATCTGTAGTTAAATAAAACAAGTGGTTTCTTTCCGTTTTATCGTCGTTTGCTATTTAATCTGCAATTTAAAAGATCTGGACGTATAGCAGTCCCAAACAGAACCAGAACGGACACTCCTATGTTGAATAGTGTATAACTCCTGACGTATAGACGTGATTGAGAATCCGTATATTGCGTTGAAAACCGTACTAGAAACCCTAGATTTCATTCAACTGTAGCATCGCTAAAATCTGATCCCAACTGGGATTAAAATGCGTTGTGAAACGGACTTCCGATTCTGATACCGGATTTCCAGCAGTGAACGCTTAAAATGAAATGGTCACATCTAGTAATCCTGAAACCCGATTGACGTGAAACTAAATTTGCTGGATAGATAATCAAACATACTACTTATCTACTGTTCATTGTTTTGCTAAATTGTGCATGTATGATTTATGATAAATTATGCAAGTGGTAGAATACCGACATATGACATCTCAATCATGCCTTACATACTGTTTTCTCATCGCATCATATATATGTCACTGCATTGGTAACCTAGTGATCACGTGCATCACCCAGTGTTAGGTATTAGTGGTGATTGTGGCAAATACGTTAGTGTTCGTGCATGAGTGGATAAGTGAAAGTGACACGTACTTGTATACAATCAGTGAACCCTATTGTTCTATTGCATTATCGACGTCTGCGGGACGCGTATAAGTGTGATTATAAGTGGTATGGGACACTTATGGAAGCTCTTGTATGGGTGTCACAGGTAAGGCACCAGACACTGCCTAATTATCTTGGGTATCAGTCGGGACGTGCTTGATGGAGATTCTATCTCCAGTTCTCACGCAGACTTGTCATGGACCGACCGGTATTTGAGGTTATGGTTGGCGTTTAATGTAGACCAAGGGGTGTGGGGTAGTTTGAGTGTGAGTTCAACAGAATCTCGGGAGTCCCACGCCGGCATATATATATGGAGATATATGGAGATTTACAGGGTACATGATTATTACCGTGAGTTATATTTTGGGCCCGTGGTCCCTTGCCCTTGGGTCCTACCCTTGGGTGGAGGACACTCACGAGTGGTTGACTCTCACACTTGGACTGACGATAGGCTTAGAGACCTGTACAGTGAGACTTAGAGACTGATAGGGATAGTGACATTGACATGCATTACTTACTGTATTGACACACCTGACATACTATTTTACTGCTTTACTGTACACCTGATCTATTAGACACTTCATTGGTTACTCCATGTTCATATCTTTACCGTCTTGATTTACTGTTATATCTATTATCACTATTCGAGTTACCACTTGCATCTACATATATATTGCTATCGTATCGCTCTGACGACCTGAGTATGCATGCTCAGAGTGAGAGCTGGGTCTAGCTTGGACAAGGACTAGGCGTACATCGCGGACACCTTGATCAGCTATCCAGATCTATACTCCTTTGACCTCCATCAGGTCAGTTCTTTGTATTTGTTTTGTTTCAGTTACTGCATTTCTCATTACCTGTGCATTGTTTGCTGATTACCACGTAAGGCTAGAAGCCGAAGTGTGACTACGGCAGGATATTTCCTTGACCGTAGGAGCATGGCTGGCCTTGTCAACCCCTCGTATTCCGTATTTTGGGAAGTGGGGCATGACACTTAGCATTGATGGGTAGGAAGCTACCCGCTGGGGATGAACCGGGCAGGAAGCTGCTCGGTGGCCTCTTGGTGAGAGCTTTAGATCCACGGCGTTATTGAGCAGGAAGCTACCCGCTGGTGGATGGACCGGGCAGAAAGCTGCATGGTGGCCTCTTGGTGAGAGCTTTAAATCCTTAGCATTGATGGGTAGGAAACTACCCGCTAGGGATAGACCGGGCAGGAAGCTGCTCGATCGCCTCGTGATAAGGGTTTTAGATCCACAGCGTTGTTGGGCAGTAAGCTACCCGCTGCGGATGAACCGAACAGGAAACTGTTAGTTATATGTATGCCCTAGAGGCCATTACTGTATATATGATGTATATTGTAATGGATGCTTGGACATATATAGGGAGGACTTTCTTGCTCGACATGATAGTATGCTATCTGGTTGTACTTTATCTTAACATGTACTCTGATTGTCTCTATGTTACATGTTGATAAAGCCCTTAGGATATGTACTCGACTACTGGGACTATGATGAGATCATACTAGTGGGGCCTCGGTAGTCGGCAAGTACATCCTATAACTGTTCCTAGTCGGGGGTGTATCGAGACAGGGCATCGATACACCAGAGTAGACTAGCGTATACGCATCTTGACCCATATGATGGGCGATGGATGATCCCATATCCATCGGTGTTTGACATCAAGGATGGTGTACGGGTGCTCAGTAGAGACTGGGTACACTGGACGGACTCGCCGAGAACTCCCAGTTGGTATTATACCTCACGTCAGATGACAGTTCTCCGGTGACACTGGTACAGAGTAGTCTGTTGACCCGAGATCGTTATAGAGTCTTGTGTGATTCCCAATGTGCTTTGATTTCCATCATACCACGTCCAAGAGGGCGTGCAAAAAGGTGGCTTTTGGGTACAGTCCCGAATCACATGGAGGCAATGAGCGATAGGAGGGGATTCGTCTCTCCCGGTATAGGGAGTTGATGTTGTGCTGTGCTCGATTGGCTATAACCGGAAATCCCTGGCCAGGGTTGCTGAGATTTACTGGTAAGTGTTATCAGTAGTTTCTCAAACTGTTATAGACCTCATATCGACACGACTTATAAAGCTACTGGGGTCTGACGTTTACCACCCTTAGGCTAGATATGCGACATATCAGACGACGAGACCGGACTGTACGGGAGTGTTACTGTTTGGATTCACAGGAGAATGTACAGGCTTGCTTGTTGATCTTCTGAGCGCTCAATACCTGGGTGGCTGTTACGTTTAGCTGACCGCTTGCAGCTTGTGGGTGTTTGATATGATCATCACCCACTGCCGGCGTATTGACGATTCTTTAGAGTCCTACACAGAGGTTTCTTGGCTCAGGCAAAACGGAGTAGGAGAACATATATGATATGTGCGGGACCGAGGATAATGCGGTATGTGATACCGTATTGGATTCTCGCGATATGAGATATCGGCCGGGTATATGTGATATAGCCGGGTCATCGTATTAGTCGGTTATATGCGATATAGCCGGATTGTCGGATCAAGTGTTGATTCGATAATTTAATGTATAATAATATATACGATATATTAAATTACATTAACTAATATTAGCTCACTAAAAGATTCTTTTTCTCACCCGGGTAATACATTGATATATATGCGATATATGTTAATTGTATTATTTTATTTTGTTACGATAAATATTATATATGTGATATATAATATTGTAACATGATATGATAACTAATGCAATATGTTTAGTGGAGTTTAAACATGATTAGGGTTTGGATTAGGGTTACGACTTCTAGTAGATTCTAGAAGGTTTCTTTTTGTCATGAATGAGATATTATGCTTGATATTTTTGTGTGACTCACTCTTAACCCAACCCAAACCCTAGCCCTAGTTAAATCTCTCCAATGGTTTGGTTAACCATGGTTGCATGATTCATCATTATCAACATTTCATTTTTCACCACAAATAAGATTCATTCATTCTTCTTCTTCTTCCTCCTTTGCAAAGCTTTCTTGCTTTGATATTTGTGATGAAAGTGAGTGAGAAATAGAAAACAAATGAGAGCAAAAATCCTACTTCATCATCCTCATCTATCCTTGCCATTTAGATGAGGGTGTTCACTTCATTTAGTGAGTGTTAGCTTGTGTTATTGAAACTTCAAGGTAGATCATCTATGTTATCGAAGATCGGAAGCAAGACCGCATCTTTCTCTTCGCGGAGCCTCTCGAGAGTCCGGAACACGATGATCGCAGCGAAGGGACCACAACACGGAGCTTATGAAATGAAGGACCGGATCTACAAAGGTTGTAATCCCTCTCACTTAGTTTTAAAGTGTTTAACATGCTTGTTTTCGCCTAATCTCTAGTTTAAAGATCCGGCTTTGGGTTGTTCGGCACGGCTAAAATTTTAATCGGGCATGGTTGATGCCTCGTAGACCCTTGTGGTAGTGCCTAGCAACCCTACAGAAACTACTCGGTGGCCTCTTGGTAAGAGCTTTAGATCCACAGCGTTTATTGGGCAGGAATCTACTCACTGCGGATGAGCCAAGCAGGAAGCTACTCGGCCACCTCGTGAGGAGGGCTTTAGATCCACAACATTGTTGGGCAGAAATCTACCCGTTGCGGATGAGCCGAGCAGGAAGCTGCTCGACTGCCTCGTGAGGAGCGCTTTAGATCCATAGCGTTTGTTGGACAGGAATCTACCCGCTGCGAATGAGCCAAGCAGGAAGCTATTCGGCCACCTCATGAGGAGGGCTTTAGATCCACAGTGTTTGTTGGGCAGAAATCTGCCCGCTGCAGATGAGCCGAGCAGGAAGCTACTCGGCCGCCTCATGAGGAGGGCTTTAGATTCATAGCGTTGTTGGGAAGGAAGCTACCCGCTGGTGGATGGACCGGGCAGGAAGCTGCACGGTGCCCTCTTGGTGAGGGCTTTAAATCCACAGCGTTGTTGGGCAGGAAGCTGCCCCCTGATGGATGAGTCGAGCAGGAAGATACTCGGCCGCCTCGTGAGGAGGGTTTTAGATCCACAACATTTGTTGGGAAGGAATTTACCCTCTGCGGATGAGCCGAGAAGGAAGCTACTTGGCCGCCTTGTGAGGTGGGCTTTAGATCCACAGCGTTGTTGGGCAGGAAGCTACCCGCTGATGGATGAGCCGAGCAGGAAGCTACTCGATCGTCTCGTGAGGAGGGCTTTAGATCCATAGCGTTGTTGGACAGGAAGCTACGAGTTGCGGATGAACCGAGCATGAAACTACTTGGTGACCTCTTGGTGAGGGCTTTAGATCCACAGCGTTTGTTGGGCAGGAATCTACCCGCTGTGGATGAGCCGAGCAGGAAACTACTCGGCCGCCTCGTGAGGAGGGCTTTAGATCTATAGCGTTTGTTGGGCAGGAATCTACTCACTGTGGATGAGCCGAGCAGAAAACTACCCGGCCGCCTCATGAGGAGGGTTTTAGATTCACAGCGTTGTTAGGCAGGAAGCTATACGCTGGTGGATGGACCGGGCAAGAAGCTGCACAGTGCTCTCTTGGTGAGGGCTTTAGATCCACAGCGTTGTTGGGCAGGAAGCTGCCCACTGATGGATGAGCCGAGCAGGAAGCTACTCGGCCGCCTCGTTAGGAGGGCTTTAGATCCACAACGTTTGTTGGGCAGGAATTTACCTGCTGCAGATGAGCCAAGCAGAAAGCTACTTAGCCACCTCATGAGGAGGGTTTTAGATCCATAACGTTGTTGGGTAGGAAGCTACCCGCTAATAGATGAGCCGAGCAGGAAGCTACTCGGCCGCCTCGTGAGGAGGGCTTTAGATCCACAGCGTTGTTGGGCGGGAATCTACCCGCTGCGGATGAACCGAGCAGGAAGCTGCTCGGTGGCCTCTTGGTGAGGGCTTTAAATCCACAACGTTTGTTGGGCAGGAATCTACCCACTGTGGATGAGCCGAGCAGGAAGCTACTCGGCCGCCTTATGAAGAGGGCTTTAGATCCACAGCGTTTGTTGGGCAGGAATCTACCCGCTGCGGATGAGCCGAGCAGGAAACTACCCGGCCGCCTCGTGAGGAGGGATTTGGTCGGCTACTTATATACACATCCGAACTTCATTTACTTGAGTGAAGGGCCAGTCTTTGCTTGACAGACAGAAAGCTACCCGTCGGCCTTGCGGGATGTTTTAGCATGAAAACAAAAAGAAGCAGTTCAGATTGCAGGGAAGAAAGAATCTTTATTATTAAATAAAATATAGGATCGGTAATACAGTTTAATTACTCCTGCATTGAATGACCGGATTCGGTGGTTGTCCTTGTTGCTTAGGCTCAGGTCAACCAGTGACGACCATGATCTGCCCGATCGTCAGCTCTCCGGCTTCGGGTTGGTCGGCCTGACCCCTATCTACTTGAAGTTTGTCTCGCAGGTATTTTGCCAGGTGACATGAGCGGATCAACTCCTCGATGTAATCACGGTGTTGGGGTCAAAAATTACACCCCAATTAACCAAGTCAAAACCAAGGTGAACCCCAAGTCAAGTAGGCTCGGGCCCAAGCCCAAGCCCAAGTCAGGACCGAGCATGGAAGGGACCGGCACCACGACAAAAGGAATGAAGCAATAAATTGGTTTAATGTAATTCTTTTTTTAAATAAATGTATGCAAAATCGGCAAAAAGACAAAATTTTGTAAACCCCATGGCTTATGAGCAAAAAGAAACAAGCGCATAAAGTATGGGTGGCACAAGCGCCATTTGGCAAAGCCCAAGGGGCTACATGTAAAGTGTGTAGCCTATAAAGGCAAACAAGATAAAAATATCTAGAAGAACTTTTTCATTCTCTCAAATTCTAGGGTTTGTGCCTCCTTCTCTTTCCTCAAGGTTCTAAAACCTTCTTCCCCTATTTGAATTAAATCAAGAGTTTAACTCTTCTTTTTCCAAAAAGAAACTGTTTTTCACCATAAAACCCTAAAAGGGGAACTCGGATCTTTCACCAAATCCCCAAAATGTGAGATTTTTGAGTTTCACCCCCACTTTCTTCAAGATCGAGCTAATAGAGAAGAGGAAGAAGGAGACCCATCTCCAAAAATTCCACTTTGGGAAGATTTAAGGCTCAAAAGAAAACCCAGGGATCAGAGAAGAAGAAAGGGGTCCTCTCTAACCATCTTCAAAGATTTCTAGGAGTTTAACTCCATTCAAGATATATTGGAGTTTAACTCCATAAACAAAACCCTTTTTAGGTGTTTAACTACAAATCTATACATAATCCCTGTTAGGAGTTAAACTCCAAAGCCCCTTGGGAGTTCAACTCCCAGCCTAGGGGTTAAGCCCATTTCCCGCTGGTGTTTCCAGCGGTTACGTGCAGCGCACGTGACCCACAGGCGTCCAGCGGTCGCGTGCCGAGCACGTGACCCGTGGGCACCAATCGGTCGCGTGCAGGGCATGTGACCTGCGGGCACTCAACGCCTACGTGCGCCTCATGTAACCCACGGGCACCCAGCGCCCAGCTGTCGCATGCCGCTCACGTGACCCACGGGCGCCAAGCGGTCGCGTGCAGGTACGTGACCCGCAGGCGCCAAGCGCCCAAGCGCTAGGCACGTGACCCGCGGGCGTCTAGCGCCCATGTGTCATACGCACATCTTTAAGACGCTCCCCACCTCTCATTTTCCATGCACTTCACACCCACAACACATGGCCCCCGTAAACTCTGCGTGGCTTCTGATATATCCAAAACCCTTTCAAAACACAACACACGCACACAACACACTGAGTTCGCATAACTAGTTGACCCGTCAATAGGAGGTTCCTTCGCTTCAAAGGCGGGGGGTAATTAATGGCAGCTTACTCCGCGGCTGCCAGAGATTCGGATCCTCACAATCAATAAACCCCGGCCTATCCTAGGCAGGGAGGATATGTAATACACCTGACGAGCGGATCGTATTTCCCATCTCAATAGGGTAAGGAAAAACACCCTACACACGAAGCTGCTTGCAATTCTTCGTCGGGTGACCGTTCGACCTGTGATAGACACAGTACGGGCCGTGGAAACGCTTGCATGTGTTTTGGGTAACTGGAAGGAGCTCAAAGAACCTCTCACCCTTAGCTTCCTCCAGCAGCTCAGTCTGGAAAATGTTCAGAGGAGTGTGCTCCTGGAACATCAGGGAATAAGGTTTTGGTCGATTGACGCTATTTTTCTCTTCTCTGCTCTTCTTCTTTTGGTCGTCTTGGTCGTCTCTGGGCAGATTCGAGTTCACTTCCGATTCGAGTTGGATCTCCCGCTCAGTCTAAGCTTTTACTTCGGCCATGGTTTTAGGTTGCGCTAATGCAAAAGAGCGGACCAATCTTTGTGCCTAAGACCCGACCTTAGCGCGGTGATAACCGTTTCATCGTGGTGCTCGGGAACCTCGAGGAGAGCGTTGTAGAAACGAGTAACATATCCCTTAAAGGATTCCTTGTCCCCGCTCTTTATGGTAAACAGGTAGTCGATCGTCCTCTTCTGTCGCCTGTTTCTGATGAAGTGATCGAGGAACTGTGTGGACAGCTCATCGAAGGTCGAGACGGAGCGCGGCGCCAGCCCCCGGAACCAGTCTCGACCCGTATAAATGAGAGTGGTGGGAAAAGCTCGGTATTGAACTGCATCTGAGTTATCCTGGAAGCTCATGCCCACCGTGAATGCGTCCAAATAATCTTTTAGGTCGGACTTCCCGTAGAAGAGGGTCGCCTTGGGCGGCTTGTTCCAGGACGAGACGTGCTCGACCGGCAGCACCTCGGTGAAGGACTTCGTGAGTGAATCCGCGGTGTGCCTGGCTCCTTCGCCGTACGAATGACCCTCCCGCCGTATGCCTTCGATTTTCTTTTCGAGAGCTTCGGGGCGGTGCTGATACCCCGAGGATTCGGCGCAGTCGGAGTGGCGACTATTCCCGCTTTTTGTCTGCACGGAGGTGCGGCTTCGACTTCACTCTATCAAGTATCTCAGATTCTCGGGTGAGGTTTTTCTTGGGTAGTCCTGGCACGCGCCATTTGCGCTGTCCCGACGGGAGCGAGGGAGTCGATCGTGCCTGGAGGCAGGTGAGCTAATTGACACCTCCTCAGGAGGTTTGGGAGTGTGGTGGATCTCGAGACGATGGCCCTATCTTCCCCGAGACTGGGGTGTAGAGCTTTCTGGCACCCAGCGGGTCATGAAATCAATCGCTGCGTGGGGGCTGTGGTTGGCGGAATTGGCACGACGGCGCTCGGTGACGCTGTGGGAGCGATGTCATTGTCCCTTCTGTGTACGTCGTCGTCTCAGGGAGGGGGAGCTGAGATCTGGTGAGTGGGGCTCACCGTTTGAATGTGGACGAGGGCGTCCACCATCGACGTGAGCCTGTTGATTCGAGCCGATAAGACGTTGATGATGTTTGGAGGGGGAGAGGAACCGCTAACGCCTCCATTATGGAGGGCGCGGCGAATCGTACTGAGATCGTCGCGATTCTCGCTCGTCATTGAGTCGAAGGCGGAGGATCAACTTCGATAGATGGAAGAAACTTTTGATGTTTTCCACAGATGGCGCCAACTGATGGAGGCTGATATCTCCTTCAGATGCTGTCCTCCGTCGATCTATTAGAGAGCATCTCGAACGGTTGGGATTGATTTTTGAAGGGTGTTGTTGAGCGTGTGGAACTCAATGGGTTGTGTTTGATGTGGAAGCCCGGCTACCTGCAAGTAAGTCCCGGGGTGGGTGACCACCATAGGACCCTCCGACGATCAAGTTAGTATCGAGAAATATACGCAGAGTAGTGGCTTATTTGTTAGTTATATGTATGCCCTAGAGGCCATTACTGTACATAGGATGAATATTGTAGTGGATGCTGGGACATATATAGGGAGGACTTTCTTGCTCGACATGATAGTACGCTATCTGGTTGCTCTTTACCTTAACGTGTACACTGATAGTCTCTCTGTTACATGTTGGTAAAGCCCTTAGGATGTCTACTTGACTACCTGGACTATGATGCGGATCATACTAGTGGGGACATGGTAGTCCATAAGTACATCCTTCAAAGTCCCTAGTCGTGGGTGTATCGAGACGGGGCATCGATATACCAGAGTAGACTAGCGTATACCTTCTCGACCCATACAGATGGGCGATGGATGATCCCATATCCATTGGTGTTTGACATCAGAGATGATATACGGGTGCTCAGTGAAGACTGGGTACACTGGACGGACTCGCTGAGAACTCCCAGATGGTATTATACCTTACGTCAGATGGCAGTTCTCTAGTGACACTGGTACAGAGTAGTCTATTGACCCGAGATCGTCATAGAGTCTTGTGTGGTTCCCACTGTGCTTTGATTTCCACCTTACCACGTCCAAGAGGGCGTGCAAAACGGTGGTTTTTGGGTACAGTCCCGAATCACATGGAGGCAATGAGCGATAGGAGGGGATTCGTCTCTCCCGGTATAGGGAGTTGATGTTGCGCTGTGTTCGATTGGCTATAATCGGAAATCCCTGGCCAGGGTTGCTGAGATTTACTGGTAAGTGTTACCAGTAGTTTCTCTAATTGTTATAGGCCTCATATCGACACGACTTATCGAGCTATTGGGGTCTGACGTTTACCACCCCTAGGCAAGATATGCGACATATCAGACGACGAGACCGGACTGTACGGTAAGTGTTACTGGTTGGATTCACAGGAGTGTGAGCGGGCTTGCTCGTCGATCTTCTGATCGCTCAATACCCGGGTGGCCGTTACGTTTAGCAGACCGCTTGCGGCTTGTGGGTATTTGATATGATCATCACCCGCTGCCGGCGTATTGACGAGTCTTTAGAGTCCTACACAGAGGTTTCCTGGCTCAAGCGAAACGAAATAGGAGCGCATATGAGATATGTGCGGGACCGAGAATAATGCGTGTATGTGATACCGTATTCAATTCTCGCGATGAATGTATCGATTGGTTGTATGTGATATAACCTAGATATCGAATCAAGGATTGATTCGATAAGCCGATACATAGGATACTAGTCGGTTATATGCGATATGACCGGATCGTTAAATCAAGTGTTGATTTAATGATTTAATGTATAATTATATATATTTGATATATTACTTTGCATTAACTAGTATTGGTTCACTTTAAATGGATTTTCTCACTCGCATGTGCACATTGTATATGTGATATATTTTTTTGTGCACTTGAATGTATCATGTTTGATGATACATGAAAGCTAGGGTTTGTGTAAAGAGTTAAACCTTAGTTAAGTAAATGGTTAGGGTTCTTAATTATTTATCTATTCATTTTTGAGAAATAGATAAAAGAAAAACAAAAATGGTTTCTTTCTTTTCTTTCATGAAGCTTGTTGAAGCTTCATGAAGCTTTGACCAAAGCAACCATTTTTGTCTTCTTCTCTAAACCCTAACCATTCACCTTACTCTAGTTAACTCTCTACACTTGACCAAGGTTAGGATATGATAAGTATTGATTTATTATTCTTTTTGAAAAACTTATCAAATAATTATCATATTCTATCTTCTTCTTCTTCTTCTTCATCTTCATGAAGAAAACCTAGACTTCATCAATGGTGACTTGATGAAATGAGTGAGAAATCCAATTCTAAAGTGAACCCACTTCCTATTTCTTCATCCTCTACCTCTTGCCAAGTAGTATAGGGTGTTTTCTTCACAAGTTTCATGACTTGGTGAAGTGGGAGCTTGATCTAGTGATGCCTCGACGTAGATCATCTTCGGCGTCGAAGTCGATGACCTAGCCCGCCCATTTCTCCGATGAAGCCGATGCTAGAGCCCGGGATTCGATTTGTACAGCGAGGGGTCTTCATCATGGAGCTATGGAGGTGGAGGACCGGATCTACAAAGGTTGTATTTCCGTTCACTTAGTTAAACTGTTAACTGGTTACTTTTTCGCCTAAAATTCTAGTTAACGATCCGTATTAGGGTTTCTCGGCACCCGTAAAATTTGAAATTGGCATGGTTGATGCCTTGTGAGACCTCCTTAGTGTGCTTAGGAACCCTACAGTGGTATCAGAGATTAGCTAGAGCCTTAGGCGATGCGTAGACGAAGTTTGAAACCCGAACGAACCCGAAACCCTAACCCGATCATGCTCTCTGGACTTTTTTCAAAAACTGGGTTTTTTCCAGATTAAAAATTCTTAAAAAATTCAGCAGGGAATTATAAGAATTACGGCGCAAAATTTAGCTCATGATTCCTTTAAAGTGCGGCGGAACCGCGGCAGAAGCAAGGCTTCTGCGGCGGTTCCGCGGTCGTATTATCACATTGCCCCTTAATTTTTGTACAGTAATTCCACATTTCTGGTGTTGGATTTTCTGGGATTTTTTAATATTTATTCTAGAGTTGAATAATCTGGGTTGTTTTGGAGCTTCGATGATTCGATCGGATTATCAGACTTTGTCTATTTGGCTTTCCGGATATTTTAGAATATGTTAAAAAGTTCGACCGGATATAAATACCCAATCTTTCCCCTGCCGGAAAATTTCCAAGTGTTGGATTTTTCCGAGGTTTAAAGACGTTCTAAGTAGTGCAAGTAACGGATGGTCCCTCTAGAAGACAACAAATCTTAACTCGATTATGTGACCGTCTTGAACTGCCCTTTGAACCTTCGGGTTTGGGGCAGTACGGCGTGCCACATGTGAGGCGTTGGCTTGACCCTTCTACGGCTGGACCGTTGGTACTGAGGCACGAAGTGAATGTTTTTAAACTTATTTCAAGAGTTGAGCTGTTATCGGGAAAACTTGGGTGTTTGAATGCTCGATCGGAAAGTTTAACATTTTCTATTTATCTGGAATGTGATACAATAATTGGAATTCACAAGTAGTTATGAGATAACTGAATGAATGTTATAAACATAGCAGTTTAGTCTCACTTGATCGGTTGCCACAGAGTTTTGATGCGATCAAAAGTCTGTCGCAATCACGTAGCGTACGCGGATACTCGCCAGGTAAACTTAATAGACAGCCTCGCTCCATAGCCCCGACCAAGTGACTGTAGGAGAACCCCGTCGCCGAAAGCATCCGTTCGGGTGCTCGCGGCAGCGGTGTTCCGCCTTGGTGCACTTCGTCAACGGTATCGGGGGTGCCGCCGTCTACTGAAGTTTGCGACGAGCATTCGATCAGGATATCGGGAATTCTGTTGAATTGCCCGACTTGATATTGAAAAGTGTTTTCGATAATGAGACTAAAATGCGGGGTTTATAATTGTTAGGCATGCGATGTCTAAGGTATTCATTTGATTAGGCATGCGATGTCTAAAGAGGTTGCGGATTCCAACTGTTGTAGTTTTACACTTTCTTTTCTGTGACCGTAAGTGTATTATGTGATATCGCCGGTTTCGTTGCTATATGTCAACGACAATTGGGATGCGCATATTTACTTACGTTGATGACATGTGATGTTATATATTGCTGGATATGTTATATTGGATCGTCGTGTTTGAATAGCCGGGGGTTTTTATGTGAGATGAGTGTTTTTTTCATTTTCATTCATGTAAAAACTTGTATGTAATATTCTTTTATTGGGGCACTTCCAGGTTGCGGAAGTTGTCACCTCTTGTATATTATTTACTTTTCCGCACTAGGATAGACCCAAGGAGGGGAGCACAAGTAACCGGGTTCTGGAGTCCAGTGGGAGACCAACTCGAGGAGTCGAGTCCGGGTCTCCTAACTCCATAATTGGTAGGGTTGCTTGCCGCTCTCGTAGGGGTCTAGGGGTGTGAGTTTGGCTATTCATCACGGCCGTGGAATCCGTGTTTTATACTGGCTCGTATTGAAAACACGGACGTCCTAGTATATCTAATATTTCATATGATTCTTCTGTTGCGATATCTGTGATGTGATCATGTGATGTTCTATGATAGATACTGTATATAGTATATATGATATATTATATAGGCGTTACTTATATTTTTCACCCGCGCTAGCCCTGCCCTGCTCTGTCGTTAGTTACCTAACCTAACGGTGCACGAGGGGACATCGAGGCGAATGCGGATGGCATAAGTGTACGTCGTGTTTATCTGTGATGTTTAGGTACTTAAATGATGGGACTTCATTAATATGATTAATGAAAGAAAAGAAACCTAAGATGTTGTGGAATCGAATTTCAAAAATAAAACAGGTAGCTACTGTTCTTGCTTTGCACAGAGGTATATGTGATATATCCTTCACCTTATTCGATAAGGAAAGGACCGAGATCCCTTCACCGGGAGTGACTCCTTTAGCAATAACTGGCAGATGCTACACACTCGGTTTGTCTTTTGATTGCTTTTAAGAGTTCTGCTTTGCACAGTGATATATATGATATATCCCGCACCTTATTCGATGAGGAAAGGACCGACGATCCCTTCACCGGGAGTGACTCCTTTAGCAAAACTAGAAAAGCCTCAAAGACACTCCATTTCAAAATTCATTCGATCCTACAACGATATCAAGTTCATTACGCAATAGGTTTTCAGAAAAACCTGTCGTAGCCCTCCGTCATTTCAGATAAGTAGTAGTTAGTATTCGTGCTGCGTTTGTTGGCCTTTGTCAAGGCGCAGTATGCGGTAGCTGGCTGGTGCTTATCTGCTTATGCATATGATGCAGATTGGGTTAGGGTAGTCGTGCGACCTTGTTGGCCTTTGTCAAGGGTCGTGCGGGTGGATTTAATTCAATCAAGAAATGACGGGTTGAACTTGACTAGCATCCTATGGTTTGTTGGCCTTTGTCAAGGTCATAGGAGGTTAGGGGCAAAATATTATCGGGAATTTCAAGTGTTGAAATTTGCAATGAGATTGCATACCTTCTATGAGATAGTTGGATCCCGATACCCGCTGCGAGTAAGAGTTACTCCTGGGAGAGTTTTACACATTACAATTAGCCGATCAAGTAGGTGTCTAGAAAGGTGTCAACGGGGTTACGCCTCTGGGAAAACGAGGTTTACATTAATTAGGTTCGTGCGAAAGCACGGGGGACCTCCCTCAAAGTACCGACACTGGCCTGGCTGAAAGATTGGCGAACTTGTAGTGTGTAATTAATCCCGGCTAGTCTTTCCTTTTAGGGTTTGAAGGAAGATTTGATAAAAAGCAGTGGGAGCCATCCTGATTAGATAAAATAAAAACCAATCTGATCTTGTAAGAGCGCACGCTGAGTGTTTTCTTCTCTCTCTCTCCTGGTAGCGACCATATCACGCCTTAATCAAGATAATAATACGGATTATTGACCGAACCCGCTTGTTATACTGAGCTGGGGAACGTTGGTCCCGCTCCAACTTATAATTGTTATAAGACAGAGCAGGAAATTTGGGATTACCAGAATTCCTGTGCCGCCCAAACGAAGAGAGTGCATGTTGATGCATCATCTTCGGGTGTGTTCATTACAAAGAACTGTTTCTCAGTATCCTCCGCATCCTGGATATATGATACCGGATCAGGATCCCAGATATGTAATCTGTTACATAGGGCTACAAAAGGGTAGAAAAACTGAGAACGGGTGATAAGTTTCATGAGACAGAAAACGGGGCAAGTGTTGCAGCCAAGTCTGTTGGTCACTGTCACCCTGTATTACCAGAATACATTGATTCTGAACGAATGTTATTAGATACCGAACCTGATATACAAAATCATATCAGTCTCTTTATCAGTAAAGAAATGATAAAATTTTGTATTGGTGGATAATGTTTTGAACATTTCCTATATCAAAAGTTGATCGGTTCAGGCACGTTATCTAAAAGCATTGATGTTCTAAATCAAACTACAGTTCTTTAGTATACGGAACACACACAAGAAGAAGAGTTCAGAAATGAACGAATCCTTCTTGAGGCTTTGTAGACTAGGTCATATCAATGCGACCCGACTAGCTAAGTTACATTTAGATGCATATTTAAATCAGTTTGAATTTACATCTTATGAAAACTTGCCAGTCATGTCACAGAGATAAGATGACCACAGCTCTGTTTATTGGAAACAGAGAAAGAGTTAGTGAACTCTTGGGATGATACATGTTGATGTATGTAAGGTCTCCTGTCTACATAAGCCAGGACAGGTTCTTTGTACTTCGTTATATTCTCTGATAATCTCTCAAGATTCAGACATATGTTCCTGTTGAAACACAAGTCCGAACTTTTTGAGATATTCACAGAATATAAGCTAGAAGTAGAGAACCAATACGGGTATAAGTATTATGTCCTTTGATGGGATCAAGGAGGAGAATACTTGAGCACGGAATTTATGGACTATTCTAAAGGAGAATGAGATTCTCTCTCAGAATTACTCCTCCGTATACACCATAGCACGATGGTATATCGGGGTGGAGCAATCACACCCTATATGATAAGGTGTGCTCTATGATGAGTACTACTGAGTTACCTATTTCCTTTTGGAAGTTATGCACTTATGAAGTTGCATACCTATTGAATAGGGTTCCGATCAAATCAGTTGCCTACCACTTCATATGTATGGAAAGGGAAGAGCCCATATCTTAAGTTGGTTAAGATTTGGGGTTGTCTGGCCTATGTCTAAAGGCAAAATCCGGACAAGCTCGAGGCAAGGTATGTTATGTAAAACTGGAAAGGTTCCAGCTATACAAACTACAAATGATGATTTGATAGAACCAAAGGATTCAATAGTAACCAACGAACCTCAGCCTCTCCGCCGATCTAGTAGGGTTCTTCACCCACCTGAGAGATACTTTGGTTTCTCAATAACAGTGGGAGCGAGGATTGCATCATAAGATGATGACCCAACTAGTTTCGAGCTGGCCATCAGGAGTGAGACTCTGTAAGAATGGCTGGATGCTTAGCGATCTGAGATAGAATCCTTATACACCAACAAAGTATGGACTTTGGTTGCTATATCTGAAGGGTTAAATCCCCATAAGGAGCAAGTATATCTTGAGAAGATTACTTGGTGTACATGGAAAAGTTGAGACTTTCAAAGCTAGACTTGTTAAAGGTTTGCATCATTAACCAGGTATGGATTATGTTGAAACCTTTTTCTAAAGATCTATGCTTAAGTCCATCCAGATCCTACTTGCCACGGCTACATACCATGACTACGATATCTGGTGGTTGGGTGTCATGACTGCTTTTCTAAATGATGATTTGGAAGAGAGCGTCTATAAGTACACAGCCAGAGGGCTTCGTAGACAGTGGGAGCAGCGGAAACGTGTGCAAGATCCTTTATAGGATAAAGCAGGCATCGCGGAGTTGGAACATCTGTTTTGATGTGGTAGTCAAAGAGTTTGACTTTATCAAAATGGTAGATGAACCTTGTATATACAAAAAGGTAGTAGAGAGTATGGTGGTGATCCTCGTAGAGTACGTGGATGACATACTCTTGATAGGGAAGAAGTTTCCTATGCTACGCTCGGTCAATCTCCGCTTATCACAAGGATTCTCCATAAAGGATCAAAGTGATACCTCCTAAATTCTGAGTTCTCATCTATGAGATAGATGTAATTGGATGTTAGGATACTCACTAGATGTAGTGAGATGGTATTAATCGATCCTGGGGAGAATCACTGGAAGGGTTCCAGGGTGATAAGGACGACTGAATGTCAGTCACAGGCATTGTCTTTACCCTCAGTAAAGGGACGGTATGTTGGAAGAGTTCCAAGCTACATACCGTGGCATATTAGACGATAAAGGCTGGATACATCGCTACTTAAGATACTACCAAAGAGGAAGTCTGGGTGTATAATGGTTCATGAGATGAACTTAGTTCCTCCCATTGTGTGACAATGGAGTTGTGGCTTATGCCAGGAACCCCGGTCCCATCAGTGATCCAGACATATTCTAAGGCAGTATCACCTGATCATGGAGATGGTTGATCTCCAGGGTGATCGAGATTAGGAGAGCGGACTCAGAGGACAACACGGCGGATCCACTCACAGAGGCATATTCCCAGAGAGAGACTTTTATGGGATGGTTGAGTATGAGATACTACAACCACTGCTACAGATGGCCCTAGTGCAAGTGGGAGATTGTTAGTTATATGTATGCCCTAGAGGCCATTACTGTACATAGGATGTATATTGTAGTGGATGCTGGGACATATATAGGGAGGACTTTCTTGCTCGACATGATAGTACGCTATCTGGTTGCTCTTTACCTTAACGTGTACACTGATAGTCTCTCTGTTACATGTTGGTAAAGCCCTTAGGATGTCTACTTGACTACCTGGACTATGATGCGGATCATACTAGTGGGGATATGGTAGTCCATAAGTACATCCTTCAAAGTCCCTAGTCGTGGGTGTATCGAGACGGGGCATCGATATACCAGAGTAGACTAGCGTATACCTTCTCGACCCATACAGATGGGCGATGGATGATCCCATATCCATTGGTGTTTGACATCAGAGATGATATACGGGTGCTCAGTGAAAACTGGGTACACTGGACGGACTCGCCGAGAACTCCCAGATGGTATTATACCTTACGTCAGATGGCAGTTCTCTGGTGACACTGGTACAGAGTAGTCTGTTGACCCGAGATCGTCATAGAGTCTTGTGTGGTTCCCACTGTGCTTTGATTTCCACCTTACCACGTCCAAGAGGGCGTGCAAAACGGTGGTTTTTGGGTACAGTCCCGAATCACATGGAGGCAATGAGCGATAGGAGGGGATTCGTCCCTCCCGGTATAGGGAGTTGATGTTGCGCTGTGTTCGATTGGCTATAACCGGAAATCCCTGGCCAGGGTTGCTGAGATTTACTGGTAAGTGTTACCAATAGTTTCTCTAATTGTTATAGGCCTCATATCGACACGACTTATCGAGCTATTGGGGTCTGACGTTTACCACCCCTAGGCAAGATATGCGACATATCAGACGACGAGACCGGACTGTATGGTAAGTGTTACTGGTTGGATTCACAGGAGTGTGAGCGGGCTTGCTCGTCGATCTTCTGATCGCTCAATACCCGGGTGGCCGTTACGTTTAGCAGACCGCTTGCGGCTTGTGGGTGTTTGATATGATCATCATCCGCTGCCGGCGTATTGACGAGTCTTTAGAGTCCTACACAGAGGTTTCCTGGCTCAAGCGAAACGAAATAGAAGCGCATATGAGATATGTACGGGACCGAGAATAATGCGTGTATGTGATACCGTATTCAATTCTCGCGATGAATGTATCGATTGGTTGTATGTGATATAACCTAGATATCGAATCAAGGATTGATTCGATAAGCCGATACATATGATACTAGTCGGTTATATGCGATATGACCGGATCGTTAAATCAAGTGTTGATTTAATGATTTAATGTATAATTATATATATTTGATATATTACTTTGCATTAACTAGTATTGGTTCACTTTAAATGGATTTTCTCACTCGCATGTGCACATTGTATATGTGATATATTTTTTTGTGCACTTGAATGTATCATGTTTGATGATACATGAAAGCTAGGGTTTGTGTAAAGAGTTAAACCTTAGTTAAGTAAATGGTTAGGGTTCTTAATTATTTATCTATTCATTTTTGAGAAATAGATAAAAGAAAAACAAAAATGGTTTCTTTCTTTTCTTTCATGAAGCTTGTTGAAACTTCATGAAGCTTTGACCAAAGCAACCATTTTTGTCTTCTTCTCTAAACCCTAACCATTCACCTTACTCTAGTTAACTCTCTACACTTGACCAAGGTTAGGATATGATAAGTATTGATTTATTATTCTTTTTGAAAAACTTATCAAATAATTATCATATTCTATCTTCTTCTTCTTCTTCATCTTCATGAAGAAAACCTAGACTTCATCAATGGTGACTTGATGAAATGAGTGAGAAATCCAATTCTAAAGTGAACCCACTTCCTATTTCTTCATCCTCTACCTCTTGCCAAGTAGTATAGGGTGTTTTCTTCACAAGTTTCATGACTTGGTGAAGTGGGAGCTTGATCTAGTGATACCTCGACGTAGATCATCTTCGGAGTCGAAGTCGATGACCTAGCCCGCCCATTTCTCCGATGAATCCGATACTAGAGCCCGGGATTCGATTTGTACAGCGAGGGGTCTTCATCACGGAGCTAAGGAGGTGGAGGACCGGATCTACAAAGGTTGTATTTCCGTTCACTTAGTTAAACTGTTAACTAGTTACTTTTTCGCCTAAAATTCTAGTTAACGATCCGTATTAGGGTTTCTCGGCACCCGTAAAATTTGAAATTGGCATGGTTGATGCCTTGTGAGACCTCCTTAGTGTGCCTAGGAACCCTACATTATTGGAATCAAATTTTCTTACCCGAGTCGTCTGAAAGAAGAGTTTTTATAGTGGTCGCATGGAGCGAGCGGGTACGAGATCTTCGCCTTCAGTTACGCCCTTGCGTTACGGCTGCGTGAATGATGGGATTCCTCCATTAATGACGGGATACGCTCATTAATGGAGGATGCGCGAGCGTGGGACGCGAGACGTGGGGCGGCGGATATCTCGTATTGGCGAAATACGCGGAGCCGTTACTGAAGCGCTAGGGCTCTGCACTCTCGTTTGATCAGGAGAGCTGGGGAGGCTTAGCTCGGCGGGTGGCTCGGAGATGAGTCGGGAGGCCAAGAAAGCTCAGCTCTGCAATAGCTCGGAGAAAAGCAAAAGATGAGGGGTGCAAGTTCGGCTGCCAGATTGCTCGTGGGCAAGAAGCGGGGTATCAGCTCGGGATGATCCGAGGAAAGTCGCCAATACTCCACACTGATTTTACTTCGGTAGCCCCCCCGAAGTCTAGCGGGCTGTCGCGGGTAGCACGTCATTCACACATGTCGCGATCTGAGCAATTCCCACTTATAAGCATCATCAATGACTAATCAATTCTTATCACATCAAATAATTAATATATCCTGTAAGCTTAATTAACAACTTCATGCAACATGGGATAGTATCTTGAATTAGCAGGATTCATAATAATAGAGTTTTCAAGTCAATTCTATTAGGGTGTCTGGATATGTATCTTCTACCATGCATTGCTGACTTACGTGTTTGGTATAATTATTCTACCATGATTAAATCGTCTTTCAGAAGTTTCATCTAACTCTCTCCTCCTTTTAATTTCTTCAACTCACAAAATTAGGATATAGCGAAAATGAAGAAGTTGCTTTTCACGGTATTCCGCATTGTCCCTTTTTAGAAAGCTATTGTTTTTATCCATATTTTATTTGTTGTCAGAGAGCATGGCTTGAAGAGTCACGACGACAGAAAAATTGTGTCATTACGCATATGTACGTAGTAGATGTATTAGAGATCAATCAAGTAAGGCCAAGATGGCATCTAAGGTAAAGCCCGTTTAATAATAAACATTTTGAAGAAAAGTAATGTTTTTTATCTATTGGATACGGTAAACGACACTACTACAAAAGGGTTTATAGAATACACGAGGGGACGGTTCAAACGGTCCCTACGATTTAAGGGGTTTTAACCGTCCCCAGAGAACTTGGGACAGTTTTAACCGTTCCTGATATTAAAAAATAAAGTAGGGGACGGTTCAAACTATCCCTCATTTAAAATAAAAAATTAAAACCCTCCGGCCCTACATGCTCTTCCCAACCCGGAACTTCCAAACCCCTGAGTCCTCCTTTTCAAGTAAAAAATAAAGTAAAATTAAACCCTAGCTCCTCTCTTCCTCCGACGGTGACTCTCCGGCGGCGAACTCCGACTCTCTCTCCAAATAGATCATTTTTTATCTCTCTCTTTCTCTCTATAACTCCTTTTTTCTCCCTTCATCTTTTTACCCAGATCTAAAATCACAAAACCTAAATCCTTCATGTTTCTATCATGAATCATCAATTACTTGTGGTAGTTTTGTTTCTATCATTGTTCTTAATCAAGATTGGAAAAACCCTAGATTTATCTTCGTTAGGGTTTTGTTGAATGTGCTCATCGTGTCTATGTCAAAACTAAATGCTTAGTATTAATAGGAAAGCCGATAAATCAATTTGATAGAATACTTGAGCATAACAATAAATCTATCCGACATAATACTTAAAATATAACATTAAACGAGAAAAAGATATATGATTTTTTATTCTATCAAAATCCCCACCTTGTTTGGAAGAAGTTCATTTAATAATATAATGCAAAAAAAATTAAATGATAAAGGAATGAAGTTTTTTTCTGACATATGATAAAGCAAATAAATGATTGACATGAAAATTTGATATTACCCTATTTAATTTGATTATTTAATGATAGAGTGCAAAATATTTAAATGACAGAGGAAAAGAAAAATCATATGATAAAATAAAGAAAAATTGTTTCTATCGTCATATTTTTAATTCCATTACTATTGCTTCTTGTTGGTTAATTGTTATTCCAACGAACTCAACTTTTATGAAAATATGTTTGTTCTTCTAATAGTGTCGACCGATCATCGTCAATCATATTTATGATATATATTACTATGTTCACTGCCTGGTAAGATATGTTAATCTTTTTATATTTGATAACAAGTACTCCCTCCGTTCCTTTTTACTTGTCATTTTAGAGTAATGCACACCAATTAAGCAAAGCGTTATCAGCTTCTTAATATCATCAATTAATCTACTGCCACATCACCATTAAAAAAATCATATCATTTCTGCCATCGGTTATTAAGGAAAGCATTATCAGTTTTTTATTATCAGCAATTAATTTTCTAGGTTATTTTTGGAACTGTATCATTTCTTAATATCTTTATCATTAATAATTTTCTCGTTATTCCAAAAACGTCAAGTAAAATGGAATACCTTTTTCTCTTTAAAATGACGAGTAAAAAAGGTTTGTTAATCATTTTTGCAGTGATGTCTTAATTTTGTCTACACTGGCTTGACGGTCGTGGTGGTGGCCTTTCTAGGTACTAATTCTTTTCAAAAATAAAATCTCTAATTATTTAGTAGATTTCCAACAATAATTGTAGCTATTTTTATCTTTTAATTGCAGAAGATTATTGTAGGAGTAGATCAAGTGAGAGGCAGGTGTCGAGGATAAGAAGATACAAGTATTTGGAAGTTATCATTAGACAGGAAGTTGCATCTTTGACTCACAAGAAACAGTTAATCCCAGGGGACACTTCACTCATACAAGAGGTAGTGGGACATTTGGTCCAAGAAGGGCATGTGAAGGCTTTGTATATATCCACACGTGTATAATTTCATGTTTAAGTTTAATAAATCGGTACTCATTCAAGGTTTTTCTTTTCAAAATTCCTTTTTTTTCTATAATTTCAGGAGAACGGGTACAACCAGTTTGTTGGCATTGGGGACAATAATGAGCCGGTTGCATTCTATGATATAACAAAGTTTATGAAGCATATGGAAGAGTGTATTGAGCATAAGAAGAGGAAATCATGAAGCCGTCTCAAGATTCTCTTCTTGCAGCGATGCCACTCAAGAACGGATATCGACGCTGCAAATGGAGGCTCAATTCGATGCTCGTATGACAGAGTTCGCGAAACAACAAGTCGAAGCGTGTGATGAGAAATCACAAAGGTAAGAAGAGATGATGCGACACATTCAGATTTCATATTTCCGCAGCCACGCCGCCGTCATTCGGGTTCTGGATAAAGATCAGGTCAGATGATGGTTTGGGCTTCTGGTAGTTTTGTTTAATGGGTCCATACATTTGATAGATAGTAAACCTGATTTGATTGTTGCAATCTAACCCTGTTTATAAGCTTGGTAACAGTGACATTGTAATTTGATTTGTCAGAGATTTGTGTATAGCTGGTAATGTTGAATGATTTGATATGTTAATTTATGGATTTATTTGAATTTGATGCGGTGAGTTTTCATTCTATATCTTATATGGTTGAGATGGATGCAATTGCGGTGTTTACGTTATATATTATAATACATATCATGTAAGATGTAAGATAGGACGGAGGAAAATTGATTAATCTTTTTTTAAATTGTTGAGGACGGTTAAAACAATCCCCAAACATAACTATTAAAAAAGATTGATATAGTGAGGACGGTTATCCCCACTAAGGACCATTGGTGACGGTTAAAACCGTCCTCTAGTTTTAAGTGGGACAGATGTAACCGTCCCCACAGTATTAGGGACCGAACCAATGGAATCGGTTCTTAAAACGTGGGGGACGGTTGGCACCGTCCCTAATGGGACCGTAGGGGACGGTTAAAGCCGTCTTAACGGCCCCCTTGTAGTAGGGCGGTTGGTGCATGGTAAAGAACTAAAGATGATGTTAAAAATAAAGAAAACATGTATATCAACACTCGCTCCCTGATGATGCTCATAAAGGGGAATTCCTCAGATCACGACACGTGGCGAATGACGTGTTACCCGCAATAGCCCATTAGACTCCTGGAGGGATACCGAGGTAAAATCAGTGTGAAGCATTGGCGACTTTCCTTGAATCGTCCCCAAGCTGATGCTTCGCTTCTTGCCCACGAGCAATCTAGCAGCTAAACTTGCACCTCTCCTCTTTTGCTCGTCTCCGAGCTATTGCAGAGCTTGTTAGTTATGTATATGCCCTAGAGGCCATTATTGTACACATGTTGTATATTATAGTGGATGCTTGGTTATATATAGAGAGGACTTTCATGCTCGATATGATAGTATGCTATCTGGTTTCACTTTGTCTTAACTTGTTGACTTATATTGAGTTACTGTCTTGCTCTCACATGTTGATAAACCTTTTAGGATATGTATTGGACTACTAGGACTATGATGCAGATCATATTAATGGGGCTAGGGTAGTCCAAGAGTACATCATATAATTGTTCCTAGTCGAGAGTGTATCGAGACAGGGTATCGATACTCCAGAGTAGACTAGAGTATACGTATCTTGACCCATATGATGGGCGATGGATGATCCCACATCCATTGGTGTTTGACATCAAAGATGGTATACGGGTGCTCAGTGGAGACCGGGTACACTGAACGAACTCGCCGAGAACTCTTAGATGGTATTATACCTATCGTCGGATAGCAGTTCTCTGGTGACACTGGTACAGGTTAGT
This sequence comes from Agapanthus africanus, assembly GCA_030015575.1. Classification (NCBI taxonomy): domain Eukaryota; kingdom Viridiplantae; phylum Streptophyta; class Magnoliopsida; order Asparagales; family Amaryllidaceae; genus Agapanthus; species Agapanthus africanus. The sequence continues at coordinate 114,286,779 of CM057350.1, forward strand.
CTGTAGACCCAAGATCGTCATAGAGTCTTGTGTGATTCCCACTGTGTTTTGACTTCCAACTTACCACGTTCATGAGAACGTGCAAAATGGTGGCTTTTGGGTACAGTCACGGATCACATGGGGGCAATGAGCGATAGGAGGGGTTTCGACTCTCCCGGTATTGGGGGTTGATGTTGTGCTGTGTTCGATTGGCTATAACTGGAAGTCCCTGGCCAGGGCTGATATGGAGATCTAATGGTAAGTGTTATCAGTAGTTTCTCGACCCGTTATGAGCCTCACATCGACACGACTTATCGGTTACTGGGGTCTGACGTTAACCACCCCTAGACTAGATATGCGACATATCAGACGAAGAGACCGGACTGTACGATAATGTTACTGATTGGATTCACAGGAGTGTGAGCAGGTTTGCTTGTTGATCTTCTGATCGCTCAATACCCGGGTGGCTGTTACGTTTAGCTGACCGCTTGCAGCTTGTGGGTGTTTGATATGATCATCACCTACTGCTGGCGTATTGACGAGTCTTTTAGAGTCTTACACAGAGGTTTCCTGGCTCAGACGAAACGGGGTAGGAGCACATATGAGATATGTGCGGGACCGAGATTAATACGATATGTGATACCGTATTCTATTCTCGCGACTTGTGAAATTGGTCGGTTATATGTGATATAGCCGGATTATCGGATCAAGTGTTGATTCGATAAGTTGTTGCATTTGATATTAGTCGGTTATATGTCATATAGCTGGATTATTCAATCAAGTGTTGATTTAATAATTTAATGTAGAATTATATATTTGATATATTAAATTAAATTAACTAATATTAGCTCACTTAAGAATTGCTTTTTCTCACTTGATAATACATTAACATATATGTGATATATGTTTATTGTATTGTTTGCTTATGTACATAAATATTATATATGTGATATATAATATTGTAACATGGTAGGTTATACATGCAACTAGGGTTTATGAGAATCACACCATGGTTTTATATTATGGTTGGAATTATATTTATTTTGGTAATTCAAAATTGTGGATAATTGATGAGATATTTCTCATAGTTGACTTTGTCCACTCTCTTGATATTTTTCAAGATATTTATTAAGCTAACCCTAATAACAAACCATGGTCTATTCTCTACAATGGTTAAAGCCATGATACTAACCCTAGGTTGCATTTCTAACCTCATTGATTCTCTTCATCACTTCACTTGAGCTTCTTCTTCTTCATTGATTTTCTTGCTCTCTTGACTTGAGCAAGTGGTGAAAAATAGTGAGAAATAAATTTCTAAAGTGAGCAAAATTCCTACTTTATCATACTCTTCTATACTAGCCATATAGATTAGTGTGTTAGCTTCACTAATCCCTAATTAGTGAAGAGATAGCTTGGGTTTGTGACTCCTCAAGGTAGATCATCTTAGATTGTGAAGACTTCAATCAAGTATGGATCATTCACCTCATGGAGCCTCTCTAGAGTCCGGGAGCTTGATGATCGCAGCGAAGGGACCACAACTCGGAGCTTATGAAGGGAAGGAACGGACTATAAAGGTTGTAATCCCTATCACTTAGAAGTAAAGTTGTTTGCTTTAAGTTTCCGCATGATTCTCTAGTATCGATTCTAGGTTAGGGATATCTAGAACGGCAAAATTTTGATATTGGCATGGACGATACCACCCGAAACCTTGCTGTCGTGCTAGACAACCCAATAGAGCTATGCTTCCTCGGCCTCCCGGCTCGTCTCCGAGCCCTCCGCCGAGCTAAGCCTCCCCAGCTCTTCCGACCAACCGAGAACGCAAAGCCCATGCGCCTCCGTAACGGCTCCGCATATCTCGCCAAATACGAGATATCCACTGCCACACATCCCGCGTCCCACGCTGGTGCATCCCCCATTAATGAGCGTATCCCATCATTAATGGAGAGATCCTATTATTCACGCAGGCGTAACGTAGCGTAACTGAAGGCGAAGATCTCGCATCCACTTGCTCCATGCGACCACTACAAAAATACATCTCTCAGATGACTGAGGTAAGGCAACTTGATTCAACTAAACCACCACTCTGCCAATATTCCTCGGCATTAACTTAAGCGTCGGAGGGTCCTACGGTGGTAACCCACCCCGGGACTTACTTGCAGGTAGCTTGGCTTCCACGTCAAACAAAATCCATTGAGATCCACATGTCCAACAACAACCTTCAAGTCAATCTCAACCGTACAAGACGCTCGCTACTAGATCGATGGAGGACAACATCTGAAGGAGATCTCAACCTCCAACAGTTGGCGCCGTTTATGGGAAACGTCAAAAGTTTTTTCCAACTATCAAAATTGATCTTCTGCCCTCGACCTGATGGCGAACGAAAACCGCGACGATCCCAGTATAAGCCACCATGTCCCCTACAACGGAGGTGTAGACGGTTCTACTCCCCCTCTAAATGTCGTCAATGCCTTATCGGTTCGGATTGACAAGCTCACGTCGATGGTGGACGCGCTCATCTGCATTCAAGTGGCGGGCCCGACCTACCAGATTGCAGTTCCCCCTCTCAGGGATCACGATTCCCGCAAGGGAGGATAACATCGCTCACGTCAGCGCCAATGAACACCGGCATGCTGACTCCGGCAACCACGGCCCCCACGCAGCGACTGATTCCATGATCTGCTGGGCGTCGAACGGCTCCACGCAGCAATCTCGGGAAATAGGCCACCCCCCTGAGGCCCGCCGCACTCCCACGCCATTCGAGGAGGTTTTGGTCAACTCGCCAGCTTCTAGACACAACCGATGTCGTTACTCTCGCCGGGACCGCGCAAAAGGCTCGCTTCAAAGCCACTCAAAAAGGACCTTACCCGAGGATCTAAGAAATTTGATAGAGTGGAATCGAAGCCGCACCGCCGCACAGTCCAGGAGCGGAGATAGCCACCACTCCAACTGCGCTGAATTCTCGGGGTACCACCACCGTCTCGAGGCCCTCGAAAAGAAATTCGAGGGCATACGACGAGATGGCCATTCGTCTGGAGAGAGAGCCAGGTACTCCGCTGACTCGCTCACTAAACCCTTCATGAAAGAGCTGCTGGCCGAGCGTATCTCGTCCTGGAACAAACCGCCCAAAGTGGCCCTCTTCGACGGGATGTCCGACCCGAATGATCACTTGGATGCGTTTTTGGCGGGAATGAGCTTCCAAGATAATTCGGATGCAGCTCCATGCCGAGCTTTTCCTACCACTCTTATTCGCGCGGATCGAGACTGGTTCCGGGGGCTGGCACCGCGCTCCATCTCGACCTTCAATGAGTTGGCCACACAGTTCCTCAGTCACTTCATCGGGAACAGGCGACAGAAGAGGACGATCGACTATCTGTTCACCATAAAGAGTGGGGACAAGAAATCCTTTAAGAGATATGCCACTCGCTTCTACAATGCTCTCCTCGAGGTTCCCAAGCACCACGATGAAACGATTATCACCGCGCTAAGGTCGGGTCTTAGGCACAAAGAGTGGTTCCACTCTTTTGCATTAGTGCAACCTAAGACCTGTTGGATATGTATGCCCTAGAAGCCTTCATTGTATAGGATGCTTGGGATATATATGTACATGACAATCTTGCTCGATATGATAGTATGCTATTTGGTTTGTCTTTTTCTTAACATGTGATATGTTTTACTCTGTTTTTCATGTCTTGTATACATGTTGATAAAGCCTGTAAGATCTTTGCCTGACTACCTGCGTTGTGATGACGATCATACTAGTGGGAGCCGCGTAGTCAATAGACACATCCTTAAAAGCGTCCCTAGTCGTAGGAGTATCGAGACTGGGCATCGTTACTCCAGAGTAGACTAGTGTATACATATCTAGACCCTGACGAGGGGTGATGGATTGGTCCCACAACCATTAGTGAGGTGCACCTAAGATTGTATTCATGTGCTCACTGGGTGTGAGTACACCGGACATGACTCGCCGAGAACTGACTATATGGTATTATACCTACCGTCAGATAGCAGTTCTCTAGTGACATGGGTGCAAATAGTCTGTCGACCTGAGGTCGTCATTTGTCCTGTGTGAGTTCCCACCGTGCTTTGATTACTACACTACCACGGCTCAAAGAAGTCGTGCAAACAGGTTTTAGTTGGGTACAGTCCCGAGCCACATGGAGGCAGTGAGCGACTGTTGGGATTTCGTCTCTCCCGGTATAGGGAGTCGATGTCGCGCTGTGATCGGTTAGTCATTACCATAAGTCCCTGGCCAGGACGGATTGAGAATTACTGGTGGTCGGACCAGTAGATTCTCGGATGGTCTTGAGCCACACCGACACGACTTATCTGATTATTAGGAGTCTGATGTTTTCCACCCCCTAGACCTTACATACGATACTCTCAGACAAACAGACCGGACTGCACGGAGATTGTCACGGACAGGCTCAGTAGGGGTTTCGGATGAGTTCACTCGTCGGCCTCCTTTTCGACATGTACCTGGGTTGTCGTTACGTACAGCTAGTGCCACTGACGGATTTGTGGTTAAACCCACTGCCAATGTACTGTCGAGTCTTTAGAGTCCCACACAAAGGGTTTCCCTAGATCAGGAGAGATTGTCACGCCCCGCTTCCCGGTATATGGCGAAGGGGACGCGAAGAGGCCTGCTACATATATACTCAGAACTACATACGCTAAGCGTATCTAAGCAATATAAAATAAATACACAAGAGACAAGATATAAAAGAAACATCAACTTTTATTTATTAACATTCTTTTGTACAATGCATGAAAATGAAATACAACTGAAATAAAATGATGCCTAAACAGTAGCATAACAGGAAAGAAAAAATACAGAAAGGAAAAGTGTACAATGAAACTAAAGTGCAGGGTCTTCGGCAAGCTGCTCCAACTCTTCTTGAGAAGGCTCGATCTCCGCCGGGTTCAAACTCCATGACGACATTCAAAGAAGAAAGAAATAGAATATCGTCAGCGAACATGTCGCTCGGTAAGTCCCAAAGATAAGGGAGAAATAGACAGAGAGTAAGAGAGAGAGAGAGAGAGTAGCTTTTAATGTTGTATTATAATATTGTAATGTTGTATTAACGCTGTTATTTGTAGTCTGGTACAGAAGATGCCAGTATATACGAGAGGAGTCCCACTTACACCGGGGACCTTGGTAACCTGTAGTAAAAGGCTCCGTCGATAATACCACGGAACAACGGCATGGATGTAATTACGTCTTAAGTGACCACCTCGTGCCACCTTTAACATATTCCGTACCAGTCTAACCCTTAAACCCCGCGATATCTTGTTTGTATTGTTATCTTGTAAATTGTATTGATTGTAAGATTGATTGACTGACCGAAACCATGATATCAGTAAGCAGTTGTAACCATAGAGTCATGTAAATGGAATAACTGAGAATCATGTAAAAGAAATAGGTATATCCATGGTTCGGTTCAGTCAAGATGTATATATTGTTATTGGATTCATGAATTCATGAGTTCATATTGAAGTGGAAACTTGTAGATTATAGATTGACTTGAATCATATTCAAGTCAGATTAATCAGACTCAAACCCGAGTCAGACAATCAGAAATGTGAATCAAAGTCTTATAATTGCTAGGGTCCTTAGGGTAATTTATAAAACTTGAGGGGGTTTTATGTAAAAATACTTTTATATACTTTTCTAAATACACTTCAAGTATTTATTGTTCGTCTTTAGAGTTGTATTGAGGGTGGATTTTATGTTGTGACATTTCTAGTGAAAATATCCTAGTTTTATAAATAAGGGTATTTATCTGTAATATCAATTTATTTGAAGTTCATGGTATTTTAGTGTAAAATTTATTATTGTGATTTTTTTTAGAAAAAGGTGGAATATTTATATTATAATAAAATAGATATTTAAATGATAAATATACATATATTTATACAAAAATAATTTTAATAAATATTTTATATTCCAAAAATCTCATTTTCTTAAGATGTCGTATTTTAAAACTTTCGAGACCGAATGCTCCTTGCGGAGGTCTGAATCTCGCACTACTAGCCCAAGGGTGCACGATAAACCGCGCGATCCCGAATGGGTTCCCCAAAGATGGGTTGTAGCGATACTTTGCAAAGATTGTAAAATACTAATCCTTTAGAAAATGGATTTATAAAGTAAAATGTATTTATTTGCAAAGTGTAATTTTCCGTATTTTAGATTCTAGGGTTTCCTAAGCAACTAGCCTATTTCTAAAAGGTCTAAACGACAAGTCTTTAGAAGCCTCAAATTGCCTCTTCACCGCCAATTGCGGCCAGGTAAGTGCCAGGTAAGTGGGAGGCTCTCCACTACAAGTAGTGGCCCTAATTAAGTAACCACTTGCCTTAGACACACTTGCCTAGACACCACAAAGTCAGGTTTAGATAAACGATCGATGTCCACAACTTATCGTATTTTTCCTATTAAAGATATTGTTTAAACAAATGTATCAAACCTAAACTTTTATAAAAGGTTTTATTAAAGAAATAGTATTTTAATGTAAAATCTTGTTTTATCGTATTAGGAGTTTTCAAGATAGCGTATTATGGTTGCATATGTGTGTGTGAGGAGGTAGGTCATTACCTCGTGATCTATTTTAAGGTATAGCAATGTTAACGGGTTAAATGTGAAATTGAAACATGATGGTATTAAAGTGAAAAAAATACGGTAAGTTAAAAAGGTTATCATTTCATGTGTGAAAACTTATTCAAATTGATTTTTACAAGTTTAATAATCATGATAAAGATGTTTAGACATGTTTGAATTGATTAGAAGTGAAATTTTATAGAAAACCGAATCGGAATTCGGATTTGTTCTGATTTCGTCGGGTTTCATAATTTCGTATTTTTGAGAATTAGAAAGGGAGATAAAATGGGACTTACGGGTTTCGATCTATACTAAAGAGTATAGTGGAACTAAAGAAGTTGTCGAGGCGTTGCTTCGTCACCGGTTGTTTCTAAAAACGTCGCCGGAATTCCCGCCGGAATCTCATCGGAGCTTCACCGCGAACTTGTTTTCAAAGCACACACTTCTTGGAAAACTTTTGAGAAAGTGGCTCAAGATTTTGGGGGTGAGAGGGTAGTGTGTAGGGTTGGTATTTATAGGGTTAGGCTAGGGTTAGGGTAGATGAAAAATTAAAAATAAAAATGTGATAAAATGTAATAAAAATGTATTAAAAGTGGAGTAATTGGGGTTTTTAAAGAGCTCTGGAAGTGGTCTGAAACTGAAATTTTGCAGGTGCATAGGGAATATGAAAATACACAACTTTCATATTGTGACCATCGCCGGAATCGGCCGAATCGGGGGTGCCTCGGCCGTGACTCGATCAGAGCACTGAGTCGACCGAGTCAAGGCCGATTTGGCCGATTCCCGGCCGAGTCCGGTGGCCTGGATCCCCCCCGACGGTTCATCTAACTCCTGCAAGTGTTACATGTTTGGGTGTAGTGGGGTTTTTGTGAGATATGCACGTGTAAACTCTTGGTATTCTAAAGGTTTTAAAAAAATCAATATTAAAAATAATATGGGGTATAGGATTTGAACTCTGGTGGCTTGGTTCAGCAGTGCAAGGTATTACCAATGAGCTACAAGCTCCTTCTTGTAATTATGGAGTTATTTAATTATTTAAAATGATAGCAGCAATAGTAAATACTCCAAGTATACATTAAATTTAAAGTAATTTCTTGTACACAAAAAATGGAGTTATTACATTCTTAAAGCTTGTAATTAAAAACAAAATAATTACTTATATCTTGTGCTCGGGCTAAAATACCCCTTTATGGATTTTGAAAAAAATTTAAAATTTTGTGTACAAAAATGTATAGGAAAATTAGGGTTGTTATATTCTACCCTGCTTATAAAAATTTCGTTCTCGAAATTTGCAAAAGGAAAGTGTAACAATTTGGTGACAGAACTAAAAATTGTAAAGAAGTTTTGGTCAAAGTTGTGAGGGAGTTATTTGGGTTACCTTGGTTCACAATTTCAGGTTCTATGGCTGCTAAGGTGAAAGCCTGTCGCCGTGGCACGTTCCTCCTAGCTGGAGGCATATTCCCCTGTACTCGAGGCATGTTTCTCAGTGCCTGATGGAATTGGCGATTAGGCTGAGCAGGAAATGCACGTGGAGGTGGTGCTGGGAGTGTAGGATGAGTTGCAGAAGCCTGGATAGATGGCTGTTGCGGGTAGTTGATGGGTGGGTGTGCTGGGTTGCGTCTATAAGGACAGTTTCCAATTCCGTGATTGGACGCGCCACAAACCAAGCATAGGCCTTTTGCGCGCCTACAGTCCTTCCACAAGTGTCCTTCTCTCTTGTAATAAAAGCAAAAATCAGGTCTTAGCCGATCCTTGGCTTCTTCCAGTCTTCTGAGTTCGACAGCTGGCCTTGAAGAGGCCCCTCCTGCCATTTGAGTGGCGGGGCGTTTCACTCCTGCAGACTGAGGTCTGCCCCTTGCCTTTATCACTGCCTCATAACTGCGGGCAGCTTCCAGAGCATCTTCATGAGTTGAAAATTTCCCTGTGGCTAGTGCATCTTGGATTTCCGTGTCCAAACCTTGTTGAAATCAACGGGCTCTGATCTCATCCGTCGGTATCAAGTGTGCCGCAAATCGGCTTAGCATGGTGAATTCAGCGTCATATTCATCCACTGACTTGTCCCATATTGAACCTTGTTATAGATGAATGAACTGCTGCTCTATGGCAAACCTGGCAGTCACAGGGAAGTATTTCGAGTCAAACTTCTCGCGAAAAGTCTTCCATTCAATAGGCTGTTCAAGACGGCTTTCTTCCACCTTCCACCAGTTCCGTGCATTGTCCGTGAGTTGCAGCTTTGCAACTCGGACCCAAGCTATTTCTGGCACTTGTGCTGCCGCCAGATCATCCTCTGTGCTTTGAGCCCATTCCTCAGCTTCCAGTGGGCTCCCCTTTCCTGAGAACTGTTTGGGATGTAAAGCTCTGAATTGCTTCACCCCAGGTGCGTCAGTCTCGGGACGGTTCAGGAGTTACTGCTGTCCCTCTAGGAGGCTGCGGATTGCCTCAAACAGAACCGTTTGCTCATTGAGTGGAGCAGGAATAGCAGGTGTGAGAGGTAGTGCTGGAGTTGGAGGTGTGTTGTTGACATTGGTGCTGGTGTTGTTCGGGGAATCCATAACCCCGAAGAAAAATTTGGGTTAGGACAGATTCAAATGAAATGATAATATTCAAGGAATATGAAATTGTAAGATTCAAGGAACATGAATTGTAAAGAATGTTTTAGTTGCCGGTTCTTGTGTTATATTGTTTAGGTTGTTCACGCAGAACAGAACTGCATGATAGGGATTCATACAGCTTTGACCTGCATGGGCCACCAACAAAACCTGTCACGCCCCGCTTCCCGGTATATGGCGAAGGGAACGCGACGAAGCCCGCTACGTATATACTCAGAAGTACATACGCTAAGCGTATCTAAGCAATATAAAATAAATACACAAGAGAAAAGATATAAAAGGAACATCAACTTTTATTTATTAACATTCTTTTGTACAATGCATGAAAAGGAAATACAACTGAAATAAAATGATGCCTAAACATTGGCATAACAGGAAAGAAAAAATACAGAAAGGAAAAGTGTACAATGAAACTAAAGTGCAGGGTCTTCGGCAAGCTGCTCCAACTCTTCTTGAGATGGCTCGATCTCCGCCGGGTCCAAACTACCTGACGACATTCAAAGAAGAAAGAAATAGAATGTCGTTAGCGAACAGGTCGCTCGGTAAGTCCCAAAGATAAGGGAGAAATAGATAGAGAGTAAGAGAGAGAGAGTAGCTTGTAATGTTGTATTATAATATTGTAATGTTGTATTAACGCTGTTATTTATAGTCTGGTACAGAAGATACCAGTGTATACGAGGGGAGTCCCACTTACACCGGGGACCTTGGTACCATGTAGTACAAGGCTCCGTCGATAATACCACGGAACAATGGCATGGATGTAATTACGTCTTAAGTGACCACCTCGTGCCATCTTTAACATATTCCGTACCAGTCTACCCCTTAAACCCCGCGATATCTTGTTTGTATTGTTATCTTGTAAATTGTATTGATTGTAAGATTGACTGACTGACCGAAACCATGATATCAGTAAGCAGTTGTAACCATAGAGTCATGTAAATGGAATAACTGAGAATTATGTAAAAGGAATAGGTATATCCATGGTTCGGTTCAATCAAGATGTATATATTGTTATTGGATTCATGAATTCATGAGTTCATATTGAAGTGGAAACTTGTAGATTATAGATTGACTTGAATCATATTCAAGTCAGATTAATCAGACTCAAACCCGAGTCAGACAATCAGAAATGTGAATCGAAGTCTTATAATAGCTAAGGTCCTTAGGGTAATTTATAAAACTTGAGGGGGTTTTATGTAAAAATACTTTTATATACTTTTCAAAATACACTTCAAGTATTTATTGTTCGTCTTTAGAGTTGTACTGAGGGTGGATTTTATGTTGTGACATTTCTAGTGAAAATATCCTAGTTTTATAAATAAGGGCATTTATCTGTAATATCGATTTATTTGAAGTTCATGGTATTTTAGTGTAAAATTTATTATTGTGATTTTTTTTAGAAAATGGTGGAATATTTATATTATAATAAAATAGATATTTAAATGATAAATATACATATATTTATACAAAAATAATTTTAATAAATATTTTATATTCCAAAAATCTCATTTTCTTAAGATGTCGTATTTTAAAACTTTCGAGACCGAATGCTCCTTGCGGAGGTCTGAATCTCACACTACTAGCCCAAGGGTGCACGATAAACCGCACGATCCCGAACGGGTTCCTCAAAGATGGGTTGTAGCGGCGCTTTGTAAAGATTTTAAAATACTAATCCTTTAGAAAACGGATTTATAAAGTAAAAGGTATGTATTTTCAAAGTGTAATTTTCCGTATTTTAGATTCTAGGGTTTCCTAAGCCAACTAGCCTATTTCTAAAAGGTCTAAACGACAAGTCGTTAGAAGCCTTAAATCGCCTCTTCACCGCCAATTGCGGCCAGGTAAGTGCCAGGTAAGTGGGAGGCTCTCCACTACAAGTAGTGGCCCTAATTAAGTAACCACTTGCCTTAGACACACTTTCCTAGACACAACAAAGTCAGGTTTAGATAAACGATCGATGTCCACAACTTATCGTATTTTTCCTATTAAAGATATTGTTTAAACAAATGTATCAAACCTAAACTTTTATAAAAGGTTTTATTAAGGAAATGGTATTTTAATTTAAAATCTTGTTTTATCGTATTAGGAGTTTTCAAGATAGCGTATTATGATTGCATATGTGTGTGTGAGGAGGTAGGTCATTACCTCGTAATCTATTTTAAGGTATAGCAATGTTAACGGGTTAAATGTGAAATTGAAATATGATGGTATTAAAGTGAAAAAAATACGGTAAGTTAAAAAAGTTATCATTTCATGTGTGAAAACTTATTCAAATTGATTTTTACAAGTTTAATAATCATGATAAAGATGTTTAGACATGTTTGAATTGATTAGAAGTGAAATTTTATAGAAAACCGAATCGAAATTCGGATTTGTTCCGATTCCGTCGGGTTTCATAATTTCGTATTTTTGAGAATTAGAAAGGGAGATAGAATGGGACTTACGGGTTTCGATCTATACTAAAGAGTATAGGGGAACTAAAGAAGTTGCCGAGGCGTTGCTTCGACGCCGGTTGTTTCTAAAAACGTCGCCGGAATTCCCGCCGGAATCTCGTCGGAGCTTCGCCGCGAACTTGTTTTCAAAGCACACACTTCTTGGAAAACTTTTGAGAGAGTGGCTCAAGATTTTGGGGGTGAGAGGGTAGTGTGTAGGGTTGGTATTTATAAGGTTAGGCTAGGGTTAGGGTAGATGAAAAGTTAAAAATAAAAATGTGATAAAATGTAATAAAAATGTATTAAAAGTGGAGTAATTGGGGTTTTTAAAGAACTCTGGAAGTGGACTGAAGCTGAAATTTTGCAGGTGCATAGGAAATATGAAAAGACACAACTTTCATGTTGTGACCATCGCCGGAATCGGCCGAATCGGGGGTGTCTCGGCCGTGACTCGGTCGGGGCACTGAGTCGGCCGAGTCAAGGCCGATTTGGCCGATTCCCGGCCGTGTCCGGTGGCCTGGATCCCCCCCGACGGTTCATCTAACTCCTGTAAGTGTTACATGTTTGGGTGTAGTGGGGTTTTTGTAAGATATGCACGTGTAAACTCTTAGTATTCTAAAGGTTTTAAAAAAATCAATATTAAAAATAATGTGGGGTATAGGATTTGAACTCTAGTGGCTTGGTTCAGCAGTGCAAGGTATTACCAATGAGCTACAAGCTCCTTCTAGTAATTATGGAGTTATTTAATTACTTAAAATGATAGCAGCAACGGTAAATACTCTAAGTATATATTAAATTTAAAGTAATTTCTTGAACATTAAAAATGGAGTTATTGCATTCTTATAGCTTGTAATTAAAAACAAAATAATTACTTATATCTTGTGCTCGGGATAAAATACCCCTTTATGGATTTTGAAAAAAATTTAAAATTTTGTGTAGAAAAATGTATAGGAAAATTAGGGTTGTTACAGAGATGATGTAGAGTCCGTATGGTCTTACGGCAGGGTTTCGATCACATACGTGTACTGGTTACACGGATGATGTTCGGACGGATAATACTAGTGGGCTTTGGTTTAAGCCGGATCCTAGTATTGTATTATTAGATTATTATCGTCTCAATGTATCCATATTTTTCGGAATACGGATACATGTATGTATATACGGTGAGGGCATTCTTGTAATTTTATAAGAATGGGCTTCTAGAAGGAGACACCTCATTATTGGATTTATCCTTTTTGGAAAAATGATTAATGAGGTGGAAATTAGGAGACACTTGAAGAATAGGTTGAAAGCATGACTTTGTGTTTTATTTATTCATTTATAGTTTTGGGATATTTTGTTTTTGGTAGAATTCCTTCAAATTCATCACACAATGATAGTTGGGTCCATTGTTGGATATGTACCAACACTAGCCTGGCCGAAAGGTTAAGCAAGTATTGTGACGTTTGATTAATCTTGACTAATTCTTTTTTTAGGGTTTGAAGAAGAATTCGAGGAAACAGTGGGAGCCATCCTTTTTAGATAAACAAAAAACCAATTTAAACTTGCAAGAGCATGTGCCGAGTGTTTCTTTTCTCCTCTCCTAATTGCAGTGACCATGACTGGACATAAACTCATATTAGATAAAAATAAACTCGCTGGGCCAAAGTATAAAGACTGGCTGAGGAATGTCCATATAACCCTTACATATGATAAGGTCGCATACGTCCTTACGGCGAAAGCTCTCCCTGTTCCTGGTCCAGCATCCTCGGTCGCAGACATTGAGATCCGTAAGACCTGGGATCTTGATTGCACGAAAGCCAAGTGTCTCATGCTGGCCTCCATGGACAATGAACATCAGAGGCGGCACGAGAAGATGGACCTTGCTTCCATCTTCCTCCATACAAAAGAATTATATGGAGAGCAATCTCGTATCGCAAGATACGAGACCTTGAAGAAACTGTTTCAAGCGAGATTGGCTATCGGATCGTCTGTCGGGGAACACATCCTGAAGATGATTTCTCTCATTACCTCGCGGACCTTGGAATCACGTTGGAAAATGAGTTGTATATCGACTTGATCCTCCAGTCCCTTCCCTCCACCTATGCCCAGTTCATATTGAACTTCAATATGAATAGTATGGAAGTTTCACTTCCTGAGCTCCTCAACATATTGAGGATGGAAGAGGGAACCTTGCCCAAAAGCAAGGAAACCCCCGCTCTTTTTGTTGGAAGATCTTCTTCTGCTAAATCTAAGGCTAAGGCCAAGGGGAAGAAGAAGAAGGCCCCTACCAAACTGAGGGGAGGTATGCAGAAGGCGGCGGGAAAGGGAAAGGAAAAAATAGGAGGGGCAGCCACAAAAAAAGAGTGCTTCTATTGTCGGAAGAAAGGTCATGAGAGGAAGGACTGCAGGGCTCTAAAGGCCAAGAATCAGGACACGAAGCAAGTTGTGGTTTTGGGTTCAGGTGTGTTCGTGATTAAAAACTGCTTTTCCATAAACTCTACTTCCTGGATATTAGATATCAGATCAGGATCTCACATCTGTAATTTTTTGCACGTGCTGAGAAGTCGTAGGTTTTGAGGAAAGGTGATATGACCCTCAGGGATGGCAACGGAGCTAGTGTGGACGCAGTTGCAGTAGGGGAATATCACCTTGGATTGGCGAGTGGACATATTTTGTTGTTACATAACTGTTTTTGTGTACCCAGTATGGTGTGTAATATTATATCAGTGTCTTTATTATCAAATGAAGAATATAATTTTGCACTTATAAGCAATGTTATCAACATTCATCTAAATCACGAAATGGTTGGGTCGGGCACACATAGCAACGAAATATACATTCTCAATCAACATCAAGTTTTCAATATCCAAAACACACTAAAAAGAAAAGCTCCAGAATCAAACCAAGTTTTTCTATGGCATTGTAGATTCGGTCATATCAATGAAACACGACTGACTAAGTTACATAAAGAAGGATACTTAGATCCGTTTGAGTATCAATCATATGTAACTTGTCAATCATGTATCATAAGAAAGATAACAAAAACTCCATTCACTGGACACGGAGAAAGAGCCACTGAGCTCCTAGGACTCATACACAACGATATGTGTAGGCCAATGTCTACACATGTACGAAGTGGCTATTCCTACTTCATTACTTTCACAGATGATTTCTCTAGGTATAGAAATGTATTCTTAATGAAACATAAATCCGAGACTTTTGAGAAATTTCAAGAGTATAAGAATGAAGCAGAAAAGCAAACCGGCAAAAGTATCAAGATGCTCCGTTCCGATAGGGACGGAGAATACTTAAGTGCCGAGTTCCTGGAATACCTAAAAGAGATTGGAATTCTCTCTCAGCTTACTCCTCTATACACACCACAACACAACGGTATACCAGAAAAATGAAATCGCACCTTACTTGATATGGTGCGTTCCATGATGAGTAATACTGAGTTACCACCCTCCTTCTGGGGTTATGCACCGGAATCTTCCGCATACTATAACAACCCTAAACTTCCTGTACAACTTTCTGTACAATTTTTCAAAAAATACATAAAGGGGTACTTTTGCCTGAGCACAAGTTATAAGTTTGTTTTGCTTTTTAATAGCAAGAAGGAGCTTGTAGCTCACTGGTAAGGCCTTACAGTGCTGAACCAAAGCACCAGAGTTCAAATCCCATCCCCCACATTATTTTTAACATTGATTTCTTTTTAAATTTTTAGAAGCCTGAGAGTATACACATGCTAAACCCGTAAAACCAAAGGTCACACTAAAGACAACGACGGACCTTCGACGGCGCGCCCCGGCCCGACTCGGCCGACTCGGCCGGCGAGGCCGGGTTGACTCGGCTAAATCCGAGTTGACCCTTTATGAAACTTGTGCCTCTTTGTCTTCTGGAAACTCCTGTATACTTTAAATTTCCTGCACATGAATAGAACTCTTTAAAACCCCATTAAACCATATTTTTAATATAATTTTTAATACAACTTTTCACTTACCCTAACCCTAGTTTTACCCTAAAAATACCACCCCTAAACACACACACCCTCACTCACAATTCTGTCCAAACTCTCAAGAAAACTCTCTAGAATTTTGTGTACAAGTGGAGTTAGCAAAGTGCGAAACTCCGGCAAACTTCCGACGACGACCCTGGGAGCTCCCGGCGACGAAACGACGCACCGGCGATTCCCCTCTCTACCTCTATCCTCCCTCTTTCTTGTTAGCCAGTAAGTCCTACCTCCCTCTCTCCTTTGCTATTCTAGAAAGTTCTTTCTCTAAAACTTGACGGAATCGGAGTTAAATCCGACTTCCGATTCGGTTTTCTTTATAAAGTTCAATTTTCCTTAACGCAACCATATTAAACTCTTACATCTTGACTAGTAATCATTAACAAGACATGTTGAACAGGTTTCATAGCAAAATATTTCATTTTGTAACTTTTACCGCTCTTTTTCAGTAAAATACCATGTAATTTAGTTTCTACTTTAAAACATCATAAATCTTGCTATACTTTTAGATAGATCACGAGGTAATGACCTACCTCTTCACAACACACATATGCAATATAGCATAATACCTTTCGGGAACATAGAATACGGGAAAACGAAACTTTATATATAAATACCACTAGCTATTAAAACTGTTTTCTATAAGATTACCTATTTTTATAAATCTTTGCAAAGCGCCGCTACAACCCATTTTGGGGAACCCAACTGGGATGGTGCGGATTATCGCACATCCCTGGCTTAGTAGTGCAAGATGCAGACCTCCGCAAGGAACATTCGGTCTCGAGAGATTTAAAATACGAATATCTTAAGAAAATGAGATTTCTAGAAATATAATATATATTAAAATTATTTCAGTTTATTAAAGATCCCGAGCTGTAGTTACACTTATACACGTTTCATTTCAGTACTTTCCATTTCTGTTATGTCATTATTTAGGCATTGCTTTCATTCAGATGTATTTACTTTTTCATGCATTGTATAAAAGAATGTTAATAAATTAAGTTGATGTTTCACTACATTTGTCTCTTATGTACATTTCTTTTATATTGCTTAGATACACTTAGCGTATTTACTTCAGAGTAAAAACGTAGCGGTCTCGTCGCGTCCTCTACCCGTACACTGGGAAGTGGGGCGTGACAGGTTTTGTTGGTGGCCCATGCAGGTCAGAGCTGTATGAAACTCTACCATGCAGTTCTGTTCTGCGTGAACAACCTAAGCAATATAACACAAGAACCAGCAACTGAAAACATTCTTTACAATTCATATTTCTTAAATCTGTCCTAACCAAAAATTTTCATTCAAGATTATGGATTCCCCAAACAATACAAGCACCAACTTCAACAACACTCCACCTCCACTACCAATCACACCTGCCATCTCTGCTCAGCTCAACGAGCAGACAGTTCTGCTTGAGACAATCCGCAGCATCCTAGAAGGACTGCGGTAGAAGAATGCTGTATTAGTGAACCGATCAGAAGCGGAAACTACCTGTAACGTTTTGAAAATCGTTTTGGTGAAATTTCGGAAAATCGGTAAAATAAGGGGGTTTTCTGTAAAAAGTCAAAATACAAATATCTTAATTTTAAAATTAAATATACATATTCTAGCTATGTAATTGCTAGTATTTGGTGTTTATTGAGCCACTGGTGAAATTTCAAAAATTCTGAAATTTTTTCCGAAATTAGTTATTTTAATATTATTTTAAGCCGTCACTAATACATTTAATTAGGAAAAATTACAAACTGGAATGAGTTGAAACAAATTTTGTGCATCATGACACATTAAAACAAAAGGTAACATGTGGTGTTTGAAATAAAATGGGCTTGCTAAGAGGGTTCCAGAAATTTAGGAAAAAAGTTAAAATAGAAAAGAAAATAAATAATTATTGAAAAGAGATTAAAAGATGTATTAATTATTGATATTTCTACATCACTCTACACATTTCCTCTCTCTCTTTTTTTTCTCCACCTCACTTGGCCGAGCTCACCAATTTGGGCTGTCCAAATTCTTCACTTGGTCCATTACAAATTGAATAGAAAAGGAAATTAAAGAAAAAGGGGTAATAAGTGTGGAAACATCTACACACCTCCACACACACACACATACTCCACTCTCTTTCTCCTCAAAATTTCGTGCCCTCCTCCCTACTTGCTGTTGCTGCTTCTACCTCTCTCATTTCTATCTAATTCCTTCTCAAAATTCATACAAATCCATTCTAAAATCAACACAAATCGTATTAATTCCTTAATTAACCTTTAACCATCATTCTTTTGCCTAATCTAGCATGGATCTTGGAGATGGAAACCATTATTTTGGAGTCTTATTTTCATGTTTGGATTTCATGTTGTGGAGGTATAAATCTTATTCTTTTGATTTATTGTTATTAAATATTTCATTTAAGCATGTTTAGATTTAATAAATTAATTCTATTTGCAAGTTTTAAAATTCAAGTTAGGGTTATAAAATTAAGTTATGATTTTTATTAATTAAGTAGGGTTATATTATGTAGTTTAACATTTTTAGAATGGGAAAAATCTTGTATGGTTGATATATTGTAAATTGTTATCCAAAATTGTTTAACCATTTTTTGCAAACTACATTTCTATATATTGTATATATTGGTGAGATAAAATTCCAATTAATATTTGTAACACTAGATTGTGGTTTTAAAGAGGATATTAACTTATTAGTGGAATGAAAAACTTAATTTGGTTACTAGTTTCTATTGATAATTGAAAAATAGTGATAAAAAAATGCTATTTTTGTTAACAAGATTTTGGAAATTCTTAAATAAATGAGATTTAAAATCTAAATTATGATTTCATTATATTACTATCATCATAAATTGTAGTTTGACAAGTTAATTAGGCAAAATCAAGTTTAGTCGTGAAATTATGAAAATTTTGCTTGCAAGGTGTTGAAATTGATAAAATTGCAAACTAAGAATTTATTTTAATACAAATTAGTGTGATAAAAATTTGGTAATGGTTTCTATAATCTAGTTAGGTTATTTAATGAGTTTTATGACCATTAGTTACATTTAAACATCAAGTTTTGAAATAAAACGGTAAATTGGCGTTTTCGGGTTTTACGAAATCGGACGATTTGATCGATTTTTAAGGTTTCGATGAACTAAATCATGTTTTATATTATAAGTAATGAGTTTTAAAACTATGAGTTGTTTGTTGATGTTTATCTCAATCAATCGGCATTTGTACGCCGATATCGAGTGATATTTGGTTCTTTTGCATGAGCGGGACATAGGTTTTAACCTATGCGCGTGTCGTGCGTCTTTTTGGTTTTGTCCATGATTCAGTTTACGATATTATATGTGTTTGCATATAGGTACCCCTCACGTGGACTTCGGACAAGGATGAAGAGGAGGGCGGCATCATTTTCGGCAGATAAGGACCAGGTGAGTAGATGTATATCTACGGGGGAAATCGGGTGGATGGCGTTTAGCACCCCCGCAATGTAGAATATGAATAAGTACTTATTGTCATTAGGAAGCCAGACGCGACCTTAGAATTTCGGTGAGTAAGACCCTAGTAGTGACCTTAGGTTGGACTAGACTGATTTAGAAAGACCTTAACCGAGGATGAATATCTTGGAGGAGATTCGTAGGTTTCAGGTAGATACACACACACGCACACACTGAGACTCGACGTAGTGTATACGTGTATGTGTATATATATATAGGTTTAGGTGTGTATATATATATACACACACACACACACACACACAATACGTATATGTGATACAAGGATGTGATATGATACACGGGGATGAAACAATATAACTGGGCTTGATGCCGTGATTCTTGGCTATACAGTCGTGTTATGATATTAGCGGAATCATTAGAAAATGGAATAATGGATTTGTATACATGAACAATAATAAAGGGTGGTGATGATATTGAAGTACATGGGACTCTAAAATAGAACCCGGACTGTAACCTGTGCCTGAAATTCTAATATGATATATGTGTGACTTGATTACGATATCATATAGGTGTGACTTGATTACGATATGATCTAAGTGTGACTTAATCACAATATGATACATATGACATGATATTTCTGAGGATAAATTAACGATGTATATTTATGCTGGCAATGATATATGATTGATGTATGCGAATACAGTATAGCACCTTGATCATGACATGTGTTGATGATGGTATTATACGAATGATGAGACACGTAGGTGATACTTGACCCGTACCCCGATATTGGAATGCCGTACGATGGATTTTACCGTATGAGGCATAGATGTGATGATTGATCTGCACTCTTGATTCGAGGAAGTCGTACTACGTACGTGACGCTATTGATGCTGGATCGCCGACTATTAGAGATATGGACTCAGACTTTAGGTGTACTCTTATTTTCTTATCGACTAGTTTCTTAGGTTTAGTTCCTTAGGAGGTTAGATGGACACTAGTTTAGGCTCGAGTCATATAGTTGTAGTTATACTTGTATATCAAATGAGTGGTTATTACACATCTGTCTTTACATTCAGACCGTAATCATTATGGTACATGTTCATATATATGTTTCTATAATCAGAATAAAACATTGTCTGTTAGGACACCAGCACCATTACTGATGATGCGCATATTCCACGCACACTTATTTGCCGGCTCACACACATCATCATCGGTAATTGCTATGTCACGTACACTTTAGATCATATTATCTTTTATTGATAGAATCAGCTAACGGCTAGATCGATATAATATTGTGATTACTCTCTGGTGTTAGTATAGACATGACATTTATTACTTAGGCATTTCATGCATTCCCATTTTCATGTTATCATGCAGTATTATGGGGTATATGCCGACACTTATCATATACTTACTCATGATTTTTGGGATTTTGGATTTCTATGAGATTTCTGGATTTTGGGGAAAACCGCAAGAATATATAAAAACTTCTCTCTCTCCTCCTCCTCTCTTTTTAAAATATAAGATGCGGTTTTCTCGTGATGTATCTGTCGTCCACCATGAGATTTCATGTTTTCTGTTGGATTTCGAGACCCGATTCGAGGAGTGGATGAACCGTCTCGGGTACATAGTGGGCCCGGTATGGTACCCCGGGACAAGAAGATCGAGTTGTAGACGATGAGCCTGGCAGGGGAGGACTACCTACCGGTGATGTCTGGCGCGGCGGATATCCGGAAGATACCGACCGTTGTCGTGAGATTTGATGATATGGGCCGATCCGGACTGACGGAGCCCGAGATATTGAGACTATGAGACATTGAGATTATGAGGTATTGAGACTTGAGATTTACATGTTTTGTGTCGATACTTGGCACGGATTTCCATGGATTTCATCGTTGATATTTCAGATTTCTATACACATTTTACCATGATAAAAGCTAAAGATTTCTTATACAGATATATCTAGATTTCAGGATTGGTTATTTTACATTCATGGTGCATGCATACTCATTCTCATGACATAGTACTATATGAGGCACTGACCCGAGCACGGAGAATTTGCACTTACACGTAGTTTATTATCCTGTCTTTACTTGATGACTAGTAGTGTATTAGTATAATATTATGACCTAGGATAGCGTCGTGCATTCGATTTCTTTTCGCAGATATTTTCTACTCACGAGTTGGCAACTCACCCCCGTTGTGCCTGTTCCCCTCCGAAAGACGCGGCGGAGACGCGATAAACGTCTAGGCCTGATATTCGGGGCAGATGCTATATGGTTTTATCCGTCCACCTTTCCGAAGATACCAAGTTGATTTATGGCACCGTGTATCAGAGGTTTAGACGGATGCGGCCGATGTAGCAGACTTCGTCAGATTCCCCCTCAGGGTGATGGGGTTTTGATTGTGGGGACGCTCTTCCCTGCAGGCGCAAGCCCCTGCAGTTAATTACGCTACCGCATCGCGGTAACAACTTTCTCCTTCTCCAGAATTTCAATTCGTGTCGTGTGTGTTTGTTTTGTTTGTGGTTGCCCGTGGATTGTATACGGAGACTGAGTAATGCCATCGCCCGTAGGACGTGGATTAGTCCAAATCCGTATTTACTTAGATTTGGGTTTGGTGTTTTTAGTTTAAGGATGTATTAGTCGCGTTGCGGCTAAGATCAACTTAAACGTTCGTTAAGAATACGTTAGTCCTGTTTGAGACTAAGATCAACTTAACGTGATGATTTCATTTGATAAATGGCCGTCAGGACTCATCACCTCTTTGACGTCGTTGAAGGATTACAACGACAGGTGTCAGAGGAGCTCGGAGATGTACCCTCGAACCAAAGTTGATTTGGGAATTTTATAGTCCATTTGAATGTTTAAGGATACGTTAGCCGTGTTTGGGGCTAAGATCGACTTAAACGAGATCGTTTAGATCCGATAAAAGAGCATGAAGAGACTCTATTGTTCCAGTTTAGGGACATGGTGGTCCGTATTCCAGTTTAAGGACGTGGTGGTCCATATTCCAGTTTAGGGACGTGGTGGTCCATTACTAGTTTAAGGACGTTTCGGCCCATCATTAGTTTAAGGACGTCTCGGTCCATCATTAGTTTAAGGACGTTTCGGTCCGATATTGATGTGTGGTCGTCGGGACCCGTCACCTCTCTGACGTCGTTGAAGGATTACAACGATAGGTGTCAGAGGAGTTCGGAGATGTACCCTCGAACCGGATATAAATTAATTTAAGAGAGCAGCTGCGCTCGGTCAATTTAATTTGAGGACTTAGGGCCAAAATTGGGCTAAGTCCAGTTGAAAAATATTCAACACTTTTATTTGTTTTTGGTCTATTAGACCTGTGCTAGGGCTTTGCCCTGGTTTAAATAATGCATTGCATTTGTTTTTATTTTTGTTTGGGCTCTGCCCATAAAGGATGCCGAGCATCAATTTTGTTTGGGCTCTGCCCATGTATAAATGATGCAGAGTATCGATTTTACTTGGGCTCTGCCCATTTATTGCTTTGCAATTTATTTTGGCCTACTGGGTCTTTTGATTTGGGCTTGGCCCTTTAGCAAAAGAAATGCATTGCATTTGTCAGGCGCTTTGCGCCAATCGAAGAGCGCAAGCGCTTATGATGATGACACGTGTCATGCAAGCGCAGTGCGCTGCGCCAGTGCGCTGCGCTTGCGCTGCTGACACGTGGCGCGCTGTAGTGAGTTGCGCCAGTTTCAGAGAGCAAGGCCCTATTACAAAGTGCACAGCGCAAATGGGACACGTGGCGCTCTCTGGTAGCTTGCGCCAACCCAAGAGCGCAACAGTGCAGTTTACAAGTGCAAAGCACTACTAATTTGAGAATCTTTTAGATTCCAGAACCAATGGTTCATAAAATAAGTGCAAAGCACTGTTTGATTTCTTGATCTAATTTAGGTTCAAGAAAACAAGTATTTTCTTATTTCTTTCTTGTTTCTCAGAGAACCAATGGTTCATAAGTGCAAAGCATTATTTTTATTTTTGTTTTTTATTAAAGATCATTAATCTTGTTCTTAGATCAATGATCTATCAGAAGAAATTCTTCTATCCTAAAGGTTTTTTTTACCTTTCTTCTTGAAATTTCTTCAGAGTTTTCTCTGCTTGAAAATTTTGATTTCTCTCCAAAATGTTCCTCCCTTTGAATTGAGGTCTAGGGTCCTTTTTATAGTACCCACAAATTAGTTAAAGTTTGTTAAAGAGATCATTCTCTGAGTGATTTGGGGAATTTTCCCCACCGTTGGATCTTTGATCCAAGGGCTTCTGTTTTACAGAAGACAATCTTCTTGTTTTTAACAAGATTGAGAAAGATCATTCAAAATTTTAATTCTGTTTGGCGCAAGCGCACCAGCTCGTGACACGTGTCGCGCAGTCGCATAGCGCAGCGCAACTGCACTTGCGCAACCGCGCTGACACGTGTCGCGCAGCGCACAGCGCAGCGCAACTGTGCTAGCGCAACCGCGCTGCCACGTAGTGCGCAGCGCACAGCGCAGCGCAACTGCGCTAGCGCAACCGTGCTGCCACGTGGCGCGCAGCGCACAGCGCACCTGCGCTAGCGCAACCGTGTTGCGCAGGTGCCAGCGCAGAGCGCAGGCCAGCTGAAGCGTTGCTTCTTTAATTAAAGTTTGAATTTTAAATAGAGCCTTGCTCTGATTGGGTGCGCTGCCTTGGGCGCTCCGTCCCCTGCGCTAACGTGTCTGATTTTGACACGTGGCGCTCTGCGCGCAGCGCAGGGGATCTAAAGCGTTGCTTCATTTATTTTAACTTTAATTTCACTTTAATTTTCAAGACAGAGGTTTGCCCTGATTGGAGGAAAACAGAAGCATTGCTTCTTTTCCCACCTTGGAATTTGAACAGAGTTTTGCTCTGATTGAGGTAAACAAATGCCACCCCCTCCACCATTGTGCTTACGTGGCCTTAAACGTGAGCGCAGCGGTGGCCGAATTCTAACCGTCGCGGTAACTTTTGGAAGTTGAAAGGGCATTTGATGCCTATAAATAGGACCTTTGGTCTCTTAGATGATTTTCATCTTCACAATTTTACTTTCAGAACTCAGAGCCCTGCTCTCTTGTTTAAATACTTTTAAAAGTTCAAACTTTAGAGAATTTTAGGTAAAAATATTAATTTTGATTAAATTAAATCAATTTTAAGAGCCTTGCTCTCAATAGATCCCAGATCTAAAGAAGACCCATTTAGGGTTTCACTTAGCAGAGCTTTGCTCTAAGGGGGTCTATAGAAGACTAAGGAGAGCCCTATTAGGGTTTCATTAATAGAGCTTTGCTCTCTAAAAGATCTTCCATGTATTTTCTCATTTCATTAATGGAGCTTTGCTCCTCCCAAATTATATAGAAGAACTCTTAAGAATTCTTTATGGATCTTGGAAGTTAAAGATGGCATTTTATTCCTCAGTGCATTATATCGTTTTACTTAATCAGTCTTTCTGATAATTTTTGTTGATTTTCTTTTACAAAACCAATGAACGCCCACATGTACAATCTTGACGAGATCATCTCTTACGGGGACATCCGCCGACTTGGCCGTTCTTAAAATCGAGAGTTCACAAATGCGGAGTATGCTGAAATCATGAGCCGTTTCGACGCATATAACGGTCCACTGCTTCCCCGACGTTCCTCCCTCCTGAAACTTATCGTGGGAGCCATCTGGGAAGCGCTTCCCCTATTCTGTTCCGGTGTGCCGCTTAGGGCGTTGGATGCCGCCGAGGATAAGGTGCACTCGGTGTACCTGATGAACTTTATCTCGAAGAGACGGCGAGACAGTCTCGTCGATCTCTTGCACGAGGTCTTCCAACAGTGTGCCATACTCGCTGCTTACCGGAGGGTGGAAGACATCAGGGGGGATCCTGACGCTTGTGCTCGCGAAAGAAAGCACACCAGGATGGTCCGCAAGGCCTGGAAAGTCATAGATAGGGTCGCTTTCGAGTTACTCAATCCATGTCCTGGGTTCGAGGTTATACCTTTGTAATAATATTTCTCATTTATTGCTTTATGATTGTAAGAATTCTTGGCAATATTAATGGAAAAGTTTTATCCCAGCTTGTCTTATTTTTCGTTCTGAGTCTTTTGCCTATGCATGAATGAGTGTGTCTCGAACGCATGATCAAACGTAAATCGGATGTTCTTTCTGTTGCTTTCTCCTTTCTCTTATTATTGGCATGCTGTCTTGATAAACATAGTTGACAGATAATGACGTAGGCATCTTAGTTTCTTCAAGAGATAGCGATGGCTTAGGCCGCAGGTTCAGATCTGCTGCCTAAGAATTTTCAACTCTATGAGCCGTGAGGGTCTCATAGAGATTTTTCTCCCTACGGATCGAGAGGATCTCGTAGGTGGATTTTCTCCTTAGGAATCGTGAGGATTCCTAAGTGTGTTTTCTCTTATAAGTCGTAAGGATCCTATAAGAGAATTTTTCCCTCTTACGAGTCGAGAGGACCCAAGCGGTTGCTTCCCTCCTTGTCGAGTTTCGAGTTTAGAGAGTGAGACCCGTGGATAGTGTGCAAGAGACCGTTGTGGGCCAACTTGCAGGGTCCCAGTGCTTAAGAAACAGGCTCCTTTTATGCCTATTGCCTAAGTCTTTATCTCACAAGTCGAGCCGCATCGAAAATTTCTCGCAAAGACATCGATTTCTTCACAAGTCGAGACGAATCGAGCATTTCTTGCAAGAATATCCTAACGTCACAGTTAACCTCTGCTCTTTTCGACAGAAGTCCGTTAGGGTCTGTGGTACTTAGGGTTTTGGCCGTCGTACCGTCGCATAAGCTGATATGTTCCTCGATAGGAAATCGTGCTGTTCGAGTAGCCCTGCGACTGCCGTGTCTCTGATCCCTTCGGGGGCTGGAAAAGACGTCTTCAAGCAATCCTCCTTAGCAGTTTGACCGTCGGAAGAGCAAGCGTTAGGAATTTGCCATACCGCTTTTTACTTGAGGTTAGGCTCATTTTGGAGAGCCCCGATGAGTCATATCCACTCCGCGCTGGTGTGGGATGATCTCCGATAGTCTTTCAGGTTTTATGTGAGTTGCCGTCAGGACCCTGAAGCTAGGAATTAGGCCTTTGCTTCGTTTGCTGGCATCGCGTCTGCTGTATCGAGACGAATGTCGCGGTGGAAACTAGGGATTTTGCCGTGGCTCCGTTTGTTTGATTGTCGCGTATGAATCCTGCTGGAGGAAAAACGCTGGGGTGACATCTCGTCTGCTGTATTGAGACGAACGTCGCGGTTGTCTCTAGGTTGCTGGTGAACCGTCGAGGTTTGGAACTAGGGAATTTGCCGTGGCTCCATTTGTGTGATGATGTTGCTTCTGCTGTGTCGAGACGAACGTCGAAGTGGTGACCATTCCGCACTGATGTGAGACGATCTCCGGTTGTCTTTCAGGCTTTATATGACTCGCCGTTAAGACCCTGAAGCTAGGAATTTGGCCTTTGCTTCATTTGCTGGCATTGCGTCTACTGTATCGAGACGAATGTCGCGGCTGTCTCTAGGTCGCTGGTGAACCGTCGAGGTTTGGAACTAGGGATTTTGCCGTGGCTCCATTTGTTTGATGATGTTGCGTCTGCTGTGTCGAGACGAACGTCGAAGTGGTGACCATTCCGCACTGATGTGAGACGATCTCCGGTTGTCTTTCAGGCTTTATATGACTCGCCGTTAAGACCCTGAAGCTAGGAATTTGGCCTTTTCTTCATTTGCTGGCATTGCGTCTACTGTATCGAGACGAATGTCGCGGTTGTCTCTCGGTCGCTGGTGAACCGTCGAGGTTTGGAACTAGGGATTTTTCCGTGGCTCCATTCGTTTGATGACGTTGCGTCTGCCGTGTCGAGACGAACGTTGGGGTGACATCTCGTCTGCTGTATCGAGATGGACGTCGAGGTTGTCTCTAAGTTGCTGGTGAACCGTCGAGGTTTGGAACTAAGGATTTTTCCGTGGCTCCATTCGTTTGATGACGTTGCGTCTGCCGTGTCGAGACGAATGTTGGGGTGACATCTCGTCTGCTGTATCGAGACGGACGTCGAGGTTGTCTCTAGGTTGCTGGTGAACCGTCGAGGTTTGGAACTAGGGATTTTGCCGTGGCTCCATTCATTTGATGACGTTGCGTCTGCTGTGTCGAGACGAACGTTGGGGTGACATCTCGTCTGCTGT
This sequence comes from Agapanthus africanus, assembly GCA_030015575.1. Taxonomy (NCBI): domain Eukaryota; kingdom Viridiplantae; phylum Streptophyta; class Magnoliopsida; order Asparagales; family Amaryllidaceae; genus Agapanthus; species Agapanthus africanus. Next base: position 114,313,989 of record CM057350.1, read on the forward strand.
ATCGAGATGGACGTCGAGGTGGTGACCATTCTGTGCTGGTGCGAGATGATCTCCGATTGTCTTTCCGGTTTTATATGAGTTACCGTCAAGACGTTGAAGCTAGGAATGTGTCCTTCGCTTCGTTTGCTTTGGTGTGTCCAAATCCTGTTGGAGGAAGAACGCCGGGGTTGACATTGCGTCTACTGTATCGAGACGAACGTCGAAATGAAGCTGGGATTTTGCCGTCGCTTCGCTTTGTTTCGACCGCAGGGTCTTTTTGTTGGCGTTGTATCTGCATCTTGATGGACTACGAAGGAACGCCTTTATTGACATCTCATCTGCTGTAACGAGACGAATGCTTAGATGGTCTCTAGGTTGTCTGTGAACCGTCGAGATTTGGCTTTGCTTTTCTATGGAGCCTGTTGGGAAGGTATGGTTCCCTCTTTGTTTGCGCCCCTGGATTGTATACAGGAATCGATGTGATCTAACCTGTAGGGCAAAAGTTTTATCATTTTTTTTATGTCCGCGATGCTCTATCATTTCAGCTTTTATATCGCGAAGGTCGCGATTGCCCAATCATTTCGGCTATTTTTCGCGGTGCCCAATAATTTCGGCTGTTTATTTTGTTTTTACTCGCTGCTTTTTATTGCGAGTTGCCCAATCATTTCGGCTGTTTATTTTATTTTTACTCGCTATTTTTTATTGCGAGTTGCCCAATCATTTCGGCTATTTTTTTTTACTCGCTGTTTTTTATTGCGAGTTGCCCAATCATTTCGGCTATTTTGCATGCATACATTTTTACTTGCTGCTTTTTTATTGCAAGTTGCCCCATCATTTCGGCTATTTCATATGCATGTGCGGCCTACTGGCTTTCTGCCGTAAATATGAATTTAGACATCAATTTCGGCATCAGCACTGCTACAACTGGGATGTTGCCAGGAGCGAATCATCATTTGCCTCCGTCGATGTTGAACAAAGGTGGCTTAGTAAACAGGGTTAGGATCTTGTCGACTAAGGCTTTTGACTCCATGAGCCGTAAGGGTCTCACAAAGTTATTTCTCCCCACAAGTCGTGAGGATCTTGTAGGTGTATTTTCTCCTTAAGAATCATAAGGATTCCTAAGTGTATGTTCCTCTGTAAGTCGTAAGGATCCTACAGGAGGGTTTTCTCCATGTAAGTCGAGAGGACTTACAAGGGTTGTTCATCACGCGCATATATCCCCAATCACGGATGAGATTTGTTTAGGGAAATGTTTATTCGCGCCCGTGGATTGTATACAAGGGTCAGTATTGAGCCACTTGTAGGGCAATATTGGAAATTGTAGGGGTTGCTTAAGCACGGGTTTAGGTCTCTGTAGCTTAAGGCTTTCGAATCTTATGAGCCGTGAGGGTCCCATAAGAGAGTTCTCCTTAAGAGTCGTGAGGATCTCGCAAGTGTATTTTCTCCTTAGGAATCATAGGGATCCCTAAGAGTGCTGCTCCCTTGTGGGTCGTAAGGATCTCACGTGGGTGGTTTCTCCTTACAAGGTCGAAGGGACCCCGTAGGTGTCTTTTAACGAGGTTGCGCCCTTTCGGGTTTTCACAAACACTCGCCGGTAGTCCTGCTGTTTTTACTCACGGAGCCCTTTCGGGTTTTCATCCGTGCCCTTTTTGCTTATGGACATACCTTCTTTTTTTTATTTTTATATATTTTTTTTACGAGGTCGCGCCCTTTCGGATTTTCACGAACACTCGCCGGTAGCCCTGCTGTTTTTACTCATGGAGCCCTTTTGGGTTTTCATCCGTACCCTTTTTGCTTATGGACATACAGTTTTATATATATATATATATATATTTTTTTTATTTTTTTATTTTTTTTCTTTTTGTCAGCCTGAGGATGCTGCGGTAGTAGTTTAAAGACGTTTCGGTCGTTTGCAAGTTTTAGGACATTGTGGTCCATCATTAGTTTAAGGACGTTTCGGTCCGTCATCGCCGTCTTTGAGGCGAAGCTCTAGTTTACTGACTTTTCGGTCTACGGGGTTTTCTCTATGACTGAGCATGATGCCCCCGGCGCATCCGTCTTTCTCAGAACGTGCGATTGTGGCGGGTTCACCTTCCAGTTTTCAGACAGCGCGAACCTGCCCTGTTGGTATTGGTCTTCAACCCAGTTTTTGAAGACGTAACAATCCTCGATCAGGTGACCTACTATTTGGTGGTAAGGGCAATAATTAGGATTATTAACATCGCCTGGCCGCAACGGACGTTTTGGACTTGGCAGATTGATGAGTTTGTCGCGCACTGCCAGATCGAATAGTCCCCTTGTTTTATCTTGCGGAAACGAGTAAGGACGTTTCAACTTTTCTTGGAGGGGTTGCTGCTTGTTGTTTCGGTAAACAACCGGTTTAGGGCCACTTGATTGCTGTTAAGCATTGGCTACAAGGGCTGTTTTTCCCTTCCCTTTATCCTTTTTGTTCGATCTCTTATTTGCGGGGCCGAGATTTTTTCCGAGCAGCATGCGATTACACAGCTGAACGTTATCGCAACTTCTCAATTCTTTCATCTTTGAAATGGATTCCTTGAGGAGAGGGTTGAGGGAAGCTTCCTCGTCAGAGTCGCTTCCAAAGGTGATAATTTGCGATCCCTTGGAGTCGGCTATATGACAGTCGGCGGCGGCTCTTTGGCGCTCATCTATCACATTTTTCTGATGTCTACGAGCTCCACACTTTGTCTTGTTGAAGTGTTGTTTTTGAGCGACAAACCCTTGCCACCAATACTTAAAGGAGTCGCAGTCTTCGGTAGGATGTGTGATCTTTTGATGATATAAGCGGAAGTTAGGATGCATTTCTACTTCACCGAGAGTATTTTCTTCAGAGGGTGGTAGCACCATTCCTGCTGACAGGGCTTTAGAGAACCTTTTCCTCGTCTTGATTTTGTCTTTATCCGCAGGGGATGGCTCTTGATTTGACGGGAGTGCTTCAACTCTTTGGTCTAGTAGTCGGTGTTTGGCTCCTTCCAATATGGCCATCTCACGCTCTTGATCGGCTTTAACTTTCAAACGAATCTCATTCAGGGAGGCATCGATCAACTAGTCTGACGGCCGCGGAATTTCTGGTTCAGGGTCCGCCCTCGGTTTTTCGGCGCAAGGAGCCTCTTTATTATCTGTCAGTGAGTGAGAGATCGCATGACAAGTTGCCCCCGGCGTGTTCGTCTTCTTTGGAGTATGCGGCTGTGGTGGGTTTACCTTCCACTTTTCAGACAGCGCAAACTTGCCTTGTAAGTACTGATCCTCGATCCATCCCTTGAAGACGAAACAACCCTCGATCGGGTGACTTACCGTTTGGTGGTAAGGGAAGTAATCGGGATTATTGAGATCGCCTAGCTGTAACGGACGTTTTGGATTCGGCAGATTGATGAGTCTGTTGTGTACTGCCAGTAAAAACAATCTTATCGTTTTATTCTGAAGAAACGAATAAGGACGTCCTAGTCTCTCCTCAAGGGACGGGCGTGGATGCACGTTATTTTGGCGGACGACCGGCTTTGAGTTGCTCGATTGTTGTCGAGTATTGGCAACGACAGCCGCTTTCCCTTTTCCTTTCTCATTTCGAGAGTCTGGTCTTGGAGGAGACGGTCCGTGGCCCATCTGGTCCATCTGGGCTAATTTGTCGATCAATGCTTGGAAGGCGGTCGGCCTGAAGAACATCATGAATTGTGAGATGGTCACTTGCGGATCAAGAGTGCCCACGAACATGCCTACCGCAGGTGTCTCTTCTATGCGTTGTTAGCATTTCGACCATAGGTTCCGCCATCGTGTTGTGTATTGGACCCACGTTTCGCTTGGCCTTGTCCTGGCATTTATCAGTGCTGTTATCGGGGTGCGTTCACTAGCACTCGCGAATCTTTGCGTGAACAGTAACTCCATCTCCGTAAATGTTTTGACCGAGTCATTAGTTAGCTCCGAATACCATTCAAAGGCTGTTTCTGCTAGGCTGCCGACGAATTGGCGAAGCAACAGCTTGTCATCGCCTCCAGTGTTGCCGCATAAGGCCCTGAATTAAGCGACATGCTGATGTGGATTCCATGTCCCTTTATATACGTGGAACTTAGGGATCGTATATCCCGGCGGGTAACTGATTTGGTCATACCAGCCTGGATAGGGTCGTCCAGTTCTAACAGTTTGCCCAGCCGCTTCACTCGCTTGATGAGCTCGTATTTGCTGAGCTATATAGTCGTCAAGTGCGGCCTTGGAAATGGTTTCTTCCTTGGCTGCTGAAAGAGCCGGCGGAGGATCAGATGTTTCCCCTCCGTCATTTCCGACAATGACTGGAGGGTTTTCAGCTGGAGGGTCCGGCAGTAACATTATCCCTACCATGTCTTGGAAGAGGAGTGCCATTTGTTTTATGTTAGCCGCTTGTTCTGCGGCTTCTCTGTCCTTCTTCTCGAGGATTCTACGTAAGAAGTCAGCATCAGTTTCTTGTTCGTGACGCTGCTCTGATGATACTTCCAAACTTTCTTTTGGTTCGGTAAGTGCAGCCATCACAGTCATCATTTCTTGAAGCTTCTGTTGCTGCTCCTGGGCTTTCGTCACAGATCGGGTGAGCGGTCGGTGACCCGTCGAAGCACGGCTTTCCTCCTTTCCGGAAGCCATATAAACGGTGTGCACCACCATGCCCCCAGACTTGGGGCGTTTGTGTTCGGTGTCTTTGCGATTTGCCAAAGACACAGGGGCTTCTTGCGGCCTCCTTTTTTGAGTGATTGGAGTTAAGGGAGCCGTTGTAGTGGGCACCCAAGTAGCTTTTGCTTTTTGTGACTTGACGGAGTAATCCTTCTCCTGCCGAACCTTCACCTTTTTCTATCGTCGAAGGTAGTCTTGATCGATCACCGACTCCTGGACCTATCGCCAGACTTTGTAAATTTTAGAGGACAACCGTTGAGGGGGCTGCCCTAGCTTTTTCTCTAGGGCGTTCTCCACAGGTGAAGGAGTTCGTTTCAACACCGCAGTAGGAGAGTTCCTGCGCACCGTATTCAACAATTCAAAGTTGTTCCCGGTTGGAACAGCAACATCGATCCCCACCATCGGAGCTGGTGGTGTAAATCCAGAGGGGGGGTTGCCCCCAGCCTTTCTTACTCGATGCCAGTGGCGATGTCGGGCTTGTCTTGCGGATGGAGTCACCTCCATTGTTGGATAAGCTTTTTCATGCCCCCTGCCCTGGGTAGGGGAAGCAGCTTTGAAGACCTCTCCTGGAGCAGCAACCGGAATAGCCAACCTTATAAAAACTGACTTCTCGGAAGGAGGAACCCTTCCAACAATTTCGTCCGCTTGAGCCGGGATAGCTATCCGTTTTGGGATGGCAGCTTCAGGTATCGCAGGTTTGCAGACGTTCCGGCCCAGTCCGTTGAAAACTGAGGTATTGAAGTTGGGCGACCCGTTGAGAGGGGTCGCGGCAATGGTAAGCCAATCAAAGACCGACTTCTTTGGGGATTCTTGCAATGTCATTATGTTATTGAAGCTCAACGGTGGGAGCATGGTCCAGAAGAATAATCCAGTGGTGGCCTGAGTTACCTGCTCCACTGGCATCTTGAAAAGGGAGGCCGCTTGGGGCCCATAAGTCACTCCTCCAGCAAGGACCGAGCGAGAGTTGCAGTTGCAGGAAGTGCAGTTTGAAACCATTGATCTTCTGTTTTCTGCACGAAGCAAGACACCAAATCGTAGTACCTCGAATCCACAGGGAACCACAGTAAACCGCGATTCGTTCGCGAACACGACACATGAAGTGTGGCGTGGAAAGAGGAAAAGGTCCCACCGGGCGTGCCAGAATCTGTTCCCCTCCGAAAGACGCGGCGGAGACGCGATAAACGTCTAGGCCTGAGATTCGGGGCAGATGCTATATAGTTTTATCCGTCCACCTCTCCGAAGATACCAAGTTGATTTATAGCACCGTGTATCGGAGGTTTAGACGGATGCGGCCGATGTAGCAGACTTCGTCAGATTCCCCCTCAGGGTGAGGGGTTTTTGATTGTGGGGACGCTCTTCCCTGCAGGCGCAAGCCCCTGCAGTTAATTACGCTACCGCATCGCGGTAACAACTTTCTCCTTCTTCAGAATTTCACTTCGTGTCGTGTGTGGTTGTTTTATTTGTGGTTGGCCGTGGATTGTATACGGAGACTGAGTAATGCCGTCGCCCGTAGGACGTTGATTAGTCCAAATCCGTATTTACTTAGATTTGGGTTTGGTGTTTTTAGTTTAAGGATGCATTAGTCGCATTGCGGCTAAGATCAACTTAAACGTTCGTTAAGGATACATTAGTCCTGTTTGAGACTAAGATCAACTTAACGTGATGATTTCATTTGATATATGGCCGTCAGGACTCGTCACCTCTTTGACGTCGTTAAAGGATTACAACGACAGGTGTCAGAGGAGCTCGGAGATGTACCCTCGAACCAGAGTTGATTTGGGAATTTTATAGTCCATTTGAATGTTTAAGGATACGTTAGCCGTGTTTGGGGCTAAGATCGACTTAAACGGGATCGTTTAGATCCGATAAAAGAGCATGAAGAGACTCTATTGTTCCAGTTTAGGGACATGGTGGTCCGTATTCCAGTTTAAGGACGTGGTGGTCCATATTCCAGTTTAGGGACATGGTGGTCCATTACTAGTTTAAGGACGTCTCGGTCCATCATTAGTTTAAGGACGTCTCGGTATATCATTAGTTTAAGGACGTCTTGGTCCAATATTAGTTTAAGGACGTTTCGGTCCGATATTGATGTGTGGTCGTCGGGACCCGTCACCTCTCCGACGTCGTTGAAGGATTACAACGATAGGTGTCAGAGGAGTTCGGAGATGTACCCTCGAACCGGATATAAATTAATTTAAGAGAGCAGCTGCGCTCGGTCAATTTAATTTGAGGACTTAGGGCCAAAATTGGGCTAAGTCCAGTTGAAAAATATTCAACGCTTTTATTTGTTTTTGGTCTATTAGACCTGTGCTAGGGCTTTGCCCTGGTTTAAATAATGCATTGCATTTGTTTTTATTTTTGTTTGGGCTCTGCCCATAAAGGATGCAGAGCATCAATTTTGTTTGGGCTCTGCCCATTTATAAATGATGCAGAGTATCGATTTTACTTGGGCTCTGCCCATTTATTGCTTTGCAATTTATTTTGGCCTACTGGGTCTTTTGATTTGGGCATGGCCCTTTAGCAAAAGAAATGCATTGCATTTGTCAGGCGCTTTGCGCCAATCGAAGAGCGCAAGCGCTTGTGATGATGACACGTGTCATGCAAGCGCAGTGCGCTGCGCCAGTGCGCTGCGCTTGCGCTGCTGACACGTGGCGCGCTGTAGTGAGTTGCGCCAGTTTCAGAGAGCAAGGCCCTATTTCAAAGCGCACAGTGCAAATGGGACACGTGGCGCTCTCTGGTAGCTTGCTCCAACCCAAGAGCGCAACAGTGCAGTTTATACGTGCAAAGCACTATTAATTTGAGAATCTTTTAGATTCCAGAACCAATGGTTCATAAAATAAGTGCAAAGCACTGTTTGATTTCTTGATCTAATTTAGGTTCAAGAAAACAAGTATTTTCTTATTTCTTTCTTGATTCTCAGAGAACAAATGGTTCATAAGTGCAAAGCACTATTTTTATTTTTGTTTTTTTATTAAAGATCATTGATCTTGTTCTTAGATCAATGATCTATCAGAAGAAATTCTTCTATCCTAAAGGTTTTTTTACCTTTCTTCTTGAAATTTCTTCAGAGTTTTCTCTGCTTGAAAATTTTGATTTCGTTCCAAAATGTTCCTCCCTTTGAATTGAGGTCTAGGGTCCTTTTTATAGTGCCCACAAATTAGTTAAAGTTTGTTAAAGAGATAATTCTCTGAGTGATTTGGGGAATTTTCCCCACCGTTGGATCTTTGATCGAAGGGCTTCTGTTTTACAGAAGACAATCTTCTTGTTTTTAATAAGATTGAGATAGATCTTTCAGAATTTTAATTCTGTTTGGCGCAAGCGCACCAGCTCGTGACACGTGTCGTGCAGTCGCATAGCGCAGCGCAACTGTGCTAGCGCAACCGCGCTGCCACGTGGCGCGCAGCACACAGCGCAGCGCAACTGTGCTAGCGCAACCGCGCTGCCACGTGGCGCGCACCGCGCTGCCACGTGGCGCGCAACGCACAGCGCAGCGCAACTGCGCTAGCGCAACCGTGTTGCCACGTGGCGTGCAGCGCAGAGCGCAGGCCAGCTGAAGCGTTGCTTCTTTAATTAAAGTTTGAATTTTAAACAGAGGCTTGCTCTGATTGGGTGCGCTGCGCCCCCTGCGCTAACGTGTCTGATTTTGACACGTGGCGCACTGCGCGCAGCGCAGGGGATCTGAAGCGTTGCTTCATTTATTTTAACTTTAATTTTCACTTTAATTTTCAAGACAGAGCTTTGCTCTGATTGGAGGAAAACAGAAGCATTGCTTCTTTTCCCGCCTTGGAATTTGAACAGAGCTTTGCTCTGATTGGGGTAAACAGTGCCAAATTTTATTACAGGTTCGATGTACAAGTTTCCCTGGCAGCTTGCTGGCACACATTTTCATTCAGGGTGATTTGCACGGTAGGTTGATTCACTTGTATCTGAACCGCCATTATACTTTTATTATTTCATTTGTAGCTAGAAAGCTCCATCAACCAAACTTGTATTACTTGATAAGTTTACCTGACCAGTTATTTATTTCGACCTTAGAGTCGTGCATGTATTATTATGGTATCTGGTGGAATTGTTTTCTTTTAAGTTTTGAGCCTCTCCCTTTGGCGTTGTATACTATTGTGCATTGGTGTGCTTGTTTCCGCCTGTTGGCGTAGTGCTAGCTCCCTCTTGGGGATGCCTTTTTATTGTTAATATGTATTTATACTTGTTTGTACCCATTTGGGGCCAGTTTTTACAAAGGAGATTCTGCCGAAATTTTTGAGAAAATTGGATGTTGCTTTTAATCTTGCTTTCTACATGTTTTCCTTTACTTCTTCTTCTTTTTATGGTTTAGATTTCTGGGCTTCGGCTTACTTAGGTTACGTTGCGCCTCTAGACGCTTCGTAATCTAAGTGTCGGTCGCGTTCCGTACTTTCGGGTCGTGACACTACCGGTATAAAGCGCTCTGCCACCCAGATGGCAAGAGAAGCCTATCCTATACAACCTTCTAAAACCAAGAGATAGAAAGAAACCCATAACCAGCCAAGTCCAGACTTTTACTACTACTATCATAAAAAGGGATACTTGTGGAAGGGCTGTAGACGCGCAAAAAGCTTGTGTTTAGTTTGTGGCGCATCCAATCACAGAATTGGAAATTGTCCTTATAGACGCAACTCAGCTCACACACTCACCAACTACCCACAGCGGCCAACTATCCAGGCTCCTGCACCTCGTCTGGCACTCCCAGCACCACCTCCATATGGACCACCTCTACCCAGTCCGACATCGATGTACCAGCATACACATAGAAATGTGCCGGGATGCTAAACCTCCACCTTAGCAGCCGTAGAAGCCGAGACAGTTGACCAAGATAACACTAGTAAGTCTCTTTCACATTTGCTTTAAAAACCCTTGTATCACTTTGTTACTTCAGTCACCAAACTTTCCTTGAATCTGTTACACTTTCTTTTTACAAATTTCGAGGATGGAATTTTTATAAGGAGGGTAGAATGTAATAACCCTAAGCTTCCTGTACAACTTTCTGTACAATTTTTCAAAAAATACAGAAAGGGATACTTTTGCCTGAGCACAAATTATAAGTGTGTTTTGCTTTATAATAGCAAGAAGGAGCTTGTAGCTCACTAGTAAGACCTTGCACTGCTGAACCAAAGCACCAGAGTTCAAATCACATCCCCCATATTATTTTTAATATTGATTTCTTTTTAAATTTTTAGAAGCCCGAGAGTCTACACGTGCTAAACCCGTAAAACCAAAGGTCACAATAAAAACAAACTACCCCACTGTGCTAACCAGACAATGACGGACCTTCGACGGCGAGCCCCGGCCCGACTCGGCCGGCGAGGCCGGGTTGACTCGGCTAAATCCGAGTTGACCCTTCATGGAACTTATGCCTCTTTGTCTTCTGGAAACTCCTGTATACTTTAAATTTTCTGCACATGAATAGAACTCTTTAAAACCCCATTAAACCATATTTTTAATACAATTTTTAATACAACTTTTCACTTACCCTAACCCTAGTTTTACCCTATAAATACCACCCCTAAACACACACACCCTCACTCATAATTCTGTCCAAACTCTCAAGAAAACTCTCTAGAATTTTGTGTATAAGTGGAGTTAGCAAAGGGCGAACTTCCGACGACGACCCTAGAAGCTCCCGGCTACGAAACGACTCACCGGCAATTCCCTTCTCTACCTCTATCCTCCCTCTTTCTTGTTAGCTAGTAAGTCCTACCTCCCTATCTCCTTTGCTATTCTAAAAAGTTCTTTTTCTAAAACCCGACGGAAGCGGAGTTAAATCCGACTTCCGATTCGGTTTTCTTTATAAAGTTCAATTTTGCTTAATTCAACCATATTAAACTCTTACATCTTGACTATTAATCATTAACAAGACATGTTGAACAAGTTTCATAATAAAACATTTTATTTTGTAAATTTTACCGTTCTTTTTCAGTAAAATACCATGTAATTTAGTTTCTACTTTAAAACATCATAAATCTTGCTATACCTTTAGATAGATCACGAGATAATGACCTACCTCTTCACAACACACATATGCAATATAGCACAATACCTTTCGGGAACATAGAATACGGGAAAACGAAACTTTATATATAAATACCACTAGCTATTAAAGCCGTTTTCTACAAGATTACGTATTTTTATAAATCTTTGCAAAGCGCCGCTACAGCCCGTTTTGGGGAACCCGACTGGGACGGTGCGGATTATCGCACATCCCTGGGCTTAGTAGTGCGAGATGCAGACCTCTGCAAGGAGCATTCGGTCTCGAGAGATTTAAAATACGAATATCTTAGGAAAATGAGATTTCTAGAAAATAATAAATTAAAATTATTTTATATAATATATATATATATATATGTATTATCGAAATATCTATTTTCGATATGATATAAATATTCCACCTTTCTAAATCAAAAGAATCACTTTACATTAAAATACCATGAAATTCCATACATGTTCAATATTACAATTAAATACCCTATATTATGAAATTAGGTTATTTTCACTAGAAATATCCCAAATATAAAATATACATCTATGACAACTCTAAAGACGATAATTAAATACTTGGAGTGTATTTTGAAAATTATAAAAAAGTATTTCTACATAAACCCCCATCAAGTTCTATAAATTACCATAAGGATCCTAATAAATATAGGTTTAAGCGGGACCAATCTCTTGAGCCTCGGGGAGCCGGAGAAGTGGTTGCTTGCCTATTTAAAATAGACAACTTAACAACGGTGTTATCAACACGGTAATCGTCTTTGAAAAAGACACAAATCCTACCGCCCATGTGCAGCGGTTACCGATTACATCAAAACATAATTTAGGACTTCAATTTCTTTTCTAATTGTTCTGACTCGGACTGAGTCTCATTAAATAATCTAACTTGAATATGATTCAAGTACAATCTACAATTCAATATGAATCCATGAATCCATATATTCGATATATTCTATCTGTATTGACTGAACCGAACCATGGATATACTTCCATTTACATGATTCTCCAGTTACATACATTTACTGATATCATGGTTTCGGCAAGTCATCCAATTATATAATCTATATTACAAGACATTACAAGTTGCAATACAATACAAACAATACAACCAAGATATCGCGGGGTTTAAGGGGTAGATTGGTACGGAAGGTGTTAGAAGTGGCACGAGACTGCAACCATAAAACACCTAACCAGTATTCCTTTGCTGTTGTACCGTGGCATGAACGGTTCCTTGAGTTCCTGATACCTTAGTCTTCGGGGCAAGTGAGACTCCTCTCGTATACACTGGCATCCTTCTGTACCAAGCTACAAACAGAAACGTTAACACTAAATACAACATTATAACAATATAATACAACTTTAAAATTTACACACACACACTCTCTCTCTTTCTGTCTTTTCTACTTCTTCCTTATCTTTGGGACTTACCGAGCGATTTGTTCGCTGACGACATTCTCTTTCTTTCTTCTTTGAATGTCGTCAGGTGTTTCAGACCTTCCAGAGATCGAGCCTAGCACTAAAGACTTGGACCAGTTTATTGAAAATCCCGAGCTGTAGTTACACTTGTACACATTTCATTTCAGTACTTTCCATTTCTGTTATGCCGTTGTTTAGGCATTGCTTTCATTCAGATGTATTTACTTTTCCATGCACTGTATAAAAGAATGTTAATAAATAAAGTTGATGTTTCACTACATTTGTCTCTTGTGTACATTTCTTTTATATTGCTTAGATACGCTTAGCGTATTTACTTCAGAGTAAATACGTAGCGGCCTCGTCGTGTCCTCTGCCCGTACACTTAGAAGTGGGGAACAAAGTTCCAACTAAGTCTGTGCCTACCACTCCATATGAAATGTGGATTGGGAAAAAACCCTGTCTTAAGTATTTGAAGATATAGGGCTATCCTGCCTTTGTCAAAAAAGTTCATCCGGACAAACTTGAGGCACATTCAGTACGGTGTAAGTTTGTAGGATACCCCAAGAATTCTAGGGGGTATTATTTCTATCACGCTGAGGAACAAAAGATCTTTGTTTCTCATCATGCCCGCTTCATGGAAACTCAATTTTTCGAAAAAGAGATAAGTGGGAGTGCGATGGAGCTGGAAGAAATTCCAGAACCACAAACTATTACTGAAAACTTAGTAGAACCTGAGATTTCAATAGAACAGGACGTACCCATACCGCTCCACAGATCTAGTAGGCAGTCTCATCCGCCCGAGAGATACTATAGTTTTCTCGTAGACGGGGATCGAGAGGATTGTATCATTGACGATGATGAGCCAACTAGTTTTCAGCAAGCCGTCACGAGTAAAGACTCGGTGAAGTGGCTGGATGCTATGCGATCTGAGATGGAATCCATGTACACAAACAAAGTTTGGACTTTGGATTTTGCTCCTACTGGGATAAAACCCGTAGGATGCAAATGGATCTTCAAAAAGAAAATTGGTGTAGATGGTCAGGTAGAAACTTACAAAGCTAGACTTGTTGCTAAAGATTTTCGTCAAAGACCAGAATTGGATTATAACGAAACTTTTTCACCAGTGGCTATTCTTAAATCCATTCGGATCCTTCTTGCTTTTGCTGCCTTCTATAACTATGAGATCTGGCAAATGGATGTTAAAACCGCCTTTCTAAATGGAAGTTTAGAAGAGTGTATTTTCATGGATCAACCAAAGGGCTTCGTAGATAGTGGGAGCGGTGGAAAGGTGTGCAAGTTGCTTAAATCCATTTATGGATTAAAGCAGGCATCGCGGAGTTGGAACATCTGCTTTGATGAGACGGTCAGAGAATTTGACTTTATTAAAAATGTAGATGAATCTTGTATTTATAAGAAGATTGTAGGGAGAACTGTGTGTTCCTCGTTTTATACGTTGATGGCATTCTCCTGATAGGAAATGACATTCCTATGCTACAATCGGCCAAGTTGTTCTTGTCACAGAAGTTCTCTATGAAAGACCTAGGTGATGCCTCGTACATTCTGGGGATTAAGATCTATCGTGACAGATCTAAAAGAATGTTGGGACTTTCACGGTCAAGGTACATTGACACCGTACTAAAAAGGTTTAGTATGGAAGATTTTAAGTACGGCAATTTGTCCGCTTGTCACGGAATCACCCTCTCCAAAGACATGTCTCCCAAGAATGACAAGGAGAGGGATCGCATGAGCATAGTACCATACGCTTCGGCTATAGGGTCAATAATGTATGCGATATTATGTACCAGACCAGATGTAGCTTACGCACTTAGCATGGTAAGTAGGTATCAGTCTGACCGAGGTGAGAAACATTGGAAAGTAGTTAAGAATATTCTTAAGTACCTGAGAAGGACTAAAGAGATGTTCCTGGTGTATGGTAATGGGGACCTCCATATCGAAGCTTTTACCGATTCTGGCTTCCAAAGCGACAAGGATGACTCTAAATCTGTCTCGGATTATGTGTTTACCCTCAACGGAGGGGCGGTCTGTTGGAAGAGCTCCAAACAAGATACCGTAGCAGACTCGACAATGGAGACTGAGTACATCGCTGCTTGCGATGCCGCAAAAGAAACAGTCTGGATCAGGAAGTTTGTTTCTAAACTTCAGGTAGTTCCATCCATTGCTAGTCTAATACCTTTGTATTGAGATAACAATGGAGCCATGGTTTTGGCAAAGGAACCACGGTCCCATCAGAAATCCAGACATATCTTAAGGCGGTATCACCTGATCAGGGAGATCGTGGATCGACAGGAGATCGAGGTGCGGAGAGTGGACACAAAAGAAAACATGGCAGATCCATTCACCAAGGCCATCTCTCAAGTCCAGTTCGAGAGAATGTTCGAGATGTTAGGCATGCGGTACGCCAGCTACTTGGTTTAGTGCAGACAGTGGGTACTCATTGCGCCAATTACATGCCTTTGTGCAAGTGGGTGATTGTTGGATATGTATGCCATAGAGGCCTTCATTGTATAGGATGCTTGGGATATATATGTACATGAAAATCTTGCTCTATATGATAGTATGCTATTTGGTTTGTCTTTATCTTAACATGTGATGTGTTTTACTCTGTTTTTCATATCTTGTATACATGTTGATAAAGCCCGTAGGATCTTTGCCTGACTACTTGCATTGTGATGGCGATCATACTAGTGGGAACTGGGTAGTCAATAGGCACATCCTTAAAAGCGTCCCTAGTCATACGAGTATGGAGACTGGGCATTGTTACTCCAGAGCAGACTAGTGTATACATATCTAGACCCTGACGAGGGGCGATGGATTGGTCCTGCAATCATTGGTGAGGTGCACCTAAGATTGTATACAGGTGCTCACTGGGTGTGAGTACTGTAGGGTTCCGTAGGGCGGCAGCAAGGTTTCAGGAGGCATCATCAATGCCGTTTTCAAAAATTTGCCATTCTAAAGAAACCTAACCCTATAATCTTAACTAGAGATTTAAACAATACAACATGCAAATAACTTTGCAAACAAAGTGAATGAGGAATACAACCTTTGTACACCGGTCCTTCACTTCTAAAGCTCCATGCAGTAGTCCCTTCGCTCCAAGTAGTGAACACCCGAACTCTAGTAAGGGTTCACAAGAAGAAATGAACAAGTTTGCTCGAAATCTTCGAGGCCTAAGACGATCTACGTCGAGGAGACTCAAGCTCATGCTAGCTCTTCACTAATGGTAGATTAATGAAGCAAACTCCCTAAACTAAATGGCTAATATAGTAAAGGATGATGAAATAGGAATTAGACTCACTTTAGATTTATTTTTCTCATAATATTTTCTCACTTAGAGAAAAGCTAGCAAGCTTTTTCTCAATGAAGAAGAAGATGAAGTCAAGATGAGAAATGAAACTCATGAGGTAAGAATAGCAACCATGGGTGAGTTAGCGTCATACACTAACTCATGTAGAGAATAAACCATGGCTAAGGAATAATGGTTAGGTTAATAAATATCTATAAGTAAAACAAAATTAATGGATTTGGTCAATGGTTCCACAAGCTTCTCCAAGTTTCTACCATTAATCCAATTTCCACCAATTTGTGAATTACTAAAATAAATATAAACCCTTCATTATTTCAAGCATGGTGTGAGTCTCATACACCCATGTAGCATGTGGCATCAAGCATGACATAAATAAAATATACATTAATATATATCACATATATACTAAGTGTACAAAAGTAAGAAAAAGAAATGTTTAGTGAGCAAATATTAGTTAATGTAAGTTAATATATCAAATATATAATTATACATTAAATTATCAAATCAACACTTGATTTAATAATCCGTCTATATCACATACAACCGACTAATATCAAATGTAACAACTTATCGAATCAACACTTGATCCGATAACCCGGCTATATCACATATAACCGACCGATATCACATATCACGAGAATAGAATGCGGTATCACATACGTGCATTAATCTCAATCGCGCACATATCACATATGTGCTCCTACTTCGTTTCGCATGAACCAGGAAAGCTCTGTGTAGGACTCTAAAGACTCGTCAATACGCCGGCAGTAGGTGATGATCATATCAAACACCCACAAGCCGCAAGCGGCCTGCTAAACGTAACGGCCACCCAGGTATTGAGCGATCAGAAGATCAATAAGTAAGCCTGCTCATACTCATGCGAATCCAATCAGTAACACTACCGTACAGTCCGGTCTCTTCGTCAGATATGTCGCATATCACAGCCTGGGGGTGGTATAACGTCAGACCCCAATAGCCTGATAAGTCATGCCGATGCAAGCTCCATAACGGTTCAAGAAACTACTGATAACACTTACCAGTAGATCTCAGCAACTCTGGCCAAGGATTTCTTGTTATGGCTAATCAAGCATAGCTCAACATCAACTCCCAATACCGGGAGAGACGAATCCTCTCCTATCGCTCATTGCCTCCATGTGAATCGGGACTGTACCCAAACTACCTTTTTGCAAGATCTCTTGAACGTGGTATGGTGGAAATCAAAGCACGGTGGGAATCACACAAGACTCTATGACGATCTCGGGTCGACAGACTAACCTGTACCAGTGTCACCAGAGAACTGCTATCTGACGATAGATATAATACCATCTAGGAGTTCTCGGCGAGTCCGTTCAGTGTACCCAGTCTCCACTGAGCACCCGTATACCTTCTCTGATGTCAAACACCAATGGATGTGGGATCATCCATCGCCCATCATATGGGTCAAGAAGCGCATACGCTAGTCTACTCTGGAGTATCGATGCCCTGTCTCGATACTCCCACGGCAAGGAACATTTGAAGGATGTACTTACCGACTACCATGTCCCCACTAGTATGATCTGCTTCATAATCCTGGTAGTCAAGTACTCATCCTAAGGGCTTTATCAACATATAATAGAGAGACAATAAGTGTACATGTTAAGATAAAGTGCAACCAAATATCATACTATCATGTCGAGCAAGAAAGTCCTCCCTATATATGTCCAAGTATTCACTACAATATATATCATATGTACAGTAATGGCCTCTAGGGCATACTTATAACTAACAAGTACACCGGATATGACTCGTCGAGAACTGACTAGGTGGTATTATACCCAGCGTCAAATAGTAGTTCTCTGGTGATATGAGTGCAAATAGTCTGCCGATCTGAGGTCGTCATTTGTCTCGTATGAGTTCCCACGGTGCTTTGATTACTACCTTACCACAGCTCAAAGGAGTCGTGCAAACAGGTTTTAGTTGGGTATGTTCAAACCATAATATTGCATTATTATATTCCCCATTCTTATTCTTTTTATAAATAAACAGGTACTTTTGACGCATGTCTGCTACATGTTACAGGTTACAGGTTCTTGGAGTGAAAGCAGTGAAAAAGACAAAAGACGATGTAAAAAGGGACTTTTGACCAACAAATAGAAGGATCTTGATCAAGCCGACATGAAAGATAAAATTCACAAAGTACAAGGCAGCGCAAGGTCTAAGATGTCAGTGAACGGTTAAAAGTCTAATACAAGTATTCACTGGAATATCTGGAAGAAACCTGGAAGCCTATTTGAGAAAATTACCAAAGAAACAAGAAGCCCAAAAAGCCCAGAGCCATATGAAGAAAACTCAAGCAGTGATCTCACTATTGGGCCGCGGAACCGCGGCCCAAAGCCTACCCAGGCCGCGGTTCCGCGGCCGTATGGAGCCTGTATGGAATAAATTTTTTACTATAATTCTTTATGTCTTTGACCGGTCTTTCTAGGGCTATTTTTGTAATTATAGACATGCGGATCAAATGTAACCCTAGGGTTTCCTATTCTCTATAAATAGGAACTCTACAGATTGTAATTCTTTATGCCTCCCTTTAATGAATAAAATTTAGAAATCTTTTGGAGAGCATCGGTGTTTCTTCTCCATTCAGAAATTCAGATCTGACAAACCTGCATGGATGATTGGAGGGATGCATCTGTAAGTAATTTAATTTCTTACCCTAGTGTAGATTTAAATTCCTTGCCCTAGGTAGATTTAATTTCATGCCCTAGGAACTTGTTTAGAGTTAGCTTTGGGGAAGGATTTTGAGAGATGAGATCTCTCATCCCTTTCTTACCCACCAAATATTTACAATAGGACTCCATGCATACATGCACATACCGCTCCCTACGGCACTCTATCCCTCAAGGTAGCGGTGATACTGTAGTATAAAGGCCCGGGTTTGATATTTTTCATGGAAGTTAGGGTAAGGATCTCTAAAGGAAGGACAAGAACCTAGAGGAAGGAATACCTTCCCGAACGGATCTAATCCCCTTTATTGATAATTACCATAACTCCTCACAGATCTTCATTCGGGTAAAGAAAGCGTTGAGATTTACTAGCATTTCCAAATCATCCATAAACCTAGCCCTAGCAAGAATAGATCTAGATAATTAGTATAGATTGATTAGGTTTTTAGATTTAATAATTAATCCGAACACCCTTCGGAATTAACTCGTAAGCACGACTAGGAAATTCACAAAATCCCTGTGGACCGACCCGTACTCACCGGCTAGCTTCATGCGACGCCGTTCTTGATTGCGGTTAATAGATAGTTTTTGAGATCAATCAAATGGCGCCGTTGCCGGGGATGGCGTAGAACTTTCCTTTTCGCAATTTCGGGTTAATCAAAATTCAAAAAATCATAAAAATCTGAAAAATAAAAAAAAATATAAAAATATATCATCTGTTATTTTTGGAAAGGGTATTTTTGTGTGAGTTTTGCAGGATCTACGAACAAATTCGGATTTGGAAATCTATAGAGATCAAAACAGCAAGTATCAAATTCGAACAAATAGAGAAATATCACAACAGAAAACAGAAGAAATTTGGAGAACCGAGTCAACAAGTCAACTGCGCATTCTGCAAAAAAAAAAAATCTCGCTACCCCATTCCGGCCGCGGAACCGCCGCCAGACCCTACCTGCGACCGCGGAACCGCCGCGTGTTGGTCAAAAAAAAGGGGGGGTTCCGCCACTATAATTCTCTGTGAGTTTTCTCTCTCCTCCTCTGCAAATCTTGATATATCTTCTGTAAATTTGCCTGCAGGATTTCTTTGCGCTTTAAAAATATTCCTTTCTAAATAACAAATTTAATGCAGGATTCGTTGCGCCATGCTTAAAATAATAATTGATTGCAAGTGATCTTTTCTGATTTGCATATCCTTAATTTTTTTGCTAAAAATATCTTTCCAAATAAAGAGCAAGAGAAAAAAGGAAAGTTTTAATTAGAAAACTTGCAAACTTTGAAATTAAAAAAAAAGATTTGATTGGAAGTGATTTTTCTGTTTTGCATATCTTTAAAACTGATTTTAAGGGGCTTTTGACCAATTCAAATTGGGTGGGGATTTCATCACCCTTCCCAGGACCATAGAAATCACATAAAGCATTTGCATTGACCAATCTTAATTAAAAAAATATTAGACTCAGCCCTAAGGACGTCGCGCTCAATAGGACAGAGGACTAGTATAGGCATCGGCCGTTTATCCTAACTTGTCTTTGCGGTGACTAGGCAAGTGTGTCAAAGGCTAGTGGTTTTTAATTAGGCCCACAGTGTGGTTCCTTCCCACTTACCTGGCACTTACCTGGCCGCAATTGGCGGTGAAGAGACGGTTTGAGGTCCTATTTCTAGCCCTTTGGAACAGTTAGGAGCTGTCTAGCTGACCTAGGTGACCCTAGATCTAGGTCTGATTGTGCATTTCTGGTTGATTACATTTGTGTCTAAGCCCTTTATCAAATTTTTTTTTCTGCAAACAGTCTCAAATAAAGAGAAAAAGGAAAAAAAAGGAAAATTTTTATCAAAACTTACAAAAATTTTGTCGCTAAGAAATCCTTGCAACCCACTTGCACCACCTACCTTCTTTCTTTTCTCATTCTTCTAACATGGGTACCCAAAATCATAAATCACTTGCCGAACTTTGGTATCCTGAACCTAATTTTGCGTCGTTCGGCAACTTATTCGGTCAATTTAAAGACGATCCTTCCTTGCCAAAAATATCTTTGAAAGATCAAATAGAGACGTCTAGGAGAAACAGTTTGACTTTTCAACCAACTTTGTGTCAACCAAGTCAACCTTTACCACCTCCATATGTTGATACCACTTTTCCAAGTCTTGCTGTAACTCCTAAACCGATGTCCATTGCTGAGCATATTGCTCAATCTCGCAGCCGATCTTTCACCCCTCTCCACTCATCTAGTTCTAGGGATCCGCACGATTATTCACCTTTTTATCCACATGTTGATCCTATCCCTGCCCAGCCACCCACTTCCTACCAGTCCTACCCGACTTTCCCACCTTCACTAGACATTGATTCTACACAGCCTGTTGGGAGTTTCACATATCCAAACAATTTCGAATCGTTTGCCGAAACCCCCTTACCACCAAAGTCTAGTTTGGAAGAGGCGTTGGAGGCGTATATTACAGCAACAAACAAAATGGTTAGGAATGTGGAAGCGTCCGTGGCCACCCTTATGCAACCTAGTGAAACGGTAGCTAGTCTCCAACTAGCTCCAAATTTTTCAATGTATGAGGAGGCGGTTGGACAGAGTGAGAATTTGAGAGGAGCGAGTGAGTTCTACACATTTCCAAATCAAACCTACCCTTACCCAATTGAAACCCACAACTCCGGTTTTCCATCGATTGCCCTAAATAGTTCACCTGTTCAACATAAAAACGAGTTGTGTGATTTTGTAGTGTTTGATTTGCCAAATTGTGAGGAACCCCTTTCGAATGAAACCACATCTAATCCGTTTGACCTTTACACCTCCAACCTAGAACCTAAATCGGTAAATATCCATGCTTTTGATGAGCTGTCTAAAGAAATTAATTTTCACTTGATTGAGGATATAGACGCCGGGAATATTTCGGATGATGAACCTATCGATTTGATTGAAATTTTATGTTCAACTCATCATCCCGAGTCATTAGATGTTTCCCCCGAACCTCATATGCGTCTGGATTTTGATGATAATGGCATGGAAGAGTTGAATTTTGAGAAGAATTATAAGGATAATATTGAGGATCATATTGAGGTTGAACCATTTTTCTTTGATGTGTCGGATTCTCCAATTCAGCCTCCTGGACCTTTGACTGTTATATCACCCTCCCTCTTTTCCATCGTTCCGACCAAGCCTCATTTCACGCTTGAAGACTGTGAGCTTGAAAAATATTCCTTTGAATCTGACACAGTTCTCACAGACGATAACACCTACGAGTGTTTCACTTTTTCGGACGATGTTGATGACTCACCGCCCGAGTTTGAGTCTTTTACATTTTCAGATGAGTTAGTTGAACCATCAGACTAGGCTGCTTACAGTTGTTTCGAACCATTAATGGAATCTTTCAAGTTCGAGACAGTTTACTACGGTGAGAATGATACTATCCCTCAATCACTCCCTTTCGTCTTTCCCCTTGTTCCGACCGAACAAATGACCGTTACGCTTTCATCTCCTATACCAAGTTCGGCGTACCCATGTTTTCTTGCGAATCTTGAGGGATTTGACCCCATTTCCCGACGGGTGGATAGATTAGCGCAATCGCTTATAACATATCGGTCATCACATATTGCGCTAATTTATTCACTCGATTTACACCCTCAAGTTCGCGCGATCCTTCTTTTTCCTTTCCACCCTTCTTCTCCCCCACCGAGACCATCTTCTACCATTCTTCTTTCCACACGGTCTCACGTGTTTCTTATTTCTTTCCTCCACACCCCATTCTTGCACCAACTATATCTTTACCATGATAAGATTTTTGAATGGTTGGTGCTAATTTTTGGCTTGTGCAAGGCCAAGCTTAAGTTTGGGGGGGATCTTTTTGTATATATGTATATATATTTTTGTTTTCATTTTCTATAAAAAAAAATAAATTTTTTTTTTCAAAACATTAAAAATATAAAAAAAATTATAAATAAACAGGGGAGTGCCGGTATTTTGACCCTCTTGGTTTAGCATGACAGTGAGGACACTGTCAAGTTTAAGTTTGGGGGTATGCTCAGTACGTCTTCTTCCTTCGCATTCATTTGTACATATTTTTGCATTTGCATATTTATTTGAAAAACCCATAAAAATTGAAATTTTTTTAAAAATTAATGTATTCAATTTTGGCTAATTTGACTAGAGTTTGACAGATAGGTTAACTAGCTAGGAACAACTAGATCTTAGACTTAGTGAATTAAAAACCCTAAAGATAACCTTCCTTAAAGTTTAGCGGTAGAAAGTATATGCCTTGTAGTTTATTTAGAAATAGGCAAATTTTAAGTTCACTTCTTGGGCTAAGTCGAAACAAATGAAAAGTATTGATGTTTTTATTAAAGTATAAGTTTGAAAAATAGTTCCTAGCTTAAGTCTAGATTCTGAAAATGTATACCCTACAATTTGCACAATCACGCACCTTGAAACTTGGAATAGTAGAAGAGACCTTGAAATGCTCTTGTCTAAAGTCCTTAGTACAATGAAAATAAAAGAAAAAAATGTGAATGGAGAATAAAAAAATGGACACTGGTTTTTGTGATTATTTAAGGCTACAAAAATAGAAAAATATTTAGCGAGGGTGCTTCATCACCTAGTGCCTTAGACCAACTGGTTTGGGAGTCACTGCTAAAGCCTTGGGTGTTGCAAAACTAGGAAGTACACTTTAAAGTGCTAACGCGTCTTGTAATCGGTTGTTGGTACCTCAAGAAGTATTAACAGTCGCATGAAGGATGTATAAGCAAATTTCATTTAAAAATTCACTAATTAATAAGTGCTTTGGACAATGGACGAGAGTATGATTGCTTGATTTGAATTTCCAAGTGTAGGGGTGATCTATATACACACGTAGGGATATGTGATTGGAATTTAGATAAGAGAGAGGAATGAAAAATAGAACTTATATCTTTAATAGAGTTGTAAGAAATTCCTAAGTCGAGATGGAATCCTAGAAGGAAAACTTAAGAGATGCCGAAAGCTAAGTAAGTCTATAGGATATATATAATCTTAAGTTAAATAATAAGGAAGTGTGAAGAATTTGGGTGGATAATTTGCGAGTCAAAAGATAATAGAATTCCTTGTTAGAAAACCTAATTGGAGAACAAAAGTCAATGGGCCGAGTTGATAGGATTTTGTGGGTGTAATCCGCTGAAAACCCTCAGGAGACAACACTCCTCCTACTAGGGACACCTAGAGATTTAACGGCTTGTTGCACGTGCTCAGTGCAATCGTGTTTCCCTGCAAAAGTGCGGTTAGGATTTTAGTGAATAAAAATAAGTTTGCTCGAGGACGAGCAAAAGATAAGTTTGGGGGTATTTGTTCAAACCATAATATTGCATTATTATATTCTCCATTCTTATTCTTTTTATAAATAAACAGGTACTTTTGACGCATGTCTGCTACATGTTACAGGTTACAGGTTCTTGGAGCGAAAACAGTGAAAAAGACAAAAGACGATGTAAAAAGGGACTTTTGACCAACAAATAGAAGGATCTTGATCAAGCCGACATGAAAGATAAAGTTCACAAAGTACAAGGCAGCGCAAGGTCTAAGATGTCAGTGAACGGTTAAAAGTCTAATACAAGTATTCACTGGAATATCTGGAAGAAACCTGGAAGCCTATTTGAGAAAATTACCAAAGAAACAAGAAGCCCAAAAAGCCCAGAGCCATATGAAGAAAACTCAAGCAGTGATCTCACTATTGGGCCGCGGAACCGCGGCCCAAAGCCTACCCAGGCCGCGGTTCCGCGGCCGTATGGAGCCTGTATGGAATAAATTTTTTACTATAATTCTTTATGTCTTTGACCGGTCTTTCTATTTTTGTAATTATAGACATGCGGATCAAATGTAACCCTAGGGTTTCCTATTCTCTATAAATAGGAACTCTACAGATTGTAATTCTTTATGCCTCCCTTTAATGAATAAAATTTAGAAATCTTTTGGAGAGCATCGGTGTTTCTTCTCCATTCAAAAATTCAGATTTGACAAACCTGCATGGATGATTGGAGGGATGCATCTGTAAGTAATTTAATTTCTTGCCCTAGTGTAGATTTAAATTTCTTGCCCTAGGTAGATTTAATTTCATGCCCTAGGAACTTGTTTAGAGTTAGCTTTGGGGAAGGATTTTGAGAGATGAGATCTCTAATCCCTTTCTTACCCACCAAATATTTACAATAGGACTCCATGCATACATGCACATACCGCTCCCTACGGCACTCTATCTCTCGAGGTAGCGGTGATACCGTAGTATAAAGGCTCGGGTGTGATGTTTTCCATGGAAGTTAGGGTAAGGATCTCTAAAGGAAGGACAAGAACCTAGAGGAAGGAGCACCTTCCCGAACGGATCTAATCCCCTTTATTGATAATTACCATAACTCCTCACAGATCTTCATTCGGGTAAAGAAAGCGTTGAGATTTACTAGCATTTCCAAATCATCCCTAAACCTAGCCCTAGCAAGAATAGATCTAGATAATTATTATAGATTAATTAGGTTTTTAGATTTAATAATTAATCCGAACACCCTTCGGAATTAACTCGTAAGCGCGACTAGGAAATTCACAAAATCCCTGTGGACCGACCCGTACTCACCGGCTAGTTTCATGCGACGCCGTTCTTGATTGCGGTTACAAATATTTTTGATCTATCTTTTAGAAAGCGCAAGCACGCTAAATCACAAATCAGGGTACAGTCCCGAGCCACATGAAGGCAGTGAGCGACTGTTGGGGATTTTTCTCTGTCTCTCCCGGTATTGGTAGTCGATGTCGCGCAGTGATCGGTTGGTCATTACCATAAGTCCTTGGCCAGGGAGGATTGAGAATTACTGGTGGTCGGACCAGTAGATTATCGGATGGTCTTAAGCCACACCGACACGACTTGTCTGGTTATTAGGGGTCTGACGTTTTCCACCCCCTAGACCTTACATGCGATACTCTCAGACGAACAGACCAGACTGCACGGAGATTGTCACGGACAGGCTCAGTAGGGGTTTCGGATGAGTTCGCTTGTCAGCATCCTTTTCGACATGTATCTGGGTTGCCGTTACGTACAGCTAGTGCTACTGACGGTTTAGAGTCCCACACAGAGGGTTTCCCTGGATCAGGCGAGATGATGTAGAGGCCGTATGGTCTTACGGCAGGGTTTCGATCACATACGTGTACTGGCTACACGGATGATGCTCGGACGGGCAATACTAGTGGGCTTTGGTTTAAGCCGGATCCTAGTATTGTATTATTGGATTATTATCATCTCAGTGTATCCGTATTTTTCAAAATACGAATACAGGTATGTATATACAGTGAGGGCATTCTTGTAATTTTACAAGAATGAGCTTCTAGAAGGAGACGCCTCGTTATTGGATTTATCCTTTTTGGAAAAAGGATTAATGAGGTGGAAATTAGGAGACACTTGAGGAATGGGTTGAAAGCATGGGTTTTTGTTTTATTTATTCATTTGTGGTTCCTATTCAAGCATGGTTGATTATTTGATAGTAAAATAATCCATGCTTGAATTATTGTCATAAGACTTAGCCATTTACCCATCTCATTCTCAAGCTCATTATCATTTGCTCATTCTCTCTCCTAGGTTTCCTCTCCTCCTCCCTCAAGCTTAAACATTCACATGTGTTGTAATCCATTGAGCTTTAAAATAAATTAATTCATAGATATTCTCTACATTTACTTAATAGTCTTCTTTAGCAAATTAAATCACTAAGTTACCTCACTTGAGGTTGGAGCTTTACCATAGGCCCTCGGGTGGATCTTCTACGACGCAAAGAAGACAAGCAACCGAGTTCGTTTGGAGCATCCTAGGAGCCAAGGAAAGGAGATCAAAGTAAAAGCTTGATCCAAGAAGCAAAGAACAAAGAGAAGACACGAAGGACTTGACATGAAGGTATAACACTCTATCCGAGTAGTTAGAGCCTTCATATAGTTTAGTTTAGCTAGTTAAGCTTTAATCAAGATCCTAAAGTGGATAAAGTCTATGTTGCAAAACCAAACAAGATCTTTTGATGGTGAAAAATCGTTTTTGATGTATTCCGTCTCCTCGCGAACTCGCGGGGTGTGCGACATAGACTTACAAGACCATGGCCGAAGTAAAAGCTTAGACCGAGCGGGAGATCCAACTCGAATCGGAGGTGAACTCGAATCTTCCCAGAGGTGACCAAGCTGACCAAAAGAAGAGGAGCAGAGAAGAGAAAAAGAGGGTCGATCGACCAAAACCTTACTTCCCGAAATTCCAGGAGTACGCTCCTCTTAACATCTCCCGAACTGAGCTGTTGGAGGAAGCGATGGGTGAGAGATTTTTCAAGCTCCCGCCAGCCCCCCAAAGGGCGGGCAAATGTCTCCGTGGCCCGTACTGTGCCTTCCATAGGTCCCAGGAACACCCGACCGAGAACTGCAAACAACTCCGTAAGTATATTGAGGAGTTGATCCGCTCTGGCCACTTGGCAAAGTACCTAAGGGACAAGCGGCAGGCGGAACAGGAGCAAAGACACTCGATCCCTTCCGAGGAATTAACGATCGGCCAAATAATGGTCGTTACCTCGGACCCTGCTTGGAAAACCGGCGGAAACCACCACCTCCTTCCTCTCGACGGTGTAAGCGATCCACCCCGCCCAAAGGACGAGCAAACGTCTCTGTGTCTCGTACTACACCTTCCATAGGTCGCAGAGACACCCGACCGAGAACTGCAAAAGACTCCGTGACTACATTGAGGAGTTGATCCGCTGTGGCCACTTGGCAAAGTACCTAAGGGACAAGCGGCAGGCAGAAAAGGAGCAAAGAGACCCGATCCCTCCCGAGGAATTAACGATCGGCCAAATTATGGTCGTTACCTCGGATCCTTCTCGGAAAATAGGAGGAAACCACTACCTCCTTTCTGTCGACAGTGTAAGCGATCCACCCCGCTTGCAAGACGCCGAGAGGCGCAAGTTTCTCCGGACTTACAATGCTGAAAAGCTCAAGTTGTATAAGTAAAAATGTATCCCTTTTTGAAATAATGTAATTCTTGTCGGGGTTTAATTAAGTACGTAGAATGAACGAAGAAAGAAGAGGAGACAACACACTACTACCAAAAAACATGATTCATTTATTAATTAAGGGGTATTATGGGCTCCTCAGCCTTACAAAAATTTCAACAAAGGGGGCCGGAGATTAAGAAAGCATTGTCAATAGTATACCAAGGAAACCTCCTCCAACCGATCCAATGCAGCTTCGACCCGCTCCCTTCGGCGGTACTCACGAGGACACCGAGCAGCTTTCCTACCGGGTCCATCCCCAACAAGTAGCTTCCTATCCATCTACTCTAATGATCTAAAGCCCTCCTTTCGAGGCCACCGAGCAGCTTCCTTACCCGGTCCATCCCTAGCGGCTAGCTTGCTACCCATCTACGCTAAGAATCTAAATCCCTCCTCTCAAGGCCACCGGGAAGCTTCCCCGCCCGATGCATACCTAGCGGGTAGCTTCCTACCCTTCTACGCTAAAGATCTAAACCCCTCTTCTTGAGGCCACCGGGCAGCTTCCCTGCCCGGTCCATCCCTGGCGGGTAGCATCCTACCCGTCTATACTAAGGATGTAAAGCCCTCCTCTCGAGGCCACCGGGCAGCTTTCCTGCCCGGTCCATCCCTAGCGGGTAGCTTCCTGCCTGTCTACGCTAAGGATCTAAAGCCCTCCTCTCGAGCCCACCGAGCAGCTTTCCTGTCCGGTCCATCCTTAGCGGGTAGCTTTCTACCCGTCTATGTTAAGGATCTAAAGCCCTCCTCTCGAGGCCACCAAGCAGCTTCCCTGTCCGGTCCATCCCTAGCGGGTAGCTTCCTACCCATCTACTCTAAGAATCTAAAGCCCTCCTCTCGAGGCCACCGAGAAGCTTTCATGTCCGGTCTATCCCTAGTGGGTAGCTTCCTACCCATCTACGCAAGGATCTAAATCCCTCCTCTCGAGGCCACCGAGCAGCTTGCTTGCCCGGACTATCCTTAACGGGTAGCTTCCTACCCATCTACACCAAGGATCTAAAGCCCTTCTCTCGAGGCCACCGAGCAGCTTTCCTGCCCGGTCCATACTTAACGGGTAGCTTCCTACCCATCTACGCTAACGATCTAAAGCCCTCCTCTCGAGGCCATCGAGCAGCTTCTCCACTCGGTCCATCCCTAGTAGGTAGCTTCCTACCTATCTACGCTAAGGATCGAAAACCCTCCTCTCTAGGACACCGAGCATCTTCCCTGCCCGGTCCATCACTAGCGGGTAATTTCCTACCCATCAACGCTAAGGGTCTAAAGCCCTCCTACAGAGGCCACCGTGCAGATTCCTGCTCGGCCAATCTCCGAGGAGTAGATTCCTACCCAACGAAGACATGGATCTAGGACCCACATTGAGAAAGGATCAGTTATAGCCGACCTACTCTAACTTGCCTGATTTTCTACTCATGCTAAAACACGTCGTCGTCGCCTCGACTCCAAGGTATGGACTGATACCGACCTTGTTAGTTATATGTATGCCCTAAAGGCCATTATTGTACATATGATATATATTATAGTGGATGCTTGGACATACATAGGGAGGACTTTCTTGCTCGACATGATAGTATGCTATCTGGTTACTCTTTATCTTAACATGTATACTGATTGTCTCTCTCTTACATATTAATAAAGCCCTTAGGATGTGTACTTGACTACCTGGATTATGATGCGGATCATACTAGTGGGATAAAGGTAGTCTGTGAGTACATTCTTTAATGTCCCTAGTCGTGGGTGTATCGAGACAGGGCATCGATATACCTGAGTAGACTAGCGTATAGCTTCTCGACCCATATAGATGGTCGATGGATGATCCCATATCCATTGGTGATTGATATCAGAGATGGTAAACGGGTGCTCAGTGGAGACTGGGTACACTGAACGGACTCGTCGAGAACTTCTAGATGGTATTATACCTCACGTCAGATGACAGTTCTCTGGAGACACTTGTACAGGTTATTCTGTCGACCCGAGACCGTCATAGAGTCTTGTGTGATTCCCACTGTGCTTTGAATTCCACCTTACCATGTTCAAGAGAACGTGCAAAACGGTGGTTTTTGGGTACAGTCCCGAGTCACATGGAGGCAATGAGCGATAGGAGGGGATTTCGTCTCTCCCGGTATTGGGGGTTGATGTTGCGTTGTGCTCGATTGGCCATAACAGTAAGCCATGGCCAGAGCTGTTTCTGAGATTTACTGCTAAGTGTTATCAGTAGTTTCTCGACCCGTTATGAGCCTCACATCGGCATGACTTATCAAGCTATTGGGGTCTGACGTTTACCACCCCCAGGCGAGATATGCGACATATCAGACGAAGCGACAAGATTGTACGGTAGTGTTGCTGATTGGACTCGCAGAAGTATGAGTAGGCTTACTTGTTGATCTTCTAATTGCTCAATACCCGGGTGGTTGTTACGTTTAGCAGACCGCTTGCAGCTTGTGAGTGTTTAATATGATCATCACCTACTGCCGGCGTATTGACGAGTCTTTAAAGTCCTACACAGAGGTTTCCTGGTTCATGCGAAACGAAGTAGGTGCACATATGTGATATGTGCGGGACCGAGATTAATATTGTATGTGATGCTGTATTCTATTCTTGCGATTTGTGTTATCGATCGGTTATATGTGATATAGACAGGTTAATGAATCAAGTGTTGATTCGATAAGTTGATACACATGATATTAGTCGGTTATATAAGATATAGACAGATTATTAAATCAAGTGTTGATTTAATAATTTAATGTATAATTATATATTTGATATATTAACATAAATTAACTAATATTTTCTCACTAAACTTTTCTTTTTCTCACTTTTGTGCATTAGTGTATATGTGATATATATTAATGTACATGTTTTTGTGTCATGTTTGATGCCACATGCTACATGGGTGTATGAGACTCACACCAGCAAATAATAATAAAAGGGTTTTTATTTATTTAAAGTAAATCAAAATTGGTTAGAAATTGTCACATGGTTAAAGCTTATAGAAGCTTGTGGAACCATTGACCAAGTCCACTGTTTTTATTTTACTTGTAGATATTTATTAACCTAACCATTATTGTAAACCATGGTTTATTCTATACATGGGTTAGTGTATGACACTAACTCACCCATGGTAGCTATTCTCACCTCATGAGTTCATTTTCTCATCTTCATTTTATTTTGATCTCCTCCTTTTGAAAAAGCTTTCTAGTTTTTGTAAAAGTGAGAAAATATTGTGAGAAAATTAAATCTAAAGTGAGCCCATTTCCTACTTCATTATTCTCTACTATATTAGCCATTTAGTTTAGGGTGTTTGCTTCACTAATCTACCATTAGTGAAGAGCTAGCATGAGCTTGAGTCTCCTCGACGTAGATCATCTTCGGCCTCGAAGACTTCGAGCAAGCTTATTCATTTCTTCATATGAACCCTTTCTAGAGTTCGGATGTTCATTACTTGCAACGAAGGGACTACTACACGGAGCATTAGAAGTGAAGGACTGTTCTACAAAGGTTATATTCCTCACTCACTTAGATGTAAAGTTGTTTACATGCTTATCGTCGGATTTTCTAGTTAAGATTCTAGGGTTAGGGTTTTCTAGAACGGCAAATTTTTGAAATTGATATGGACGATACCTCCCGAAACTTTGCTGCCGTGCTAGGAACCCCTGCAGTGGTATCAGAGCCATGCTAGAAAATTAGATGATGTATGTTAGATTACGAAACCGAAACGACTCCGAAACTTGAAACATTGCAACCCAGAATCTGTCAAATTTTTTAAAGTGTCAAAAAAACTTTTAAGCAACTGCAGAATATTGTATGAGATTCCACATAAACACAGTAGAAAATTTAGCCCATTTGGTGAGATTTGGACCGGCCACAATGTCACAAAAGTTGGCCAGCTCGGCCCGGTTAGGGAATTTTAGGTTGAATTTTTTAGTGTGTTCCAGTCTCTGGGTTTTGGTGTTTCAGGTGTTTCTTGTTTTTTCTAAATTTGCATGTGATGTGATCTTACAGTATAGGAAATCCGGAGTGTTTCGTATTCGTAACTTTAACATTGTTTCGGGTATTCACATGTTGTCTAGGCGAAGTTAAAAAGTTCGAACGAATATCAAAAACCCATTTTTCCAAGTTTAAGGTATTCGGAAAATCATGCAAGTAATTCTGTGGACCCTATAGAAGAATGAAACCCTAACTCGACATAATGACCATGGAACCGCTTTCGAACCTTAGGGTTTGCGGAAGTTCTGCGGTGCCATTAATGAGGCTTGAGTCTGCCCTTCTACGGTTGGTCCATAGGTACTGTGGCATGTTCTGGGTACTTTTAAACTGTGCTCAAGTGTTGAGCTCTTGGGGAATTGTGGGACTTTGATGAATCGATCGAAAATTTTAACGTCATCCAGATATCATGTGATGAGATACAATACTTAGAATCTACAAGAAAACTGATTTGAATTTTATAAATCTAGAAATTTAGTCTCAGTTAATCGGTTGCCACAGGATCTTGATGTGATCAAAAGTCCGTCGCAATCACGTAGCGTATGCGGATACTCGCCGGGTAACCTTACTAGATAGCCACGCCGTATAGCCCCGACCAAGTGACTGTAGGAGAACTCCGTTTCCAAAAGCATCCGTCCGGGTGCTCGCAGCCGCGGTGTTCTGCCTAAGTGCACTTCGTCGACGGTATCAGGGGTGCGGCTGTCTACTAAAGTTTCCGATGAGCATTCGATCAGGATGTCGGGAATCTTGTTGAATTGCCCGACTTGATATTGAAAAGTGTTTTCGATATCAAGACTAAAATGCGGGGTTTATAATTGTTAGACATGTGATGTCTAAGAAATTCATTTGGTTAGGTATGAAATCTGGAATATGAGATATTTCGGGTTCATGATGTCTAAGGTAATTGCGTATTCCAATTGTTGTAGTTTTCACTTTCTTTTCTGCGACCGTAAGTGTAATATGTGGTGTATCCCCGGTTTCGTTGTTATACGTCAACGAAAATTGTGATACGTATATTTACTTACGTTGATGACATGTGATGTTATGTGTTGCTGGGGTATGTTATATTGGATTATCGTGTTTGAATAGCCGGGGGTTTTATGTGAGATGAGAGTTTTTCATTTTCATTCATGTAAAATCTTGTATGTAATATTCTTTTATTGGGGCATTTCTGGGTTGAGGAAGATGTCACCGTTGATGTATATTATTTACTTTTCCGCATTAGGATAGACCCAAGGAGGGGAGCACAAGTAACCGGGTTCTAGAGTCCAGCGGGAGGCCATCTCGAGGAGTCGAGTCCGGGTCTCCTAACTCTAGAATTAGTAGGGTTGTTAGCCGCTCTCGTAGGGGTCTAGAGATGTGGGTTTGGCTATTCATCACGGCCGTGGAATCCGTGTTTTATACAGGCTTAATATAAAACCCGGAAATTCTAGTATATCCAATATTTCATAAGTTGATTTCTGCTGCGATATTCTGTGATGTGATCACTTTATATGATGAGATAGATACTGTGTATAATATATATGATATATTATAGACATTGTTTATGTTTTTAACCCGCGCTAGTCCTGCCCCCTTCTGCCGTTAGTTACCTAACCTAATGGTGCATAACGGGACATCGAGACGAATGCAGATGCATAAGCGTGCGTTGTATTTATCTGTGATGCTTAGGTAACTTAAATGATGGGACATTCATTAATGAGATTAATGAAAGAAAATAAATCTAAAGATGTTCTGGAATCAAATTTTCAAAAACAGGTAGCTCTAGTTGTTGCTTTGCATAGCGGTATTCCTGTGTAAAATATCGTGCACCTTATTCGATAAGGAAAGAGCCGAGATACCTTCACCGGGAGTGACCTCTTTAGCAATAACTGGCAGATGCTACAACCCTCGGTTTCGTATTTTGATTGCTTTTCTAGTTCTTACTTTGCATAGTGGTATTGTGAATATCCTGCACCTCATTCGACGAGGAAAGAGCCGAGATCCCTTCACCAGGAGTGACCTCTTTAGAGAAACTAGCAAAAGCCTAAAAACACTCCATTTTAAATCATTTGATTCTACAACGATATCAAGTTCATTACATACAAGGTTTTCTTAAAAACCTGTCGTAGCCCTCCGTCATTTCAGATGAGTAATAGTTAGTATTCGTGCTGCGTTTGTTGACCTCTGTCAAGGCGTAGTGTGCGGTAGCTGATTTGTGCTTATCTGCAAAGCATATGATACGATTGAGTTAGGGTAGTCGTGCGACCTTGTTGACCTCTGTCAAGGATCGTGCGGGTGGGTTTAATTCAATCATGAAATGGCGGGTTGAACTTGACTAGCAGCCTATGGTTTGTTGACCTCTGTCAAGGTCATTGGACGCTAAGGGCAAAATTATCGGGAATTTTGCCCTTTGAAATTTGCAATGAGATTGTATACCTTCTATGAGATAGTTGAATTCCGATACCCACTGCGAGTAATTGTTACTCCTGAGAGAGTTTTGCACTTTACAATTAGCCGATCAAGCAGGTGTCTAAAAAGTTGTCAACGGGGTTACGCCCCTGGGAAAACGAGATTTATTTTAATTAGGTCCGTGCGAAAGCACGGGGAACCTCTCTCAAAGTACCGGCACTGGCCTGGCAGAAAGATTGGCGAACTTGTAGGGTGTAATTAATCCCGGCTAGTATTTCCTTTTAGGGTTTGAAGGAAGATTTGATAAAAATAGTGGGAGCCATCTTGATTAGATAAAATAATAATCAATCTAATTTTGCAAGAGCATATGCTGAGTGTTTTCTTCTCTCACTCTCTCCAGGTAGTGACCATGTCACGCCTTAATCAAGATAATAATATGGATGTATTGACCGAACCCGCTTATTATACTGAGCTGGGGAACGTTGGTCCTGCTCTACCTTATAATTTTTATAAAACTGAGCAGGAAATAGAGGATTACCAGGATTCCCGTGCCATCCAAACGAAGAAAGTGCATGTTGATGCATTATCTTCGGGTGTGTTCATTACCAAGAACAGTTTCTCAGTATCCTCTACGTCCTGAGTATGAGATACCGGATCAGGATCCCACATATGTAATTTGTTACATGGGTTACAGATAGATAGAGAACTGAGAATGGGTGATAAGTTTTAAGAGTTGGAAACGGTGCAATTGTTGCAACCAAGGTGTTGGCGGTTATCACCCTGTATTACTAAATACTTTGATTCTGAACGAATGTCATTACATACCGAACCTGATATGCAATATTATATCAGTCTTTTTATTTAGTAAAGAAGGATATAATTTTGTATTGTTGGATAATATTTTGAACATTTTCTATATCAAAAGTTGATCGATTCAGGCGCGTTATCTAATGGCATATACGTTCTAAATCAAACTACAGTTCTTAACGTACAGAACACACAGAAGAGGAAGAGTTCAGAAATGAACGAATCCTTCTTGAGGCATTGTAGACTAGGTCATATCAATGCGACCCGACTAGCTAAGTTACATTAAGATGCATATTTAAATCAGTTTGAATCTACATCTTGTCAAACTTTTCAGTCATGTCACAAAGATAAAATAACCATAGCTCCGTTTACTGAAAGAGTTAGTGAACTCTTGGGATTCATACATGATGATGTAGGTCCCCTGTCTACATATTCTAGGACCGGTTCTTTCTACATCATTACATTCACTGATGATCTCTCAAGATTCGGACATATGTTCCTGTTGAAACACAAGTCTGAAACTTTTGAGAAATTTAAAGAATATAAGTCAGAAGTAGAGAACCAAAGGGTATAAGTATTATGTCCTTTGATGTGATCAGGGAGGAGAATACTTGAGCATGGAGATCCTAGACTATTCTAAAGGAGAATGGGATTCTCTCTCAGCATTACTTCTCCGTATACACCACAGCACAACGGTGTATCGGGGCGGAGCAATCACACCTTATTAGATATGGTGCGCTCTATGATGAGTACTACTGAGTTGCCTATTTCCTTTTGAGAGTTATGCACTTGAGAAGCTGCATACCTATTGAATTGGGTTCCAACCAAATCAGGTGTCTACCACTCCATATGAGATGTGGTATGGGAAGAGCCCATGTCTTAAGTAAGTTAAGATTTGGGGTTGTCCGGCCTATGTCAAAAGCAAAATCCGGATAATCTCGAGGCAAGGTCAATTTTGTGGAAGTTTGTTGGATATCCTAAGGATTCGTAAGGGAATATCTTCTACCGCACTGAGGAACAAAAAGTGTTTTATTTCTTGACATGCCACCTTTTTATGGAAAGGAACTTATTTTGGAAAGAAATTTGTGGTCATGAGGTAGAACTGGAAGGAGTTCCAGCTATACAAACTATAGCTGATGATTTGGTAGAACCGGAGTATTCAATAGTTCCCAACGAACCTCAGCCTCTCCGCCATTCTGGTAGGGTTCATCATCCGCCTGAGAGATACTTCGGTTTTCTCAATGAAAGTGGGAGCAAGGATTGCATCATGAGATGATGACCCAACTAGTTTCGAGCAGGCCATCAAGAGTGGGGACTCTGTAAGAATGGCTGGATGCTAAACGATCTGAGATGGAATCCATATACACCAACAAAGTATAGACTTTGGTTGCTATATCTGAAGGGTTAAACCCCCATCAGGAGCAAGTATATATTGAGAAGATTACTTAGTGTAGATGGAAAAGTTGAGACTTTCAATGCTAGACACGTTGTAAAAGGTTCTCGTCATCGACCAGGTGTGGATTATGATGAAACCTTTTCTCCAGTAACTATTCTTAAGTCCATCCGGATCCTACTTGCCATCACTACATACCATGGCTATGATATCTAGCGGTTGGGTGTCATGACTGCTTTTCTAGATAGTGATTTAGAAGAGAGCATCTATAAGTACACAGCTAGAGGGCTTCATAGACTGTGGGAGCAGCAGAAACGTGTGCAAATTGCTTTACGGTATAAAGTAGGCATCGCAGAGTTGGAACATCTATTTTGATGTGGTAGTCAAAAAGTTTGACTTCATCAAAATGGTAGATGAACCTTATATATACAAAAAGGTAGTAGAGAGTAAGGTGGTCTTCCTCGTACTGTACGTGGATGACATACTCTTGATAGAAAAGGAGTTTCCTATGCTACACTCCGTCATTCTCCTCTTATCATAAGAATTCTCCATATAGGATCAAGGTGATACCTCCTAAATGCTGGGTTTTGGATCTATGAGATATATCTAAGTGGATGTTAGGATTCTCACTAGGTGTAGTGAGATGGTATCAATCGATCCTGGGGAGAATCACTGGAAAGCTTCCAGGGTGGTAAGTTCGACTGAGTGTCAGTCACAGGAATTGTCTTTACCCTTAGTGGAGGGATGGTATGTTGGAAGAGTTCAAAGCTAGATACCGTGGCAAACTATATGATAAAGGCTGGATACATCGCTACCAACGATACTACCAAAGAGGGAGTCTGGGTGTATATAAGTTCATGAGATGAACATCGTTCCTACCATTGTGTGACAATGGAGTTGTGGCTTAGGCCTAGGAACCCCTGTCCCATCAGTGATCCAGACGTATTCTAAGGTAGTATTACCTGATCATGGAGATGGTTGATCTCCAGGAAAATCGAGGTTAGGAGAGTAGACTCAGAGGACAACACAGCGGATCCACCCACAAAGGCCTTTTCCTAAGAGAGACTTTTATGGGAAGGTTGAGTATGGGATACTACAACCACTGCTGATTGTTGGGTAATGGATACTACAATATATGGCCCCAGTGCAAGTGAGAGCTTTTTAGTTATATGTAGACCCTACAGGCCATTATTGTACATATGATGTATAAGTGGATGCTTGGACATACATAGGGAGGACTTTCTTGCTCGACGTGACAGTATGCTATCTGGTTACTCTTTATCTTAACATGTACACTGATTGTCTCTCTGTTACATGTTGATAAAGCCCTTAGGATGTGTACTTGACTATCTGGATTATGATGTGGATCATACTAGTGGGACGAAGGTAGTCCGTGAGTACATTCTTTAATGTCCCTAGTCATGGGTGTATCGAGACAGGGTATCGATATACAAGAGTAGACTAGCATATAGACCCATGTAGATGGGTGAGGGATAATCCCATATCCATTGGTGTTTGACATCAGAGATGGCATACGGGTGCTCAGTGGAGACTGGGTACACTGGATGGACTCGCCGAGAACTCCTAGATGGTATTATACCTCACGTCAGATGGTAGTTCTCTGGTGACACTGGTACAGGTTAGTCTGTCGACACGTGTCACGCGCTGGGGCATTTGCGCCAAACAGAATAAAGATTTTAAAGAAGTCTTTCTGTTCTTGTTAAAACAAGAAGATTTTCTTCTGTAAAACAGAAGCCCTTGGATCAAAGATCCAACGGTGGGGAAAATTCCCCAAATCACTCAGAGAAAGATCTCTTTAACAAAATTAACTAATTTATGGGCACTATAAAAAAGACCCTAAGCCTCAATTCAAAGGCATGAACATTTTTTATTGAGAACTCTGAAGAATTGAAGAGAATTTCTCAAGAAAAAAAAGGAAAAAACCTTTAAATAAAAAAGAGAAATTTCTTCTAATAAGATCATTGATCTAAGAACAAGATCAATGATCTTCACATAATAAACAGTGCTTTGCGCTTCTGATGAACCACTGGTTCTTTAAAACAAGGAAAAAACAAAATAAAGAACAGTGCTTTGCACTTTTTATGAACTTTTGGTTCCTGAAATAAAAAAAAACTTATTTTTTCTTTGATCTAAATTAGATCAAGAAATCAAATAGTGCTTTGCACTTCTTTTATGAACCATTGGTTCTTGAAGATTCTCAGATCGTAGTGCTTTGCACTTGCAAACGGTGTTGTTGTGCTCCTGAATTGGCGCAAACCCCCAGAGCGCGCCACGTGTCTGCAGCGCAGGCGCAGCGCATTAGCGCAGCGCATTAGCGCAGCGCACTGCGCTTGCGTGACACATGTCAACACCATAAGCGCTTGCGCTCTCTGACTGGCGCAAAGCGCCTGATAAATGCAATGCATTTCTTAAAGGGCCAGGCCTAAATAAAAAAGAACTAGCGGGCCTAATTAAATTGCAAAGCAATGAAAGGGCAGAGCCCAAATAAAATTGATGCCCTGCATCATTCATAAATTGGCAGAGCCCAAGATAAATTGATGCTTTGCATCCTTTATGGGCAGAGCTCAAATCAAAATACAATGCTGAACATTTTTCAACTGTACTTAGCCCAATTTTGGCCGTAAGTTCTCAAATTAAATTAACTGAGCAAGATTGCTCCCCTAAATCAATTTACCTCCGGTTCGAGGGTACATCTCCGAACTCTTCTGACATCTATCGTTGTAATCCCTCAACGACGTCAGAGAGGTGACGGGTCCCAACAACCACACATGAATATGGACTGCGGGGTCCTTAAACTCGTGGACCGAAACGTCCCTAAACTAATGTTGGACCGAAACATCCCTAAACTAATGTTGGACCGAGACGTCCTTAAACTAATGTTGGACCGAGACGTCCTTAAACTAATATTGGATCGAAACGTCCTTAAACTAATATTTGCCCCAAAATGGGAATGTTGGACCGAAACGTCCCTAAACTAATATTGGACCACCACGTCCCTAAACTGGCGATGGACCACCACGTCCCTAAACTGGAACAATAGAGCCTCCAAATGCTCTTTTGTTGGATCTAAACGGTCCCGTCTAAGTTGATCTTAGCCCCAAATACGGCTAACGTATTCTTAAACATTTAAATGGACGATAAAACTTCAAATCAGCTTTGGTTCAAAGGTACATCTCTGAACTCCTCTGACACCTATCGTTGTAATCCTTCAACGACGTCAGAGAGGTGATGAGTCCTGACGACCATATATATTAAATCGATCACCACGTCAAGTTGATCTTAGTCCAAAACAGGACTAACGTATCCTTGACGAACGTTTAAGTTGATCTTAGTCTCAATACGACTAACGTATCCTTAAACTAAAAACACCAAACCCAAATCTAAGTAAATACGGATTTGGACTAATCCACGTCCTACGGGCACGGCATTACTCAGTCTCCGTATACAATCCACGGGCAACCACAAACAAAACAAACACACACGACACGAAGTGAAATTCTGGAGAAGGAGAAAGTGGTTACCGTGATGCGGTAGCGTAATTAACTGCAGGGGCTTGCGCCTGCAGGGAAGAGCGTCCCCACAATCAAAAACCCCTCAATTGAGGGGGAATCTGACGAAGTCTGCTACATCGGCCGCATCCATCTAAACCTCCGATACACAGTGCCATAAATCAACATGGCATCTTCGGAGAGGTAGACGGATAAAACCAAA
This sequence comes from Agapanthus africanus, assembly GCA_030015575.1. NCBI lineage: Eukaryota > Viridiplantae > Streptophyta > Magnoliopsida > Asparagales > Amaryllidaceae > Agapanthus > Agapanthus africanus. The sequence continues at coordinate 114,353,396 of CM057350.1, forward strand.
TAGCATCTTCCCCGAATCTCAGGCGAGACGCAAAGTCTAGGCTGCTATTCGGAGGGGAACAGATTCTGGCACGCCCGGTGGGACACTTTCCTCTTTCCACTCCACACTTCGTGTGTCGTCTTCGCGAAGCAATCGCGGTTTGTTAATGGTTGCCTTGGGATTTTCAAGTTACTAAGATTTGGTCTTTTGCCTGGCGCAGAACTCAAGCATCAATGGCCTCTAGCTGCTCGAACTACTCGAAGTGTCAGTGCAATCGACGCTCCACCTCACCTGGAGGTGTAGCATATGGTCCCCAAGCGGCCTCCATCTTCGCTCTACCGGTAGAACAGGTGACCCAGGCCACCACCGGCCTGTTTTTCGGGACCATGGTCCCACCTACAAGCTTCTCTATGCCGATACCTGCACCGGAAATGAATAAGAAATCGGTCTTCGACCGGCTCACTAGTACGACGGCCTCTGTCAACGGGTCGCCCACTACCAAGCCAACAGCCTCTGTCTTTGCGAGGCTGGATCAAAACTCTGAAGGGCCCACTAAGAAGCCCAAGAACTCTAAAATGGCCGTCCCAAGGAGGGCAACGACCGCTGCTCCAGAAGTCTTCAAGACGGCTTCCCCTGTCAAAGAATCAGTCTTTTCAAGACTAACGATTCCTGCTCCTGACCCTGCTCAAGGATCTGTCTTCGACAGGTTGAATATCATCCCTCAAAAGACAATTTCAGTCTTTAAGAGGTTAACACCGGCAGCGCCTCATTCAGACGGGGGGAAAAAGAAGCTATCTCTATCTCCGAGCCAGTCCCAACGGCTCATCGTGCTCGACGTCGCCATTGGCGACGAGTGAGGAAGGCAGGGGGCAACTCCCCTTCAGGGCTAACTCCACCTGCACCAGTGGTGGAGGGCAACACTGCTGTTCCAACAGGGAACAGCTTTGAATTGCTGAGGAGGGTACGTAAGAACTCTCCAACCGCCACATTGAAAAGATCTCCTCCACCTGCGAAGAGAGTTACAGAGACGAAGCAGGAACAGCCCCCTCAATGGCTGTCTTCAAAAATTTATAAAGTTTGGCGGAGGGTTCAAGACTCCGTGATTGACCCAGAGCACTCTCGTCAACAGAAAAAGGCAAAGGTGCAAAAGGAAAAGGACTGTCCTATTAAACAACAGAGGACAACAATCACCAGGGTGCCCACTGCAACGGCCACTTCAACTTCAACGGCCCACAAAAGAACGAGGCCAGAGAAAATCCCCGCGCCAGCGGCAAATATTAAAAATGGTGAACCTAAATGCCCTAAGTCTGGGGGCATAACAGTGCATACAGTATACATGGCGTCGGGAAAAGAAGACAGCCGCATATTAACAGGTCATAGACCGCACACGCGGTCAGTAACCAAGGCGCAGGAGCAGCAACAGAAGCTCCAAGAGATGATGAATGCTATGGACGCACTTACCGGGCCAAAAGAAAACCCTGAAACGTCCTCGGATGAACGCCAAGAGGAAGAAACCGACGCCGAATTCCTTCGTCGAATATTGGAAAAGAAGGACAAAGAGGCTGCTGAACAAGCAGCCAACATACAGCGTATGGGCCTCCTCTTCCAAGACATGATCGGGATGATGATACAAACGGATCCACCTGCTGAAGATCCCCCGATCATCCTTGAAGATGATAGGGGAGAAACGTCGAATCCTCCTCCGGCTCGGTCAACAGCCAAAGAGGAGGAAATTTCTAAAGCCGACCTGGACGAATATATAGCTCAGCAGATCCGGGTCCATCAAGCGACAGAAGCAGCTGGACAGGTCGTAAAAACAGGACGACCGTATCCGGGTTGGTACGACCAGATCAAGTACCCGCCAGGATATACGATACCAAAATTCCATGTGTATAAGGGGACTGGCAATCCTCACCAGCACGTTGCCCAGTTCAGAGCGCTTTGTGGCAACACTGGCGGTGATGATAAATTGATGCTCCGTCAGTTCGTTGGCAGCTTGTCAGATACGGCGTTCGAGTGGTATTCTGAACTACCGAACGACTCTATCAAGACCTTTGCTGAGATGGAACCGTTGTTTACCCAACGTTTCGCGAGTGCCAGCGAGCGTACCCTGATAACGGCATTGATTAATGCCAGGGTAAAGCCGGGCGAGACATGGGTCCAGTATGCTATACGATGGCGTAATTTATGGTCAAAATGCGAGCAGCGTATAGAAGAAGCTCCTACGGTGGAAATGTTTGTGGGAACCCTCGATCCGCAAGCAACCATTTCGCAATTTATGATGTTCTTCAAGCCCACCACCTTCTAGGCGCTAATTGACAAGCTAGCGCAAATGGATCAAATGGGCCATAAAGCTCCTCTTCCAAAGCCGGACTCCCGAAATGAGAAGGGAAAGGGGAAAGCGATCGTTGTCGCTAATGCTCAGCAACAGCCGAACAACCCAAAGCCGGTCGTTCGTCAAAATAATATGCGCCCGTACGTACCCCTGGAGGATAGGATGGGGCATTCTTACTCGTTCCCCCGAGATAAGACAAGAAGGTTATTCGAGCTGGCGTTGCGCAACCGACTCATAAACCTGCCGGATCCAAAACACCCATCGCAACCAAGTGACGTCAATGAGCCCAACTACTGTCCTTATCATCGGGTACTGGGTCACCCGATCGAGGATTGCTACGTCTTCAAGAATTGGCTTGAAGACCAGTACCGACAGGGCAAGTTTGCATTGTCCGACAAATGGAAGGTGAATCCACCGCAGCCCCACACCTCTAAGGGAATGAATATGCCGGGGGCAACATGCTCTGTTGTTGAAGAAGCTCCTTGGGAGGTTGTATTATCAGCCAAAACGAAGAGGATGCTAAATGATCTTCAAACATGCCCGGCAATCAAATGGGAGAACCCGTTGGAGCCGCAAATCATTGAAGGGATGTTGAAGTCTCGTTCAACTCAAAAGATCGATGGAGGTGGCCCAAGCATCCATAACCAGCCGTCAAAATCTTTAAAGAAGAAGAAAAAGAAATCAAAGAAGCCCGTGAAGCCTGGCGACGAGCACACGGACTTACAAAAACAAATTGACGCGCTGGAGGAATACAACCAGAAGGCACGGACTCCCATTACGTTCCAAGAGTTTCTCAACCACGTCTTTCAAGAGGAAGATGAGGGAGATAGTTCGTCGGATGAATCCGAGGAATATGTGGCAAGCTGTCATGTGATTTCTCATTCGTTCGTAGACAATGAGGAGACTCCTTGTACTGAAAAGCTAGGGGCAGATCCTGAACCAAAAATTCTGGGGCCATCGGATGAAGTGATTAATGCATTCCTCAACGAAGCGTTCTTAAAAAGTAAAGTTGATCGGGAGCGCAAGACGATTATATTCGAAAGAGCAAAACGCCAGCGCCTTGACAAAAAAATTAAGATACTCCCGCTGGAGCAAAGTGCACTCACGGCGGATAAAAGCAAATTCAAGATGAGGAAGAGGTTTGCTAAAGCCGTGTCAATGGGTATGAAGCTACCATCCTCTGAGGAAAGCGTTAATGGTGAAGTGGAAATGCACCCCTCCTATTGCTTGTATCATCGGAAGATTTCGCACCCCACTGAAGAGTGCAATGCTTTCGATAGGTGGTGGCAAGGATATGTTGCTCACCGGCAGCATTTTAAGCGGGAAAAGCGCAAGACCCGCCGAGAATAGAACGGTACGACCAAAGGGCTTAACAGAACTACCTGCAATTATCACATGGTCAACGCTGAGGGATCACAAGTGCTCACATTCGGGAGCGATTCTGATGAAGAGCTGAAACTTGCCCCTCTCTTTAAAGAATCCACTTCGGGAAAAGAAGAAGAGCCGAAGGTTTGTGAAAATATTCGGCTGCAGAATCGGACGCTGCCTGAAAAGAACCTCCGACCCTCAAACAGAAAAGATAAAGGGAAAGAAAAGGCCTCTGAAAATATCATCTTAGATGACCAAGTTCTGGAGGAGCTAAGCGCCAACAACCCACCGAAGAAGAATAAGGTGGATTACAACGTCTTAGCACATCTGAGAAAGCTGCCCTCACAGCTCAGCATTCTTGACGCCCTTTTGCTATCAAAAGAGGCGAGAGATTTGTTGATTAACGCACTCCAAGATCCGGAACATTTCTAAGCACGCCTGGCCGAGGAAAAGATGAAGGATGAATTGGAGGAAGTGCACACGGCCGATGTCACTTTCGGCGATGAGGACCTTCTCCTTGGGATGCGCGAACACAATCGCCCCCTCTACTTCTCAGGATACTGCCATGATATAAAGATAGGCAAAATCCTGATCGATAACGGATCGTCTGTTAATCTCCTCAATGTGCGGGTGTTAAAGGAAATTTGCATGAGCGTCCAACACCTCCCAGTCATCAAAGACTCTTGGATCTGTGATACTGACGCTACGCTTCGGGCTGCTCGTCACAGACATTAAATTCCACGTCATAGAAGCCAAAACGTGCTACAACGCTCTGCTCGGCCGACCATGGTTACACGAGTACAACATCATCCCTTCTACACAGCATCAGTGTATGAAATATTTTAGGGATGGTCTCGAGTATACCGTGACGGGAGAACTGAATCCGTTTTCCGTGAACGAAGTTCGCAAATATGAAGATGCCAGATACTTCTTACCGAGCTTCGAAGACACGGAAAGGTGTCACAAGCCGGAGAATAAAACTAATGCTACCATCCCTGTCTTCGGCAGTGATACCGAGGAGGAGGAGGAGATAGTTTGCTCAGGTCCGTCCCAATACAACAAGCCGGAACCATCTTCTCCTATATTGACCTTTGGCAGTGATTCGGAAGATGAGGTCCATGCTGTGTTCTCTACTCGACCTTCAATACGAACTTCCGCTAATGAAGAGCAAAGTCTGCAAGTCGCCATGGTGCCGCTTAAACATTATAAAGAACTGGATGCACTCGATACCGACAGTATAGAGGAGCTGCAGACGTTCTATATCCCTCCCAGGCGAGAAGGCGAGAAGGAAATTCTATTGTACCGCTCTGAAGAAAACAAAGTGGAGAAAGAAATCTGGCACGGTGCGGATCCAACGCTGGACAAGCTTCAACCCATCCGTCTACCTAGATATTATACAGAAGGCTTGAAGAAACTGTTGAAGCGCTAAAGGATACCTTTCAAACAGACTATTCGAAAGGCCAGATTCTATGACAGGGTCTGGAACGTCCCCGGAACTCAGCACAAGCTGCCTAGTGGGAGGATGAAAACGATCGGGCTCGGATACATTCGCTCCAAGAAACGAGAACTGCTCCACGACTATTACGTTGTGCACGACTTCAATGAAGAATAAGATGCACAACGGGAGGACAATAATCCCGAACCAGTAAAAGTTCCTGATAGAAAAATGCACAGTCCATCGTTTGAAGAACAAATGGACAGGCTTATAAGGGAAGCTGGTCAAAAAGTCCGAGATGATCATAATCGCGAAATGGCAATCTATGAGAAAGCCAAAACGCAACGCCTCCTTCAGCAGGCCGTGAAAGACGAAAACGCCGCCCCATATCAACCTGTTATAAAGAGGGTTCGACGCAGAGGCAGAAACAAGTCGAAAGGCCAAAAGAGCGTTCAACAGCAACAAAGTGGGGCTAAGAAGCCACGCAAACGGGAGTCGAGCGTTATTGAGCTATCCCTCATGAAGAAAATGGGTCGAGCGTACTCGTTTCCTCGAGACAAAACGAGGAAGATTCTTGATCTTGTTCTAAAACATCAAATGCTTACACTGCCGGAGTCTAAAAACCCCGAACGAGCGGGTGAAGTCTCTGACCCAAATTATTGCTCTTACCATCGAGTAAGAGGGCATCCTCTCGAAGACTGCTTCACCTTTAAGAATTGGGTTGAAGGACAGTATCAGCTTGGCAAGTTCGCTCTGTCTGACAAGTGGAAGGTAGCGCCGCCACAGAGACATGAACCCAAGGTCACGAAAGAAGAACCAGTTCCACATTGGGATTGGAAGCGAATTCGTACTTGTCACGTGATAACGATATCAAAAGAAGAGCCCGAGGACATGGATGACCTTCCCTGGTGCTTCGAAAACAGCAACGACGAGGTAATCTCAGAATTTCCGCCAGCCCCGAAAGAACTGGAGGATGGAATACATACCACCGCAGATAACCTCAAGAAAATCGAGTTGGGGATGGCTGATGACCCACGGCCGACGTATGTCAGTGAGCTTCTTTCTGAAGAAAGGGCGACTGCATTAAAAGACGTCCTTGTACAGCACAAAGATTGCTTCGCGTGGAACTATTCCGAGATGCCAGGACTAGATCCAGAAGTTGCCATGCACAAATTGGCGATATCTCCGGACGTCAAGCCGGTCAAACAGGCACCAAGAAGAATGCGGCTCGAGCTTGAGATGAGTATCAATGCTGAGGTCAAGAAGCTGATCGACTCTGGCTTCATCCAGGAGGTTCAATACCCTGAATGGATCGCTAACATCGTCCCGGTGATGAAGAAAAATGGGACGGTGCGCATATGCGTAGACTTTCGGGATCTCAATAAAGCCTTCCCGAAAGATGATTTCCCGGTACCAGTCACCGAACTGATGATAGACAATACATCCACTCATGAAGTTTTCTCCTTCATGGACGGCTCATCAGGGTATAATCAAATAAAGATGCATCCCGAAGACCAGAAACACACCGCCTTCAGGACCCCTCTAGGGATATTTTGTTACAAGGTGATGCCCTTCGGTTTAAAGAACGCCGGTGCTACTTATCAGAGGGCCATGACGAAGATCTTCGATGACCTTATATATGAAATCGTCGAGTGCTATATCGACGATCTCGTGGTTAAGAGCAAATCGTATGAGGAACATCTCGAGCATCTAAAGACTGTATTTCGACGCCTTCGACAATACAACTTAAAGATGAACCCTCTCAAGTGTGCATTCAGAGTTTCTTCAGGCAAATTCCTGGGATTCATCGTCCGACACAGAGGTATCGAAATAGATCCGTCCAAGATCAAGGCGATTATGGAAATGCCTCCGCCGAGAACTCTTAAACAGCTGCGGTCTCTCCAAGGAAAGCTCGCATATATTCAGAGATTTATAGCCAACCTTTCTAGCAAGTGTCGCCCTTACAGTCACCTGATGAAGAAGGGAACTCCATTCGTCTGGGATCAAAAATGCCAGGGCGCGCTGGATGAGATCAAGCAGTACCTACAGAACCCGCCAGTGTTGGCTGCTCCGGTCAAGGGAAAGCCCCTCATTCTTTATACAACCGCCCTCGAAGGTTCTTTAGGTGCATTATGGGCGCAAGAGAATGATCAGGGGAAAGAAAGAGCACTCTACTACTTAAGTCGAGTTCTTCTAGGGGCAGAAAGCAACTACTCTCCCATTGAAAAACACTGCCTGGCGTTGATCTTCGCGACAACAAAGCTCAGGCACTACGCATTGGCACATGAGGTTCGTCTCAGATCGAAGGTGGACCCCCTTAAATATTTGATGTCAAAGGCCATATTGACGGGGCGACTCGCTAAATGGGCCCTGCTCCTGATGGAATTCTCGATAACATATCAACCTCTTAAGGCAGTCAAAGGCCAGGCCATCGCCGACTTCCTCGCTGAGCATCCGATACCCGCCGATTCGCCTTTAAATTGCGATCTTCCAAACGAACATGCGTTTGACGCGATCGACGGTAGTGATACCCAATGGGAACTTTATTTCGATGGAGCATCTTCCCTGAAGAAGCGCAGACAAAACGCCCTTATAATCAAATCGGGGGTAGGCCTCATCTTCGTGACTCCACAAGGAGGGATAATGCGCTTCTCTTTCTCCTTAACAGAGCCGAGGAAAAATAACGAAGCCGAATACGAAGTTTTGATAGCAGGCCTCGAGATCGCCATTGACATGGGAATTGAAAACTCCTCATATACGGAGATTCTCAACTGGTCGTTAGTCAAGTAAACGGCGACTACCAAACGTGCAAACCGGAGTTGGTGAAGTACGGTGAAAAGGTGCAACAACTGTTGACCCAAATTCCCTCCTATACTTTGGAAAGCATACCGCGCGCGGAAAACAGCATAGCAGACGCGTTGGCCAAACTTGCTAAAGAACTGGCTGACGAGAACCTCGATGACGTTAGAATCGTGGTACAAAGCCGTCGGGTGCTTGCCCCAGTAGAAATATCTCCAGACTCATCCGAAGAGAAGGCAGCGACAGAACAGACGACCTTGCAAATAGAAGACCGGGAAAAGGCTGAGGATTGGAGGGAAGTCTTCATAGACTACTTTAAGTCCCACCGAATGCCTGAAGAAGCGTCCACAAGACATCAGCTCATGAAACGAGCTCTGTCTTTCGCCTTCGTCAATGATACTCTATACAAGAGGTCATTCGATTCTCTGTGGCTGAGATGCCTAGGACCTGACGAAGCAGAAAGAGTCGTTCAGGAAGTTCATGACGGACTCTGTGGTTCTCACCAAGCGGGCCCAAAGATGAAGTTGAAGATAAAACGGATGGGCTACTACTGGCCCACGATGATTCAGGACTGCCTCGAATATGCGAAGCAATGTCACTCATGCCAAATCCATGGGGACTTCATCCACCAACATCCAAATCCATTACATCCAACGGTGGCTAGCTGGTCGTTCGAGATGTGGGGAACTGACATAGTCGGCCCCATCGAACCAGCATCGTCTAGAGGACATCGTTTTATCCTGGCGACGACTGATTACTTCTCCAAATGGGCAGAAGCAGTACTGTTGAGGGAAGTGAAGACGGAGAATATCCTCCATTTCTTCAAGACGCACGTCATATATCGGTTTGGAACGCCAAGATGGATCATCTCCGATAACGGGCCAGCCTACAGAAGCCACAATATCAGTTGCTTCCCACAGCAGCATAATATAGACCGGAGATATTCTTCAGTTTACAATCCGCGAGCTAATGGTCTAGCTGAAGCCTTCAACAAGACCCTGACAAAGATCATGAAGAAAACGGTGTCCCGAAATAAGAAAGACTGGCACGAGAGACTGCAAGAGGCTCTCTGGGCGTATCGAACTACATTCAAGACAGCCACGAACACAACGCCGTACGCGTTGGTATTCGGTACGGAAGCAGTACTCCCCCTCGAGAAAGAGCTACCCTCTTTACGAGTGGCAGTCCACTACAAGCTGACGAATGAAGAAAACGATCACCTTCGGCTTGAGGAGCTTGATGCCCTTGAATAAACACGGCTAATAGCGCAACAAAATCTGGAGGCTTAAAAAGCAAAGATGACTCGCTCATATGAAAGATTGACCCGACCGAGGACATTTCGCCAAGGCGAACTCGTGCTAGTGGTCAAAAGGCCTATGATCCCCAATCGTGCCAAGCGGGGAAAATTCGAGCCAAACTATGAAGGCCCGTACATCGTAGACAAGGTCTACCATGGTGGAGCCTATCTACTCATGGATATGCACGGTGAAAGGCCTTTCAGGCCAATAAACGCTCGCTTCCTAAATAAATACTACGCTTAATGAGCCACAGCCTAGGTCAATGATAGAGGACGACGACTATGTCCGCTCGCTATCTTCCTAAGCTCAAGCTTTCTAAGCAGTAGCCAGCCTTCTCCATGATGGACCGAAACGTCCTTAAACTAATGACGGACCGAGATGTCCTTAAACTAATAGTGGACCGAAATGTCCTTAAACTACTACCGCAACATCCTTAGGCTGACGAGATAAAAAAATAAAAATAAAATAAAAAAAATAATATAATAAATAAAAACGGTATGTCCATAAGCAAAAAGGGCATGGATGAAAACCCGAAAGGGCTCCGTGAGTAAAAACAGCAGGGCTACCGGCTAGTGTTCGTGAAAACCCGAAAGGGCGCGACCTTATAAAAAAAAAAGAAGAAGAAAATAAAAAGAATTAAAAAAACGGTATGTCCATAAGAAAAATGGGTACGGATGAAATCCCGAAAGGGCTCCGTGAGTAAAAACAGCAGGACTATCGGCGAGTGTTTGTGAAAACCCGAAAGGGCACAACCTCGTTAAAATACACTTATAGGATCCTCTCGCCCTTGTAAGGAGAAACCACCCGCGTGAGATCCTTATGACTCACAAGGGAGCAACACACTTAGGGATCCCCACGATTCCTAAGGAGATTATACACTTGCGAGATCCTCACGACTCGTAAGGAGAACTCTCTTATGGGACCCTCACGGCTCATAAGATTTGAAAATCTTAAGTTACAGAGACCTCAACCTGTGCTTAAGCAACCCCCACAACTTCCGATATTGCCCTACAAGTGGCTCAGCACTGACCCTTGTATACAATCCACGAGCGCGAATAAACATTTCCCTAATCAAGTCCCATCCGTGACTGGGGATATGTTCGCATGACCCTTATAAGTCCTCTCGATTTACAAGGAGAAAACCCTCCTGTAGGATCCTTACGACTTACAGAGGAACATACACTTAGGAATCCTCACGATTCCTAAGGAGAAAATACACCTACAAGATCCTCACGACTTGTAGGGAGAAATACCTTTGTGAGACCCTTACGGCTCATGAAGTCAAAATCCTTAGTCAACAGGATCCTAACCCTGTTCGCTAAGCCACCCTTATTCGACATCGACAGAGGCAGATGATGATTCGCTCCTGGCAATATCCCAGTTGTAGCGGTGCTGATGCCGAAATCGATGTCTAAATTTAGATTTAAGGCGAAAAGCCAGTAAGCCGCACATGCATACGAAATAGCCGAAATGATGGGGCAACTTGCAATAAAAAGCAGCAAGTAAAAACGTATGCACAGGAAATAGCCGAAATGATGGGGCAAATCGCAATAAAAAAAACAGCGAGTAAAAATAAAATAAATAGCCGAAATGATGGGGCAACTCGCAATAAAAAAACAGCGAGCAAAAATAAAATAAATAGCCGAAATGATTGGGCAACTCGCAATAAAAAGCAGCGAGCAAAAATAAAATAAACAGCCGAAATGATTGGGCACCGCGAAAAATAGCCGAAATGATTGGGCAATCGCGACCTTCGCGATATAAAAGCTGAAATGATAGAGCATCGCGGAAATAAAATAAAAAATGATGATAAAACTTTGGCCCTACAGTTAAGATCACATCGATCCATGTATACAATCCAAGGGCGCAAACGAAGAGGGAACCATACTTTCCCAACAGGCTTCGCCAGAAAACGAAGTCAAATCTCAACAGTTCATCCCAACTCCGAAGAAACCAGTGTCTTCAGCAAATTCCTCGACTCAGGGAAACAAACAATCCTTGACGAGAGCCTCCTGATCCGTGTCGACTCGCAGAGCAACCAGTGCCTCCATGGGAAATTCTCGGCCCGTTTCAATTCAAGGAAACAAATAATCCTTGGCGCTAGGGAAACAAATAATCCTTAGCAAATTCCTTAACTCAGGGAAACAAACAATCCTTGACGAGAGCCTCCTGATCCTCGTCGACTCGTAGAGCAACCAGTATCTCCGTGGGAAATTCTCGACCCGTTTCAACTCCAAGGAAACAAATAATCCTTGGTGCTAGGGAAACAAATAATCCTTAGCAAATTCCTCAACTCAGGGAAACAAATAATCCTTGACGAGAGCCTCCTGATCCGCATCGACTCGCAGAGCAACCAGTGCCTCCGTGGGAAATTCTCGGCCCGTTTCAACTCCAAGGAAACAAACAATCCTTGACGCTAGGGAAACAAATAATCCTTAGCAAATTCCTCAACTCAGGGAAACAAATAATCCTTGACGAGAGCCTCCTGATCCGCATCGACTCGCAGAGCAACCAGTGCCTCCGTGGGAAATTCTCGGCCCGTTTCAACTCCAAGGAAACAAATAATCCTAGGCGCTAGGGAAACAAATAATCCTTAGCAAATTCCTCAACTCAGGGAAACAAACAATCCTTGACGAGAGCCTCCTGATCCGCGTCGACTCGCAGAGCAACCAGTACCTTCGTGGGAAATTCTCGACCCGTTTCAACTCCAAGGAAACAAATAATCCTTGGCGCTAGAGAAACAAATAATCCTTAGCAAATTCCTCAACTCAGGGAAACAAATAATCATTGACGAGAGCCTCCTGATCCGCGTCGACTCGCAGAGCAACCAGTGCCTCCGTGGGAAATTCTCGGCCCGTTTCAACTCTAAGGAAACAAATAATCCTTGGCGCTTGGGAAACAAATAATCCTTAGCAAATTCTTCAACTCAGGGAAACAAATAATCCTTGACGAGAGCCTCCTGATCCGCGTCGACTCGCAGAGCAACCAGTGCCTCCTTGGGAAATTCTCGGCCCGTTTCAACTCCAAGGAAACAAATAATCCTTGGCGCTAGGGAAACAAATAATCCTTAGCAAATTCCTCAACTCAGGGAAACAAATAATCCTTGACAAGAGCCTCCTGATCCGCGTCGACTCGCAGAGCAACCAGTGCCTCCGTGGGAAATTCTCGGCCCGTTTCAACTCAAAGGAAACAAATAATCTTTGGCGCTAGGGAAACAAATAATCCTTAGCAAATTCCTCAACTCAGGAAAACAAATAATCCTTGACGAGAGCCTCCTGATCCGCGTCGACTCGCAGAGCAACCAGTGCCTCCGTGGGAAATTCTCGGCCCGTTTCAACTCCAAGGAAACAAATAATCCTTGGCGCTAGGGAAACAAATAATCCTTAGCAAATTCCTCAACTCAGGGAAACAAATAATCCTTGACGAGAGCCTCCTGATCCGCGTCGACTCGCAGAGCAACCAGTGCCTCCATGGGAAATTCTCGGCCGTTTCAACTCCAAGGAAACAAATAATCCTTGGCGCTAGGGAAACAAATAATCCTTAGCAAATTCCTCAACTCAAGGAAACAAACAATCCTTGACGAGAGCCTCCTGATTCGCGTCGGCTCGCAGAGAAACCAGTGTCTCCGTGGGAACCTCCCGATTCGTCTCAACTTGCAAGATGAAGCCTCAGGCAGCAGGGATAAAAAAAAAACTTGCTTCTTGAACAGTGGGACCCTGCAAGTCGATCTAAAACGGTCTCTTGCATACTATTCACGGGTCTCACTCTCCAAAGTCGAGTTTCGACAAGGAGGGAAACAACCACTTACGGGTCCTCTCGACTCGTAAGAGGGAAAAATTCTCTTATAGGATCCTTACGACTTATAAGAGAAAACCACACTTAGGAATCCCCACGATTCCTAAGGAGAAAAACCCCCCTACGAGATCCTCTCGATCCATAGGGAGAAAAGTCTCTATGAGACCCTCACGGCTCATAGAGTTGAAAAGTCTTAGGCGGCAGATCTGAACCTGCGGCCTAAGCCATCACTATCTCGTGAAGAAACCAAGATGCTTACTCTATTATCTGCTAATTGTGAGCGTATGCTGATAATAAGAGAGTGACAGAAAGAACATCCGATTTACATTTGATCAAGCGTTTAAGACATACTCATTCATGCATGTGCAAACGGTTCAGAACGAGGAATAAGACAAGCTGAAATGGAAATTTTCTATTCATATCATAAAAAGGGGTTCTTAAAATCACGGAGAAATAAATAATAACATTATCAAAATGTTTACAAAGGTATAACCTCGGATCCGGGGTACGGATTGAGGAATTCAAAAGTAAGGCCATCCAGAGTTCTCCTGGCCTTTCTGATGATTCTTGTGTGCAGCCGCTCGCGCTCCTGTGTGTCAAGGTCTTCGGCAAGGCCCCCTATCCTTTGATAAGCAGCGATTATCGTCGTCTGCTGGAAGACTTGATGTAGGATGTCGATGAGGTTGTCCCGCCGTTTCTTCGAGATCAGCCCTGTCAGGTACACTGAATGCACCCTGTCTTCGGCATCATCCAGCGCATTGAGCTGTAGGGCCTCGTGAAAACCCCGGAAGTGCTCTCCATATTGCTCCCAGCACGACCTTCAAAAGAGCTGAACGACGAGGAAGCAGCCAACCACCACTTGCGTTAAGGCGACCCATGACCTCCGCACACTGGGCGTCCGTAAACTCCTGGTTTTGATGACGGCCCTGTGCGCGGATATCGTCGTAAGTGATGAACTCGTGCAAACTATATAGACGCACTGCCATTATGCCTGGAGGAAATACCACAGGAAGATTAGCGATAAAAATATATATATATATATACACAGAGAGTTGAATTCCTCGATAGCAGTGCTCTGCAAACAGGAGTGATTACCAAAATCCTAATAAGGGGAAATTAAATAAATTTCCCGAGAACTCTCAGATCGTTACTATTAAAAGATGATATAATCCATTAGATACAAGACTCCATTTTTAGTTTTCATTATCCATATTCAAACTCTTAAGAGTACATCATTTTCTTAGATCAAAGATCTATGTTTTGCCAAAGATGCAAGGGTCTGTTCATGGGTTAAGAAACCCTAAAACAGATTCTTAAGAGCAAGGCTCTATTTGGTGAAACCCCAAAGGGTTTCTCTTTAGATCAAAAATCTATGAGAGCAAAGCTCTATTAATTAAAATTTATTTAATTCAAGATTAATTCTTACCTAAATAGTTTCTTTTAAAAGAAAATCTAACCCAGGGAGTTCTTGAAGGCAAGAGCAAAGCTCTGAAGTTTTTGAAAGTAAAAGTCTTGAAGATGAAAATCATCTAAGGACCAAAGGTCCTATTTATAGGCATCAAATGCCCTTTCAACTTCCAAGAAATGCCGTGATGGTTGGAATTCTGCCATCGCTGCGCTCACGCTTGGAAGGCCACGTAAGCGCAACAGTGGGGGGGGGCATTTATTCACCCCAATCAGAGCAAAGCTCTGTTCAAATTCCAAGGCGGGAAATGAAGCAGCGCTTCTGCTTCCCCTAATCAGAGCAAAGCTCTGTTTAGAAATTTAAGAGTCAAAATTGAAGCAATGCTTCGAATCTTGCGCTGCGCGCCACGTGACTAACACAGACGCGCTGGCGCAATTACGCTGCGCGTTGCGCTGCTCGCCACGTGTTTAACACTGGTGCACTAACGCAAGTGCGCTGCGCTCTGCGCTGTGCGCCACGTGTCGAGCGCGAGTGCGCTAGCGCAAGGCGTGCTGTGCGCCACGTGTCATAACACGAATGCGCCAGTGCTAGCGCAATTGCGCTGCACACCCCAAGTTAGAGCAAAGCTATGTTGCCAAGTTTGAAAAGCGAAGCAACGCTTCATGATTATGCAGCGCATAAATATCTCACAAAGGAATAATAAAGAATTAAAAAAAATTACAGAACACTTAACAGGTAATAGAATACCGAATTAAAACATCTTTTTTTTATTGTTGTTGTTATTACATTTAAAAAAGATCACCGAATACGGGATCGGAAAGACAAGGGTTTGCAAAAAGAAAGAGAAGACTATTCAGCTTCCTTTCCGTCTTCTCCATCATGTCGAAACGGCGATCCTCCCGAGAGGTAGCCATCCAATGGTTGACGCCACACTCCTCAAAAAAAGTGGTGATGACAACCCGACGAGCCCGTATTTGGCTCAGCAAGTGGAAAGAGCTGTCCCTCAGGGCTTTGGTGATCAAGTGCGCTTCGAGAAAGCACTCGATCTTATCCTCGGCGGCATCCAGCATTGCCGAGGACATCTCTGCTGGAGGAGGGGGAACGTCGGTGAGCACCGAAGCAAGGATCATCCGAAGCCAAATAGAATGCGGAGGGAGAGGAGCCCCCACACGAGTCAAAAGCTCGTGCATTGCGGCATCGCATTGCTCATCCGAGAGAGAAGGGTCCACCAGGCGCGCAGCAAAACGGAGAACGATGTCCCGGATCGGCACCTCCCATGGTTGTCGGCGGGCATGGGGGCGGTTACAAGCCATGATCGAAGAAGTTCTCTGAAGATGAGAGAAGAAAAAGCTCGACCTTGAGTTATATATATAGACCCAAGCACAGAAAATTCTGTGCACAATGGAATTATTTCCAAGGCCCGGGAAATCAAATTTTTGGAAATACAAGTTTGACTTGAAAAAAGGAGATGAAAAGATATCTCAAAGTAAAGCGACGCTTCCGATTTCCCTAATCAGAGAAAGGCTCTACCTTGAAAATCTAAGTTTTAATAAATGAAGCAACGCTTCAGATCCCTTGCGCTGAGCGCAGGACGCCACGTGTCTGGCGCAGATGCCTCAGCGCAGCGCCCAAGGCAGAGCACCCAATCAGAGCAAAGCTCTGTTTAAAGCAAAATTAAAGGAAGCAACGCTTCAGTTACGCCTGCGCTTTGCGCTGCGCGACACGTGTCAGCGCAGATGCGCTAGCGCAGTTGCGCTACGCTGTGCGCTGCGCGATACGTGTCAGCGCAGAGGCGCTAGCGCAGTTGCGCTACTCGGTGCGCTGCGTGACACGTGTCACGCGCTGGGGTATTTGCGCCAAACAGAATAAAGATTTTAAAGAAGTCTTTCTGTTCTTGTTAAAACAAGAAGATTTTCTTCTGTAAAACAGAAGCCCTTGGATCAAAGATCCAACGGTGGGGAAAATTCCCCAAATCACTCAGAGAAAAATCTCTTTAACAAAATTAACTAATTTATGGGCACTATAAAAAGGACCCTAAGCCTCAATTGAAAGGCATGAACATTTTTTATTGAGAACTCTGAAGAATTGAAGAGAATTCCTCAAGAAAAAAAAGGTAAAAACCTTTAAAAAAAAGAGAAATTTCTTCTAATAAGATCATTGATCTAAGAACAAGATCAATGATCTTCACATAATAAACAGTGCTTTGCACTTCTGATGAACCACTGGTTCTTTAAAACAAGGAAAAAACAAAATAAAGAACAGTGCTTTGCACTTTTTATGAACCTTTGGTTCCTGAAATAAGAAAAAACTTATTTTTTCTTTGATCTAAATTTGATCAAGAAATCAAATAGTGTTTTGCACTTCTTTTAAGAACCATTGGTTCTTGAAGATTCTCAGATCGTAGTGCTTTGCACTTGCAAACGGTGTTGTTGCGCTCCTGGATTGGCGCAAGCCCCCAGAGCGCGCCACGTGTCAGCAGCGCAGGCGCAGCGCATTAGCGCAGCGCACTGCGCTTGCGTGACATATGTCAACACCACAAGCGCTTGCGCTCTCTGACTGGCGCAAAGCGCCTGATAAATGCAATGCATTTCTTAAAGGGCCAGGCCCAAATCAAAAAGAACTAGCGGGCCTAATTAAATTGCAAAGCAATGAAAGGGCAGAGCCCAAATAAAATTGATGCCCTGCATCATTCATAAATGGGCAGAGCCCAAGATAAATTGATGCTTTGCATCCTTTATGGGCAGAGCTCAAATCAAAATACAATGCTGAACATTTTTCAACTGGACTTAGCCCAATTTTAGCCGTAAGTCCTCAAATTAAATTAACTGAGCAAGATTGCTCCACTAAATCAATTTACCTCCGGTTCGAGGGTACATCTCCGAACTCCTCTGACATCTATCATTGTAATCCCTCAACGACGTCAGAGAGGTGACGGGTCCCAACAACCACACATGAATATGGACTGCGGGGTCCTTAAACACGTGGACCGAAACGTCCCTAAACTAATATTGGACCGAAACGTCCCTAAACTAATGTTGGACCGAAACGTCCTTAAACTAATATTTGCCCCAAAATGGGAATGTCGGACCGAAACGTCCCTAAACTAATATTGGACCACCACGTCCCTAAACTGGCGATGGAGCACCACGTCCCTAAACTGGAACAATAGAGCCTCCAAATGCTCTTTTGTTGGATCTAAACGGTCCCGTCTAAGTTGATCTTAGCCCCAAATACGGCTAACGTATCCTTAAACATTTAAATGGACGATAAAACTTCAAATCAGCTTTGGTTCAAAGGTACATCTCTGAACTCCTCTGACACCTATCGTTGTAATCCTTCAACGACGTCAGAGAGGTGATGAATCCTGACGACCATATATATTAAATCGATCACCACGTCAAGTTGATCTTAGTCCAAAACAGGACTAACGTATCCCTGACGAACGTTTAAGTTGATCTTAGTATCAATACGACTAACGTATCCTTAAACTAAAAAAACCAAACCCAAATCTAAGTAAATACGGATTTGGACTAATCCACGTCCTGCGGGCGACGGCATTACTCAGTCTCCGTATACAATCCACGGGCAACCACAAACACACACGACACGAAGTGAAATTCTGGAGAAGGAGAAAGTAGTTACCGTGATGCGGTAGCGTAATTAACTGCAGGGGCTTGCGCCTGCAGGGAAGAGCGTCCCCACAATCAAAAACCCCTCAATTGAGGGGGAATCTGACGAAGTCTGCAACATCGGCCGCATCCATCTAAACCTTCGATACACAGTGCCATAAATCAACTTGGCATCTTCGGAGAGGTAGACGGATAGAACCAAATAGCATCTGCCCCGAATCTCAGGCGAGACGCAAAGTCTAGGCCGCCATTCGGAGGGGAACAAGGGCTATTTCTGAGATTTACTGCCAAGTGTTATCAGTAGTTTCTCGACCCATTATGAGCCTCACATCGGCATGACTTATCAAGCAATTGGGGTCTGATGTTTACCACCCCCAGGCGAGATATGCGACATATCAGACGAAGAGACCGGACTGTACGGTAATGTTACTGATTAGATTCGCAGGAGTATGAGCAAGCTTTCTTGTTGATCTTCTAATCGCTCAATACCCGGATGGTCGTTACATTTAGCAGACCGCTTGCGGCTTATGGGTGTTTGATATGATCATCACATACTGTCGGCGTATTGACGAGTCTTTAAAGTCCTACACAGAGGTTTCCTGGTTCAAGCGAAACGAAGTAGGTGCACATATGTGATATGTGCGGGACCGAGATTAATACTGTATGTGATACTGTATTCTATTCTCATGATTTCTGTTATCGATCGGTTATATGTGATATAGCCTGGTTATCGAATCAAATGTTGATTCGATAAGTTGGTGCCTATGATATTAATCGGTTATATGAGATATAGCCGGATTATTAAATCAAGTGTTGATTTAATAATTTAATGTATAATTATATATTTGATATATTAACATACATTAACTAATATTTGCTCACTAAACTTTTCTTTTTCTCACTTGTGTGCATTAGTGTATATGTGATATATATTAATGTATATGTTTTTGTGTCATGTTTGATGCCACATGCTACATGGGTGTATGAGACTCACACCATACAAATAATAATGAAGGGTTTTTATTTATTTAAAATAAATCAAAATTGGTTGGAAATTGTCACATGGTTAAAGCTTGTAGATGCTTGTGGAACCATTGACCAAGTCCACTCCTTTTGTTTTACTTGTAAATATTTATTAACCTAACCATTATTGTAACCCATGATTTATTCTCTACATGGGTTAGTGTATGACTCTAACTCATCTATGGTTGCTATTCTCACCTCATGAGTTTTCATTTTCTCATCTTCATTTTATTTTGAACTTCTTCTTCCTCTTGAAAAAACTTTCTAGCTTTTGGAAAAGTGAGAAAATATTGTGAGAAAATTAAATCTAAAGTGAGCCCATTTCCTACTTCATCATCCTCTACTATATTAGCCATTTAGTTTAGGGTGTTTGCTTCACTAATCTACCATTAGTGAAGATGTAGCATGAGCTTGAGTCTCCTCGACGTAGATCATCTTCGGCCTCGAAGACTTCGAGCAAGCTTGTTCATTTCTTCATGTGAACCCTTTCTAGAGTTTGGATGTTCATTACTTGCAGCGAAGGGACTACTACACGGAGTATTAGAAGTGAAGGACCGGTCTACAAAGGTTGTATTCCGCATTCACTTAGATGTAAAGTTGTTTGCATGCTTATCGTCGGATTTTCTAGTTATGATTCTAGGGTTAGGGTTAGCTAGAACAGAAAATTATTGAAATTGGCATGGACGATACCTCCTGAAACCTTGATGCCGTGCTAGGAAACCCTGCAGACCATCCTAGCCTTAGGATATTTTTGATTCATCC
The DNA here is from genome assembly GCA_030015575.1 of Agapanthus africanus. NCBI lineage: Eukaryota > Viridiplantae > Streptophyta > Magnoliopsida > Asparagales > Amaryllidaceae > Agapanthus > Agapanthus africanus. The sequence goes on from CM057350.1 coordinate 114,373,224, forward strand.
TAATTGAACGATCGCCACCTCGATTCCGGGGAGCGGGAGGGTATCATAACGACCTTCCTGCACTTGGCTATTATTCGACTTACACTCGACGCGTGATCGTCACCTATAATGCCTGGCATAGACCTACGACCTAACACTCACTGGAGGAGAAGACTGACGAGCTAAAATACTCACGCAGAAAATATACATTTATGCAGAGGAAAATAAGCTCAAATTTATTTATATTTCAAATTTGTGCAAGGTATTTTAGGCTCCTCAGCCTTACAAAAAGGCCCGGAGGCTTACAAAATTTTAAAAAGAAAAACAAAAACTCCTAAGGGATGATAGCTCAGGTCGTGGGCTCCGCTGGGATTTCGCCCTGCTTGACACCGTCCTCGGGCCCGGGGCTTCGATCTCTTGGACTGCTTCGCCCCCTGCGACCACCTCGGCACCCACCCCCTGTAGCACGTCCTCAGAGAGCAGGTACTTAGCACGAAGCTCACCGTCGGCAAACTCTGGCATTGACGCCTTAACAACATCGAAGGCCTCATGCCAAACGATGACCGAGGCTTTGGTGAGATCGGTGTAGAACTGGTCAGACGCCTTATACCTCTCTACGGACTTCACCGCTCGGACCTCGGCAAGCTTCACCGCCTCGAGCACCCCCCGTGCATCCTTTCTGCCGGCATCCCTCGAGTTTCGAGGACGGCTATCTTTTCCTCCGCCTGCTGCAGATGAAGGCATAGATCCTCCTCCCACGAGGATGATTCTCCCGCCTTCTTCGTGGCCAGGGCTATCTCCTCGGATTCCATATTGATAATGAGGGCGCAGTAGTGGAGGACCTGAGGGAAGCAACATAAGGAGTTAGAAATGTTCAAACTGAGAAAAAAATACTTAAGAAAATTCTTAAAGGAAAACGGATATCGACCTGAACCGCCTCCTCAGCAATGGCTGCCACCTGGGCCTTCAGGGTCCCGCGGGGAATCTTGTCCCCAGCTGCTTGCCCCATGTCGGAGAGCAGGCTATCGGCGACGGAGAGTCCAGAGGGCACCCCGAAGCATAAGTCCCCCACCTGCACTGGAATTCCGGTGGAGGGTCCCCGGGAAATCGTCCTCTTGTGCCTTTTAAGGGGGACGTCGGCGGGCTCCTCCTCCTCCTCTGCTTCCTTCGCCCGGGATATCGGGTCCCACACGTGCTTCTGGCTCCCCTCCCCCGCGGCGTTCTTCCGGAGCTCGGGGCGCGGCGGATGGCTTTACCGGCTACGTTGGCCTCGAGGCCGAGCTTCCGCCCCCGGTTTTCTTTTGGGCCTTCGTGTTAGTTATATGTATGCCCTTGAGGCCATTGTTGTACATGATTGTATATTATAGTGGATGTTTGGACATATATAGAGAGAACTTTCTTGCGCGACATGATAGTATGTTATCTGGTTGCACTTTATCTTAACATGTATGCTTATGTATCTTTATACTGTCTCTATATTACATGTTGATAAAACCCTTAGGATGTGAACTTGACAACCAGGACTATGATATAGATCATACTAGTGGGGCCATGGTAGTCCACAAGTACATCCTTTAATTGTTCCTAGTCGAGGGAGTATCGAGACGGGGTATCGATATTCCAGTATAGACTAGTGTGTACGATTCTTGACCCTGTATGGGGCGATGGTTGATCCCACAACCATTGGTGTTTGACATCAGAGAATGTGCACCGGTGCTCATTAGAGAGTGGGTACACCGAACAGGACTCGCCGAGAACTCCTAGATGGTATTATACCTAACGTCAGATAGCAGTTCTCTGGTGACACTGGTACAGGTTAGTCTGTAGACCCGAGATCGTCATAGAGTCTTGTGTGATTCCCACTGTGCTTTGATTTATATCATACCAAGTTCAAGAGAACGTTCAAACCGGTGGCTTTTGGGGACAGTCCCGAATCACATGGAGGCGATAAGCAAAAGGAGAGGTTTTGTCTCTCCCGGTATTGGGGGTTGATGTTGCACTGTGCTCGATTGGCCATAACACAAAATCTCTGGCCAGGGTTGCTGAGATTTACTGGTAAGTGTTTGTTTCCTGATTAAAAATCAGGAATTATCTCAATGAGGTATCACGTGTTCACACGTGACAAATGGTCACGTAATGATACGTGATGGTTAAAATCTCATCAAAAGGAAATGAAAACAAACGGCTGAAAGATGACTCAATTGGGGGTCACATGCTCACATGTGACCAAGGGTCACGTGCCAGCACGTGACAGGCTTTGAAAGCCTTACAGCTTAATAGAATTTAATTCTAAAAATCAGGAATTACCTCAATGAGGTATCACGTGCCCACACATGACCAATGATCACATCATGACACGTGATGGTTAAAATCTCATCAAACAGAAATGAAAACAAACGGCTGAAGAAAGACACCAATTGGGGGTCACGTGCTCACACGTGACCAAGGGTCACATGCCAGCACGTGACAGGCTTTGAAAGCCTTATAACTGAATAGAATTAAATTCTAAATTCTTCTAAATCTTTCCAAATGGAAAAGGTTAGAGGAAACCGTTGGATTAAAAGTTCAAAGGTGATTAAAAATCACCAATTTATGGAAAAATCCTAAACAAGGAAAGATCTCCCCAAATCTCACCGAAATAACAAACAGAATATCTTTGGATTGAAAATCCAACGGTGAATAAAATTTACTGAATGATCTAAAGGATCATATTACTTATGAAAACGAATCAAATCTTTCAATGAAAGATTTACTAAACAAATTGATTCTTTTCCGTCTCCTATAAATAGGAGCCAAGAGAAAAGAAAGAGATAGAATTTTAGGATCTTGAAATTTCCTAAAGGCAAAAAAGCAAAGAGAAAAGAAAGGAGAATTCAATTCTCAACAAAGAAAACCCTAGGTGAGAAAAGGGAAAAAGAAAAAACTTCATAAAAGAGAATTTAAATCTCAAAATCTAAGAGTTTAACTCTTCTGCAAGAAAAAAGAACTTAGTTCTTTCTTTGGTTGAAGATCTGCAGAAGCAAATCTCCCCATAGGTTGAGAATTTAATTCTCATCGGGTTGAGATTTTGCCATGCAGATCCAAGATTTAGAGGGAGGATTGAGTTCAGAGAATTTAATTCTCACAAATTTATAAGAATTTAATTCCTCCAAGATAAATTAGGGTTTAACCCTATATGAGAATTTAATTCTCTCAAAACTCACAGGAATTCAATTCCTTCATGACAAAACTAGGGTTTAACCCTATATGAGAATTTAATTCTCCTAAAATTGTAGGAATTTAATTCCTCTAAAACAGAACTAGGGTTTAACTCTAATTAAGAATTTAATTCTATCAAATTCATGGGAATTTAATTCCTCTAAAAGAAATTAGGGTTTAACCCTACATAAGAATTTAATTCTTTCACAATAGGAATTTAATTCTTCCAAAATCGTAATTAGGGTTTAACCATAGAGAGAATTTAATTCTTATAGATAAAGAGAATTAACAGATCTTCATACATACAAAGAACTAAGGTCACGTGACCCCTGAAAAAATCTCCAAAAATGAGAAGGAAAAGGCTCTGAGGCAATGCCTCACGTGCTCCCACGTGACCTCCAAAATACAGAAGATCAAAGCGAATGAAATGAAGGCTTTGGGCGCTCTCACGTGTTACCACGTAACCCCTTAGAAAATGCTTTAACAGTCAGCGCATAAATCCCCATCACGTGTCAACACGTGATGCTCAAAATAAAAATAAAAAGTGTTTAACACTTAATTGCAGAACGAAGTAAAGGGATATGGCCCCACCTTTGGGCGCCCTCACGTGTCCACACGTGACCCCTCTTTCTTTAGTGTTTAACACTAATTTGGGGATTATATTTCCAGTGTTTAACACTGATTGTTTTCTAGTGTTTAACACTAAATTGAAGATTATATTTTCAGTGTTTAACACTGATTGTCTTTTAGTGTTTAACACTAATTTGAGAGTTCTATCTCCAGTGTTTAACACTATAGTTCTCTAGTGTTTAACTCTACTTTTACCCAAATTGGCTAATTTTCCAGAGGCAAAAGACTCCCCCTTAACTGAATCTCAAAATTGAGTCAATCAAAGATAAAAATATTACCAATGCCCTCAAACTCTTGTTTAGCATTGGCTAATAATGTGGGCTGAAACAAGACAAATGTCTAATGGTCCAAGTAAGGGCCAACATTTTGAATCTAATTGGACTTAGCCCAAGTTGGCCATAAGTCCTCAATTCAGACTTAACTGAGCCATTGTGCTTATAATATGATTAATTGATCCTAGCTCCAAATCGGACTACAGATCACTTAATCCACCTTGGTTCAAAGGTACATCTCTTCACTCCTTTGATATTTGTCGTTGTAATTCCTCAACGTCTTCAAAGAGGTGACGGGTCCCGAAGACCACACATTTCACAGACTATGACGTCTTTAAACTGGACTATGGGGTCCTTAAACCCAAGGACTATGATGTCCTTATCCTCGACAGTGATGTCTTTAAACTAAAATTGGACTAGGGGGTCCTTAAACCCACGGACTATGATGTCCTCAATCTCGACCGTGATGTCTTAAAACTAACATCGGACTGTGGGGTCCTTAAACTCATGGACTATGACGTCCTTAATCTCGACCGTGATGTCTTAAAACTAACATCGGACTGTGGGGTCCTTAAATCCACGGACTATAATGTCCTTAACCTCAACCGTGATGTCTTTAAACTAACATTGGACTGTGGGGTCCTTAAACCCATGGACTATGATGTCCTTAACCTCGACCGCGATGTCTTTAAACTAACATTGGACCGAGATGTCCTTAAACTAACAATGGACTGTAATATCCTTAAACTAATCGACCACAATGTCCCTAAACTAAACAATAGAGCCCAATTGCTCTCTTATCGGATCTAAACGATCCCGTTAAGTTGATCTTAGTCTAAAATCATACTAACGTATCCTTAACAAACGTTTAAGTTGATCTTAGTCTCAAATGAGGCTAACGTATCCTTAAACCCAAAACCCCCAAACCCAAATCTAAGAAAGATACGGATTTGGACTAGTCCACGCCCTACGGGCGACAACATAAATTAGTCTCCGTATACAATCCACGGGCAACCAAACACAAAACAAACACCCACGACACGAAGTGACCAACTGGAGAAGGAGAAAGTTGTTACCGCGACACGGTATCGTAATTAACTGCAGGGGCTTGCGCCTGCATGGAAGAGCGTCCCCACAATCAAAAACCCCTCAGACGAGGGGGAATCTGACGAAGTCTGCTACATCGGCCGCATCCGTTTAAACCTTCAATACATGGTGCCATAAATCAACTTGGCATCTTCAGAGAGGTGGACGGATATCACCAATTAGCATCTGCCCCGAATTCAGGCAAGACGAACCTACGCGGTCGCGTCTCTGTATTCGGCGGGGAACAGATTCTGGCACGCCCGGTGGGACCCTTTCCTCTTTCCACTCCATACTTCGTGTGTCGTGATCGCGAACGAATCGTGGTTTGCTAATGGTTGCCCTTGGGTTCGAGATACTGAGATTTGGCGTTTTGCTTAGTGCAGAAATCAATGATCAATGGCGTTAACCTGCTCGAAGTGTTCCACATGCAACTGCAACCCACGTTCTGCCTCAACTGGGGGCATAGCTTACGGGGCCCTGGCGGCTTCCCTGTTCACGATGTCGGTGGAACAGGTCACCCAAGCCACCACAGGATTGTTTTTCGGGACCATGCTCCTGCCAACGAGCTTCAGCGCTCTTATGCCAGCACCGGAAGCTCCCAAGAAGTCGGTCTTCGATCGGCTTGCTACTACCACGGCCCCTCTCAACGGGTCATCCAGCTCCAACTCCTCGGTCTTTGCCAGACTGAGCCTGAACTCCGATGTGCCTGCCAAAAAGCCCATGACACCTGAAGTGGCCATCCCAAAGAAGATAGCCATCTTTGCTCCTGAAGTCGTCAAGGCGGCTTCTCCTGCCAAAGAGTCGGTCTTTACAAGACTGACTATTCCGGCTCCCGTTCCTGCTCGAAGGTCTGTCTTTGACAGATTGGATACCGCTACTCAAAAGACGTCAGTCTTCAAAAGGCTGGCACCAGCGATGCCTCATCTGGACAGGGGGCAAGACAAAGCCATCCCCATCACGGAACCAGCCCCAACAGCTCGACACTCTCGACATCGCCACTGGCGCCGAGTAAGGAAGGCCGGGGGCAACTCCCCCTCTGGGCTAACTCCACCGGCTCCAACGGTGGAAATTAATGTTGCTGTTCCAACCGGGAACCGCTTTGAACTGCTGAACAAGGTGCGCAGGAATTCGCCTACCGCCGTATTAAAAAGATCTTCTCCACCGGTAGAGACTGTCGCAGAAGCAAAACCGGAACAGCCCCCTCAGCGGCTGTCCTCCAAAGTTTACAAATTCTAGCGACGTGTCCAAGAGTCAGTGATCGATCAAGACTACCTCCGCCGACAGAAGAAGCTGAAGGTTCGGCCGGAAGGGAACCGTCCCAGTAAGCCGCAAAAGACGACAACCACTTGGGTACCCGCTACAACAGCCCCCTCCACGTCGACTACTCAAAAGAAAACGGGGCCAGAGAAAACCCCTGTAAACGTGGCAGAACATAAAAACACTGAGCCTAAACGCCCTAAGTCTGGGGGCATGGTGGTACATACCGTTTACATGGCTTCCGGAAAAGAGAAAAGCCGCACTTCGACGGGCCACCGACCGCTCACCCGATCAATAACAAGGGCTCAGGAACAACAACAGCAGAAGCTTCAAGAGATGCGGACTGCAATGGCCGCACTTACCGGGCCAAAAGAAAGCCTGGAGGCGTCATTAGAACAGTGTCACGAACACGAGACTAATGCTGAATTCCTTCGGAGAATGCTCGAAAAGAAGGACAAGGAGGCTGTGGAACTAGCGGCCAATATAAAGCAAATGGCCATTCTATTCCAGGATATGGTGGGCATGATGATCCAGCCAGACCCTCCAGCCGAAGATCCTCCAGTAATAATTGAAGATGAAAGAGGAGAAACATCGAATCCTCTGCCGGCTCTGTCAACAACCAAGGAGGAGACAATCTCCAAAGCTGCCCTGGATGACTATATTGCTCAGCAAATACGAGTTCACCAGGCGAATAAAGCGGCTGGGCAAATTGTTAAAACTGGGCGGCCGTATCCAGGCTGGTATGACCAAATAAAATACCCGCCGGGCTACACGATCTCCAAATTCCATGTGTACAAGGGGACAGGCAATCCCCATCAACATGTTGCTCAGTTTAGGGCTCTTTGTGGCAACACCGGTGGCGATAATAAACTTTTGCTCCGTCAATTCGTCGGCAGCTTATTGGAGACGGCGTTTGATTGGTACTCCGAACTTCCAAATGACTCCGTCAAAACTTTCGCAGAAATGGAGTTGTTATTCACCCAGCAATTCGCGAGTGCTAGTGAACTCACCCCAATAACAACATTGATCAATGCCAGGGTGAAGCCAGGCGAGACGTGGGTTCAATACGCGATCCGATGGCAGAATCTATGGTCGAAGTGCGAACAGCGTATCGAAGAAGCATCAGTGGTGGGCATGTTCGTGAGCACCCTAGACCCTCATGCAACTATTTCACAATTCATGATGTTCTTCAAACCGACCACATTCCAGGCTTTAATCGACAAGCTAGCCCAGATGGATCAGATGGGTCATAGACCGTCTCCTCCGAAGCCGGAGCCGCGGAACGAAAAAGGTAAGAGGATGGCGACCTCCGTTGCGAATACCCAACAGCAGCCCAGTGCTCCAAGACCAACGGATCAATTGGAAGAGAGACGACGCTATTATAATGAGAAAATGAAGCGTCCTTACTCGTTCCCACAGGACAAAACGAAGAGACTCATCGAGCTGGCGATGCGCAACCGACTTATTAATCTGCCGAATCCAAAGCGGCCATTGCAACCCGGCGAAGCGAATAATCCTAATTATTGCCCTTACCACCAAACGGTAAGCCATCCAATCGAAGATTACTTCGTCTTTAAGGGATGGATCGAGGACCAGTACCAACAAGGCAAGTTTTCGTTGTCTGAGAAGTGGAAAGTAAGCGCACCACAACCGCACACTCCTAAGAAGACGGACACACCGGGGGCAACGTGCACTTTTGTTGAAGAAGCTCCATGGGAGGTTATTCTTTCGGCCAAAACCGAAAGGATGCTGAATGATCTCCAGACATGCCCGACGATCAGGTGGAAGAATCCGCTAGAACCCCAGATCATCGAAGGGATGCTAAAGCCGCGCCCAACTCTAAAGATTGGTAGTGATAGCCAAAGTGTTCACACCCGGCCATCGAAATCTGCCAAAAGAAAGAAGAAATCCAAAAAGCCCATGAAGCCTGGAGACAAGCGCATGGACCCGCAGAAACAGATCGACGCGTTAGAAGAGTATAACCAGAAGGCGCGGACTCCAATCACGCTCCAAGAGTTTCTTGCCCACGTCCTTGAAGACGGAGGTGATGAAAAAGAATCGTCGGAAGAATCTAAGGATTACGTAGCAAGTTGCCATGTGGTCTCTCCCTCATCGATGAACGATGAAGAAGCTCCTTGCATCGAAAGACTGGGAGCAGGTCCTAAACCGGAGCTTCCAGGGCCATCAGACGAGATGATCGACGCATTCCTAAACGAAGCTCTTCTGAAGAGTAAAGCTGATCGGGAGCGTGAGATGGCCATATTCGGAAAGGCCAAAAACCGACGACTGGACGAAAGAGTCGAGACATTCTCACCAAATCAAAGGACATCTGTGGTAGATAAAAACAAGTTCAAGATGAGGAAAAGGTTTGCGAAAGCCATATCAGTGGGAATGAAGTTACCACCCCCCGAAGGGAACACCTCTAGTGAAGTGAATATACATCCTAACTATTGTCTATATCATCAAAGGATCGCGCACTCCACCGAAGAATGCAACGCTTTTAAGAGATGGTGGCAGGGATATGTTTCTCATCGGCAACATTTTAAGCTGATGAAACGCAAAACTCGTCGAGAGCAAAGAAATACAACTGAGGACCGTAAAAGAACTACCGGCTACTGTCACATGGTCGACACTGGGGGATCGCAAGTTCTCACCTTCGGGAGCGACTCTGATGAAGAAATGACTCTTGGCCCTCTCTTCAAGGAATCCACCTCAGGAAAAGAGGAAGAACCTAAGACCTGTGAAAATATTCAGCTGCGCAATCGTACACTTCCAGAAAAGAATCTCGGACCCACGAATAGAAAAGATAAGGGAAAAGAAAAGGTCTCTGAGGATATCGCCCTCGATGATCAAGTCATCAAAGAGCTGACTGCCAAGGACCCGCCAAAGAAGAACAAGATGGAATACAACGTTCTAGCACACTTGAGGAAGCTACCCTCGCAGCTCAGCATTCTCGATGCCCTTCTGTTATCCAAAGAGGCGAGAGATTCGTTGATCAAATCGCTACAAGGGCCAGGACAATTCCAAGCTTTTCTCGCCGAAGAAAAGATGAAGGACGAGCTGGAAGAAGTGCACACAGCCGATATCACCTTCGGCGATGAAGATCTCCTCCTTGGGACATGCGAACACAACCGTCCCCTTTATGTCTCCGGATACTTTCACGATATAAAGGTAGGCAAAATCCTGGTTGACAATGGGTCTTCCGTCAATCTCCTCAACGTGAAACTATTGAAGGAAATCTGCATGAGCATTCAACACCTCGCTCGCGATAAAATTACCATCTCCGGTTTTGACTCCCAGTCATCACGGACTCTCGGGTCTGTAATACTGACGCTGCGCTTCGGGCTGCTTATCACAGACATTAAATTTCACGCCATTGACGCCAAGACATGCTACAATGTTTTGCTCGACAGGCCTTGGTTACACGAGTACAACATCATCCCTTCTACACAACACCAGTGTATGAAGTATTTTAAAGATGGTCTCGAGTACACTGTGACGGGGGAGTTGAACCCATTCTCCGTAAACGAAGTCCGGAAGTACGAAGATGCAAAATACTTCTTACCAGATTTCGAGGATACGGAGAGATGTCACAAAGCAAAGGACAAAGTTATCACCATTATTCCAGTCTTCTGGAGTGATACCGAGGAGGAGGAAGAGATAGTTTATTCGGGGCCGCCTCAACGCAACAACCTGGGACCGTCCGCCCCCATGTTAATCTTCGGAAGCGACTCGGAAGATGAGGTTAACGCTATATTTTCCGCTCGGCCGTCAATACAAGCCTTCGCTGACAATAATCAGAGTTTGCAAATTACCATGGTTCCGCGGGAGCACTACAAAGATCTCGACGCACTTGAACCTTATAGCGTGCAAGAGCTACGAACATTTTACGTCCTTCCCAGGCGAAAAGGTGAACAGGTAATCCTATTCTACCGATCCACGGAAACTAGAGTGGAGAAAGAAGTTTGGCATGGCGCCGATTCTACGCTCGACAGGCTCCAGCCCATCCGTCTGCCTAGATATTACACAGAAGGCTTGAAAAGGCTATTGAAGCGCCAAGGGGTACCCTTCAAACAGATCATTCGACAAGCTCGGTTCTACAACAGGATTTGGGATGTCCCTGGAACTCAGCGCAAGTTGCCCAACGGGAGAATGGAAACGCTCGGGCTTGGATATGTGAAATCCGGGAAACGGGGATGAGTCCATGGTAGCTACGTCATATATGACTTTGATGAAGAAGGGAACACCCTGTCAGAAAACGCTGACCCTGAACCAAGACGAGATCCTACCATCAAAATGCCGAGTCCGTCGTTCGAAGAACGAATGGACAAGCTTATTAGGGAAGCGGGCCAAAAGGTCCGGGATGACCATAACCGTGAAATGGCCACTTACGAGAAAGCCAGGATGCAACGCCTTCTTCAACAGGCTGCGAAAAATGAAAATGCTCTTCCTTATCAACTCGTCATACAAAAAGCCCGACGCAGAGGCAAACATAAATCAAAGAGCGGGAAAAGCGTTCGAGAGCGACAAAGCGGGACCAAGAAGCCGCGCGATCGGGAATCGAGCAATCTGGAGTCGTCTCCTATAAAGAGGATGGGTCGAGCATACACTTTTCCTCAGAACAAAACACGGAAGATACTAGATCTTGCCATAAAACATCAAATGATTACACTTCCGGAGTCCAAACACCCCGAGCAAGCCAATGAAGTCTCTCACCTAGACTATTGCTCTTATCACCAAGCAATAGGACATCCTCTCGAAAACTGCTTCACCTTCAAGAACTGGGTCGAAGACCAATATCAGCTCGGCAAGTTCGCTCTATCCAGCGGTTGGAGGATAACTCCGCCATAGAAGCATGAATCGAAAGCCACGCATACAGCGAGAGTAGAACCAGATCAACATCGGTCTTAAAATCGAGCTCGTACTTGTCATATGATAGCTCTATCAAAAGAAGAGCCCGAGAATATGGATGACCTCCCATGGTGCTTCGAAAACATAGACGACGAGGTGATCTTGGAGTTTCCGCCGGCGCCGAAAGAGCTGGAAGATGGAATACAAACCACTGCAGATGAGCTCAAGAAAATTGACTTGGGAACGGCAAGTGACCCGCGGCCGACATTCGTCAGTGAGCTATTATCTGAAGAGAAGGTGGCTACGTTAAAGGACGTGTCCATGCAACATAAAGATTGCTTCGTATGGAATTATTCCGAAATGCCAGGATTAGATCCAGAGATTACTGTGCACAAATTAGCGATATCCCCGGATATTAAGCCAATCAAACAAGCACCGAGAAGAATGCGGTTCGATCTTGAGATGAGCATCAACGCTGAGGTCAAGAAGCTAATCGACTCTGGCTTCATCCAAGAGGTTCAGTATCCTGACTGGATCGCCAACATCGTTCCAGTGATGAAGAAAAATAGGACAGTGCGCATATGTGTAGACTTCCGGGATCTCAACCAAGCTTCTCCAAAAGACGACTTCCCAGTACCAGTCACCGAGCTGATCATAGATAACACGTCCACTCACGAAGTTTTCTCCTTCATGGACGGATCGTCGGGATATAACCTGAAAAAGATGCATCCCGAGGACCAGAGGCACACCGCTTTCCGGACCCCTTTGGGTATATTCTGCTATAAAGTGATGCCCTTCGGTCTAAAGAACGCCGGTGCCACCTATCAGAGGGCCATGACGAAGATCTTCGATGACCTCATACATGAAATCGTCGAATGCTACATCGACGACCTCGTGGTTAAAAGCAAATCATACGAGGAACATCTTGAGCATCTGAAGATCGTATTTCAACGCCTTCGGCAATACAACTTGAAGATGAACCCATTCAAATACGCATTTGGAGTTTCCTCGGGCAAATTCTTAGGATTCATCGTCCGACACCAAGGTATCGAGATAGATCCGTCAAAGATCAAGGCAATTATGGAGATGTCCCCGCCAAGGACTCTCAAGCAATTGCGGTCTCTCCAAGGAAAGCTCGTGTATATCCGGCGATTTATAGCCAATCTTTCAGGAAAGTGCCGTCCTTACAGTCACCTGTTGAAGAAGGGAACCCCTTTCGTCTGGGATCGCAAATGCCAAAGCGCGCTGGACGAAATCAAGCAATACCTGCAGAATCTGCCAGTACTGGCCGCTCCGGTCAAGGGAAAACCTCTCATTCTGTATACAACCGCCCTTGAAGGTTCCTTAAGCGCATTATGGGCACAGGAGAACGACCAAGGGAAGGAGAGAGCGCTCTACTATTTGAGTCGAGTTCTACTAGGGGCAGAAAGCAATTATTCTCCCATCGAAACACTGCCTGGCATTGATCTTCGCGATAACGAAGCTCAGGCACTATGCGTTGGCGCATGAAGTCCGTCTCATATCAAAGGTGGACCCTCTCAAATATTTGATGTCAAAGGCCATATTGACGGGGCGACTCGCTAAATGGGCCCTGCTCTTGATGGAGTTCTCAATAACCGATCAGCCTCTTAAAGCAGTGAAAGGCCAGGCCATCGCCGACTTCCTCGCCAAGCATCCGATACCTGCCGATTCTCTCTTGAATTGCGAACTGCCAGACGAACACGCGTTTGAAACGATCGACGAAAGTGGTACCCGGTGGGAACTTTACTTCGATGGAGCATCTTCGATGAAGAAGCACAAACAAAACACCCCCATAATCAAATCAGGGGTAGGCCTCATCTTCGTAACTCCACAATGAGGGATAATACGCTTTGCTTTCTTCTTAACAGAGCCGAGGACAAACAATGAAGCCGGGTATGAAGCTTTGATAGCAGGTCTCGAGATCGCCATCGACATGGGGATTGAGAACCTCCTCATATACGAAGACTCCCAACTGGTCGTCGGTCAAATAAACGGCGACTACCAAACGTGCAAGTCAGAGTTGGTGAAATACGGTGAGAGAGTGCAACAACTGCTGACTCAAATTCCTTCCTACACCTTGGAAAGCATACCGCGCGCGTAAAATAGCAAGGCGGATGCCTTAGCCAAGCTCGCTAAAGAACTAGCTGATAAAAACCTCAATGCCGTCAGGATCGTTGTACAAAGCCGTCGGGTTCTTGCACCGGCAGAAATATCTCCAGAGTCGTCCGAAGAAAAGGGAGCGACCGAGCAAATGGCTTTGCAAGTAAAAGACCAGGAAAAGGTTGAGGATTGGACAGAAGTCTTTATACACTACTTTAAATCCCGTCGAACACCTGAAGATGCGTCCTCAAGACATCAGCTTATGAAACGAGCTCTGTCTTTCGCTTTCGTCAATGATACTCTGTACAAGAGTTCATTTGATTCTTTATGGCTGAGATGCCTGGGACCTCAAGAAGCAAGAAGAGTCGTCCAAGAAACTCATGACGGACTCTGCGGTTCTCACCAAGCCGGACTGAAGATGAAGCTGAAGATCAAATGGATGGGCTACTATTGGCCCACGATGATCCAGGACCGCCTCGAGTATGCGAAGCAATGCCACTCATGCCAGATTCATGGGGACTTTATCCATCAGCATCCAAATCCACTACATCCAACGGTGGCTAGCTGGCCGTTCGAAATGTGGGGGACTGACATAATCGGCCCCATCGAACCAGTATCGTCCAGAGGACATCGATTCATTTTAGCGACAACTGATTACTTCTCCAAATGGGCAGAAGCAGTACCGCTGAGGAAAGTAAAGACGGAGAATATCCTCCATTTCTTCAAGATACACGTCATTTATCGGTTTGGAACTCCGAGACGGATCATCTCCGATAACGGGCCAGCCTACAGAAGCCACAAGATCAGCCGCTTCGCACAACAACATTCATAGACTGGAGATACTCTTCGGTCTATAATCCCCGAGATAACGGTCTAGCTGAGGCCTTCAATAAGACCTTGACGAAGATCGTGAAAAAGACGGTGTCCCGAAATAAGAAGGACTGGCACGAGAGACTGCAAGAAGCTCTCTGGGCATATCGAACTACGTTCAAGACGGCCACGAACACAACTTCATACGCATTGGTGTTCGGTATAGAAGCGGTACTCCCCCTAGAGATAGAGTTACCCTCTCTACGAGTGGCAGTTCATTACGAGCTAACAGACGAAGAGAACGATCACCTTCGCCTTGAAGAGCTCGACGCTCTTGATGAAACCCGGCTCATAGCGCAACGGAATCTGGAGGCTTATAAAGCAAAGATGACGCGCTCTTACAAAAGATTGACTAGGCCTAGGACATTCCGCCAAGACGAACTCGTGGTAGTGGTCAAAAGACCTATGATCCCCAATCGTGCTAAACGAGGGAAATTCGAGCCGAATTATGAAGGCCCGTATATTATAGACAAAGTCTACCAGGGTAGAGCCTATCCCCTGATCCGAGAGCTATACTAAAATAAGTTCCTTTTATCGATTGGTTGGTACCTAAACGTCTACTCATGGACATGCATGGCGAAAGGACTTTCAGGCCAATAAACGGTCGCTTCCTGAAGAAATACTATGCTTGACGAGTCATAGCCTAGGTCAATGATAGGTTACGACGCCTATGTCCGCTCGCTGTATTCCTAAGCCCAAACTCTATAAGTAGTAACCGACGATGGACCGAAACGTCCTTAAACTAACGACGGACCGAAATGTCCTTAAACTAACGACGGACCAGTATGTCCTAAAACTAGCTGTTGACCGAGATGTCGATAAACTACGGTGGATTGCAGCATCTCAAAGCTGATACAAAACAAAAAAGAATAAAAAGAAAGAAAGAAAAACGGTATGTCCATAAGCAAAAAGGGTACGAATGAAAACCCGAAAGGGCTCCGTGAGTAAATACAGCAGGGCTACCGGCGAGTTTTGTGAAAACTCGAAAGGGCGCAACCTCGTTAGAATAAAAAGAAAAAGAAAACGGTATGTCCATAAGCAAAATGGGCACGGATGAAAACCCGAAAGGGCTCCGAGAGTAAAAACAGCAGGGCTACCGGCGAGTTTTGTGAAAACTCGAAAGGACGCAACCTCGTTAGAATAAAAAGAAAAAGAAAACGGTATGTCCATAAGCAAAATGGGCACGGATGAAAACCCGAAAGGGCTCCGTGAGTAAAAACAGCAGGGCTACCGGCGAGTTTTGCGAAAACCTGAAAGGGCGTAATCTCGTTAAAAGACACTTGCAAGGTCCTCTCGACTTTGTAAGGAGAGTCCACCTACGTGAAATCCTTACGACTTATAAGGGAGCAACACACTTAGGGATCCCCATGATCCCTAAGGAGAAATCACACACGCGAGATCCTCACGACTCGTAAGGAGAACCCTCTTATGAGACCCTCACGACTCATAAGATTTGAAAGTCTTAAGCTACAGGAATCTGAACATGTTCTTAAGCAGCCCCTACAACCTTCAATACTGCCCTACAAGCGGCTCGGTGCTAACCCTTGTATACAATCCACGGGCGCGAATAAACATTTCCCTAACAAAGTCTCACCCGTGACTAAGGATATGTTCGCACGGTGAACAACTCTTGTGAGTCCTCTCGACTTATAAGGAGAAAACACTCTTGTAAGATCCTTACGACTTATAAGAGAACATACACTTAGGAGTCCTCACGATTCCTAAGGAGAAAACGTGCCTACGAGATCCTCACGACTCGCAGGGAGAAATACCTTTATGAGACCCTTACGGCTCATGAAGTCAAAAGCCTTAGTCGACAGGATCCTAACCCTGTTCGCTAAGCCACCTTTGTTCGATATCGACAGAGGCAAATGATGATTCGCTACCGGCAATATCCCAGTTGTAGCGGTGCTGATGCCGAAATCGGTGCCTAATTCTAAGTTTGCAGCGAAAAGCTAGCAAGCCACACATGCATACGAAATAGCCGAAATGATGGGGCAACTTGCAACAGAAGTAGCAAGTAAAAAAAATGTATGCATGCAAAATAGCCGAAATGATTGGGCAACTCGCAATAAAAAGCAGCGAGTAAAAATAAAATAAATAGCCCAAATGATTGGGCACCGCGAAAAATAGCCGAAATGATTGGACAACCGCGACCTTCGCGATATAAAAAGCTGAAATGATAGAGCATCGCGGAAAGAAATAAAATAAAAATAAAAATGAAGTTTATGCCCTACAGGTGATATCACATCAATCCCTGTATACAATCCAGGGGCGCAAACAAAGAAGGAATCACACTCCTCCTCCCCAGGTTTCATCAGAAGAAGAAGCCAAATCTCAACGGTTCACAGAGGGCCTGGAGATCATCTCAACATTCATCTCATTACAACAGACACAACATCAAGCAAAACGGAACAGCGGCAACTCCTAGTTCCATGACTCGGTGGTACACAGATGACCGAGAGTCAAACCCTGACTCCGTGAAATGCGGATAAAGTCAACCCTTCTTGGTCCTCGCAGAGCACGGCAATAACCCCTTGTGAAGTATCCAGAGCGGAGCCTAGTCCTCGCCGAACATGGCAGTGAACCCGTGGGAAGTATCTAGAGCAAAATTCCTGGCTACGTGGAACGCGGCAATGACCCCGTGGGAAACGTCCAGAGCGGATCCTGGTCCTCGTAGAGCACGGCAATGACCCCGTGTGAAGAATCCAGAGCGGAGCCTGGTCCTCGCAGAACACAGCAGTGAATCCGTGAGAAGCATCCAGAGCAAAATTCCTGGTTACGTGGAACGCGGCAATGACCCCGTAGGAAGCGTCCAGAGCGGATCCTGGTCCTCGCAGAGTACGGCAATGACCCCGTGTGAAGCATCCAGAGCGGAGCCTAGTCCTCGCCGAACACGGCAGTGAACCCGTGAAAAGCATCTAGAGCAAAATTCCTGGTTATGTGGAACGTGGCAATGACCCCGTGGGAAACGTCCAAAGCGGATCCTGGTCCCCGCAGAGCACGGCAATGACCCCGTGTTAAGGATCCAGAGCGGAGCCTGGTCCTCGCCGAACACGGCAGTGAACCCATGGGAAGCATCCAGAGCAAAATTCCAGGCTAAATGGAACGCGACAATGACCCCGTGGGAAACGTCCAGAGCGGATCCTGGTCCTCGCAGAGCACGGTAATGACCCCGTGTGAAGCATCTAGAGCAGAGCCTAGTCCTCACCGAACACGGCAGTGAACCCATGGGAAGCATCTAGAGCAAAATTCCTGGTTACGTGGAACGCGGCAATGACCCCGTGGAAAACATCCAGAGCGGATCCTGGTCCTCAAAGAGTACGGCAATGACCCCGTGTGAAGCATCCAGAGCGGAGCCTGGTCCTCGCCGAACACGGCAGTGAACCCGTGGGAAGCATCCAGAGCAAAATTCTTGGCTACGTGGAACGCGGCAATGACCCCGTGGGAATCATCCAGAGCGGATCCTGGTCCTCGCAGAGCACGGCAATGACCCCGTGTAAAGCATCCAGAGCGAAGCCTGGTCCTCGCCGAACACGGCAGTGAACCCGTGGGAAGCATCTAGAGCAAAATTCCTGGTTACGTGGAACGCGGCAATGACCCCGTGGGAAACGTCCAGAGCGGATCCTGGTCCTCGCAGAGTACGGCAATGACCCCATGTGAAGCATCCAAAGTGGAGCCTGGTCCTCGCCGAACATGGCAGTGAACCCGTGGGAAGCATCCACAGCAAAATTCCTGGTCACGTGGAACGCGGATAATGTCAATATTTACCCCGTGGGAAACGTCCAGAGCGGAGCCTGGTCCTCGCAGAACACGGCAGTGAACCCATGGGAAGTATCCAGAGTAAGTAACCCCTGACCCCGTGAAATGCGGATAAGGGCAACTTCACCCATCACTCGCGGGTCCTCACGACTCGTAAGGGAGAAAACTCTCTTGTGAGATCCTTACGACTTGCAAGGGGAAAACACACTGAGGAATTCTCACGATTCTTAAGGAGAAATTACACCTACGGGATCCTCTCGACCGGTAGGGAGAAAATTCTTTATGAGACCTTCATGGCTCATAAAGTTGAAAAGTCTTAGGAAGCAGATCTTAACCCTGAATCCTAAGCCATCGTTGTCCTGCAAAGAGATCAAGATGGACTATCCACAGAATACATTCAATAAAAAGGGAGACACCATTGTGAAGAAAAATACGTCTTTTATTCACGAATCAAAATGGATACAGAGTACAATTCGTAGAAGAACAAAAAAATATTGTACTCTTATTCAGGAGTATGTACAAAGGAAAAATAAAAAAAGTATATACAAGTTTTCAGGTCGGCGGACGATTTAGCAGATTGGTCAGCTCATCCCTCTTTCGCTGGACCTCGCCTTCGTGATTCAATATCGCCAAAAGACGGGCCTCCGCCTGAGCTTGCTGGGCCTGATATGAGGCAAGCCGGCCTTCAAGCTCTTTCTCAGTAGCCTTGTGAGCCTCAACCCTTTCACGAGTGAACACCGCAGCTTAGTCGATGGCCACCACCTCCTTGATGGCCTCTTGAAGTACTCACCAGAGTTCATACGCTTTGTTGGCTTTGGCTGTAGGGTTGGCTTGGAGCTTGTTCAGCGCCTTCGAAGCCAACTCCCTCTCTGAGAATTTGCGGCCGAGTCTCTTCTCGCACGACACCATGTTCGCCGCACACCGCTCAATCAGACCCCGTAAGCCCGCCTTCGCAGCCACGGCCTCCGAAGAAAGGCGGGTACACTCGAGCACGTGCAAGCAAGTATCCACCTGCCGACAGAACTCAACCCAGACTTGCACCATTGCTTCGCTATGATAGGTGGCAAGAAAGGGAAGAGAGCCGTCAGTTTCGGCAGCAAATGCTTCGGCCGTAATTGCGTTGCCAGCGTGAAGTTTCTCGATCAAAGATGACAGAGAGGCGAGGCTTAGCTTGGCCATCAGTTCTGAAGCACAAAGGGCATAGAGGCCGGGTGGCATAGTGATGCGTGACTCCAACGCAGTAAGAACTGGCAAGGCTGTTCAGATTTATAAACAGTCAGTGTAGTTTGTAAGCAAAGAACGAATGGAACAATATGGGGGCTTTACTTACCCACAGTAATGCAAGAAGGAGCTGAAGGCTCCCCTGGCCCTTCAAGAACCTCAACCTCGTCGTCGGCCTCCAGAACTGTAAAGGACATCAATTTCATTTTGCGAAACAACAAAAATGCTATGAAAAGATGGTGAACAACACTAACCTTGCCCAGACGAGAGGACGATGCGTTGAGAAGATATCGCTTGCGGAGCGGCCATCTCCAGCAGACGCTGAAAGGATTGCCGGGGAGACAAATCGGCAATAGAAGCCGCCAGTCCGCGCAATTCTGAAAAGACAAAAAGAGTTCAGATAACGGAAAGATTATTAATTTAAGATGTAGAAGGCTACCTTCGACGCTCCTCCCATTCTGAGCAGGAGGGATAGCAGCTTCAATGGCCTTCGCCACGACTTCGGGCTCCAACAAAAGGGAGGTAGCCTCGCCTACCTCCAGCCTATCCTCTAGGCCGCCCTCAGGGAGATCCAATGGAACGGAAACCACCAAAGGTGCCTCCCCGGAGGGATCAAGTGCTTCGGGAGCAGGAACCACCGCAGGAAGCTCTATCGCAGGAGGAACAGTTTCATCAACCCCCTCCACACTGAGCAGTGTTTCACTAGGGGTATCGGCAGGCTCTACAGTCAGTAAACCCGTGGGAACTTCCCCCATTGCCGAAGTCTCTGCATAATTCACACAAGGATAAGAATACATATATACAAGTGCAGACAATATGAAGTATTACAAAGAAATACTGGAACATACCGATGCGCAAGGAAGCTTTCTGTATGGCTCGCTCAAGCCGACACGCCTTCTCAAGGAGGTGTGCTCGCCGAGATTCAAGGGTAGACTCGTGGCCGCCAGTCCACAATGAAAGCGTATCCGCAGCATCCTCCGAAGCAGCCTGTTCAAGGGCCCTTTCGCCCCATTCCTCCAAAGGGCCGATGAATCGTCGTCGGATCCACGAAGGGTCTTCATAAAAAATGACGGCTGGGTAGGGCTTCTTCGGAATTCTTACTTTCTATGACTCATCTTGAGAATGTCTTATAGCCTCATCCAATTGTACGGCTTCCTCGGCAGTTGAACTGGGAAAAAGTAAGCCAGCGCCTGATTCTTGCAGAGCCAAGGGTTCGTCCGGAAGAATGGGCTCAGACTCTACTAAAGAGTCGAGCAGATTGGTAGCCGTTTTTCTCCGCCGCTTGGATCCAGAACCGACCGCCGAAGACGACCGTTTCCTCCTCCGTAGAGCCTTGCCACGACGCTGACCCATATCACCTTCAACACCCTCGCTACCGGCACCCTCGCTTGGCGGTGCTGCCGAGGACGACATGGCCATTGTTGACGCCGTCGGTAGTGGTACTGCTACCGGTGCCCTTTTACCCCTTGACTGAGCCCGGATATCCAATGACATACTAACTGTGGGAGTAAGGTCCACCTCCGAATCCCCCGGAATTAGCGCAACACTGGTTTCCTTCAAGGGGATGCGGACCGGTGCGCGCGGCCGCGGCTGAACTTCTGTGGCCTGAACCAGAGCAGGGGCACCATAGCCAAGAAGCACCCTCTTCTCCTCAGCAATAATTGGGCTGACCCAATGAAGATACCAGCCCGTAAAGGACCCCATGCATCAGGGAATATGGTCGGCTTCAGGGATCATGAAGTAAGAACCAGTGTTCAGCCTCGCGAAATGATAGGCAACATCATGAACAGCTTCAAGTGATGGGACGGGCGCAACTGTAAATGCCTCGAAGGGGACGCCCTGATCATACCCAAGCTGCCGGGCAAAGCAGTGTGGGTTGTACCGCATAAAGAGGGCCGCACTATTTTGACAAAATACTAAATAGCCTGGTCTGATCGCATACAGGTGCGTGGCTTCCCTGGGCTTCAGAGAAGGTACCCCATCTTTCGACTGGTCGCAGAGTTGTTGAATTGGACCTGAAGGAGAAGATAGGGCCCGGTCAATGAACACCAGTCCGCCTGAGCTAGTGTAAGGAGCGATCAATACACGAATGGCCCCGAACTGAGTTGGGTCAGGAGCAGAAGCACCCACCAGCCGCATCAATCGCGAAAAAGTGTAAGCATCGTAAAATTTGGGTCTTTGGTGTGCAGCAAAGGCCCCCAACACGTGCATCTCAATCCAAAATGTGAAGTAATGAAGAGAAAGGTTTACCACATCCACACCTGGAGTTAAGGTATTGGCCGCGGCGCCTAACCCGTGATAGAGATGCGCTAGCGCCGGGATGCCTACGGCCAGCCGTATCCCCTCAGCGATACGATGAGCCGGATAGATAACCGAGACTCTCATAAAGTGGCGATGCATGGGGATGACGAACCAGCTAAGCCAGACACTGATGAAGCCTACAAAGAAAGTCACCTCATCCATGTCGGGAGCTGCAATCGATTCAAAAGATATCGCCAACATGATAGGAATGTAATACTGCGGCAAATCCTCTCCCTTAGTTGGCCGCCAATCCAAACCAAACCCAAAGGGGTCATTGATGTTCGCAAACTTCGGAGCCGTCTTCGACAGGACATCCTCGCGGAGGAAGCAAGCGATGAAACTTTTGAAAATGACGCCCTGCTCCTCTAACTCAGTGAACAGTTTGTCAAAAATGCCCAGGGTCTTGATCAAAGTTGGACGCTTGTGGCGGACGGCATTCTCGGTAGACAGGCCGTCAAGCATTGCGGGCTCAGCTTCAAAGACATACTCGTCGGGAGGCAGCATCTCTTCATAAAGTGTCCCCCGATCGGCATCCCCAAGATTTCGCGGAATTCTTCCAAAGAAATTGAAACTTCGCGATCCCCTAGAAGGAAAGTGTTGGTGTGGAGATTCCATTGGTTTAAGAACGCCTTAACCCACTAGACATGGGGAGATTGGTAGTGGAAGAGGGACGCATAGATCGCCTGATAAAGCCCAACCCTCTGTAGTCGCGCGCGATGGGCGGACAGGATGTAGCGATCCCAAAGAAGGTAGCCCGTGGGATGTCGAGGGGTGAGCCATATCTTGTAGATCTGTCCCCATGGATGAGCTTCGCCCTGGCAAATGCGGCGTCCCAGAATATCTATGGCCGGGATCAGATGGTTTGGGATGCCAGTCGTTGAAGGCTCAAGCCGTCCCATCGGGATCCCGTTCGGCATTTCCACGGCAAAGACTGTCCTTGGAGGATCCATCGGCAGGAACAGATGGGTAGGCTCTGTCGGCACTTCGCAAAGGAAACTCCGGCGACCCCAGATGATGTGATTGTACCAGGTCCCCCACAGAAGCAAATTGGTGCGATTCGGGTCGTGAGCTCTGATCATTTCCATCACCTCCTCGTCAGATGGCGATTGGGGAAAAGCGGCTTCCGAGCAGGTGAAAGGGAAATACGGAACAGACGTCATTGTACCTGAAATAAAATAAGGGGAAACTGTTAAAGCAAAGCCAACAGTATATATATATGTTTATAAATGCATAAAAAGACAGTGGAAGAAAGCGACAGAGGACTCATTTTATGGGACCATTGGTTACAAAACACATGGGTCCCACAAAATCGGGATGGCGGCTGGCTAATGATGAGGCAAAGCAATTACAATGAGACAAAAGGAAGATTCTCATTAAATAAGCAGTGGATTTCAAATGACCCTACACATTCCCCTAAGAGAAATCCATCTTGGACTCTATAACGACTCAAACAGAATCAAGAAAATTAAATTCCCAGAAAAAGCACCACTGCAGGCCTCTTCCTCTTGGTTACAGAGAGACAACTCAGGGCAAGAAAAACCCAAGGAGTTCTCTGGGAAGAACTAAGTTCTTCATAGGAATCAAATTCCTTTTGAAAAAGGGGAATTAAATTCCCAGAGACTTTTTTCAGAGCCAAAGCTCTTTGAGGATGAATTAAATTCCAGGGGAAAGACAAACAACGCCATCAACCGCCTGAAAATCAGAAAAACCCTAAAGGGCCTGTTGATTAAAGAATGAATGGGTTTCTTGTTAAAGAACTTAAAGAAAAAAATGGGTTCTTGTTAAAAGGGAAACCCTTGGTGTGGATTTAAAATCCAGTGAAGGTTTCTGTGAAGGTTCTTCGATTGTTCAAAGATCATTACCTGAAGAAAGGGTCTCTTGAACAGAGTTAAACTCTGAAAATATTCAAGGCAGAGAACTAAACTCTGGAAAGGAGAATTAAATTCTCAAAAAGAAAAAGTTTGCAAGGAAGAAGATGAAAGAGTGGAGGTGCTTCTGAAGAGACCCCTGCATTTATAGGATGTGATGGAAACGCTTCATCTCCCCGGTTCCCGAGATGGATCCAACAGTCACAAAAGTGACAGCGTTGCACTCACGTGCAGACACGTGAGAGCAACGCTGTGGGGGCATTTGTTTCTTGATTAAAAATCAGGAATTATCTCAAGGAGGTATCACGTGTTCACACGTGACCAATGGTCACGTGATGACACGTGATGGTTAAAATCTCATCAAACAGAAATGAAAACAAATGGCCGAAAGATGACTCAATTGGGGGTCACGTGCTCACACGTGACCAAGGGTCACGTGACAGCACGTGACAGGCTTTGAAAGCCTTACAGCTTAATAGAATTTAATTCTAAAAATCAGGAATTATCTCAATGAGGTATCACGTGCTCACACATGACCAATGGTCACGTGATGGTTAATTCTCATCAAACAGAAATGAAAACAAACGGCTGAAGAAAGACCCCAATTGGGGGTCACGTGCCAGCACGTGACAGGCTTTGAAAGCCTTATAGCTGAATAGAATTAAATTCTAAATTCTTCTAAATCTTTCCAAATGGAAAAGGTTAGAGGGAACCGTTGGATTAAAAGTTCAAGGGTGATTAAAAATCACCAATTTATAGAAAAATCCTAAATAAGGAAAGATCTCCCCAAATCTCACCGAAATAACAAACAGAATATCTTTGGATTGAAAATCCAACGGTGAATAAAATTTACTGAATGATCTAAAGGATCATATTAATTATGAAAACGAATCAAATCTTTCAATGAAAGATTTACTAAACAAATTGATTCTTTTCTTTCTCCTGTAAATAGGAGCCAAGAGAAAAGAAAGAGATAGAATTTTAGGATCTTGAAATTTCCTAAAGGCAAAAAAGCAGAGAGAAAAGAAAGGAGAATTCAATTCTCAACAAAGAAAACCCTAGGTGAGAAAAGGGAAAAAGAAAAAACTTCATAAAAGAGAATTTAATTCTCAAAATGTAAGAGTTTAACTCTTCTGCAAGAAAAAAGAACTTAGTTCTTCCTCTGGTTGAAGATCTGCAGAAGCAAATCTCCCCATAGGTTGAGAATTTAATTCTCATCGGGTTGAGATTTTACCATGCAGATCCAAGACTTAGAGGGGGGATTGAGTTGAGAGAATTTAATTCTCTCAAATTTATAGGAATTTAATTCCTCCAAGGTAAATTAGGGTTTAACTCTATATGAGAATTTAATTCTTTCAAAACTCACAGGAATTCAATTCCTTCATGACAAAACTAGGGTTTAATCCTATATGAGAATTTAATTCTCCTAAAATTGTAGGATTTAATTCCTCCAAAACAGAACTAGGGTTTAACCCTAATTGAGAATTTAATTCTCTCAAATTCATGGGAATTTAATTCCTCTAAAAGAAATTAGGGTTTAACCCTATATAAGAATTTAATTCTTTCACAATAGGAATTTAATTCTTCCAAAATCGTAATTAGGGTTTAACCCTACAGAGAATTTAATTCTTAAAGATAAAGAGAATTAACAGATCTTCATACATACAAAGAACTAAGGTCACGTGGCTCCACGTGACCCCTGAAAAGATCTCCAAAAATGAGAAGGAAAAGGCTCTGAGGCAATGCCTCACGTGCTCCCACGTGACCTCCAAAACACAGAAGATCAAAGCGAGTGAAATGAAGGCTTTGGGCGCTCTCACGTGTTACCACGTGACCCCTTAGCAAACGCTTTAACAGTCAGCGCATAAATCCCCATCACGTGTCAACACGTGATGCTCAAAATAAAAATAAAAAGTGTTTAACACTTAATTGCAGAACGAAGTAAAGGGATATGGTCCCACCTTTGGGAGCTCTCACGTGTCCACACGTGACCCCTCTTTCTTTAGTATTTAACACTAATTTGGGGATTATATTTCCAATGTTTAACACTGATTGTTTTCTAGTGTTTAACACTAAATTGAAGATTATATTTCTATTGTTTAACACTGATTATCTTTTAGTGTTTAACACTAATTTGAGAGTTCTATCTCCAGTGTTTAACACTGTTGTTCTCTAGTGTTTAACTCTACTTTTAGCCAAATTGGCTAATTTTCCAGAGGTAAAAGACTCCCCCTTAACTGAATCTCAAAATTGAGTCAATCAAAGATAAAAATATTACCAAAGCCATCAAACTCTTGTTTAGCATTGGCTAATAATGTGGGCTGAAACCAGACAAATGTCTAATGGTCCAAGTATGGGCCAACATTTTGAATCTAATTGGACTTAGCCAAAGTTGGCCATAAGTCCTCAATTCAGACTTAACTGAGCCATTGTGCTCATAATATGATTTATTGATCCTAGCTCCAAATCGGACTACAGATCACTTAATCCACCTTGGTTCAAAGGTACATCTCTTCACTCCTTTGATATTTGTCGTTGTAATTCCTCAACGTCTTCAAAGAGGTGACGAGTCCCAACGACCACACATTTCACAGACTATGGCGTCTTTAAACTGGACTGTGGGGTCCTTAAACCCAGGGACTATGATGTCCTTAACCTCGACCATGATGTCTTTAAACTAACATTGGACTATGGGGTCCTTAAACCCACGGACTATGATGTCCTTAATCTCGACCGTGATATCTTAAAACTAACATCGGACTGTGGGGTCCTTAAACTCATGGACTATGATGTCCTTAATCTCGACCGTGATGTCTTTAAACTAATATCAGACTGTGGAGTCCTTAAATCCACGGACTATGATGTCCTTAACCTCGACCGTGATGTCTTTAAACTAACATTGGACTGTGGGGTCCTTAAACCCATGGACTATGATGTCCTTAATCTCGACCGCGATGTCTTTAAACTAACATTGGACCAAGATGTCCTTAAACTAACAATGGACCGTAATGTCCTTAAACTAATCGACCGCAATGTCCCTAAACTAAACAATAGAGCCCAATTACTCTCTTGTCGGATCTAAACGGTCCCGTTAAGTTGATCTTAGTCTAAAATCATACTAACGTATCCTTAACAAACGTTTAAGTTGATCTTAGTCTCAAATGAGGCTAACGTATCCTTAAACCCAAACCCCCCAAACCTAAATCTAAGAAAGATACGGATTTGGACTAGTCCACGCCCTACGGGCGACAACATAAATTAGTGTCCGTATACAATCCACGGGCAACCAAACACAAAACAAACACCCACGACACGAAGTGACCATCATGAGAAGGAGAAAGTTGTTACCGCGATGCGGTAGCGTAATTAACTGCAGGGGCTTGCCCCTGTAGGGAAGAACGTCCCCACAATCAAAAACCCCTCAGACGAAGGGGAATCTGACGAAGTCTGCTACATCAGCCGCATCCGTTTAAACCTTCGATACACGGTGCCATAAATCAACTTGGCATCTTCGGAGAGGTGGACGGATAGTACCAATTAGCATCTGCCCCAAATTTTAGGCAAGACGAACCTACGCGTTCGTGTCTCTGTATTCGTCGGGGAACAGTGTTATCAATAGTTTCTCGAACCGTTATGGACCTCACATCAGCATGACTTATCAAGTTAATGGGGTCTAACGTTTACCACCCCTAGATTCGATATGCGACATATCAGACGAAGAGGACCGGACTGCACGGTAGTGTTACTAATTGGATTCACAGGAGAATGAGTAGACATGCTTGTTGGTCTTCTGATCGCTCAATACTCGGGTGGCTGTTACGTTTAGCAGACTGTTTGCAGCTTGTGGGTGACTGATATGATCACCACCTACTGCCGACGTATTGACGAGTCTTTAGAGTCTTACACAGAGATTTCCTGGCTCAAGCGAAACGAAGTAGGAGCACATATATGATATGTGCGGGACCGAGATAAATGCGTGTATATGATACTGTATTCTAATCTCGCGATATAGGTTATATGTGATATAACCGGATTGTTGGATCAAGTGTTGATTCGATGATTTGACATTAGTTGGGTATATTTGATATATTAATATATATTAACTAATATAAATGCTCACTTAAACATTTCTTTTCTTCATTTACATTTTATATATACATATATATATATATATATATATATATTTAATGTATTTTGATTTATGTATCATGCTTGATGATACATGGAACTTGGGTGTATGAGACTCACACCTTAGTTAAGATAATGTAGGGTTTTTTTTATTAAGAGAAAACCAAAAATGAGGTGGAAATTAGCATGGTTGTGAAGCTTGGAGAAACTTGTAGAAACCTTGACTAAACTCCATTGACTTTTGTTTTACTCTAGATATTATTTAACCAAACCATTATCTTAGCTTGAGTTAAGTCTCTACAAGAGTTTATATTAGATATTTTCTCACCCATGGTTCACATGAGCTTCATCTTCTTCATATCAATTTTTCTTCACATGATTTTCTTGAGGTGAAAAAGAATGAGAGGAAAAATATTCTAAAGTAAGCTAAATTTCTACTTCATCAATCTATACCATATAGCCATAAAATGTAGGTTGTTTGCTTCACTTATTCATACACTAGTGAAGAGGTAGCTTGAGTTGAGTCTCCTCAAAGTAGATCATCTTTGGCTTCGAAGATCATTAAGCAAGCTCGTTCATTTCGACTAGTGGAGCCTACGGAGAGTCCGGAACATTACTACTTGGAGCGAAGGGACTTCTACACGGAGCATTTGAAGTGATGGACCGGTCTACAAAGGTTGTATTCCATAATCACTTAGGTTTTTGCTTGCTTACTTGTTGCTAAACCCTAATTCTTTAGTTTGTGTCACGCCCCGCTTCCCAGAGTACGCAAGATTGGGCACGTGACATAGCCAACCATGCTACCTGTGGGTAGGAAGTATCCATCCACAGTCACATTACGGCTGTAGAGATATCAAGAACAAGATAAATAAACTAAGCTGACACATGTCCAAATCCATAATAATACGAGTCAATGGAAAATAAGTGCGGAAGCAAATGATCCAATATAATAAATAGAAAAGTGCGTCCCATAATGCGGGCTCACATCTGGAAATGAAATGCAATAAATAAACTAATCACTACAGAACTCACAAATCAGCCTGCTGGCTGAAGTACTCCTGCTCGGTCGTCGACAGTGGTAAAGAATCTGGGCCATGCAAAACCCAGACGTCAGCGCGTCATGTCAACCAATAATATAATATGAACAAGGTAATAAGCAATGCAGAAAGTAAACATGAATAAGCAGAAATATGGAACAACAGTGCAGGGTAGTGTGCAGTGGGTAACTAAACGGTTCTATCAGGTTTTCTATTCTAAGGTATTTGAAATCAATTGATGAATCGTCGATGTAACTCAATAGTATCCCGTGCATGCCCGGGACCACGGTCAAGACCCTCGGGGCTGAATCCGAGACGCGCCGCTAGGCAGTAATAGGTAGCAGGATGGACAAGTGATGTCAGCATATCACTCCCGGACTGGCCAAGCCCGTAAGACTGATCAGAACAGGTATCGAACTGTTGAGTTACAAGTCGGTTTCACCTTTGATTTCCCCATACCCCCAAGTTATGTATGTCAGGTCAGGTATTCAGTAATCAAGAACTAATGCCAACACAGGATCAGGTAAAAGCAGGTTTGTCTGGATAGACAACAGGAATGGTCCATGAGGACAACATGTCAGGTTTGTTGGCATTAGGCACGAGATCAGGTAACAGGTCGGGTCATGGTACATCAGGTCAAGCCAGGTAATGTATAAAGGTGTCATGTCATGTCAAGAGTGTACGGTACCATGTCATGTCAAGTAGGAAGTGTAACAGGTCATGTCAGGAAGCACAAGATGTCATGTAGGTGCTCATAATCAAACTAACATAAGCATGTGTATAAATAAACAAGCATGGGTACTATCAGAACAATAAACTGGAACATGTAATATGATATGCAAATAGATATAATTTTAAGGATATGGATGCACAGTTATCGATTATGATTACATTTATAGTTCCAATATTAATTAGGATGCAATTTATTAAACATGGAGTGTTAATATCACATTATTATGTAGTAATGTGATCTATGGATGCAATTATATGTATCTTAAATGCGATGGATGCAAACGGGTATCCGAAAAGTTATAAAACTATAAAATGGTAATGTGGGATGTACAACTACGTGATATGTGATATAAATATTGATATAATAATATTAATATGGATAGAATATTCAAAACGATTAATAACTATAAAAGATGTATTGATTAACCATGCACAAGAAGGTTCTGTTCAGAAATTCAGCGTCACCCTAATTTGTAAAATAGCTTAAAAATAACAAACGTTCTCCAAAAGGGACGTGTCTTATATCAAAACAAAGACAATTCAATAAGATTTTCAGTTTTATAAGTATAAGTATCTCAGGTTGTCCCTACAAAAAGTTATGAACATTCAAAGTTAAAACTTTGCTGCTGGAATTTCCTGGACAGCAGTTTGGAGACATTTTCATTTGCATTTTACGTTATTTAAACAATTTATTTTGCCAGTAAATACTTCATAGAGTTATAGTATTCTGAATTAGCTTCGTAACGAACTAAAGAACATATACTAATGATTTTTCTATGATTTATAATGAATTTTATAAGATAAGGTGTACAGTAAATTTCAGATTTGTCATATCCGATTTTTCAACGACATTTCATATGTAAATTATAAGATTTTCAAATGTATAACATTATAAAATGAAGATTATAAAAGTATATAGCATGTAGCAAGATTAACTTGCCTCGATGGGTCGCGAATCGGGAAAACGGAACGTTAACCGTCGGCGGGGAAAACTCGCAACGGGCGCACGGTTCACGGAATGAACCCAAACGACGAACAAAGGAACCACACGGGTCGGGGTACCTCACTGGAATGTCGAGAAGCGTCACCGGCACGACGGAATTCCAGCAACAAAAGAACAATTAAAAAAATGAAAAACGGAACATGAAGCAAGAAGAGAAAGAATGATAAAGAGAAGTACGAGAGAATATATGAGGGAGAGGGAGAGAGAGAAAAAAGTGGAGAGATAGAGAGAAAGTGGGGCCCACGGGGTTAAAGGGGAGGTTGCGATTGGCTGAGAGAATAAATTAAGAAGGATATAAAATATTGTAAAAATATTATATGGTTAACTTAAAAATTTAAAAGATAGGTAATGAACAGTAAGATATCGGGTTAGTTAGAAAAATATATGCGACGGTTTTAATAATATTAAAATTTAGGATTTTGGCGCCAAATGAAATATTTCCAAATTGCGACCGGGTTGGGTCCAAAAATTCGAAATTCAAATAATAGGATTTTAAGCGGGTTCCAAATTTTAAAATGAAATGTTTTATGATTAAAAAGCATACTCCCAAAACGGACACACGCACGTGCACGTAGCCATCCAAACTCGCCCGTTTCACTGAACGGGACGAGAACACAATGCACGGACGCTACCACGAGGCTAAGGGTGTCAAGTAGGCCAAGATGAATATTTTCAATTTTATTTTAGGTGCTAAAATTTGTTATATGCAGAATGACTTAGCCAGATAAAATTTTACAGTAAGACCCCAAACAAGCAAGATAAATGAAATGAGTAATATCTAATGCTCAACCAATAACAGAAAACAGTAGTATTGGGCTCGGGTGTTACATTATACCCAACTACAAAAGAATTTCGTCCTCAAAATTCCAAGAATACAAGATAGAAAACTACAGAAAAAGGTGAGGAAACTTCTGTCGGATCTCGTCTTCTCGCTCTCACGTGGACTCTCCATGTGATCGATTACCCCAAGAAACTAGCACAAGGGGGATAACCTTGTTCTTAAGAACCTTTTCCCTTCGATCCATGATTTCAACCGGTCGCTCTTCAAAAGTCAGGTCTTCCCGTACTGTTAACTCCGAATGATCCAAGACGTGTGTTTCATCTCGAACATACCTTCGTAGTTAAGATACGTGAAACACATCGTGCACTCCTGCCAAGGACTGTGGTAACGCCAAACGGTACGCTACCTCTCCAACACGCTCCAATATCTCGAAGGGTCCAACGAATCGAGGACTAAGATTTCCCCGACTCCCAAAGCGAATCACCCCTCTAGTCGATGATATCTTCAAGAATACCAAATCACCCACGGCGAACTCTAGAGGTCTTCTTGACGTGTCGGCCCAACTTTTCTGTCTGTCTTGAGCTGCCTTCATATGCTTCCTGATTGTATTCACCTTCTCGACTGTCTGTATCACCAAATCCGGTCCTAGTAACCTTCGTTCACCAACATCATCCCAACAAACAGGTGAACGGCACTTACGACCATACAACGCTTCAAACGGAGCCATCTGAATAGTCGCTTGGAAGCTATTGTTGTACGAAAACTCCACCAAGTGTAGGTGATCCTCCCAAGAACCTTTGAAGTCCAACATGCATGCCCTCAACATATCTTCAAGAGTCTGGATCGTTCTCTCCGATTGTCCATCAGTTTGAGGATGATAAGCTGTGCTAAACTTCAATCGAGTCCCCAAACCTTCTTGTAAACTCCTCCGGAAGTGTGACAAGAACCGAGTGTCCCGGTCGGACACGATGCTCACCGATACTCCATGCAATCTTACAATCTCCTGCATGTACCGCTCTGCCAAAGTCTCCGTCGATTGACCAACCCGAAAAGGAATAAAGTGAGCTGCCTTGGTCAACCGGTCGACAATCACCCATACTGCATTGTTGCCCTTTGGACTCCGCGGTAAAGCTGTCACGAAATCCATAGTTATATGTTCCCACTTCCACTGAGGAATCGGAAGTGGTTACAACAAACCAGCAACCCTTTGGTGTTCAGCCTTGACTTGCTGACACACCAAGCACTTAGCCACGAAGCAAGCAATCTCCCGGTTCATACCTTCCCACCAGAAGTGCTGTCGAATATCTCGGTACATCTTTGTCCCTCCTGGATGTACAGAGTAAGCTGAACTGTGTGCCTCCTTCATGAGCTCTTCCCGTACATCCCCCTTTGGTACACACACACGGCTACCATATCTCAACGAACCGTCTTCGTGGACCAGTAAATCTGTTCGCAGTCCGGCTTCAACCTGCTCTCGAAACTGTTGCAGTCTAGGATCCTGCGATTGTGCCGCTTTAATCTTCTCAACTAAGGACGACTGTACTTGCAACTGCATCAACTGTCCCGTAGAATGTGGTAGCACGACCTCCAAGTCAAATCTTCGAAAATCCGCAATGATCTTCCTCTATGTAGTCAATACCTGAATCGCTGGTAACCGACTAAGCGCATCTGGCACGACGTTAACTTTTCCCGGATGGTACTTAAGATCAAGGTCGTAGTCGGCCATCAGCTCCAACCATCTGCGTTGCCTCATGTTCAACTCCTTCTGAGTGAATACATACTTCAAACTCTTGTGATCTGTAAAAACTTCGACTTTCTCGCCCAAAAGGTAGTGTCTCCAAATCTTCAAGGCGAAGATCCCGGCCGCAAGCTCCAAGTCATGAGTCGGGTAATTCTTCTCATGAGTCTTCAGTTGTCTTGATGCGTAAGCTACAACCTTCCCATTCTGCATCAAAACA
This sequence comes from Agapanthus africanus, assembly GCA_030015575.1. Lineage (NCBI taxonomy): Eukaryota > Viridiplantae > Streptophyta > Magnoliopsida > Asparagales > Amaryllidaceae > Agapanthus > Agapanthus africanus. Next base: position 114,406,279 of record CM057350.1, read on the forward strand.
CACCCCAATCCTTTTCCAGATGCGTCGCTGTGAATCACCAGTCTTCCTGAATTATCTGGTACGGTCAGGATAGGGGCGGTTATCAACTTCTGCTTCAACGTCTCGAAGGCCAATGCACATCCATCCGTCCAAATAAAAGGTACTTCCTTGTGCGGAAGCTTGGTCAACGGTTCTGCCAAACGAGCGAAGTTCTCCACAAATCTCCTGTAGTATCCGGCTAATCCAAGGAAACTTCTTATCTCAGCCACATTTCTTGGAATAGGCCAATCACGAACTGCTGCAATCCTTTCGGGATCGACTGCGATTCCACTGCCCGACACAACGTGCCCCAGAAACTTCACTTCTTCCAGCCAAACTTCGCACTTACTCATCTTCGCATACAATTTCTCCTGTCTCAACGTCTGCAGTGCGATCTTCAAATGCTCGGCAAGCTCCTCAAAACTCCTCGAGTAGACCAGAATGCCGTCCATGAATACCACAATAAACTGGTCCAAGAACGGTGAAAAGATTCGGTTCATCAAGTCCATGAATATTGCCGGCGCATTCGTTACTCCGAAGGGCATCACTAGATACTTGTAATGTCCATACCGAGTTCGAAACGCCGTCTTGCAAATATCTTCTGCTTTCACTCAGACCTGATGATATCCGGATCGCAAATCCAGTTTCGAGAATACTCTCGCGCCACTAAGCTGCTCAAAAGTTCTCCAATGCAAGGGATCGGGTACTTGTCCTTACTAGTCACCCGGTTTAATTCTCGATAATTGATGCACATCCTTCTCGTGCCATCCTTCTTCTTTACTAGAAGAACTGGAGCTTCCCAAGGCGAGTTGCTGCTTCGAATCCAACCCTTCCCAAGTAATTCACCAACTTGCTTCTTAACTCCTTCCAATTCCACTGGTGCCATCGGATAATAAGATTTTGATACGGGCACTGCACCAAGACTAAGGTCGATCGCGAACTCCACGTCTCGCTTCGGCGGAAAGCCCGATATAACTTCAAATACGTCCATAAAATCGCGAACAACTGCCGGCTCTTCATTACTATCAACTTCCATAGCTGCAAGAACACTGTTTGTCGGCCTAGCCCTAAACTCGACTGGCCCGACAGAACTGCTTCCTTACCGCAACTGCTGTCTACATCGTTGGCCGTGAAAGGTCCAGCGAGACTACTAAGTCTCGTCCATTCTGCTGCATGCACATCCACGGTTGCTCCATTCTGCCTTAGTCCGATGAACTTCTCTTCCATTTCCTCCCGTGCAGTCCGCGGGAAGAATTTCTCCAGGAAACTTTTAGAGAGATCCGCCCAACTGATCGGCTTGGGCAAGCGGGTCTCCTCCACAAGCCATCACTCTCGGGCGTAATCCACTAGCTGAATGCGCACCACATCAACTCCTTTGTCCTCTGGAATCTGTGTCGCAATCAGCAAATTCTCCGTGTCACTAGCCACTGCTCGGCTGGCAACGGCTCCTCCAGACCAGTGAAAGTAGACGGACCCAAAAGTCTGAAATCTGCTACAGTCCCTACTCGTTCGACTGGTCTAGTTCCATCGTTGTTTACAGACTGCTGAACGATCTGCAAACCTTCCTGAAACGAATCTGCTATTGCTGGATCAGCTCAGTCTGTCTCTTTGATTTCCAGCATTTCTCTTATCACTCCAAGCATGGCGGCTTCGTTCACACGCCTCTGGTACGTCTTCAACTTCTTACCTGCCATCATCCTGAACTCAAAACACCCAACATTAGCATGATGATAGATTCTGAATATGGATCAAGGCTAGAACTCCAAGATACTTAAATAGAGTACCGCATTGTAGCTATGCCGCGGTATCATAGCCGCAATTACTTAACTCCACCCAAGTCGCCTAAGTCCTAGAGATAACAAGGAATCAGGTTTTCGAGTTGACAATGCAAAGTAAGTTTGCACACCATAAAAGATATAATCAGGAAGAACGTGATTCAAGAATGGTAAAACGGTCAAGGTGGCAGGACATGTTTCCTAAGCACGGGTATTCTGATTCGTGTATCGGGTACAATACCCAACTACAAAAGAATCAACCCAACTAACCTATGGCTCTGATACCAAAAAAACCATGTCACGCCCCGCTTCCCAGAGTACGCAAGATTGGGCACGTGACATAGCCAACCATGCTACCTGTGGGTAGGAAGTATCCATCCACAGTCACATTACGGCTGTAGAGATATCAAGAACAAGATAAATAAACTAAGCTGACACATGTCCAAATCCATAATAATATGAGTCAATGGAAAATAAGTGCGGAAGCAAATGATCCAATATAATAAATAGAAAAGTGCGTCCCATAATGCGGGCTCACATCTGGAAATGAAATGCAATAAATAAACTAATCACTACAGAACTCACAAATCAGCCTGCTGGCTGAAGTACTCCTGCTCGGTCGGCGACAGTGGTAAAGAATCTGGGCCATGCAAAACCCAGACGTCAGCGCGTCATGTCAACCAATAATATAATATGAACAAGGTAATAAGCAATGCAGAAAGTAAACATGAATAAGCAGAAATATGGAACAACAGTGCAGGGTAGTGTGCAGTGGGTAACTAAACGGTTCTATCAGGTTTTCTATTCTAAGGTCTTTGAAATCAATTGATGAATCGTCGATGTAACTCAATAGTATCCCGTGCATGCCCGGGACCACGGTCAAGACCCTCGGGGCTGAATCCGAGACGTGCCGCTAGGCAGTAATAGGTAGCAGGATGGACAAGTGATGTCAGCATATCACTCCCGGACTGGCCAAGCCCGTAAGACTGATCAGAACAGGTATCGAACTGTTGAGTTACAAGTCGGTTTCACCTTTGATTTCCCCATACCCCCAAGTTATGTATGTCAGGTCAGGTATTCAGTAATCAAGAACTAATGCCAACACAGGATCAGGTAAAAGCAGGTTTGTCTGGATAAACAACAGGAATGGTCCATGAGGACAACATGTCAGGTTTGTTGGCATTAGGCACGAGATCAGGTAACAGGTCGGGTCATGGTACATCAGGTCAAGCCAGGTAATGTATAAAGGTGTCATGTCATGTCAAGAGTGTACGGTACCATGTCATGTCAAGTAGGAAGTGTAACAGGTCATGTCAGGAAGCACAAGATGTCATGTAGGTGCTCATAATCAAACTAACATAAGCATGTGTATAAATAAACAAGCATGGGTACTATCAGAACAATAAACTGGAACATGTAATATGATATGCAAATAGATATAATTTTAAGGATATGGATGCACAGTTATCGATTATGATTACATTTATAGTTCCAATATTAATTAGGATGCAATTTATTAAACATGGAGTGTTAATATCACATTATTATGTAGTAATGTGATCTATGGATGCAATTATATGTATCTTAAATGCGATGGATGCAAACGGGTATCCGAAAAGTTATAAAACTATAAAATGGTAATGTGGGATGTACAACTACGTGATATGTGATATAAATATTGATATAATAATATTAATATGGATAGAATATTCAAAACGATTAATAACTATAAAAGATGTATTGATTAACCATGCACAAGAAGGTTCTGTTCAGAAATTCAGCGTCACCCTAATTTGTAAAATAGCTTAAAAATAACAAACGTTCTCCAAAAGGGACGTGTCTTATATCAAAACAAAGATAATTCAATAATATTTTCAGTTTTATAAGTATAAGTATCTCAGGTTGTCCCTACAAAAAGTTATGAACATTCGAAGTTAAAACTTTGCTGCTGGAATTTCCTGGACAGCAGTTTGGAGACATTTTCATTTGCATTTTACGTTATTTAAACAATTTATTTTGCCAGTAAATACTTCATAGAGTTATAGTATTCTGAATTAGCTTCGTAACGAACTAAAGAACGTATACTAATGATTTTTCTATGATTTATAATGAATTTTATAAGATAAGGTGTACAGTAAATTTCAGATTTGTCATATCCGATTTTTCAACGACATTTCATATGTAAACTATAAGATTTTCAAATGTATAACATTATAAAATGAAGATTATAAAAGTATATAGCATGTAGCAAGATTAACTTGCCTCGATGGGTCGCGAATCGGGAAAACGGAACGTTAACCGTCGGCGGGGAAAACTCGCGACGGGCGCACGGTTCACGGAATGAACCCAAACGACGAACAAAGGAACCACACGGGTCGGGGTACCTCACTGGAATGTCGAGAAGCGTCACCGGCACGACGGAATTCCGGCAACAAAAGAACAATTAAAAAAATGAAAAACGGAACATGAAGCAAGAAGAGAAAGAATGATAAAGAGAAGTACGAGAGAATATATGAGGGAGAGGGAGAGAGAGAAAAAAGTGGAGAGATAGAGAGAAAGTGGGGCCCACGGGGTTAAAGGGGAGGTTGCGATTGGCTGAGAGAATAAATTAAGAAGGATATAAAAGATTGTAAAAATATTATATGGTTAACTTAAAGATTTAAAAGATAGGTAATGAACAGTAAGATATCGGGTTAGTTAGAAAAATATATGCGACGGTTTTAATAATATTAAAATTTAGGATTTTGGCGCCAAATGAAACATTTCCAAATTGCGACCGGGTTGGGTCCAAAAATTCGAAATTCAAATAATAGGATTTTAAGCGGGTTCCAAATTTTAAAATGAAATGTTTTATGATTAAAAAGCATACTCCCAAAACGGACACACGCACGTGCACGTAGCCATCCAAACTCGCCCGTTTCACTGAACGGGACAAGAACACAATGCACGGACGCTACCACGAGGCTAAGGGTGTCAAGTAGGCCAAGATGAATATTTTCAATTTTATTTTAGGTGCTAAAATTTGTTATATGCAGAATGACTTAGCCAGATAAAATTTTACAGTAAGACCCCAAACAAGCAAGATAAATGAAATGAGTAATATCTAATGCTCAACCAATAACAGAAAACAGTAGTATTGGGCTCGGGTGTTACAGTTTGATTCTAAGTTTGAGTTCATTAGCACAATATTTTTATTAAATTGTATACTTGATACACCATGAAACCCTAATAGATGTGCTAAGAAACTCCAACACTTCGCGGCCATGGCTGCTAAAAACTTGGATCGGTCTATTTGCTCTGTAAAGAAGAGAATACATAAAAGAGAGAGCCAGTGACACTGAAAAAGCAAAGGAAATTTATCTAAGTCTAAAAGAGATCGTCTAAAGACCTAACTTACTCAGAAAGCCTGTAAGGCAAAACTCGGCCCAACTCAGAGCCTGCTCGGACAGCATGACATCGGCCCGCTGGATCAGCTCCCCCATTGACACCGCCCTCGTCTCGGGGGAGGTCGACTGTTTCACCCTTGGACAGTCGGCCATATGCCACTGTGTAGGCACAAGCTAATCCTCGCCCTCGGGTGGCCCGACGAATATAAACTTCTCCTTCCATTCATGAATGGAAGAAAGGACAACTACGACTCCTGACCCGGCCACCCCACCTTTACATTATTTGATCGAAAAATACACCCAGCTCGGCTCGTCTTTGCTGGTGCCAGGGTGATTCTTATAACAGAGGAAGGAAACAAGAAGGGTCAAACTGAAAGGGATGTTTTCAAGTTTCAACCAGACCAGAAACCCGAGGAGAATTCTCCACGAGTTCGGCGCCAGCTAGCCCGGGACAAGATGGAAGCAACGAAGGACGGCACAAACCTCGGTCGAGAAGGGCAGACGCATTCCAGTCCGGAATGCTTCCAAATACAGGGCAATCTCTTTACTCTGCACCTGGTCCACCCGTTCATCCCCCTAGCTAAACGAAGCAATTAGTTGGTGGGGATGTGGAATCGAGTCCGAATCTCGTTAAGCTCGTCCAAATCCCTCAGGACGGAGGGTGCATTGTGAGCATTCCCGATGCGCACCTTAGAGGCCTTTGTCGTCACCTGACAGCGAGCGACGCGGGTAACCCTGACTCTAAGGGTGAGCCCGATATAGATGATGCAGCAGAAGAACCCTCTCGGCTGTCTGCAGCTAAAGAGGCGGAAAGAAACTCTCTGGACTCGGCTCCAACAACTGGAGCCTCATCGTCCGACTCAACCCTAACTATCTCTACAGACTCCTCGGATGAAGACATCTCACCCGATTCAAAAGGAATGGGGCTCGCTGAGGAAAAAGCACAGGTGATGTGATCTAAAAAGGAGGAGCGCCGGGCAATCTTTGACAGTGAGAGTGAATTAAGGTAAAAGTGTTGGCCCTAGAATGGTCTCCTCCTATTTATAGACTCCAAAGAACACATCCAACGGCCCCGATTGTTTCCCGCCAAAACGAAACGTCGCGCCCACCAGCCGTCAGAGCTCCATGATTGATGTGTGAAAAGTGTTTTAGTAGTAACCGCAATCAAGACGGCGTCGCGTGTAGCTATCCGCGGTGAGTACGAGTCGTCCGCAAGGATACGTGGAACTTTTTAGTCTTGCCTTAGATGAGTTGAAAGAAAAGAAGGAGAATAGTTTCAAAATCTATTTTTAAATACGGATGTAGAATATATATAAAGAAAGGTTGCAGGGTTCATAGAATTTAGTAGTAATAGATGAATACAAAAAATGACTCCTTTTATCTTTTAATAGATTTAAAACTAGATTGATAGTGGTGAATGAAGATTAGGGTTTTTTGGAGGGAATAGGGCTCCCACTATTAAACCTTATCTTTTCATTAACCTCTATTTATGTCTACCCTTTACCAAAACCATTGTTAATCTAATCTCAAATAGCGGTCGTGACTATCAACGATTTGATAGCGCGCCCGATTAGGATATTAACGATTCTTTTGATGAAGTTTATAAACTTCATAAGACGTAAAAGGGGTTAAGAATTTCATCATCCATTGATCTACCCTAATCCTACGAACCTTAACAAGCGGAGAGTTACTCGCGCATGTTGGAGATAGAAAAAGAAAAGATAGAGAAGAAAATCGTAATGCAAAAAGTAATGAAAAAATTTAAATGCAGAAAGTAAAAATGCAAAGAACTAAACTAATGATCTACCTTTATTAATCAACGTTACAAATACAAATCTTTAGAATTTAGATTACAAGAAGAAGTTGTTCTTGATCTCTGCCTCGTAAAAAGTAGATGCTCCATCGATACTCGCATCGCCCTATCACGTTGAATCGTGGATCTGTCGTGGATCTCTTGTTCTTTGACGGTGATTTGCTTCGTGTAAAAGGTGATGATTTCTAACTTTAGCCATCGGTCCTTTATATAGCCCTATAAGGAGAAACCATGGATCCCGTGTATTTTGGTTTGTTAATACGATCCTACCCATCAAATCTCAGATCTTACGGCCATGATACGGCCATGGATCCGCCGCTTTTAGGGCGCTTTGGCCGCTCAACCGCCGCAGCTTGGTGGAGTTAGGGTTTGGGTTTTCTGCTGTGGTCTCATGTTGACATGTGAAGATTCTTTAGATATCTATATTTTAGAAATATTTCCCGAGTCTCTGCCAGTATTGATTCTACGATTTTATTGGCTGATTTTTTATCCTAACATCTTGAAAATCTCGATTTCTCGACCTGAGCTAAATCTGCATAATATCTCCATGAATAATGTTAGTAATATTTGTTATATTAGAGATATAATCTTAATCATTTTATATGGTAATAAATCTTTAAGAAATTTGATTAACAATATTTAATATGATATGCATATTTTAATTACCAAAATATCATATAAATATTATATGCATATATTTTCCTTCATAATGTTAATTATAATGTAGAAACATATGATAATAGATATTTGCAGATAAACCCTCATATGTTCTCTATTTATAATAAACACCTTTAAATATTTAAAAAAAGTAAGGAAAATATTATATCAAAAGTGCAATATTTTCGACTGAACAAACACCCCCAACCTTAACTTTGATCGTCCCGAGCAAACTAGTTATTCAAGAAAGGAAGAAGAAAAAAGAAAAAGAAAAAACATAAGTAGCACACTTTCGTAGGCAACACGATTGCACTGAGTACGTGCAACAAGCCGTTAAATCTCTAGGTGTCCCTAATAGGAGGAGTGTTCTCTCCTGAGGGTTTTCAGCGGATTACACCCACAAAATCCCATGATAAAAGAAAGAAGATGAAAGTTACATATAAAGATAAGAACATATAAAATAAAGAACTTGAAAAGAAGAGTTTCAAACTACACTAGTTTTTCGATTGCCATGAACCCTATCTTAATGGTCAAAAAAAGATGTTGGAAATCACATCATCCCTCAACAAAACATCACAGCCTTTGAACACAGGCTTCCCAGACGAGGGTCTATCTCCTTACCTTTCTTCCAAACATTGATCATATACTCCTACGTGTGTGTAAATGACATCCCTATACTTAGAGAATTCAATTCAAGCTATCATTCTCTTGTCCATCTGCCTTAGTTCCTTTTAGTCGGTGAATATTGTAGATGGAATTGCTCACAAATGCTTCATGCGACTGTTAATACTTCTTGAGATACTAACCGAACGATTACCAAATATGCTCACTCAATTAAGCGTAATTAGCAATATTCTATTCTTACAACAACCAAGACTTAGCAGTGGTTCCCAAACCAGTTGGTCTAAGGCACTAGGTGATAAAGCACCCTCGCTATATTTTTTTATGCTGCCTTAAGTAATTACAAAACCAATGTTCACTTTTTCTTCATCATTTATATTTTCTTCATTTTTATTTTTCATCATACCAAGGCTTTTAGATAAGAGCATTTCAAGGTATCATCTACTATTCCAAGTTTTAAGACGTGTGTAAGTGCGTATAGTAGGGTATCTGCGTTCAGATATCTGGCCTCAAGAATACGGACTATTTTTCAGACATATTTTTATTCTCAGATTAGTAATTTTCTTCATCTTACTAACCCTTGGGACAACAGCTCATAACTACCTATTACTAGCTTTGTTATAAAATATTTAATTTTCTTGCATTTCTTAAACTCTTCCTATATTTCATATGTAAGTTTTCACTTTCTAACTTTTACTATCAAAAAAAAATTGTGCTATTATATTGTATAATGCAATATGATGCGTAAATAAGCACAAATCTTTCTCAAACCTATTTGCAGCAGTGTCCTTACTGATGTCATCTTTTAAGCTCAAAACAAAACTAGTAGACTTGGGAGGAAAATTATTAAAGGGGGAAAAAACAAATGACAGTGAAATCCTCCCCCAAACTTATTTTTTTGGCTCACATTTTCGTATAAAAATTTTATTTGCAAGAGCCAAAATACTTTTCTCCCCCCCCCCCAAAAAAAAACTTGAGTAAAACGGTATTAAGCATTTTAAAATTATAAAAAGGGGGTAAAATTGTAATATTTCAGAAAAATAAAATGTTATTTTTAGGAATTTTTATAATTAAATAATAAATATATTGAATATTTTAATATTTCGGTATAATTAAATACCGATAAATTGGGAAAAATTTGGAAAATTACAGAAATTTCTAAAAAGATGGTGTTTTATAAGAATTAAGCAATTTTAAATTAATTGTGATTTATTACACACTATTTTAATGCTAATCGCGATTAAATATCGCTGATCGCGCATTAACCTTGTTTCGTGCACATGTCATTTTAACACTTGTTATATTTTTATCATGGATTTTTCTCATTTTTCATGCATGGTTTGTGTTTAAATGAGAAGAGAACAGAAAACAAAGAAAAGAAAAGAAAAGAAAAAGAAAATAATAAAGAAAGGGGCATGGGCATGAGAGAGAGAGGGTGAGGGCTCAACCATAAGTCATGGCCAATGTTTCTCACATCATTATCTTCATCTTCTCTCCTCTTTCCCTCACCATGGCAGCACCTCCTCCACCATCTCTTCAACCTCACAAAACACCATCAAATCTTCACCCAAAGTTCATCTCCATTTCACAAAAAGCATGCACAAGCTCACTACAAGCATGGTGAACCAAGCAAAATTTGATTTTCAGCATTTGGGGCAACTCAAGAAATTTCTTGTGTTCCTAAATGAGGTATTCTCTTAACCATTAGCATAGTATTTCCATTGCTTTTATATCCATGTTTGATTAGAACCGATTTAGTGTCGTTTAGTGAGTTTTGTAAATTTCTAGAAAGGCTTAGGGTTTTGAATTGAATCCAAAAGTGAAATTGAGGCTTAATAGTGACCTTAAACCCCTGTAGGGATTGTAAAATAGACTGAAACCAGAGAATAGAACCCCAAACCCAAACTTAGAAACCCCAACATCGGCAGATTTTATGGAAATTGTGATGTATTTTGGTATCTGCTATCACCCGAGACACTTGAAAAATATTTAGCAAATACAGAGACACAAGCAGGAAACCTAGAACCTATACCCAAAACCCTGGACCCTAACCCCACTGCCAGGCCGCAGATTTATTGTTCATGGCCACAATTTGCGGCCAGGGTAGGGTCATTTTGGTCCGTGTTTGTTCTGTGGCTCCAGTATCTGTAATCTTGACCCTCCACATATGCAAAATTGGCTGATTTGACCTAGGATAAAATCTGGGACTAATTTCATGAGTTGTTGTTTTGATTCAGGGTTATATTTTCCGTATTTTGGATTCTGGATTTTAGTATTTGTGTTTTATCTCGATCACTTGACGTTTGTACGATAATATCGAGAGTTGTTTGGTGGTTTGAAAGGCGTAGTCCGTAAGTTCTAACCTATAGGCTCTTAGCGTGTCGTTTTGGTTTTGAATTGGGTTTTAATGCGATACAATACGTTATGATGTATAGGTACCCCCACGAGGACTTCGAGACGACAAGCAAGCACGTGGCGACGTCGGCAACGGCAAGCGAAGAGCGAGGTGAGTAGATATATATCTACGGGGGAAGTCGGATGGATGGCGTATAGAACCCCCGCAGTTCGTAGTGTAGTTGATGATATGTTATATATTTACATATGTGTTGTGAATTTAGATGATAGTGTCGTGGTTGATTTCTTATTCGTGAACCATAGAATAGGTTTGCACACACGCACACACCCCCTTGCATGCATTATTATTATTACTGTGCGTATATAGGGATACGTATATATATACACACACATAGGTATGGGACTATGTATATATATATGCATACCTATACTTGGATAATGAGGATAGTGGATGATATTTAGAGATGAGTCGATGAGATTAGGCTTGATGCCGTGAGATCGGTGATATGTTTTGGTTCGTATCAGGATATACGACATGAGATTATAGCGGGCCTTTAGGCGTGTGTTTTCATACACGTAGATATATATATATATGGTATCAGTATGTACTGGACGTAGATCAGTACCCCTAATACAAGATATGATGATGATGGATACCAGGTGAATAATGAGATGAATGTGATATTTGACCCGTACCCAGATTTAGGATGTCGTACGATGGATTTACGTACGAGCTATATATTGATGAGAGATCCGCACTCTTGACTCGAGAATGTCATAAAATATATTGTATCATATGTAATACTATTGAGGCAGGATCACCGACTATTATATTTATATGAATCGACTCAGATTTAGGTGGTTTCCTTACCTGTCGATTTGTCCTGTAGTTTACTTATAGATGTTAGACTAGACTCGAGTCATACCTATTTCAAAAACTAACAAATCGTGAGTATTTTAAAGACGGGCCAAGGGATACTACGGATATTTTCAAAGGATGTACTTTTTCATAAAAACACCGTAGCCCTATTTTCTAAACACCACGATTCGTGCAACTTTCAAATAAACTGTATGACTCGTATATAGGAATGTATATTTCTTTATTGCTGCATTATTATTCATTTACCATTTATTCTACTGCTCGCATTGCATTGCATGCTTATATGTTATTGATTCATATTCCATTGTGCATATGATATATAGCATACATGTATACCTACATGCTTACACATATGCCTTTACATATTTACATGTTCACCATTATATGATGTTTTCTGGAATGTTTTACTCCTGCGTATATATATCAGTGGTATGGGACGCTGATATATATATGTATACCCATCATATATATATATTAGTGGTATGGGACGCTGATACATATATACACCTACATAATATATCATCATAATGATCTATGCAAATATACTTATTTATTATATACGAGTGGGGCCTATATGGTCGATGTGAGGGGCCTATATGGTTGATGTGAGGGGCTTATGTGCTCGATACGAGTGGGGCCTATATGGTCGATGTGAGGAGCCTATATGGTCGATGTGAGGGGCCTATGTGTTCGATACGAGTGGGGCCTATATGGTCGATGTGAGGGGCCCATGTGCTCAATGTGTGGATGGCATGTTTTGTCCCATACTCCGCATTTATTTTATATGCATTGCTTCATGTATTAGTAGTACCTGATAGAGTACCTTTCATGACTATTGCATATACATATTGCCATTTATTGCTTCATGTATTAGTAGTGCCTGATAAAATACCTTCATGAATGTTGCATACATATTGTGTGGATATATAAGATTTATTTGATATTGGGATATTTAGATATATATTTTGTGTCGATGCTTGACACTGATTTTCTGATGATTTCATTGATGATACTTGAATGTTTATACAAAAAATCTCACTATATTAAGAAAACAGTTTTCTCATTCATGATGTCTTCTGTTTTCATTTTACCGCATTCATACCTCATATTTACGATATTTTACTACCTGAGGCACTGACACGAGCACATGGGATTACACTTATATTTAGATGTTTATCCTTGCCTTTTTATTATATTTCAGACTTTATCATATTGAGAATATATATATTACTGATCGTTTGACCTAGGATTTAGTCATACATACGATTTCTGCTCTGTGATGTTTTCTACTCACGAGTTGGCAACTCACCCCCGTTGTGCCACAATTTCTTGCAGGTTTTGTCGTACAGGTTTCATTGCGACTTTGCTGGTACACTGCTTTCCTTCCGGATGATTGTTTTGGTAGGTGGGTTCACTTGCACCGTGACCACCATTGTACATTTATTTATATTCAGTTGTATCTAGTAAAACTCCATCAACCAGACATGTGTATGTATTTGACTTAGAGACCAGTTGTATATTCTTTCGACTTTAGAGTCGTGCGTTGTATTATTATGGGTTTTCATGTTGATTTGAGTTTCCTTTTCAGTTTTGATCCTCGCCCTTCGGCATTGTATATTGTTCCCTTCCGAAAGACGGCGGCGACGTGAAGACGTCTTGCCTGAGATTCGGGGCAGATGCTATTTGGTTTTATCCGTCCACCTCTCCGAAGATGCCAAGTTGATTTATGGCACCGTGTATCGGAGGTTTAGACGGATGCGGCCGATATAGCAGACTTCGTCAGATTCCCCCTCGCTTGAGGGGTTTTTGATTGTGGGGACGCTCTTCCCTGCAGGCGCAAGCCCCTGCAGTTAATTACGCTACCGCATTGCGGTAACAACTTTCTCCTTCTCCAGAATTTCACTTCGTGTCGTGGGTGTTTGTTTTGTTTGTGGTTGCCCGTGGATTGTATACGGAGACTATTTATTTCGTCGCCCGTAGGACGTGGATTAGTCCAAATCCATACTTTCTTAGATTTGGGTTTTGGGTTTTGGTTTAAGAATACGTTAGCCATATTTGAGGCTAAGATCAACTTAAACGTTTGTTAAGGATACGTTAGTCTGATTTGAGACCAAGATCAACTTAACGGGATCGTCTAGATCCATTTCCAGTTTAGGGACGTGGTGGTCCATAGGTAGTTTAAGGACATTGCGGTCCATCGGTAGTTTAAGGACGTTTAAGTCCGCGGGTTTAAGGACCCCACAGTCCGTGTCTTAGTTTAAGGACGCATAAGTCCGCGGGTTTAAGGACCCCACGGTCTGTATTGATGTATGGTTGTCGGGACCCGTCACCTCTCTGACGTCGTTGAAGGATTACAACGATATGAGTCAAAGGGGTTTGGAGATGTACCCTTGAACCGGATGTAAATTGATTTAAGAGAGCAGCTGTGCTCAGTCAATTTAATTTGAGGACTTACGGCCATGATTGGGCTAAGTCTAGTTGAAAAATGTTCAACGCTTTTATTTGCATTTGGCCTGTTAGGCCTTTGCCCCTTTTTAAATAATGCATTGCATTATTTTTTATTTTGTTTGGGCTCTGCCCATTTATAAATGATGCAGAGCATCAATTTTGTCTGGGCTCTGCATTTTATTTTGTTTGGGCTATGCCCTTTTATATATGATGCAGAGCATCAATGTTGCTTTGGCTCTGCCCTTTTATTGCACTTACAATTTTTTTTGGCCTACTAGGCCTTTCTGATTTGGGCCTGGCCCTTTAGTGAACAATGCATTGCATTTGTCAGGCGCCTTGCGCCAATAACTGAGCGCAAGTGCTTGTGGTGACGACACGTGTCACGCAAGCACAGTGCGCTGCACCAGCGCGCTGCACTTGCGCTGCTGACACGTGGCGCGCTCTGGTGAGTTGCGCCAATTTCAGAGAGCAAGGCTCTATTTCAAAAGCGCATAGCGCAAGTGGTTCAGGTGCTGACACGTGGCGCTCTCTGGTGGCTTGCGCCAACCCAAGAGCGCAACAGTGCAGTTTTGCAAGTGCAAGGCACTATTTCAATAACTTGAGAATATTTAAGATTCCAGAACCAATGGTTCATAAAAAAGTGCAAGGCACTGTTTGATTTCTTGATCCAATTTAGATCAAAGAAAACAAATTTTTCTTGTTTTTCTTCTTTTCAGAGAACCAGTGGTTCATAAAAAAGTGCAAAGCACTAATTATTATTTGAAGATCATTGATCTTGTTCTTAGATCAATGATCTATTAGAAGAAATTCTTCTATTTTGTGAAGGTTTTTACCTTTATCTTGAACTTTCTTTAGAGTTCTCTCTATTTTGAGGTTCTTAATCTCTCATAATGTTGATCATGTTTTTTTTTTGAATTGGGGTCTAGGGGCCTTTATATAGTGCCCATAAATTTTTTAAATTTGTTAAAGAGATATTCCTCTGAGTGATCCGGAGAATTTTCCCCACCGTTGGATCTTTGATCCAAGAGCTTCTGTTTTACAGAAGGCAATTTTCTTGTTTTAACAAGAACAGAAGAATCTTACTAGAATTTAATTCTGTTTGGCGCAAACGCCCCAGCGCGTGACACGTGTCAAGCAGCGCAAAGCGCAGCGCAACTGCGCTTGCGCAACTGCGCTGACACGTGTCGCGCAGCGCATCTGCGCTGACACGTGTCGCGCAGCGCACGGCGCAGCGCAACTGCGTTTGTGCTGACACGTGTCGCGCAGCGCAGCGCTTGCGCAACTGAAGCGTTGCTTCCTTTAATTTTTTTTTAAATAGATCCTTGCTCTGATTGGGCGCGCTGCCTTGGGAGCTGCGCTGGCGTATCAGCTTTTAACACGTGGCGCGTTGCGCGCAGCGCAAAGAATTTGAAACGTTGCTTCGAATTTTGAATTTTGAAATTCAAACAGAGTTTTGCTCTGATTGGGGGAAACATATATTATATTGCTTGCATGGTGGTGACCGTCGATTGACGAAGAGCTAGCCCCCGCTTGGGGATGCCATTTTCATTATGCAAATATTATTCCTGTTGTATCCCGTTTGGGGCCAGTATTTACAAAGGAAACTCTGCCGAAATTTTCTGAAAAGACTTGATATTTTAAAATGCAATATTTCGGCTTATGTTATTTAAAAACCACTTGTTTTATAACATATTTTTTACACTTCTTCTTTAAAATCGGTTTAGATTTCTGGGCTTTTGGCTTACTTGAATTAGATGGGGTCTTATGGACTTCATATGGTTCAAGGGCCAGTAACGCATTACTTCGGGTCATGACAAAAATTATTGGTCAATATAAACCTTTACAAAGACCAAAAGTCAACACCAACCATTCAAATATTTTATCGGTGAAGCAACATGGTTGGTAAAAGATCAGAGATTTGAAGAAGTGGGGAGATAAGAAGCGTAATAAATCGGGTTTTCGTCTCGGTTGGTAGAGACGAAACAGTGATGGTAGATAAAAACGAGAATGTGAATGATTAGGAATAAGTGAAATATTTACATCCTCGTACTTGATAATAAAAAAGGGTGGCGGTTCAACTTCGTCGGGTGGAGATTGATTCATCACAACATCGGGTCATTTAGAAATGCGAGTTCGTCGGCGAAAATATCTTCGAAACTTTCACCGCTGATCCGAGTGAACATTTCAATGTCAATAAATATCGTGCCAGAATTCAACACACTTGATTTGTCAAAAATTATGGAGAAATCTCATCTACCTTATTCTCAAAAGAGTCTAAATTAAGTAGTCTTTCAAGAATTCTCAAACTCAAAATTTCGGAGTGTGATTCATCAACACTCGATAGAATTAAAGGAAGAATAGAAAAAGAACCAAAGAAAATGTGTGATGAAATGGGTAAACAAATTTGGGTGTCGAGCATTGTTGAACCAGATGTGGGAAATGAAAGCTGAATATCGTTCTGCTTTTCGGTCATGCATTGATCATCAATTCCCGAACGCATATAGGGTTCAGGAAAAATAGTTAATGGTTCAAGATGATGTTCACACGGAAGTGAAAGGACCTGATAAATTGGTGAGAAAAGCTCATACAAAACCGTGGATTCATCATCCAAAATATTCCCAGCGTCAATATCTTCAATCAAGTGAAAGTCAAACACCTCATCAAAAGTATGGTTTTCAATCAATTTTGATTCTAGAGTGGAAGTGTGGATATCACAAGGATTGGGTGTGGTTTCACTTAAAATGGACCCTTCACAATCGGGTAAATCAAACACTATAAAGTATCACAACTCATCAAACATTCTATCTTCAATTGGTGAATCATTTGGTGTACTCGATAAATTTGTGAAACTGGAGTTGTGGATTTCAATTTGGGATGAGGATGTTTGATTTGGAAGTGTGTACTGCTCTCTTTCACTACTCAAATTCTCAATTGTTCCTATTGCCGTATCATACATTGGAAAATTTTGAACTAGTTGGAAACTAGTTGCTCGTTCGCTGGGTTGTATGAGGACGGCCATGGATGCATTCAATTCCTCTATCTGACGCGACGCTACCCGAAATTCTTCCAATGACCGTTCAAGACTAGACATGGGTTGTGAAGGGGTTTTAGTAGAAGATTGAAATTCTTATGGATAGGTGAAACTCCCAAATGACTATTCAGAAGAAATGTCTAAAGAAGGTGTAAAAGTCGGGTAGGATTGATAGGAATCGAATGGTTGTGAGAAATGGACAGGAGTAGAATCAACATTATGATAAAAAGAATAGTGAGATTGGTTGGTTGGTTGGAGACTGGTAACAGATGTCATATACGCCGCAAAACGAGCAACAATACTTTCATCAGGAAATGATGGTGTTTGTTGTCCTAACGGTTTGACGGGATTGAAACTTTGGGATTCAGTCTTCGCAATATACTCAGCAATGGACATGCGTTTAGATGGTTCTTCACTTGCTTTAAACGAATTATCAACATAACATGATGTTGAATTTTAGTGAGGATTCCTACTGTTTCTTTCCGCTCTCAAGACATGGTAGAGTCGGATGGTATACCGAAGTGATTACGAAAACACGAGATATCTGGTTCTGGATAACAAAGCTCGGCAAGAGTTAGTCTGTTTGGGTTACCCATTATAAGAAGGTGAAAAGAAAAGAGGGTGAAAGGGTAAGGATTTAATCTCTATTTGGTTTGTTTTATTTTGAAAGAAGGACTTGAGGGTTGACTCAACAAATCACAAAATGCACAAACAAAGCTAGAACTAAGGTCACTTAGGTCAACTCATTAGACCGCTCATAGACTTCCAAAGGACAAGCCGTAGGATCAATCATCTACCATCTCTTTATCACTCTTGTGGCTAGGTAAGTGGGAGGTATCCGCTATACGAATCACTGAAATAGCGGGCCTAATTAAGTAACAAGTTTCCTTAGTCACACTTGCCTTAGACACCACAAAAAAAATGCGGATAAGTGATAGATTACCCACGACCCACATCTGTCCTAATTGAGCGCGACGGTCCTTAGAGTCTTGGTCTAGATATTTTTTATTAATGTTGGGGATGCGCATGCACGTTTGTGATTTGTGGGGTCTTGGAAGGGTGATGAAATCCCCATCTAATATGAATTATTGCCCTTTAATTTCCGTTTTAAAATATGCAAAAACAACCCGAAAAACAAAACACGCAAAAAGATTTTTTAGCGGCGAAATTTGCAAAGAATCCTGCAGAATAATATATTATTGGATTTCCAGAGAAGGGAGAAGGAGATGAAAAAGATACCAGAAGATTTTGGAGCTCAAAATCACCAATTCCACCGCGGTTCCGTCGCCAAAACCACCTTGTTGTTGCAGTTCCGCCGCGCAATGGAAAGGTCCTTTTCTAAATTTTTCTACAGTGCCTTCTTTGCTTCCCTGGTCCTCTTTAAAAGTCTCTGAATCTCAAATTTCTTGTTCCAGTGACTCCAGATTCTCTCGCAAAAAAATCGCACAATAATCGTTAAATATGCAAGTTGTGGTTTTGATTTTTATTTAATGGATCGGATAAGAAATCAACCCGAATAGCAAGAAAAAAATTACATATGTATCCCCGGCAACGGCGTCATTTGATTGAGGAGTAAAAAATGTTTTAGTAGTAACCGCAATCAAGACGGCGTCACGTGTAGCTAGCCACAGTGAGTACGGGTCGTCCGCAGGGATGTGTGGAACTTTTTAGTCTTGCCTTAGACGAGTTAAAAGAAAAGAGGGAGAATAGTTTCAAGATCTATATTTAAATACGGATGTAGAATATATATAAAGAAGATTTGTAGGGTTCATAAAATTTAGTAGTAATGGATGAATACAAAAGATGACTCTTTTTATGTTTTAATAGATTTAAAACTAGATTGATAGTGGTGAATGAAGATTAGGGTTTTTTGGAAGGAATAGGGTTCCCACTCTTAACACTTATCTTTTCATTGACCTCTAATCATATCCAGCCTTTACCAAAACCATTATTAATCTAATCTCAAATCACGGTCGTGACTATCAACGATTTGATAGCGCGTCCGATTAGGATGTTAACGATTTTTTTGTTAAACTTTATAAACTTTATAAGACGTAAAAGGAGTTAAGAAATTTCATCATCCATTGATCTGTTCTAATCCTACGAACCCTAACAAGCGGAGAATTACTCGTGCATGTTGGAGATAGAAGAAGAAAGAATAGAGAAGAAAATCATAATACAAAAAGTAATGCAAAAATTTAAATACAGAAAGTAAAAATGTAAAGAACTAAACTAATGATCTACCTTTATTAATCAACATTACAAATATAAATCCTTCGATTTTAGAGTACAAGAAGAAATTGCTCTCAATCTCTGTCTCGTAGGAAGTA
This sequence comes from Agapanthus africanus, assembly GCA_030015575.1. NCBI lineage: Eukaryota > Viridiplantae > Streptophyta > Magnoliopsida > Asparagales > Amaryllidaceae > Agapanthus > Agapanthus africanus. The sequence goes on from CM057350.1 coordinate 114,425,593, forward strand.
GATACTCCATCGATATTCACGTCGCCCTATCACGCCGAATCGTGAACCTGTCGTGGATCTCTTGTTCTTTGACGGTGATTTGCTTCGTGTAAAAGGTGATGATTTCTAAATTTAGCTCTCGGTCCTTTATATAGCCCTATAAGCAGAAACCATGGATCTCCTGTATTAGAGTTTGTTGATACGATCCTATCCATAAAATCTCAGATCCTACGGCCGTGGATCCGTCGCGTTTAGGGCACTTTAGCCGCTCAACCGCCGCAGCGTGGTGGAGTTACGGTTTGGGTTTTCTGCTGTGGCCTCATATTGACACGTGGAGATCCTCTAAATATTTGGATTTTGAAAATATTTTCTGAGTTTCTGCCAGTATTGATTCTATGATTTTGTTGGCAGATATTTTATCCTCACATCTTGAAAATCTCGATTTCCCGACCTGAGCTAAATCTGCACAATACCTCCATGAATAATGTTAGTAATATTTATTATATTAGAGATATAATCTTAATCATTTTATATGGTAATAAATTTTTAAGAAATTTGATTAAGAATATTTGATATGATGTGCATATTTTTATTACCAAAATATCATATAAATATTATATGCATATATTTTCCTTCATAATATTAATTATAATATAGAAACATATGATAATAGATATTTGCAGATAAACCCTCATATGTTCTCTATTTATAATAAATACTTTTAAAAATTTAAGAAAAGTAAGAAAAATGTTATGTCAAAAGTACAATATTTTCGACTGAACACTCTACGTGGGGATCGACCATTGTGGACGTCCCTTCGGTTGCAGGTGATAGCGACAACCTGTCACGTCCGCCAACCCACATCGGACACGTGGCCTGTAGCCCAACAGACAAGCATGTGAAACGGCGCCCCTCTTTAATGCTTAATCATTTCATCGATTTGTTGATATCATCAGAGATACGCGCAAAGATTAAGGCGTGAGGAGAGATGCCACGTGGGTTCGGAGATCGAAACGACGCGGTTGCCCTATGCCACGTCACCCCGGACAATCCGCACTAATGATTCTCCGCAACATACTGGGCCAAAAAACCAAAGCAGGCCACTCTCGACCCGACCCATAAATAGGTCGAAACGAGAGTGGGGGGCTAATGATGATGCACATAAGTGGGAATTTCTCAGATCGCGAGACGAGGCGAATGACGTGTCACCCGTAACAGCCAGTTAGACTCCTGAAAGGATACCGAAGTAAAATTAGTGTGGAGCATTGGCGACTTTCCTCGGATCATCCCCAAGCTGATGCTCCGCTTCTTGCCCATGAGCAATCTGGCACCCAAACTTGCACCCCTCCTCTTTTGCTCGTCTCCGAGCTATTGCAGAGCTGAGCTTTCTCGGCCTCCCGGCTCGTCTCCGAGCCTCCCGCCAAGCTAAGCCTCCCCAGTTCTCCCGACCAACCGAGAACGCAAAGCCCATGCGCCTCCGTAACGGCTCCGCGTATCTCGCCAAATGTTAGATATCCGCCGCCCCACGTCCCACGCTGGCGCATACCCCATTAATAAGCGAATCTCGTCACTAATGGAGGGATCTCATCATTCACGCAGGCGTAACGTAAGGGGCGTAACTGAAGGCGAAGATCTCGCACCCACTCGCTCCATACGACCACTATAAAAACCACTCTCTCAGATGACTCAGGTAAGGCAACTTGATTCCACTAACCCACTACTTTGCTAATATTTCTCAGCACTAACTTAATCATCAGAGGGTCTTACGGTGGTCATCCATCCCGGGACTTACTTAGAAGTGGCTCGGCTTCCACGTCAAACACAATCTATTGAGATCCACACGCCCAGCAACAACCTTCAAGTCAATCTCAACCGTACAAGACGCTCACCACTAGATCGACGGAGGACAATATCCGAAGGAGATGTCAGCCTCCATCAATCCCACTAAACGTTTTACTTAGATGGCCAATTTGTTTATTAGAGTAAGAAAATCAAGAGCTGAAACTCATGCAAGAAAGACGTGCGGAATTGGATTTTCGAGTGTTTTTTTAAAAGTAGTAAGAAAAAGAAAGTGAGAGATTTGAAGTTTTTGTTGCTAGGGCAGTAGATAAATGTAATCAAGTGTGGAAGATGAAATGGAGGAAGATATGATAATTAAGAGTGAAAAAATAACAAGAGGAATGACTTGATATGACAATCTACATCCAATTCGGAGCAAAATTCTTAGAATTCAATCTTCAGACTTCCATGCCCCCACGTGGGTTTTAGTAAGTTAGGTATCTATGATATGGTTCTCCAAACAAAAGGTTCAAAATCCGAGTGTGGGATAAGAAACCACTAGTTTGAAATCTTGATTAAACATTAATTAATTCTCCATTCAAGACTTCAAGTCATGTGAAACAAACAAGATTACTAATTAAAGCCATCTCCTCCAATATATATTGGATCATGTTTTTTTATTGGAAAATGCATACCTTTCTATTAGTTGAGAATTATTAACTACAATAGAAATTGCCAACAGATCTTATCTTGAAAATGGTCTTCTATGCTCTTTCTCCCTGCAAGATTAAAAATTAAAAACTTGCTTACTTCTACTCGCATATATCTACACTATAATGCAAACATAAAAAGAACATGTGACACCTCCAGTTTTAATTTGTAGAATTTTTTTATACAAAACAAGTAAAGAAAATCCTTAATTATTTGTCCCATCTTTTTCCCCACTTCATATTTGGTATAATAACCATTTTTCCTTAATAAAACCATTTAATTAACCTATTTTCTTTAACTACTCTCTCCTCCCTTTTTCACGTGCATAGCGTGTGGTAATTGTTTAACCAATATAAAGTTCGGTCATGGAAAAGGAATCTTTTGCATAGGATTGTGTCTTTTGTCAAAACACTATTATTGGCAAGTGTTTTCAAAAATACCCTTATACATTTGAATATAACAATATTTCTTGGCCTTGATGAGCAAGAGTATTTTTGGAAAACCAAATTTTTGATGAGACATATTTCTCAAGTTGTTCCCATAAAGAATTTGAAAAATCCTTAGAAAATCAATAAAGGATTTTAACTTAGAAAGGGTTTATTTGGAAAAAAATTCTTAATAATTCCCATGTTATTCATATAAAGGATTTGCAAAATCCTTGAGGAAAGCTTATTCATTCTTTAATATGGTATTTCTTTTCTTGGGTACAATTTATGAGACTCATCTCTATAGAATGAGTGCAATGGTATTTTTCCTTTAATTCTCCTTGGATTCTATAGTTCATAATATTTGATAGGAATTTACATAAAAATTTAAAAAAGAGAAATAATAATATTTATATCAAAATAGTCATAAAAAATATCTTATATCTTTTTTTTTCAAATATGGTGAAATAATAATATTCCAAATAGCAGTAGTTATTTTATATTTATTTATAAAAATTATAATTGCTTTAAACCTTATGCTAAAATTTATTTAAAAATTCACTAGGTAATAAATTTATTGAAAAATAATCATTTTAGGGAAAATATTGACATAATTTATTATTTATATTGGTTTATAACCACATTATATAACATAAAACGTTCTTGTAAATTGTAAATTGAAAAACCAAAACATAGTATTTATTTAGATATGATGATTATTTTTTGTATCTACTCAAAAGTCACAAAGTATATGATATTTATATTTAAAAACTATCAAAAGATTTTGGTATTTAAGGGAAATTTAGCCTTTATATAGTCTTGAAATATTAAATTAAGATCTAAGCAGTCATATGATATTTCTTATAGAAAAAGAACTTAATCAAATACTATCTTGATAATCAAATAAAGAGACACACTATTTAGAAAATTATTAAAATTATATTCAATAATTAGATTATTTATTATGTATAATATAAAGTATTTAATTATCTTTTTAATAAATTACATTCAATAATTATAGTTCTATTACAACTAATAATGTATTACGTACTTATAATTCATACAAAATTAAAAATAAATGCTAACTCTATTCATTTTTGTAAGAACTATATCGTTTATGATGAAATATCACAATTTATAAAGAATCCGATTAATGACGATTATTTTGAAATAGCAGAAAATAGCTATATATTTTCTTTTATCATGTGTTACTTACATATCAAATTATAACAACTTTTTTTATACCGTATGAATTCATCTATGAATATTGTTAGCATATGAATCTTTTTGTATTTTGATTATTTTACAAAACTGTATTTCAAATATACTATTAACCATGTCAGATTAGTCAAAATGCTACACAAGTGGGGTTATTCAAGTATAACGACATTCAATATCGCAACTGACATCTCAAGACATTCAAGACTCAGACGCACTCAATATGCATTCAAAAGCTATAAATAGAGAAGTCACATATCGAAAATATTCAAGGTTTTTTCTATTTTATTTGAGTTTAGAGTTAAGTTGATCTCAAAATGGTTAGAGTCAAATTTTTTCTATTTCAATTTCCAAACACTAAAATCCATTTAAAAATTTTCTTCTAAAAATTCAAAGTCTATATCTGATATATATCAGATATGGACGTCCCTTATGGATGTCACGTCCCGCTTCCCAGTGTACGGATAAGGAGACGCGACTGATCCGCGACGTATTTACTCAGAAATAAACACGTTAAGCATAATAATCAATATAATAAATGAACACAAGAAAAAATGATAGGAGATATAATTGAACAACAACTTTTATTTATTAAATATTTTTTTACAATACAACTGAAAATGTAAATATAAGAATGGAAAGCAATACTTAAACAATGACATGAACTGAAAGAAAAGTGAGTACAAGTAAAGTCTAATGGTTGTGCTACTCAGTGGTCTGCTTCAAGTGCTCCTGGCTGGTCTCGAACTCCTCAGAGTCGGGTCCTCCTGACAACATTCCAAAGAAAGAAGAGAAATAGGAATGTCGTCAGCGAATAATCACTCGGTAAGTTCCAAAGAAAGGTAGAATTAGAATAGATAGATACGCGAATATAACTGGTATACTATTTGATTGTTATGCTAACGCTGTTGTTTGTAGCTTGGTACAGAATATGCTAGTGTATACGAGAGGTGTCCAATTTACACCGTGGACTATGGTAACCCGTAGTATAAGGCCCCGCCGACAAAACCATGGGACAACGGCACAGATGTTTAGTTACGTCTTTTTATGACCATCTCGTATCACTTTTAACACATTCCGTGCCAGTCTACCCCTTTAAAACCCCGTAATGTTTATTGTATTGTTTATATTAATTTGTAGTAAATTGTAAGTGTAAGACTTGCCGAAACTATGATATCAGTTGTTCATGTAAACGGATAATGATGTAAATGGATAGTCATGTAAACAAGTTACAGTATATCCATGGTTCGGTCAAATCATTTCATGTTGATATAAATTGTATTCTGGTATAAATGGATTCATATTGTATTAGAGTTATATTTGAATTGTAGTCAACTATAGATTGTATTCGGATTGAACCGAGACTCCGATTGAGTCAGACTCTTAAACAGAATTGATGTCCTGAATTAGTTTCGATGTTATCGGTAACTGCTGCACATGAACGGCAGGATTTATATCTTTTTCCAAGACAATTACTGTGTTGATAACACCGTTTTTAGTTTGTCTACCTTAAATAAGCAAGTACCCACTTTCTCCGGCTCCCTGAGGCTCAAGAGAATTGGTCCCGCTTAAACCTATATTTACTAGGGTCCTTATTGTAAATTAGTATAACTTGAGGGGGTTTCTGAAAAATAGTTTTGATATATTTTCAAAATAAATCTCAAGTATTTAATTATCGTTTTTAGAATTTTCATAGATATAATTTTAAAATGTGAAGTATTCTAGTGAATATAAATATAAAAAGAATAGTATATGGTATTTTCATGTAAATTGACTTGTAATGATCTTGATGGTATTTTCATGAAATTGTGTGATTCTTTTCTTTTGATTTAGAAAATATGGAATATATATTTTGATTTACATACATACATTTATATGTGTGTGTGTGTGTGTGTGTGTGTGTAATTTATTTATTAAATAGAAATCATGTTTTTCTTAAAATTGTTATAAAAATTCCATCGAGATCGTATGCTCCGTGAAGAGGTATGAATCTCGCCCTACTAGTCCGATGAATGTGCGATAACCCATGCCAACCAAATCGAATTCCCCAAAATGGGTTGTAAGAACACAATCGTAAGGAACTTAATTATAACAAATCAAAGAAACACGGTTTTGATAATTTAAGGTATTTTAATATAAAAATTGTATTTTATCCCAAAAAATTGTTACAAAAGCCATCGTTCTATGTTAATATGAGTGTTGTGATGAGGTAATTCATTACCTCGTGGGGTTTTTTAAAGGTAATACAAATGAACATGATGAATATGTCGAATGTAAAGTATGTGGTATTTAACCATAAAATGAGATAAAAGTTACATAACATTTTATTTTAAGATGAAAATTATTCTAAAATATTTGTTTGTGGTTGCTAAACAATATATGAAGAAATGGTAGATTTGTTATTAAGAAAATTTGGTTTTTTAACAATTTTTAAATCGGAATAACTCCACTTCCGACGAGTTTTGAAAAGAAATCTTTTTGAGAGGTGAAAAAGAAAGAAAAGAAAGGACTTATGGATTGAGAAGAGAGAGGGGAGGTAGAAGAAGGGTTTGCAATCATCGTGGAGTCACAGTGTCGCCGGATTTGTCCTGAGTCGTCACCGGAACTTGACATTGGGCTAACTCCACTTGTACAACTTTTTAGACTTGGAAAAATTTAAGAATTTTGATGATAGATTTCAGAATGGAGAGGCTAGGGTGTAGGGTGGTATTTATAGAATAGAATTAGGCTTTAGGGTATTAAAATGAGAATTAAAAATGCATTGAAATTTGGTTTTAAGTCTCATTTTAATTCTCTGTTAATGTGCAGGAAAATCAAACAGAACTAGGATAGTAGGGGAGGCCAAGGGGTGTTAGGGTGAAAAAATTAAAGTATTTGGGAAGTGGGGACCGGCGGCACCGGCCCTAATGAGGATCTCACCGGCCATTCTCTTGAGTTGGGGCTATGGATTCTTGCCACATGTCCTATCTGGTGTTAACTCTAATTTGCACATTTTTTATTTTAGTGTGACTTTTCATTTTACGTGTAGTACATATGCAAACTTTTGAGATTCTAAAAGTTTAAAAGAAAAATCAATAAAAATAATATATGGCTGGGGGATTTGAACACAGGAGCTACGTCACAGCAGTGCAACGCTTTCCCAATGAGCCACAAGTATTTTCTTGTTGTTCTAAAAAAAATTTAAATTTATAATTTGTGCTCAGGCTAAGATAATTCTTTCTGTAATTTACAAAAATTTTTGTACAGAAAGTTTAGGGTTGTTACATTCTACCTTCCTTATAAAATTTTCGTCCTCGAAATTTATAGAAGGAAGTTTTAACAGATTCAAGAAAAGTTTAGTGATAATGGTGGTGAAAGAACTATTGAAAGTGCATAAAAAATTTGAAAGAATGAAAAAATACAAGGGTTTGAAAAGGTTGAAGAGAATTACCAGTGTTACCTAAAATTTCGGCTTCTATAGCCGCTAAAGTGAAAGTCTGTCGCCTAGGTACATTCCTCCTAGCTGGAAGCATATTTTCTTTTCCTTGGGGCATGTTTCTCTGCCCTCGAGGCATGTTTCTCAGTGCCTATTGGAATTAGCGATGAGCCTATGCAGGAGGTCCATGTGGAGGTGGTGCTGGGAGAGCAATACGAGGTGTAAGTGCCTGAATAGTTAGCCGTTACGGATAGTTAATATGTGTTGGAACTAGGTTGCGTATATGAGGACATATTCCTGTTAGTGTATATTACTTAATGGAAGCTTGGGATATTCACAATTGTATATACAGTCTTGCTAAAAATGGTAGTATGCTACTTGGTTTGTATCCACTTTAATATGTGCATATGTTTCTTGTAACGTATCACCCATACATATTAGTAGAGCCCATAAGATCTTTGCTTGATTACCAGCGTTGTGATGGAAGTCACACTAGTAGGGGCTGGGTAGTCTGTAAGCAATATCCTATACAGGTCCCTGGTCGTTGGATTATCGAGATAGGGCATCGATATTCCGGAGTAGACTAAGTGTGTACGCTTCTCATCCCAGTTGGGGAGATGGTCTATCCCACAGCCATCAGTACGTCGTACTGGAGATAGTATACAGTTGCTCGTTAGGTTACGGGTATACCGGACAGGACTCACAGGGGAACTGATTGGTTGGTATTATACCCATCATCAGTTAACAATTCCCAGGTGACATGAGTACAGCATAGTCCGCAGACTTGACACTTCTACTTCGCCTCGAGTGTGTCCCACTGTTCTTAGATTGCTACCCTACCACGGCTCAAAGGAGTCGTGTAAACAGGTAGCAGTTGGGTGCAGTCCCGAGCACTTGGAGGCAGTGGCGGTTAGACAGGATTCGTCTCTCCCGATATTGGGAGTCGATATCGCGCTGTGTCAGAGAGCCATTACGCAAAGTCCCTGGCCAGGGCAAGCGAGATATACTGGTAGGTTCCAGTAGCTTCTCAGGGTGTAATGGGCTTCGCTCCGACACGACTTATACAGCTATTAGGGGACTGACGCTTGTCGTCCCCCAGGCTTGATATGCAATAGTCTTAGACGAACAGACCGGACTGTACGGAGATTGTCACATCAGGCTCAGTAGGGGTTCGGATGGTTTTCTTCATCGACCTTCTTATCGACATCTACCTGGGGACCGTTACGTACAGCTAGTGCCGCTTGCAGTCTGTGGTTAAACCCACTGCCAGCGTAGTGTCGAGTCTTTAGAGTCCCACACAGAGAGTTTCCCTGCTCTAGGCGAAATGATATAGAGGTCGTATAGTTTTACGACAAGGGTTCGGACGTATACGTGTGTTTACGCACGTACGACTTTTCGGACAGTTTTTACTAGCCGGCTTTGGTTTAAGCCAGATTCTAGTATCGGGTTATTGGATTTATACAGTCTAAAGTTTTTCCGTGTTTTCACGGATAGGAGGGGCGTTCTCCTAATTTGTCGGAAAGCTTCTAGAAGAGTGGTGACTAAGGGGGTAAGGTGGCATTGCATTAAATGAGATTAGTGACTCATTTGTGTGATTCATCCAAGTCATTAATGCATCATAAATGCTTAATGACTCATGAAGATGAATCACTCAAATGCATTTATGAAGCATGGTTAATTAATCATTTATTTACTTATTTGATAAAAGAATAATGCTTCATAAATATTATAATAGATCTTTATCTCATTTCATTCTCATCTTCACCTTCTCTCTCCTCAAGCTCACTCTCTCTTCAAACCCTAACCCTAACCTCTCATGTGTTGAGATCAAGGGTTAGCTAGACTAAAACATCCATAACCTCACTCTATATCCCCTAGGTAGCTTAGATTAGCACTTTAAGCAACCTAGTTATCTCAAGTTTGAGATTAAGCTTGGCGTAGGAGCTTTCGGGTGGATCGTCTTTGATTCGAGGAGGTCGTTGAGGTGCCGATGTTCCAAGGAGCCTACGAGGAGTGGAGGACAGCGATGAAGACCCGAAGGACATGTAACGTGAGGTATAACATCGGAACCGAGTAGTTAAACCTTTAGTTGTTGTTAGCAATGGTTTAGATAACGATTCATGCGCTCAAGTCCGTGTTACGAAGCTTTGATAATCGTTTTTCATATATTCCGCCTCCCCGCAAGTTCGTGGGGTGCGTGACATGGACTTACAGTGGTATCAGAGCCAACTAAACCATTACTAGCTTGTTAGCAACTGATTAGAAGTTCGATCGACGAAAAATACGAAAAACGAAAAACCAAAACCATATGTTTCTGTTAATTTTAAAACTGTCTAAAAACATATTTGACATACCTTAAAATTCACAGCAGGGAAATTAATGAATACTGGGAAAATACGAGCAACTGAATCGGCAAAACGGTCGCGGATCCGCGGCAATAGAGTGCTTCTGCCGCGGATCCGCCGCCGAGTCAATGCCGAGTTGACTCGGAGTTTCACAGTAATTCATAATTTTTGGGTTTTTGTCTTCCTGTATGTTCTGTTTCTACCCAGATTGCTTCAGTACAGGTTTGCTTTTGGGGTAGACACGGATATAGGTAATCGATCGATGTTCTAAACTATTTTCTAATTGGATCTTTATCTGTAATGTTTAATGTGTTCGTAAACCTCCCCTAACTGCTAGTATGTCGGTTGGCAGGGGGTTGCACATTTCTGAAATGTTTACTGTTTGTGTATATGAACTTGATTGGGATGTTGTGATGATTAGCCGGGGTTTGAGATGCGTTTTAAATTCATTCATTCGATGTAAATGTAATAAGTTGTAATATTATTTTGCGGGGCACATCCAGGTTGCGGTTGTAGCCACCGTTGTATTATATCTTTTTACTGTTTTTGCTCTTAGGATAGACCCAAGGTAGGGTGCACAAACTACCGGGTACTTTGAAGTGTTGAGGCAGACCGCTTTACTTCTGGTACTTGGCGGGTAGTTTGCCGTACCCGTAGGGGTCTGGGGTGGGGTAATGGCTATTCATCACAACTGTGTAATCCGTCTTTTATTGCAGGCTCAAAGCAAAATGCGGATTACTAGAATATCCAATAAAGTTCATCTGTGATCTGGAATGCTTATTATTACGTCTGACGAATGTACAATATCTATATATAAATAGCTATTAGACGTCACTTATGTTTTACACCCGCGCTAGCCCAGCCCCCGCTCTGTCGTTAGTTAAGTAACCTAACGGGTGATGACGGGACCCCGTGGCGAATGCGGATGGCATAAGAGGACGTGGCATTTTTCGTTGTTTTCTGCAATGATAAGATTAAAAGATGGGACGCATTATTATAATGCAAAGAAAATAAACCAAAATTTAATCGTTGGAACAAATTTAAAAAAAACCACTCGGTTATTTTAAAAGATCGGATTTTTTTAAATTGCGGAGCTTTAACCACTCCTTTTTAAAAAGTATCAGGTTCCTTCGATTATATCAAGTTCACTACGTTCACGGTTTTACCAAAACCAGTCGTAACCCTTCGTCATTTCAGTTAAATATTCAGTAGTATTCAAGCTGTGTATTTTGACCTTCGCCAAGGCATAGTGATTGGTAGCTGCTGGATATTTATCTGTAGCATAGATAGATGCGTTGGTTTGGGACAGTCGTACTACTATTTTGGCCTTCGTCAAGGGTATGTACGGGTGGGTTCAAATTAACCTGGATAATGACGGGTAGAACTTGACATGTGACTTATGATATGTTGGCCTTCGTCAAGGTCATAAGAGCATGGGGCAAAAATCCATATCGGGAATTTCTAAAGAAACTGAAATTTGCAGAAAGAGCATACCATTTTGGAGTTTGATGAATGTTGGTAGGATTCCTTCAACATTATCATACGATGATATTTTGGATCCCGATCCTACTGTGAGTATATACTACTTATCAGGAGATTCGTCACTTAACGATCAATGCTATAAACCAAGTAGGTGTCAAGAAAGGTGTCAGCGGGGCTACGTCCCCAGAGAAAAGAGGTTATTTAATTAAGGAACTTCGCGAAAGCGTTGGAAAACCTCCCTCGAAGTATCGACACTAGCCTGGCTGAACGGTTAAGCAAGTATTGTACGGTGAGAATAGTCCTGGCTAGTTCTTCCTTTATGGTTTGAGGAGGGATTTGAGAAACAGTGGGAGCCATCCTGTTTAGATAAATTAAAAACCAGTCTAAACTTGCAAGAGCATCATGCTAAAAGTGTTTTCTTCTCTCTCTCTCTTGCAGCGACCCTGTGACCACGACTTGGTTACATCTAGATAACAAATTGACTAAATCTAACTTATATGACTGGCAAAGGTCTGTCCAGATGTCCATTGCCTATAACAAGCTGGACCACCCTATTACTACTCAAGATCCCGCCGTCCCAGGTCCAGTTTCCACTGTCGCGGATATGGATATCCGTCAGACAAGGGAGAAGGATAAAGCGAAAGCCAAGTGTCTCATGTTAGCTTCAGTTGATGGTGTATACCAGAAGCAGCACGAGAAGATGGACTTAGTTTCCATCTTTCTCCATAACAAAGATTTATATGGAGAGCAAACTCATATCGCAAGATATAAGACCTCAAACGAATTAATTCAAGTGAGCTTAGCTGACGGGTCATCTGTAGGGGACAATGTCCTTACAATGACTAGCTGTATTAATGAGCTCCAGGATCTGGAGACCACGTTGGAAAACGAGTCAAATACTGACTTAATTCTACAGCCTCTGCCTTCTACCCTGAAGGAAACCAGGGAAGTAGAAGGAAAGAGAAGGGCAAAAGTTTTAGGACTGAATGTAGTAAAAGAGGGACGTTCCTATTGTTACGGGAATGAACATTGGCAGAAGGATTGCAGGGCTAGCAAAGCCAGTAGACAGGATTCGAAGCATGTTGTGGCTTCAACTTCGGGTGTGTTTGTAATAGAGAACTGTATGTCAGTTAACCCTACTTCCTGGGTATTGGATACCGGGTCAGGATCTCACATATGTAATTCATTACAGGTTCTGAGAAACCATAGGGTTATCGGGATAGGTGATATGACCCTCACAGTTGCTAACGGAATGAGCAAGAACGCTGAATCCGTAAGGGAATATCATCTTGGACTGACAACTGGGCAGATATTGATTCTGTGTAACTGTTTTTATGTACCAGGTACGACTTGTAATATCATATCTGTGCCCTTACTTTCTAAGGAAGGATATGATTTTATTTTTGCAAGAGATGGGGTTCACATCCACCTAAATTAAGTTTTGATTGGGTCAGGTACATTAGAAAACGGAATATACATATTAAATCAAGCTCAGATTTTCAGTGTCCAGAACACACTTATAAGAAGGTCTCCGGAAACAAGTCAGGCTTTCTTATGGCATTGTAGACTGGGTCACATCAATGAGAGAAGATTAACAAAGTTACATAGAGAGGGATACTTGGATCCGTTCGAGTATCAATCTTATGCCACTTGTGAATCTTGTCTCATGGGAAAGATGACAAAGACTCCGTTTACTAGACACGGAGAAAGAGCAAGCGAGCTCTTAGGACTCATACACAGTGACATATGTGGTCCAATGTCTACACATGCGCGAAGTGGTTATTCATACTTCATTACTTTCACAGATGATTTCTCTACGTATGGACATGTCTTCCTGATGAAGCATAAATCCGAGGCCTTTGAGAAATTTCGGGAATACAAGAATGAAGTTGAAAAACAAACAGGCAAAAGTATCAAGACACTGAGATCTGATCGAGGTGGTGAATACTTAAGTGCCGAGTTCCTGGGTTACTTAAAAGAGAATGGAATTCTCTCTCAGCTTACTCCTCCATACACACCACAACACAACGGTGTATCAGAAAGGAGGAATCGAACCCTATTGGATATGGTTCGTTCCATGATGAGTAAGGCTGAGTTACCGCGATCATTCTGGGGATATGCACTAGAATCAGCTGCATATCTTTTGAATAAGGTTCCAACCAAAACTGTGCCTACCACACCATATCAGATATGGAGTGGGAAGAAACCATGTCTTCAGTACCTGAAGGTATGGGGATGTCCAGCTTTTGTTAAAAAGCAGTATGCGGATAAGCTCGAGGCACGCTCAGTACTGTGTAAGTTTGTGGGATACCCAAAGAACTCCAGGGGGTATTTTTTCTATTACGCAGAGGAACAAAAGGTTTTTGTTTCTCGTAATGCCCATTTTCTAGAATATCAGTTTTTAGAAAAGGAAACAAGTGGGAGCGAAATAGAACTGGAAGAAATTCCAGAACCACAAACTACTACTGAAAGTATGGTAGAACCAGAGGTTTCAGAAGAACCAGACATCCCAACGCCACTCCGCAGGAGTAGTTGGCAGTCTTATCCACGAGAGATACTACGGTTTTCTCATAGACGGGGATAGAGAGGATTGCACCATTGACTATGATGAGCCTACTAGCTTCCAGCAAGCCATTCAGAGCGGTGACTCAGTAAAATGGCTGGAAGCAATGCGGACCGAAATGGAGTCCATGTACACTAACAAAGTATGGACTTTGGACATTGCTCCAGATGGGGTAAAACCCGTAGGATGCAAATGGATCTTCAGAAAGAAGATTGGTATAGATGGACAGGTTGAAACCTATAAGGCTAGACTTGTTGCAAAGGGTTTCCGTCAAAGACCTGGTTTGGACTATGATGAAACCTTTTCTCCAGTAGCTATGCTGAAATCCATTCGGGTCCTTCTTGCTATTGCTTCCTTCTACGATTATGAGATCTGGCAGATGGACGTAAAGACAGCCTTTCTAAATGGAAATTTGGAAGAGAGCGTCTATATGGATCAGCCAGAGGGATTCATTCAGAGTGGGAGCAGCGGTAAAGTATGCAAGTTGCTTAAGTCCATTTATGGACTAAAGCAAGCATCTCGGAGTTGGAACATCTGTTTTGATGATGCTGTCAAAGAATTTGACTTTATCAAAAATCCAGATGAACCATGCATATACAGAAAGATTGTAGGGAGAGCTGTAGTATTCCTCGTCTTGTACGTGGATGAAATTCTCCTAATAGGAAATGATATTCCTATGTTATAGTCAGTCAAAAGATTCTTGTCACAGAAATTCTCCAAGAAAGACCTAGGTGATGCCACCTACATTCTGGGGATCCAGATCTACCGTGATAGATCAAAGAGGATGTTGGGACTTTCGCAGTCCAGGTATATAGACACCATATTGAAAAGATTCAGTATGGATGATTCTAAGCGCGGTAACCTACCGGCTTGTCACGGAATCACCCTCTCCAAAGATATGTCTCCCAAGACAGATTTGGAAAGGGATCGCATGTCAATTATACCATACGCTTCAGCGGTAGGCTCTATAATGTATGCGATGTTATGTACCAGACCAGACGTAGCATACGCATTGAGCGTAGTAAGCCGGTATCAAGCAAACCCAGGGGAGAATCATTGGATAGCAGTAAAGAACATTCTCAAGTACCTGAGGAGGACTAAGGAGATGTTCTTGGTGTATGGCGGAAAAGACCTCCAGATTGAGGCCTTTGCCTACTCCGGCTTCCAGAGTGACAAAGATGACTCTAAATCAATGTCGGGTTATGTCTTTACCCTCAATGGAGGGGCGGTTTGTTGGAAGAGTTCCAAACAGGAGACCGTTGCTGACTCAACAATGGAAGCAGAGTACATAGCTGCTTGCGATGCCGCAAAAGAAGCTGTCTGGATAAAGAAGTTCCACAGAAATTCAGGTGGTTCCTACCAGTGTTGATCCAATACCTCTGTATTGTGACAACAACGGCGCTATAGGTTTAGCGAAGGAACCCAGGTCCCATCAGAAGTCCAGACACATCTTAAGGCGGTATCACCTGATCAGGGAGATCGTCGATCGCCGGGAGATCGTCGATCGCCGGGAGATCGAGGTGAAAAGAGTAAAGACAGAGAATAACATTGCTGATCCATTCACAAAGGCCCTTCCTCTGACGCGGTTCGAGAGGCTATTCGAGATAATAGGTCTACGATATGCCAGCTCATGGCCCTAGTGCAAGTGGGAGATTGTTAGTGTATATGCCCTAGGGGCCATTATTGTATCATACTTTTATGTATATTACTTAATGGAAGCTTGGGATATTCACAATTGTATATACAGTCTTGGTAAAAATGGTAGTATGCTACTTGGTTTGTATCTACTTTAATATGTGCATATGTTTCTTGTAACGTATCACCCATACATATTAGTAGAGCCCATAAGATCTTTGCTTGATTACCAGCATTGTGATGGCAGTCACACTAGTGGGGGCTGGGTAGTCTGTAAGCAACATCCTATACAGGTCCCTGGTCATTGGATTATCGAGATAGGGCATCGATATTCCGGAGTAGACTAAGTGTGTACGCTTCTCATCCCAGTTGGGGAGATGGTCTGTCCCACAGCCATCAGTACGTCGTACTGGAGATAGTATACAGGTGCTCGTTAGGTTACGGCTACACCGGACAGGACTCACAGTGGAACTGATTGGTTGGTATTATACCCATCATCAGTTAACAGTTCCCAGGTGACATGAGTACAGCATAGTCCGCAGACTTGACACTGCTACTTCGCCTCGAGTGTGTCCCACTGTTCTTAGATTGCTACCCTACCACGGCTCAAAGAAGTCGTGCAAACAGGTAGCAGTTGGGTGCAGTCCCGAGCACTTGGAGGCAGTGGAGGTTAGACAGGATTCGTCTCTCCCGGTATTGGGAGTCGATATCGCGCTATGTCAGAGAGCCATTACGCAAAGTCCCTGGCCAGGGCAAGCGAGATATACTGGTAGGTTCCAGTAGCTTCTCAGGGTGTATTGGGCTTCGCTCCGACACGACTTATACAGCTATTAGGGGACTGACGCTTGTCGCCCCCTAGGCTTGATATGCAATAGTCTTAGACGAACAGACCGGACTGTACGGAGATTGTCACATCAGGCTCAGTAGGGGTTCGGATGGTTTTCTTCATCGACCTTCTTATCGACATCTACCTGGGGACCGTTACGTACAGCTAGTGCCGCTTGCGGTCTGTGGTTAAACCCACTGCCAGCGTAGTGTCGAGTCTTTAGAGTCCCACACAGAGAGTTTCCCTGCTCTAGGCGAAATGATATAGAGGTCGTATAGTTTTACGACAAGGGTTCGGACGCATACGTGTGTTTACGCACGTACGACTTTTCGGACAGTTTTTACTAACCGGCTTTGGTTTAAGCCAGATTCTAGTATCGGGTTATTGGATTTATACAGTCTAAAGTTTCTCCGTGTTTTCACGGATAGGAGGGGCGTTCTCCTAATTTGTCGGAAAGTTTCTAGAAGAGTGGTGACTAAGGGGGTAAGGTGGCATTGCATTAAATGAGATTAGTAACTCATTTGTGTGATTCATCCAAGTCATTAATGCATTATAAATGCTTGATGACTCATGAAGATGAATCACTCAAATGCATTTATGAAGCATGGTTAATTAATCATTTATTTACTTATTTGATAAAAGAATAATGCTTCATAAATATTATGATAGATCTTGATCTCATTTCATTCTCATCTTCACCTTCTCTCTCCTTAAGCTCACTCTCTCTTCAAACCCTAACCCTAACCTCTTATGTGTTGAGATCAAGGGTTAGCTAGACTAAAACATCCATAACCTCACTCTATATCCCCTAGGTAGCTTAGATTAGCACTTTAAGCAACCTAGTTATCTCAAGTTTAGATTAAGCTTGGCGTAGGAGCTTTCGGGTGGATCGTCTTTTATTCGAGGAGGTCGTTGAGGTGCCGATGTTCTAAGGAGCCTACGAGGAGTGGAGGACGGCGATGAAGACCCAAAGGACATGTAACGTGAGGTATAACATCGGAACCGAGTAGTTAAACCTCTAGTTGTTGTTAGCAATGGTTTAGATAACGATTCATGCGCTCAAGTCCGTGTTACGAAACTTTGATAATCGTTTTTCATATATTCTGCCTCCCCGCAAGTTCGTGGGGTGCGTGACATGGACTTACAATTCCAATTCCATAAGTGGACACATCACAAACTAAGCACAGGCCTTTTGCGTGCCTGCAGTCCTTCTACAGGTATCCATCCCTCTCGCAGTAGTAGCAATAGTCTGGACTTGGCCGATTAATTGTTTCTTCCAGTCTCCTGGGTACAAACGGTGGCCTGGAAGAGGCTCTTCCTACCATCTGAGTGGCAGGTCGCTTCACACCGGCAGATTGAGATCTGCCCTTCTTCTTCACTACTGCCCATATTGGCGGGCAACTTTCAGAGCTAGGTCGTGGGTTGGGAAATCCCTTGTAGATAAAGCAGCTTGGATCTCCAGGTCCAACCCTTGCTGAAATTATCTAGCCCTGATCTCAGTAGTCAGAATAAGATGTGTCGCTAACCTGCTCAACATGGTAAACTCGGTGTCATACTCATCCACAGATTTGTTCCACATAGAGCCTTATTGTAAGTGGATGAATTACTGCTCCATATCGAATCGGGTAGTCTCAGGAAAATACTTCGCGTCGAACATGTCGTGAAATGTCCTCCATTCGATCGGCTGGGTAAGACGGCTTTCTTCCGCCTTCCACCATACTCGGGCGTTGTCCGTAAGTTGCAGCTTCGCAACCCTTATCCAAGCGATTTCTGGCACTTGTGCTGTTTCCAGATCATCTTTGATGGATTGAGCCCATTCTTCAGTTTCTAAAGGGCTCTCTTTCCCAGAAAAGTTCTTAGGGTGCAGTGCCCGGAATTGCTTCACTCCGGGTGCTTCCGCTTCTGGGCGGTTCAGAAGGATAGCAATCTGCTGCTGCTGTCCCTCTCAGAGGCTTTTGATTGCCTCAAGCTGTATCGTCTGCTCGTTGATAGAAGCTGCTACGGTAGGTGTAAGTGGAAGAGGTGATGGGGTGTTTCTATTCACGTTGGTGCTCGTGTTGTTTGGAGAATTCATAACCTTGAAATAAAAATAGGGTCGGGATAGATTCAAAGAATAGAAAATATAAAGAATATTTTTAGTTGCTGATTCTTGTAATTTATATTGCTTAGGTTTCCATGCAGAACTGACCCTGCATGGTAGGGTTCCATCAGAACTGACCTGCATGGTAGGGTTCCATGCAGAACTGACCTGCATAGGCCACCACAAAAAACCTGTCATGCCCCGCTTCTCAGTGTACGGGTAAGGAGACGTGACTAACCCATGACGTATTTACTCAGAAGTAAACATGTTAAGCATAATAAGCAATTTAATAAATAAACACAAGAAAAAATGACAAGAGATATAATTGAACAACAACTTTTATTTATTAAATATTTCTTTACAATACAACTGAAAATGTAAATACAAGAATGGAAAGCAATGCCTAAACAATGGCATGAAATGAAAGAAAAGTGAGTACAAGTAAAGCCTAATGGTCGTGCTGCTCAGAGGTCTGCTCCAAGTACTCGTGGCTGGTCTCGAACTTCGTAGAGTCGGGTCCTCCTGACAACATTCCAAAGAAAGAAGAGAAATAGGAATGTCGTCAGCGAACAATCACTTGGTAAGTCCCAAAGAAAGGTAAAATAGAATAGACAGATAAAAGGATATAACTGGTATAATGTTTGATTATAATACTAACGCAGTTGTTTGTAACTTGGTACAGAATATGCCGGTGTATACGAGAGGAGTCCAACTTACACTGTAGACTATGGTAACCCGTAGTACAAGGCCTCGTCGACAAAACCACGGGACAACGGCACGGATGTTTAGTTACGTCTTTTAATGACCATCTCGTGCCACTTTTAACGCATTCCGTGCCAGTCTACCCCTTTAAAACCCCGTAATGTTTATTGTATTGTTTGTATTGATTTGAAGTAAATTGTAGATGTAAAATTTACCGAAACCATGATATCGGTTGTTCATGTAAACGGATAATGATATAAATGGATAATCATGTAAACTAGTAACGGTATATCCATTGTTCGGTCAAATCAATTCATATTGATATAGATTGTATTCTGGTATAAATGGATTCATATTGTATTGGAGTTATATTTAAATTATAGTCAAGTACAGATTGTGTTCGGATTGAACCGAGACTCAGATTGAGTCAAACTCTTAAACAAAATTGAAGTCCTGAATTAGTTTCGATATTATCGATAACTGCTGCACATGGACGGTAGGATTTGTGTCTTTTCCAAGACAATTACCGTGTTGATAATACCGTTTTTAGTTTATCTACCTTAAATAGACAAGCACCCACTTTCTCCGACTTCCTGAGACTCAAGAAAATTGGTCCCGCTTAAACCTATATTTATTAAGGTTCTTATTGTAAATTAGTATAACTTGAGCAGGTTTTATGAAAAATAGTTTTGATATATTTTCAAAATAAATCTCAAGTATTTAATTATCGTCTTTAGGGTTTTCATAGATGTAATTTTAAAATGTGAAGTATTCTAGTGAATATAAATCTAGAAAGAATGGTATATGGTATTTTCATGTAAATTGACTTGTAATGATCTTGATGGTATTTTCAGGAAATTGTGTGATTCTTTTCTTTTGATTCAGAAAATATGGAATATATATTATATATTTGAAATAGATATTTTGATTTACATATATATATATATATATATATATATATATATATATATATATATATATATATATATTTATTTATTTATTTATTTATAAAAATAGAATTTATTTATTAAATAGAAATCACGTTTTTCTTAAAATTATAATCAAAATTCTATCGAGATCGTATGCTCTATGAGGAGGTCTGAATCTCACCCTACTAGTCTGATAAATGTGCGATAACCCGCGCCAATCAAATCGGATTTCCCAAAATGGGTTGTAAAGACACAATCATAAGGAATTTAATTATAACAATTCAAAGAAATACGGTTTTGATAGTTTAAGGTATTTTAATGTAAAAATTATATTTTGTCCCACAAAAATTGTTACAGAATCCATCGTGCTATATCAATATGAGTGTTGTGATGAGATAGGTCATTGCATCGTAATGTGTAACAAGCCTAAACTTTCTGTACAATTTTTTTTCAAAAATACAGAAAGTGATACTTGAGCTTGAGCACAAGTTATAAGTTTGATTTGCTTTTAAACAACAAGAAAGCACTTGTATCTCATTGATAAGACCTTACACTGCTGATCCATAGAACTAGAGTTCAAATCCCATCAGACACACATTATTTTTATTTAAAATTCTTTTAATATTTTAGAAGCCCAAAAGTCTATACGTGCACAACCCGTAAAACCAAGAATCACAGCCTAAACAAACATGTGCACGAGGCAAGACCAAGTGTCGGGGACACGTAGCACCAATCCGAGCCCCCACCCTCTAGATCGGACCGGCGAGACTCTCCCTCAGACCGGCGCCGCCGATTTTCTTTGAGACAAACCCTATTTTTTTAAAACCCCGGCGACTCTTGGACTCCCCCTAACCCAGTATTGTTTATTTTCTGCCCATTTACAGAGAATATTAAAACCCCTTTAATCCCAATTTTAATGCAAATTTAAATGCATTTTTATCACACCCAAACCCTAATTTGTCCTATAAATACCCACTCCCCTTCACACTGAAATTCCTACAAAAACTCTATAAAAATTTCCAAGTTCTTTTTGTGTACAAGTGGAGTTAGCGAAGGGCGAAACTCCGACGAACTTCCGAAGAGATTCCGGCGACGAAACGATGACCCGACGCCTTTCGTAGTTCCCTCCCTCTCCTCTCTAGTTCTAAAACCAGTAAGTCCCTACTTCTTTTTCTTTTCTCTATTCTAAAAACATTCAAAACTAAAACCCGACGGAAGCGGAGTTAATCCGACTTCCGAATTGGTTTTTCCTTAAAAGTTCTATTTTTCTTAAATAAAATAATACCAAACTCTTATGTCATGACCATTAAACATTAACGAAGACAATAGAACAAGTTTGATATCAAAATAATTACCGTAGCAAGTTTTATTCCATTTTTACATTAAAATACCTTTATGTTTCATATCGACATGTTTATACCTTTTAACTGTATTACCTTAGAAAACTCACGAGGTAATGACCTAGCTCCTCACAACACACATATCTAATATAGCACGATGGAATATGGGAACATAGATTTGGGAAAATACGACTTTACATATAACAACCTTCAAATTATAAAACCTTTTTCTATAAGAAGTGTATTTAATAAATCTTTGCAATTGCGGCTCTACAACCCATTTTGGGGAACCCGTTCGGGATTGTGCGGATTATCGCATATCCTCGGGCCTAGTAGAGTGAGATGCAGACCTCCGCAAGGAGCATACGATCTCGAAAGATTTTTAATACATTTTTCTTTAGAAAATGTGATTTCTATTATAAATAAAACTTATATTTTTAATAAATATATATATATGTAATTAATATCAAAATATCTACTTTTAATATTTATAATATTCCATATTTCTAAAATTCAAGAAAAACATTTCATTTACAAGAAAATACAATACAATTCCAATATTTCAAATAAATACCTTATACTTTAAAACTATGTCATATTCACTAGAAATTTCATATTGAATAAAAAAAAATATCTATGAAAACCCTAAAGACGATAATTAAATACTTGAGGTATATTTTGAAAGTATAACAAAACTATTTTACATAAAACCTCCTCAAGTTATACTAAATTAAAATAAGGACCCTAGTAAACATAGGTTTAAGCGGGACCAGTCTCTTGAGCCTCAGAGAGCTGGAGATATGGGTGCTTGCCTATTTAAGATAGACAACTTAATAAATGGTGTTATCAACACGGTAATTGTCTTTGAAAAAGACACAAATCCTGTCGTCCATGTGCAGTAGTTACCGAAAGCACCAAAATATAATTCAGGATTTCAATTTCTTTTCTAATTGTCTGACTCAGACCGAGTCTCAATATAATCAATCTGATTTGAATATAATTCAAGTATCAAACTACAATATAATATGGATCTATGATTCCGTCTTTTCAATCTAATCAATTTATATTGACTGACCCGAACCATGGATATATTCCATTTACATGATCAACCATTATATCCGCTCCATTACTGATATCATGGTTTCAACAAGTCATCCGTCTATATACAATATACAATTCAAACAATACAAATAATACAGTCAAGATATCGCGGGGTTTATAAGGGGTAGATTGGTACGGAAGGTGTTAAAAGTGGCACGAGACTGCAACCATAAGACACCTAACCTGAATCTCCATTACGTTCTGTATTTTCCATTTCTGTTATGCCACTGTTTAGGCATTGCTTTCCATTCCATGTATTTACTTTTCAGATTTATTGTACAAAGAATGTTAATAAATAAAGTTGATGTTCAATTATATCTATTGTCACTGTCTCTTGTGCTTTTTACTTATATTGCTTAGATACTCTTTGCGTGTTTACTTCAGAGTAAATACATAGCAGTCTCGTCGCATCCTCTACCAGTACACTGGGAAGCGAGGCGTGACATGAGGTTTTTTAAAGGTAATACAAATGAACATGATGAATATGTCGAATGTAAAGTATGTAGTATTTAACCGTAAAATCCACTGCCCTTGCCGTGGACCTCGCCGTCGACGGCCCATCGTCGACGTCACCCTCTCCTATGACCTAAAGCCAAAGCCCAGAACACTAAACCCAGTCCCCTCTTCTTCTTCCTTTTCTTTTTCTTCTTTTCTTTTCTTTTCTTTTTTTGATTCGTGTTTTCCCGTGATCGCCGGAGTTACACGCGTCGCCGACGATCCAGACGAACCATACTATCACCACAGTACCACCACAATACCAAAATCACACCATCACCACTTCCATGTGAGACCATGCCACCACCAGACCATGCACCAGATCGCGACCAGATCTCGACCGGACCACCACCAGACCATACACCAGATCATGACTAGACACGACCAGACCATGCCATGACCGTGTCATCTCCGTATCCATATCATGTCATGCCATGTGCCCTGCTCCTGTGCCACGCCATGCCCGCTTCGTGCTTAGCTCATGCCACTTGTGTGCCACCATCGCATCAGTCTCGTATCACCGCAAGACCTAGCACCGTGTCGTGCCATTTCACACACTGTGTCGTGTCGTGACGCACCAAGCCGCCTGCACATCGACCGTTATTTCCGAAGCAAGTTTATCTTGCTACATGTTATGATATATATTTTATATCCATATGAATAAAAATATTACATGTTTATTGCATTGTGCATCCATATTACAGTTTTACCGTTTTTCCGATATCCGTTCGTATCCATGTTATTTATTATATATATATATATATATATATATATATATATATATATAGTTGCATGTCTTATCATATTATTTCATGTATTGTTATATTAGTGCACCGTGCTTGATAGTATGCATCATACAACTCATGGACTCATTATATGTTATCACTGATTACTATTCTTGCATCCGTGCTTTTATCGTATTTCGATACTCGCTACTGTTTTACTTTTGAGCATCCGTTTGATACATTATGCACTACCTGATATGACATGATACACCACTACTTGACTTGTTGCATGATTCTGTTACTAATGCCGACAATCCCGACTCGTTGTCCTGATGGACGTATCATGTTGTCTACATAGCCAAACTTGTACCTGTTTGATCCTATGTTGGCATTGGCTCCAGATTATCAATACCTGACTTAAATACATAACTTTAGGGGTATGGGGAAATCAAAAATGTAACTGAAGTGTAACTTAAAAGGGTATTACTTGATCCATGGTCCCGGAGATAACGGGACAGAATCATTCGTGATTCCTATTTGATCCGTTATCCCGGGGAATAACGGGACAGAGTCATTCATGATTCTTACTTGATCCGTGATCCCGAGGGATAACGAGACAGAACCATTCTTGGTTTGATCCATGGTCCCGGGAGATTACGGGACATATTCTTTTGAGTTACATGAAGGAGTACATTCATTGGTTTCGAATAACTGTAGAGTAGATAACCCAGTAGTATAGTCTAGATTACTCAATGCACTTCACCTGCACGTGTACACTTCACTGTTCTATATCCATGTTTACTTGTTATATTCATGTTACTGTTTATCTCATGCATGTATATCTCGTTATATCCTGGTTCTTATTATTATTTGATATATGACGTACTGACGTCTGGGTTTTGCATGGCCCAGTTCCTCTATCTCTTTCGCAGGCTGATCATTAGCATTTCAGCCGTCAGGCCGAGCAGTGAGAATCGTGTTAGAGTATAATTTAGTTTAGTTTTTTTTCCGTGGTTTTATTTCCTGATGTGAGCCCGTATTTGGGACGTATTTCCAGATGTTACTATTATTGGATTTATTGTTTCCGCATATATATTTCTTGACACGTTTATTCTGGAAAATGGACATGTACTAGTTAGTTTTATATTTTTCCTATTCTTGATATCTTATAGACAGCCATAATGTGACTGTGGAAGGATGTTTCCTAACCATAGGTAGCATGGTTGGCTCTGTTACGTGCCGATCGTAGCGCACTCTGGGAAGCGGGAAGTGACAGGGTTTAGGACGTGCTAGGGTGAAAAATTGAAGTATTTGGGACGGGGGGACCGGCGGCGCCGATCCCAATGAGGATCTCACCGGCCATTCTATTGAGTTGGGGCTATGGATTCTTGACACGTGTTCTATCTGGTGTTAACTCTAATTTGCACATATTTGATTTTAGTGTGACTTTTCATTTTACGTGCAGTGCACGTGCAAACTTTTGAGCTTCTAAAGTTTAAAAAAAAATCAATAAAAATAATATGTGACTGGGGGGTTTGAACACATAGGCTACGTCACAGCAGTGCAAGGATTTACGAATGAGCCACAAGTGCTTTCTTGTTGTTCTAAAGCAATTTAAATTTATAATTTATGCTCAGGCTAAGACAATTATTTCTGTACTTTACAAAAAAAATTGTACAGAAAGTTTAAATTTGTTACAATGGACGTCCTATAGACATTTATGGTGGATGTCTACTGCACGTTTTGAAATTTTTCAAATTTTGATTTGGTGGGATTTTTGAATTCCTAACGACTAAAAACTGTCACTAACTGTCCTATCTTTCAGAGGCAGTTATAATAACTGTCCTAACTATTTCATATTGTTTTCCTATATATAAGACAATTTTCTACACAATTCCATCACGAATTCTTTTCATTCGTTTTTCATTTTCTTTACTCTTAAGCGTTCATGAAAATTCTGCCTTTTTTGTTCTCAAGTGTTTACTACTCGTTTTTCAGAGGGAAAATCTTTCTAGAGCTATTTCACTTCTCCGTTATTTTAGAAAAGAAAGATTTCTAAACAGTTTTGAAAAAACAATTGTTTTTAAACTTATTTAATCTTAAAAAACTTCTTCGAATATGTTTTTCTTAATTTTTGTTAATCTCCAAAATACAATCTCTTATCTTCTTGAATCAAAATTTTGATTTCTCTTTTGAGATCGTTGGTATTGTTAGAGTTGGTTTATTAAGATTGTAAAATCTTATATTGTACGTCCTAATGAAGAAAGGTCTAAGACCTTCACATTGTAAAGGTTTGGATTTGAGTCTGGAAAAAAGTCTAGGTGATTAACAACCTGCAATTGTAAAGGTTCGGATCTGAGCCTCAGAAAAAATCTGAGTTTCTCCACTCGCATCGAGCTACTAGATAGTGTATTGAATTCTGAGCAGGAGTTCTCAGGAGGGGATTAACCATAGGGTTGGTGAAGCTCGATAACAATTCTCTGTGTCCATTTACTTTCTGTGATTGTGATAGTTAGTGATGATGCTCTATACAGGTGATCTCCCAGATCAGGACACGTGGCAGATGATGTTAGTTGTATGTATGCCCTAGAGGCCAGTATTGTACAGATGATGTATATTATATTGGATGCTTGGACATATATAGAGAGGACTTTCTTGCTCGTCATGATAGTATGCTATCTGGTTGCTCTTTACTTTAACATGTATACTTGTCTCTTTATGCTGTCTTATAGTTACATGTTGGTAAAGCCCTTAGGATGTGTACTTGACTACCTGGACTATGATGCGGATCATACTAGTGGGGACATGGTAGTCCATAAGTACATCCTTCAAGGTCCCCAGTCGAGGGTGTATCGAGACAGGGCATCGATATACCAGAGTAGACTAGCGTATACGCTTCTCGACCCATGAGATGGGCGATGGATGATCCCATATCCATTGGTGTTTGACATCAGAGATGGTATGCGGGTGCTCAATGGAGACTAGGTACACTGGATGGACTCGCCGAGAACTCCCAGATGGTATTATACCTTACGTCAGATGGCAGTTCTCTGGTGACACTTGTGCAGGTTAGTCTGTAGACCCGAGATCGTCATAGAGTCTTGTGTGATTCCCACTGTGCTTTGATTTCCACCTTACCACGTTCATGAGGGCATGCAAAACGGTGGTTTTTGGGTACAGTCCCGAGTCACATAGAGGCAATGAGCGATAGGAAGGGTTTCGTCTCTCCCGGTATTGGGGGTTGATGTTGCGATGTGCTCGATTGGCCGTAATAGGGAAGTCCCTGGCCAGGGCTGATTAGAGATTTACTGGTAAGTGTTACCAGTAGTTTCTCGACCCGTTATGAGCCTCACATCGGCACGACTTATCGATTATTGGGGTCTGACGTTTACCACCCCTAGACTTGATATGCGACATATCAGACGAGGAGACCGGACTATACGGGAAGTGTTACCGGCAGGCTTTTACAGGAGTTAGAGCGGGCTTGCTTGCTGATCTTCTGATCGCTCAATACCCGGGTAGCCATTACGTCCAGCTAGTACCGCTGACGGCTTGTGGGTGCTTGATGTAATCATCACCTACTGCCGGCGTATTGACGAGTCTTTAGAGTCCTACATAGAGATTTTACTGGCTCAGGCAAAATGAAATAGGAGCACGTATGTGATATGTGCGAGACCGAGAATAAATGTGAGTATGTGATACCGTATTCTATTCTCGCGACTTTTTGTATCGGTCGGTTATATATGATATGACCAGGTTATCGAATCAAGTGCTGATTCGATAAGTCGATACGATGGATGTTAGCCGGTTATATGAAATATGACCGGATTATTAAGTCAAGTGTTGATTTAATAATTAAGTGTATAATTGTATATTAGATATACTAATTTACATTTGCTAACACTTGTTCATTTTAGGGTTTTTCTCACATGCACACTATTTTAACATGTATATGATATATGTTAAAATGTGTTATCATATTGTATCATGGTTGATGATACACATGACTTGTGTGTATGAGACATACACCATTCTATGTATTATGATGGGTTAAGATTATTTAAGATAATTGCAAAATTAGTGGAGTTTTGGAATGAGCATGAAGCTTGTAGAAGCTTAACTTGCTTTGACAAAGTCTACTAAGTTTGTCTTTACCTTAGATTACTATGGTTATGGCTCTACAAGGGTTAGTATATGATACTCACTTAGCTATGGTTATGGCTCTACAAGGGTTAGTATATGATACTCACTTACCATGATTACTCTTCTCACTTGATCATTATCCTCATCTCTTTCTTTTCTTCTTCTTCTCCATTGTGAAAAGAAAGAAAAGAAAACTAGGGTTTGATCCAAAGTGAGAAACTTTGTGAGAATTAAAAATCTAAAGAGAACCCACTTCCTATTTCTCCATCCTCATCAAGACTAGTACTCTTGTATAGGGTGTTTCCTTCACTAATTCTCAAATTAGTGAAGTAGGAGCTTGAGTCGGAATTCCCTCGACGTAGATCATCTTCGGCCTCGGAGACTTCAAGCAAAGTCACATCCCACGCGTCGTGAAGCCATGCAAGAGCCCGGGAGAACCTTGATCGCAGCGAAGGGACTTCATCAAGGAGCTTTAGAAGTGAAGGACCGATCTACAAAGGTTGTATTTCGTATTCCCTTTAGAGTAAAGATGTTTACTTGTTAATTGTTTCGCCTAAACTCTAGTTAACGATCTTGCTTAGTGTTATTCGGCACATAAAAATTTAATTTTGGCATGGTCGATGCCTTGTAGAGCCTCGTTAGTGTGCCTAGTAACCCTACAGTGGTATCAGAGCCTAGCTAGAGCATTAGGCGATGAGTTAACGAAGTTAAAACTCCGAACGAACCCGAATACGACAAAACGACCCCCTCTCTGGACATTTTTTAAAATCTGGGCTTTTTGTGAATTAAAAATACTTAAAAAATACAGCAGGTATTTATAAGAATTACGGCGCAAAATTTATGACGTAAGCTGTACGGACGGCCGCGGTTCCACGGCAATAACCTGCTTGTGCCGCGGAAACGCGGCCGTACAGTGAGAAAGTGACAGTTTGTTTGCACAGTAATTCTTGTTTCTGTGATTGGTATTTTATGGGTATTTTTAATTTGACTCAAGTGTTGAGTATTCAGGGGTTCATTTTGTAATCGTCGATTCGATCGGAGAATTTAATTTTGTTTTATTATTCCGGATAATTTAGTAAGTATTAAAATGTTCGAACGGATATCGCTAACTCAATTTTTCCCGGCACGAAAATGTTTCAAGTGTTGAAATTTTCTCGGGTTTAATTATTTCGGAAAAATGTGCAAGAAATGTGACGGATCCTCTAGAAGACAACAAACCTTAACTCGATTATGTGACCGTCCTGAACTGCCCTTTGAACCTTAGGGTTTGGGGCAGTACGGCGTGCCACATGTGAGGCGTTGGCTTGACCCTTCTACGGCTGGACCGTTGCTACTGTGACGTATTCTGGAATTTTTGAACTCCGCTCAAGTGTTGAGCTATTTAGGAAATCTTGGGTATTTGATTATTCGATCGAAAAGTTTAATACTGTCTATTTATCTGGAATGTGATACAATATGTGGAATTCACACAGGTTAGGCATGAAATGCGAAATATGTGATATTTCGGATTTACGATGTCTAAAAAGATTGTGGATTCCAAATGTTGTAGTTTTACACTTTCTTTTCTGTGACCGTAAGTGTAATATGTGATATCGCCGGTTTCGTTACTATATGTCAATGACAATTAGGATGCGCATATTTACTTACGTTGATGACATGTGATGTTCTGTGTTGCTGGATATGTTATATTGGATCGTCGCGTTCTGAATAGCCGGGGGTTTTATGTGAGATAAGAGCTTTTATTTTCATTCATGTAAATTTAAATGTATGTAATATTCTTTTATTGGGGGACTTCCGGGTCGATGTTGATGTCACCTTTTGTATATTATTTACTTTTCCGCACTAGGATAGACCCAAGGAGGGGAGCACAAGTAACCGGGTTCTAGGGTCCAGTGGGAGACCAACTCGAGGAGTCGAGTCCGGGTCTCCTAACTCTAGAATTGGTAGGGTTGCTTGCCGCTCTCGTAGGGGTCTAGGGGTGTGGGTTTGGCTATTCATCGCGACCGTGGAATCCGTGTTTTATAGAGGCTCAAAATAAAACACGGACGTCCTAGTATATCCAATGTTTCATATGTTTCTTCTGCTGCGATATCTGTGATGTGATCATTTGATGTTCTGTGATAAATACTGTATATAGTATATATGATATATTATATAGGCGTTACTTATGTTTTACACCCACGCTTGCCCTGCCCTGCTCTGCCGTTAGTTACCTAACCTAACGGTGCACGAGGGGACATCGAGACGAATGCGGATGGCATAAGTGTACGTCGTATTTATCTGTGATGTTTAGGTGATTTAAATGATGGGACTTCATTAATGTGATTAATGAAAGAAAATAAACCTAAAAGATGTTGTAGAATCAAATTTTCAAATAAAAAGGGTAGCTACAGTTTTGCTTTGCATAGCGGTATATATGATATACCCTGCACCTTATTCGATGGGGAAAGAGCCGAGATCCCTTCACCGGGAGTGACCTCTTTAGCAAAACTGGTAGATGCTACAACACTCGGTTTGACTTTTGACTACTTTTGGGGTTTTGCTTTGCATAGCGATGTATATGATATATCCTGCACCTTATTCCATAAGGAAAGAGCCGAGATCCCTTCGCCGGGAGTGACCTCTTTAGCAAAACTAATGAAACCCTCAAAATCACTCCATTTCAAAATTCACATGATTCTACGACGATATCAAGTTCATTACGCTCATGGTTTTCTGAAAAACCTGCGTAGCCCTCCGTCATTTCAGATAAAGACTAGTTAGTATTCGTGCTACGTTTGTTGACTATGTTAAGGCGTAGTGTGCGGTAGCTAATTAGTACTTATCTGCTAAAACATGAGATGTGATTGGATTAGGGTAGTTGTACGACTTTGTTGACTATGTTAAGGGTCGTGCAGGTGGGTTTAATTCAATCGGGAAATGACGGGTTGAACTTGACTAGCAATTATAATTTGTTGACTATGTTAAGGTCATAAATTGCTAGGGGCAAAATATTATCGGGAATTTCAAGTGTTGAAATTTGCAATGAGATTGCATACCTTCTATGAGATAGTTGGATCCCGATACCCACTGCGAGTAATTGTTACTCCCGGGAGAGTTTTACACAGGACAATTAGCTGATCAAGTAGGTGTCTAGAAAGGTGTCAACGGGGTTACGCCTCTGGGAAAACGAGGTTTACTTTAATTAGGTCCGTGCGAAAGCACGGGGAACCTCCCTCAAAGTACCGACACTGGCCTGGCTGAAAAATTGGCGAAGTTGTAGGGTGTAATTAATCCCGGCTAGTCTTTCCTTTCAGGGTTTGAAGGAAGATTTGATAAAAAACAGTGGGAGCCATCCTGATTAGATAAGATAATAACCAATCTGATTTTGCAAGAGCATACGCTAAAGTGTTTTCTTCTCTCTCTCTCCAGGTAGCGACCATATCATGCCTTAATAAAGATAATAATATGGATGTATTGACCGAACCCGCATGTTATACTGTGTTGGGGAACGTTGGTTCTGTTCTTTCTTATAAGAGTTATAAGACTGAACAGGATATAGGGGAATACCAGGATTCTCATGCCACCCGAATGAAGAAAGTACATGTTGATGCATTTTCTTCGGGTGTGTTCGTTACAGAGAACCGTTTCTCCATTTCCTCTACGTCCAGGGTATTAGATACCGGGTCAGGATCCCATATATGTAATCAGTTACATGGGCTTAGAAAAGGTAGAGAACTTGGAGAAGCTGATAAAGACATAAGGGTTGGAAATGGTGCAATTGTTGCAGCTAAAACCGTCGGGGAATATCACCTTGTATTGCCAACTGGTAATACATTGATTCTGAACGAATGTTATTACATGCCGAACCTGATATACAACATTATATCGGTTTCTTTGTTGAGTAAAGAGAGATATAATTTTGTATTACAGGATAATGTTATGAACATTTTCCTAAACCAAAAGTTGGTCGGATCAGGCACGATGTGCAATGGCATTTATGTTCTAAATCAATCAACAGTCCTAAGCATAACACACACACACAAGAGGAAGAGTTCAGAACTGGACGAATCCTTCTTGTGGCATTGTAGACTGGGTCACATCAATGCGACACGACTCGCTATGTTGCATAAGGATGGATATTTGAATCCGTTTGAATTTTCATCTTATGGCACTTGCCAGTCATGTCTCAAAGGCAAGATGACCAAAACTCCGTTTACGGGACACGGGGAAAGAGTTACCGAACTCTTGGGACTGATACATAGTGATGTATGTGGTCCCATGTCTACACATGCCAGGGATGGTTCTTCGTACTTCATTACATTCACTGACGATCTCTCTAGATTGGGATATGTGTTCCTGATGAAACACAAATCAGAAGCTTTTGAGAAATTTAGAGAATATAAACAAGAAGTCGAGAACCAAACCGGGAAAAGTATTAAAATCCTACGATCTGATCGAGGAGGTGAATACTTGAGCAATGAATTCCTGGACTTCCTAAAAGAGAATGGGATTCTCTCTCAGCTGACTCCTCCATATACACCACAGCACAACGGTGTATCGGAACGGAGGAATCGCACCCTATTAGATATGGTGCGCTCGATGATGAGTACAGCTGAGTTACCTATTTCCTTCTGGGGTTATGCACTTGGGACAGCAGCATACCTATTGAATCAAGTTCCGTCTAAATCTGTACCTACCACACCATATGAGATATGGAGTGGGAAGAGACCATATTTTAAACGAGTTAAGATATGGGGTTGTCCAGCCTATGTCAAAAGGCAAAATCCAGACAAACTCGAGGCACGGTCAGTTCTTTGCAAGTTTGTGGGATATCCTAAGAACTCCCAAGGATATTTTTTCTACCACGCTGAAGAACAAAAAGTGCTTGTTTCTCAATATGCCACCTTTTTGGAAAAGGAATTTCTTGCAAAAGAAATTAGTGGCAAAGTGGTAGAGCTAGAAGAGGTTCCAGATACACAAACTGCAACTGAAGATTTAGTGGAACCAAAGGATTCGGTAGTTCCCAACGAACCTCAGCCTCTCCGCCGATCTAGTAGGGTTCCTCACCCACCTGAGAGATACTACGGTTTTCTCATAGATGGTGGGAGCGAGGATTGCATCATGGTTGATGATGACCCAACTAGCTTCGAGCAGGCCATCACGAGTGGAGACTCAGTGAAATGGCTGGATGCAATGTGGTCCGAGATGGAATTCATGTACACCAACAAAGTATGGACTTTGGAAGTTGCTCCTGAAGGGGTAAAACCCATTAGGAGCAAGTGGATCTTCAAGAAAAAACTTGGTGTAGATGGGAAAGTGGAGACTTTCAAAGCTAGACTTGTTGCAAAGGGTTTTCGTCAAAGACCAGGTGTGGACTATGACGAAACCTTTTCTCCAGTGGCTATGCTTAAATCCATCCGGATCATGCTTGCCATCGCTGCATATCATGACTACGAAATCTGGCAAATGGATGTTAAGACCGCCTTTCTAAATGGTGATTTAGAAGTGTGCGTGTACATGACTCAGCCAGAGGGCTTCGTAGATAGTGGGAGCAGCGGGAAGGTGTGTAAGCTGCTTAAATCCATTTATGGATTGAAGCAAGCATCGCGGAGTTGGAACATCTGCTTTGACGTCGTTATCAAAGAGTTTGATTTCGTCAAAAACGTAGATGAACCTTGTATCTACAAGAAGGTGGCAGAGAGTAAGGTTGTCTTCCTCGTATTGTACGTGGACAACATACTCTTGATAGGAAATGACATTCCTATGCTGCAATCGGTTAAGCTCTTCTTATCACAAAGATTCTCAATTAAAGATCTTGGTGATACCTCCTGCATATTGGGAATCAGGATCTATAGAGATAGATCTAAAAGGATATTGGGATTGTCCCAGTCCAGATATATTGACACCATACTAAAGAGGTTTAGTATGGAATAGTACAAACGTGGGTTTTTACCCATGATCTCAGGGCTCACTCTCTCCAAAGAGATGTCTCCCAAGACTGATTTGGAGAGAGCTCGCATGCAAGGGATACCCTATGCTTCGGCAGTAGGGTCTATCATGTACGCGATGCTATGTACCAGACCCGATGTAGCATACTCACTAAGTGTAGTGAGTAGGTATCAAGCTGATCCTGGAGAGAGTCACTGGACAGCTGTGAAGAGCATTCTCAAGTACTTACGAAGGACTAAAGAGATGCTCTTGGTGTATGGTAACGGAGAACTCCTAGTGGAGTCCTTTACCGATTCGAGCTTCCAGAGTGATAAGGACGACTCTAAGTCGCAGTCGGGATTTGTCTTTACCCTTTACGGAGGGGCAGTTAGCTGGAAGAGTTCCAAGCAGGAAACCGTGGCAGACTCGACGATGGAGGCTGAATACATCGCTGCCAACGATGCTGCCAAAGAGGCTGTCTGGATCAAGAAGTCATTACTGAACTTAGAGTGGTTCCATCCATTGAGCATCCAATACCTTTGTATTGCAATAACAATGGAGAGGTGGCTTTGACCAAGGAACCCAGGTCCCATCAACGATCCAGGCATATTCTGAGGCGGTATCACCTGATCCGGGAGATAGTTGATCGCCGGGAGATCGAGGTCAGGAGGGTTGACATGAAGAATAACACAGCGGATCCACTCACGAAGGCCATTCCCCAGATACAGTTTGAAAGACTCTTCGGGATGCTCGGTATGCGATACTACAGCAGCTGGCCCTAGTGCAAGTGGGAGATTGTTAGTTGTATGTATGCCCTAAAGGCCAGTATTGTACAGATGATGTATATTATATTGGATGCTTGGACATATATAGAGAGGACTTTCTTGCTCGTCATAATAGTATGCTATCTGGTTGCTCTTTACTTTAACATGTATACTTGTCTCTTTATGCTGTCTTATAGTTACATGTTGGTAAAGCCCTTAGGATGTGTACTTGACTACCTGGAATATGATGCGGATCATACTAGTGGGGACATGGTAGTCTATAAGTACATCCTTCAAGGTCCATAGTCGAGGGTGTATCGAGACAGGGCATCGATATACCAGAGTAGATTAGCGTATACGCTTCTCGACCCATGAGATGGGCGATGGATGATCCCATATCCATTGGTGTTTGACATCAGAGATGGTATGCGGGTGCTCAGTGGAGACTGGGTACACTGGACGGACTCGCCGAGAACTCCCAGATGGTATTATACCTTACGTCAAATGGCAGTTCTCTGGTGACACTTGTGCAGGTTAGTCTGTAGACCCGAGATCGTCATAGAGTCTCATGTGATTCCCACTGTGCTTTGATTTCCACCTTACCACGTCCATGAGGGCGTGCAAAACGGTGGTTTTTGGGTACAGTTCCGAGTCACATGGAGGCAATGAGCGATAGGAGGGGTTTCGTCTCTCCCGGTATTGGGGGTTGATGTTGCGCTGTGCTCGATTGGCCGTAACAGGGAAGTTCCTGGCCAGGGCTGATTAGAGATTTACTGGTAAGTGTTACCAGTAGTTTCTCGATCCGTTATGAGCCTCACATCGGCACGACTTATCGGTTATTGGGGTCTGACGTTTACCACCCCTAGACTTGATATGCGACATATCAGACGAGGAGACCGGACTGTACGGGAAGTGTTACCGGCAGGCTTTTACAGGAGTTAGAGCAGGCTTGCTTGCTGATCTTCTGATCGCTCAATACCCGGGTAGCCGTTACGTCCAGCTAGTACCGCTGACGGCTTGTGGGTGCTTGATGTGATCATCACTTACTGCCGGCGTATTGAAGAGTCTTTAGAGTCCTACATAGGGGTTTTACTGGCTCAGGCAAAATGAAATAGGAGCACGTATGTGATATGTGCGAGACCGAGAATAATGCGAGTATGTGATACCGTATTCTATTCTCGCGACTTTTTATATCGGTCGGTTATATATGATATGACCGGGTTATCGAATCAAGTGTTGATTCGATAAGTCGATACGATGGATGTTAGCCGGTTATATGAAATATGACCGGATTATTAAATCAAGTGTTGATTTAATAATTAAGTGTATAATTGTATATTAGATATACTAATTTACATTTGCTAACACTTGTTCATTTTAGGGTTTTTCTCACATGCACACTATTTTAACATGTATATGATATATGTTAAAATGTGTTATCATATTGTATCATGGTTGATGATACACATGACTTGTGTGTATGAGACATACACTATTCTATGTATTATGATAGGTTAAGATTATTTAAGATAATTGCAAAATTAGTGGAGTTTTGGAATGAGCATGAAGCTTGTAGAAGCTTAACTTGCTTTGACAAAGTCTACTAAGTTTGTCTTTACCTTAGATTCCTCTTAACCCAACCATAATCAATTAGCTATGGTTATGGCTCTACAAGGGTTAGTATATGATACTCACTCACCATGGTTACTCTTCTCACTTGATCATTATCCTCATCTCTTTCTTTTCTTCTTCTTCTTCATTGTGAAAAGAAAGAAAAGTAAACTAGGGTTTGATCCAAAGTGAGAAACTTTGTGAGAATTAAAAATCCAAAGAGAACCCACTTCCTATTTCTCCATCCTCATCAAGACTAGCACTCTTGTATAGGGTGTTTCCTTCACTAATTCTCAAATTAGTGAAGTAGGAGCTTGAGTCGGAATTCCCTCGACGTAGATCATCTTCGGCCTCGGAGACTTCAAGCAAAGTCGCATCCCACGCGTCGTGAAGCCATGCAAGAGCCCGGGAGAACCTTGATCGCAGCGAAGGGACTTCATCAAGGAGCTTTAGAAGTGAAGGACCGATCTACAAAGGTTGTATTTCGTATTCCCTTTAGAGTAAAGATGTTTACTTGTTAATTGTATCGCCTAAACTCTAGTTAACGATCTTGCTTAGTGTTGTTCGGCACATAAAAATTTAATTTTGGCATGGTCGATGCCTTGTAGAGCCTCGTTAGTGTGCCTAGTAACCCTACAGATGATGTGTCCCAGATCTCAGAAGAAAGGGCCTATAGGGGCCGACCAGGCCACCCCTGTACCCGACCTGCAAGCACAAGCTAGCTCTCCTCAGAGCCCCCTGCAAATTGGCCTCCTCGGCCTCTCAGCTCACCCCGAGCTACCACAGGACCAAGTTGCCTCGGCCCTCCCGCTCGTTCCCGAGCTCTCCCGCTCGTTCCCGAGCTCTCCCGCCCGTTCCCGAGCTCTCCCGCCGAGGCCATCTTCCTCGGTCCCTCCGACCGACCAATTCCACCACTCACAGGCGTAACCGCCGCTCCGCAAATCTCGCCATGCGTGGATTCTCCGCCAGCGAGATCCCACGTTCCACGCCATCACGATCCCCATTAACGGGTGATTGATAGAGTTTTTCTGTGTTTAAATTTACCGCAATCAAGACGGTGTCGCTTGATAGCTTGTCGGTTGAGTACGGATCGATCCACAGGGAAATGGTGTTCTTTCTTTATGTTCTAACGAGTTAAACCCTATTTTTTGTAGGTTTTGTTTTACGATCTAAAAAAATGAGATTAAATTGATTTAAAGTCTTGCTACAGTTAGGATTAGGTTAGTTTGGAATAGGGATTCTACTCACTGCTTTTAATGCCCTAGTTAAGAATATAGGTGTTAGGGTAATAGTCAACAAAGGGGATTATCACGACTAGGAAGAAAGTTAGTTTCTTCATTTAGGTCATTGTCCGTCCTTTTTTGGCTCTTAGCCCAAACCTCCAGTTAATTCAACCACAACCGGTCTAACTAGGAAATCATCGCTATCATTTAGAATATGGTGCCGTAATGAGCGGTGTGTGGTTGAATTAAATAGAGTCCGTATTATAAAAATTATATGGGCAAAGAAAGGAGTGAGAGAGATTTCCTTCTCTCAAACCTTCCCTATCTTAACCCTAATAAATGAGGAATTACTCACTCATTAGGAAAGTGACGATACAATTCATTTTTATAAATTTTATATTAGAAAACTAAATTGCAGATAATAATAGAACAGATAAAAAATGCAAGAACTAAATTGCAGATAATAAAATAATGTGAGATAAAAATAAGAACTCTTACTTTATTGATGACCTCTCAACGATTATAAGGGAAATAAAAATTTTAAATCTACGAATTAAAAAGAGGCATGTCTAATTAGGCTTGGCTTTCCTATTTATAGATAGGGAAAACCCTAGGTTTTACATCTGATCCATACATGAAATTACAAGACTACCCTAAGAAAGCCGGGTCAAAGCACCGACACGTGCACCGACACATGCACTGTACGGCCGCGGTTCCGTGGCAGAAAGCCCTGTTCGGCCGCGGTTCCGCGGCCGTTTGGTGGGCTCATAGTCTCCATCTTTCAGGGTTGCTTCATGTTGCTTTTTCCTTCTGTTTTTTTCACTTGGTTCCTTAGAATCTTTTCTATTTTCTTCCAGATTTCCAACAGTGCAGAATTATGTGGACTTTTACCGTGAGCTTTGCTTTGAAGTCTTGAATCTTGTGCTACCCTTGTGCTTTGTGCATTGAACTGTCTACTGGTCTTCGTTTGTTCCTTGAATTGGTAAGCGGTATCATACGGATTCATCTATTGTTGGTCGTAATCACACATTTGTAGCGTCTTTTCATGAATTTCACTGTAATGATCTGAGAAACTGTAACCTGCAACTATTTAGCAGACATGGATCAAAAGCACCTATTTATATGTAATATGAATAAGAATGGAGGATATAATAATGCAAAATTCTAATATGAACAAATACCCCCAAACTTATCTTTTGCTCGTCCCGAGCAAAGCCAATTTTATTCACGAAAAATCCTAACCTCACTTTCGCAGGGAATCGCGATTGCACTGAGCTCGTGCAACAAGCCGTTAAACCTCTAGGTGTCCCTAATAGGAGGAGTGTTGTCTCCTAAGAGTTTTCAGCGGATACTATCCATAAAATCCGATCAATTTGGCCTTTTGACTCTCATTCTTCAATTCAGTATTCTAGTAAGAAATTCTATTATCTTCAATTTAGAAATTATCAACCCATATTTTTCACACTTTCTTTTCATTTAACTTAAGATCGTATATGTTCTGCAAATTTATTAAGCTTTCAGCATCTTTTGAATTTTCCTTCTAAGGTTCCATCTCAACTTAGGAATTTTTATCATCTCTACTGAAGGTATAAGCCCTATTTTTCATTCCTATATCTCATCCAAACCCCAATCATATACCCCTACATGTGTGTGATTATCACCCCTACACTTGAAAATTCAATTCAAGCTATCATATTCTTATCCATCGTCTAAAGTACTTTTAGTTTGTGAATTTTAGATGAAATAGCTCACCCATTCTTCATGCAACTGTTAATACTTCTTAAGGTACTAACGACCGATTACAAAATGTGTTCGCGCATTTAGGCGTAATTCCTCGTCTTGGAATACCTAAGGCTTAGCAGTGACTCCCAAACCAGTCGGTCTAAGGCACTAGATGATAAAGCACTCTCGCTATATTTTTTATTTATGCAGCCTTAAGTAATTACAAAACTAGTGTTCATTTTTTTTATTTTATCTCTTTATTCACACTTGTACTTTTATTTTATTTTCCTTCATACCAAGGATTTTAGACAAGAGCATTTCAAGGTATCCTCTACTATTCCAAGTTTCAAGGTGCGTGTTTGTGCAAGTTGTAGGGTATATATTTTCAGAATTTAGACTTAAAGTTCAGAATTATTTTTCAAACTTACACTTCAAATAAAAATTCAATACTCTTCCCTTATTTTGACTTAGCCCAAGAACTGAACTCAAAATTTTGCCTATCTCTAAATAAACTATAAGGACATATATTTTCTATAATTAAACTTTAAGAAAGGTTATTTTTCAGGTTTTTAATTTACTAAGTTTAGGATCTAATTTTTCCCTACTATTCAACCGTCATGTTGAACTTAAGTCAAATATGGTCAAAATTGAATTTTTCAATTTTTATAAAATTTTTTTAAATTTTCAATTTTTTATTTGATTTTATTTTTATATTTTTATATATATTTTTTTAATTTTTATATTTTTTTTATAAAGATGCAATGCGGAATTAAATATGCAAAGAAAGAATAAACAAATATGAACAAAAAAATTAAAATATGTAATTCAATGATAACTATTTACAAACCACCTCCACCCCCAAACTTATCAAAAGCAGTGCCCTCACTGCTCATGGCCTCGCCGTCCCCTCGAACGTGAACAGGAACGTTCCTCTCTCGCCAGCAGGGTGGTCATGCCATACTCTATTTCTGTCACTCGCTGATCCAGGTTGGTCACCATCCCTATCAATCTGTCTATCCCCCTAGTGGCTCTCCTAAGTAAGCGTTCTTGTGCCGCAGGGGTAAGCTCTTCCTCGCTCGCGGTCAAGCTGGAGCTGGGTGTCTTGGCGGGTACGTCCTCGGCCGGCTCGGTGCGCGACCATACATCATTTAAGTGTGTGTAGGACGTGGATACGCTCTCAAGAAGAGGTCTAATAGGGATACCTCCATGCATATAAAACTCGAATTCTTCCACAGGTAGGAAATGGCGACACAGTTGTGTCACCAACATAGGGCATGGATAATTGGCAGCCCTTTTGCCCGCACTAATCGAATGAAGTAATACCGTGCACATATCATAGCTGGGGTTCCTAGTCATCAATGTGTGCACGATATGAAGGGATTGTGTGAAAAATGTCGTATTGTGCGAACTACCAAAAATATTATTTTGTGCCCAACGGCACACAGTTAATACGTTCACAAAAAGGGTTCTAGCATGGATGCCCTTGCGTGGCTCCCTCGAACAATCAGTACCCATCAAGGGTAGGTAATCCTCGAATTGGAGGGGTTGGTCATGAGTAGGTAGTCTTGGTATTAAGGTGACTTCATAAATGAAATCCCTATCGATTATTATTTTCCTATCCCCCCAAATCAACCTAATGTAACCGTGTTGTGAGAGGCAACCATCTTCCATGCACTCGTAAAAACGGTTTACAAGATCCGGAAGCGCGAAGGAATTTGGATGGTTGAAAAGTAAAAAATTCCACCCACGCCTTCGAATCTCGTCACCGAAATAGCTACCATAGACCGTGTGTGCAAACATTTGTGATAAATCTCTTTCAAATTGCAAAGTGGGTGCCATCACAGAGAGTAATAAATTTTTTTTTAATTTAACAGAGAGGATCTAAATGTGCAAACCTCCTCTGAAGTTTTCAGAGGGAGACGACACCAAGGAGCGGTGGAAGCGCGGCGCAGAGGGGGCTTCGGTGGCGGAAACGCGGCGGCGCGGGGAGATTTCGCTGCAGAAATTTGAGCGCCGGCTAGGGTTTTGAAGAAATGAGAAATTAGGGTTATGAAAGTTCAGAGGAGGGGTCGGGTTCTATTTATAGGGGGTGTTTTGGTTATTTGCAAAAAGGGCCTCTTAAAAAGAGGAAATTATATGTAAAAAAAATTTATTTATTTTTCTTTTTTTCTAAAATTTTACAAAAATACCCCGAAAAAATTTAAATTTTTTTTTAATTTCAATTTTTTTTACTTTGTTTTTATATAATTACAAATGGTACATACCCCCAAACTTATTTGAAACAGTGTTTTCACTGTTTATGGCTGGATAACCAAAACTTAGGGGTAGATGGAGGGAAATCAATCAATATAATTTGGCTCCTGCAACAGCAGGAGCTCCTCCGAAGGGTCCGCGGTGAGGAACGGTTTAAGTCTATGTCCGTTCACCTTGAATAGTGAACCATCCTCAGGATTTTCTAAATCGACCGCACCGTGCGGATATACAGTGCATACCAAAAATGGCTCTTTCCATCGAGATCTAAGCTTGCCGGGATAGAAATATAGCCGGGTGTCGTAAAGTAAAACCTGTTGACCAGGTTTGAAAGTTTTGCGTATAAGGTGTTTATCGTAAAACACCTTCGTTCGGTTTTTTACGACAACCGCGTTCTCGTAAGCTTCATCCCGAAACTCGTTCAATTAATTTAATTGCAGCTTTTTATGGCTGCCCGCATCTCCGAGAGATAGATTCAACTCTTTTATCGCCCAAAATGCTCGATACTCAATTTCAACTGGAAGGTGGCAAGCCTTTCCATAAACAAGCCTATACGGAGACATGGCAAGATCGGTTTTATAGGCAGTGCGAAATGCCCAAAGGGCATCAGTAAGTTTTGAAGACCAATCTTTACGGTTTTTAGAAACCGTTTTCTCCAATATCTGTTTAATTTGCCGATTTGAAATTTCGGCTTGCCCACATGTTTGGGGATGATAAGGCGTTGATAGCTTGTGATTAATGGAATATTTCCGTATTAAGGACTCGAAAGTCCTATTACAGAAATGGGATCCATTATCGCTGATGATTGGGCGGGGGTGTCCAAACCGAGAGAAAAATGTTTTCTTTGAGAAATCTAACGACAATCTTATTGTCATTAGTCCGGCTGGGCACAGCCTCGATCCACTTAGAAACATAGTCAACAGCGAGGAGAATATACACGTTCCCAAAAGAATTGGAAAACGGTCCCATAAAATCTATCCTCCAAACATCAAAAATTTCCACAACCAATATTGGTTGGAGCGGCATTTCGTTTCTCCTAGATATCTGGCCTAAGTGTTGGCACCGGGAGCATGTCTTGCAGTACTCATGTGCATCTTTAAAAAGTTGTGAC
Source organism: Agapanthus africanus (assembly GCA_030015575.1). Lineage (NCBI taxonomy): Eukaryota > Viridiplantae > Streptophyta > Magnoliopsida > Asparagales > Amaryllidaceae > Agapanthus > Agapanthus africanus. The sequence continues at coordinate 114,468,077 of CM057350.1, forward strand.
CAGTAGAAACCACACTGCAAGATCTTTTCTGCTGACTTTTTAGGGCCGAAATGCCCGCCACACGCTTGATCGTGGCAGAATGACAGCACGCTCTTAAACTCATTGTCGGGGACACACCGACGAATAATTTAGTCAGGACAGTATTTGAATAGATAAGGTTCATCCCAGTAAAAATGTTTGACTTGGGGTAGGAATCGGAGTCTGTCCTGATTCGACCATTCATTTGGTATAAGTCCGGTGGCCAAATAATTTACAATATCTGCGAGCCAAGGTTCGCATGATACAATCAAGAGCTGCCTATCTGGAAAAACGTCTTTTATAGGAAATTGAAGCATCGGCGAAGAAGGGAGGCGTGAAAGATGGTCGGCGACTACGTTTTCGCATCCTCTTTTGTCTCTGATGACAAGGTCAAACTCTTGCAGTAAGAGGATCCAACGTATCATCCGAGATTTAGCATCCTTCTTCGTAAAAAGATGGTGAAGAGTTGAATGGTCAGTGTAAACGATGACTGGAGAGCCGATTAAGTAGGGCCGGAACTTTTCTAATGCAAACACAACAGCTAAGAATTCCTTCTCGGTTGTTGTGTAATTTAATTGGGCCTCATTCAAGGTTCGGCTAGCGTAATAAATTACATACGGTATCTTATTGATGTGCTGTCCAAGGACAACACCAATGGCAAAATCAGATGCATCGCACATAATCTCAAATGGATGCGTCCAGTCAGGAGACGAAAGAATGGGAGCAGAAGTAAATGAGTTTTTCAATGACTCGAACGCCTTCATACAGCTCGAGTCAAAATCAAATGTGGTGTCCTTGGACAACAAAAGAGTCAAGGGTCTAGCTATCTTGCTAAAATCCTTGATGAACCGTCTATAGAAACCGGCATGGCCAAGGAAGGCTCGAATGTCTCGGACGTATTTGGGAGGAGAGAGTTTATAAATGATTTCAATCTTTGCTTTATCTATCTTAATGTCATTTTGCGAGATAATATGTCCTAAGACAATACCTTCTCGTACCATAAAGTGGCACTTCTCCCAATTTAAAATAAGGTTCTTATCCTTACACCGGGTAAGGACTGCATCAAGATGTAGCAAACACTCATCAAAGGAGTCGCCGAAAATGGAGAAATCATTCATGAAGATCCCCAAGAATTTTTCCACCATGTCTGAAAAAATACCCATCATACACCGCTGGAAGGTAGAGGGTGCATTGCATAACCCAAAGGTCATGCGACGGTAAGCAAACGTACCGTAAGGACAAGTGAATGTGGTCTTATCTTGATCCTTTTCGGCGATGGGAATTTGATTATAACCGGAGTATCCATCTAAAAAGCAATAAAATTCATGCCCAACCAATCGTTCTAGCATTTGGTCAATAAAAGGTAATGGAAAGTGGTCTTTCCGTGTCGCAGCGTTGAGTTTTCTATAATCGATGCACACTCGCCACCCAGTTTGGGTGCGAGTAGGTATTAACTCATTCGCCTCATTAGTTATGACTGTTATGCCTGATTTCTTTGGGACAACGTGAATGGGGCTAACCCACTGACTATCAGAGATAGGGTAAATGATACCACTATCAAGACATTTTACAATCTCCTTTTTAACATCCTTCTTCATGATTGGGTTGAGTCGTCTCTGTGGATCCCTTGCTGGCTTGGCATCATCCATCATATGAATATGATGTTCAACTATTAGGGGACTTATCCCCTTGATGTCCGCCATAGTCCAGCCAAAAGCTTGCCGATTGCTTTGTAAGACCGTTAAAAGTGCTTTCTCTTGCTCGGGGGCTAGAGAAGCCGAAATGATAATAGGAAGGGTCTCATTCTCACCTAAATAAGCGTATTTAAGGTAAGACGGCAATAGCTTGAGTTCGAGTGTTGGAGGCGAAACAATTGAAGGTAAAATTGGTGAAATTGTCTCAAACTCGAAGGATTCCAACAGAGGTTCAAAACGAGTGTAAGCAACCGAGTCGGATGGTTCAGTTATCTCATCCGAAAACTCAAAGGATTCAAACTCGGGTGGTGATGGTTCAAGATCGTTCAAGAACGTGAAACACTCGTAATCATTATCGGGTGTGAAAGCAGTATCAGATTCAAGGAGGAACGCACTAGTGGCTTCAAAATTGCTGTGATCGAACAGAAATTTCTCGATCTCAGTCCTCCTGGGTGATCTCTTGGATCGAGCAAATATCAAGTATATTAGCATTAGGTTCGGAGGGGTGATTCCCCAACTTAAAAATGTTGAGTTCAATTGTCATGTTTCCAAAAGATAGGTTCATCAAACCATTTCGACAATTGATCACCGCATTAGAAGTTGCAAGGAATGGTCGAACGAGTATCACAGGAATTTGACTCCGGGGGTTAGCTATAGACTGTGTGTCCATAACAATGAAATCAACGGGGAATATGAACTCCCCTACTTTAATCAACACATCCTCTAACTCACCCCTAGGATGGGTGATTGATCGGTCGACCATTTAGAGAGTACAATGTGTGGGTTTCAATTCTCCAACGCCTAATTGCTCATATACTGAATAAGGAAGTAGGTTAACACTGGCACCAAGATCTAAAAGTGTGCGGTTGATGTTCTTATCCCCAATAATTATTGAAATCGTAGGACAACCAGGGCCCTTTCGTTTTTGAGGTAAAGGTTGGGTAAGAGCATCACTTACTGTACTAGCCAAGAAAACTTTCTTAAGTACATGTGATTTCCTCTTCTTGGTGCATAAGTCCTTCAAGATTTTTGCGTAAGAAGAGACTTGTTGGATTGCATCCAAGAGAGGAATGTTAATACTAACCTGTTTAAATAATTCCACAATCTTCTCCATTTGTGGAGTTTGTTTATTGGATCTCAACCTGTTTGGAAATGGAACATTTTGAAAATTTGTTGAGTCCAATGTTTGTGAAGTAGATTGCGAAGTTGGAACGGATCCCAGTGTTGGTGTTTTCATGGAGTGAGATGTGGGTCCGTTCGGAGTAGTAGAAGAATTAGAGCCTTATGAAGAATGGAGAATAGGCTCTGAAGATGAAGAAGAAGAAGAAGAAGCGGCGGCCGGGGTGTCATCATTAGTGCCAACATTATTGTGCAAGATCCTTCCAGATCTCAATGTAGTCACGGCATTCACATTATGGTTTTGTTGTTCATGAGCAACATGTGCATTTTGTGGGTGATCATTGGCAGTGGTTGAGATGGAAGCTTCCCCTTCTCTCGCTCGCTTAAAGCAGCATTCAGTTGTGCAATTTAGGCTTCAATGGTTTTGATGCTTTGCCCATGTGATGCAGTGTGTTGTACCAAAGACTGAATGGAAGACTGGATGTTGGCTGAGGATTGAGTAGATTGTTTTAAAAACGCATCTAGACTTCGTTCTAGCGAGAAAACCTTATCGTTATTTGATGGAACAAAATTGTTTTGAGGAAAAAAGTTGTTGGGTGCAAAATTGTTCATTTGATTTTGGTAAGGTTGGGGCTGGAAAGGTTGCTGATATTGAGTTTGTTGAGGAGCTTGTTGTTGTGGAGGAGGCCTCTGGAAATTATTGTTTCCTTAGAATTGTTGTTGATTTTGATTCCAAGCAAAATTAGGGTGGTTCCTCTAACCAGGATTGTAAGTTGAAGAGTATGGATCATTTCTTTGTCTTTGCTGAAAGGCAGCATTGACTTGATCCTGTCCTTGAGTAGGTGGGTTGTAAGGACACTCTTCAGTCAAATGGGACGGATTCGAACAACAAGCGCATATAGTGCGAGGGGGTAAAGCAGGGGCAGGAGAAGGCGATGAGAACATGCTCTCAATTGTTTCTAATTTTCGTGTAATTGCAGCCATTTCGGTTTTCATTGCAATTGACATATCAAGTTGGTGAACACCTGCCCTAGACGGACCAGTGAAAGTAGATGAAGTGGACGAAGCGGTCTGTCTAATGCTCTCCAACTAAAGCGTTTGTTCAGCAAGATCGTCGAGAAATTGCCAAGCTTCCTCGTCGGATTTGGTAAGGAAGTGACCTTGACAAATGGTTTCCAGCAACTGCTTAGTTGCTGGGTTCAGTCCTTCGTATAAAGTTTGGCAAAGTTGTCATCTCTCGATACTGTGATGAGGGCACTGAACAAGAAGGTCTTTGAATCGTTCGAAACACTTCCAAAAAGGTTCGGAAGGAAGCTGGGAAAATTGGTTAATTTCATTACGAATTCTCTCGGTCTTGTGATGTGGGTAAAATTTTTTAAGAAATGCCTTAACAAACTCTTCCCAACTGTTTATGGAATGCGATGTTGTACTATATAGCCACTTTTCAGCTAGGTCACATAAAGTGAAGGGAATGACTCGTAGCCTTATAGCATCATCGGATAGTTGGGTGGTCTTTATCATTGCACAAACATTTTGGAATTTGTTAATGAAGATATAGGCATTTCGGATTCCAGCCCGTGAAATTTGGGCAACATGTTGATGGAGTGGGGCTTAATTTCGAAATTATCCCCATTAGCCTGCGGGAGTGAAAGACAAGTAGGAAGTGCGGAGCGGGTGGGATAGAAACGATCCTGGAGCGCGATTGGCTGTGACGCTTCAACAGGAGGGTGTTGTGGGTTATTCGCACCTAGTTGAGGCAGAATCAGTCCCGAGGTAGGTAAAGGGTTGTTAGGATTGAATCCTGACATCTCTTTAGAAGATGATGAATATGAAGATGAAGGTAAAGATGAAAAGGAAGTGGAGGGAGTTTCGACTTCGGAGTCGAACGCGTCGTCAGTAGCGACTAACGAGACACGGACTAAACGGGCACTAGTATCCCTAGTCCAACCGGACATACACTAAACGAGTTGTAGTGTAATCAAACATAGAATGTAAGGGTAAGAAAACGTCAATGGGGAAAATGTGGGTGAAGGTTGGGTGCAATAGAATTCTCGCGACAAATGGCAAATTTTTGTAAAAAAAAATTTTGTGTATTTTTTTTATAAAGAGTTTTGCAAAAGATTTTGTACGGAACTACGACACACTTTCAAGCAATCACAAAACATGCACAATTAAGCCTAGAACTAGGGTCTCCTAAGTCAACTAGACTGCTCTTAACTGGTCCAAAGCGACAAGTTGTGAGATATCTCTCAAATCGCCTCTTCACCGCCAATTGTGGCCAGGTAAGCACAAATGAAGAAAGGAGAGATCCGCTCACGAATCACCGTGAGCCGGGCCTTTTAAAATTACCTTTCTCACTTGTCTAGCCTAGGCACCACAAAGTCAGGTTTAGATAAACGACTGAATGCCCACAACCTTCTCTGTCCTAATGAGCACGACAGTCCTTAATTGGCTGAGTCTAGATATTTTTTAATTAGCTCAAGGGTGATGCATATGCTTTTTATGATTTCTAGGGTCTTAGGAAGGGTAATGAATTCCCCATCCAATCTAGATTGGTGTTATAGCCCCTTAGATTCCGTTTTAAATATACAAAGCAGTTAACACACAAAATCTAAAACACTTGCCAAAAAAAATTTCTTTTATTTGTGGCGCAAAAAATCCTGCATAAAAATGATTTATTGGAGAGGAAGAAAGATTTTGCGCAAAGAACCCTGCAGGAAAAATTTCAGTGGAGTGCAGAGAGTAGGAGAGAGGACAAAAATACTTACAGAGAATTTTGGGGTGCTGACTTCAGCAATTGACCGTGGAACCACGGTCAAACGCCTACTTATGCCGCGTTTCCGCGGCAGTTTGGTTGGTTTGGATCTCCAAAATTTTCCTGTTTGCTGTTATGGTTCTCCTCTGTCTGTTCAGACCCTCTGTTTCTTGATTTGTTCACTGGGCTTGCTCCAGATCTGAATCAGTCCGTTATGAGGTCCTCAAATTGCCTCTTCACCGCCAATTGTGGCCAGGTAAGCACAAGTAAGGAAAGGAGGGATCCGCTCACGAATCACCGTGAGACGGGCCTTTTAAAATTACCTTTCTCACTTGTCTAGCCTAGGCACAAAAAAGTCTGGTTTAGATAAATGATCGATGCCTACAACCTTTCATTTGTCCTAAATTAGTGTTATTTTAAAATTACCTAAAAATTCCTTTTGAAAAGATATCGTTATTTAAATTTAATATTTTCTTTCTTAAAAAGTTGAGGGGGTTTTAAAAATATTTGTAAGTAAAATATACGTATAATGTATCTAAAATATTTATTTCACATATCTTTATTTCTTATAGATATTTTAAACAAATATAATATTTAAATTAAACGAGGGTATCTTGTGGAAGTAACCTATTTCGAGATCATTTTTATAGTATGGGTATGACAGAGGGGAAATGACAATTCATGGGTTATGACATTGGGTATATCAGATTCCAGATATTATGGGTGTGCAATATATTCTCTTTTTTTTTGTACAGAAGAAATTAAACACCGTTTTAAAATATGGGTTAACATTATCATTATTGAGGGTACAAGGAATAGGCATGCACGAATATTATAACAACATTTTAAATAGGGGTTGATGATTAGAAGTTGGAACTAGGTTATTGAGATAGAAGAAGGTGACAGGAAAAGGAGAGAGAAGCGGATCCTACCTTTTGTTTGAGTCGGATGCCGAAGAGTTGAAAACGTAGTCTCGTACTAAATCCTCAATAGCTCCATGTCCCAATTTTTCCTCTGCAATTGGATGGAGCCGTAGCGTCGGCGTCGTCGATACGAAGGCACCGGTATTTTTTTCAGAATTTTTGAAGTTCGGTAGTATGAGAAATTTATGTTTGAAGATGTCTATTTATAGCGTTTTCCCAACAACAGAAAAATCCAAAAAATCACAAAAATCCGCGCTGCCTCGTGATTGCAAATCATTATTCAATGATTGCGCCTGCCGCCTCTTCACCTCAGCCGTTGGATTGAGATCCAACGGTTGAGATCGCGTCGCCCTAATCATCAGATGATGATTGTGCCAGCTGCCACTAATTCGTGGCCGTTGGATCTGCATCCAACGGCCCAGAACGCGCCGCCACCACGCCACGCGTCACGCGTGAAGAGACCACGCGTTTTCGCGTGGTCCCCACCACGTGGGTGCGCCGGTGTGATCTGGGCCGTTGGATCTTGGATCCAACGGTCCAGATCAAAGGGGTTTTAATTTTTTTTTTTTTTTATATAAAATAATATTCTGTTTATTATTTAAAAATTGGATTTGGCTTTAAAAAAATTGTAAAAAAAAAGTTTAAAACACGAGAAAATTATGGAAAATTTCAGAAAATATATTTTATTATTATATTTAGTATAAAAATAGTTTTGGGCTAAAACTAAGTAATATAACCGTTCCTATGGTTTTAGTTAGTTATTAAAATTATATAAAATCTAGTTTATCCTTTAAAACATTTTTAATTGATGATAGAAATATGTAGATTATTTTAAGGCGTTATAAAATTTTATTAAAACATTTTAAGCCTATAAAACAATAAATAGATTTTAGAAAAATTCCTTTAATCATATTCAATGCTTTGAAAATTATTAACACTACTTTAAAAATTATTATTATATAAAAGAAGCGCGTAAATAATTATTTGATAAATAAAATATATTTTATTAGGTATTAGAAAACATGGTCGTTACAATCTACCCTCCTTAAAATAATTTCGTCCTCGAAATTTCAGAAGGTAGGTCAACGGAAGAAAGAAATCACTAAGAAGGGATTATCGCGATTAAATATTTTGGTCTCGCACTCTCATCCCGTTTCCTCGCTTCCGTGTATGTCTACCTAGTAGTTCTTCCTTCATACAGCTCTAGCCAGCTGGATTGTCTTGTCGCTCAAGATTTCATCCTTCTAGTAGTCATACCGGTTGCTGCTCGTAGGTTATGCTAATCTTTTCGTGATCTCGGAACGATCAAAAGTATGGCTAGGGTTTCCAGCATATCCTCCAACGAAAGTAGCAAAAGTAGGTTATACATAAACCCACCGTCTCCTTCCAAGATGTTAAACGGAAAATGAGTCGTGGGCTGAGCTTGTCGTGCTTGCTGCATTGTATCACCATCTCCACCTTTTTTTTCTTACAATTATGTCAATCTTACAAATTCTCCATCTTCAGGGTCGTCCCAACCGATCGGCACTTCTCCCATATAAAACTTGACCCCTCTCATCCGCTTCACGTGTTTCAACCACCCGTATTCCCATGTTCTCCTTAGAGTAGTGTTTCTATATCTTCAAGACGAAAGTTTACCATTGCCAATTCTAAATCTGAACATGATAATTGCGTCCACAAGTCGTTAGTTGTCTTGACGCATATGCGACTATATTGCCGTGCTGATACATCACATCACCAAGTCCCTCCTCCGAAAAATCGTTGTGGATGTTTAAAACTTCTGGGTTTGCTAAGAATTGCAAGAATGGTTGTGATATTACGATCTACCCTCCTTAGAATAATTTCATACTTGAAATTTTCAAAGGAGTGGCCACTACTAGGCATGGTAATCAGTAACGCTGTCAGGAATCCTCTTTGCAGCATGTGTCGCTCCCGCGAGTTGGTGTATCACTTGATGCATGGAAAGTCTCTCTGTTGTCTTTCCATGTGGCATCAGCCTTCTCGGCCGTCATGGTGAAGGTCTGGCGTTTGGGTCCATTCCTCTGTGCTTACTGAAAAACACGCTCCTGTGATGACAAGGGTGGTCTTTTTAGTGATGCCCCTTGACCGGTTGGTTGAGTGGCGGAAGGTGGCTGGTTTCCCTGTCGTGGTGCCACATAGTTAGCCAGCTTGTTGACGGGGCCTGATTGTCTCCCTCTCTGAGGACAGTCCCCAATGGCATGATCCGGAGACCCACAGACTATGCAAATTTTGTTCAAAATGCGACAGTCTCTCATGTAGTGTCCGGTCCTACCACAATGGTTGCATACAACGGCTGTTTTTCCGAAGATAGTTGGTACTGCTGGTCTCTTAGGTGGTTGTCTCCCTTTGAATCTGGAAGATGATCCCTCAAGAATTTGATTGGCTGGTCGCTTAATGCTAGACAAACGGTCATCCTTCTTTATGCGTCTCTGAAGGTCTTCAAAGTTTCGTGCCGCCTCTAAAATTTCATCATAAGTTGATAAGGTAGCAGAAGACATGGAGGACTGCGTCTTCAGGTCCAATCCTTGTCGGAATCTCTTAGTATAAAGTTCTGGGGTTGCCACCAGATGATGCGCAAACCGACTTAACCTTGCGAACTCCGAAGCGTACTCGTCCACCGATTTATCCCACATGCTCCCTTGTTGGAACTGTATAAACTCCCGTTCCATTTTTAAGTGTGCCACAACTGGAAAGTACTGGGTATCAAAACGCTGTTTGAACCTTTCCCAGTCGATGGGCTCCTTCGATCTACTTTCCTCTGCCTCCCACCATATCCTGGCATTATCCGTAAGTTGTAGCTTAGCGATTTTCACCCACGCGTCCTTCAGAATTTGGGTGGCACTGAGATCATTGACTGTTCCCTTGAGCTATTCTTCAGCTTCTAAAGGAGTTTCCTTCCCCGAAAAAGTCTTAGGGTGGAGTGATCTGAACTGCTTCACTCCCGCCGAACCTTGTGGAACTGGGGTTAGTGCCTTACTTAAAATCTCTGCTTGTTGCTGCCTACTTTCTCGTAGCTCCTGATGAAGGGCAGCTGTCTGCTGTTGCTGTTGCTCCAGTAGTCCTTACATCCTTTGTAGCATAACTGCTTGTTGAGCAGTGGCTTCATTGACTCCATTTCCCCTTCTGTTGCGGTTATAGTGTCATCCGGCCATTGATGATCAGGATCAGAATAGGTTAGGTTACAAACGGCTGAGGTGAGACAAAATAATAACTTGCATAGAAGAACAACAATTAATGCAAGCGAGAGACTAAGAAGAGCAAGAGACACAAGAGAGATTATTGCTCGAAACTAAGATTTTATTATCCAACTTCAATATGGAGAGTACAACCGAAAAGTAAGGACATGCCCTTAATGTTCTTACATCGTTTTATTCGGCCAAAGAAAAGGAAAAAGATTTATTAATCTCGATTATGGGAGTTCAACAAGTGGTGATAGGTCCTCGCACTAAGAAAGGTACGACCATTCCTACGGTGCCTTATGGGGACAACCGCCTGAGAGTCTACAACTTCGTCGTTTGAATCTCCAGATGTAGCTTCAAAGTAATATCGGACATGTCATCCTCGTTGGAAAGATTTGCCATGACCAGAAAGAAGTGTCATGGTCAGGGTACATAATGTCAAGGAAGGGACAAGGGACATAGGAAAACTATGAAATCGGTAAAGATGGATAAGATTCACAAATATAATAAGTCAGTTAGCGGTTTCATTTTAGTACACTATAGGACCTGCATGGGCCTCCACAAAAACCTGTCACGCCCCGCTTCTCAAAAGAAGGTGAAGGATGGCGTGGCAAAGTTCGCAACGTAACTGTATTGAAGGTGGTCTATTCAATACAGTTACGTTAAGCATATGAATATATAACATGCAGGATGTGTACCAAAACAAAAATAATAAAAGTGAAAGGCATTTATTTCCATTAACCAAACTTTATTACATCCCAAAAGAAAGAGTAAAGTAAACCATGTAGTTTAATTACATCAAAGGAGAAGCAAAGCCCTAAATACGTGGGCAACAACAAAACTTAAATCTAGTTAATCTTCCATCGTCCAGTCTGCATAATCTTCATAAGCTGGCTTCACACCTTGATCCTCGCCATAATACTCATTCTTATCTAACGGACATTCCAAAGATAGATGAAAAAAAGGAAGGTCCGTCAGCGAGTTATACTCGGGTAGGATTGCCTCATAAGGAAGTAGGAGTATAAATTGAACAGGTGTATATAAGAGTATGATGTATGCATACAGACATAAATTAAAGGGTGTAAATGTTTGAGATGCATAAACTTAAGACGTTTTGAAGAGAGGTATATATGAGCATGAGTATGTTGTAAGTTATTTGTAGATGAAGGTAATAGTATGTATTAGTTTGTTAAATAAGGGTCCGGATACTCGTGATTATTCCGTTGTGGCCACGGAACAACAACTGGGGAAGTGAAATGTACCGTTTCACTTCCCGGGATCATGATCGAGTAGTAGGGGAATCCGAGTTCCGAATTATCCTTGCCTAATCAAACTACCCATCCCCGTGATTCAATATAAAAGTTCGGACGAATTAGAGTTAGTGCGTATACTTCTAGACATGGAATTTCCACGTTGTATAGTCGCCCATATATTGGACTGTTCACCCGGAATATCGGGATCTTCATATTTGTATAGTCGCCCATATATTGGACTGTTCACCCTGTCTGTAGGGATCTTCATAAAGTATTCTATACCTAGGTGCGTGCATTCTAACCCTAACCGTATCATGTTTTGTATATGTCATGTTGTCATAACTGGAAATTTTAAAAGTATTGATCTCGTTTAATATGGCCTTCCACAACCACTCGTTTTATTTTCTAGAGTTCGTAAAGTACTTCGCGTTATCTTAGAGAAAGCTTAGTAAAAGAATAATAGTGTTTAAATATCTTTTATTACTTCTAAGAAAAACCATGATATTTAGAATATTTATTATTAAAAAAACATAAAGTTTTACGGAAAATATCCTTCCGATAAGGGTTGTGATGTTTATTTGAAAATCTTTTGTAAGAGGTTTTTATTTGAAAATCTATACTGTTCTTCAAAAAGGGCAGGTTATGAGGTCCTCAAATCGCCTCTTCACCTCCAATTGTGGCCAGGTAAGCACAAGTAAGGTAAAGAGGGATCCGCTATCGAATCACCGTGAGACGGGCCTTTTAAAGTTACATTTCTCACTTGTCTAGCCTAGGCACCACAAAGTCCGGTTTAGATAAACGATCGATGCCTACAATCTTTCTTTTGTCCTAAATTGGTGTTATTTTAAAATTACCTAAAAATTCCTTTTGAAAAGATATCGTTATTTAAATTTAATATTTTCTTTCTTAAAAAGTTGAGGGGGTTTTAAAAATATTTGTAAGTAAAATATACGTATACTGTATCTAAAATATTTATTTCACATATCTTTATTTCTTATAGATATTTTAAATAAATATAATATTTAAATTAAACGAGGGTATCTTATAGAAGTAACCTATTTCGAGATCATTTTTATAGTATGGGTATGACAGAGGGGAAATGACAATTCATGGGTTATGGCATTGGGTATATCAAATTCCAGGTATTATGGATGTGCAATATATTCTCTCTTTTTTGTACAGAGGAAATTAAACACCGTTTTAAAATATGGGTTAACATTATCATTATTGAGGGTACAAGGAATAGGCATGCACGAATATTATAACAACATTTTAAATAGGGTTTGATGATTAGAAGTTGGAACTAGGTTATTGAGATAGAAGAAGGTGACAGGAAAAGGAGAGAGAGGCGGATCCTACCTTTTGTTTGAATCGGATGCCGAAAAGTTGAAAACGTAGTCTCGTACTAAATCCTCAATAGCTCCGTGTCCCGATTTTTCCTCTGCAATTGGATGGAGCCGTAGCGTCGGCGTCGTCGATATGAAGGCACCGGTATTTTTTTCAGAATTTTTGGAGTTCGGTTGTGTGAGAAATTTAGGTTTGAAGGTGTCTATTTATAGCGTCTTCCAAACAACAGAAAAATCCAAAAAATCACAAAAATCCGCGCTGCCTCGTAATTGCGAATCATTATTCAATGATTGCGCCCGCCGCTTCTTCACCTCAGCCGTTGGATTGAGATCCAACGGCTGAGATCGCGCCGCCCTAATCATCAGATGATGATTGTGCCAGCCGCCACTAATTCGTGGCCGTTGGATCTGCATCCAACGGCCCAGAACGCGTCGCCGCCGCGCCACGCGTCACGCGTGAGGAGACCACGCATTTTCGCGTGGTCCCCACCACGTGGGTGCGCCGATGTGTTCTGGGCCGTTGGATCTTGGATCCAACGGTCCAGATCAAAGGGGTTTTAATTTTTTTTATTTTATTTTATTTTTTTATATAAAATAATATTCTGTTTATTATTTAAAAATTGGATTTAGCTTTAAAAAAATTGTTAAAAAAATAGTTAAAAACACGGGAAAATTATGGAAAAATTTCAGAAAATATATTTTATTATTATCTTTAGTATAAAAATAATTTTGGGCTAAAACTAAGTAATATAACCATTCCTATGGTTTTAGTTAGTTATTAAAGTTATATAAAATCTAGTTTATCCTTTAAAACATTTTTAATTGATGATAGAAATATGTAGATTATTTTAAGGCGTTATAAAATTTTATTAAAACATCTTAAGCCTATAAAACAATAAATAGATTTTAGAAAAATTTCTTTAATCATATTCAATGCTTTGAAAATTATTAACACTACTTTAAAAATTATTATTATATAAAAGAAACACGTATATAATTATTTGATAAATAAAATATATTTTATTAGGTGTTAGAAAATATGGTCGTTACAGAGGAGGCCCAGGGCGAGGGGTTCTTCAAGTTCCTTCCAATCCCGCGGTAGGCCTCGAAGCGAACCCGGGCCCCCTACTGCGCCTTCCACCGGATGCTAGGGCACGCCATGGAGGATTGTAAGCAACTCCGGGACTACATCGAGGAGCTCATCCGATCAAGGCACGTCGCCGCCTACTTGAGGGATAAGCGGCAGGTCGACCGCGAGCAGAAGCAGCGTCCCCCTCCCGCCGAGCTGACCATCGGCCAGATCATGCTCGTTTCGGCAGATGACCAGTCCGGCACCCAGAGAGCACCATACCCGGTGCCGAGCACGGAGACCAACAGGCCTCCGGGAAGCTCGGGCCACGCTAATAAGATCATCTATTAGCATGTACTTTCTTTTTAGGGGTAATGTAAACTCTTCCTAGGGTCTGTTGTTAATTTAATAAAAGATCAATGGAATATTGCGAAAATGAAAGAAAGGTATAATTTATTCAAAAAGGTATGATGGGCTCCTCAGCCATACATACAAAAAGAAAAAGAAAATTACAGCGGCGGGGGAAGAGGGTGCAGAGAGCACTGCTCATGGTACTCAGTAAAGATCTCCGCCAGCCGAGGCCTCGCAAGATCCGGCCTCTGCCCTCAATTCCCCCCACGCGCGTTGACCTCGAGCCTCGGTTCGTAGCACTCACGGACGAGTGCCACCGAGTGAGCCAGCCGACCCGCGGAGATCAGGACGAAGCGCCTCAGAGACCGCAGCTTGCCCACGGCCTCATCGTAGAGCTGCTCGGACATGGGGTTGTAAAGCCCCGGCGACGCCCTCCAGATGGAGTACATCAGCAGCTGCAGCAGAGGGGATCTCCGGGGGAGTAGCCGTCCGAAGTGGTCTTCGATGCTCCCATAGACCAATTGCACCGTGTTCTCGGCGCAGTTCTGGTCGTAGAGGTATACGTTTTCGAAGTGGATGATTTCGAGAATGGTAAAGGGGAAGTCTTCCATTCTCAACGATCTGTTTATGAAGAAAGGAAGGACCAGCGCTCCCTCAGCTTTATATAGCCCACTGCGCCCCAACGGAACTCAACAGTCACCCGTTTTCACCCAAAACGATGCTGCCACGCGGCGATCATTGAGCCTTCTCTGGCGGAATCGAAACGACGCGACTCTGGCGCTTCGCCTCCCCACACATTCAATACACATGCTACGCGCACATTCGCCGCGACCGTTCCTGTTCTCCATACCTGCAACTAGTTTCTGTTACCGTATGAATGGTGTATGGTATTTATTTCATTGATCTTAATTGACTGTTGCTAGTTATAAATTTTACCCCGACATTTCATTTCTGCATATAACAATCTAAGGTATCTAAAATAAATTAAAAATACTTGTCATGGCCTGCTTGACACCCCTAACCCTGTGGTAGCGTCCTTGCATCGTGTTCTCGTCCCGTTCAGTGAAACGGACGTGTTTGGACGGCTACGCGCACGTACGTGCGTCCGTTTTGGGGGTATGCTTTTTGATTGTAAAATACTTCATTTTAATTTTTGGATCCCGCCTATAATTTTTTTATTTCAATTTCAAATTTGTGGACCCGACCCGGGCGCAATTCGGAAATATTTTACATTTGCGCCAAATCCTAATTTCTAATTTTTTTTATATACCATCGAATATAAATTAAACCCCAGATAATATTTTTCCTATTATCTTAAAATCTTTTAAAACGTTTTCCTAACTGAACCCCCCCCCCCACAAATCTTTTCTTTCTTTCCTTAGTATTGGCCACGAGCCAATCAGAGTTCACTTAACCCCCGGGGGCCCCACCGTCTCTCTCTCTTTCTCTCTCTCTCGCTTTCTCCTTCTCTTTCTCTCTCTTCTCTCTTCCTCTCTCCTCACATCATGACGAAATTCTTTCTCCTCCCCGTTTCTCTCTCCTCTCGATCTCTCACTTCCTCTCTTTCTTTCTCCTCTCGTAATCTTTCTCTCCCCGTCTCGCTCTCTCTCTCTCCCCGTCTCTCTCTCTCTCCCCTATATATATATTTCTCCTTCCTCGATTTCTTTTTCACAGAACCCACCTTCGCAGAACTTTAGCCGCCTCGTCCTCCCTCGCCTTTGCCCCAACGCCGATGCCATCATCGCCGGCCTCGTCGCCTCCTCGCCCTCGGCACTTCCACCACATCTCCTTCCTTCTTCCTCATCTCCCCGAGTACCCTGCACGAGCACCGCGCACCCCTGCACGCCGCAGCACGTCGTGGGATCGCCGCCGGCGATCTTCATCCGTTCCCTGGCCTCATGAGCACCCTCCTCAGTGAGCATAGCATCCCTCTCCTCTTCTCCTTTCTTCTTCTTTCCTTCCTTCTTCTCTGTTCTGATTATTTGTGATCTGTGGTTTTGGTTGCCGTCACTGTAGGCTGTCCACCGGAGCTCTGTCGACGCCGTCGATCGTCGCGACCTCTCCACAATCCAAAGTAAGCGGCATTCTATCATCTCCATCCTTCTTCCCCTCTTCTTTCCTTCTTTCTTGCATATGTTTGTCTTTGGTGGCTTACTGTTCGTCTGTTCGCCGGAATCCGGCGATGCCGACGGCGCGTCCCAATGATCCAGCGAGGTACTCTGACCTGTGTGGTTCCACTGTTTGTCGTTCGGACCTATTCCGTGCACCGTGCGCGCATCGCGACCTTTCCCCCACCGACGCGTGACGTTCCGTCTTCTGTTTCGCAACCCGTCGAGGCAAGTGAAACTTGCTGCATGCTATTTTAAACTATTCATATGCTAAATTAATTATTTCCTGTTAAATCCCTAATTATAATTGATAGAAATAGATTTCAAGATTAACCGTATAAAGTGCCGTTACATATTTTTATAATTCCGGACTTGAAACTTAATCTTGCACCTGATTAGTTATAACTAACAATCACCTGTATATGATAGATCACATTGTTTATTTCCATATTCCCTTTATCCAGTTTAGCCTATCAGACATCCATGTGCAACTTAAACCGGTCTAATTACAACTGCATCCATTAAACAGATTATACCTGTCGTCGCATCCAGATTTATTAACATGTTTTTCTGCATTCATATCTATCATACTGTATTCACATAATGCTGACACTATAATGTTAAACACCACTGATAACTGTACAGCTAGTTAATTGAATCTGCTTATTGCTTAATTCATTGCTTAGATCATGTTGTTGATAACCATGCTTGATTATGTAACTGATTATGAGCACACCCATGATATCGTTTACATCTTGACATAATTTGCTACATACATATTGATTGACCCGACATCGTACCGTATACTACTTGGCTTGACCTGATGTACCATGACTTGACCCGTTACCTGATCTTGGGTCTAATGCCAACAACCTGACATGAAGTCCTCATGGACCGTTCCTGTTGTCTATCCAGACAAACCTGCTTACCTGATCCTGTGTTGGCATTAGTTCTTGATTACTGAATACCTGACTTGACATACACATATAACTTGAGGTATGGGGAAATCAAAGGTGAAACTTGATTTGTAACTCAACAGTTCGCTACTTGTTCTGATCAGTTTTAGAGGCTAAGCCAGCCTTGGAATGATGCTGCTGACATCATTCATCTGTACACATTCCTGTTTTAGTGCCTAGCGGCATGTCTCGGTTTTAGCCCGAGAATCTGGACCGTGGTCCCGGGTATGCACGGGATACTATTGAGTTACATCGATGATTCATCAATTTGATTTCAAAGACTTTAGAACAGAAAACCTGATAGAACAGTTTAGTTTACCCACTGCACACTACCCTGCACTGCCCTGATTTATATTACTGTTACCCTTGCTTTTATTCATGTTTATATTCGCATTGCATGTTACTCTGTTCATATTTTATTACTTGATGACATGACGCGCTGACGTCTGGGTTTTGCATGGCCCAGATTCTGTACCGTTGCTGCAGTCCGAGTAGGAGTACTTCAGCCAGCAGGCTGAGCTGTGAGTTCCAGTAGTAGCTAGTTCCTTTATTTTTGCAGTTTATTCCTGATGTGAGCCCGCATTATGGGACATACATTCCAGTTACTTGTATTGGATCTTTTGCTTCCGCACTTTTATTATTCTTGACTCATGTTATCTTGGCGTATGGACATGTTTTAGTTAGTGTTATTTTGTTCTTGATATCTCTACAGCCGTAATGTGACTGTGGATGGATACTTCCTACCCACAGGTAGCATGGTTGGCTATGTCACGTGCCCAATTTAGCGTACTCTGGGAAGCGGGGCGTGACATGGTTCTTTTGGTATCAGAGAAATAGGATGGTCGGGTTGATTCTTTTGTAGTTGGGTATTGTACCCAATACATGAATCAAGAAACCCGTGTTTAGGAAACATGTCCTGCCACCTTGCCGTTTTACCGTTCTTGAATCAAGTTCTCCCTGATTATATCTTTTACGATGTGCAAACTTCCTTTGCATATCGACTCGAAAACCTGATTCTTTATTATCCCTAGGACTTAGGCGACTTGGGTGGAGTTATGTAATTGTGGCTATGATACCGCGGCATAGTTACAATGCGGTACTCTATTTAAGTAACTTAGAGTTCTAGCCTTGATCTAAATTTGAAATCCGTTATCATGCTAATGTTGGGTGTTTTTGATTTCAGGAATATAGCAGATAAGAATTTGAAGACGTACCAAAGGCGTGTGGACGAAGCCGCCATGCTTGGAGTGATAAGGGGAATGCTGGAGAATCAAAAGAGACAGACCGAGCTGATCCAGCAGCAAGCGGAATCGTTTCAGGAAGGTTTGCGGACCGTTCAGCAGTCCGTAGACAAGGTTGAAGCTAAACCAGTTGATCGAGTAGGGACCGTAGCAGATTTTAGGCGTTTGGGTCCGTCTGCATTTACTGGTTTGGAGGAGCCGTTGCCAGCAGAGCAGTGGCTAGTTGACACAGAGAACTTGCTTATTGCGGCACAGATTCCAGATGATAAAAGAGTTGATGTGGTGCGTATTCAGTTAGTAGACTACGCCCGTGAATGGTGGCATGTGGGGGAGACCCGCTTGACCAAGCCGATCAAGTGGGAGGATTTTGCAAAGAGTTTCCTGGAGAAGTTCTTCCCGTGGACTGCACTGGAGGAAATGGAAGAGAAGTTCATCGGGCTAAGGCAGAATGGAGCACCCGTGGATGTGCATGCAGCAGAATGGACAAGACTCAGCAGATTCGCTGGACCTTTAGTTGCCAACGATGCAGACAGGGCACAGAGGTTCATGCTCAGCTTGGATGTGGACATCCAGAGGCAGATTGTCTCCCTGGGTTTGACCACTTTCTCACAGGTTCTTACGGCAGCTCGAGAACAGCAGAGCCTATCAGGAAAAACTGGGAGTTCACAGCAGACAGCAGTTGCGGTAAGGAAGCCGGCATTTATACCAAACCAAGCTCATGGTCGCAGAGGTATTCCAGTGGACCGTCGTGGCGTAGCACCAATGAAGAAGCATGCTGTGGTTGACCAGAGAAAGAGCGTGACTTGTAACTACTGTAATTTACCTGGCCACGTGTAAAAGGATTGTCGTAGGAGGCTAGGACTCTGTTTGGTTTGCGGAGCGGTAGATCACACTGTTAACTCATGTCCGTCGAAACTTCGTACAAGGGATGATATTCAGAAGCCTCCACAGAAACTGTTTCAGGGACAGAAGCAGCTGACTCAAGGAAGGCTCGAGCTTTTACCTTGACAGCTGAGGAAGCTAAGGCGTCAAGAGAAGTTGTTTCAGGTATTCTACTCGTTCATGGTTTTCCCGCACTAGCGTTGTTTGATTCTGGTGCATCCCATTGTTTTATGTCGTCCAAGTTTTTAGCTACACACTCGATTACCTGGATGACCCTATCTAGTTTCTGGGACATACACACTGGGAATGGGAAAATCATATCTAATAGGGAATATAAAGATTGTACAGTGGTTGTTTGCGGACGGGAGCTTTTTGCAGATTTCTTGGTGATTGATACGGGCAGCTATGAAGTCGTCTTGGGAATGGATTTTCTTGGCACTTTCCACGCTCACATTGATTGTAGGGCGAAGAAAGTAATTTTCCAGATTCCCGGACATCCCGAGTTTACCTTCACTGGAGGAAGCAGTTCTGTCAGGCCAGTCGAGTTTAGGGCTAGGCCGACAAATAGTATTCTTGCATCAATGGAGGTTGATAAAAGTGAAGAGCCAGCTGTTGTTCGTGATTTTATGGACGTGTTTGAAGATATATCAGGATTACCGCCGAAGCGAGACGTGGAGTTCGCAATTGATCTTATTCCTGGTGCAGCGCCAGTATCTAAAGCGTATTATCCAATGGCACCGGTGGAGTTGGAAGAAGTCAAGAAACATGTTGCCGAATTGCTTGAAAAGGGTTGGATTCGAAGCAGTAACTCGCCTTGGGGAGCTCCAGTTCTTCTAGTTAAGAAGAAAGATGGCACAAGAAGAATGTGCATCAACTATCGAGAATTAAACCGGGTGACTATTAAGAACAAGTACTCGATCCCTCGCATTGGCGAACTTTTTGAGCAGCTTAGTGGCGCGAGGGTATTCTCGAAGCTGGATTTGCGATCCGGATATCATCAGGTCCGAGTGAAAGCGGAAGATATTTGCAAAACGGCGTTCCGAACTCGGTATGGACATTACGAGTACTTAGTGATGCCCTTCGGAGTAACGAATGCACCGGCGATATTCATGGACTTGATGAACCGAATCTTTCACCATTCTTGGACCGGTTTATTATGGTGTTCATTGACGATATTCTGGTGTACTCGAAGAGTATGGAAGAGCATGCTGAGCATTTAAAGATCGCACTGCAGACGTTGAGACAGGAGAAGTTGTATGCGAAGATGAGCAAGTGCGAGTTTTGGCTGGAAGAAGTAAAGTTTTTGGGGCATGTTGTGTCTGGCGATGGAATCGCCGTCGATCTAGAAAAGATTGTAGCAGTTCGAGATTGGCCGATCCCAAAGAATGTTGCTGAGATAAGAAGTTTTCTTGGACTGGCCGGATACTACAGGAGATTTGTGGAGAACTTTGCTCGTCTGGCGGAGCCGTTGACCAAGCTTACGCGCAGGGAGGTACCTTTTGTGTGGACGGATAGATGTGCGTCAGCTTTTGAGACGTTGAAGCAGAAATTGATAACTGCCCCTATTCTGACCATGCCAGACAATTCCGGAGGATTGATGATTCACAGCGACACATCTGGGAAAGGATTGGGATGTGTTTTGATGCAGCATAGGAAGGTTGTAGCGTACGCATCAAGACAGTTGAAGACCCATGAGAAGAATTACCCAACTCATGACTTGGAGCTTGCGGCTGTAATTTTCGCTTTGAAGATTTGGAGACACTACCTTTTGGACGAAAGGGTCGAAGTTTTTACTGATCATAAAAGCTTGAAGTATGTGTTCATGCAGAAGGAGCTTAATATGAAGCAACGTAGATGGTTGGAGCTGATGGCTGACAACGATCTTGATCTTAAGTACCATTCGGGGAAGGTTAATGTCGTGCCGGATGCGCTCAGTCGGTTACCAGCAATTCAGATGTTGACTACGCAGAGGGAGCTCATTGAAGACTTTCGAAAATTTGATTTGGAGGTTGTGCTACCGCATTCTTCGGGACAGTTGCTGCAGCTGCAAGTACATTCGTCGTTGATCGAGAATATTAAAGCAGCGCAATCGCAGGATCCTAGACTGCAAAAGTTTCAAGAACAGGTTGAAGCCGGACTACGAACAGATTTACTGATACATGAAGATGGTTCGTTGAGATATGGTAGCCGTTTGTGTGTACCAAAGGGAGATACTCGTGAAGAACTTGTGAAGGAGGCATACAGTTCAGCTTATTCTGTACATCCAGGGGGCACGAAGATGTACCGAGATATTCGACAGCATTTCTGGTGGGAAGGCATGAAATAGGAGATTGCTCGCTTTGTAGCAAAGTGCTTGGTGTGTCAGCAAGTTAAGGCTGAATATCAAAGGGTTGCTAGTTTATTGCAACCACTTCCGATTCCTCGGTGGAAGTGGGAACATATAACCATGGATTTCGTGACAGCTCTACCGCGGAGTCCAAAAGGCAACAATGCAGTATGGGTGATCGTTGTTCGTTTGACCAAGGCAGCTCATTTTATTCCTTTTCGGGTTGGTCAATCAACAGAAACTTTGGCGGAGCGGTACATGCAGGAGATTGTAAGATTGCATGGAGTACCGGTAAGCATCGTGTCCGATTCGTGACACTCGGTTTTTATCACACTTCTGGAGGAGTTTACAGGAAAGTTTGGGGACTCGATTGAAGTTTAGCACAGCTTATCATCCTCAAACTGATGGTCAGTCGGAGAGAACGATCCAAACTCTTGAAGATATGTTGAGAGCATGCATGTTGGACTTCAAGGGCTCTTGGGAGGATCATCTACATTTGGTGGAGTTTTCTTACAACAACAGTTTCCAGGCAACTATCCAGATGGCTCCATTTGAAGCTTTGTATGGTCGTAAATGCCGTTCACCTGTGTGATGTTACGATGTCGGTGAACGAAGATTGTTGGGACCAGATTTGGTTGTGCAGACAGTTGAGAAAGTTAACGCTATTCGAAATCATATGAAGGCAACACAAGACAGACAGAAGAGTTGGGCAGATACGTCGAGAAGACCTCTAGAGTTTGCCGTGGGTGATCTGGTATTCTAGAAGATATCACTGACTAGAGGGGTAATTCGTTTTGGAAGTTGAGGAAAGCTCAGTCCTCGATTCGTTGGACCCTTTGAAATCTTGGGGTGGGTCGGGGAGGTAGCGTATCGTCTGGCGTTACCGCAATCCTTGGCGAATGTGCACGATGTGTTCCACGTATCTCAACTCCGTAGGTATATTCGAGATGAAACGCATGTATTGGATCATTCGGAGCTGGCGGTACAAGAAGACTTGACTTTTGAGGAGCGACCGGTTGAAATTGTAGATCGAAGGGAAATGGTTCTTAAGAACAAGGTTATCCCTCTTGTACTTGTTTCTTGGGGTAATCGCTCGCATGGAGAGTCCACATGGGAACGAGAAGATGAAATCCGGCAGAAGTATCCTCATCTTTTCTTGTAATTGTTTGTCGTCTATCTTTGTGTTCTTGGAATTTCGAGGACGAAATTCTTTTTTGTAGTTGGGTATAATGTAAAAACCGAGCCCAATACTACTAGTTTCTGTTACCGTATGAATGGTGTATGGTATTTATTTCATTGATCTTAATTGACTGTTGCTAGTTATAAATTTTACCCCTACAATTCATTTCTGCATATAACAATCTAAGGCATCTAAAATAAATTAAAAATACTTGTCATGGCCTGCTTGACACCCCTAACCCTGTGGTAGCGTCCTTGCATC
The DNA here is from genome assembly GCA_030015575.1 of Agapanthus africanus. Taxonomy (NCBI): domain Eukaryota; kingdom Viridiplantae; phylum Streptophyta; class Magnoliopsida; order Asparagales; family Amaryllidaceae; genus Agapanthus; species Agapanthus africanus. Next base: position 114,490,759 of record CM057350.1, read on the forward strand.
GTGTTCTCGTCCCGTTCAGTGAAACGGGCGTGTTCGGACGGCTACGCGCACGTACGTGCGTCCGTTTTGGGGGTATGCTTTTTGATTCTAAAATACTTCATTTTAATTTTTGGATCCCGCCTATAATTTTCTTATTTCAATTTCAAATTTTTGGACCCGACCCGGGCGCAATTCGAAAATATTTTACATTTACGCCAAATCCTAATTTCTAATTTTTTTTATATACCATCGAATATAAATTAAACCCCAGATAATATTTTTCTTATTATCTTAAAATATTTTAAAACGTTTTCCTAACTGGAACCCCCTCCCCCCCACACAAATCTTTTCTTTCTTTCCTTAGTATTGGCCACGAGCCAATCAGAGTTCACTTAACCCCCGGGGGCCCCACCGTCTCTCTCTCTCTCGCTCGCTTTCTCCTTCTCTTTCTCTCTCTTCTCTCTTCCTCTCTCCTCACATCACGACGAAATTCTTTCTCCTCCCCGTTTCTCTCTCCTCTCGATCTCTCACTTCGTCTCTCTCTCTCTCCCCCCGTCTCTCTCTCTTCCCCCCCCCCCCCGTCTCTCTCTCTCTCCCCTATATATATATTTCTCCTTCCTCGATTTCTTCAGAACCCACATCCGCAGAACCCTAGCCGCCTCGTTCTCCCTCGCCTTTGCCCCAACGTCGACGCCATCATCGCCGGCCTCGCCGCCTCCTCGCCCTCGGCACTTCCACCACATCTCCTTCCTTCTTCCTCATCTCCCCGAGTACCCTGCACGAGCACCGCGCACCCCTACACGCCGCAGCACGTCGTGGGATCGCCGCCGGCGATCTTCATCCGTTCCCTGGCCTCGTGAGCACCCTCCTCGGTGAGCATAGCATCCCTCTCCTCTTCTCCTTTCTTCTTCTTTCCTTCCTTCTTCTCTGTTCTGATTATTTGTGATATGTGGTTTTGGTCGCCATCACTGTAGGCTGTCCGCCGGAGCTCTGTCGACGCCGTCGATCGTCGCGACCACTCCACAATCTACAGTAAGCGTCATTCTATTATCTCCATCCTTCTTCCCCTCTTCTTTCCTTCTTTCTTGTATATGTTTGTCTTTGGTGGCTTACTGTTCGCCGGAATCCGGCGATGCCGACGGCGCGTCCCGACGATCCAGCGAGGTACTCTAACCTGTGTGGTTCCACTATTTGTCGTTCGGACCTATTCCGTGCACCGTGCGCGCATCGCGACCTTTCCCCCGCCGACGCGTGACGTTCCGTCTTCTGTTTCGCAACCCGTCGAGGCAAGTGAAACTTGCTGCATGCTATTTTAAACTATTCATATGCTAAATTAATTATTTCCTGTTAAATCCCTAATTATAATTGATAGAAATACATTTCAAGATTAACCGTATAAAGTGCCGTTACATATTTTTATAATTCCGGACTTGAAGCTTAATCTTGCACCTGATTAGTTATAACTAACAATCACCTGTACATGATAGATCACATTGTATATTGCCATGATCCCCTTTATCCAGTTTAGCCTATCAGACATCCATGTGCAACTTAAACCGGTCTAATTACAACTGCATCCATTAGACAGATTATACATGTCATCGCATCCAGATTTATTAACATGTTTTTATGCATTCATATCTATCATACTGTATTCACATAATGCTGACACTATAATGTTAAACACCACTGATAACTGTACAGCTAGTTAATTGAATCTTCTTATTGCTTAATTCATTGCTTAGATCATGTTGTTGATAACCATGCTTGATTATGTAACTGATTATGAGCACACCCATGATATCGTTTACATCTTGACATAACTTGCTACATACATATTGATTGACCCGACATCGTACCGTATACTACTTGACTTGACCTGATGTACCATGACTTGACCCGTTACCTGATCTTGGGTCTAATGCCAACAACCTGACATGTAGTTCTCATGGACTGTTCCTGTTGCCTATCCAGAAAAACTTGCTTACCTGATCCTGTGTTGGCATTAGTTCTTGATTACTGAATACCTGACTTGACATACACATATAACTTGGGGTATGGGGAAATCAAAGGTGAAACCTGACTTGTAACTCAACAGTTCGCTACTTGTTCTGATCAATTTTAGAGTCTAGGCCAGCCTTGGAATGATGCTGCTGACATCATTCATCTGTACGCATTCCTGTTTTAGTGCCTAGCGGCATGTCTCGGTTTCAGCCCGAGAATCTGGACCGTGGTCCCGGGTATGCACGGGATACTATTGAGTTATATCGATGATTCATCAATTTGATTTCAAAGACTTTAGAACAGAAAACCTGATAGAACAGTTTAGTTTACCCACTGCACACTACCCTGCACTGCCCTGATTTATATTACTTTTACCCTTGCTTTTATTCATGTTTATATCCGCATTTCCTGTTACTCTGTTCATATTTTATTACTTGATGACATGACGCGCTGACGTCTGGGTTTTGCATGGCCCAGATTCTGTACCGTTGCTTCAGTCCGAGTAGGAGTGCTTCAGCCAGCAGGCTGAGCTGTGAGTTCCAGTAGTAGCTAGTTCCTTTATTTTTGCAGTTTATTCCTGATGTGAGCCCGCATTATGGGACATACATTCCAGTTACTTGTATTGGATCTTTTGCTTCCGCACTTTTATTATTCTTGACTCATGTTATCTTGGCGTATGGACATGTTTTAGTTAGTGTTATTTTGTTCTTGATATCTCTACAGCCGAAATGTGACTGTGGATGGATACTTCCTACCCACAGGTAGCATGGTTGGCTATGTCACGTGCCCAATTTAGCGTACTCTGGGAAGCGGGGCGTGACAGTAAAGGGGAAGTCTTCCATTCTCAACGATCTGTTTATGAAGAAAGGAAGGACCAGCGCTCCCTCAGCTTTATATAGCCTACTGCGCCCCAACGGAACTCAACAGTCACCCGTTTTCTCCCAAAATGACGCTGCCACGCGGCGATCATTGAGCCTTCTATGGCGGAATCGAAACGACGCGACTCTGGCGCTTCGCCTCCCCACACATTCAATACGCATGCTACGCGCACGTTCGCCGCGACCGTTCATGTTCTCCATACCTGCAACTGGATGGTCGGGAGAAACCTCATGAAGAATCGGCCAAGCATCTACCATGCTCGGCTATCCCTGGCCGGTAGATTCCCTACACGCAACGCCGGGGATCAAAGCCCTCGCCAAGAGGCAACCGCACAGCTTCACTGCCCCGCTATCCTTAGAAGGCGACCCATCCAACGCTAAGGATCAAAGTCCTTCTTAGAGGCAGCCGAGCGGCTTACCTGCTCGGCTATTCCTGGCCGGTAGCTTCCCTACTCGCAATGCCAGGGGTCAATCCCTCGCCAAGATGCAACCGCGCAGCTTCACTGCCCGGTTATCCTTAGCAAGCCTCCTACGGCCTCTCCAACGCTAAGGATCAAAGTCCTCCTTAGAGACAGCTCAGCAGCTACCCTGCTCGGCTATCCCCGGCTGGTAGCTTCCTACCACAACCGACAGGGATCCAAAGCTCTCGCAGAGGCAGTTGGGCCCGACCCTCACTCGGCTATCCTTCAGGACAAAAGCCCTCGCCAAGAGGCACCGGGCAGTAATCCTGCTCGGCCAAGGGTCCTTGGTAGGCTTCTTACAGCCCCTCCCGCACTAAGGACCAAAGTCCTCCTTTGAGGCGGTCGAGCCCGACCTTTGCTCGGCTATCCCCAGCCGGTAGCTTCCTACCACAACCGACAAGGATCAAAGTCCTCGCCAAGAGGCACTGGGCAGTAACCCTGTTCGGTCCCCTTCCTGAAGGATCAAAAGCCCTCGCAAGAGGCAACCGAGCCCGACCCTTGCTCGGTCATCTCCGGCTAGTAGCTCTCTACCCATGACGCCAGGGATCAAAGCCCTCGCAAGAGGCATCTGAGCGGCTACCCCGCTTGGTCATCCCAGGTTAGTAGTTGCTTACCCACGACGCCAGAGATCAAAGCCCTCGCCAAGAGGCAACCGCGCAGCTTCACTGCCCGGTTATCCTTAATAGGCTTCTTACCGCCCCTCCCGCACTAAGGATCGAAGCCCTCCTCAGAGGCAGCCGAGCGGCTACCCTGCTCGGTCATCTCCGGCTGGTAGATCCCTACCCATGACGCCAGGGATTAAAGCCCTCGCAAGAGGCATCTGAGCGGCTACCCCGCTCGGTCATCCCCGGCTGGTGGTTGCCTACCCACGACGCCAGAGATCAAGGCCCTCGCCAAGAGGCAACCGTGCAGCTTCACTGCCCGGTTATTCTTAGTAGGCTTCTTACAGCCCCTCCAACGCTAAGAATCAAAGTCCTCCCAGAGGCAGCCGAGCGGCTTCCCTGCTCGGCTATCCCTGGCCGGTAGCTTCCTTACTCGCAACGCCAGGGATCAAGGCCCTCGCCAAGAGGCAACCGCGCAGCCTCGCTGCCCGGTTATCCTTAGCAGGCCTCCTACGGCCCCTCCAACGCTAAGGATCAAAGTCTTCCCAGAGGAAGTCGAGCCCGACCCTTTCTCGGCTATCCCCGGTTGGTAACTTCCTACCACAACCGACAGGGATCAAAGCCCTCACTAAGATCAACCGAGCAGCTTCCCTGCTCGGTCATCCCCAGCGGGCATCCTCCCGCCCAACAGACGTTGCGGGTCAGTAGTCCTCATAACGAGGCCACTGAGCCCCTTTATGCTCGGCACAACTGCGGCGGACATCCTTCTGCCCATCATATACAGCGGATCCGAAGCCCCAACAAGGGACATCGGGTCTATCCAAGTCTGAGCGATCCCCCCTCGAGTTCGGGGCCATGGAGATGCCTCCTTCTCAGCAGCGCTTGGTACACTTGGCAAGTGATCGAAATCAACTCGACGAACGATCGCTAGACAGATAGCCGACCTGACATAGAAGCCCAACAGTGCAAGCAAGGATATTTTACGAGCATTCTTCACAAACAGAAGATAAAGCGCAAGCCGATGAAGCAAAAAGTTTTACTACCAAAAGCGAAGTCTTTACAAAGGGTATTTTGGGACCCCCGGCCTTACAGACTGCCCAGAGGCTTACAAAAATTCTAGAAGCGACAAAATAAAAGGAGGAGGAAGACGGGGGCTTTAGGCCTCGGGGCCAGGCACGACCTCGGGGTCCTCGATATCTACCATGAGCCGAGCAGGGTCCTCGGCCACCTCCTCGTCAGGAATCTCTTCCCCCTGCTCATCGGCGTCCGCGAGGGGGTATTCGGCCCGGAGCTCTTCATCAGCGAACTCCGGCATCCGGACCTTAACGGCATTGAGGGCCTCGTGCCAGATGAGAGTGGTGGTTACGGCTAAGTCATTGTAGAAGTCCTTCGACTTCTTGTAGCCCTCCACCGCCTTCGCCGCTGAGAGGTCGGCCCGCTCCGCCGCCTTGACCGCTGCTCCCAGCTCCTTCCGGAGGGTTCTCACCTTCTTCTTCATATTGCCAGCGAGCGCCTGAGCGTCCTCAAGCTTGACCTCGGCAGCCACGGCGGCCTCGCGGTACCGGGCAACCTCCCGTTTCCCGGTCTCTACCTCGCCCTCCAGGGCGGCAACCCTCGCCATCGCCACCTCCAGCTCCCACTTGGAGCTCTCTTACAGCGAGGTAAGCTGGTCCGTGGCCTTCATCGCCGGGGCTATCACCTCGGGCTCCATGCGTAAGGCAAGAGCGACGTGCTGGAGGACCTGAAAAAATAAGAAAGAGGCCAGGAAGACGAAGGAAGCACCAAATCTCACAAACAACCGAGCACTTACCTGCACGGACTCCTGGGCGATAGATGCCATCTGGACCCTGAAGGTCCCCCCGGGGACCCTGCCCCCTGCCGACTTCTCTATTTCGTGCAGAAGGCTATCCGCGACAGATAGCCCCGAGGGCACAGCGAACCGGAGGCCCCCTCCTCCACTATGATCGGTGAGGGAGGGCCCCGAGGAAACTTCCGGGGACCCCTCTTGAGTGACACCGATGGAGAGCCGGTCTCCTCCTCCGAGGCCGGGTATTCCAGAATTCGAGCCCGCTTCCGGCCCGGCGCTCTTCTACACCCCGGGGCGGGATCCGCCCCCGAACGCTCAAGGGACGCGGCCACTGGAGGCACTGGGACGGAGGTCGAAGGAGCCGGGGCAGGCTTTGAACGGGAAGAGCTGGCGTCTCAAACCTTCATGACTTTCTTCGGTTGGCGCATGGAGGCTCGGAGCTCGTTCATGTCCATGGGTCCTGCACAAAACCAGATGCAAATAAGTCAGGGACACATGCAATATAAAAGCCAAAAAGAAAGCCTAACTTACCGACGCACTCGACGGTGCTGAGCCCGGCCCAACTCAGGACCCTCTCAGACAGCAGCACGTTAAATCGGGGGATGGGCTCCCACGACGCCACTCTCACCACGGCGGGGTCATTGGACTGGTTTCCCGGCAGGTATTTTTCCCTCGACCACTTGGTGGGCACGGGCCAGTCCTCGCCCTCGGGCGGCGCGACGAAGAAAAACTTCTTCTTCCAGTTGTGAATAGAAGAAGGCAGGGCTACAACCCCTGTCCCGGCGGTGCCCCCTGTCGCTTTCTAAAAGAGAGGTAGACCCACCTCGGGTCGCCCGCTCGACCCCCAGGATAATTTTTGAAAACAAGGGAAGAATCAAGGATGGAGAGGCTGAAGGAAACCGCCTGTAGCTTCAGGCGGATCAGGAACCCGAGGAGAATCCTCCATGAGTTCGGCACTAACTGGACAGGGGCTAACCCGAAGAAGTTCAGCACTTCAACGACCTCGAAAGAGAAGGGCAGGCGCATTCCACCCCAAAAAGCTTCCGAGTACAGGGCAATCTCCCTACCCCATACTTAGTCTGCCCTCTCTCCCTCCTTGGCCAGACGAAGCGTATAACGTGAGGGGATATGGAAGCGAGCCCGAGCATTGGCAAGCTTGTCCTCATGCCTCACCCAACACGACGCGCCGGGGGTAGCGTCTACCGCCTCCTCCCTGGGGGCTGCCCCTGCCGCACAATCCCGGGAAGAGAATATGATCCCTGCTTCCCGGGACAACTCAGGCTTAACTAGAGGGTCCCTAGAACCTACTCCTACGACATCTACAGATTCCACCAAAGAAGACATCTAACCTGGAGAAGAGGGATTCTCGGGAAACGAAAGCAGAAGAAAGAAGACGAGCATCGAGCAACCAAGACTTAGAGCGAGAAAATATGAAGGAGTAGGGGGCCTGGAGTGGGCCCTACCCCTATTTATCACTACAATCGCCCTCATCCAACGGCGTCCTTCATCTCCCGCCAAAGCACCTCCTCTCGTCCAACGGCACCGATCGCTCCACTTGCCGTTCCCACACTGGGCCGCATCCCATTAGACGTCGCAGGTCTGCACACGTCGCGTCGGCCAACTGACGCTTGACACGCGGGTCGTCGCTTCAGTGACGGGATGCATGAACTGGCGCACCTTCCTTAAATGCAGAGATCTCGCCCTAATTCGCTAGCAGAAAATACAGCTGATAGCCCGGGGACGCGACCCGACGAAATCTTAGGAGGGAGCTCACCCCGGGTGGCCCGGCACTCCACTCTTGACCTGACCCACCAGCTGGTCGGAACAAGAGTGGGGGGCTAATGATGATGCTCTATACAGGCGATCTCCCAGATCAGGATATGTGGCAGATGACGTATCCCGGAACTCAGAAGAAAGGGCCCACAGGGGCCGACCAGGCCACCACTGTACCCGACCTGCAAGCACAAGCTGGCTCTCCTCAGAGCCCCCTGCAAATTGGCCTCCTCGGCCTCTCAGCTCGCCCCGAACTACCACAGGACCAAGATGCCTCGGCCCTCCCGCTCGTTCCCAAGCTCTCCCGCCGAGGCCATCTTTCTCGATCCCTCCGACCGACCAACTCCATCACTCACAGGCGTAACCGCCGCTCGCAAATCTCGCCATGCGCGGATTCTCCGCCGGCAACATGCCACGTTCCACGCCATCACGGTCCCCATTAACGGGTGATCCGCTTATTGCGCGGGCGTGACGCCGGGAGCGTAACTGCCGGCGAGATTCTCGCGTCTGCTACTGCGTGTTGCCGCCACTATATAAACCCCCATCACAGAGGGGTCAAGCAAGCTTTTTTCACCCCACTTAGCCGTTACTTTACTTGGATCTTGTGCTAACTTGATCGTCGGAGGGTCCTCGGTTGTACCAAACCACCCCGGGACTTCCTTGTAGGTACTCGGCGCAAACTCCTCAAAACCACTAATCTTCTCAAAACCCATTGAGACCCACACGCAATAGGAGATCATCTCTAAGATTCACCGGGAGATCGACGGAAGACAACATCTGACGGAGACCCGAAAAGGACCTCTATCAGTTAGTATTTTAGATTTTCTTTATTCCCGCTTCTTAATTTCCGTGTTTCGCAAAAATTACTCTGTGTTTGTAATAAAACCTTATTCATCTTCTTCTAAGACTGCTTTCAAATATATTGAATGTCTTTGATCCTAATCTAGTAAAGCATGGTCCTTGGTGTGACTCTACAATTATAGTTTATGCTCTCCAGCTCAGGTCCTTAAGATTAGTGTTGCAGCTAGTATTAAACCATAATTTTCTTGTATCAAATGGATTAATTATATACTTTTTTCTATTTTATTGAAAGAGCAGCTCCAATTGAATGCCCGTCCCATGAAAAATTTATTATAAAAGGGATTACCGAAACAATTACAACAGCTATACAGAGGACCATCATGCTGCTCACAAACATTCAAACTTCATGAAATTAAAGACAGAAGCCAAAAGGAAAGGAACATTGGAGAAAAGTTACATAATGAAAGGATTAATTATATACTTGTAGGGTATGAAGCACGGATACTTGTATATACGTCAAGAATCGTCCTCCATTACGTATCAAAGTCCGAAACTCTAGAATTCTTTCGGATTCGTTCGGACTTGTAAATATCTTACCAACCTTTCTCGAATCGATACATCTTCTTTTTCTCTTGAAAATTAAGGCACTCAAAAATTTGAAAGTATATTGAAAATCCAACATATGCCATTAATTATTTATATTACTATATATTGGTATGTATACCTTAATACATATTCATATTTATTTAATTTAAAATCGATATAAAAATGTATCTGATATTCTAGGTTTTTGGAAAATTGTGAATCCGTGAATTTCTATCGTATCGTATTCTATATCCGTATCCGCGTACTATATAGCTTGTAGGCTAGGTTGATATGAAAACGGTTGAATGTAAGAAGTATAAATGGAAAAATGAAGAATAGATGCAGTTGATAGATGCCAAATCTACACACATGCCCGTGATTATGGGAATATTAGTGCAGTCTGCTATGAGATAATCAAGGAAGGAGTTATTATATATTAATTACATGTGATGTAATTGAGTTATAACTTAATTAATTATTTATGAGTCTACAGATTAATTAATTAACTTACTGAAGATGGATTTTGAGGGAATACTATTGTTCTTTTTCAGTCTTCAGTTTATATATGTGTGCGTTGCTGTTAACTTCCTAAATTTATATGTTATATTTTATTCGAAATAATTAGATTACATGCATGAGAGATGAGATATACAACTTTTGATGATTGATTGATTGATTGATTGATTAAGTTTAGATAAGAGTTGAGGAGCTGTTGTTGGATCTGTAGTTAATAATTTAATTAGTTATATTTTTGTTTTAATTAAGTTTTTTCTTTTTGAACTGGATTTTATTTAAGTTATTGGTTCTACCCATGGGGACTCTGAGAAATTACTCAAATGGAATGCATGGGACTTGATTTGGGATGAAGCCGAACTAACTGCAAAGAGGTCTCGGGATAGTTGTACCACCGTGGACCCTCCGACAATCAAGTTAGTCGAGATATTTGGACAGAGCAGCGGCCTATTGGAAAAAATTGCCTTACCTGAATCGTCTGGAAGAGGGGTTTTATAGAGGTCGCTAGGAGCGAGCTGGCACGAGATCTCCGCAGCCAGTTATGCCCCGGATGTTACGCCTGCGTGAATAACGGGATCCCCTATTAATGACGAGATACGTTCGTTAATGGAAGGATACGTTAGCGTGGAACGTGGGGTGGCGGATGGCGGATATCACTTTCCAACCAATTTGTCTTCGATCGCTTCGGACGAGATACGCAGAGCCGTTGCGGAGACACTCGGGCTCCGCGTTCTCGGCTGCTGGGGAGAGCAGGGGAGGCTTAGCTCGGCGGGAGGCTCGAAGACGAGCGGGAGGCCGAGCAGGTCTGGTTCACGTGATAGCTCAGAGACGAGCAGGGAGGGTTGAGGAAGCTCAGCATGTAGGAGGAAGCTCAGCATGTAGGAGGGCTCGGAGGCGAGCCGATGCTCATTTGTAAGACGGGCATAGGAGTGCTCAGACGTCCATAGAAGATCGGAATATACCCCGGCAGAATTGCCCGAGGGTATATATGCCTCCAATGCATAGAGTTGGCTCATGTTCCGCAAGTCCCGGGACACGTCATCTGCCACGTGTCACGATCCGGAAAGTTCCCACTCATGAGCATCATCAACGATGCATGCCAAAAAGTCATGTAAATAATAGGATTTTTTGGTGTTTAAGAGAGAGAGCACGCAGATCAACAAGAAAGATATTGATCATCCATCCAAAATATCAAAAGTAGAGATTTTAACCGAGAAGGAAATATCTTAATTTGATATTCTATTTTCTCTGTTCCATAATTCGCTGCCCGAGTTCTATTAAAAGTCTACCATTAATTTTTATAATAAAGGTTTAGATCCTAATCGAAGGAGGGGTGATACATTGTGATCTGCAGGATGAAGAAAATGATTGAGATTAATTGTAATAGAGATATAATTCCTACTGCTCTAGCTACATGCCTACATTCCTCACAAATTAATCAACCCATATTTTTGAAGTGGCATGTTCATGTTTTCCTATTAGTTTTGTGGGGGTAAAAAAGAGAGCCAAATTCTTATATTTTATAACTCAAATTAGCAAAGTGTTTATTAGAAGCAATAATAGTTTTGTTAGAGAATTAGTTGAGACCTGCACTGTATTTCACCTGAAAAAAATCCACACGGGATGTGAAATGGAAGCAATCGATTAATGGAACCTTCCAAGTTTATCAACTGACTTCATGAATCAATTCGTCCAAGCTACACTTACATATATCATTGTTATTTGCAAATTAATCTTCAACCTTTTGGCTTCATCTGTGTGTTTTCCTTCATCCCTGGTGATATTGCAAATCCGGATAAATTACAGTAAAATACCCTAAGCTATAGTGTTTTTTCACTGGAATACTTTTACAAAATTTATTACACCCAATACCTTTATGTGCTAATTTTGAGGGTATTTTAGTGAAAATCTTCCTTAAAACCCATAGTTTAATGTATCTTAGTGTAATAAAATACAAAACCAAGATAGTTGAGGGTATTTAACTCTCGAGTCAGATTACTAAATATCTTCATCGACCCAGGTGCACAACTAGAATAAACAGATACTTAGCTTTGCAAAATTTATGTTGGTTGCTAATACCATGTTTGTTGTAGGACATGGAAGACAAAGGCATGAAACCGTAGGTGACATGGCACAAAGACGACAAGCCCATGATACTCTTCAAGGGAATTTAATTAACACAAAAAGGGGAAAAGGGAACCAGAAAGATATATCATGAGAGATTAACGGAGGAAAGGTGTGATAGTAGGGAATTTCCTCCTGGTCGGAAAAATGCAATTTTTTTCGACGATCGGCATACATCAGCTCCATCTTTATCATCTAAGACGTGGATACACCAAATTTCATGTGATTATACCATTTTTTCACCATTGATTTTGTTGGTACAAGATTAATGGTTTACCGACAATAAAATTTTTTACATTGCTAATTCAACGGTGAAAAAGTGGTGGAATTAAATGAAATTTGGTATATGCACATCTTAGATGATAATAACGATCATGATGACGAGTGCCGATTGTCGGAAAAAATGACGGAATCCCCATTATTCTCTCTCTCTATATATAAAAGCAGCTCATGTGAACCCAAACAAAGCTTTTGAAAATTATATACATTACAAAGAAGAAAAAAAAGAGGGGGATTTCAATCAAGAGATGGAGAGTTTTGTGGCGCAGATTTCGCAAAAGAAACAGAATAGGCAGCTTGCGGGGGGTCAAAAACATGGAGTTTTCGGTCGGTGGGCCCCCACTGCACCTTGACCCATGTGACACCTGACCCTTTTCCTTTCTTGTGGCTCTATGCGTGGCAACATCCGTACCCGAAAAATAATTACTTCATCTTTTGGGATAAGTAAACAGCACAGTTCACATTTGATATTTTCATGCAGAAGCAAGACATCTACCGCCGTTGATGATGTTAAAAAGCCTCTGTGGACTCGTAAAAAAATTTGCAGCCGATCATTTCATTAACGATGGATACAGTTCATGTTGACCAACATATTTTAAGGTCCATACAAAAGCAAATTATGTGTGTTAAGAAGTTATTCATTACTCTGTATACTTTACCTGTATATTTTTTTGATTGAAACGAAATCCGGAAAGTCCCCCGCGTTTCATTAAAGAAAATTTAGCGAGGTATGCAGTCTGAAGCCCCACAAGGTATGAGGTCTGCACACTGCATTTATGGTCATGCGGGCATCTCCGCAGGCCTCTAATAGCGTTTATAGTAATATGATTTTGATACTTATATTGCACTTGTGTAAACTTACCGATTTAGAAATTATAAAACATCTGTATACTGTAGTTTCTAACAAATAAGCATCAGCGTACCCTAAAGGAAGCTGTAGGTTGACAAGACATCTCGCCAGATTAGGCCTGATAGGACTATAACCAAACCCAATTATACACATAAATCTCCCAACTTGGGCTTGAAGACAGAGATTAACAACCGGTCCTTCGCTCGATCTCCCAGTTGTTTCCAGCTGGCTTTTCTTTGCATCATGTCATGCATGTTCACATGCCCATGACCAGTATGAGACCAGATGTGAGAGAGAGAGAGAGAGGGGACAGCACTAGCATTTTTGTTTCTCTGTTCAATGTTCAGCTTGCAGCACTAGCTTCCAAACTCATCCAATCCAATTCCAAAACAGTATCAATTGATCATGGATCAATGTCACAATATAGCTGCTGTATGCCAAGATTTTATTAATGTTTGGGGCCACACTAACATGAAAACAGAAACAACCATAACATCACCGTCCCTAAATATTAAAGTAAATAAACCTTTTGAATCCCTATATAAACCCCCTGTAGCCCCTTTCTCCTTTTCCCAACACCAGCTATTATCACCTTCACAATGGGTTCTATTTCTTCTCCTCCTCCTTCTTGTTGTTGTTGTTTATTGGCAATGTGTTTGTTGGTTGTGAGCACAATGGGTGCTACGCCAAGAAGGCCTCTCAATGTTCCATTCCAGAAGAACTATGTGCCGACTTGGGCTTATGATCACATCAAGTACTTCAATGGCGGCAACGAAATCCAGCTTCATCTTGATAAATACACGGGTAAAAGATAATAAGCACGACAGAAATCAACCCATTCATTTTTCCGGTAAGCAAGAGCTGTGGGATTCGAAGTTAATGCTGGTGTTTCTATGAATGTTGTTAATATTTGTAGGAACTGGGTTTCAATCAAGAGGCTCCTACTTGTTTGGGCACTTCAGCATGCAGATTAAGATGGTTCCAGGGGATTCTGCTGGAACTGTCACCGCCTTCTATGTAAGTCGTCTTCGACCCTCTTTTATTTCCATTAATTTCTTTCCCCCATTTTGTAGCGTGTATTAATGGAAATCTATCTAGTGCTTTGCAGTTATAAAATTGTTTGTAATACAATTAATCACGGTACTGACATTTGGTTAGAAAACAATAATTGGTTTGCAGCTATCGTCTCAAAACTCAGAGCATGATGAGATAGATTTCGAGTTCTTGGGCAACAGAACAGGGCAGCCTTACATATTGCAGACCAATGTTTTCACCGGCGGCAAGGGAGACAGAGAGCAGAGGATCTATCTCTGGTTTGATCCAACCAAACAGTATCACTCCTACTCTCTTCTGTGGAACATGTACCAAATTGTGTAAGCTCTTCTCTCTCTCTTTTTTAACCAACTCTCTATTTTCACTGTCTGGCAACATTACATGGCGTTGTGGTCGACACGCTTATTTCACGAGCATAACAGGGGATGGGTTTTTGAGCTTTTTGTTTGGAGCTACTTGGGCCTGGGCTGGGCTGGATCAACCATATCTTCTGGGCTTTTCCTTTGCCCATGAAAGTTAATTAGAGAGTAGTCATTAGCACCTAATTATCATTTTTCGGCATGATTTTAGCCAATAGTCTAAGTTTCTCTTGTTATATATACACTCCAGTTTCTTCGTGGACGATATCCCCATCAGGGTATTCAAGAACAGCAAAGACCTAGGTGTAAGATACCCGTTCAACCAGCCCATGAAGCTCTACTCAAGCCTTTGGAATGCAGATGACTGGGCCACAAGAGGTGGGCTTGAGAAGACAAATTGGGCCAACGCACCCTTCGTCGCAACCTACCGCGGGTTCCATATCGACGGCTGCGAGGCCTCGGTCGAGGCCCAATATTGCGCGACCCAAGGGAAGCGATGGTGGGACCAGAGGGACTTCCAGGACCTAGACGGTTATCAGTACAGACGGCTCAAGTGGGTTAGAAGTAAGTGGACGATTTATAACTATTGTAGCGATAGGAAACGGTTCCCGACGATGTCGCCCGAGTGCAAGAGGGACAGAGATCTGTGAGCCGAATGTGTCGGGGTTTGCCGCTGTTTTTGTGTATCGTATTCTACGATCTATTGGTTGTAATGTTGTTTGGCATGTTGTTCCTCGGTAACTTTATGATTATTTTATGAAAATTGTAATGTATTTTGGATATGCACGAGGGTTATTAATTTAAGATTTTTTTACATTATTTATTCTTTTTAGTATTTTGTATGTTGGTTTATGGCAAAAGTAAACTTTTTGATGATGCTCAATATTGGCGATCTCCAAGATCATGACACGTGGCAGATGACATGTTCCAAGACTCAGAAGAAAGGGCCCACAGGGCCGACCAGGCCGTCCTGTGCCCGATCTACGAGCACAAGCTGGCCCTCCTCGGGCCCCCCTGCAAATTAGCCTCCTCGGCCCCTCAGCTCGTCCCGAGCTGTCATAAGACCAAGACTCCTCGGCCTCCTCGCTCGTCCCCGAGCTCCCAGCCGAGGCCGTCTTCCTCGGCCCTCCGACCAACTCCACCACTCACAGGCGTAACCGCCGCTCTGCGAATCTCGCCATGCGCAGATCCTGCGCCAACAGCATCCCACGTTCCATGCTATCACGATCCCTATTAATGGGCGATCCGCTCTCTACGCGGGCTTGACGTTGGGAGCGTAACTTCCGGCGAGATTCTCGCGTCTGCTGCTGCCTGCCACCACTGCTATATAAAACCCCATCACAGAGGGGTCAAGTAAGCCATTCTTTACTCTTCTAAGTCGTTACTCTGCTCGGATCTCATCACTAACTTGATCGTCGGAGGGTCCTTGGTGGTAGCAAACCACCCCGGGACTTCTTTGCAGGTGCTCGGCACCAAACTCCTCATACCACCTCTTCTACCAAAACCCATTGAGACCCACACGCAACAGAAGATATCCATCCAAGTCCACCGGGAGATCAACAGAAGACAACATCTGACGGAGACCCGAAAAGGACCTCTATTAGTTGGCGCCGTCTGTGGGAAAGCAAACTCAACAAAAACAAAGTTGGCCTTCCGATCTCCATCCACATGGCAAGCAATCAAAGATCCAGGTACCAGCCGCCGCCTCCCTCTCATCGGAGGCGGGGATGAACCTCCTCCGGCGACCGTCATCAACGCCCTCGTCGGCCGATAGACCGACTAAAGTCCAAACGGCCAGGGCAGGGCCCCAGATCGCCGCTCTCCCGTCTCCAGAAGATTCCGCCCTCATCGGCGCGGCTGACCACCGGCAGGCTACGTCCCATGGCCATAGATCTCACGGGCTGATACTCGTCCGCTGGACGATCATTCAGCCTCCTCTGGCGGAACCGAAACGACGCGACCCTGGCGCTTCGCCTCCCCACACAATCGATGAACGTGCTATGCGCACGTTCACCACGACCGTTCCTGTTCCCCATACCTGCAAATGGATGGTCGGACGAAACCTTATGAAGAATCAACCGAGCAGCTACCCTGCTCGGTTATCCCTGGCCGGTAGCTTCGCTACTCGCAACGCCAGGGATGAAAGCCCTCACCAAGAGGCAACCCAGCAGCAACCCTGCTCGGTTATCCCTGGCGGGTAGCTTCCCTACCGCAACGCCAAGGATCAGAAAGTCCTCCCAGAGGCAGTCAAGCCCGACCCTCGCTCGGCTATCCCTGGCGGGTAGCTTCCCTACCCCAACGCCAGGGATCAGAAAGTCCTCCCAGAGGCAGTCATGCCCGCCCCTCGCTCGGCTATCCCTGGCGGGTAGCTTCCCTACCGCAACGCCAGGGATCAGAAAGTCCTCCCAGAGGCAGTCGAGCCTGACCCTCGCTCGGCTATCCCTGGCGGGTAGCTTCCCTACCGCAACGCCAGGGATCAGAAAGTCCTCCCAGAGGCAGTCGAGCCCGACCCTCGCTCGGCTATCCCTGGCGGGTAGCTTCCCTACCGCAACGCCAGGGATCAGAAAGCCCTCCCAGAGGCAGTCGAGCCCGAGAATCCTTCGCTCGGCTATCCTTCAGGACAAAAGCCCTCGCCAAGAGGCACCGGACGGTAACCCCGCCCGGCCAAGAGTCCTTGGTAGGCTTCTCACAGCCCCTCCCGCGCTAAGGACCAAAGTCCTCCCAGAGGCAGTCGAGTCCTTGCTCGGCTATCCCCGGCTGGTAGCTTCCTACCACAACCGACAGAGATCAAAGTCCTCGCCAAGAGGCACTGGGCAGTAACCCTACTCGGTCCCCGTCCTGAAGGATCAAAGCCCTCGCAAGAAGCAACCGAGCGGCTGCCCCGCTCGGTCAACTCCGGCTGGTAGCTCCCTACCCATGACGCCAGGGATCGAAGCCCTCGCAAGAGGCATCCGAGCGGCTACCCCGCTCGGTCGTCCCAGGCTGGTAGTTGCCTATCCACGACGCCAGAGATCAAAGCCCTCGTCAAGAGGCAACCGCGCAGCTTCACTGCCCGGTCATCCTTAGTGGGCTTCTTACAACCCCTCCAACGCTAAGGATCAAAGCCCTCGCCAAGAGACGCCGAGCAGCTACCCTACTCGGTCATCCCCTGCTGGTAGGTCCCTACCTACGACGCCAGGGATCCAAGCCCTCGCCAAGAGGCACCGAGCAGCTACCCTATTCGGCCATCCTCAGCAGGCCTCTCACGGCCCCTCTCACGCTAAGGACCGAAGCCCTCACCCGAGGTCGCCGAGATCCTTCTCGCTCGGCGCATCCCCAGCGGGCATCCTCCTGCCCATCAGACGCTGAAGATCTTAAGCCCTCACCGTGAGGCCGCCGAGTTCCTTCCTGCTCAGTGCATCCCCAGCGGGCATCCTTCTGCCCATCAGATGCTGAAGGTCTGAAGCCCTCATCGCGAGGCCGTCGAGATCCTTCTTGCTCGGCGCATCCCAGCGGGCATCCTCCTGCCCATTAGACGCTGAAGATCTCAAGCCCTCACCACGAGGCCGCCGAGATCCTTCCTGCTCGGCGCATCCCCAGCGGGCATCCTTCTGCTCATCAAACGCTGAAGGTCTGAAGCCCTCCTCGCGAGGCCGTCGAGATCCTTCTTGCTCGGCGCATCCCAGCGGGCATCCTCCTGCCCATTAGACGCTGAGGATCTCAAGCCCTCACCGCGAGGCCGCCGAGTTCCTTCTGCTCGGCTCATCCCCGGCGGGCGTCCTCCTGCCCATCAGACGTTGAGGATCTGAAGCCCTCTTCACGAGGCCGTCGAGCCCCTTTCTGCTCGGCGCATCCCAGCGGGTAGCTTCCTACCCAACAGAGACAAGGATCAAAGTCCTCCTTAGAGGCAGCCGAGCAGCCTCCCTGCTCGGCTGTCCCCGACCGGTAGCTTCCCTACTCGCAACGCCAGGGATCAAAACCCTCGCCAAGAGGCAACCGCGCAGCTTCACTGCTCGGTTATCCTCAGCAGGCCTCCTACGACCCCTCCAACGCTATGGATCAAAGTCTTCCCAGAGGCAGCCGAGCCGCTTCCCTGCTCGGCTATCCCTGGCCGGTAGCTTCCCTACTCGCAACGCCATGGATTAAGGCCATCGCCAAGATCAACCGAGCAGCTTCCCTGCTCGGTCATCCCCCGCAGCGGACCCGAAGCCCCAACAAAAGACATCAGGTGATCGAAATCAACCCAACGACCGATTGCTCCACTTGTCGTTCCCGCACTGGACCGTGCCCCATCATACGCCACAGGTCTGCACACGTCGCGTCGGCCAACCGACGCTTGACACGCGGACCGTCGCTTCAGTGGTAGGATGCACGAACCGGCGCACCTTCCTTAAATGCAGAGATCTCGCCCTAATTCGCTGGCAGAAAAGACAGCTGACAGCCCGGGGGCGCGTCCCGACGAAACCTTAGGAGGGAGCTTACCCCGGGCGGCCCGGCAGTCCACTCCTAACCCGACCCGCTAGCTGATCGGGACAAGAGTGGGGGGCTAATGATAATGCTCAATATTGGTGATCTTCAAGATCAGGACACGTGGCAGATGACGTGTCCCAAGACCCGGAAGAAAGGGCCCATAGGGGCCGACCAGGTCGCCCTGTGCCCGACCTGCAAGCACAAGCTGGCCCTCCTCGGGCCCCCTGCAAATTAGCCTCCTCGGCCCCTCAGCTCGCCCCGAGCTGCCACAGGACTAAGACTCCTCGGCCTCCTCGCTCGTCCCCGAGCTCCCGGCCGAGGCCGTCTTCCTCGGCCTTCCGACCAACTCCACCACTCACAGGCGTAACCGCCGCTTCGCGAATCTCGCCATGCGCAGATCCTGCGCCAACAGCATCCCACGTTCCACGCTATCACAATCCCTATTAATGGGCGATCCGCTCTCTACGCGGGCGTGACGTCGGGAGCGTAACTGCCGGCGAGATTCTCGCGCCTGCTGCTGCCTGCCATCACTGCTATATAAACCTCCATCACAGAGGGGTCAAGTAAACCATTCTTTACTCTTCTAAGCCTTTACTCTGCTCGGATCTCATCACTAACTTGATCGTCGGAGGGTCCTTGGTGGTATCAAACCACCCCGGGACTTCTTTGCAGGTACTCGGCACCAAACTTCTTATACCACCTCTTCCACCAAAACCCATTGAGATCCACACGCAACAGAAGATAACCATCCAAGTCCACCGGGAGATCAATGGAAGACAACATCCGACGGACACCCGAAAAGGACCTCCATCACTTTTCCTTCTAGACTAGGAGGTTACTGGTTCGGTTTCTTAAAAATATTGCATAAAAGAAAGAAAAATAATAATATATGAACGTTATGCTCATGTAGCTCAAGATGTCATCAAGGAATTGCAATAGTTTGAGGTCGCATTTTCTTCACGGCTTCACTCAAGAAAAAAGGAAAGGCAAAAAGAAGAAGAAGAGAAATATTAATTTCCACGTGGGTAGACTTTGAGTGCTCTCTCTTCTATCTAGTTTCTACCCATGCATTGATTTTAAATTTTTATTAATGAGATTTTAAAGGGTTTGTCCTGATCAAATTCTTGTCATTAGGGTTTGGACAGTTGTTATTCAGTCTTCTTCATGCATCAATTATATCAATTATTATATAATGCTTAATTATTATAGAAACTTTAAACATAATATAGATTGCATGAATGTTGCAATCTTGCTATTAAATTAGACATTTTGGTGCTTACTCAAATTAATGGGCAGGAGGTTGCGGAGATGCACAACTAATCCACATGCACCAATAATAACAACATGTTGCATATAAATCTTTAGATTACATGGATTCATTTAGCTAGCTTACACCCGATATATGGATACCATCGTTTGTCCAAATTATAAATAGCAACTTCAAGTGTTCATGTGGAGGATGACTCTTACGGTAAAACCGTCTTCTTCAAGGTTAAAAGGCCGCGGATTTGATTCACAAAGGACGCTTTAAAAAAATATAAAAGAAAGAAAGAAAGAAAATTTGGATGAATAGGGTTTTATATTTATTTGTTTCATTCAAAATTGACCCCTTATTCTTTCATTTTCATTTTGTGATCGCCACGTGACTAGTAGGATATACATCGAGTGATTATTAATTTGACACATACAGCTAATGTGAATTAAAACATTCAAGGCTTTTCTATGGTAAAGATCTGTTAAACTAACTTAATTATCAACCCGTGTCTATATAAATGACAAGAACAAACTATAACCTTTTTTTCCCCCAAAAATAAATCATATCTTTAGATAGATAATTCCGTCGTCGTCATAAGGACGGAAGAAAATTTAATAGGAATAAATTCATTTTGTTTGGATTTTGTTTCAAAGAAATGGCTAAAGTTATCTTTTCTTCTCGAGAACCCTCACATCCTTATGTGATGTGACAACCAATTTTAAAAATTGTCAAAGTCATTTTATAAAGTCATTATTCCACGAGTAATCCTTATGTGAACATGACAGCGATGGCTCACTGCTATTACAACTCAATCACTTTTATCAATAAATAAATAAATAAATAAATAAATTTGCATGTGATGGGTAAAAAATATGGAAAGATTTATTTTAATTTAAACTGAAATTAAAAATAATAAAAACCGTTCCAATACATCCCGTGACAAACTCTTCACAACCAAAACAAATTTGGAACTTTCCATATTCCAGCTTATCATCAATATCCTCGCGTTTAAAAAAATAATGAAGAACAAAAAAAGAAACCTCATGCATTTTTCAAAATATTGTTAATGGAGGAAAAACAAAACTAACAACTAGGAAATCAATTGTGATCAGAAGAAAGATGAAATGAGTAAGAAGAAGGATCTCAAGTATCCCCTCTCCCATAAAAAAAAAAGAGAAAAAAATATTGGTTTGAAGTTATTAATGTATAGATATTATTTCGTTTTTTCATAGGTTGTATCAATTGGAAGGAGGAGATCGATGATTTCTGTCTATTTTTCAACTCGTTGTTTTTAATTTTTAATATGCAATGGTTATACATAAGGATTATGGTGATTTTTCATAGGTTTTTGTTGATACAAGTAAAATCTGTCACAAATAAAAGAATAAGAAGAAGAAGAAAGAAAGAAAGAAAGAAAGAAAGAAAGGAAAAATAAAAAAAGGAATATAAGAGGTGTACCCATATCTTTTACACATTCTAAGCTTATGCATTTTTTTGACGATAAGTGTATTCTTAAATAAATATATCATATGATTTTTCTTTATACAGATAGAAGTTCAATATATATTTTTGTATGAAAATGAACTTATGAAACGTTTAATATACTTTATTTTGTATAAAACGTGCATCACACGTTCATAAAACTAGCTCTTCTCTAATACAAATATCTGGTCCAATTAATAATCCAACCAACCATTCAAACTAATAAACCTTGAAATTAGTTTGATGTAATAAGATGAGTTTCTCTATGGATGTAGACAAGAGAAATGCATTGGCTTTTCAAACAGAAATAATAGCATTATAACATGCATCACCTAATTGTAGGATGGGGACATTTTCAATCGAAAGAGTGGTAGCCAAATAAGAAAGTTGCTTGGCTTTCCCACCCTTAATTTCCTTTTGTTGATTAATGTGAGGTGAGTTTGAAAACCATCTAAAATCGTTTGAAAATTCTTGCTGGTTGATTTGTCCTTATTTCAGCCCATTTCCTTGTTGCCATTTGATGATGCTCGATATCGGTGATCTTTCTGGTCATGACACATGGCAGATGACGTGTCTCAGAGCATGCAAGAAATGATACACAGTGGCCGACCAGGCCGCTCCTATACCCGTTCTACAGACAACCTTTGGCTCGTCTCCGAGACCCGTGCACAAATGGCCTCCTCGGCACTCTCAGCTCGTCTCCAAGCTCCAGCAGAACCAAGATAGCTCGGCCTCCTGCTCGTTCCCGAGCTCTTCCGCCGAACTCATTTTCTTTGGTCTCATCGACCGACCAACGGCACCACTCGCAGGCGCAACCGCCATCCCACGAATCTCGCCATGCGCGAGATATCCGCCGGCTACGTCCCGCGTTCCACGTCATCACGATCCCCCATTAACGAGCCTGTCTCGCCATTAATGGGAGATCCCACCCATCACGCGGGCGTGACGCCGGAGCGTAACGGCCGGCGTGATTCTCGCGCCCACCTTCCTATTGCCACCACTATTTAAACCCCTCCTTCAGATGGTTCAAGTAAGTCATTTTCCATTCACTAAGCCGTTACTCTGCTCGGATTTCCTGTCTAACATGATCGTCGGGGGGTCCTCGGTGGTACAACTACCCCGGGACTTCCTTGTAGGTAGCTCGGCCCCAACAACCTCAAACCCATTGAGATCCACACACTTCAACAGCCATCCTCCAACTCAAATCTCTGCCGTCCATCATCGCCAACAGCAGATCAACGGAAGTTAACATCTTGACGCGATCCGACCTGCGTCAGCTGGTGCCGTCTGTGCGAACTCCTTAATTCCACAAAAACAAAAGTTCATCTTCCGATCTCAACCCAATGGCGAGCGGTCACCGCGATGATCCAAGCACTAGCCGCCGCCTCCTCCACAACGGAAGCGCGATCGAATCTCCTCCTCCGAACGCCATCAACGCCCTAGCCGTCCGGATAGATCGACTCGCATCCGTCGTGGACGCGCTCGTCCGTGTCCAAACGGCGGGGCAAGCTCCCCAGGTCGCCGCTCCCTCACATCGGGAACGAGACCCCTATAGAAGGAGAGAAGACTCTGCTCGCATCGGCACTGTCGACTACCGCCTCGCTACCTCCCGCGGCCGCCGATCTCCCGGGCCAACATATTCTATGATCCGATGGGCACCAGACAGTTCAACGCCGAAGTCTGTCGCCCGAGTGCCTCGCCCCGAGCCCCTACGTGCTCCTGTCCCTCCCGAGGAGATGTCGGTTAGTTAGCCTGCTCCTAGGCATGACTAACACCCCCTCTCTCGACGGGGTCGCACGGACGAAACTTGTCACGGCAGCTCGAAGACTACCTCTCCAGGGGACCTGAGGAACCTTATCGAGAGGAACCGGGGCCGCGGCTAGACACGGGTCTCCAACGGCAGGGGCCAAAGGTCGGAATGTGCCGAATCGTCAGGGTACCATGGCCGGCTCGACACCCTCGAAAAGAAGATCGAGGGCATGCATCGAGAAGGTCGCCACTCGAGCGACGGGGCTAAATACGCCGCCGACTTGCTCACAAAGCCCTTCACCGAGGAGCTTCTCGTTGTCCATGTCTCCTCCCAGAACAAACCCCCCAAGGTCTCTCCCTTCGACGGGAAGTCAGACCCGAAGGACCATCTGGACGCATTCACGGCCGGGATGAGCTTCCAAGACAACTCTGACGCCGCCCAATGCCGAGCTTTCCCGGCCACTCTCATTCGCTCCGGACAAGACTGGTTCCGAGGACTCGTGCCATGCTCGATCTCAACCTTCGATGAGCTGGCCACCCAATTCCTCGGCCATTTCATCGAGAACAGACGGCAGAAATGGACCATGGACCATCTCTTCACGATCAAGAGCGGGGACAAAGAAACGTTCAAAGCGTACGTCACCTGCTTCTACAATGCCCTTCCTGCTTCTACAATGCTGTTCCCCTCCGAATGGCGGCCGAGACATGGGCGTCCCGTCTGAGATTCGGGGCAGATGCTATTTGGTTTTATCCGTCCACCTCTCCGAAGATGCCAAGTTGATTTCTGGCACCATGTATCGGAGGTTTAGACGGATGCGGCCGATGTAGCAGACTTCGTCAGATTCCCCCTCGCTTGAGGGGTTTTTGATTATGGGGACACTCTTCCCTGCAGGCGCAAGCCCATGCAGTTAATTACGCTACCGCATAGCGGTAACAACTTTCTCTTTCTCCAAAATTTCACTTCGTGTCGTGTGTGTTTTGTTTGTGGTTGCCCGTGGATTGTATACGGAGACTAATTTATGTCGTCGCCCGTAGGACGTGGATTAGTCCAAATCCGTATTTACTTAGATTTGGGTTTGGGGTTTTAGTTCAAGGATACGTTAGCCATGTTTGAGGCTAAGATCAACTTAAACGTTCGTTAAGGATACGTTAGTCCGATTTGAGACTAAGATCAACTTAACGGGAAGAGCATTTAGGGGCTCTATTGTTCCAGTTTAGGGTCGTAGTGGTCCATTTAATATATAGCCGTCGGGACCCGTCACCTCTCTGACGACGTTGAAGGATTACAACGACAGGTGTCAGAGAAGTTCAGAGATGTACTCTTGAACCAAAATTGATTGGGGGTCTTATAGTCCAATTTGGGACTAAAGTCTGTTTAAATGTTTAAAGATACGTTAGCCATATTTGAGGCTAAGATCAACTTAAACGGGATCGTTTAGATCCAACAAAAGAGCGTTTGGGGGCTCTATTGTTCCAGTTTAGAGACGTAGTGGTCCATAGGTAGTTTAGGGACATTGCGGTCCATTGCCAGTTTAGGGACATGGTGGTCCATAGGTTGGTTTAAGGACGCTTGAGTCCGTGGGTTTAAGACGCTTGAGTCCGTGGGTTTAAGGACGCTTAAGTCCGTAGCAATGTATGGTTGTCGGGACTCGTCACCTCTCTGACGACGTTGAAGGATTACAACGACAAATGCCAAAGGGGTTCAGAGATGTACCCTTGAACCGGATGTGAATTGATTTAAGAGAGCAGTCGTGCTTAGTTTCAATTTAATTTGAGGACTTACGGCCAGAATTGGGCTAAGTCCAGTTGAAGATGTTCAATGTTTTTATTTGTCTTTGGCCTATTAGGCCTATGCTAGGGTTTTGCCCCTGTTTAATAATGCACTGCATTTTATTCTGGCCTGTTAGGCCTTTTGTAATTGGGCTCAGTCCCTCTTTAAAATAATGCATTTCATTTTATTAGGCCTGTTAGACCTTTTTTAATTGGGCTCAGCCCTTCTTTAAATAATACAGCGTATTAATTATCTGACAGTGGCCATGTGACCTGTCAAGCGCTTTGCGCCAATTAATGAGCGCAAGCGCATGTGGAGGTGACACGTATCATGCTCTGGTGAGCGCAAGCGCAGTGCGCTGCGCTGTTGACACGTGGCGCGCTCTGGTGAGTTGCGCCAATATCAGATAGCAAAGCTCTATTTTAAAAGCGCATAGCGCAAGTTATTCTGGTGCTGACACGTGGCGCTCTCTGGTGGCTTGCGCCAACCCAGGAGCGCAATCGTACAGATTTGCAAGTGCAAGGCACTGTTTTAATATCTTGATCTAATTTTGGATTCAAGAAAAGAATCTTTAAGATTCCAGAACCAATGGTTCATAAAAAGACAATGCCTTTGTTATTATTATGTTTTTTTATTGAAGATCTTTGATCTTGTTCTTAGATCAATGATCTTTATAGAAGAAAATTCTTCTTTTTAAAAGGTTTACCTTTCTTTTTTCTTTCTGAATTCTTCAAACTTTTCTTTAGAGGGGTTCTCTCTTTGTTTCTGTATTTTCCTATCTTTTTCTCCCTCCTTTGGAGTTGGGGTCTAGGGGCCTTTATATAGTGCCCATTAATTTGTTAAATTTGTTAAAGAGATCATTCTCTGAGTGATTTGGGGAATTTTCCCCACCGTTAGATCTTTGATCCAAGGGCTTCTGTTTTACAGAAAACAATTTTCTTGTTTTAACAAGAACAGAAAGATCTTACTGGAATTTTAATTCTGTTTGGCACAAACGCACCAGCGCTTGACACGTGTCACGCAGCGCAGAACGCAGCGCAGAGCGCAGCGCAACTGTGCTAGCGCAGAGCGCAGCGCAACTGTGCTAGCGCAGAGCGCAGCGCAACTGTGCTAGCGCAGAGCGCAGCGCAACTGTGCTAGCGCAGAGCGCAACGCAACTGCGCTGACACGTGTCGCGCAGCGCATCTGAAGCGTTGCTTCTTTTAATTTTGTTTTTTTAAATAGAGCCTTGCTCTGATTGGGCGCGCTGCCTTGGGCGCTGCGTTGACGTATCAGCTTTTGACACGTGGCGCGTTGCGCGCAGCGCAAGGAATTTGAAGTGTTGCTTCAATTTTTGAATTGTTGAAATTCAAACAGAGCTTTGCTCTGATTGGGGGAAACAAATGCCCCCCCACCGTTGCGCTCACGTGGCGCACACGTGAGTGCAGCGGTGGGAAGATCCTAGCCATTGGATCAACTGGTGAGTTGAAGGGGCGCAAGCGCATATAAATAGGACCCTTGGTCCTCAGTAAATAATTACCATTTTCAAGAATTTTGATTTTCAGAGTCCTGCTCTTGTTTTTAAGAACTTTAGAGCCTTGCTCTCGTTTCTTTTCAAGAACTCCAGAGTTCAAATTTTTAGAACATCTTAGATAAAATTTAACTTAACTTAAATTAAATTAAATTTAATTAACAGAGATTTTCTCTCATAGATCTTTGATCTAAAGAAAACCCCTTTGGGGTTTCATCAACAGAGCCTTGCTCTCAAGAACCCATAGATCTACAGAGATCTTGTTTCATGGGTTTTAATCCATAAACAAAGCTTTGATCCCGGATCAAACATAGATCTTTTTGATCTAAAAAAAAATGAAGAACTTTTTATAAGTTTTCATGGATTTTTTTAAGACACCAAACTTTTAATCTTTAGGAGTTAAAAAAAATTCTTTTAATAGATTTTCTCATCATTATTACAGAGCTAGGCTCTTTTAAGGAATTTTATTCCCTTGAGACCGGAGTTTGACAAGTGTCACTCTGTGACAGAGTTTTGCTATGAAAGAGGAGATTTTCTCCTTGTCTCTAGGGATTTTTCAATAATGAGAATATTCTTTTGGGGATTAATTGACAGTCTCGTCCAATGATGGGGCTGTCTTATTAACTGATGCAGTGTCATCCAGATTTTGTGGGTCCCCCTTTGGTCCCCTACCCACTGCATTACAGTGTGGTATAAATTTTAAAATATCAAGCGTTAGAATTACAACACTGACGGCTAATTTTTGTCCCTCCGCAGGAAACATGTCTGCTGATTTGTCTTTCCCGTTTGTTCGCTTGGAGGGAGGATTTCCCCAGGCACCAGTGGACCGAGAGGTGCTCACTCTCATCAAGGATCATGACCCCGAGCACAAGAGCCTTCACCTGTGGGGTAAGTGGTATAATGAGATCATCCAGGGTCGCCGAAGTTTCGGTTCCGCTACGCCGTCTGAGCCCATATTTTCGATCCCCTATGCGGATGAACCCCCGGTGAAGTATACCGTGGAGGTCAAAGATTGGAATTCGGATGCTCTTCTCCAACCTGCGATTGGTGCTATTCCCATGCAGTCGCCGCCGGCAATAGACATTTTGGGGAGGGGAATATGTCAGGGTGAAGTACGCTCTTGAGGACAGGCCTATAACATTGGATTGACCCCGCAACTGTTAGTTATATGTATACCCTAGAGGCCATTACTGTACATATGATGTATATTGTAATGGATGCTTGGACATATATAGGGAGGACTTTCTTGCTCGACATGATAGAATACTATCTAGTTGTACTTTATCTTAACATGTACTCTGATTGTATCTATGTTACATGTTGATAAAGCCCTTAGTATATGTACTCGACTACTGGGACTATGATGAGATCATACTAGTAGGGCCACGGTAGTCGACGAGTACATCCTATAACTGTTCCTAGTCGAGGGTGTATTGAGACAGGGCATCGATACACCAGAGTAGACTAGCGTATACGCATCTTGACCCATATGATGGGCGATGGATGATCCCATATCCATCGGTGTTTGACATCAAGGATGGTGTACGGGTGCTCAGTGGAGACTGGGTACACTGGACGGACTCGCCGAGAACTCCCAGATGGTATTATACCTCACGTCAGATGGCAGTTCTCCGGCGACACTGGTACAGAGTAGTCTGTTGGCCCGAGATCGTCATAGAGTCTTGTGTGATTCCCACCATGCTTTGATTTCCATCATACCACGTCCAAGAGGGCGTGCAAAAAGGTGGCTTTTGGGTCCCGAATCACATGGAGGCAATGAGCGATAGGAGGGGATTCGTCTCTCCCGGTATAGGGAGTTGATGTTGTGCTGTTCGATTGGCTATAACCGGAAATCCCTGGCCAGGGTTGCTGAGATTTACTGGTAAGTGTTATCAGTAGTTTCTCGAACCGTTATAGACCTTAAATCGACACGACTTATCGAGCTACTGGGGTCTGACGTTTACCACCCCTAGGAGAGATATGCGACATATCAGACGACGAGACCGGACTGTACGGGAGTGTTACTGTTTGGATTCACAGAAGAATGTACATGCTTGCTTGTTGATCTTCTGAGCGCTCAATACCTGGGTAGCTGTTACATTTAGCTGACCGCTTGCAGCTTGTGGGTGTTTGATATGATCATCACCTACTGCCGGCATATTGACGATTCTTTAGAGTCCTACACAGAGGTTTCTTGACTCAGGCAAAACGGAGTAGGAGCACATATGTGATATGTGCGGGACCAAGAATAATGCGGTATGTGATACCGTATTGGATTCTCGCGATATGAGATATCGGCCGGGTATATGTGATATAGCCGGGTCATCGTATTAGTCGGTCATATGCGATATAGCCGGATTGTCGGATCAAGTGTTGATTCGATAATTTAATGTATAATAATATATATGATATATTAAATTACATTAACTAATATTAGCTCACTAAAAGATTCTTTTTCTCATTCGGGTAATACATTGATATATATGCGATATATGTTAATTGTATTATTTTATTTTGTTACAATAAATATTATATATGTGATATATAATATTGTAACATGATATGATAACTAATGCAATATGTTTAGTGGAGATTAAACAAGATTAGGGTTTGTTTTGGGTTAGTTCCTTCTTGATGATTCTAGAAGGTTTCTTTTTGTTTTGTGCAAGATATTTACATATGACTCATGTTTTAACCCAACCCAAACCCTAACCCTAGTTAATTCTCTACATGGGTTTAGTTGACCATGGTTGCATTATTCATCATATTTATCCTTTCATTATTCATCACAAAAGGATTCTAATGATATTCTTCTTCTTCTTCCTTCTTCTTTCTTTCATGGAAAAAGCTTTCTAGCTTTTTTCCAAGTGATGAATGAGTGTGAGAAAAAAGGTAATAAAAGAGAACAAAAATCATACTTCATCATCCTCATCTATCCTTGCCATTTAGATGAGGGTGTTCACTTCATTTTGTGAGTGTTGGCTTGTGTTAATGAAACTTCAAGGTAGATCATCTTTGTATCGAAGATCGGAAGCAAGCTTGCATTTTTCTCTTCGTGGAACTTCTCGAGAGTCCGGAACACGATGATCGCAGCGAAGGGACCTCAACACGGAGCTTAAGAAGTGAAGGACCGAATCTACAAAGGTTGTAATCCCTCTCACTTAGTGTTAAAGTGTTTAACATGCTTGTTTTCGCATAAACTCTAGTTTAAAGATCCGGCTTTGGGTTGTTCGGCACGGCTAAAATTTTAATCGGTCATGGTTGATGCCTCGTAGACCATTGTATGCGTGCCTAGCAACCCTACAGTGGTATCAGAGCAAAACTAAAGCTTTAGGCAAAGTCTAGACGAAGTTTAAAGTCCGATCGAACACCGAAACCCTAATTTGAACCCCTCTCTGGATATTTTTCAAAAATGTGATTTTTTATGAATTAAAAATGCTCAGAAAATTAAGCAGGAAAAACTAAGAATTACTGTGAAGTACGAACCTGTAATGCGCTGATTTGACCGCGGAACCGCGGCCAAACCAAGGGTTTGGCGGCGGTTCCGCTGCCAAAAGTTTGAATTGGTCCCTGGAACTTCATATATTTATTCTTAGGTCCTTTCTTGTCATGTTTTTCTGGGAATTTTTTAATTCCACTCAAGTATTGAGTTTTCTAGGGCTGTATTGGGGACTCGTTGATTCGATCGGATAATTTAACTTTATTTAGTTTATCCAGGTAATTTTTAGAACGTGTTAAAATGTTCGAACGGATATCAATAACTCACTTTTTCCCCTGCCAGAAAATTTCCAAGCGTTGAATTTTTTCGTAGTTTAGGAACGTTCTAAGTCGTGCAAGTAACACGGTGGACCCTCTAGAAGACAACAAACCTTAACTCGATTATGTGACCGTCTTGAACTGCCTCTGAACCTTAGCGTTTGTGGCAGTACGGCGTGCCACATGTGAGGCGTTGGCTTGACCCTTCTACGGCTAGACCATTGGTACTATAGCATGTGATGGATGTTTTAAAACTAATTTCAAGTGTTGAGAACTATTTAGGAAAACTTGGATGTTTGATTATTCGATCGGAAAATTTAACATTGTCTATTTATCTGGAATGTGATACAGTATTTGGAATCCACATATAGTTATGAGATAACTAATTTGAATAGTTAGGCATGCGATGTCTAAGGAATTCATTTGGTTAGGCATGGGATGTCTAAGGAGGTTGCGGATTCCAACTGTTGTAGTTTTACACTTTCTTTTCTGCGACCGTAAGTGTAATATGTGGTGTATCGCCGGTTTCGTTGCTATACATTAACGACAATTGGGATACGCATATTTACTTACGTTGATGATATGTGATATTATGTGTTGCTGTGATATGTTATATTGGATTGTCGTGTTCTGAATAGCCGGGGGTTTTATATGAGATGAGAGTTTTCCTTTTCATTCATGTAAAATTCAATTGTATGTAATATTCTTTTATTGGGGCACTTCCGGGCTGAGGATGATATCACCATTGTATATTATTTACTTTTCCGTATTAGGTAGACCCAAGATGGGGAGCACAAGTAACCGGGTTCCAGGGTCCAGTGGGAGACCATCTCGAGGAGTCGAGACCGGGTCTCCTAACCCTAGAATTGGCAGTGTTGCTTGCCGCTCTCGTAGGGGTCTAGGGATGTAGGTTTTGCTATTCATCACGACCGTGGAATCCGTATTTTATACAGGCTCGTATTGAAAACACGGACGTCCTAGTATATCCAATATTTCATATATGTTCTTCTGCTGCAATGTTCTGTGATGAGATCATATTACTGCCTGAGACGAATGTTTATATTATATATATGAGATATATGTTATATTGCAGATTTCGTTTCAAATGTGATGCTTGTGAAGCATAATAAAATGAGACTTCATTAATGAGATTAATGAAATTAAAAGAAACCTAAAGATGTTGTAGAAACTTGTTTAAAAACTGGTAGCTCTAGTTCTTGCTTTGCATAGCGGTGTTCCTTGTAGAACATCCAGCACCTTATTCGATAAGGAAAGAGCCGAGATCCCTTCACCGGGAGTGACCTCTTTAGTGAAACTAGCAGATGCTACAAACTCGGTTTGTCTTTTGATTGCTTCTATAGTTCTTGCTTTGCATAGTGAGATTTGTGAAATATTCTGCACCTTATTCGATGAGGAAAGAGCCGACGATCCTTTCACCGGGAGTGACCTCTTTA
Source organism: Agapanthus africanus (assembly GCA_030015575.1). NCBI lineage: Eukaryota > Viridiplantae > Streptophyta > Magnoliopsida > Asparagales > Amaryllidaceae > Agapanthus > Agapanthus africanus. Next base: position 114,522,253 of record CM057350.1, read on the forward strand.
GCGAAACTAGAAAAGCCTTAAAAACACTCCATTTAAAATCACTCGATTCTACAACGATATCAAGTTCATTACGCAAAAGGTTTTCTTAAAAACCTGTCGTAGCCCTCCGTCATTTCAGATAAGTACTTCATAGTATTCGTGCTACGTTTGTTGGCTTTCGTCAAGGCGTAGTGTGCGGTAGCTATTTATGCTTATCTGCTTATGCATATGATGCAGATTGAGTTAGGGTAGTCGTGCGACTTTGTTGGCTTTCGTCAAGGGCCGTGCGGGTGGGTTTAATTCAATCGGGAAATGATGGGTTGGATTTGACTAGTAGCCTATGGTTTGTTGGCTTTCGTCAAGGTCATAGGATGGTAGGGGTAAAATATTATTGGGAATTTCAAGTGTTGAAATTTGCAATGAGATTGCATACCTTCTATGAGATAGTTGGATCCCGATACCCGCTGCGAGTAAGAGTTACTCCTGGGAGAGTTTTACACATTACAATTAGCCGATCAAGTAGGTGTCTAGAAAGGTGTTAACGGGGTTACGCCCCTGGGAAAACGAGGTTTACTTTAATTAGGTTCGTGCGAAAGCACGGGGGACCTCCCTCAAAGTACCGGCACTGGCCTGGCTGAAAGATTGGCGAACTTGTAGCGTGTAATTAATCCCGGCTAGTCTTTCCTTTTAGGGTTTGAAGGAAGATTTGACTAAAACAGCGGGAGAAATCCTGATTAGATATATTAGATAACCAATCTAATCCTGTAAGAGCATACGCTGAGTGTTTTCTTCTCTCTCTCTCCAGGTAGCGACCATATCATTCCTTAATCAAGATAATAATACGGATGTATTGACCGAACCGGCTTGTTATACTGAGCTGGGGAACGTTGGTCCCGCTCCAACTTATAATTGTTATAAGACAGAGCAGGAAATTGGGGAATACCAGATTTCCCGTACCGCCCAAACGAAGAAAGTGCATGTTGATGCATCATCTTCGGGTGTGTTCATTACAGAGAACTGTTTCTCAGTATCCTTTACATCCTGGGTATGAGATACCGGATCAGGATCCCGCATATGTAATTTATTACATGGGCTACAGATAGGTAGAGAACTGAGAACGGGTGATAAGTTTCATGAGATAGAAAACGGTGCAAGTGTTGCAGCCAAGTTTGTTGGTCACTATCACCCTGTATTACCAGAATACATTGATTCTGAACGAATGTTATTAGATACCGAACCTGATATACAATATCATATCAGTCTCTTTATTAGTAAAGAAGGATATAATTTTGTATTGTTGGATAATGTTTTGAACATTTCCTATATCAAGAGTTGATCGGTTCAGGCACGTTATCTAAAAGCATTGACGTTCTAAATCAAACTACAGTTCTTAGTATACGGAACACACACAAGAAGAAGAGTTCAGAAATGAACGAATCCTTCTTGAGGTATTGTAGAGTAGGTCATATCAATGCGACCCGACTTGCTGAAGTTATAATAGATGCATATTTAAATTAGTTTGAATTTATATCTTGTGAAACTTGCCGGTCATGTCACAGAGATAAGATGACCACAGCTCTGTTTATTGGAAACAGAGAAAGAGTTAGTGAACTCTTGGGATTGATACATGCTGATGTATGAAAGTCCCCTGTCTACACATGCCAAGACCGGTTCTTTATACTTCATTACATTCACTGTTTATCTCTCAAGATTCGGGCATATGTCCGTTGAAACACAAGTCTGAACCTTTTGAGATATTCACAGAATATAAGTTAGAAGTAGAGAACCAAAATACGGGTAAAAGTATTATGTTCTTTGATGAAATCAAGGAGGAGAATACTTGAGCACGGAATTCCTGGACTATTCTAAAGGAGAATGAGATTCTCTCTCAGCATTACTCCTCTGAATACACCATAGCACGATGGTATATCGGGGGGGAGCAATAGCACCCTATGTGATATGGTGTGCTCTATGATGAGTACTACTGAGTTTCCTATTTCCTTTCGGGAGTTATGCACTTGAGAAGTTGCATGCCTATTGAATAGGGAAATCACACTTATGAACTCTATTTTCGTAGTTGGGATTAGTGATTGAGTCTTCCCTAGCTTCACCAATCTTTGGAAGAATTGGCATTTTCAAATCAAATCAGTTGCCTACCACTTCATATGTGATATGGAAAGGGAAGAGCCCATATCTTAAGTTTGTTAAGATTTGGGGTTGTCCGGCCTATGTCTAAAAAGCAAAATCCGGACAAGTTCGAGGCAAAGTCAGATCTGCAAAAGTTTGTTAGATATCCCATGCATACGCAAGGGAATATTTTCTACCAAACCGAGAAACAAAAGTGTTTTATTTCTCAACATGCTACCTTTGTGAAAGGGAATTTCTTGTGAAGAAATTAGTGGTCATGAGGTAGAACTGGAAGGAGTTCCAGCTATACAAACTACAGCAGGTGATTTGGTAGAACCAAAGGATTCAATAGTTTCCAACAAATCTCAGCCTCTCCGCCGATCTAGTAAGGTTTCTCACCCACCTGAGAGATACTTCGGTTTCTCTATGACAGTGGGAGCGAGGATTGCATCATGAGATGATGACCCAACTAAGTTTCGAGCAGGCCATCAGGAGTGGGACTTTGTAAGAATGGCTGGATGCTTAGTGATCTGAGATGGAATCCTTATACACCAACAAAGTATGGACTTTGGTTGCTTTATCTGAAGGGTTAAATCCCCATCAGGAGCAAGTATATCTTGAGAAGATTACTTGGTGTACATGGAAAAGTTGAGACTTTCAAAAGCTATGCTTAAGTCCATCCAGATCCTACTTGCCACGGCTACATACCATGACTACGATATCTGGTGGTTGGGTGTCATGACTGCTTTTCTAAATGGTGTTTTAGAAGAGAACGTTTATAAGTACACAGCCAGAGGGCTTCGTAGATAGTGGGAGCAGCGGAAACGTGTGCAAGATGTTTTATGTGATAAAACAGGCATCGCGGAGTTGGAACATCTGTTTTGATGTGGTAGTCAAAGAGTTTGACTTCATCAAAATGGTAGATGAACCTTGTATATACAAAAAGGTAGTAGGGAGTATGGTGGTGATCCTCGTAAAGTACGTGGATGACATACTCTTGATAGGAAAGGAGTTTCCTATGCTACGATCGGTCAATCTCCGCTTATCACAAGGATTCTCCATAAAGGATCAAAGTGATACCTCCTATATCATGGGTTTTGGATCTATGAGATAGATCTAATTGGATGTTAGGATACTCACTAGTTGTAGTGAGATGGTATCAATCGATCCTGGGGAGAATCACTGGAAAGGTTCCAGGGTGATAAGGACGACTGAATGTCAGTCGCAGGCATTGTCTTTACCCTCAGTGGAGGGACGGTATGTTGGAAGAGTTCCAAGCTAGATACCGTGACATACTAGACGATTAAAGGCTAGATACATCATTACCAAGGATGCTACCAAAGAGGCAGTCTGGATATATATTAGTTCATGAGATGAACTTCGTTCCTACCATTGTGTGACAATGGAGTTGTGGCTTTTGCCAAGGAACCCCCCGTCCCATCAGAAATCCAGATATAATTCTTAGACAGTATCACCTGATCATGGAGATGGTTGATCTCCAGGGAGATCAAGGTTAGGAGAGTAGACACAGAGGACAACAGCGCGGATCCACTCACAGATGCTTTTTTCCCAGTAGAGACTTTTATGGGATGGTTGAGTATGAGATACTTCAACCACAGCTAATTGTTGGGTATGCGATACCACAACAGATAGCCCTAGTGCAAGTGGGAGATTGTTAGTTATATGTATGCCCTAGAGGCCATTACCGTACATATGATGTATATTGTAATGGATTCTTGGACATATATAGGGATGACTTTCTTGCTCGACATGATAGTATGCTATCTGGTTGTACTTTATCTTAACATGTACTTTGATTGTCTCTATGTTACATGTTGATAAAGCCCTTAAGATATGTACTCGACTACTGGGACTATGATGAGATCATACTAGTGGGGCTACGGTAGTCGACGAGTATATCCTATAACTGTTCCCAGTCGAGGGTGTATTGAGACAGGGCATCGATACACCAGAGTAGACTAGCGTATACGCATCTTGACCCATATGATGGGCGATGGATGATCCCATATCCATCGGTGTTTGACATCAAGGATGGTGTACGGGTGCTCAGTGGAGACTGGGTACACTGGACGGACTCGCCGAGAACTCACAGATGGTATTATACCTCACGTCAGATGGCGGTTCTCCGGTGACACTGGTACAGAGTAGTCTGTTGACCCGATATCGTCATAGAGTCTTGTGTGATTCCCACTGTGCTTTGATTTCCATCATACCACGTCCAAGAGAGCATGCAAAAAGGTGGCTTTTGGGTACAGTCCCGAATCACATGGAGGAAATGAGCGATAGGAGGGGATTCGTCTCTCCCGGTATAGGGAGTTGATGTTGTGCTATGTTCGATTGGCTATAACCGGAAATCCCTGGCCAGGCTTGCTGAGATTTACTGGTAAGTGTTATCAGTAGTTTCTTGAACTGTTATAGATCTCAAATCGACACGACTTATTGTCACGCCCCGCTTCCCAATGTACGGCGAAGTCGTCGTGACGAGACCCGCTACGTATGTACTCAGAAGTACATACGCTAAGCGTAACTAAGCAATATAAAATAATCACAAGAGACAAATGAGATTGAGATAACATCAACTTTTATTAATAACATTCTTTATACAATGCATGAAATGAAAATACAACTGGAATGAAAAAAAGAAAGCAATGCCTAAACAGTGGCATAATAATAAAAGGAAATACTGGAAAGAACAAGTACAAAGTCTAGAGCTCTGGATCTTCTTGGAACTGCTCCAAATCTTCAGTTGTTGGCTCGGTCTCAAGTTGGTCCAACGCACCTGACGATATTCAAAGAAGAAAGAAATAGAATGTCGTCAGCGAACAGGTCGCTCGGTAAGTCCCAAAGAAAAGTGGAGTGAGAATGGCAGAGTAACAGTATTTTCTAGAGTATTATGTTGTAGAATATTATGGAATATTGTTTAACGCAGTTGTTTGTAGCTTGGTACAGAAGAATGCCAGTGTATACGAGGGGGATCTCTATATGCTAGAGATCAGTGCAAACGGAGAGTACAAGGAACCGTTATGCCACGGTACAACAGCAACAGTATTCATGTTAGGTGTCTTAATCTGACCACCTCATTCCACTTTTAACATCTTCCGTACCAATCTACCCCTTTAAACCCCGTAATGTTTTAACAGTGTTGTAGTAATGGAATATGTAAATTGAGTGACTGACCAAAACCATGATATCAGTAAACATGTTGCAACTGTATAATCAGGTAAATGGAATATCAGGATAATGGAATGAATATCCATGGTTTGATTCAGTCAAAAATGAATATATTGTTAACTGTATTCAGGGATTCATGATTTCAAGTTGTGTTGGAATATGATTGAAATATAGATTGACTTGAATTATATTCAAGTCAGAATTAGTCAGACTCTAACCCGAGTCAGACTAAAAGAAAGATAATTTGAAGTTCAATATTAGCTAGGGGCCTTATTGTAATTTGTGAAACTTGAGGGGGTTTTATGTAAAAAGTACTTTTGTATAGTTTTCAAAATATACCTCAAGTATTTAATAATCATCTTTATTGTTATAATAAATGTGAATTTTATTTGTGTTATTCTAGTGAATATATCCTAATAAAAGTATTAATTGTTTATTTGAAATTCGTGTTATTTTAATGTAACTTTTAATCTTTGAATTTTAGGAAAAAGTGGAAATTTTATATTATAACAAAATAAATGTTTAAATGATAATTATATATAATTAAACACATAAATAATTTTTAAATGAATATTTTATTTACAAAAATATCACTTTCTTTAAATATCGTATTTTAAACCTTTCGAGACCGAATGCTCCTTGCGGAGGTCTGAATCTCGCACTACTAGCCTGCGGGTGCACGATGAACCGTGCTATCCCTAACAGGTTCCCCAAAGATGGGTTGTAATGGCACTTTGCTCAGGTTTTTATAAATACTTTTAATTTAGGGAAAAGGTTTTCTAAATATAGGGTATTTATTTGTAAAAGTATATAGTTCTCCATATTTTAGTTGTTAGGGTTTCCTAGACCATCTAACCTATATTCTATGGTCTAAACGATGAGTCATTAGAAGCCTCAAATCGCCTCTTCACCGTCGAATGCAGCCAGGTAAGTGCCAGGTAAGTGGGAAGGAACCACAGTCGTGGGCCTAATTAAAAACCACTAGCCTTAGACACACTTGCCTAGACCCACAAGACAGTTTAGATAAACGATCGATGTCCATGACCAATCGTGCTTTCATTTTGTATAAGTTTTATTTAAAAAGAATTTACAATTTAAAGATTAAACTAAAAGTTATAAAGATTATGGTATTTTAGTGAAAAAGTCCTATAATATCGTATTCTGTATTTTGTTATTCAGCAATTAGGGTTATAATGAGTGTGTGTAAGGGTAGGTCATTACCCCGTGACTTATATTAAGTTTTGGTGAAGTTTCAAGGTGAAAAGAGTTATCTTAAAGTTAAGGGTATTAAAGTGCAAGAATACGGTTTCCATAAACGTTATCATTTCATGTGTGAAATTTCATCCAAATTGAATGAAACAAGTTTTGTTATCAAAATAAACATGATTAGGAGTGGGGTATCTAAATAGAACATTAAAATTTAACTTGATGGTATTTTTATGCAAGAAATACGGTTTTCTAAAGAACTTGTCATTTCATGTGGAAAAGTACAATTAAATTTGATTTAAGGGTGATTAATAGTCAACATGCAAGAGGGTTGATAATATGTATTAGGTGACAAGTGGAATTTTTAAGAAAAACCGAATCGGAAATCGGTTTGTCCGATTTCCGTCGGGTTTCAAAAAGTCGTATTTTGCAAATATAGAAAAGAGAGGTAGAAGGTTGGGACTTACGGGTTTGGACAAGCTAAGCGTTCTAAAAGGTGTGGTGGTTGCCGATTCGTCGGAAACGTCACGTCGGTCTTGATCCGGTTGCCGGAATCCGTCGTCGGTTTCGGCAGCGCTTCGCTTCTCGCTCTTTGCACCAAGTTCTCAAGAGTTTTAGAGAGTATGCTTAGAGTTGTGAGGGGAAAAGGTAGAGGGTAGGGGCCTTTATATAGGGCTAGGCTAGGGTTAGGGTTAGGGTAGATGAAAAGTTAAAAAATAAAAATGTGATAAAATATAATAAAAATGTATTAAAAGTGGAGTAATTGGGGGTTTTTAAGAGCTCTGGAAGTGGTATTGGGCTGAAACTTTGCAGGTGAGTAGGGAATACCAAAAGACACAACTTTCATGTTGTGACCCTTGCCGGAATCGGCCTAAAAGGGGGTGACTCGGCCGTGACTCGGTCGGATCACTGAGTCGGCCGAGTCAAGGCCGAGTTGGCCGATTCCCGACCGAGTCCGGTGACCTGGATCTCCCCCGGCGGTTCATCTACCCTCTGCAAGTGTTACATCTTTGGGTGTAGTGGGGTTTTTGTGAGATATGCACGTGTAAACTCTTGGTATTCTAAAGGTTTTTTTAAAAATCAATATTAAAAATAATGTGGGGTATGGGATTCGAACTCTGGTGGCTTGGTTCAGCAATGCAAGGTATTACCAATGAGCTACAAGCTCTTTCTTGTAATTATTGTAGAAAAATAGTTACTTAAAATGATATCAGCAGCATTAAATATCAAAGTACACTTTAAATTTAAAAACAATTTAATGTACACTAAAAATGAAATTATTTAAAAACAAAATAATCAATTATATATATCTTGTGCTCGGATTAAAATACTTCTTTATGGTTTTAAAAAAAAAATTTAAAAATTTGTACAGAAAAGTGTATATGAAAATTAGGGTTGTTACATTCTACCCTCCTTATAAAAATTTCGTCCTCGAAATTTGTAAAAGGAAAGTGTAACAGTTTCAAAACAATTTGGTGATTGTGAGTGAAAGAATAGGGTTAGGATAGATTCAACGGATATGAAATGATAAGATTCAAGGAATATGAAATGGTAAGATTCAAGGAACATGAATTGTAAAGAATGTTTTAGTTGCTGTTTCTTGTGTTATATTGCTTAGGTTGTTCACGCAGACCAGAACTGCATGACAGGGATTCATACAACTCAGACCTGCATGGGCCACCAACAAAACCTGTCACGCCCCGCTTCCCAATGTACGGCGAAGTGGTCGTGACGAGGCCCGCTACGTATGTACTCAGAAGTACATACGCTAAGCGTAACTAAGCAATATAAAATAATCACAAGAGACAAATGAGATTGAGATAACAGCAACTTTTATTAATAACATTCTTTATACAATGCATGAAATGAAAATACAACTGGAATGAAAAAAAGAAAGCAATGCCTAAACAGTGGCATAATAATAAAAGGAAATACTGGAAAGAACAAGTACAAAGTCTAGAGCTCTGGATCTTCTTGGAACTGCTCCAAATCTTCAGTTGTTGGCTCGGTCTCAAGTTGGTCCAACGCACCTGACGATATTCAAAGAAGAAAGAAATAGAATGTCGTCAGCGAACAGGTCGCTCGGTAAGTCCCAAAGAAAAGTGGAGTGAGAATGGCAGAGTAACAGTATTTTCTAGAGTATTATGTTGTAGAATATTATGGAATATTGTTTAACGCAGTTGTTTGTAGCTTGGTACAGAAGAATGCCAGTGTATACGAGGGGGATCTCTATATGCTAGAGATCAGTGCAAACGGAGAGTACAAGGAACCGTTATGCCACGGTACAACAGCAACAGTATTCATGTTAGGTGTCTTAATCTGACCACCTCATTCCACTTTTAACATCTTCCGTACCAATCTACCCCTTTAAACCCCGTAATGTTTTAACAGTGTTGTAGTAATGGAATATGTAAATTGAGTGACTGACCAAAACCATGATATCAGTAAACATGTTGCAACTGTATAATCAGGTAAATGGAATATCAGGATAATGGAATGAATATCCATGGTTTGATTCAGTCAAAAATGAATATATTGTTAACTGTATTCAGGGATTCATGATTTCAAGTTGTGTTGGAATATGATTGAAATATAGATTGACTTGAATTATATTCAAGTCAGAATTAGTCAGACTCTAACCCGAGTCAGACTAAAAGAAAGATAATTTGAAGTTCAATATTAGCTAGGGGCCTTATTGTAATTTGTGAAACTTGAGGGGGTTTTATGTAAAAAGTACTTTTGTATAGTTTTCAAAATATACCTCAAGTATTTAATAATCGTCTTTATTGTTATAATAAATGTGAATTTTATTTGTGTTATTCTAGTGAATATATCCTAATAAAAGTATTAATTGTTTATTTGAAATTCGTGTTATTTTAATGTAACTTTTAATCTTTGAATTTTAGGAAAAAGTGGAAATTTTATATTATAACAAAATAAATGTTTAAATGATAATTATATATAATTAAACACATAAATAATTTTTAAATGAATATTTTATTTACAAAAATATCACTTTCTTTAAATATCGTATTTTAAACCTTTCGAGACCGAATGCTCCTTGCGGAGGTCTGAATCTCGCACTACTAGCCTGCGGGTGCACGATGAACCGTGCTATCCCTAACAGGTTCCCCAAAGATGGGTTGTAATGGCACTTTGCTCAGGTTTTTATAAATACTTTTAATTTAGGGAAAAGGTTTTCTAAATATAGGGTATTTATTTGTAAAAGTATGTAGTTCTCCATATTTTAGTTGTTAGGGTTTCCTAGACCATCTAACCTATATTCTATGGTCTAAACGATGAGTCATTAGAAGCCTCAAATCGCCTCTTCACCGTCGAATGCAGCCAGGTAAGTGCCAGGTAAGTGGGAAGGAACCACAGTCGTGGGCCTAATTAAAAACCACTAGCCTTAGACACACTTGCCTAGACCCACAAGACAGTTTAGATAAACGATCGATGTCCATGACCAATCGTGCTTTCATTTTGTATAAGTTTTATTTAAAAAGAATTTACAATTTAAAGATTAAACTAAAAGTTATAAAGATTATGGTATTTTAGTGAAAAAGTCCTATAATATCGTATTCTGTATTTTGTTATTCAGCAATTAGGGTTATAATGAGTGTGTGTAAGGGTAGGTCATTACCCCGTGACTTATATTAAGTTTTGGTGAAGTTTCAAGGTGAAAAGAGTTATCTTAAAGTTAAGGGTATTAAAGTGCAAGAATACGGTTTCCATAAACGTTATCATTTCATGTGTGAAATTTCATCCAAATTGAATGAAACAAGTTTTGTTATCAAAATAAACATGATTAGGAGTGGGGTATCTAAATAGAACATTAAAATTTAACTTGATGGTATTTTTATGCAAGAAATACGGTTTTCTAAAGAACTTGTCATTTCATGTGGAAAAGTACAATTAAATTTGATTTAAGGGTGATTAATAGTCAACATGCAAGAGGGTTGATAATATGTATTAGGTGACAAGTGGAATTTTTAAGAAAAACCGAATCGGAAATCGGTTTGTCCGATTTCCGTCGGGTTTCAAAAAGTCGTATTTTGCAAATATAGAAAAGAGAGGTAGAAGGTTGGGACTTACGGGTTTGGACAAGCTAAGCGTTCTAAAAGGTGTGGTGGTTGCCGATTCGTCGGAAACGTCACGTCGGTCTTGATCCGGTCGCCGGAATCCGTCGTCGGTTTCGGCAGCGCTTCGCTTCTCGCTCTTTGCACCAAGTTCTCAAGAGTTTTAGAGAGTATGCTTAGAGTTGTGAGGGGAAAAGGTAGAGGGTAGGGGCCTTTATATAGGGCTAGGCTAGGGTTAGGGTTAGGGTAGATGAAAAGTTAAAAAATAAAAATGTGATAAAATGTAATAAAAATGTATTAAAAGTGGAGTAATTGGGGGTTTTTAAGAGCTCTGGAAGTGGTATTGGGCTGAAACTTTGCAGGTGAGTAGGGAATACCAAAAGACACAACTTTCATGTTGTGACCCTTGCCGGAATCGGCCTAAAAGGGGGTGACTCGGCCGTGACTCGGTCGGATCACTGAGTCGGCCGAGTCAAGGCCGAGTTGGCCGATTCCCGACCGAGTCCGGTGACCTGGATCTCCCCCGGCGGTTCATCTACCCTCTGCAAGTGTTACATCTTTGGGTGTAGTGGGGTTTTTGTGAGATATGCACGTGTAAACTCTTGGTATTCTAAAGGTTTTTTTTTTAAAATCAATATTAAAAATAATGTGGGGTATGGGATTCGAACTCTGGTGGCTTGGTTCAGCAATGCAAGGTATTACCAATGAGCTACAAGCTCTTTCTTGTAATTATTGTAGAAAAATAGTTACTTAAAATGATATCAGCAGCATTAAATATCAAAGTACACTTTAAATTTAAAAACAATTTAATGTACACTAAAAATGAAATTATTTAAAAACAAAATAATCAATTATATATATCTTGTGCTCGGATTAAAATACTTCTTTATGGTTTAAAAAAAAAATTTAAAAATTTGTACAGAAAAGTGTATATGAAAATTAGGGTTGTTACACTTATCGAGCTACTGGGGTATGACGTTTACCACCCCTAGGCGAGATATGCGACATATCAGACGACGAGACCGGACTGTACGGGAGTGTTACTGTTTGGATTCACAGGAGAATGTACATGCTTGCTTGTTGATCTTCTGAGCGCTCAATACCTGGGTAGCTGTTACATTTAGCTGACCGCTTGCAGTTTGTGGGTGTTTGATATGATCATCACCTACTGCCGGCGTATTGACGATTCTTTAGAGTCATACACAAATGTTTCTTGACTCAGGCAAAACGGAGTAGGAGCACATATGTGATATGTGCGGGACCAAGAATAATGCGGTATGTGATACCGTATTGGATTCTCGCGATATGAGATATCGGCCGGGTATATGTGATATAGCCGGGTCATCGTATTAGTCGGTTATATGCGATATAGCCGGATTGTCGGATCAAGTGTTGATTCGATAATTTAATGTATAATAATATATATGATATATTAAATTACATTAACTAATATTAGCTCACTAAAAGATTCTTTTTCTCATTCGGGTAATACATTGATATATATGCGATATATGTTAATTGTATTATTTTATTTTATTACAATAAATATTATATATGTGATATATAATATTGTAACATGATATGATAACTAATGCAACATGTTTAGTGGAAATTAAACAAGATTAGGGTTTGTTTTGGGTTAGTTCCTTCTTGATGATTCTAGAAGGTTTCTTTTTGTTTTGTGCAAGATATTTACATATGACTCATGTTTTAACCCAACCCAAACCCTAACCCTAGTTAATTCTCTACATGGGTTTAGTTGACCATGGTTGCATTATTCATCATATTTATCTTTTCATTATTCATCACAAAAGGATTCTAATGATATTCTTCTTCTTCTTCCTTCTTCTTTCTTTCATGGAAAAAGCTTTCTAGCTTTTTTCCAAGTGATGAATGAGTGTGAGAAAAAAGGTAATAAAAGAGCTTCATCATCCTCATCTATCCTTACCATTTAGATGAGTGTGTTCACTTCATTTTGTGAGTGTTAGCTTGTGTTAATGAAACTTCAAGGTAGATCATCTTTGTATCGAAGATCGGAAGCAAGCTTGCATCTTTCTCTACATGGAACTTTTCGAGAGTCCGGAACACGATGATCGCAGAGAAGGGACCTCAACTCGGAGCTTAAGAAGTGAAGGAACGGATCTACAAAGGTTGTAATCCCTCTCACTTAGTGTTAAAGTGTTTAACATGCTTGTTTTCGCATAAACTCTAGTTTAAAGATCCGGCTTTGGGTTGTTCGGCACGGCTAAAATTTTAATCGGGCATGGTTGATGCCTCGTAGACCCTTGTATGTGTGCCTAGCAACCATACAGCGACCACCCGCCGGATATTTGCAGTGGGCCCGGTACATCTTATCGGCGAAGAGGACTCATCTGATGAAGATTGGTTTATATTCGGCAATCTACGTCTCTCTCTTTGAGTATCCCTCTCCTCCAACGTGGTGGATTAAAGCCTTTATCGAACAATGGAATATCCCTACCCACACCTTCCTGATGACGAACAGGGAAGTCTCTATCTCCTTGGAAGAGTTCGCCGAGATCTCGGGTCTACCGATGAGGGGGAGCATTACGAGGAGCTGCTTCAACCTGACGAATACGTCTTCGCCATCAAGCCGCTGGTGTTTGATCTGACGCCGAAGAATGCTATTCAGCACCAGTTTCCGGGCTTGGTGAAGGTGCTGGACATATATGACGGGCTCTATCTGGAATTAGGAGTCCGGGGAGTCAGTTTCACAGATTTTATCGCCCGCTTCATTCGACCGGAGTTTCTATCGGAGCGGAGTGAGAAGTTCGCCAAGCTTGATGACCCTTTCGGCTTCGTCTTGGACCGTCGACCAACATCGGAGGACGATCAAAAGGACTTTTATCTCCCCGGCGCTGCCGTCATGTCATTGTCAGAAATCGCCGTCCTGGGCATGGACGAGTAGACCTTTTTTGTAGGGTTCCTGGGACTGTGGCTGTGCAGCTTCGCGCTCCCCATGCACCCGCGCCACATGCGGCCGTCCGTTTTCTACCCAGCGCATCGGACGGTGGCTGGCCTGCAGTTGACAATAGGAATCGCCGGGTTGGCTCACCTATATAATGGACTTAGCGTAGCGGCGGACGCTAATGAACCTGGGGTGCAGCCTGCTAATTTCCCGATGCACTACTTCACCTCATGGATGGAAATGCATGTGCACGGGGTGTTCGGCGTCCATAAGATCCCTCCGTTTTTTGAGAAGTGCAGACTCCCAAGAGTCATGCGGCTGGTCGGCGCCTCGATCGTGGTTGCGCCTCCGCGGGAGGCTAGGAGGTTGCTCCTTCGTCCACACCTGGTCGGAGCGAAGGTTTCTTTTTTGGATAAAGTCATAACCATAGGCTCAGAAACCTCCAAGTCGGTGGTGGTGCTACGCGACGACTTCAAGGACGGGGCCTCCGTACTGAAAGCCCGGGAGATTCTTCACCCGTACTCCATTCGGCCGGGCTAACTGGTGTTCAAGCAGAACGAGACGACGCTTTTCATGAGGTATAACCCCCACCGGTTCGCCCAACAATCAAGCTATCACCAGGGGATCGCGCTGGAGGCATTTTTGGAAGAGCCCGCTGCCAGCAGGGAGGGGATAGGAGCGCAATGCACCATTTCATGCGACTGAACACGGGCTCCTACTTCTTCATCAGCGAGCCAAGCTGTGTTCCCAAGGTCCTCAACGCGTACGTGGCTTGGTACGCGCACGCAATGGGTCCAGTTATCCATATGGAGAAGCGCATGCTGGTTGACCGCAAGGGTGCGCCTCCCGGAGGCGACCGTAAGGCTCCCCTGAAGCCAAGGACCCTGGTCGTTCCTCCACTGAAAGATGCCGGAGCTGGGCCACCGTGTTAGTGTATATGCCCTAGGGGCCATTATTGTATCATACTAGTTTGTATATTACTTAATGGAAGCTTGGGATATTCACATGTATATAACAGTCTTGCTAAATATGGTAGTATGCTACTTGGTTTTTCTATCTTAATATGTGAGTATACGTATTGATAGAGCTCTTAGGATCTTGCTTGACTACCAGCGTTGTGATGGCAGTCACACTAGTGGCGGCTGGGTAGTCTACAAGCACATCCTTATTCAGGTCCCTGGTCGTTGGATTATCGAGACAGAGCATTGATACTCCGGAGTAGACTAGTGTATACGCTTCTCATCCCAGTTGGGGAGATGGTCTGTCCCACAGCCGTCAGTACGTCGTACTGGAGATAGTATGCAGGTGCTCGTTAGGTTACGGGTACACCGGACAGGACTCACAGGGAACTGTTGGTTGGTTTTATACCAGTCGTCAGTGAACAGTTCCCAGGTGACATGAGTACAGCATAGTCCGCAGACTTGACACTGCTACTTCTCCTCGAGTGTGTCCCACTGTTCTTAGATTGCTACCCTACCACGGCTCAAAGGAGTCGTGCAAACAGGTAGCAGTTGGGTGCAGTCCCGAGCACTTGGAGGCAGTAGCGGTTAGATCGTCCCTCCCGGTATTGGGGGTTGATATCGCGCTGTGTCAGAGAGCCATTACGCAAAGTCCCTGGCCAGGGCAAGCGAGATTTGCTGGTAGGTTCCAGTAGTTTCTCAGGGTGTAATGGGCTTCCCTCCGACACGACTTATACCGCTATTAGGGGACTGACGCTTGCCGCCCCCTAGGCCCGATATGCGATAGTCTTGGACGAACGGACCGGACTGTATGGAGATTGTCACATCAGACTCAGTAGGAGTTCGGATGGGTTTCCTCATCGGCCTTCTTATCGACATCTACCTGGGGACCATTACGTACAACTAGTGCCGCTTGCGGTCTGTGGTTAAACCCACTGCCAGCGTAGTAGTCGAGTCTCTAGAGTCCTACACAGAGAGTTTCCCTACTCCAGGCGAAACGATATAGAGGTCGTATGGTTTTACGACGAGGGTTCGGACGCATACGTGTGTTTACGCACGTACGACTTTCGGACAGTTTTTACCAGTCGGCTTTGGTTTAAGCCAGTTACTGGTATCCGGTTATTGGATTTATACAGTCTAAAGTTTTTCCGTATTTTTGCGGAAAGGAGGGGCGTTCTCGTAATTGCGCGAGAAGCTTCTAGAAGGTGGTGACTAAGGAGGTTTAGGTGGCATATACAATGAATGTGATTAGTGAGTCATATAGATGATTCATACATGTCATTATCCATGGAGATGAATCATCACTAGATATTATCAAGCATGGTTGTTAAATTGATATATTTTCTTTTCTTGATAAAAAGAAATGCTTGATATATATTATCATAACTCACTATTCTCATTTCATTATCATTATCATCTTCTCTCTCCTCAAGCTCTCCCTCTTCAAACCCTAATCCTGTCCTCTCATGTGTTGAGTACAAGGATTAGTTAGACTAACTAAACCATAACCCTCACTCTATATCACCTAGCTTCTTTGATTAGCACTTAAAGAAGGTTAGTTGCCTCAAGTTTAGAGGCTAAGCTTGGAGTAAAGCTCTCGGGTGGATCGTCTACTACTTCAAGAAGGCCGAGGAGGAGGAGGGGTTCGCAAAGACGAAGGACACGATTCGTTAGGTATAATCCCTAAATATAGTAGTATAGAACTTCTATGTTTCATGTTAGTTATCGTTTAGCTTCGATTCATGCGGTTAGTCGATGTTTAAGCAAAGAACAAGATCGTTTTTCAAATTTCCGCCTCCCCGCAAGTCGTGGGGTGTTGTACATCGACTTACAGTGGTATCAGAGTCTCGCTAAACAATAAATAACTTACTTGCAAATTTGTATGAATTTTGAACGAAAAAAACGAAACCGGAAAAGCCCGAAATCATCAGTTTCTGTCGTTTTTAAAATGAAGTCCAAAAATTTTTCAGGGATGTTCAGAAAGCTTGAAAAGACAGTAGAAGAACACCCAAGAAAATTGGGCCCCTGAATCGCCTAAAGAGCCGCGGAACCACGGCGGATCCCACCGATCCGCCGCGCTTCCGCCGCCGAGTTGGCGATTCAGGAACCCAATTTTCCTGTGTTGGTTCTCTGGGATATTTGGTATTTTCTGGAATATTTTATTTTTGCTCAGGTTTCAGATTTACAGAGAAGTATTGGAGCAAAATTAAAAGTGTTTAATCGATCGAAATTATACAGTATTTGCTTGTTGGATTATATCTGTGTTTGTATAATGTGTTCGTAAACCTCCCTTAACTGCTAGTATGTCGGTTGGCAGGGGGTTGCACATTTCTGTAATGGATTTTATCTATTTGTGCATATGAACTGTGTTGGACTGTTGTGATGTATAGCCGGAGTTATGTGATGGGTTATTATTTAATTCATTTGATGTAAATGTAATTTGTTGTAATATTATTTTGCGGGGCACATCCAGGTTGCGGTTGTAGCCACCGTTGTATTATTTCATTTTACTGTTTTTTGCTCCTAGGACAGACCCAAGGTGGGATGCACAAACTGCCGGGTGGGTAGTTTGCCGCACCCGTTGGGGTCTTGGGTGGGGTAATGGCTATTCATCACAACTGTGTAATCCGTCTTTTGTTGCAGGCTCAAAACAAACACGGATTGCTTGCAAATCCAATTAAGTTCATCTGTGATCTGGAATGAATATCATTGCGTCAGATGAATGTAAAATATCTATATATATGATAGCTATTTAGACGTCACTTATGTTTTACACCCGCGCTAGCCCAGCCCCCGCTCTGTCGTTAGTTAAGTAACCTAACGAGTAATGACGGGACCCCGTGGCAAATGCGGATGGCATAAGAGGACGTTGTATTTTCGTTGTTTTCTGCAATGATAGGTTAATGATGGGACGCATTATCTGTAATGCAAAGAAAATAAACCAAAAGTTTAATCGTTGGAACAATTTAAAAGAAACCACTCGGTTAATTTTAAAAACAGATATTTTTAAATGCGGAGCTTTAACCACTCCTTTTAAAAGCTATCAGGTTCCTTCGGTTATATCAAGTTCACTACGTTCACGGTTTCGCCAAAACCATTCGTAGCCCTCCGTCATTTCATCTGGGTATTCAGTAGTATTCAAGCTATGTATTTTGACCTAACGCTAAGGCATAGTGTTTGGTAGCTACTGGGTATTCATTTGTTGCATAGATAGATGAGTTAGTTTGGGACAGTCGTATTATCATTTTGGCCGAACGTCAAGGATATATACGGATGGGTTCAAATTGACAAGATAATGATGGGTAGAACTTGACATGTGACT
Source organism: Agapanthus africanus (assembly GCA_030015575.1). NCBI lineage: Eukaryota > Viridiplantae > Streptophyta > Magnoliopsida > Asparagales > Amaryllidaceae > Agapanthus > Agapanthus africanus. Next base: position 114,540,043 of record CM057350.1, read on the forward strand.
TATGACATTTTGACCTAACGCCAAGGTCATAAGAGCATGGGGCAAAAATATATATCGGGAATTTCTAAAGAAACTGAAATTTGCAAAGAGTTGCATACCATTTGGAGTTTGATGAATGTTGGTAGGATTCCTTCAACATTATCATACGATGATATTTGGATCCCGATCCTACTGTGAGTATATGCTACTTATCAGGATATTCGTCACTTAACGATCAATGCTATAAACCAAGTAGGTGTTAAGAAAGGTGTCAGCGGGGTTACGCCCCCAGAGAAAAGAGGTTATTTAATTAAGGAACTTCGCGAAAGCGTTGGAAAACCTCCCTCGAAGTATCGACACTAGCCTGGCTGAACGGTTAAGCAAGTATTGTATGGTGAGAATAGTCCTGGCTAATTCTTCTTTTATGGTTTGAGAAAGGATTCGAGAAACAGTGGGATCCATCCAGTTTAGATAAACTAAAAACCACTCTAAACTTGCAAGAGCATCATGCTAAAGAGTTTTCTTCTCTCTCTCCTAATTGCAGCGACCCTGAAAATGACTGGACTTAAGTTACTTTTAGAGAAAAATATACTAACAGGGCCAAACTATAAAAATTGGCTGCGGAATGTCAAAATGGCTTTGACCTATGACAAATTGGGGTACGTCCTCACCGCTATGGCACCTGCTGTCCCTGGTCCCAAATCCAGTAATGCGGATAAGGAAATCCGCAAAACCTGGGATTTAGATTGCGCGAAAGCCAAGTGCATCGTGCTTGCCTCGATGAACAATGAACATCAGAGGAGGCACGAGGATATGGACCTTGATGGCATATTTCTCCATACAAAGGAACTTTATGGAGAGCAATCTCGTATAGCAAGATACGAGACCTCTAAGAACTTGTTTCGAGCGAGGTTGGCTGTCGGGTCATCGGTAGGAGAACATGTCCTAAAGATGATCGGCTATATTGAAGAGCTCGCAGACCTTGGGACGACTTTGGATAATGAGCTCTATACAGACCTTATTCTCCAGTTCCTTCCTCACACCTACGCCCAGTTTATCCTGAACTTCAACATTCAAAGAAAAGAAGTTGAACTTCCGGAACTCCTGAACATGTTAAGGAGTGCAGAGGGCGCCTTGCAGAAGACAAGGGAAACACCCGCTATATTTATTGGCGGTGCATCTTCTTCCGGGTCCAAGGCAAGGGCCAAAGGAAGGAAGAAGAAGGCCGCCACCAAACCTAGAGGAGGTGTTAGTAAGGTGGGAGGGAAGGGAAAGAAAAAGTTTGCGGTACCGGTAGTGGGCCAGGATGAGTGCTTCCATTGTCACAGGAAAGGGCACTGGAAGAAGGATTGCAAGGCGTGGAACGCCAAGAACCAGAAACCGAAGCAAGCTGTGGCTTCGACTTCGGGTGTGTTTGTAATTGAGAATTGTCTGTCGATCAACTCTACTTCCTGGGTATTGGATACCGGATCAGGATCTCATATTTGCAATTCATTGCAGGCACTGAGAAACCGTAGAGTGCTGAAGGAAGGTGATATGACCCTAAAGGTTGCTAACGGAGCTAGCGTGGGAGCTGCGTCCGTCGGGGATTATCACCTAGGATTGACGAATGGACACATTTTGGTTTTACATAACTGTTTTTTTGTACTAAGCTTAACGTGTAATATCATATCAGTTTCCTTGTTATCAAATAAAGGTTATGATTTCACGTTTGTAAGAGATGTTGTCAACATCCACCTTAATCATGGTTTGATTGGGTCCGGTACACTAAATAACGGTATATATGTTTTAAACCAACTTCAAATTTTCAATGTCCAGAACATACTAAAAAGAAAGTCTCCAGATTTAAATAAAGCTTTCTTATGGCATTGTAGACTGGGTCACATCAATGAGAGAAGGTTGACTAAGTTGCATAGAGAAGGATATTTGGACTCGTTCGAATATCAAACTTATGACACTTGTCAATCTTGTCTCAAAGGAAAGATGACAAAGACTCCATTTACTGGACAAGGAGTAAGAGCGAGCGAGCTCTTAGAACTCATACACAGCGATGTATGTGGTCCAATGTCTATACATGCAAGAGGTGGTTTTTCCTATTTCATTACTTTCACGGATGATTACTCAAGATACGGATTCATTTATCTGATGAAACATAAATCCGAGGCTTTTGAGAAATTCCAAGAGTATAAGAATGAAGTAGAAAACCAAACCGGCAAAAGTATCAAGACACTTAGATCTGATCGAGGTGGTGAATACTTAAGTGCCGAGTTCCTAGGTTACCTAAAACAGAAAGGAATTCTCTCTCAGCTTACTCCTCCATACACTCCACAGCATAATGGTGTATCGGAGAGACGGAATCGAACCCTATTAGATATGGTACGATCCATGATGAGTAATGCTGAGTTACCGCGATCTTTCTGGGGTTATGCGCTAGAATCAGCGGCATATCTTTTGAACATGGTACCTACCAAGACTATGCCTACCACTCCATATCAGATGTGGAGCGGGAAGAAACCCCATCTACAGTATATAAAGATTTGGGGATGTCCAGCTTTTGTTAAAAAGCAGCATGTGGACAAGCTCGAGGCACGATCAGTAAAGTGTAAGTTTGTGGGATATCCAAAGAACTCCAGGGGATATCTATTCTATTACGCAGAGGAACAAAAGGTATTTGTTTCTCGTAATGCCCATTTTCTAGAACATCAGTTTTTAGAAAAGGAATCAAGTGGGAGCGAAATAGAACTGGAAGAAATTCCAGAACCACAAACTAATACTGAAAGTTTGGTAGAACCGGAAGTTCAGGAAGAACAGGACATTCCCGCACCCCTCCGCAGGAGTAGTAGGCCGTCTCATCCGCCTGAGAGATACTACGGTTTTCTCATAGATGGGGATAGAGAGGATTGCATCATAGATGATGATGAACCTACTGACTTCCAGCAGGCCATCCAGAGCGGCGACTCGGTACGATGGCTAGATGCAATGCAGACCGAAATGGAGTCCATGTACACCAACAAAGTATGGACTTTGGACTTTGCTCCAGATAGGGTAAAACCCATAGGATGCAAATGGATCTTCAAGAAAAAGATTGGTGTAGATGGACAGGTGGAAACCTATAAGGCTAGACTTGTTGCAAAGGGTTTTCGTCAAAGACCTGGTTTGGACTATGACGAAACTTTTTCTCCAGTGGCTATGCTCAAATCCTTTCGGGTCCTTCTTGCTATTGCTGCCTTCCATGATTATGAAATCTGGCAGATGGACGTAAAGACGGCTTTTCTGAATGGAAATTTAGAAGAGTGCGTCTATATGGATCAGCCAGAGGGTTTCAATCAGAGTGGGAGCAGCGGGAAAGTATGCAAGCTGCTTAAGTCCATTTATGGACTAAAGCAGGCATCGCGGAGTTGGAACATCTGTTTTGATGAGACAGTCAAAGAATATGATTTTATCAAAAATCCAGATGAACCGTGCATATATAGTAAAGTTGTAGCCAGAAGTGTCGTATTCCTCGTCTTGTACGTGGATGACATTCTATTGATAGGAAATGACATTCCTATGCTATAATCTGTCAAAGGATTCTTGTCACACAGGTTCTCCATGAAAGACCTGGGTGATGCCTCTTACATTCTGGGGATCCGGATCTATCGTGATAGATCCAAGAGGATGTTGGGACTTTCGCAGTCCAGGTATATCGACACTGTACTGAAAAGATTCAGTATAGAAGATTCTAAGCGCGGTAATCTACCGGCTTGTCACGGAATCACCCTCTCCAAAGAGATGTCTCCCAAGACTGATTTGGAAAGGGAACGCATGTCTATTATACCCTACGCTTCTGCGGTAGGCTCTATAATGTATGCGATGTTGTGTACCAGACCAGATGTAGCTTACGCACTGAGCGTGGTAAGCCGGTATCAGTCAGACCCAGGGAAGAAGCACTGGATAGCAGTAAAGAACATTCTCAAGTACCTGAGAAGGACTAAGGAGATGTTCTTGGTTTACGGCGGAAAAGACCTCAGGTTGGAGGCCTTTACTGATTCCGGCTTCCAGAGTGATAAGGACGATTCCAAGTCCATGTCGGGTTATGTCTTTACCCTCAATGGAGGGGCGGTGTGCTGGAAGAGCTCCAAGCAGGACACCGTTGCTGACTCAACGATGGAAGCGGAGTATATAGCTGCTTGCGATGCCGCAAAAGAAGCAGTCTGGATGAAGAAGTTCCTAACAGAACTTCAGGTGGTTCCTACCATAGTTGATCCAATACCTCTGTATTACGACAACAACGGAGCTATAGCTTTAGCGAAGGAACCAAGGTCCCATCAGAAGTCCAGACACATCTTAAGGCGGTATCACCTGATCAGGGAGATCATTGATCGTCAGGAGATCGAGGTTCGGAGAGTTGCTTCTGAAGAGAACATTGCTGATCCATTCACGAAGGCCCTACCTCAGATTCAGTTCGAGAGGCTACTCGAGATCATTGGTCTTCGATATGCCAGTACATGGCCCTAGTGCAAGTGGGAGATTGTTAGTGTATATGCCCTAGGGGCCATTATTGTATCATACTAGTTTGTATATTACTTAATGGAAGCTTGGGATATTCACATGTATATAACAGTCTTGCTAAATATGGTAGTATGCTACTTGGTTTTTCTATCTTAATATGTGAGTATACGTATTGATAGAGCTCTTAGGATCTTGCTTGACTACCAGCGTTGTGATGGCAGTCACACTAGTGGGGGCTGGATAGTCTACAAGCACATCCTTATTTAGGTCCCTAGTCGTTGGATTATCGAGACAGAGCATCGATACTCCGGAGTAGACTAGTGTATACGCTTCTCATCCCAGTTGGGGAGATGGTCTGTCCCACAGCCGTCAGTACGTCGTACTGGAGATAGTATGCAGGTGTTCGTTAGGTTACGGGTACACCGGACAGGACTCACAGGGAACTGTTGGTTGGTTTTATACCAGTCGTCAGTGAACAGTTCCCAGGTGACATGAGTACAGCATAGTCCGCAGACTTGACACTGCTACTTCGCCTCGAGTGTGTCCCACTGTTCTTAGATTGCTACCCTACCACGGCTCAAAGGAGTCGTGCAAACAGGTAGCAGTTGGGTGCAGTCCCGAGCACTTGGAGGCAGTAGCGGTTAGACAGGATTCGTCCCTCCCGGTATTGGGGGTTGATATTGCGCTGTGTCAGAGAGCCATTACGCAAAGTCCCTGGCCAGGGCAAGCGAGATTTGCTGGTAGGTTCCAGTAGTTTCTCAGGGTGTAATGGGCTTCCCTCCGACACGACTTATACCGCTATTAGGGGACTGACGCTTGCTGCCCCTAGGCCCGATATGCGATAGTCTTGGACGAACGGACCGGACTGTATAGAGATTGTCACATCAGACTCAGTAGGAGTTCGGATGGGTTTCCTCATCGGCCTTCTTATCGACATCTACCTGGGGACCGTTACGTACAGCTAGTGCCGCTTGCGGTCTGTGGTTAAACCCACTGCCAGCGTAGTAGTCGAGTCTCTAGAGTCCCACACAGAGAGTTTCCCTACTCCAGGCGAAACGATATAGAGGTCGTATGGTTTTACGACAAGGGTTCGGACGCATACGTGTGTTTACGCACGTACGAATTTCGGACAGTTTTTACCAGTCGGCTTTGGTTTAAGCCAGTTACTGGTATCCGGTTATTGGATTTATACAGTCTAAAGTTTTTCCGTATTTTTGCGGAAAGGAGGGGCGTTCTCGTAATTGCGCGAGAAGCTTCTAGAAGGTGGTGACTAAGGAGGTTTATGTGGCATATACAATGAATGTGATTAGTGAGTCATATGGATGATTCATACATGTCATTATCCATGGAGATGAATCATCACTAGATATTATCAAGCATGGTTGTTAAATTGATATATTTTCTTTTCTTGATAAAAAGAAATGCTTGATATATATTATCATAACTCACTATTCTCATTTCATTATCATTATCATCTTCTCTCTCCTCAAGCTCTCCCTCTTCAAACCCTAATCCTGTCCTCTCATGTGTTGAGTACAAGGATTAGTTAGACTAACTAAACCATAACCCTCACTCTATATCACCTAGCTTCTTTGATTAGCACTTAAAGAAGGTTAGTTGCCTCAAGTTTAGAGGCTAAGCTTGGAGTAAAGCTCTCGGGTGGATCGTCTACTACTTCGAGAAGGCCGAGGAGGAGGAGGGGTTCGCAAAGACGAAGGACACGATTCGTTAGGTATAATCCCTAAACATAGTAGTATAGAACTTCTATGTTTCATGTTAGTTATCATTTAGCTTCGATTCATGCGGTTAGTCGATGTTTAAGCAAAGAACAAGATCGTTTTTCAAATTTCCGCCTTCCCGCACGTCGTGGGGTGTTGTACATCGACTTACACACCGCGCGTGTTGAGCCCTCCGCACGGATTGCCGCTTCGCGATACTGTGGATGCGCCACCAGCCCCCCGTGCTCCAGTGGAGACGGTAAATGTGGTTTCGCCGGAGTCCGGCGTCGGCGCGGACATTGGGACCCGCCGCCCTAAAGTGCTTGCGAAATGTAAAATGATCTTGGCGCCGACCGGGGCTCGCGCGCAAAAGAGGAAGAAGAAGTTGCTCCTCTCTCTCGATGCTATCCTCAGTTTAGAGCCTTAGGACCCTCTTACCGAAGGTATAAGCGAGTATGGCAGCAATAAGGGCTTCTCGGTAGATCCAGCAGACACCGATCTGGCGGCCGCCATTGCGGCTTCTGAGCGATCAGCCAGACTCGAAGCGTGGTTGGATAAAATCGCTCAAGCAGGTAATCATTAGCTGCACTCTCCGTCATTTTGCCACATTTTTTTATCATTATCTTTGACTAATGCTTTTCCCTTTTTTAACAGGTGTCACTACTGAAGAAGCCATTGCTGTCTCTCTAAAAACCTTCCAGGAGGAGAAGAGGAAGAGCGCTTTATTGGGCGTTGGTACGTCTTGCATCATTAAGACTTTATTCTCTTTTCTTATAGTCAACCTAACCTTCTTCCTTTGTCTTCTTTGCAGGGTCTGTGCCAGCCGATGCGGGGACTCTCCCCGGGCCAGCTACTGAAGTTCAGGTTTCATCAGGGCTGCCGCGAGAGCCTCAACTCGAAAAGTCGGTGAGGGATGCCTTGAAGAATTTGGAGGCATCTCTTTTCACGGACGATGACGCCTCGATGAAGGAAGCTTTGAAGAGGTCCGTCTTGACGGCTCAGGAGGATAGAAAGCGGCTGAGACGCGAGGCAAAGGCACGCAGAGCTGCTTTGGCCATGGGAGCGGGCGTAAGCACCGTTCCTCGTGCTGATACTCCCTCGGAAGAGCCCCCGGTTGCCTTGTCTACAGCTCACAGACAGGCGGCGCGCGCAAATAGGGAGGCTAACGATAAGTCCACCTTAGGTAATGTATCTTTCAAGATTTTTTTATAAGAATTGTAAACCTGTCGGTTCTTATATATCTTGTCCTGCAGGGTCAAGTCCAATCGAAGGGGAGGCGGAAACCGTCGAACCTAAGGGGACAGAGGAAGAGGCACCGGCTGAACCCGAGCCGACGGTGGGCGACGTCGCCGGGGTTGCTGGACCTGAGATGGGGGTTGAAGGAGCTGCACCAGAGTAGGTCGTTGATGTCGAGCCTGAGGTAGCGGCAAATGAGACGACCACTATAACTGAGCCTGGGGCAGCGGCGGACGAGACAGCAGCGACTGCCAAACCCGAGGGAGTAGCGGGTGAGACAAGCATGACTCCCGGGGACAAGCCAGCCGCTCTTTCTCAAGAGTCTGGCAATGCTCCAATCATTTCTCTCCCCGTCTACGGTCCTCCGCCGTCTCTTGGTCGTGCGAGCACAATGACAGCCCCCGTCGAGTCCAGTGATGAGGCCACGGGAGGTGGATTCATATCGATGGAGGAGGGAGACGCCTCCATTTCGGCTGGCGGCTCATCAGGTAAATTTCGGGTTACCGTCCCCCTTTTTTATCTTGCAATCCTTTCTGACAAGTTTACCTTTGTTTTTAACGCAGGTGCGGCCAGTGCCGATGCTCCATTGCTCGAGGGAGCACTGTCAGCTACTGCTTTGGCGGTGGCCACCTCTCAGCCTTCTCTCGTGCCATCACAGATGTTGGAAGGTATGGATTCGCAACCCATTAGTTTTATCTTTCGGCTGCATAATTTATGTACTAATGTCGTACTATTGCGTCTTTGCAGGGGTGCTTTTTGATCACCTCTACCAAGTGCTGCACCCGCACTTTTCCTTCCCATCTGAACTCGCTTCTTCCTCCAGTGGCGCTGGTGAGTATAGTTTCCAATTGATGTCTTTCTTTTTTCAGTAATGGAATTATTTCTGACTTTTCCTCGTCCTGATTGTAGTGCTACAAATTGAAGGAGGGGATGAAAGATCGGCTGCGCCACCGGCCCTCCCGGCTTTGCCGCCCACTGCAGCTGGTATAGTAAACTATCCCATCGATGACTTTTTCACATTTCTTGAGCCGTCATCTAATCGTATTTTGTTTTTCTCAGCTGTCGTTCCGATTCTGGCGCCCTTTGAGTGTCGCGTCATAATGCCGGCGGGTCCCTTCCTGAGACGTCCGTCTTCAAAGGGTGCCATAATGAGCTTGGGCATGCTGAGCGGATACGTCGAAGAGCTTGACGTGGACACTCCCCCATCTGCTGCGGATTTCGCTGCGGAGGTTAACCCGATGTTGGCGGTGCTTGTGAATTTTCATGATGGAGGCGTCGTAAAGCTTTGGGTTAATCACTACAGGGAAATCGAGGTCCGCCTGCATCAATCGGAGTTTATGCGCCCTTCTCCCGAGACCTTAGTTGCAAGCAATCAACGAGCAACATGGATTGAGCAAAGCGCTTCTTACTTCTATCACTTGGAACAAGAAGCGGCTTTAAGGCTGAGGGAATGCCAAGAGACCTCAAGCGAGACGGCTCGTCTGCGCGCTGAGGTTGAGGCGAACGCTGCCCAGGTGAAGGATATCTTCGAGGGCCTTCTGGAGCGTATCTCTAATGGGTTAAACCTGAAGCGGAAGCTCGATGCCCAAGGTCGCGAAGCAGCTCAGCAGGCCGTTGGGGAGCAGCTTGCATCCTTCTTGCAACAACGGGCTCAAGTGGAAGCGGAACTGGCGGTGGTGGCCGATCAGGAGAAGGCATGGAAGGAAGTGCATGAACAACTGATAGGGCTATTTAAGACGCTTCCTTCCCAATAGCTGCCCTTGTATCAATATACTTGTAAAAATTTTCTTTTTCGAATAAGATGTATCCATTCTTTATTCTTTTATACAATTCACCTTGTACTTGATTGAATTAAGGAATAAAGATATACATTTTTTCTTTGCAATGTCTTGTATGCTCCTTTGCTTTCTCCTTCCTCTTATTATCAGCATGCTGTCTTAATAAACATGGTTGACAAATAATAGAGTAAGTATCTTGGTTTCTTCAAGAGATAGCGATGGCTTAGGCCGCAGGTTCAGATCTGCTGCCTAAGACTTTTCAACTCTATGAGCCGTGAGGGTCTCATAGAGACTTTTCTCCCTACGGATCGAGAGGATCTCGTGGGTGGATTTTCTCCTTAGGAATCGTGAGGATTCCTAAGTGCGTTTTCTCTTATAAGTCGTAAGGATCTTATAAGAGAATTTTCCCTCTTACGAGTTGAGAGAACCCGAAAGCGGTTGTTTTCCTCTTTGTCGAAATTCGACTTTGGAGAGTGAGACCCGTGAATAGTATTCAAGAGACCGTTTTAGACCGACTTGCAGGGTCCCAGTGCTTTGGAAACAAGTTTTTAATCTCTGCTGCCTAAGGCTTTATCTTGCAAGTTGAGACGAATCGGGAAGTCCTCGCGAAGACACCGATTTCCTCACGAGTCGAGACGAACCGAGCAGCTCTCGTCAAGGACACTGATTTCCCTGAGTTAAAGTATTTTGCCGAGGACGCTGGTTTCCTCGGGGTTGAAACGAATCGATGTATTCCCGCAAAGACACTGGTTTGGTTTCTCTACGGGTCGACACGGATCAGGAAGCTCTCATCAAGGACGCTAGTTTCCCTGAGTTGAGGAGGTTGCCAAGGATACTGATTTCCCTGGAGTTGAAACGAATCGATGTATTCCTGCAAAGACGCTAGTTTCTCTGCGGCTCGACGCGAATCAAGATGTTCTCATCAAGGACACTGGTTCCCCTGAGTCGAAGTATTTTGCCGAGGACACTGGTTTCCTCGGGGTTGAAACGAATCGGAGTATTCCTGCGGAGACACTGGTTTCTTCGAGGTTGAAACGAATCGGAGTATTCCTGCGGAGACACTGGTTTCTCTGCGGGCCGACGCGAATCAGGAAGCTCTCATCAAGGACGCTAGTTTCCCTGAATTGAAGTATTTGCCAAGGACACTGATTTCCCTGGAAGTTAAACTGATCTGTGGTGGTCTTTTAGGTTTTATATAAGTTATCGTCAAAACCGTGAAGCTAGGAATTTGATCTTCGCTTCGTTTACTGGCACTGCGTCTGCTGTATCGAGACGAATGTCACGTTGTCTCTAGGTTGTTGGTGAACTGTCGAGATTTGGCTTCGCTTTCTGGTGGAGCCTGTTGGGAAGGTATGGTTCCCTCTTTGTTTGTGCCCTTAGATCGTATATAGGGATCGATGTGATCTCACCTGTAGGGCAAAAGTTCCATCATATTTTTTTATTATTGTTTTATTTCCGCGATACTCTATCATTTCAGCTTTTATATCGCGAAAGTCGCGATCGCCCAATCATTTCGGCTATTTTTCACGGCGCCCAATCATTTCGTCTGTCTATTTTATTTTTACTCGCTGCTTTTTATTGCGAGTTGCCCAATCATTTCGGCTATTTTGTATGCATACGTTTTTACTTGCTGCTTTTTATTGCAAGTTGACCCATCATTTCGTTTATTTCGTATGCATGTGCGGCCTGCTGGCTTTTCGCTGTAAGCCTGGAATTAGACACCGATTTCGGCATCAGCACCGCTACAACTGGGATATTGCCATGAGCGAATCATCATTTGCCTCTGTCGATGTCGAACAAAGGTGGCTTAGCGAACAGGGTTAAGCTCCTGTCGACTAAGGCTTTTGACTTCATGAGCCGTAAGGGTCTCACAAAAGTATTTCTCCCTACAAGTCGTGAGGATCTTATAGGTGTATTTTCTCCTTAGGAATCGTGAGGATTCCTAAGTGTATGTTCCTCTTTAAGTCGTAAGGATCCTACAAGAGGGTTTTCTCCTTGTAAATCGAGAGGACCTACAAAGGTTGTTCACCATGCGAACATATCCCCAGTCACGGATGGGACTTGGTTAGGGAAATGTTTATTCGCGCCCGTGGATTGTATACAAGGGTCAGAATTGAACCACTTGTAGGGCAATATCGAAGGTTGTGGGGGTTGCTTAAGCACAGGTTTAGGTCTCTGTAACTTAAGACTTTCAAATCTTATGAGCCGTAAGGGTCCCATAAGGGAGTTCTCCTGACGAGTCGTGAAGATCTCGTAAGTGTATTTTCTCCTTAGGAATCGTGAGCATCCCTAAGTGTGTTGCTCCCTTGTGAGTCGTAAGGATCTCACGCGGGTGATTTCTCCTTACAAGATCGAGAGGACCCTGTAAGTGTCCTTTAACGAGGTTGCGCCCTTTCGGGTTTTCACAAACACTTGCCGGTAGTCTTGCTGTTTTTACTCACGGAGCCCTTCCGGGTTTTCATCCGTGCCCATTTTGCTTATGGACGTACCATTTTTTTTTATTCTTTTATTCTCTTTTTTTTTTATGAGGCCGCGCCCTTTCGGGTTTTCACGAACACTCGCCGATAGCCCTGCTGTTTTTACTCACGGAGCCCTTGCGGGTTTTCATCCGTGCCCATTTTGCTTGGACATACCGTTTATTTTTTTTAATATTTTTTTATCTCTTTTTTTTATATCGGCTTTGTGATGTTTTAATCCACCATAGTTTATCGACATCTCGGTCAACAGCTAGTTTTAGGACGTAGTGGTCCGTTATTAGTTTAAGGACGTTTCGGTCCGTCATTAGTTTAAGGACGTTTCGGTCGCCATTAGTTTAAGGACGTTTCGGTCCGTCATTAGTTTAAGGACATTTCGGTCGTTTGCAAGTTTTAGGACATTGCGGTCCATTATTAGTTTAAAGACGTTTCAGTCTGCCGTCGCTGTATTTGAGGCGAATCTCTGGTTTACTGACTTTTTGGTCTATGGAGCTTTCTCTATGACTGAGCATGATGCCCCCAGCGTGTCCACCTTTCTCGGAGCATGTGGTTGTGGCGGGTTCACCTTCCAGTTTTCGGACAACGTTAACTTGCCCTGTTGGTATTGGTCTTCAACTCAGTTTTTGAAAACGTAGCAGTTTTCGATCGGATGGCCCAATACTTGGTGGTAAGGGCAGTAATTAGGATTGTTGACATCATTCAGTTATAGCCATTGTTTCGGCTCCGGTAGAGTAATAAGGCTGTTGCGCACTGCTAGTCCGAACAATCTCCTTGTTTCATCTTGGGGAAATGAGTAAGGACGTTTCAACCTCTCTTCGAGGGATGGGCGTGGTCGCATATTGTTTTGGCGAACAACCGGCTTAGGGCCACTCGATTGCTGTTGAGTGTTGGCTACAAGGGCTGTTTTTCCTTTCCCTTTATCCTTTTTGCTCGATCCTTTGTTTGTGGGGCCGAGATTTTTTTCGGGTAGTGTACGATTGCACGGCTGAATGTTCTCGCAACTCCTCAATTCTTTCGTTTTTGAAATGGATTCTTTAAGGAAAGGGTTGAGGTCGGCTTCTTCGTCGGAGTCGCTTCCCAAGGTGATAACTTGCGATCCCTTGGTGTCGGCTATGTAACAGTCATCGGCGGCTCTTTTGCGCTCATCTGTTGCATTTTTCTAATGTCTACGAGCTTCACGCTTTGTCCTGTTGAAGTGTTGCTTTTGAGCGGCGTACCCTTGCCACCAACACTTAAAGGAGTTGCAGTTTTCAGTAGGATGCGCGATTTTCTGATGATATAAGCAGAAGTTAGGATGCATGTCCGCTTCATCAAGATGTATACTACCGGGAGAATTTTCCCTGAAAGAGGGCAGCTTCATCCCCATTGATATAGCTTTGGCGAATCGTTTCCTTATCTTGGTCCTGCTTTCATCTGCCTGGTGTACCCGTATTTGTTGGGCAATATAATCATCCAGTGCGGCCTTAGAGATTGTTTCCTCCTTGGCTGCTGGAAGAGCCGGCAAAGGATTCGATATTTCTCCTCTGTCATCTTCAACCATTACTGGAAGATCTTCGGTTGGGGGACCCGGCTATAACATCATCCCTGCCATATCTTGAAAGAGAAGCGTCATTTGTTTTATATTGGCAGCTTGTTCTGCTGCTTCTCTATCTTTCTTTTCGAGGACTCGGCGTAAGAAGTCAGCGTCAGTTTCTTGTTCGTGACGTTGTTCTGATGACGCCTCCGAGCTTTCTTTTGGCCCGGTAAGTGCGGCCATTGCAGCCATCATTTCCTGAAGCTTTTGTTGCTGCTCCTGGGCTCTGGTAATGGATCGGGTGAGTGGTCGGTGGTCCGTAGAAGCACGGCTTTCCTCCTTTCCGGCAGCCATATAAACAGTGTGCACCACCATGCCCCTAGACTTGGGGCATTTGTGTTCAGCGCTTTTACGCTTCGCCATGTTTACAGGGGCTTTTTGCGGCCTCCTTTTCCTTTGAGTGATTGACGTTGAGGGAGCCGTTGCGGTAGGCACTCAATCAACTATTGCTTTTTCTGGCCTGACAGAGTAGTCCTCCTCCTGTCGAACCTTCATCTTTTTCTGTTGGTGGAGATAACCTTGATCCATCACCGATTCCTGGACTTGTCGCCAGACCTCGTAAATTTTAGAGGACAGCCGTTGAGGGGGCTGCTCCAGCTTCTTCTCGGGAGTATTCTCCACAGGTGAAGGATTCCTCTTCAACACCGCAGTAGGAGAGTTTCTGCACACCTTGTTGAGCAGATCAAAGCTATTCCCGATCGGAACAGCAGTATCAACTTCCACCATTGGAGCTGGCGGAGTTATCCCAGAAGGAGAGTTGCCCCCAACTTTCCTCACTCGGCGCCAGTGTCGACGTCGAGCGTGTCTTGCGGATGGAATTGTTTCAGCTATAAGGGTGACTTTGTCGTGCCCCCTGCTTTGAGGAGAGACTGTTATTGGTGCTAGCCTGTCAAAGACTGACACCCGTTGAGAAGCAATGTCTAATTTGTCAAAGACAAACCTCTGGGCAGGGGAAGCAGCTTTGAGGATCTCGCCTGGAGCAGCAACCGGAATGGCCATCCTTGTAAAAACTGACTTCTTGGAAGGAGGAGCCTTTCTAATGATTTCGTCTGCTTGAGCCGGGATGGCTATCCGGTTTGGGATGGCTGCTTCGGGTATCGCGGGCTTGTAGACGTTCTGGCCCAGTCTGTTGAAAACTGAAGTATTGGAGTTGGGCGACCCGTTGAGAGGGGCCGCGGCAGTGGTAAGTCGATTAAAGACCGACTTCTTTGGGGTTTCTTACAACGTCATTGGGGCATTGAAGCTCATCGGTGGGAGCATAGTCCCGAAGAATAGTCCAGTGGTGGCTTGAGTTACTTTCTCCACAGGCATCTTGAAAAGGGAGGCCGCTTGGGGCCCATAAGTCACTCCTCCAGCAAGGACGGAGCAAGAGTTGCAGTTGCAGGCAGTGCAGTTTGAAGCCATTGATCTTCTGTTTTCTGCACGGAGCAAGACACCAAATCTTAGTACCTTGAATCCACAGGCAACCACAGCGAACCGCGATTTGTTCGGGAACACGACACACGAAGTGTGGAGTGGAAAGAGGAAAAGGTCCCACCGGGCGTGCCAGAATCTGTTCCCCTCCGAACGGCGGCCGAGACATGGGCGTCCCGCCTGAGATTCGAGGCAGATGCTATTTGATTTTATCCGTCCACCTCTCCGAAGATGCCAAGTTGATTTATGGCACCGTGTATCGGAGGTTTAGATGGATGCGGCCGATATAGCAGACTTCGTCAGATTCCCCCTCGCTTGAGGGGTTTTTGATTGTGGGAACACTTTTCCCTGCAGGCGCAAGCCCCTGCAGTTAATTACGCTACCGCATAGCGGTAACAACTTTCTCCTTCTCCAAAATTTCACTTCGTGTCGTGTGTGTTTGTTTTGTTTGTGGTTGCCCGTGGATTGTATACGGAGACTAATTTATGTCGTCGCCCATAGGACGTGGATTAGTCCAAATCCGTATTTACTTAGATTTAGGTTTGGGGTTTTAGTTCAAGGATACGTTAGCCATGTTTGAGGCTAAGATCAACTTAAACGTTCGTTAAGGATACGTTAGTCCAATTTGAGACTAAGATCAACTTAACGGGAAGAGCATTTATGGGCTCTATTGTTCCAGTTTAGGGACGTGGTAGTCCATTTAATATATAGCCGTCGGGACCCGTCACCTCTCTGACGACGTTGAAGGATTACAATGACAGGTGTCAGAGGAGTTCAGAGATTTACCCTTGAACCAAAGTTGATTGGGGGTCTTATAGTCCAATTTGGGACTAAAGTCTGTTTGAATGTTTAAGGATACGTTAGCCATATTTGAGGCTAAGATCAACTTAAACGGGATCGTTTAGATCCAACAAAAGAGCGTTTGGGGGCTCTATTATTCCAGTTTAGAGACGTAGTAGTCCATAGGTAGTTTAGGGACATTGCGGTCCATTGCCAGTTTAGGGACATGGTGGTTCATAGGTTGGTTTAAGGACGCTTGAATCCGTGGGTTTAAGGACGCTTGAGTCCATGGGTTTAAGGACGCTTGAGTCCGCGGGTTTAAGGACGCTTGAGTCCATGGGTTTAAGGACGCTTGAGTCCGTCGGTTTAAGGACGCTTAAGTCTGTAGCAATGTATGGTTGTCGGGACCCGTCACCTCTCTGACGACGTTGAAGGATTACAACGACAAATGTCAAAGGGGTTCAGAGATGTACCCTTGAACCGGATGTGAATTGATTTAAGAGAGCAGTCGTGCTCAGTTTCAATTTACTTTAAGGACTTACGGCCAGAATTTGGCTAAGTCCAGTTGAAGATGTTCAACGTTTTTATTTGTTTTTATCCTATTAGGCCTATGCTAGGGCTTTGCCCCTGTTTAATAATGCACTGGATTTTATTCTGGCCTATTAGGCCTTTTGTAATTGGACTCAGTCCCTCTTTAAAATAATGCATTGCATTTTATTAGGCCTGTTAGACCTTTTTTAATTGGGCTCAGCCCTTCTTTAAATAATGCAGCGCATTAATTATCTGACAGTGGCCATATGGCCTGTCAGGTGCTTTGCGCTAATTAATGAGCGCAAGCATATGTGGATGTGACACGTGTCACGCTCTGGTGAGCGCAAGCGCAATTAGCGCAGTGCGCTGCGCTGTTGCGCTGCTGACACGTGGTGCGCTCTGGTGAGTTGCGCCAATATCAGAGAGCAAAGCTCTATTTTAAAAGCGCATAGCGCAAGTTATTCTGGTGCTGATACGTGGCGCTCTCTGGTGGCTTGCGCCAACCCAGGAGCGCAATCGTGCAGATTTGCAAGTGCAAGACACTGTTTTAATATCTTGATCCAATTTTGGATTCAAGAAAAGAATCTTTAAGATTCCAGAACCAATGGTTCATAAAAAGGCAAAGCCTTTGTTATTATTATGTTTTTTTTATTGAAGATCTTTGATCTTGTTCTTAGATCAATGATCTTTATAGAAGAAAATTCTTCTTTTTAAAAGGTTTATCTTTCTTTTTTCTTTCTGAATTCTTCAAACTTTTCTTTAGAGGGGTTCTCTCTTTGTTTCTGTCTTTTTCTATCTTTTTCTCCCTCCTTTGGAGTTGGGGTCTAGAGGCCTTTATATAGTGCCCATTAATTTGTTAAATTTGTTAAAGAGATCATTCTCTGAGTGATTTGGGGAATTTTCCCTACCGTTAGATCTTTGATCTAAGGGCTTCTGTTTTACAGAAGACAATCTTCTTGTTTTAACAAGAACAGAAAGATCTTACTGGAATTTTAATTTTGTTTGGCGCAAATATACCAGCGCTTGACACGTGTCACGCAGCGCAGAGCGCAGCGCAACTGCGCTGACACGTGTCGCGCAGCGCAACTGCGCTAGCGCAACTGCACTGACACGTGTCGCGCAGAGCTAGCGCATCTGCGCTGACACGTGTCGCGCAGCGCAGAGCGCAGCGCAACTGCAACTATGCTAGAGCAACTGCGCTGACACGTGTCGCGCAGTGCAGAGCGCGGCGCATCTGAAGCGTTACTTCTTTTAATTTTGTTTTTTTAAATAGAGCCTTGCTCTGATTGGGCGCGCTGCCTTGGGTGCTGCGTTGACGTATCAGCTTTTGACACGTGACGCGTTGCGCGCAGCGCAAGGAATTTGAAGCGTTGCTTCAATTTTTGAATTTTTGAAATTCAAACAGAGCTTTGCTCTGATTGTGGGAAACAAATGCCCTTCTCGAGGTCCCCGAACATCGGAACGAGACAATCATCACAGCCCTGAGGTCTGGTCTTAGGCACAAGGAGTGGTTACGCTCCTTTGCATTAGCGCAACCTAAGACCATGGCCGAGGTAAAATCCTGGACCGAGCACGAAATCCAGCTGGAGTCCGAGGTGAACGCAAATCTCCCCAAGGCAGAGCAAACTGACCAGAAGAAAAGGGCAAGGGAAGAGAGAAAGAGACTTGAGCGGCTAAAGCCCTGCTTCCTGAGGTTTCAGGAGTACGCCCCGCTCAACGTCTCCCAGACATTACTGCTTGAGGAGGCCAAGGGCGAGGGGTTCTTCAAGCTCCCCCCCGATCTCCCGCATAGCGGCAAAGCGTACTCGGGGCCCCTACTGCGGTTTTCACAGATCGCTAGGCCACTCCACGGAGAGCTGTAAGCAGCTCCGAGACTATATCGAGGAGCTCATCCATTCGGGACACCTTGCAGCGTATTTGCGGGACAAGCGGCAAGCTGACCGCGAGCAGGAGCAACGTCCCCCACCCGGCGAGTTAACAATCGACCAGATCGTGGTCATGTCGGCGGGGGTACGTCGGATACCTACAAGGCTCAGCACCCCACGCCATACGCGGAGGCCAACAGACATCCGAGGAGCTCAGATCGAGCCAGTGAAAAGAACATCTACTAGCTTGTACTTCTTTAACTAAGGCAATGTAAACTTTCTCAAGATCTTTCAGTTTATATAATAAGGAGAGATCAATAAAACGTTGCAAAAAGAAGAGCTTGTTTATTCAAAGGGTATTGTAGGCTCCTCAGCTGTACACCGAAAAAGAAAAATTACAATAGCAGGGGAAGGGGGTGCAGGAAACACTGCTCGTGGTACTCCGAGCATATTTCCACCAACCGAGCCTTCGCCGCTTCAGCCCTTTTCCTCTGATGCCGCTCACGAATGTCGGCGTGGTGCCTCAATTGATAGCACTCAAGAATGAGCGTTACCGAGCGATCCCGCCGACCCGCAGAGATTAGGCCAAAGCGCTACAAGGACCTTAGCTTACCAACCACCTCGTCCCTCAGCTGTTCGGACAAGGGGTTGTAGAGCCCCAGCGACGCCCTCCAGATGGAGTACATCAGCAGCTGGAGCAGGGGAGAGCGCCGGGGAAACAGTTGGACGAAATGATCCTCAATGCGGCCAATCACTAGCTGCACCGTGTCCTCGGTGCAGTATTGGTCATAGAGGTACACATCCTTGAAATTTACGATGTCGGGGATCGTGAAAGGGAAGTCCTCCATTCTTACGTTTTGGGTGTGAAGAAAGGAGTGATCAACACTCCCTCCGGTTTATATCCTGCTGCGCCCTCAAAAATCCAACACTCGCCCGTTTCACCCACATCTGTGCCGCCACACGGAAGACCTCGAGCCTTTCTTGGCGAAATTGAAACGACACGGCACCGGCGCTTCACCTTCTCCACGCGTTCGATACACGTGTTGCCCGCGACTGTCCCCATTCCCCATACTTACACCGGGAAGGTTGGACAAAACCTTATCAAGAGGCGACTGAGCGGCTACCCTGCTCGGTCATCCCTGGCTGGTAACTCCTTACCCCCGGCGCCAAGGATCCAAGCCCTCATCAGGAGGCGGCCGAGCAGCTACCCTGCTCGGTCATCCCTGGCTGGTAACTCCTTGCCCTCAACGCCAGGGATCAAAGCTCTCATCACGAGGCGGCCGAGCAACTACCCTGCTCGGTCATCCCTGGCTGGTAACTCACCACCACACAGTGCCAGGGATCGAAGCCCTCATCAGGAGGCGGCCGAGCAGCTACCCTTCTCGGTCATCCCTGGCTGGTAACTCACTACCATACAGCACCAGGGATTGAAGCCCTCATCAGGAGGCGGCCGAGCAGCTACCCTGCTCGGTCATCCCAGGCTGGTAACTCCTTACCCTCAACGCCCGGGATCAAAGCCCTCATCACGAGGCGGCCGAGCAACTACCCTGCTCGGTCATCCCTGGATGGTAACTCACTACTACACAACGTCAGGGATCGAAGCCCTCATCAGGAGGCGACCGAGCAGCTACCCTGCTTGGTCATCCCTGGCTGGTAACTCACTACCACACAGTGCCAGGGATCGAAGCCCTCATCATGAGGTGTTCGAGCAGCTACCCTGCTCGGTCATCCCTGGCTGGTAACTCCTTGCCCTCAACGCCATGGATCAAAGCCCTCATCACGAGGCGGCCGAACAGCTACCCTGCTCGGTCATCCATGGCTGGTAGCTCTTTACCCACAACGTCTGAGATCAAAGCCCTCATCAAGAGGCGACCGATCAGCTACCCTGCTCGGTCATCCCTGGCTGGTAACTCCTTACCCTCAACGCCAGGGGTCAAAGCCCTCATCAAGAGGCGGCCAAGCGGCTACCCTACTCGGTCATCCCTGGATGGTAACTCCTTACCCGCAATGCCAGGAATCAAAGCCCTCACCAAGAGGCAGCCGAGCGGCTACCCTGCTCGGCTATCCCTGGCTGGTAGCTCTCTTACCCGCAACGCCAGGGATCAAAGCCCTCATCAAGAGGCGACCGAGCGGCTACCCTGCTCGATCATCCCTGGCTGATAACTCCTTACCCGCAACGCCCAGGATCAAAGCCTTCATCAAGAGGCGACCGAGCGGCTACCCTGCTCGGTCATCCCTGGCTGGTAACTCCTTACCCGCAATGCCCGGGATCAAAGCCCTCATCAAGAGGTGACCGAGAAGCTACTCTGCTCGGTCATCCCTGGCTGGTAACTCCTTACCCTCAACGCCAGGGGTCAAAGCCCTCATCAAGAGGTGGCCGAGCAGCTACCCTGCTCGGTCATCCCTAGCTGGTAACTCCTTACCTGCAACGCCAGGGATCGAAGCCCTGACCAAGAGGCAGCCAAGCGGCTACCGTGCTCGGCTATCTCTGGCTGCTAACTCCTTACCACAGCACCAAGGATCAAATCCCTCATCAAGAGGCAGCCAAGCGGCTACCCTGCTCGGCTATCCCCGGCTGGTAGTCTACTGCCACCCAGCGCCAGGGATCAAAGCCCTCGCCAAGAGGCAACCGAGCAGCTTCACTACTCGGCCCATCCTTAGCAGGCCTCTTACGGCCCCTCCCGCGCTAAGGATCGAAGCTCTCATTAAGAGGCGGCCGAGCGGCTACCCTGCTCGGCTATCCCTGGCTGGTAGTTCCCTACCCCACGACGCCAGGGATCAAAGCCCTCACTAAGAGGCAGCCAAGCGGCTACCCTGCTCGGCTATCCCCGGCCGGTAGCTCCCTACCCCATGATGCCGGGGATCAAAAGCCCTCGCCAAGAGGCACCGGGCAGTAACCCTGCTCGGCCCGTCCTTAAGGATCAAAGCCTACGCCAAGAGGCACCGGGCAGTAACCCTGCTCGGCCCATCCTTAGTAGGCTTCTTATGGCCCCTCCCGCGCTAAGGATCAAAAGCCCTCATCAAGAGGCAACCGGGCCCGCCCTTGCTCGGTTATCCCTGGCCGGTATCTCCCTACTCCACAACGCCAGGGATCAAAGCCCTTGTCAAGAGGCACCGGGCAGCAACCCTGCTCGGCCCGTCCTTAAGGATCAAAGCTCTCGCCAAGAGGCACCGGGAAGTAACCCTGCTCGGCCCATCCTTAGTAGGCCTCTTACATCCCCTCCCGCGCTAAGGATCAAAAGCCCTCGCCAGGAGGCAACCGGGGCCGCCCTTGCTCGGTTATCCCTGGCTGGTAGCTCCCTACCCCCATAACGCCAGGGATCAAAGCCTTCATCAAGAGGCAGCCGAGTGGCTACCCTGCTCGGCTATCCCTGGCTGGTAACTCCTTACCCACAGCACCGGGGATCAAAGCCCTCATCAAGAGGCAGCCGAGCGGCTACCCTGCTCGGCTATCCCTGGCTGGTAACTCCTTACCCACAGCGCTAGAGGTAGCCGAGCGACTACCCTGCTCGGCTATCCCCGGCTGGTAGTTCCCTACCCCGCGACGCCAGGGATCAAAGCCCTCGACATGAGGACATCCACGTCTAAGCGATCCCAACCTCGACTTCAGGGCCATGGAGATACCGTCTCCCCACCGGTCTTTGCACACTTGGAAAATGAACAGATTCAACTCGACGTGTGATCGCTAGACGAAAAACAGGCCTAACACGAAGGCAGTACTGTGCAAATACAAGTGTTTACCGACAAAGAAAAATACGCACGCAAATACTACTGCAAAAAGTTTCTATTCACGAAGCCAAAAGTCTTTACAAGGGTATTGTGGGCTCCCCAGCCTTATCAAATTACCCGGAGGCTTACAAAAAAGAGAGGAGGAAAAGCTAAAAAGTCCGGGCCGCAAGCCCCGCCTAGACCTCACCTCCCTCATCACCATCGGCCGGAGGCATGACCACCAAAAGTGGGACCCGAGCACGAAGCTCACCATTGGCAAACCCCGGAAACTGATCCTTAATGGCATCAAGAGCTTTGTTCCATGCAATGGCGGAGGCCTCGCTGAGGTCGACGTAAAACTGGTCCGACCCTTTGTAATCAGCCACCGCCTTTCTAGCCCGAATCTCGGCAACCTCCACCGTCTGAAGCACCGCCTCGGCATCCCGCCTGCTGGCATCCCTCGCCCTCTTCATGGCTGCAAAGCGATCGGCCAGTTCCACCAACTTCGCATCGATGACTCGGTGGGACTCATTTAGGCGGTGATAGGACTCCCGGCACTTTGAGACGGCGAGCTCCGCGGCGGTCGATCGGGCTTCAAGGACGGCTATCCTCTCCCTCTCCAGACGCAGCTCAAGCCGCAGATTCTCGGCCTCCGAAGAAGACTCTCCCACTGGCCTCGTAGTATGGACAGCCCCCTCGGCCTCCATGCGAGTAACGAGGGCGCAGTGCTGAAGGACCTGACGAAAAACATCAAAGAGACTTAGAGATGCTCGAACTAAAGAAAGGGCGCTTGAAATAACACATGAGGAAGTACGTACCTGCACCGCCTCCTGAGCTATAGCCGCCATTTGGGCCCTCAGGGTCCTCCGCGGAATCTTGCCCCCGGCCGACTCTTCCATACCAGCAGGCAGGCTGGCAGCAACAGAAAGCTCGGACGGGACTACGAAACGGACGTCCCCTCCTGCATGAGAATTCCCTCAGGAATCTCCGTCGGTGGCGCGTGAGAGACCGTCCTCTTCCTCTTAAGAGGAACCCCGTCTTCGTCCTCTCCTGCATCCCTCGCCCAGGGCTCGGGACCCCGTGGACGCCTTTGGCTGCCGCCGGGACAATCATCAGGAGCTCGTGACGAGGTAGATGGCCCCACCGCCAGCGGCGCATTTGGTGCGGGGATCGGGTCAGCCAGAGGCGCGGCCATACCACCGGACCCCCTTCCGGGACAGAGCACCGAGGGCACCAAGAGTCCTGGATCGATCCATTTGTCCTGCTAAAGGGAGAGGCATGCTCGACTCAGAAGGAGAAGAAGCAGAAGAATGAAAACGAAGAATCTACGGGGTGCTCCCTAGAATCTACCCCGACTACATCTACAGACTCTTCAGAAGAAGACATCTAACATGATTGAGAGGATGGGTCCTCGGAAGGGGAAACGCAGAGATCCGACCTAAAAAGAGAGCACCGAGCTAACAAGACCAAAGGCGAGGAAATTATGAAGAGGAATGGGCCATCATGTGGACCCCACCTCTATTTATAGCAGCTGGCGTAACACATCCAACGGCGATAGTCGTCTCCCGCCAAAACGACTCTTCGCACTCAACGGCCACCATCGCTCCACCTGTCACGCGAACATTGGCCGCACCCATCGGGCACAGGAAACCTACGGCCCGTCGCATCAGCCAACCAGCACCCGACACGTGGGTTGTTGCTTCGGTGATCGTACGCACGATCCGACGCATCCTCTTTAATGCGATATCTGGCCCGCTGACGCTACCAAGAGAATACGACAGATTGCCCGGGAACACGCCATGATATCTTCGAAAAGGAGCTCACATCGGGTGACCCGGCAGACCACTCTCGACCCGACCCGTCAGCTGGTCGGGACGAGAGTGGGGGGCTAATGATGATCCTCGATATCGGTGATCTCCCGGATCATGACACGTGGCTGATGACATATCCAAGAGCATGCAAGAAAGGATACACAGTGGCCGACCAGGCCGCTTCTATGCCCGTCCTACAGACAACTTTTCGCTCGTCTCCGAGCCCCCTTGTCACGCCCCACCTCCAATACAGAAAGTATTGTCCGCTCTGGCCAAAGCCGCACGGTTTTGTCCTTCGGGGCGAACCGGACCCGACCAGGGGCCACTTCCCAGGAGGTCATGTAATACCCGAGCCCAATAATACTATTTCTATTACTAGTTGAGTGTTATACATTGCTCATTTCAATTATCCTGATTGTTTGGTGCTTTTTGCTAAATTTTAACCGGTTAAGTCATTTTGGCATATAACAAATTTTAACACCTAAAATGAAATTAAAAATATACATGTTGGCCTACTCGTCGCCACTAGTCGCGTGGTAGCGTCCGCGTGTCGAGATTTCTTCCCGTTCGGCTAAACGGGCAAGTTTGGACGGCTACGCGCGCGTGCAAGTGTCCGACTTGGGGGCATGCATTTTAATCATAAAACACCTCATTTCAAAATTTGGAACTCGCTTAAAATCCTATTATTTGAATTTGAAACATTTGGGCGCAACCCGGGCGCGATTTGGAAATGTTTCATTTAGCGCCAAAATACCCATTTAATTTAATAATCTAAACTTATATAATATATATTCTTCTGTTCATTATAACGTTTAAATCTTTTAAATCTCTTTAAATTTTCCTCTTACACTTCCCGTACCCATCCCAGCCAATCGCGAGCGCCCATTTCCCTCGTGGGCCCCACCAACCAATCTCTCTCTCTCCGTCTCTCTCTATCTCTCTCTAATCTCACTCTCTCTCTCCCTCTCTCCTATAATCTTCTCTCTCTCTCTCTCATTTATATATTTCTCAAACTGTTCCTCCTTCTCCCCCACGAGAAACGCTCGCGAGAACCCTAACCCCAGAACCCTTCTCGCCGCCGTCGCCGCCGCAGTTCCTGCGACCTCGCCACCGTCTTCCTCGCCTCTTCGGCCTCGACAGCACCCCTTCCTCCTCTCCTCCCTCCTTCAGCGCCTGCAACCCAACCCCGACGCCACCACCTGCACGCAGATCTCGCCGTCGCCGCCGCCTCCCATCGCCGACAACGCCAGAGCCTTCATCCCTTCACCCTCGTCCCGACCTCCTCGTCTTCCTCCTTCCCTCGCCGGCCACGACTGAACCCGAGCCTAACCCCGTCACCTAACCCTCTGGTTCGCCGGAAAAGGGACACCGTCGACCCCCTCGTCGTCGCCAGCACACCGACGACCACCTCCTCTTCCTCCTGCAGCCCAGACCAGGCCCTTGCCTCTCCCCTACTCACTGCATCTCGATCCAGCCACCTCCAAGCCCTCTCCGCATTCCCTGTTCGCCGCCGGCGTGCCCCTCGCCGTCGAACCCCATCGCGTTTGCACCCTTGCTACCTCTGTAAGCCTCCTTTCACCATCTTCCTTCGTGTAACCCTTCTCTGGTCGTTACTTGATGTATTTTTGTGTTTTGCTAACTTCGTCGCCGTTTTGACATTTTGCCGGATTCCGGCCGTGCCGACGTTTGGACCCGACTCTCCAGCGAAGTACTCTGGTCCGTGTGGTCCCGCTGTTCGCTGTTTGGACTCGATCCGTGGCCCGTGCATCCGTCTCGTGTTTTCCGCCGACGTTGCATTCGTGTTTTCCGGTTTGCGAAACCGTCGAGGCAAGATTTCTTGCTACATGCTACGTTAAACTAATTAAATGTTTGACTCATAAAACTTGCTATATTAACTAAGTATTGTTACTTGTCTCATTGGACGAAATGTGCTATGCATTATAATACTGCCATCTAAATCGTACTTTGCCACCATAACCTTAATAACAACTACTTGCTAATCATTTCACTATTTAGAGGATGATAGTCGTACACTTATATCTTCATTACCTGCTGTTACTAATATTGCGCTACACTGTGATTATTGCACCCCAAGGGTGCTCGAACCTGCTAGAATAATACAACTGCATCATATTCATGTACCATTGTGATTAAATGACTATTATTGCTGTTACTTTAAATTCTTGCTGCTGTTACTTATTCGATTGTATACCTGTTGAGAGCACATACTCGATTACATTACATATTGACCCGACCCTGCTACACTTGACATATACATACATACCGATGCACCGGACATGGTACCCTATACATACCGACTCATTCTGTTGTACCATGACATGACTTGTTACCTGATCTCATGCCTAATGCCAACAAACCTGACTTGGGGTCCTCATGGACCATTCCTGTTGTCTATCCAGACAAACCTGACCTGTTACCTGATCCTGTGTTGGCATTAGTCCTTGATTACTGAATACCTGACCTGACATACATAACTTGGGGGTATGGGGAAATCAAAGGTGAAACCGACTTGTAACTCAACAGTTCGATACCTGTTCTGATCAGTCTTACGGGCTTGGCCAGCCCCGGAGTGATGATGCTGACATCACTCGCCCATCCTGCTACCTATTACTGCCTAGCGGCACGTCTCGGATTCAGCCCCGAGAATCTTGACCGTGGTCCCGGGCACGCACGGGATACTATTGAGTTACATCGACGAGTCACCAATTGATTTCAAAGACTTTAGAATAGAAAACCTGATAGAACAGTTTAGTTACCCACTGCACATTACCCTGCACTGTTGTTTCATATTATTGCTTTATTCATGTTTATCCCTGCATTGCTTATTACCATGTTCATATTATATTATTGGTTGACATGACGCGCTGACGTCTGGGTTTTGCATGGCCCAGATTCCTTACCACTGTCGCCGACCGAGCAGGAGTACCTCAGCCAGCAGGCTGATTTGTGAGTTCTGCAGTAGTTAGTTCATTTATTGCATTTTATTTCCAGGTGCGATCCCGCATTATGGGACGTACCTTTCTATTATTGTATTGGATCATTTGCTTCCGCACTTATTTTTCATTGACTCTTATTATTATGGATTTGGACATGTGTTAGATAGTTTATTTATCTTGTTCTTGATATCTCTACAGCCGTAATGTGACTGTGGATGGATACTTCCTACCCACAGGTAGCATGGTTGGCTATGTCACGTGCCCAATCTTGCGTACTCTGGGAAGCGGGGCGTGACATGGTTCTTTTGGTATCAAAGCCATAGGTTAGTCGGGTTAATTCTTTTGTAGTTGGGTATTGTACCCAATACACGAATCAGAATACCCGTGTTTAGGAAACATGTCGTGCCACCTTGACCGTTTTACCATTCTTGAATCACATTCTTCCGGATTATATCTTTTACGACGTGCAAACTTACTTTGCATGTCGACTCGGAAACCTGATTTCTTGTTATCCCTAGGACTTGGGCGACTTGGGCGGAGTTAAGTAATTGCGGCTATGATACCGCGGCATAGTTACAATGCGGTACTCTATTTAAGTATCTTGGAGTTCTAGCCTTGATTTATATTCAGAATCTATCATCATGCTAATGTTGGGTGTTTTGAGTTCAGGATTATGGCAAGTAAAAATGTGAAGACGTACCAGAGGCGTGTGGATGAAGCCGCCATGCTTGGAGTGATAAGAGGAATGCTGGAGAATCAAAGAAACAGACCGAGCTGATCCAGCAGCAAGCGGACTCGTTTCGGGAAGGTTTGCAGATCGTTCAGTAGTCTGTGAACAATATTGGAGCTAGACCAGTTGACCGAGTAGGGACCGTAGCAGATTTCAGGCGGTTGGGTCCGTCTACATTTACTGGTTTAATGGAGCCATTGCCAGTGGAGCAGTGGCTAGTTGACACAGAGAACTTGCTTTTTGCGGCACAGATTCCAGATGACAAAAAATTGTTGTGGTACACATTCAGCTAGTGGACTACGCCCGAGAATGGTGGCTTGTTGAGGAGATCCGCTTGCTCAAGCCGATCAAGTGGGCGGATTTTTCTAAGAGTTTCCTGGAGAAGTTCTTCCCGCGGACTGCACGGGAGGAAATGGAAGAGAAGTTCATCGGACTAAAGCAGAAGGGAGCACCCGTAGATGTGCATGTAGCAGAATGGACGAGACTCAGTAGTTTCGCTGGACCTTTAGTTGCCAACGATGCAGACAGGGCACGGAGGTTCATGCGCAGGCTGGACGTGGACATCCAGAGGAAGAATGTCTCTCTGGGTTTGACCACTTTCTCATAAATACTTGCAGCAGCCAAGAGCGGCAGAGTTTATCTGGGATGAAAGGGAGTTTGCAGCAGACAGCAGTTGCGTTAAGGAAGCAGTTCTATCGGGCCAGTCGAGTTTAGGGCTAGGCCGACTAACAATGTTCTTGCAGTAATGGAAGTTGATAATAGTGAAGAGCCGGCGGTTGTTCACGATTTTATGGATGTGTTTGAAGATATATCGGGCTTGCCGCCGAAGCGAGACGTGGAGTTCGCAATTGACCTTATTCCTGGTGCAGCGCCAGTATCTAAAGCGTATTATCCAATGGCACCAGTAGAATTGGAAGAAGTTAAGAAACAAGTTACCGAATTGCTTGAGAAGGGTTGGATTCGAAGCAACAACTCGCCTTGGGGAGCTCCAGTTCTTCTAGTAAAGAAGAAGGATGGCACGAGGAGGATGTGCATCGATTATCGAGAATTGAACCGGGTGACTATTAAGAACAAGTACCCGATCCCTCGCATTGGAGAACTTTTTGAGCAGCTTAGTGGCGCAAGGGTATTCTCGAAACTGGATTTGCGATCAGGATATCATCAGGTCCGAGTAAAAGCAGAAGACATTTGCAAGACGGCATTTCGAACTCGATATGGACATTTCGAGTATTTGGTGATGCCCTTCGGAGTGACTAATGCGCCGGCAATATTCATGGATTTGATGAACAGGATCTTTTCACCATTCTTGGACCAGTTTATTGTGGTATTCATTGACGATATTCTGGTGTACTCGAAGAGTCCGGAGGAGCATGCTGAGCATTTGAAGATCGCACTGCAGACGCTGAGACAGGAGAAATTGTTTGCGAAGATGAGTAAGTGCGAATTCTGGCTGGAAGAAGTGAAATTTCTGGGAAATGTCGTGTCGGGCGATGGAATCGCCGTTGATCCCGAGAAGATTTCAGCAGTTCGAGATTGGCCAATTCCAAGGAATGTTGCGGAGATAAGAAGTTTTCTTGGACTCGCCAGATACTACCGAAGATTTGTGGAGAATTTCGCTCGCTTGGCAGAACCGTTGACCAAGCTTACGCGCAAGGAGGTACCTTTTATTTGGACGGATGGATGTGCATTGGCCTTCGAGATGTTGAAGCAGAAGTTGATAACCGCCCCGATCCTGACCGTACCAGATAATTCCGGAGGACTGGTGATTCACAGCGACGCATCTGGAAAAGGATTGGGATGTGGTTGATGCAGAATGGGAAGGTCGTGGCTTACGCCTCGAGACAACTGAAGACTCATGAGAAGAATTATCCAACTCATGACTTGGAGCTTGCGGCTGTGATTTTCGCCTTGAAGATTTGGAGACACTACCTTTTGGGCGAGAGAGTCGAAGTCTTTACAGATCACAAGAGTTTGAAGTATGTGTTCACTCAGAAGGAGTTGAACATGAGGCAACGCAGATGGTTGGAGCTGATGGCCGACTACGACCTTGATCTTAAGTACCATCCGGGAAAGGTTAGCGTCGTGCCGGATGCGCTTAGTCGGTTACCAGCGATTCAGGCATTGACCGCACAAAGGGAGATCATTGCGGATTTTCGGAGATTTGACTTGGAGGTTGTGCTACCACATGCTATGGGACAGTTGATGCAGTTACAAGTACAGTCGTCCTTAGTTGAGAAGATTAAAGCGGCACAATCGCAGGATCCTAGACTGCAAAAGTTTCGAGAGCAGGTTGAAGCCGGACTACGAACCGATTTACTGATCCACGAAGACGGTTCGTTGAGGTATGGTAGCCGTGTGTGTGTGCCAAAAGGGGATGTGCGTGAAGAGCTTATGAAGGAGGCACACAGTTCAGCTTACTCTGTACATCCAGGAGGGACAAAGATGTACCGAGATATTTGACAGCACTTCTGGTGGGAAGGTATGAAACGGGAGATTGCTCGCTTCGTGGCTAAGTGCTTGGTGTGTCAGCAAGTCAAGGCAGAACACCAAAGGGTTGCTGGTTTGTTGCAACCACTTCCGATTCCTCAGTGGAAGTGGGAACATATAACCATGGATTTCGTGACGGCTTTACCGCGGAGTCCAAAGGGCAACAATGCAGTATGGGTGATTGTCGATCGGTTGACCAAGGCAGCTCACTTTATTCCTTTTCGGGTTGGTCAATCGACGGAGACTTTGGCAGAGCGGTACATGCAGGAGATTGTAAGATTGCATGGAGTACCGGTAAGCATCGTGTCCGATCGGGGCACTCGGTTCTTGTCGCACTTCTGGAGGAGTTTACAAGAAAGTTTGGGGACTCGATTGAAATTTAGCACAGCTTATCATCCTCAAACTGATGGACAATTGGAGAGAACGATCCAGACCCTTGAAGATATGTTGAGGGCGTGCATGTTGGACTTCAAAGGTTCTTGGGAGGATCATCTACACCTGGTGGAGTTTTCGTACAACAATAGTTTCCAAGCGACTATTCAGATGGCTCCGTTTGAAGCGTTGTATGGTCGTGAGTGCCGTTCGCCTGTTTGTTGGGATGACGTTGGTGAACGAAGGTTACTAGGACCAGATTTGGTGGTACAGACAGTCGAGAAGGTGAATACAATCTGGAAGCATATGAAGGCAGCTCAAGACAGACAGAAAAGTTGGGCTGGCACGTCAAGAAGACCTCTAGAGTTCGCCGTGGGAGATTTGGTATTCCTGAAGATATCACCGACTAGAGGGGTGATTCGCTTTGGGAGTCGGGGAAAGCTTAGTCCTCGATTCGTTGGACCCTTCGAGATATTGGAGCGTGTTGGAGAGGTAGCGTATCGTTTGGCGTTACCACAGTCATTGGCAGGAGTGCACGATGTGTTTCATGTATCTCAACTACGGAGGTATGTTCGCGATGAAACTCACGTCTTGGATCATTCGGAGTTGACTGTACGGGAGGACCTAACTTTTGAGGAGCGACCGGTTGAAATCAAGGATCGAAGAGAAAGGGTTCTTAAGAACAAGGTTATCCCTCTTGTGCTAGTTTCTTGGGGTAATCGATTGCATGGAGAATCCACTTGGGAGCGAGAAGACGAGATCCGACAGAAATTTCCTCACCTTTTCCTGTAGCTAGCTATCTTGTATTCTTGGAATTTCGAGGACGAAATTCTTTTTGTAGTTGGGTATGATGTAACACCCGAGCCCAATAATACTATTTCTATTACTAGTTGAGTGTTATACATTGCTCATTTCAATTATCCTGATTGTTTGATGCTTATTGCTAAATTTTAACCGGTTAAGTCATTTTGGCATATAACAAATTTTAACACCTAAAATGAAATTAAAAATATCCATGTTGGCCTACTCGTCGCCACTAGTCGCGTGGTAGCGTCCGCGTGTCGAGATTTCTTCCCGTTCGGCTAAACGGGCAAGTTTGGACGGCTACGCGCTCGTGCAAGTGTCCGACTTGGGGGCATGCATTTTAATCATAAAACACCTCATTTCAAAATTTGGAACTCGCTTAAAATCCTATTATTTGAATTTGAAACATTTGGGCGCAACCCGGGCGCGATTTGAAAATGTTTCATTTAGCGCCAAAATACCCATTTAATTTAATAATCTAAACTTATATAATATATATTCTTCTGTTCATTGTAACGTTTAAATCTTTTAAATCTCTTTAAATTTTCCTCTTACACTTCCCGTACCCATCCCAGCCAATCGCGAGCGCCCATTTCCCTCGTGGGCCCCACCAACCAATCTCTCTCTCTCCTTCTCTCTCTATCTCTCTCTAATCTCACTCTCTCTCTCTCTCTCCTGAAATCTCTCTCTCCCTCTCTCCTATAATCTTCTCTCTCTCTCTCTCTCATTTATATATTTCTCAAACTGTTCCTCCTTCTCCCCCACGAGAAACGCTCGCGAGAACCCTAACCCCAGAACCCTTCTCGCCGCCGTCGCCGCCGCAGTTCCTGCGACCTCGCCACCGTCTTCCTCGCCTCCTCGGCCTCGACAACACCCCTTCCTCCTCTCCTTCCTCCTTCAGCGCCTGCAACCCAACCCCGACGCCACCACCTGCACGCAGATCTCGCCGTCGCCGCCGCCTCCCATCGCCGACGACGCCAGAGCCTTCATCCCTTCACCCTCGTCCCGACCTCCTCGTCTTCCTCCTTCCCTCGCCGGCCACGACTGAACCCGAGCCTAACCCCGTCACCTAACCCTCTGGTTCGTCGGAAAAGGGACACCGTCGACCCCCTCGTCGTCGCCAGCACACCGACGACCACCTCCTCTTCCTCCTGCAGCCCAGACCAGGCCCTTGCCTCTCCCCTACTCACTGCATCTCGATCCAGCCACCTCCAAGCCCTCGCCGCATTCCCTGTTCGCCGCCGGCGTGCCCCTCGCCGTCGAACCCCGTCGCGTTTGCACCCTTGCTACCTCTGTAAGCCTCCTTTCACCATCTTCCTTCGTGTAACCCTTCTCTGGTCGTTACTTGATGTATTTTTGTGTTTTGCTAACTTCGTCGCCGTTTTGACATTTTGCCGGATTCCGGCCGTGCCGACGTTTGGACCCGACTCTCCAGCGAAGTACTCTGGTCCGTGTGGTCCCGCTGTTCGCTGTTTGGACTCGATCCGTGGCCCGTGCATCCGTCTCGTGTTTTCTGCCGACGTTGCATTCGTGTTTTCCGGTTTGCGAAACCGTCGAGGCAAGATTTCTTGCTACATGCTACGTTAAACTAATTAAATGTTTGACTCATAAAACTTGCTATATTAACTAAGTATTGTTACTTGTCTCATTGGACGAAATGTGCTATGCATTATAATACTGCCATCTAAATCGTACTTTGCCACCATAACCTTAATAACAACTACTTGCTAATCATTTCACTATTTAGAGGATGATAGTCGTACACTTATATCTTCATTACCTGCTGTTACTAATATTGCGCTACACTGTGATTATTGCACCCCAAGGGTGCTCGAACCTGCTAGAATAATACAACTGCATCATATTCATGTACCATTGTGATTAAATGACTATTATTGCTGTTACTTTAAATTCTTGCTGCTGTTACTTATTCGATTGTATACCTGTTGAGAGCACATACTCGATTACATTACATATTGACCCGACCCTGCTACACTTGACATATACATATATACCGATGCACCGGACATGGTACCCTATACATACCGACTCATTCTGTTGTACCATGACATGACTTGTTACCTGATCTCATGCCTAATGCCAACAAACCTGACTTGGGGTCCTCATGGACCATTCCTGTTGTCTATCCAGACAAACCTGACCTGTTACCTGATCCTGTGTTGGCATTAGTCCTTGATTACTGAATACCTGACCTGACATACATAACTTGGGGGTATGGGGAAATCAAAGGTGAAACCGACTTGTAACTCAACAGTTCGATACCTGTTCTGATCAGTCTTACGGGCTTGGCCAGCCCCGGAGTGATGATGCTGACATCACTCGCCCATCCTGCTACCTATTACTGCCTAGCGGCACGTCTCGGATTCAGCCCCGAGAATCTTGACCGTGGTCCCGGGCACGCACGGGATACTATTGAGTTACATCGACGAGTCACCAATTGATTTCAAAGACTTTAGAATAGAAAACCTGATAGAACAGTTTAGTTACCCACTGCACATTACCCTGCACTGTTGTTTCATATTATTGCTTTATTCATGTTTATCCCTGCATTGCTTATTACCATGTTCATATTATATTATTGGTTGACATGACGCGCTGACGTCTGGGTTTTGCATGGCCCAGATTCCTTACCACTGTCGCCGACCGAGCAGGAGTACCTCAGCCAGCAGGCTGATTTGTGAGTTCTGCAGTGGTTAGTTCATTTATTGCATTTTATTTCCAGGTGCGATCCCGCATTATGGGACGTACCTTTCTATTATTGTATTGGATCATTTGCTTCCGCACTTATTTTTCATTGACTCTTATTATTATGGATTTGGACATGTGTTAGATAGTTTATTTATCTTGTTCTTGATATCTCTACAGCCGTAATGTGACTGTGGATGGATACTTCCTACCCACAGTTAGCATGGTTGGCTATGTCACGTACCCAATCTTGCGTACTCTGGGAAGCGGGGCGTGACAGGTCACCCATCCCAGAACTTCCCTGGCTCGAGCACGCTTAACTACGGAGTTCTCAAGCTTATGTAGTGCCGGTTCACTTAAAAGGCGTCTCTGTATTGAAGAGTGATATCATTCCATGTCACGCCCCGCTTCCCAATATACGGAAAACGAGGGATGACTAGGCCAGCCATACTCCTACGGTCAAGAAATAATCCCGCCGTAGTCACACTTCGGCTTCTAGCATTACATGATAATCAGTAAATACACCACAGAAGTAAAGGAAATACATCACTAGTTATTACATCAACTTTCATTGTTCACAATTTACAATAAAACAAGGAAAATGACTACTAACCAAGTGCGAATACAAGGTTTTTTTAGAGAAAGTAGTAAAGGTAAAGGAGGTACTCCCGTCTAAATCTCCGCAAGCTCGAAGGGCAGGTCTGACTCCTGTACTGGTTCTTCCTCAAGGTCTGAGCATGCATACCCAGGTCGTCAGAGCGACATAATGGCAATTTTATAATAATAACAAAATACAAGGAAATGAAAGTAATAATGGTGGAGATAAAATGTAGGTAATCAATATGTCACTAATTGATGCAATGTATGATCTGTGTCCTTATCAGTCTCTAAGTCATTTTTGAAATCGAGTTGTGAAAAGGAGGATCATGTTTAACGAGGGTCTTGTACATACCCGAGACTACGGCCCGCTATCGCCCGGGACATAACCCTGTCAGCCGGACCGCTAGGCCCAACCTAATATATATAAGAGTCGCCGTTCGAATGATCATCCTCTAAATCACGGTCCTCGATAAATACAATTCTCTTTCCACTTTGATTTCCCATTTTCCCCTAAATTTACACTATTTATGAGTATGGTCTAGTCATGTACAAGTACGCACCAATAACACGGTTTTAGTCACTGTTCACTGTATTATTCACTGTCACGAATCATTCACTTTTCATTGGCGTACTTGACACTCCTAAACCGATACCATTCAGGCACAACAATGTATTGTACACTGAATAATAACGCGCACTATCACTAGAAGTATGGCAGTCGGGTAAAATATGTGCATTTATGCAGTTAACAAATCATGTGTAATACGAGCTATAATGCATCTTATGAACTTATAAAAATTGTCTTAAATCATAAATTCAAAATTCAGTAAAATGATACAAAGGCGGTAGCAAGTAAACTCAGTCGGTAGTTTAACAAAATTAATTTCAGGGCAATCGGATTTCGGGTTTGCAAGTTACAGACATTTCATTTTAAGTGTTCGCTGCTGGAAATTCAGTTCCTGAACTGAATGTCCATTTCTCAACACAATTTTCATTCTGTTGGGATCAAAATTAGGCAACTCTATAGTTGAACGAAATCTAGGTTTATTAGTCAGGTTTCCAACGCACCAGACAGATTCTCAATCGCACCTCTACGTTAGATGTTATGTACTGTACAACAATGGGGTATAAGTTCTGTCCCTGTTTGGGACTGCTATACGTCATGTTAATCTAAAATACAATTTAAATGGTAAACGATATTGGAAAGGGATGAAATCACTTTTATTAGTTAGCTAACTGTTTCATCTTCGTTATGGTATAGGGTTACTCAATATAACATATTCAAGCAGCATAGGGTAAGCGTTACAAGATGAGAATCAACAGCCAGTGCTGCTCTGGACTACAGTCCAGAGCCGCACTCTGAACCAGTTTCCGTCATTTTTTTAGCATAGAAACAAATTAAAACTCTTATGGGGTTCTAGGTCGTCGAGTCGGCTTCGATTTGAACTCTCGAACGCAGCATTCCAATCTATAATCAATTAGTTGTGATTTTTTTCAAGTTTCAGACGCGGAAGATTTCAGTTTTAACGGGCTTAAATGGGGATGATCGATCACGTCAGTAACGACTGTATTTTTCAGCCAAAATATAGCACGATGTTCATTACTATACGGGCCAACCTATGTGATCAGTTTCCGTCAATTTAACGGGGTTTTTCCCCTCGGGTTTGGCATCGAACACGTACACATTATTGATTCGCAAGTAAAGTATATACTGTATTTATTGTCATCTAGAATGTAATAGATAGAATTAGTATGGAGCAATCAGGGTACTTGCCTGATGACGCGTTGACGACGCACTGCAGCGGCAGCGGCAAGATCACGCCATGAACGGCGAGGCTGGGATTCGCTGTCGAGGTGGGTTGATCTTGCGATAGTAGGATCTCGATTGTTGGCAGGTGGAGGTGGTGGCCACGCTCGAAGGCGAGGAGACGATGACGTAGTTGAGATGCCGGGGGTTGATGGAGCTCGGTGGTGGAGGAAAGAGGTGGGTATTGTAGTCGGAGTTGCTCAGGGGGAGGGCTCTGTTGGCGTCGAGGAGGGTTGAGGAGCTCGAGTGGCTGCAGCGTCGAAGCTCGGATGATGCAGAGGGAGATGCCGGCGGCGAGAGGGTACAACGACGAGGAGGGAAGAGGTTCGTCGGCATGTCGTCGTTGAAGGGAGCTCAGCGGGGTACACGAAGGTGGTAGGTTGAGGTTTCTTGGAGTTGTAGGGGGTGTGAGGAGTGGTGATGAGAGGAGGCGAAGGAGGCGAGGCTGTTAGGGAGAGTGGTCGGCGAGCAGTGAAAAGGTCGAGGAGGAGGCATGGGTGCAGGGGAAAAGGTAGTGAGAATGGGGGCTCGGTTTTGCATGGGGAGGAGAGGGAGACGAGGTCGAGAGGGGTGAGTGGGCTCACGCGAGCTCGTGGTTAGAGGCGTGGGGTCGTGGGACGACGAGGAAAGAGGCGTGGGGTGAGCGGCGACGACGTAGGGGCGCGGTGAAAAAGGAGCAAGAAAACGAATGGACGAGTGGGGAAGAGAGAGGTGACGGGTCGGGTTTGGGCACCAGCCGGGTCGGGCGTAGGGTTTGGGCCACGGTCGGGTGTGGGCTGGGCCGGGAATTGGGGTTTATTTGTATATATATGTATATATTTTTCTTTTGGGCTTTATTATTTCTTTGGTTTAGAAATGTTTTAATATTTGAACCCTAAGCATCTCAATTCAAACACAAATGCGGAGAAAATAGAAAACATTCAAGAAGACTTGGAGAAATATAGGGAAAATTTTATTGACGGAACCGGAAATTTACACCTCTGCACAACTGGCCTCCTCGGCACTCTTAGCTCGTCTCCGAGCTCTAGCAGAACCAAGATAGCTTGGCCTCCCGCTCGTTCCTGAGCTCTCCCGCCGAGCTCATCTTTCTCCGTCTCATCGACCGATCAACGGCACCACTCGCAGGCACAACCGCCATCCCGCGAATCTCACCATGCGCGAGATATCCGCCGGCCACGTCCCGCGTTCCACGCCATCACAATCCCCCATTAACGAGCCTGTCTCGCCATTAATGGGAGATCCTGTCCATCACGCGGGCGTGACGCCGGGAACGTAACGGCCGGCGTGATTCTCGTGCCTACCCGCCTACTACCACCACTATTTAAACCCCTCCTTCAGACGGTTCAAATAAGTCATTTTCCATTCACTAGGCCGTTACTCTACTCGGATTTCCTGTCTAATTTGATCATCGAAGGGTCCTCGGTGGTACAACCACCCCGGGACTTCCTTGCAGGTAGCTCGGCCCCAACAATCTCAAACCCATTGAGATCCACACACTTCAACAACCATCCTCCAACTCAAATCTCGGCCGTCCATCATCGCCAACAGCAGATCAATGGAAGGTAACATGTTGACGCGATCCGACCCGTGTCACCATTTGAACATCCCCAAGTTTTTTGAAATTTCCGCATTTGAAATTATGTGCATGAATACCATTACAAAGAAATTAAGAAAACTACTTGCATTTAGCACCGTTTCTTTTCATTTAAAAAAAACAATTATAACACACAAAAGCACCCGGCGTCTCAATATGTAGCAAAATTGCACGTTCGCAACTTATCAATTTTATGAGTGTCACGTGCTAATAAATCATTTTAGGGGTTTTTTTGATACACCATTTTTTTTTTGGTTTTTTCCAAACATCATCCCAGAAAAATCCATAATTCTATATATAACCTCCAAAAGTCATAAATTGCCTAAAAAACTCCGCCTAATCAGTTTTACATGGCATCTGTTGGGAATATTACTTTATGTTAATTTGAGCTGTTTGAATATTAGTAAAAGACCAAAATATCCTCAAAAAATCATGTCTTCCTCTTCTTGAATATCATTATAGAAACTAGAATTAGATAATTTGCCTCAAATTCAAAATTAGGGCTTTCCATAACACGGAAAAATAGAGCTTTTCCATTGAATACTATGATGAAGGGAAGATTTCTTATGCTGGCGGCATCTTCCCCCAGTTTTCAAACTCTAGGCTTTTCCTTTTTCTTAATTAGTTTAAATCAAGTTATTTGACTTGCATGTTGTTCAATTGATGCTCAGAATGGATTGAAATAATATTAATGAGCTCAAATGTGAATCCTATATAAGTTGTTGTAAATATCAATTTTGGTAGTTTACAAGTATTAATTCTTAGAAATATTGAGGCCTTATCTCATTTAACCAAATTAGAGATTTCTTCACATGATTAGATTATTCTCTGAAGTTTAAAATGTGAAAATTTTGGATTTTTAGGGTTTTATTTAATGATTGACCAAAATTAAAGAAACTAAGAATCTTAGAGAGAGAGAAAGAGAGGGAGAAAAAACCTTAAGGAAGATGGAGGGAACATAGAGTTTTTAAGATTGATTTTAACCTTAGCTAAACTCAACCAACGCAGGTTAAGAACAGATGGAAAATGATAACGAAGTGTGTATTTTGAAAAGCGAAGAATTTTTGGGGTGATATATAGAATTACGGATTTTTTGGGATGATTTTTAGAAATACCATATTTTAGAGGTAGTATATAAAAATTACCCATTATTTTAAGATCGATTGTAATAAAGTATTGGGTAAAGGGCACGATGGGTGCTGTATGCAACAAAACTCTACTGTCATATTGTTTTGTTTTTTTACCACTTTTTTCTTCTCATTTTGAAATAAACCTCTTCATACTGTTTTGTTTTTTACGACATTTTTCTTCTCTTTTTTAAATCAACTTATTAGTATATGCGATCCCTCGTAATGAAAAGGAGATTGATACCAACCGGAGCTAAACCCGGTTTTGTTTCTTGCTAATGTATTGCCAAATTTAATGTAACTGAAGTTTTATTTTGGCTCATATATACCTTTTATTT
This sequence comes from Agapanthus africanus, assembly GCA_030015575.1. Lineage (NCBI taxonomy): Eukaryota > Viridiplantae > Streptophyta > Magnoliopsida > Asparagales > Amaryllidaceae > Agapanthus > Agapanthus africanus. Next base: position 114,578,922 of record CM057350.1, read on the forward strand.
TGGCTAGACTCAGAAAATTAGATGATACCAAGAGATCTTTGTAAAGAATACAAAAAATAAAGTTCATCGATCTACCGGGGAGTAGGCAATGACGGGCCGTCGAGGGTGTATATGTTATAGTAATAGCTTTTGCAGTATAAATGAAAGGAGTAAAACGAAATGTCATTTCGGAAAACATGGGTATGGAAATCTTTAAAAACCGTAGATTTCCAATTTTAAAAGGATTCCTACCAAGGATCCGGCTGTAGGTTCTTCACATGGGCTTTGGGTAACCATGGAAGAAATTTATAATAAGAAATTATTTTGTGTGAAGCTACGTTTGAAATTCATGTTGTATTTCGGGTATTCTTTCTTGATTAATCTCACTTGATATTTAAAGTTAAATCTGGCTTGGCCGGTGTCTTTGGTGTCACATATTGAGATTCAAAGCAGAATCGATATCTTTTTTAAGGATCATCCTTTCACTTTTATCAGATCTCAACTATCCGTCTATTATGCCAATTATGGTGAATAACCCTTTGTCAGACGCGCCAAATTTAGTTGGCTCTGCATCGTCTTCCACGGTTTTGTTTGTACTTTTAGTCTAAGATATTTATTCTTCAAAACAAAATAATAAATAGATAAACAAATAATATAATCTGGCTAGGCCACCCATGACAAAGATAAGGCCATGGACTTGACCATAAAATATATTGGCGTTGCTTGCAAGCCAGGACACTTAAAAGACCTAATGCATGATGTCAAAGGAAAAGCCTCTTCTCAATTAACATTTCTCTTCTTCCAAATTCTAGCTCTTGGATGTCGATCATTCAACATCATATATAGTTTATCGAGGATTAGGACTACAAATTTATAATATTTTACGCCTTAAGAAGAGAAACGTTTCATTTCGGAACTTCGAATAAACGAGTATTTAATGGAAATTTAGGAAATGCATAAAGTTTTGCAAGAGCAAGCAATATATAGAAAATATATAGAAAAAATTTTGATGATGAAAATGAAACACGCTCTTTCAAAGAGATGTGTGTAAATAGAGGTATATATGTATTAGAGATAGGATGGAATTTAGTGGTTGGGATCCATGTATGAAATCATGTTTTGTTCTATCTAAATATATTCCATTTTTCAAAAATCAAATGGATGAAGAATCAACAAGGAGAGAAAGACATGGAAATTAGGGAAAACACACAGAATAAGAAAAGTTCTATCACACTCATAATAGGGAAACAAAATATGGTGGTATTCAACTGATCATTTTCTTGCCATTCTTTGTGTCAAGAAATAGATATTATATGTAATTTATATAATTGTATTGACTTTTATATAAAAGTACATGTATTAGGCTTTTATTTATAAAGCCAATTAGAAATTTATAAATATAGAACACAACATATTGCAGTGTTAAACCTTGATAACAATTTTCTGTGTCCATTTAATTTTCTGTACTTCTGTGACTGTTTCTGTGATTATGATAGTTTAGTATTTTTATATTTCGCTGCATAATTTCTATATTCGCAAAATTACTCTGGATTTGCCAGAAAGCCTTATTCATCCCTCTCTAAGACTGTTTTTTAATTGGTATCAGCGCAGATTACTCTGTTTGTAAAATTAACCTATTGAGTTTCTGATCCTATGGCAAACCAAATGGAAGGACAAGCCATTAATCGTCCTCCTCTTTTCAGTGGTACAAACTATCAGTTCTGGAAAACTAAGGTTAAAGTTTTCCATTAATATATAGATCAAGAAATTCTAGAGATCATCGAAAAACCTTTCGATCCTCTTACAACAAATCCAATATTTGATGTTTACAAGATATTATTGACATTAAATGTCAAGGAAATGAATGCACTTCATTGTTATTTAAATTTGGAAGAATTCAATAAAATCTCTAAGTGTCAAACTGTCAACGAAATTTGGACTACTCTCCAGACTGCTCATGAAGGAACTAGTCAAGTTAAAAAGAGTAAAATCAACCGTTTCATGCATGAGTATGAGATGTTCCAAACAAGAGATTATGCATCCATCGACTCTATGTATTCTAGGTTCAACAATGTCTTTATCAAACTTTTCAATTTAGGAAAGAAATTCGATGACAAAGAAAAGTGTTATAAGTTGCTGAAATCTCTTATAATATCATGGCTACCTAAAATCACTGTCATTGAAGAGGCTAATGACATGACAGCGTTAAAAGTTGACATCCTTATAGAAAAGTTAAAAACTTGCGAGATGCAAATAAAGGATCTTAAGAAAAAACAGGAGAAGAACACTCAAAAGAAGAATATCGCGTTAAAGGCAATGAATGTCAAGTCAAAACTTAAAAAAAAACATCTAGTGATGATGAAAGCGACGATGAAGAAATGACCGATATCGCAAGACACTTCAGGAAGTATCTGAAATCAAGATATTTATATTCGAAGAAAGGTACGTATAATTTACATAAATTTTTTAAATTTTTTTCGTTGTCTTGAATGCAATAAGGAAGGCTATGTTAAGTCAGAATGTTCTATGCTTAATAAGGATACGTGAAAATCTAAGAAGGAATCAGAAAAACGTTTGTTTCAAGCTATTTGGGACGATACGGATTGCTGTGACGTATAGGAGTTATAAGTTATAGGTTATTTTTTTCAATAAAAACAAGAAATAACTTGAAGCTCACTGGTAAAGCATCTACATTGCTGTGACGTAACCTGTGTGTTTGAATCCCATCAGCCCTAAATTTTTAAAGATTTTTCTTTTTAATTTTTCGGAAGGCCAAGAGTTGCACATGCAATACACGGAGAAACGAAAAGTTTCGGAAAAATCAAACAGGCGCAAAGAAGAGTAAACACCAATCTAGACACATAGCACGAATCTCGATGCAAGCCATCGAAATCCGACCGCCGATTTCTCCCTTATGGCCGCCGACGGTCTAGATGCCTCTAAATCGCTCCATGTTTTGGACACAAGTCCCTTCAGCTCCCCTCTACTCTCCTGCACTGTTTGATTTTCCTGCAATTAAACGGTGACTATTCAATTCACCATTTAACATCAAATTTAATTCTTTAATCTAATTTTTAATTCCCAAACCCTAAATTTTTTACTGTAAATAGCTACCTATCCCCTAGCTCTACCCCATTCTGAAATTTCTATCAACAATTCTCTCAAACTCTCTAAATACCAAGTGGAGTTAAGAACCCAAGTGGAGTAGCAAGCCAAGCACGACGACCGAAGCCTTTCCGACGACACCACGACACCCGAAGGCTTCTGGCTTCTCCTCATTCTTGTTAACGATCTAAGCTAGTAAGTTTCCCTTCTCTTTCTATTTCTTTCATCTCAAATCGCTTTCTAAAAACACATCGACAAAATATAGTTAGCTCCGATATAATGTTATTTTTTAACACATGTAATCCACTTTATAAGAAAAATAAGTCAAACTAACATCCTAACACCACTCTTAACCTTATGTATATCATTTAGCTTTTAGTTTAAGAAAAAATTTCATGTGAAACAATCATATAACAAACTTTTCATTAAAATATCATGAAGTTTAATATAACCGTAATTTCAATAACTAGAGTATAAACCTTTAGATCATTCACGGGGTAACGAGCTACCCCACACGCATACTACGGTTTCATAGCACGGTATTCTAAGTATATGATTAATTTAAAGAATAAGCTTTTCATTAAAATACCACAGTTTTTACAAAAGGGGTTTTCTTTTAATCGATATTTTAAAATTCTTGGCAATTACGTCTCTACAACTCTCGTTAGGGGAACCGTTAATAGATGGTGCGGATTATCGCACATCCTTGGGATAGTAGAGCGAGATGCAAAACTCCTCACGGAGTATTCGGTCTCGAAAGGAAATAAAAATACGGTTTTTAAGAAATACGACTTTTCTAAACAAAACAAACTTTGAAAAAAAATTTATATAAAGTTATGAATCCGTATTTTCAATAAAAACAAATTATGAAACTATATTTTTAAAATGAAAAATTAGAATTTTTAATAAAATACCACAAGTTTCCAAAAGAGCTAGTTTTTATAAAATTACCATTCAAAAAGCTAGGTTTTATCACTAAAATACCACAACAATTAAAATACATATCATGAAAACCCTAAATATTATAAATCACCCTCGAGATTTATTTTTAAACTATATTAAAGTATTTTTCATAAAACTCTCTCGAAATATGCAAACAGTTAAATCAATTCATATGAAAAAGACCTGAACTCGAATCCAAAACCCGAATCTAAACTTGAACTTGAACTCGAATCCAAACTCAAATCTAAACTTGAACACGAACTCGAACCCAATCTACTCGACTACTTGACTCGACCCAAAATTGCAATGGACATGACTCGCACCTTTCATTCTACATCTTTTGCAAACTATGGTTTCGATCAAGTATGTTATAACCAATCAGTCAATTTAATTAAGTATACTATACAGTTATAAACTATTTATACTCAGGATGCTTGGGGATGGTTTCCTTGTGTGAATCCAACGGAGCTTCAGGAGTCCCGTATTAACCTCTTTTCTAGTTTACTCGAATATTAGTCGGGTTGATTCATCCACAGCCTAAAATCCCGATGCTAATACATGAAAAGGGCCCGTATTTTTCTTGCTCCCAGGGTCACAATCTTAAGCTCGTGAATACTTCTATGGCTGTGTTGACATTCACACTTGGAACTTAACGTTAACAGAGTGACCATATAGAGACCTATAGTACATATTTATCCATGATCGTATATTTTTACTCGTCATATATATATTCTATACTTGTCATTCTTTTACTCTTATTTTATCCTTGGGACTTACCGAGCGCTAGTTCGCTGATGGGCATTCCACCCCATCCTTATTTTCTTGGAATGCTCGTCAGATACGGTCGAGATGGAGAAAGTGGAGGCTACAGAGGGAGACTACAATCGGATTGCTCCTCGAGATTAGCTTAGCTTCACTTTGTATTTAGCTTATGCATCCACATGTTTAGACATTTTCCATTATTGTATTTACTTCCAGCAAAAACTCATGTACTTGTAAATATTTGAAAGTTGAATGTAATAAAGATATTTGTTGAAAATTTTACAGTCCCCATTTATTCTTGCATTGTATATTATTGTTTCAATACGCTTAGTATATTTATTTAGAGAATGACCTTTTCTGAATAAATATGCCGCGGGCTTGCCGCGTCATCGTTTCGTCTACTGGGAAGCGGAGCGTGACGGGTTTTATTGGTGGCCCATGCAGGTCTGTTCTGCATGAAGTCGTAAACAATATACCACAAGAATTAATGAGTTCAACAAACATTAGATTTTTTGCATTTCAAATTACTTGAATCTATCATAACTTATCTTTTATATCAAGGTGATGGACTCTCCGAACAATATCAGCACAAACATCAACCGACAATACTCCACCGCCTATACTACCACCACCACCTACCATTGCAGCTTCTATCAATGAGCAAATGGTATTTCTTAAGACTATCAAGAGCCTATTGGAGGGTCAGCAGCAGCAGACTACTATTCTTATGAACCGTCCTGAGGCCGAAACTCACTAGAGTAAAACAGTTCCGGGCTTTACACTCAAAGAACTTCTCGGGTAAAGAGAGTCCGCTCGAGCAGAATAATGGCTCAAGCGATCGAGAATGATCTGGCAACGGCACAAGTGCCAGATATAACCTGGGTGAGAGTTGCTAAGTTGAAACCGACCGCTAACGCCAGAGTTTGGTGAAAAACTAAGGAGAGCCGTCTCGCGCAACCGATAGAATGGAAAACATTCCGAGACCTTTTCGATGCCAAATACTTCTCAGAGACTGCCCGCTTTGATATAGAGCAGCAATCCATCCATTTACAATAAGACTCGATATGGGTCAAGTCAGTGGATAAATATGATGCCGAGTTTACCATGCTCGGCAGGTAAGATATAGTCTCAAATTCAATTTTTCGATCTCACTTATAACACTGCTAACACAAAGTCGTAGTAAGTTTGCCGCACACCTTATTCCTACTGCTGAGATCCAGACACGACGATTCCAGCAGGGGTTGGACCCCGAAATCCAAGTTGCACTCGCTACAACGATTTCCCAACCATGAGCTTGCTCTGAAGGCTGCCCGACGTTATGAGGCAGTTGTGAAGAAGAAGGGCAGACCACATATTGTCGGTGTTAAACGCCATGTGTACCCGATCACACGAGGGGCCTCTTCCAGGCCAGCTTTCAATGGACCGTCTCGGAGGCCAGTAGGTTCGTTTGCCAACAACAGGCCAGACTTTTGCATCTATTACAAGAGAACATGGCATCTTATGAAGAACTGTCGCAGGTGAACAACTTGTGCCTGATTTGTGGGTCTTTTACTCACGCCATTGGAGCATACCCTAGAACTGAGGACCCAACAACCCTCCAGCTAGACCTGTGATCTAAGCTCCTCCTACCCGGTTAACTCTACCAGCTCCAACTTCCCGCACCCAGACCGTCCAACCCCAACGCCAAGTGTTTAACCATGCACAGAGGAAAGTGCCGCGACGCCAAGCATTCACTATGTTGGTCGAAGAGACCGAAGCTACGGGTCAGGTTATCACTGGTAAATCTTTACCCTATTCCTTTTCAAGTCCTTTCAATTCATAGACATCTTATATTTGTTATACGTAAACATATCCATGCGATTTAGGTACAATCTTAGTAGCCTCCCTACCTGCACTCGCACTCTTTGACACTGGGGCATCACATTGCTTTATGTCGCAACGGTTCGTAAGAACTCATCCGATCCCAGTTAAGCCACTCGTATCCAGCTAGAACGTTAGTTCAGAGAACGACGTTCTAAAAGCAACCTTAGGATACGATCTGTGTCCCGTGGTTGTTTGCAGTCGAGAATTCTATGCAGACTTCAAGATGCTGGACATACTGAACTTCAACGGAGTCTTGGAAATGGACTGGTTGGGAACTTTCTTCACTACCATCGACTGTCGCCAAAGAAGGGTAGTGTTCGAAATACCAGATTACTCAGTGTTCTACTTCAAAAGCAGAGACCGAACCTTTGAGCCTAGCATCTACAGAGCAAAGGCAAAGAAGGCAGAGGTTGCAGCGTTGCAAGCGGAAGGATCGAAACCAGAGATAGTTCGAGAGTTTGAGGATATATTCCGGAAGATATATCAGGTTTGTCTCTCGATCGAGCTCTTAAATTCATCATTGATTTGCAACCCGGCGCACAACCAATATAAAATCTCCATACCGATTAAGTCCAGAGGGATTGAAGGAGATCCATATTCAGTTGGACGAACTCCTGAAGAAAGGTTGGATCCGACCCAGTACTTCAAGTTGGGGATCTCCGATGCTACTGGTGAAGAAGAAGGAAGGTACCTACAGAATGTGCGTGGATTATCGAACTTTGAACGAGGTGACAATTAAAAACAAGTATCTGCTACCTCGCATCGATGACCTTTTTGATCAGTTAAGTGGATCTTGTTTTTCAAAATTAGATCTTCGTTCAGGGATATCATCAGGTGAAAGTCAAGGAGTCCGACATTCCGAAGACGACATTTAGGACTCGTTATAGTCATTATGAATATCTCGTAATGCCATTTAGAGTGACCAACGCACCTGCCATATTTATGAACTTGATGAACTAAGTTTTCTGAGAGTACTCAGACAAGTTTGTGGTTATCTTCATCGACGACATCCTGGTGTATTCAAAAAATCGGAAAGAGCACGCCAAGCACTTATGGATTGTCCTGAAGACATTACGACAACATCAGCTCTACGCCAAGTACAACAAGTGTGAATTTTGGCTAGATCAAGTCGGATTTCTCGGACATATCGTTTCAGGCGAAGGAATCTCTGTGGATCCAGCAAAGGTGTCAGCTATCAGCGAGTGGCCGACATCAAAGACGGTGAAAGATATAAAAAGTTTCTTGGGCTTAGCAGGATACTACCAGACGATTCATTGAAGGATTCTTAAAGATCGCAGCACCCCTAACCAAGCTCACACGTAAAAACGAAGCATTTGTGTGGTCAGAAGCATGTGAGAAAGTTTTTGTAGAACTCAAGTCGAGCTTAACCTCTGCTCCTATTCTCATAATACCGGATCAATCTGGTAAATTTGATGTGCATTGTGATGCGTCCGGTAAAAAATTAGAATGTGTTCTACACCAACATGGAAAAGTTGTGGCTTTTGCATCAAGGCAATTAAAAGTTCATGAACGCAACTATCCAACATATGATCTGGAACTGGCAGCAGTGGTCTTCGCACTCAAGATTTGGCACCACTATCTTTCGGGAGAATGAGTGGATATATATATTGACCACAAGAGTCTGAAGTATGTATTTACTCATAAAGAACTCAACATACGGTAAAGAAAATGGCTAGAACTCATGGCGGACTTCGATATCAACATACAGTATCATCTTGAAAGGTGAACATAGTTCTTGATGCACTTAGTCGCTAGCCATTAGCAATGAACCTCACCGCTCAGTGGAGACTACAACAAGAACTGCATGGATTAAAGATTGAAGTAGTTATACCAGGTAACATTTCATATTTGATGAATTTACACGTCAGTCCACTCTTGTAAATCAGATCAAGGTAGCTCAAGCAAATGATACCAAGCTACAAAAGATTCAAGAACAAGTAGAAAGTGGACTACGAACTGACTTCATCATCCATGAAAATGGATCCTTGTCGATAATAAAGCCGTTTATGTGTACCAGTCGACCCTGTTCGAGAAGAGTTGATGAAAGAAGCTCACAGCTCTCCGTATTCGGTACACTCCGGCGGTACGAAGATGTACAAGATCTACGGCAACACTACTAGTGGTATGGAATGAAGCGAGAAGCAGCAAGGAGCGTAGCAAAATGTCTAGTATGCGAGCAAGTGAAGGCTGAACATCACAGAACTGATGGTACTTCAGCCGTTACCAATTCCAGAATGAAATGGCATCACATTACCAAGAACTTCATGACTGCTCTCTCTCGCAGCACGAATGGTAACGACGCAATTTAGGTTATCGTGGATCGACTCACCAAGTCGACTCACTTTATTCCATTCCGAGTTGGCTAGTCAACCGAGGCGTTGGCAAGAAAGTACATGGAGGTGAGTAAAAAAATATCTAAAAGCAAGATTTATACCTTCAAGATGTACCATATTTGTCTTGACACCCATAAACTCATACAGGAGATCGTGAGATTACATGTGTACCTGTCTGCATCGTCTCTCGATCGTGATACAAGATTCCGATAACAGTTTTTGCAGAGTCTGTAAGCTAACTTGTGGAAGAGTCTGAATTTCAGCACGACGTATCATCCACAAATAGACGGACAGTCCGAGCGAATAATTCAGATTCTGGAAGACATGCTAAGAGCATGTATGCTAGATTTCGAAGGTTCGTGGGAAGATCACCTACACCTTATGGAGTTTTCATACAACAACAGCCATCGGGCCAGTATTGGGATGACACCTTTCACAGCACTCTACGGACGGAAGTGTCGTTCCCCGCTGAGTTCGGACGACATTGGAAATCGTAAACTCCATAGGCCAGAGATGATCGTGGCAACTGTGGACGTGGTTCGCACGATCAGGGAAAGGATGCACATAGCCCAAGACCGACAGAAATATTAGACAGATGCAAAGCGGCGACACTTGAGTTTCAACCCAAAGAGCATGTATTCCTGAAGATCTCTCCAAATAGAGGAGTGATACGTTTTGGCAAGAGGGGTAAATTAATTCCAAGGTACATAAAACCATTCGACATACTCGAACGAGTTGGAGAAGTGACATACCGTTTAGCACTACCACCCTCATTGGAAAGAGTGTACAACATGTTCCACATATCCCGGCTACGACGATATGTGAGTGACCCCAGCCATATACTTGATCACTCAGATTTCACGGTATAGACTGATCTAACTTGCGAGCAGCAATCAGTTGAGATCCTGGACAGAAAGGTGAAAACATTGCGGAACAAGGAGGTGAACTTGGTCCGAGTGATGTAGAGAAAGAATTCGCCGGGAGAATCAACTTAGGAAAGAGAAGAAGATATGCGTACACAATACCCTTACCTTTTTGAAAATTAGTCTATATGTAAATTTCGAGGACAAAACTTTTATAAAGAGAGTAGAATGTAACGACTCTGAAATCCCTGTACAGAATTATTTGTTTAAATGTATAGAAAAGGATATTTCAGCCTGTGTAGGAGTTATAAGTTATTTTTGTTCAATAAAAGCAAGAAACAATTTGTAGCTCACTGGTAAAGCCTATACACTGCTGTGACGTAGCATGTGTGTTCGAATCCCATCAGTCCTAAATTTTTAAAGATTTTTCTTTTTAATTTTTCGGAAGTTCAAGAGTTGCACTTGCAATACACGGAGAAACGAAAAGTTTTAGAAAAATCAAACAGGCGCAAATAGGAGTAAATATCAATCTAGACACGTGGGACGAATCTCGAGGCAAGCCATCGAAATCCGACCGCCTATTTCTCCCTTATGGCCACCGCCGATGGTCCAGATGCCTCCAAATCGCTTTGTGCTTTGGACACAAGTCCCTTCAGCCCCCCTCTACTCCCCTGCACTGTTTGATTTTCCTGTAATTAAATAGTGACTACTTAATTCATTATTTAATATCAAATTTAATTCTTTTAATCCAATTTTTAATTCCCAACCCCTAAATTTTTCATTATAAATAGCTACCTATCCCCTAGCTCTCTCCCATTCTGAAATTTCTATAAAAAATTCTCTCAAATTCTCTAAGTACCAAGTGGAGTTAAGCACCCAAGTGGAGTATGAAGCCAAGCTCGACGACCGAAGGCTTTCCGACGACACCACGACACCCGAAGGTTTCCCCTCATTCTTGTTAATGATCTAAGCTAGTAAGTTTCCCTTCTCTCTCTATTTCTTTCATCTCAAATCGCTTTCTAAAACTACATCGACGAAGTAGAGTTAACTCCGATATATTGTTATTTTTAACACATGTACTCCACTTTATAAGAAAAATAGGTCAAACTAATATCCTCACACCACTCTTAACCTTATGTATATCATTTAGCTTTTAGTTTAACAAAAAATTTCATGTGAAACAATCATATAACAAATTTTTCATTAAAATACCATGAAGTTTAATATAACCGTAATTTCAATAACTAGAGTATAAATCTTTAGATCATTCACGGGGTAACGAGTTACCCCGCACGCACACTACGGTTTCATAGCACGATATTCTAAGTATATGATTAATTTAAAGAATAAGTTTTCCATTAAAATACCACTGATTTTACAAAAAAGGGTTTTCTTTTAATCGATATTTTTAAATTCTTGGCAATTACGCCTAATACTCTCGTTAGGGGACCCGTTAATAGATGGTGCAGATTATCGCACATCCTTGGGATAGTATAGCGATGTAGAACTCCTCACAGAGTATTCGGTCTCGAAAAGAAATAAAAGTACGGTTTTTAAGAAATACAACTTTTTTAAACAAAACAAACTTTGAAAAAAAATTATATAAAGGTATGAATCCGTATTTTCAATAAAAACAAATTTTGAAACTATATTTTTAAAATGAATAATTAGAATTTTTAATAAAATACTAATAAATTTCCAAAAGAGCTAGTTTTCATAAAAATATCATAAACTTTCAAAAAGTTAGGTTTTATCACTAAAATACCACAACAATTAAAATATATGTTCATGAAAACCCCAAATATTATAAATCACTTTCGAGATTTATTTTTAAACTATATTGAAGTATTTTTCAAAAAACCCTCTCGAGATATATAAACAATATTCTAAGAACTCTAAAATTAATATAGGTTTAAACGCCATCATTTCTCTTGAGCCCCAGAGAGCCGGAGAAAGTGAGTGCTTGCCTATTCAGGTTAGATAACTTAACGGAGTTATCAATGGTAAGTGTCTTGGAAAAACACACAAATCCTGCCGTCCATGTGCAGCAGTTGCCGATCTCTCTCGAACATAAGATTTTTAACATTTAAATCAATTCATATGAAAAAGACCGGAACTCAAATCTAAACTTGAACTTGAACTCGAACCCAAACTCGAATCTAAACTTGAACATGAACTCGAACCCAATCTACTCAACCAACTTGACTCGACCCAAAATTGCAATGGACATGACTCGCACCTTACTCGACTCACTCGATTTCATTCTACACCTTTTGCAATCTATGGTTTCGATCAAGGCATATTATAAACAATCAATCAATTTAATTAAGTATACTATACAGCTATAAACTATTTATCAGGATGCTTGGAGATAGTTTCTTATGTGAATCCAACGGAGTTTCAGGAGTCCCGTATTAACCTCTTTTTTATTTTACTTGAATATCAGTCGGGTTGACTCATCCACAGTCTAGAGTCTCGATGCTAACACATGAAATGGACCCGTATTTCCTTGCTCCTTGGGCCCCATTCTTGAGCTCGTGAATACTTCTACGGCTGCGTTGACATTCATATTTGGAACTTAGCGTTAACATAGTAACCATATAGAGACCCATGGTACATATTTATCCATATACTTTTACTCGTCATATATATATATATATTCTATACTTGTCATTCTTTTACTATTACTTTATCCTTGGGACTTACCGAGCGCTAGTTCGCTGATGGGCATTCCACCCACCCTTATTTTCTTGGAATATTCGTCAGATACGGTCAAGACGGAGGAAGTGGAGGCTACAGAGGGAGACTACAATCGAATTGCTCCTCAGGATTGGCTTAGCTTCACTTTGTATTCAGTTTATGTATGCTACATGTTTAGGTATTTTTCTTTATTGTATTTACTTTCCAGCAGAAACTCATGTACTTGTAAATATTTGAAGTTGAATGTAAATAAAGATATTTGTTGAAAATTTTACAGTCCCCATTTATTCTTGCATTGTGTATTATTGTTTCAATACGCTTAGTATATTTATTTAGGGAATGACCTTCTCTGAATAAATATGTTGCGGGCTTACCACGTCATCGTTTCTGTTACTGGGAAGCGGGACGTGACATATATATAGAGGACCTTCTTGCTTAACATGATAGTATGTTATCTGATTACTTTTTATCTTAACATGTACGTTTGTTTTAGTTTACTATTTCATTGATACATGTTGATAAAGCGGATGTTTACTTGACTAACAGGACTATGATGTAGATCATACTAGTGGGGCATGTGTAGTCCACATGTACATCCTTAATTGTTCCTAGTCGAGAGAGTATCGAGACAGAGCATCGATATTCTAGAGTAGACTAGTGTGTATATTTCTTGCCCCTGTATGGAGCGATGGTTGATCTCACAACCATTGGTGTTTGACATAAAAAATTGTATACATGTGCTCATTGGAGAATGAGTACACCGAATGGACTCGCCGAGAACTCCAAGATAGTACCATACCTATCGCCAGATAGCAGTTCTCTGGTGACATTTGTACAGGTTAGTCTGTAAACCCGAGATCGTAATAGTGTCTTGTGTGGTTCCCACTGTGCTTTGATTTCCTCCCTACCACGGCTCTACTGAGTCGTGCAAACAGGTGGTTTTTGGATACAGTCCCGAGTCACATGGAGGCAGTGAGCGATAGGATGGATTTCGTCTCTCCCGGTATTAGGAGTTGATGTTGTGCTATACTCGATTGGCAATAACAGCAAGTCCCTGGCCAAGACTGATGAGATTTACTAATAAGTGTTATCAGTAGTTTCTCGATTTGTTATAGGCCACACATCACCATGACTTATCGAGTTATTGGGGTTTGACGATTCCACCCTCCAGACTCGATATGCGAAATATCAGACTAAGAGACCGGACTGTACGGTAAGTGTTGCTTATAGGCTCTACGGGAGTTTGGACGAGTTTACTTGTTGATCTTCTATTCTTTAAATATCAAGGTAGCTGTTACGTCCAGCTAGTACCGCCGACGGTTTGTAGGTGTTTGATGCGATCATTATCTACTGCCAGTGTATTAACGAGTCTTTAGAGTTCCACATAGAGATTTCTTAGCTCAAGCGAAACAAAATAGGACACGTATGAAGATATGTGCGGGAGCTTGATTAAATACGAGTATATGATACCGTATTCTAATCTAGCGTTTTTTGATATTAGCCGGGTTATATATGATATAACCGGATTATTGAATCAAGTGTTGATTTAATAATTTGATATATATATATATATATAAAAACTAATATCATGCTCACTTAAGATTTTCTTCTCTTTATATATATTTATATATTTGATATAAATATGTATTCTTTTTGTATCATGATAGATGATACACATAAGATGGATGTATGAGAATTACATGGAAATGTGAATAAGAACATTTGGATTTATCATTTATCTTTTTAAATGTAAAGAGAATGACTCATTTTTTTTTTTCAAGTGAGTCATTCTTGTTTTACTCTAAAGAGCAAAGCATGGTAGAATTTATATGAATTTTGATTACAATTCCAAGCTTATCTCATTCTCACACAACCATATTCTTTTTCTTCCTTTTTCTTCATTTGCTACACTATTCATGTAAGAAGAAAAATAAGAGAAGAATTTTTAGTGAGAAAAATCCTTATTTCATCAACTTAGACTATTCTAATAAATTAGTATAGCTTGTTCTCTTCACTAATTCTTAGATTAGTAAAGTGTGAGCTTGAGTGTGAGAAACTTCGAGGTGGATCATCTTCGACGACAAAGACCTCGAGTAAACTCGTTCCATCCTTCAAGTGGAGCCAAAGAAGAGTCCTAGGACTACTACTCGGAGCTTTTGAAGTGAAGGACTATACTACAAAGGTTGTGCCCTCTCTTCACTTAACTTAGTTTCTTGCTTTGCTATAACTAAGAAACCCTAATTCTCCAGTTCAATTCTTGTTTGTAGATTTAGCCCTCTAGAATTTTTAAAATTGCATACTTGATGTTCATAAAACCCTAGTAGAGATGCTAGAAGCTACTTTCAATAATAAATACGTCCACTTTACGTGTGACTATTGTTGCACTATAGGGCACATTTCACAATATTGTAATATTAAAAATAAATCGACTTACAAATATTACTTTACTCCTAAGAGCGACCTAAATGAATCAAAAATAGTATGGTTCCTAAGGTTAATAATAATCAATCCAAACAAACTTTAATTCAAGAAAGTATTCACGACCAATTTAATGAAATTAAATCCATTAATCCTAATAATTCAATAGACAATAATGATTCTAACATGTTAAAAGCTTTAGATAATTTATTAATATACAAAGATATTGAAATCAATAAATTGGAACAACAAGAGGAAGTAATTGATATTTCTTTTCCAAAAAAATAGCAATTCAACAAAAATCACCCTAAGAATTTAATAATAGGACAAATTAATAATGGAGTAATTATTGGGTCAAAAAAATTAAAACTAATAAATTAGAAGAACAGGAAAAAATAATTCAACAAAAATCATCCTAACGACTTAATAATAGAAAATATAGATAAAGAAATTGCATGTTTTAATTATTGTATTTGTATTAATACTTTAGCAGGATTATTTAATTATATATCTATTATTCACTTGTTACCTCATTTTTTTAAATTCCTCCTCCATACTTTTAACATTTTGATATTTCCAAAAATGGGGAGAAATAATGTTCATATATTCATGGGGAGCATTATATATTTTTTAAAAATTATATATATTTTGAAATAATGTTCATATTATTCAGGGGGAGCATTTGAATATACATCTTTAAAAATTATATATATTTTGAAATTATATATATCTTAAATATTATTAATTAGGTTTTGTAAAATATCAAAAAGGGGAAGATTGTTGGCCTATGAATTTCTTTATATTTTGATTATTTTATAAAACTATATTTCAAATATATTATATGTTATTATCAATGTCAGACGAGTTAAAACGCTATACAACTGGAGTTATTCAAATATAAAGACAATCAACTTATTTATTGACAACCCAAAAGTAACATTGACAAAGATGGACAAGATTCAGAAGATCTCAATGCACATTCAAAAGATATAACGAAGAAGTCACACATCGAAAATATTTAGGACTTTTCTATTTTATTTGAGTGTAGAGTCGAGTCGATCTCAAACGGTTAGAATCAGGTTTTTTATTCTATTTCAATTCATATCACAAAACCAAAATTTCATTAACAAATTTTATCTTCCAAAACAAAGGTTGTGTCTGAAATATCAGACAAATAGACGTCAATGATAGACGTCCCTAGAACGTTTATAACGGTTTTCAATTTTTCAAATTTTAAATTTTGGCGAGATTTTTGAAGTTCCAACGGCTAAAAATGGACACTAACTGTCCTATCTTTTTGGGGCAGCTGTAATAACTGTCCCAACAGCCGATCTTTATATTTCTATGAATATGACTCATTTTTCTAAAGTTTCTCACCATTTTTTCTTTAATGTTTTTATCATCAAGTTTTAGGTGAAAACTTTTCCTCTCTTTGCTCTCAAATTTTTACTAATCATTTTTCAGAGAGGAGAGATCTTTCTAGTGTCTTTAGACTTTTCTATTCTTTTAGAAAAGAAAGATCTCTATAAGTTTCGAAAAACAGATTGCTTTTAAAACTTGTTTAATCTTGAAAAAGTTCTTCGATTTGTTTTTAAAACTTTTGTTAATCTCCAAAATACAATCTCTAATCTCCTTGAATCAAAACCTTAATTTATCTTTTGAGATCGTTAGGATTGTTAGAGTTGGTTTGGAAAGATTGTAAAATCTTTTTTTGTACGACTTAGTAAAGAAAGGTTAAAATCTTCACGTTGTAAAGATTTGGACTTGAGTCTCGGAAAAAATCTAGGTATCAACCGTCTGCAAGTGTAAAGGTTTGGATCTGAGCCTGGATAAAAGATCTGGGTTTTTCCACCCGCAAGGAGTCACTGGATAGTATGCTGAATCTTGAGCAGAAGTTCTCAGACGTGGATTAGCTACTGGGTTGGTGAAGCTCGATGACAATTCTCTGTGTCCATTTAATTTTTCGCACTTTTATGACTGTTTTTGTGATTGTGATAGTTTAGTATTTTTATATTCCGCTGCATAATTTCTATATTCGCAAAATTACTCTGAATTTGCCGTATAGGCTTACTCATATTGTTTTCCATATTGACTTTTTTATAAAAGCACATGTATTAGGCTTTTATTTATAACGCCAATTAGAAATTTATTAATATAGAACACAACATATTTTTGTGGTATAGTACCTTTTTTTTAATTAACATCATACTAGAGCCCGGATCAACAGTATGAGCAGTTTACTCGCATGAGTGTAATGAGCGGATCAAAAAGATTAGCGATTAGATCTAGAAAAGAATTTAAAAATAAAATAAAAGAAGAGGATCGTTGTTCATGGAGCAGGGACTATGTTGTACTAATCGCAAAATGGAAATAAAAAGAGTGTTGGAATAGTCTCACGTCAGCGGAAAATAAGACTGATAGTGTACATATAAATGGGGACGCCATAAGTCTTTTGAATGGAATCCCCAATAGATCGAAAGCTGTTCTCATAAGAAACCCAGCACCCCGAATGCTTAAAATTCTTGCCGGTTGTATTCCATTTATAAGTTTCAAAATAATTAAGAACCAGGGTCTGCTGAGCAATTAATATCTATCTCAAGCCGTAGATAGGCCAATTTCCTTATCTCACTTCTTTCATTGATTGTTCAATGTTGTAGATCATTTAAAAAAAATAAAAATAATTTCCAGAAAATGATGCGTAAAGTGTGGGCAGCCATAACCCCAGAGATGTTACTAGTAGAAGCCTAGATCACAGAGGATGAAAAACAAGCCCCCCATGCACATCCCCATTCCCAGCTAGCTACAGCAACAACAACCACAACAGTAGCTGAGTTATCATTTTGCACCGCACTGCGCTGTGCGCCCACGCAGCAACATGGAGTGGAGTGGTGCACGTTGTTGTCCAACCCTCCACACACACCGAGAAATTATTCGGTATATCAGATAATATCATATGTCGGATGCAATAGAATGATGACCGAGAACACGGAGCTCAGGCATCTTCTTATGTGTGTGATGCGTCCACATAAGTCCGGTTAACGAATTTTTGGATCAGACCGCGCTCCATTTTCCTTTGGTTGCTGGGGCTCGACTCGTGTGCGCACGAGCCCATCTTCATTTCTAATCATGCCCTTGTCATAAAGCAGTGGATACTCACCTACACACATACGACTTCATTTTCAATGTGCAACTTAAAAGACAACCTTAAGTGCCATACATCAAAAAAAAGCTCAAAGCTTTGATTCACAACTAATCATGAAAACCAACAATAGATACAACGCATCCATGCACAAGAGAGAAAAAGATGGAAATTTTCGGATATTATTTCAATCAGCTTTATGGAATCGATAGTTCCATCTCTTTCCCTTATGACCAGGCACACACGATCCGGTGTGCATCGAAGAATTTTTGGCAAACACTCCTCTCCTCGTCTCTCTCACGCACACCACGTTATGAATTAATTTATACTTAACTAATACTAAAATAAACAATCGTTATCCCTTACATCTACCTCCCTATAATCCTATAATATAACGCACAGATCAGGCTTATTCATAATCTAATTGTGCTTAATTAGTAATGAAAACAAAGGGCAATGAAGAGATCCGAGGAAAATGGGAATCTCTATTCTCTTGGGCTAAGGGAAATGAAAGAAAATGCAAGTCACGCAACTGCACATCTTTTAAACTAATAGGTACTAAATAATAATACAGACAAGCCATTAGGAGTGGGTCAGATCCATTCACACCCATGCATTGCATTACCCATTTATTTCATTTCATATCATAGATCCACACACAACCACTCTGTTTTGTTTTCTATCTGATAATTATTCATATATCACATTATAGACGGCAAATGACCGATGTTTACTATTGAAACTTAACCTGAATCTTGTGGTCATGCAGATGTTCAGATGATAGACGCATCTATCCACCTACCGACTTGATTCTATCCACTTCAGATAGAAACCGATCATAACCAATTATGGATGCACCATTATGTCTGTACTGTATCTGTTTTCGGTATAAAAAATAGTAACTTTTGACTTAATCAAGGTATATTTTTTCTAATATTCATTGCATGTCCGTATTCGTACCCGATTTTTATCAAATACGGATATCAATTTTCATTACTAATAACTATCCATATCTGATAACTATCCGATTTGGCAAAAATAACCAAAAAAGAACCCATCCATATCCTTATTCAAATCTGTCTATGACTACAGAATATGGAAATAGTAAAACCTATATCTATCCAACCCCTCGCATCCCTGACAATAATGGAGATCTTGTAAGTTAAGAAACACAAAGGAAATGCGAGTCACACAATACTAATTATAATAAGAGCTAGAATTGACAAATCTATGTGTCAGATTCACCTATCTATTTTTCCGATTCAAGTTTTTCCTCAGCCGATCTAGACCCCTAAACCTGACGTGGTCCTAATTTGGTTCATCTGCGGAAAACAATTATCACATCTAAGAAAGAAACATCAAGGGGATGAACCGACCCACCTAATACTAATAATATCACCCATCAAAGTTAGAAAAGAAAGAAAAAGGGAAAAAAAAAACAAAGAAAAGAAAGAAAGCCAAAGAAGCGTTGGGCGCGTGAGTAGAGGTGCAGAGTAGGAGGAAAAGAAAGGAAATGAAACAACGTGATGCTGTGGGTGCTGCTGCTGCTGCTGGCTGCAATAATACTAATCACTTTAAAAAAAAGATAAAAAAAGAAGAAGAAGAAAAGATTGTTGCAAATTTCTAAGCAGAGAGTCTTTTCTCGTGTGGTGGCTCCCCTATAACTTTGACCGCTCGTCCGTTTCTTTTGCCGCGCGCGCACGGAGACAAACCCCCCTCTTCCTCTATCTATTTCTAGCCTATTAATTACATTTATTTAGAGTCATGGCCTGCGTGTGAACGTGGATCGCTTAATGCTTCTCTTTTTCCCCTCATATTTATACATTTGGTCGCACAATCGACTGATGAAGGAGAGGTGATAGCACATCCATCTCACAATATTTAGTCCCTTCCTTTTCTTCTTCATCTTCCCCGTTCATATATATATATATATATATATATATATATATATATATATATAAAGAGAGAGAGAGAGAGAGAGGAGAGAGAGAGAGATCCACTCTTATCTCTATCTATCCGTGTCCGTGTTTCTCTCTTCCCCATCTGGCTAACATTTCAATTTGTCTTTCAATCTTCTCCCATCTTATAGTTTGCCAATGGCCGTGCAAGCTCATCACTCCAATGCTTTCGCTCCCGATTTCCAAATCAACGACAGGTAATTATACACATTCAAAATGACACATGCATGTGTTTATTTTCGCCTTTCTAATCTTGTTCCCTAATATCGTCTCAGGGAACTTGGCGCTCTCAATGCCTCGGCATCAAGAAAGCGGAACAGAGACGAATCGGACTCCGCGACCATTCAACAGTTTCAGTTTCCGATTCAATTCAAAATTCCGAAAACTCAAAGCGTTCAAACTTTGTCAACGCAATCGCAGCATGAAATGGAGATCGATGCGATCATCAAGCTTCATGTACATTCAAAATCCCTCAATTTATCACTGATTAAATCATTTTAACCCTGAATTTAACATTCTTCCTTGTAAAATTTCAGAATGCGAAGCTGAGATCGGATCTCATTGTAATGCAAAGCAGACACAGCAGAGAAATGATAAAAATGTTCGAGAATCAAGCGGCGATGAAGATCGCCCAAAAGGAGGCAGAGATCGTTACCTTGAGACGAAAGCAATCTGATCTGGAATCGAGATTGAATCAAATCGCAGCAGAGAACCGAATCATGTTCGCGATCGCCAGGAACAGCGAGGCGATGGTGGCGGGGCTCAGGGAGAGCCTCGGACAGGCGCTACGCGGCAAATCCGCCGCCGGAGAGCGCCACGAGGCGGGCGCACAGGCGGAGGACGCGGCGTCGTGCTGCTACGAGGGGGACCGCGAGGATCCGAAGAAGATGAAGGGATCGTGTAGGGTTTGTGGCGGGCGAGACGTTTCGGTTCTGCTGCTACCGTGCCGGCATCTGTGTTTGTGTGTGGAGTGCGAGCCGGGGGGCCGACACGTGTCCGATATGTTACGAGAGGAAAAACGTCGGCCTGCAGGTGTTTATGGATTGATCGCGGGAAATGCGGTCTGCTGTGACTGCTGGTAATTAATTGTATAAAGTTATTTTTTTTTTTTTTTGGTTTTTTTTCTTTTGTTTTTTTGTTGGTGGCTTGGAGTGAATTTTGGGGTGGTAGCTGAATTAACTCTGGAATTAAATTTATTTAAATTTTTTTGAAGAATTGGTATAAATTCATCACAAATGGGAATGGGCATTCGCAGGTGAAGTTACTGTATGTTTTGCATACGGACTTGAAATGTTGAACTGGTGTTTTAAAAAGGATTTTAACTCATATAATTTGGTGATTCTTTTACATTGATACAAATTCATGGGGTTTGACCTGGTCCATCGAACATTGGTCGGTTATTTTTGTTAGACTGATTTAGTACTTATATGATAAAAGTTTAATTAAGTGAATAATATTATAACATTAGACAACCTCAACTGCATTAAAAAATGGGCATATAATCATGGAGATATATGTCCCAGCGAACTTAGGACCGGTTTCATTTTATGAACGGTGGGGGAGAAGAATTTAATAAGAAAATCAAAGTAGAAAAATCCGTAAATGATTGATATAAATAATAAGAAGTGAATTGCGGTTTACTGCTATTATTTACTATGCTTGGAAAATCTCAACCCTTCATACTAGCTCCTCATGACCCATGGCCTCCGTGGTTTACACTTTTTAAGGTCGTTTGATCAGAGCCGTTGACCATAAAGAGGAGGCTGGGAGAAAAAGCAGGAGCAAGAATATCCCAACGATAATGTCGAGGATAGTTTATTAAATAATATATATGGGTCCCAGAATAGTTTATTGAAAATGTTAAAATCTTAAGATAGATTAACAAATAAAACCCATTGAGAGAATTTATATGCAGAGTGGTAAAACCATCTCTTTGCAGCCGTGATTAACATCGTTAAAATGCCTTGTAAAACTGAAAAGATCATAATAGTTGCACTTGAAAAAAGCATATACATTTGTTAGAAACCATTGAATTTAAGATAGGAAAAACATTATCAACGATTGATCAAAATACAATATACAATATACCTCTCTATATATAGCTCATTGTAGAGTGTTATTTGTCACCCTGTTAATCTGAATGCGCTCACTTGTCAGGCATTGTACAGATCCCCCGTCTAGGTTAGCAAGTGGTTTATTGATTGTGGGGATTCTAATCCGGCAGCCGCGGATAAATCTGCAGTTAATTATCCCTCGTTTTGAGGCGAGAGAACCTTCGATTAACGGGTATTAACGGTCATGTGAACTCAATGTGCGATATGCGTGTGTTTTGTTTGAAAATAATTTTGAGGGTGCTTTAGGTATATCTATGGCCTCATGGAGTTTGCAGTGGTCCCGTAGAAAAAAATTTAAAGGGAGGAATATTTTGAGTGTGTCCGAAGAGTTCTCAATAAGGAGAGAGAGGGGAGGGGGGGGGGGGGGCGGAGGGAGATTTTGGTGCCTACCAAGACAGCAAGGACACCTTTAGGGGGTCTCGAAGCGAGGACAATAAAGGGGCCGGAAGGCGGGGACCCCAGGAGGGGTCCTAATGGAGGCCAATATCTCTCAGATGTTGTCCTCCGTCAATTTTGCTGCTAGCGGTGCTGAACGGTTGAGATTTGAGATGAGAGTTGAGCATGTGGATCTCAATGGATTATTGGTTATTGTTGACACCGAGCTATCTGTAAGAGAAGTCCCGGGGTGGTTGTAACGTTCTGAAAAATCGTTTAGGTGAAATTTCCGATAATCGGTAAAATAACTGGTGTTTTCCGTAAAAACTATGATATAATTATTTTTCAACATAGACTTAAATATACCTATTTTAGCTAATATAATTGCTAGTATTGATATTTAATTAGTCGCTTATAAATTATTAGTTTACTTAAATATTTTCCTTAATTATTTATTTTTAATATTATTTTAAACTTTCACTAATACATTTATTTGGTAATAATTACAAATTAGAATGGGTTAATACAAGTTTAGTGCACCATGACACATCTAACACTCATTTTGTAACATGTTTTTTCTTCTAATTTTTCTAAATGGTTCTAGATCTTTCTATGGTTGAGCTTGAAAATGAAATGAAATAAAAAAATTAGAAATTGAGGTATGGTGTTTATCTTCTTGTGTTCCCTCACTCACTCACACACACACTCATGCACACACACACCTCCTAGGCTCGGCCAGGAGCTAGGCAGCAGCCCCAATTCCACACTCATTTTCCCACTACAATTATGAGAAAAGAAAAAGGAAAAAGGAAAAATATAAACAAAGAGGTATGTGCATATTGACTTGAGGTATGGGATTTTCTTGACTTGGCCACAAACTCAAACCTCACTCTCTCTTTTCTTTCCCCTTGCTGGCCGAGCTCCCTGCAGCAGCAATCCCCATCTCCCATCTCTTTTTCCACATCAAAACTCATCAAAAATCCATCCAAAATCAATACAAAGTCTCATAAATTCATCATTTAACCTTTATCCAATTTTTCCTTGGCCAATCTAGCATGGATCTTGGAGCAAGGAAGCCATTTTGGAAGGCCATGTTGCATGTTTGATCTCAAAAATTGTGAGGTATAAATCTTACTCAAATTGTTATCTCGTTAGTTATGGTTTTAATCTAAATTTTAATTAGGTGTTAGTATAGTTTAATTTCAAAATCTAGTTTGTGAAGAGAATGGTTTAAGTTCAAGTTAGGATTTTTATCACTTGATTATATTTGCAATGTGTAGTTTCACATCTTAAGACATGCAAAAATCTAAACTAGTTGCAATATTACTAATTGTTACTTTTAAATTGTCCAAATTAAGCTATTTTGCAAACTAAGTTTTTAATTACTGTGTCATTAGATGAAATTAAAATTTGGTTAGGGTTTGTGTGACTTAATTAAGTTATTAGGTAATTATTGTGGCCACTGGTTTTGTTAAAACATCAAGTTTTGTACTAAAACGGTTAATTGATACTTACTAGGTTTTTTGAATAAATCGATTTTAAATTAAGTTTGAGGTTTTGATGATATACAACCTATTTCATATATATTTAGTGTGTTGTGAACGCGCGATTGGTGCGATTGGATTTTTGGTTTGGTAGTTGCCGCGTATAGCAACCCTAGTTGTGGTTTGTGGCGTTGTCACGAGCACGTTTTGTGCACCAAGTGCGTGCGCGTTTAGTTAGTGCGCGTGGTTGACTTGTATTTTTTGTGTTCGCAACTATTTATATATTTATTCTCTTATTTACTTGTGTACGTTTTTAGGATCGGGTGCAGAGGCGTCGGATGTGGCGCGGAAATGACAGAGTTGAAATCGGATCAGATTAGCCGAGACGTCCCGGTGAGTAGATGTACACATCTACGGAGGGGGGGTCGTCTGGATGGCGCGAGGCACCCAATGGTTTAGGATTACTTGTAGTACTTGCATTTTATATGCGTTGTTTCCCAGTTATTCATCTCATTGCATCACACCATCTTATATGTGTGTGTGTGTGATATCATCTCATAGGGCACTTGCACCATTACCATTGGTTCATGCCGCACGTGCACTATTCATGCGAACACACACGCCTTTGGTAATTGCTATGTCACGAACACTATAGAACTTGCTTAAAAAAATCGGTATCTGAGCATTGCATCATATATGATCTGTAAACCTGTACCTGTATAGTCATTTCATCAGGATGGATACGTAGGATTGTTAGTCATATATACATACCTTATTGCATCATGATTCATGCATAGATTCTGGCCGTACTTCGCATGGTATATACTATCGTATCATATTCAACCATCATCACCGACATATTTACATATTGTGATTCTTCTCGAGAATTTCAGTATTTATGAGATTTATGGATTTTGGAGAAACCGGAAGGATTTTAAGAAGGTATTACCATTTAAAAATGTAAGTTGCGGTTTTCTCGTGATATGATATGCGTGGTGTCCACCATGGGTTTTCTCGGTTCTTGAGCGGTATCATACACCCGATTCAAGGAGGAGGATGAACCATCTGCGGGTACATGGTGGACCCGGTACGGTACCTCAGGACAAGATGGTCGCAGATACTGGCGTTGAGCCCGGTAGGGGAGCACTACCGACAAGTTATTTGTGATGCGGTGGATATCCGGAGGATACCGACGTAGTCGTGAGATTTGATGATATGGACCGATCCGGACTGACGGAGCCCGAGATATTGAGATATTGGAATATATATATTTTGTGTCGATACTTGACACGGATTTTCTGTTGATTTCATTGATGATACTTCAGTTATTACATAGAGGTTTTTCTAAGATAAGAATAAAGATTTTCGCATACCAAACTTGTTCAGGTTTCGTTTTGATTATGCATTCATATTGCATTCATGTTAGTACATCGTATCATATCGATATGCGTAGGTTGAGACGCATTTGCGTGCATACTTACGATAGCCTTATTAGATATTACTTACTACTCACGAGTTGGCAACTCACCCCCATTGTGCCACAGTATCTTGCAGGTTCGACCTGTCAGCACAGTAGCGGCGGGCTCACTTCTTCATTTTTGTTCCTTTTGCTTGGACTTGCGGCATTACTCGTAGGTGGGTTGCGAGGATATGTTATCCCATCATGTATTTTATTTTTATCTAGTATACTCCATCTACCCTTGTATATTTAACTAGACAGTGAGACTCGTGAAACTTGTATTTGTAGTGTTTGGTGTCGATGCTCACTTGAGCCGACGTGGTATTTTCTGATTTCTTGCTTTCAGATGTTTATTTAGCACTTTTGATATACATATTGCATGTGGTTGTGATTCCGCCATTGGCGAAGAGCTAACTCCCGCTTGGGAATGCCCTTATTCATCATTTATATGTATTTTCATGTGTTGTACCTATTTGGGGGCCAGTATTTACAAAGGAGACTCTGCCGAAATTTTCGGGAAAATATAATGTTACTTTTAAATGTTTGATGCCACTTATTTTGTTAACATCACTTGCTTTAAAACAAGTTTTCCTTCATTCTAATTGTTAATGGTTTAGATTTTCTGGGCCTTTGCATGCTTAGATTGTGTTGCGCCTTGAGACGTTTCGTAGTTTAAGCTTCAGTCATGTTCCGTACCTTCAGGTCATGACATTGGGAAACTACCGTAGGACCTTCAGACGATCAAGTAATAACTGAGGAATATTATGGCAGAGTAGCGGCGTATTGGAATGAGTTCGAATGACCTGAGTCGTCTAGAAGAGGGGTTTATATAGAGGTCGCATGGAGCGAGACGATACGAGATTCTCACCGTCCTTTACGCCCCTGTGTCACGTTCGTGTTGATGGCGGGATACGTCCATTAATGATGAGATACGCTAGCGTGGGATGCGGGACATGGAGCGGCCGAGATTTAGTCGTGGCGAGATACACGGAGCCATTACAGGGGCGCCTATGCTCCATGCTCCCGGCCAGACGGGGAAGCTGAGAAAGATCATCTCGGTGAGAGCTCGGAGACGAGTGAGGAGGCTGAGGAAGCTCAGCTCAGTGATAGCTTAGAGGCGAGCGAAGAGACTGAGAAAGCTCAGCTGTAGGATAGCTCGAAGGTGAGCTGTTAGCTGGTTGCTAGACGAATAGGGAATGTACTCAGGGGAAGCCCCCAAAGGTCGGATGATACCTCGGAGATGAGGCGCCGAGGAATACCCCCTTCGTATGGTACTTTAAAGAGCTGGTTGGTGCACGTGAAAAATTTCCATCTGCTACGTGTCTTGATCAGGGAAATCTGCCCTTGTAAGTACCATTAGGGCCCTACAATGGGAACCTCCTTTTTGGGAGGTTACGAAAATAGGGACCAGGGAAGGGTTCCGACCGCGGGAACCTCCCCTTTTGGGCGGCTTTCGAAGGCATGGACCCCGGGAGGGGCCCTGACAGAGGGGACCTCCTTTTGGGAGAGTTCTGAAAATGGGGACTGTAACACCCTAGTTCATTTATACCAGTTCTATTTTGAGTATTTCTTTATTTATGGTAGTTTCTTGATTTACTGTGTTTTGAGTGCGAATAGTATTTTGACATCTATATTTGCATCCGACCCGACCCACATGCTTGAAACCAGTCTTGATTCATGTTTGTGATTTATCCCGGCTTGTTATATGGATACGTGCACTTTCATTTTTTTTACATACTGCATACTAGCATTTTATCTGGCATCTGCATATTTTTCAGTATAACATATAAAGTCAAATAAAATATTTTAAAAATATATTGCATGGCCTGCATGATACCCCTAACCCTGTCGTAACATCTGCACATCTTGTTCTCGTCCCGTTCAGTGAAACAGACTTGTTTGGATGGCTACGTGCACGTACGTGCATCCGTTTCTCGGGGTATGCATTTTCGTTACCCGGATATCCAAATTTAGTTTTGGTCGACATATATATTTTTCATATTTTAAAACTGAATTTTTAGACCCGACCCGGGCGTGTTTTGGACTATATTTGTATTTACCAGAATATCAAATTTTATTTATATAATATTAATTTTATAAACTGATACAAATTAAAACTTAGATAACTAATAGATTTTTTTCCTAAATTAAAATCTAAACGTTTTTCCTAACAGTTAACAACCTATATCTCTCTCTCTCTCTTCTTTTTCTCTCTCCTCTCGAGCCCTCTCTCTCTACTCTCGCGAACACTGTTCGCTCCTCGAGTCGCGTCACCGCTCCCGCGCTCTGGTCACCTCCCATCTATTCTTTTCTTCTTCTCTATTTAAATCGAGCCCCCTCGCCACGAGAACCCACTGCAAAACGAAACCCTAACCCTAAACCTAGCTCCTCTGCCTCCTCAATCTCGTCAACACCTCCACCCTCATCATCTCCTCCTCCTCCTCGTCATCATTTTCATCCTCTCCTCTTCTTCCAACAATCGAGCCCTCATCCAACAAGCCCTGCACCAACAGAACCCTAAGATCCCTGCACACCCAAACCCTAGCACCCCACTGCCTTTTGCCAAAACTCCATCGCCTGCACCTCACCGCCGGTGACCCCGACACCACCACCTCGTCTCCCTGACCCCAGTGCACCAAACCCCAGTGAGCACTTCCCTTTCTTCTTCTTCCTCTTCTTCTTTTTACTTGTCTTTCTCTTTTCTTGAAACCTTGTTTTTTTCCAGCGATCGTCGGAGTCGCGTCATCGCTGCCGATCCAGACGATCCAGTGAACGTACCTTGCTTGCGTGATCACCCTCTTGCCTTGCCTGGACCCGTCCCGCATGCTGTGTGTACGTTGCGACGATTTACCGACGTTGGACGTGCCGTACGTATCCGTCGTATGATTTGATCAAGGCAAGTTTATCTTACTGCATGCTATAGTACTTATCTTGCATCCATATGAATAAAAATATTATATGTTGATTGAATTGTACATCCATATTACGTTTTACTGTTTTTCGGATACCCGTATGCATCCATATCATTTAATATCCATGTAGCTGCATTTATAGATCATATTAATTCATGTTATTATTGTAGTAACACCCATGCTAGATAATGTGCATCCTACATAATAATGGAGCTATAGTTGCAACCCCTCATAGTTATTCATGCATCCATGTTTTATTGTGTATCCATACCATTAATTCTGCATACCTAGTTGCATGTCATATTACATTAACTCATATTATTATTACATTAGTCCCCCATGCTTGATAATGTGCATCCTACATAGTCTTAGAGCTATAGTTGTAACCCCTGCTAGATAATTGTGCATCCTGTAATCCCTAATAGATAATTGAGCATCCATGTTTTATTATGTACCCATACCATTAATTCTTTATATCTAGTTGCATGCCATATCATATTAATTCATATTATTGTTATATTAGCACCCCATACTTGATAAGGTGCATCCTACATAGTCATGATGTAACCCCTGATAAATATTTGTGCATCCATGCTTTTATCGTGCACCCGTACTTGCTACAGTTTTATTATGAGCATCCGCTTGATATCTGTGCACTACCTGACTTGACCTGAGGCACCACTGCTCGACTTGATACCTGATCTTGTTACTAATGCCAACAATCTTAACCTGTTGTCCCGATGGACATATCCTGTTGTCTGTATAGACAAACTTGTACCTGCTTGATCCTGTGTTGGCATTAGCTCCAGATTATCAATACCTGACTTGAACACATAACCTTGGGGGTATGGGGAAATCAAAAGTGTAAGCTAAAGTGTAACTTAAAAGGGTATTACTTGATCCGTGGTCCCGGGGGGTAACAGGACAGAGCCATTCGTGACTCATACATCTTGATCCGTGGTCTTGGGGGGGTAACGAGACAGAACCACTCTTGGTTCACATATTCCTGATCCGTGGTCCCGGGGGGTAACGAGACATATTCTTTGAGTTACATGGAGGGTTACATTAATTGATTTCAAACAAACTTTAGAATAGATAACCCAGTAGCACAGCTTAGATTGAGCACTGCACGTCACAAATACTGATATACTTCACTGTTATACATTCCTGTTGACTTGTTACTATTTATGATTCCTGCCTGCATATCTCGTTACATCCTGATTGCTTATATTATTGTTTGATATCATGACGCACTGACGTCTGGGTTTTGCGTGGCCCAGATCCTCTATCTCCGTCCCAGGCCGTTCAGGAGTGTTTTGACCAACAAGCCGAGCAGTGAAGATCATATTAGTAGCTAGCTAGTTTAGTTTTATTTCGCATTTTCATTCCTGATGTGAGCCCTATTTTGGGATATACTTTCTAGATTGTTATTGTTACTTGAATTTATTGCTTCCGCATATTATTTCTTGACTCGTTATTTCTGGCTCATGGACATGTACTAGATAGTTTCTCTTATTTTCCTGTTCTTGATATCTATAGACAGCTATAATGTGACCGTGGATGGATGTTTCCTAACCACAGGTAGCATGGTTGGCTCTGTCACGTGCCGACCTTAGCACACTCTGGGAAGCGGGGCGTGACAGGCTTTGTTTGGTATCAGAGCCATAGGATATAGGTTAATCGGGTTTGATTCTTTTGTAGTTGGGTATTGGACCCAATACACGAATCAGAATACTCGTAACTAGGGGCATGTCCTGTCTTATTGCTATCTTGCCATCCTTGAATCCATAACTATCTTACTCCTTGTATCCTGTTTATTGAATCTTGTTTATCTTGCTAATCCTCTTCGGTGTTGGCTTCAGAATCATGGCGGACAGAAATCTGCGATCGTACCAGAGGCGTGTTGATGACGCCCCTTTGTTTGGAGTAATTCGTGGGATGCTGGAGAGCCAGAAGCGGCAGACCGAGCTAAACCAGCCGCAGGCCGAAGCTTTTCAGGAAGGTTTGCGGACCGTCCAGCAGTCCATAAACGATGTTGCTGCCAAACCAGTACAGCGTGTGGGTACCATGGCAGATTTCAGGAGACTTAGTCTGTCCATCTTCACTGGTTTGGAGGAACCGTTGCCAGCAGAGCAGTGGCTGGTTGATACGGAGAATCTGCTCGTTGCAGCACAGATTCCAGAGGACAAGAGAGTGGATGTCGTGCGCATCCAATTGGTAGACTATGCCCGTGAATGGTGGCTTGTGGAAGAGAACCGTTTGCCCAAGCCGATCAGTTGGGATACTTTCTCGAAGAGTTTCTTGGAGAAGTTCTTTCCGCAGACTGCACGGGAAGAAATGGAAGAAAGGTTTATCAGCTTGAAGCAGAATGGCGTATCCGTAGATGCGCATGCGGCTGAGTGGACACGGCTCAGTCAATTCGCTGGACCTTTAGTTGCCAATGAGGATGATAAGGCACGAAGGTTCTTGTGCAGTTTAGACGTGGAAATCAAGAGGCACATCATATCTCTGGGATTGACCACTTTCTCTCAAGTTCTTAAAGCAGCTCGACAGCAGCAGAGCTTATCAATGAAGAGTAGGGGTACGCAGCAGCATGCAGTTGCAGTGCGGAAGCCGGCGTTTGCGCCGAACCGAGCGCCTATGGGCAGAGGTATTCCGGTGAACCGACGTGGCGTAGTACCGATGAAGAAACCCGTCGTACCCGAGCAGAGAGGAAGGATGATTTGTGACTTTTGCCATCTACCTGACCATCAGCAGAAGGATTGTCGGAGGAAGCTTGGACTTTGTTTGGTTTGCGGATCAGCTGATCATACTATCAGTGTTTGCCCGTCGAAGCTTCGTTTGAAGGATGATGTTCAGAAGCCACCGCAGAAGTAGTTTCAGGGGCAGAAGTAGTTAACTCAAGGACCCAATCAAGCTCGAGCCTTTACCGTGATGGCTGAAGAGGCCAAGGCTTCAGATGAAGTTGTTTCAGGTATCCTACTTGTTCATGATTTTCCCGCATTAGCATTATTCGATTCTGGTGCATCCCATTGTTTTATGTCGTCCAAGTTTATTGCTACACACTCGATTTCTTGCATGACCCTATCTAGTTGTTGGGACATATACGCTGGGAATGGGAAGATCATAGCTAGTAGAGAATGTAAGGATTGTTCAGATGTTATTTGTGGTTTTGCAGATTTCTTGGTGATCGATACCGGCAGTTATGAAGTTGTCTTGGGAATGGATTTTCTCAGCACTTTCAACGCTCACATTGATTGTAGGGCGAAGAAAGTGATTTTCCAGATTCATGGACATCCGGAGTTTGCTTTTGCTGGAGGAAGCAGTTCTGTCGGGCAAGTCGAGTTTAGGGCTAGGCCGACAAGCAATGTTCTTTCGTTAATGGAAGTTGATAAGGAGGAAGCGCCAGCTGTAGTTCGAGAGTTCATGGACATGTTCAAGGACATCTCGGGTTTACCGCCAAAATGAGATGTGGAGTTCGCGATCGATCTTGTTTCTGGTACAGCGCCAATCTTAAAGGCGTACTATCCGATGGCACCAGTGGAGTTGGAAGAAGTCAAGAAGTATGTTACTGAATTACTAGAGAAGGGTTGGATTCATAGCAGTAATTCACCTTGGGGAGCTCCAGTTCTTCTAGTCAAGAAGAAAGAAGGCACAAGGAGGATGTGCATCGATTATCGAGAATTAAACCGGGTGACTATTAAGAACAAGTACCCGATCCCTCGCATTGGCGAATTATTCGAGCAATTAAGTGGCGCGAGGGTATTCTCGAAGCTGGATTTAGGATCCGGATACCATCAGGTCCGAATTAAATCATAAGATATTTGCAAGACTACATTCCAAACTTGGTATGGATATTACGAGTATTTAGTGATGCCATTCGGAGTCACGAATGCACCGGCGATATTTATGGACTTGATGAACCGAATCTTTTCACCGTTCTTGGACCAGTTTATAGTGGTGTTCATCGATGATATTCTGGTCTACTCGAGGAGCCTAGAAGAGCATACAGAACACTTGAAGATCGCACTGCAGACATTGAGGCAAGAAAGATTATATGGAAAGATGAGCAAGTGCGAGTTTTGGCTCGAAGAAGTGAAGTTTTTGGGGCACGTCGTATCCGGAGATGGAACAGCTGTTGATCCCGAGAAGATTGCAGCAGTTCAGGATTGGCCGATTTCGAAGAACGTAGCAGAGATCAGAAGTTTCCTTGGACTTGCCGGATACTACAGAAGATTCATGGAAAATTTTGCTCGTTTGGCTGAACCTTTGACCAAGCTTACGCGGAAGGAAGTACCGTTCGTATGGACGGATAAATGTGCGTCAGCTTTTGAGGCATTGAAGCAAAGGTTGATAACCGCTCCTATTTTGACCGTACCAGACGGTTCCGGAGGATTGGTGATTCACAACGACGCATCTAGGAAATGTTTGGGATATGTTTTGATGCAGCATGGGAAAGTTATAGCTTACGCATCGAGACAGTTGAAGATCCATGAGAAGAATTACCCAACTCATGATTTGGAGCCAGCAGCTGTGATTTTCGCTTTGAAGATTTGGAGACACTAATTGGGCGAAAGGGTCGAAGTATTCACCGATCACAAAAGCCTAAAGTATGTGTTCACACAGAAAGAGCTTAATATGAGGCAGCGTAGATGGTTGCAGCTAATGGCTGACTACGATCTTGATCTTAAGTACCATCCGGGAAAAGTTAATGTAGTGCCGGATGCGCTTAGTCGGTTGCTAGCAATTCGGATGTTGAATGCATAGAAGGAGCTTATCGAAGACTTTCGGAGATTCGAGTTGGAGATCGTGCTACCGTATTCTTCGGAACAGTTGATACAGCTGCAAGTACAGTCGTCGTTGATCGATAGTATTAAAGCAGCGCAGTCACAGGACCCAAGATTGCAGAAGTTTCGAGAACAGGTTGAAGCTGGACTACGAACGGACTTGTTGATTCATGAAGATGGTTCGTTGCGTTATGGTAGCCATTTGTGTGTGCCGAAAGGAGACATTCGTGAAGAAGTTATGAAGGAGGCACACAGTTCCGCATATTCCGTACCTCTAGGAGGCACGAAGATGTACCGTGATCTAAGACAGCATTTCTGGTGGGAAGGCATGAAACGGGAGATTGCCCGCTTTGTAGCGAAGTGCTTGGTGTGTCAGCAAGTTAAGGCCGAACATCAAACGGTAGCTGATTTATTGCAACCACTTCCGATCCCTCAATGGAAGTGAGAACATATAACCATGGATTTCGTGACAGCTTTACCGCGGAGTCCAAAGGGCAACAATGCAGTTTGGGTGATTGTTGATCGATTGACCAAGGCAGCTCATTTTATACCGTTTCGAGTTGGTCAGTCGATGGAAATGTTAGCAGAACGGTACATGCAGGAGATTGTTAGATTGCATAGAGTACATGTGAGCATCGTTTCCGACCGTGACACCCGATTCTTATCGCACTTCTGGAGAAGTTTACAGGAAAGTTTGGGGACGCGATTGAAGTTTAGCATGGCTTATCATCCCCAGACAGATGTCCAGTCAGAGAGAACGATCCAAACTCTTGAAGACATGTTGAGAGCTTGCATGTTGGACTTCAAGGGTTCGTGGGAGGATCATTTACATTTGGTGGAGTTTTCGTACAATAACAGCTTTCAGGCGACTATTCAGATGGCTCCATTCGAAGCGTTGTATGGTCGCAAGTGTCGTTCACCTGTTTTTGGGACGATGTTGGAGAACGAAGATTGTTGGGACGGGATTTGATCGTGCAAACCGTGGAGAAGGTTAATACTATCCGGAATCATATGAAGGCAGCACAAGATTGGCAGAAGAGTTGGGCCGACACATCGAGAAAACCTCTAGAGTTCGCTGTTGGTGATCTGGTATTCTTGAAGATATCACCGACTAGAGGAGTGATTCGTTTTGGGAGTCGAGGCAAGCTTAGTCCTCGATTCGTAGGGCCTTTCGAGATTTTGGAGCGTGTTGGAGAGGTGGCTTATCGATTGGCTTTACCACAATCTTTCACGAATGTTCATGACGTGTTTCATGTATCTCAACTCCGTAAGTATGTTCAAGATAAAACACACATGCTGGATCATTCAGAGCTGACTGTAAGAGAGGATTTGACCTTTGAGGAACGACCGATGTCGATTGTTGATCGAAGAGAAAAGGTCCTTAAGAATAAGGTTATCCCTCTCGTACTTGTTTCTTAGGGAAATCGCTCGCACGGAGAATCGACTTGGGAACGAAAAGACGAGATTCGACAGAAGTTTCCACATCTATTCTTGTGAATTCTTGATTGTTTATCTTTTCTTGTTCCTGGAATTTCGAGGACGAAATTCTTTTTGTAGTTGGGTATAATGTAATACCCTAGTTCATTTATGCCAGTTCTATTTTGAGTATTTCTTTATTTATGGTAGTTTCTTGATTTATTGTGTTTTGGGTGCGAATAGTATTTTGACATCTGTATTTGCATCCGACAAGACCCACATGCTTGAAACCAGTCTTGATTCATGTTTGTGATTTATCCCGTCTTGTTATACGTGCACTTTCAATTTTTTACATACCGCATACTAGCATTTTATCTGGCATCCGCATATTTTTCAGTATAACACATAAAATCAAATAAAATATTTTAAAAATACATTGCATGGCCTGCATTATACCCCTAACCTTGGCGTAGCATCCGCGCATCTTGTTCTCGTCCCGTTCAGTGAAACGGACTTGTTTGGATGGCTACGCGCACGTACGTGCATCTGTTTTTGGAGGGATGCATTTTGGTTACCCGGATATCCAAATTTGGTTTTGGTCAACATGTATAATTTTCATATTTTAAAACTGAATTTTTAGACCCGATCCGGGCGTGTTTTGGACTATATTTGTATTTACCAGAATATCAAATTTTATTTATATACTATTAATTTTATAAACTGATACAAATTAAAATTTAGATAACTAACAGATTTTTTCCTAAATTAAAATCTAAACGTTTTTCCTAACAGTTAACAACCTATCTCTATCTCTCTCTCTTCTTTTTCTCTCTCCTCTCGAGCCCTCTCTCTCCTCTCTCGCGAACACAGTTCGCTCCTCGAGTCGCGTCACCGCCCCTGCACTCTGGTCACCTCCCTTCTATTCTTTTCTTCTTCTCTATTTAAACCGAGCCCCCTCGCCACTAGAACCCACTGCAAAACGAAACCCTAACCCTAAACCTAGCTCCTCTGCCTCCTCAACCTCGTTAACACCTCCACCCTCATCATCTCCTCCTCCTCCTTGTCATCATTTTCTTCCTCTCCTCTTCTTCCAACAACCGATCCCTCATCCAAAAAGCCCTGTACCAACAGAACCCTAAGATCCCTACACACCCAAACCCTAGCACCCTGCTGCCTTTTGCCAAAACTCCATCGCCTGCACCTCACCGCCGGTGACCCCGACACCACCACCTCGTCTCCCTGACCCCAGTGCACCAAACCCCAGTGAGTACTTCCCTTTCTTCTTCTTCCTATTCTTATTTTTTCTTGTCTTTCTCTTTTCTTGAAATCTTGTTTTTTTCCAGCGATCGTCGGAGTCGCGTCGCCGCTGCCGATCCAGACGATCCAGTGAACGTACCTTGCCTACGTGATCACCCTCTTGCCTTGCCTGGACCCGTCCCGCGTGCCGTGTGTGCGTTGCGACGATTTACCGACGTCGGACGTGCCGTACGTATCCGTCGTGTGATCCGATCAAGGCAAGTTTATCTTGCTACATGCTATAGTACTTATCTTGCATCCATATGAATAAAAATATTACATGTTGATTGAATTGTACATCTATATTATGTTTTAATGTTTTTCGGATACACGTATGCATCCATATCATTTAATATCCATGTAGCTACATTTATAGATCATATTAATTCATATTATTATTGTAGTAACACCCCATGCTAGATAATGTGCATCCTACATAATAATGGAGCTATAGTTGCAACCCTGATAGTTATTCATGCATCCATGTTTTATTGTGTATCCATACCATTAATTCTGCATACCTACTTGCATGCCATATTACATTAACTCATATTATTATTACATTAGTCCTCCATGCTTGATAATGTGCATCCTACATAGTCTTAGAGCTGTAGTTGTAACCCCTGTTAGATAATTGTGCATCTTGTAAACCCTGATAGATAATTGAGCATCCATGTTTTATTGTGTACCCATACCATTAATTCTTTATATCTAGTTGCATGCCATGTCGTATTAATTCATATTATTGTTATATTAGCACCCCATACTTGATAAGGTGCATCCTACATAGTCATGATGTAACCCCAGATAAATATTTGTGCATCCATGCTTTTATCGTGCACCCGTACTTGCTACAGTTTTATTATGAGCATCCGCTTGATATCTGTGCGCTACCTGACTTGACCTGATGCACCACTGCTTGACTTGATACCCGATCTTGTTACTAATACCGACAATCTTGACCTGTTGTCCCGATGGACATATCCTGTTGTCTGTATAGACAAACTTGTACCTGCTTGATCCTGTGTTGGCATTAGCTCCAGATCATCAATACCTAACTTGAACACATAACCTTGGGGGTATGTGAAAATCAAAAGTGTAAACTAAAGTGTAACTTAAAAGGGTATTACTTAATCCGTGGTCTCGGAGGGTAACGGGACAGAGCCATTCGTGACTCTTACATCTTGATCCGTGGTCCCGG
Source organism: Agapanthus africanus (assembly GCA_030015575.1). Taxonomy (NCBI): domain Eukaryota; kingdom Viridiplantae; phylum Streptophyta; class Magnoliopsida; order Asparagales; family Amaryllidaceae; genus Agapanthus; species Agapanthus africanus. The sequence continues at coordinate 114,616,049 of CM057350.1, forward strand.
GGGGTAACGGGACAGAACCACTCTTGGTTCATATATTCCTGATCCGTGGTCCCGGGGGGTAACGGGACATATTCTTTGAGTTACATGGAGGATTACATTAATTGATTTCAAACAAACTTTAGAATAGATAACCCAGTAGCACTGCTTAGATTGAGCACTGCACGTCACAAATATTGATATACTTCACTGTTATACATTCCTATTGACTTGTTACTATTTATGATTCCGGCCTGCATATCTCGTTACATCCTAATTGCTTATATTATTGTTTGATATCATGACGCACCGACGTCTGGGTTTTGCATGGCCCAGATCCTCTATCTCTGTCGCAGGTCATTCAGGAGTATTTTGACCAACAAGCCGAACAGTGAAGATCATGTTAGTAGATAGTTTGTTTAGTTTTGTTTCGCATTTTCATTCCTGATGTGAGCCTGTATTTTAGGACGTACTTTCCAGATTGTTATTGTTACTTAAATTTATTGCTTCCGCATATTATTTCTTGACTCGTTATTTCTGGCTCATGGACATGTACTAAATAGTTTTTTTTATTTTCCTGTTCTTGATATCTATAGACAGCCGTAATGTGACCGTGGAGGGATGTTTCCTAGCCACAGGTAGCATGGTTGGCTCTGTCACGTGCCGACCTTAGCGCACTCTGGGAAGCGGGGCGTGACAGGGTTTGTTTGGTATCAGAGCCATAGGATATAGGTTAATCGGGTTTGATTCTTTTGTAGTTGGGTATTGGACCCAATACACGAATCAGAATACTCGTAACTAGGAGCATGTCCTGCCTTATTGCTATCTTGCCATCCTTAAATCTATAACTATCTTACTCCTTGTATCCTGTTTATTGAATCTTGTTTATCTTGCTAATCCTCTTCGGTGTTGGCTTCAGAATCACGGCGGACAGAAATCTGCGATCGTACCAGAAGCGTATTGATGACGCCGCTTTGCTTGGAGTAATTCGTGGGATGCTGGAGAGCCAGAAGCAGCAGATTGAGCTGAACCAGCGGCAGGCCGAAGCTTTTCAGGAAGGTTTGCGGGCCGTCCAACAGTCCGTAAACGATATTGCAGCCAAACCAGTACAGCATGTGGGTACCGTGGCGGATTTCAGGAGACTTAGTCCATCCATCTTCACTGGTTTGGAGGAGTCGTTGCCAGCAGAGCAGTGGCTGGTTGATACGGAGAATCTGCTCGTTGCAGCACAGATTCCAAAGGACAAGAGAGTGGATGTCGTGCGCATCCAATTGGTAGACTATGCCCATGAATGGTGGCTTATGGAAGAGAACCATTTGCCCAAGCCGATCAGTTGGGATACTTTCTCGAAGAGTTTCTTGGAGAAGTTCTTTCCGCAGACTACACGGGAAGAAATGGAAGAAAGGTTTATCAGCTTGAAGCAGAACGACGTATCCGTAGATGCGCATGCGACTGAGCGGACACGACTCAGTCGATTCGCTGGACCTTTAGTTGCCAATGATGCTGATAGGCCACGAAGGTTCATGCGCAGTTTGGACGTGGAAATCCAGAGGCACATCATATCTCTGGGATTGACCACTTTCTCTCAAGTTCTTAATGCAGCTCAAGAGCAGCAAAGCTTATCAATGAAGACTGGGGGTACACAGCAGTAGGCAGTTGCAGTGCGGAAGCCGGCGTTTGCGCCGAACCGAGCGCCTATGCGCAGAGGTATTCCGGTGAACCGACGTGGCATAGTACCGATGAAGAAGCCCATCGTACCCGAGCAGAGAAGAAGGTTGATTTGTGACTTTTGCCATCTACCTGGACATCAGCAGAAGGATTGTCGGAGGAAGCTTGGACTTTGTTTGGTTTGCGGATCAGCTGATCATACTATCAGTGTTTGCCCGTCGAAGTTTCGTTTGAAGGATGATGTTCAGAGGCCACCGCAGAAGTAGTTTCAGGGGAAGAAGCAGTTAACTCAAAGACCCAATCAAGCTCGAGCCTTTACCCTGACGGCTGAGGAGGCCAAGGCTTAAGATGAAGTTGTTTCAGGTATCCTATTTGTTCATGATTTTCCCGCATTAGCATTATTCGATTCTGGTGCATCCCATTGTTTTATGTCGTCCAAGTTTATTTCTACACACTCGATTTCTTGCACGACCCTATCTAGTTGTTGGGACATACACACTGGGAATGGGAAGATCATAACTAGTAGAGAATGTACGGATTGTTCAGATGTTATTTATGGTTTTGCAGATTTCTTGGTGATGGATACCGGCAGTTATGAAGTTGTCTTGGGAATGGATTTTCTCGGCACTTTTCACGCTCACATTGATTGTAGGGCGAAGAAAGTAATTTTCCAGATTCCCGGACATCCGGACTTTGGTTTTGCTGGAGGAAGCAGTTCTGTCAGGCCAGTCGAGTTTAGGGCTAGGCCGACATGCAATGTTCTTTCGTCAATGGAATTTGATAAGGAGGATGCTCCAACTGTAGTTCGAGAGTTCATGGACGTGTTCGAGGACATCTTGGGTTTACCGCCAAAACGAGATGTGGAGTTCGCGATCGATCTTGTTCTTAGTGCAGCACCAATCTCAAAGGCGTACTATCTGATGGCACCAGTGGAGTTGGAAGAAGTCAAGAAGCAGGTTACTGAATTACTAGAGAAGGGTTGAATTCGTAGCAGTAATTCACCTTGGGGAGTTCTAGTTCTTCTAGTCAAGAAGAAAGATGGCACAAGGAGGATATGCATCGATTATCGAGAATTAAACCGGGTGACTATTAAGAACAAGTACCCGATCCCTCGCAGAGGCGAATTATTCGAGCAACTTAGTGGCGCGAGGGTATTCTCGAAGCTGGATTTGCGATCCGGATACCATCAGGTCCGAGTTAAATTAGAAGATATTTGCAAGACTTCATTCCGAACTCGGTATGGACATTACGAGTATTTAGTGATGCCATTCGGAGTCACGAATTCACCGGCGATATTTATGGACTTGATGAACCGAAACTTTTCACCGTTCTTGGACCAGTTTATAGTGGTGTTCATCGATGATATTCTGGTCTACTCGAGTAGCCTAGAAGAGCATACAGAACACTTGAAGATCGCACTGCAGACATTGAGGCAAGAAAGATTATATGGAAAGATGAGCAAGTGCAAGTTTTGGCTCGAAGAAGTGAAGTTTTTGGGGCACGTCGTATCCGGAGATGGAATCGCCGTTGATCCTGAGAAGATTGCAGCAGTTCAGGATTGGCCGATTTCGAAGAACGTAGCAGAGATCAGAAGTTTCCTTGGACTTGCCGGATACTACAGAAGATTTGTGGAGAATTTTGCTCGTTTGGCTGAACCTTTAACCAAGCTTACGCGGAAGGAAGTACCGTTCGTATGGACGGATAAATATGCGTCAGCTTTTGAGGCGTTGAAGCAAAGGTTGATAACCGCTCCTATTTTGACCGTACCAGACGATTCCGGAGGATTGGTGATTCACAGCGACGCATCTAGGAAAGGTTTGGGATGTGTTTTGATGCAGCATGGGAAAGTTATAACTTACGCATCGAGACAGTTGAAGATCCATGAGAAGAATTACCCAACTCATGATTTGGAGCTAGCAGCTGTGATTTTCGCTTTGAAGATTTGGAGACACTATTTATTGAGCGAAAGGGTCGAAGTATTCACCGATCACAAAAGCCTAAAGTATGTGTTCACACAGAAAGAGCTTAACATGAGGCAGCGTAGATGGTTGCAGCTAATGGCTGACTACGATCTTGATCTTAAGTACCATCCGGGGAAAGTTAATGTAGTGTCGGATGTGCTTAGTCGTTTGCCAGCAATTCGGATGTTGACTGCACAAAAGGAGTTTTTTGAAGACTTTCGGAGATTCGAGTTTGAGATCGTGCTACCACATTCTTCGGGACAGTTGATGCAGCTGCAAGTACAGTCGTCGTTGATCGATAATATTAAACCAGCGCAGTCACAGGACCCAAGATTGCAGAAATTTCGAGAACAGGTTGAAGCTGGACTACGAATGGACTTGTTGATTCATGAAGATGGTTCGTTGCGTTATGGTAGCCATTTGTGTGTGCCGAAAGGAGACATTCATGAAGAAGTTATGAAGGAGGCACACAGTTCCGCATATTCCGTACCTCCAGGAGGCACGAAGATGTACCTTGATCTAAGACAACATTTCTGGTGGGAAGGCATGAAACGGGAGATTGCCCGCTTTGTAGCGAAGTGCTTGGTGTGTCAGCAAGTTAAGGCTGAACATCAAAGGGTAGCTGGTTTGTTGCAACCACTTCCGATCCCTCAATGGAAGTGGGAACATATAACCATGGATTTCGTGACAGCTTTACCGCGGAGTCCAAAGGGCAACAATGCAATTTGGGTGATTGTTGATCGATTGACCAAGGCAGCTCATTTCATACCGTTTCGAGTTGGTCAGTCGACGGAAACGTTAGCAGAACGGTATATGCAAGAGATTGCTAGATTGTATGGAGTACCTATGAGCATCGTTTCCGACTGTGACACCCGATTCTTATCACACTTCTGCAGGAGTTTGCAGGAAAGTTTGGAGACGCGATTGAAATTTATCACAGCTTATCATCACCAGACAGATGGCCAGTAGGAGAGAACGATCCAAACTCTTGAAGACATATTGAGAGCTTGCATGTTGGACTTCAAGGGTTCGTGGGAGGATCATTTACATTTGGTGGAGTTTTCGTACAATAACAGCTTTCAGGCGACTATTCAGATGGCTCCATTTGAAGCGTTGTATGGTCGCAAGTGTCGTTCACCTGTTTGTTGGGACGATATTGGAGAACGAAGATTGTTGGGACCGGATTTGATCGTGCAAACCGTGGAGAAGGTTAATACTATCCGGAATCATATGAAGGCAGCACAAGATCGCAGAAGAGTTGGGCCGACACATCGAGAAGACCTCTAGAGTTCGCTGTTGGTTATCTGGTATTCTTGAAGATATCACCGACTAGAGGAGTGATTCATTTTGGGAGTCGAGGCAAGCTTAGTCCTCAATTCGTAGGGCCTTTTGAGATTTTTGAGCGTGTTGGAGAGGTGGCTTATCGATTGGCTTTACTACAATCTTTGGCGAATGTTCATGACGTGTTTCATATATCTCAACTCCATAAGTATGTTCAAGATGAAACACACGTGCTGGATCATTCGGAACTGACTGTAAGAGAGGATTTGACCTTTGAGGAACGACCGATGTCGATTGTTGATCGAAGAGAAAAGGTCCTTAAGAACAAGATTATCCCTCTCATACTTGTTTCCTGGGGAAATCGCTCGCACGGAGAATCAACTTGGGAACGAGAAGATGAGATTCGACAGAAGTTTCCACATCTATTCTTGTGGATTCTTGATTGTTTATCTTTTCTTTTTCCTGGAATTTCGATGACAAAATTCTTTTTGTAGTTGGGTATAATGTAATACCCTAGTTCATTTATACCAGTTTTATTTTGAGTATTTCTTTATTTATGGTAGTTTCTTGATTTATTGTGTTTTGGGTGTGAATAGTATTTTGACATCTGTATTTGCATCTGACCCGACCCATATGCTTGAAACCAGTCTTGATTCATGTTTGCGATTTATCCCGGCTTGTTATACGTGCACTTTCATTTTTTTTACATACCGCATACTGGCATTTTATCTGGCATCTGCATATTTTTCAGTATAATATATAAAGTCAAATAAAATATTTTAAAAATACATTGCATGGCCTGCATGATACCCATAACCCTGGCGTAGCATCCGCGCATCTTGTTCTCGTCCCGTTCAGTGAAACGGACTTGTTTGGATGGCTACGCGCACGTACGTGCATCCGTTCTTGGGGGTATGCATTTTCGTTACCCGGATATCCAAATTTAGTTTTGGTCGACATGTATATTTTTCATATTTTAAAACTGAATTTTTAGACCCGACTCGGGCGTGTTTTGGACTATATTTGTATTTACCAGAATATCAAATTTTATTTATATAATATTAATTTTATAAACTGATACAAATTAAAATTTAGATAACTAACAGATTTTTTCCTAAATTAAAATCTAAACGTTTTTCCTAACAGTTAACAACCTATCTCTCTCTCTCTCTCTCTCTTCTTTTTCTCTCTCCTCTCGAGCCCTCTCTCTCCTCTCTCACGAACACAGTTCGCTCCTCGAGTCGCGTCACCGCCCCCGCGCTCTGGTCACCTCCCTTCTATTCTTTTCTTCTTCTCTATTTAAACCGAGCCCCCTCGCCACTAGAACCCACTGCAAAACGAAATCCTAACCCTAAACCTAGCTCCTCTGCCTCCTCAACCTCGTCAACACCTCCACCCTCATCATCTCCTCCTCCTCCTCGTCATGATTTTCTTCCTCTCCTCTTCTTCCAACAACAGAGCTCTCATCCAACAAGCCCTGCACCAACAGATCCCTAAGATCCCTGCACACCCAAACCCTAGCACCCCACAGCCTTTTGCCAAAACTCCATCGCCTGCACCTCACCGCCGGTGACCCCGACACCACTACCTCGTCTCCCTGACCCCAGTGCACCAAACCCCAGTGAGCACTTCCCTTTCTTCTTCTTCCTCTTCTTCTTTTTACTTGTCTTTCTCGTTTCTTGAAATCTTGTTTTTTTCCAGCGATCGTCGGAGTCGCGTCGCTGCTGCCGATCCAGACGATCCAGTGAACGTACCTTGCTTGCGTGATCACCCTCTTGCCTTGCCTGGACCCGTCCCGCATGCCGTGTGTACGTTGCGACGATTTACCGACGTCGGACGTGCCATACGTATCCGTCGTGTGATCCGATCAAGGCAAGTTTATCTTGCTACATGCTATAGTACTTATCTTGCATCCATTTGAATAAAAATATTACATGTTGATTGAATTATACATCTATATTACGTTTTACTGTTTTTCGGATACCCGTATGCATCCATATCATTTAATATCCATGTAGCTGCATTTATAGATCATATTAATTCATGTTATTATTGTAGTAACACCCCATACTAGATAATGTGCATCCTACATAATAATGGAGCTATAGTTGCAACCCCTGATAGTTATTCATGCATCCATGTTTTATTGTGTATCCATACCATTAATTCTGCATACCTACTTGCATTCCATATTACATTAACTCATATTATTATTACATTAGTCCCCCATGCTTGATAATGTGCATCCAACATAGTCTTAGAGCTGTAGTTGTAACCCCTGCTAGATAATTGTGCATCTTGTAAACCCTGATAGATAATTGAGCATACATGTTTTATTGTGTACCTATACCATTAATTCTTTATATCTAGTTGCATGCCATGTCGTCTTAATTCATATTATTGTTATATTAGCACCCCATATTTGATAAGGTGTATCCTACATAGTCATGATGTAACCCCTGATAAATATTTGTGCATCCATACTTTTATCATGCACCCGTACTTGCTACAGTTTTATTATGAGCATCCGCTTGATATCTGTGCACTACCTGACTTGACCTGATGCACCACTGCTTGACTTGATACCTGATCTTGTTACTAATGCCGACAATCTTGATATGTTGTCCCGATGGACATATCCTGTTGTCTGTATAGACAAACTTGTACCTGCTTGATCCTGTGTTGGCATTAGCTCCAGATTATCAATATCTGACTTGAACACATAACCTTGGGGGTATGGGGAAATCAAAAGTGTAAACTAAAGTGTAACTTAAAAGGGTATTACTTGATCCGTGGTCCCGGGGGGTAACGGGACAGAGTCATTCGTGACTCTTACATCTTGATCTGTGGTCCCGGGGGGTAACTGGACAGAACCACTCTTGGTTCACATATTCCTGATCCGTGGTCCCGGGGGGTAACGGGACATATTTTTTGAGTTACATGGAGGATTACATTAATTGATTTCAAACAAAATTTAGAATAGATAATCCAGTAGCACAGCTTAGATTGAGCACTGCACGTTACACATACTGATATACTTCACTGTTATACATTCCTGTTGACTTGTTACTATTTATGATTCCTGCCTGCATATCTCGTTACATCCTGATTGCGTATATTATTGTTTGATATCATGACGCACTGACGTCTGGGTTTTGCATGGCCCAGATCCTCTATCATTGTCGCAGGCCGTTCAGGAGTATTTTGACCAACAAGCCGAACAGTGAAGATCATGTTAGTAGCTAGTTAGTTTAGTTTTATTTCGCATTTTCATTCCTGATGTAAGCCCGTATTTTGGAATGTACTTTTCAGATTGTTATTATTACTTGAATTTATTACTTCCGCATATTATTTCTTGACTCGTTATTTCTGGCTCATGGACATGTACTAGATAGTTTCTTTTATTTTCCAGTTCTTGATATCTATAGACAGCCATAATGTGACCGTGGAGGGATATTTTCTAGCCACAGGTAGTATGGTTGGCTCTGTCACGTGCCGATCTTAGCGCACTCTGGGAAGCGGGGCATGATAGGGACCCTGTGAGGGGTTCCGATAGAGGGAACCTCCCCTTTTGGGATTGTTCCAAAGACAGGGAACCCGGGATGGGTCCCGAATGGAATCCTTTTTTGGAGATTCCGAAGCTGGAACCCCATTTGGGGGATTTTGAAGGCAGGACCCCAAGAGGGGTCCCGAAGGTCTTTTGGTGGATTTCGAAGCGGGAACCCCTTTTGGGGGTGGTTCTGAAGGCAGGGACCCGGGAGGGGTTTCGAAGGGAATCCTTTTTTGGGGATTTTGAAGCGGGAACCCCTTTTAGGGGGCTCCGAAGTTGAACATTCCGTGTTCGAGATTTGAGGGAGGAACATGGGTCATGACCATGTTTCTCGCGGATCCCATGAAGGACCCGGAGGCAAGGTGGTTTTTCAAGACGAAAGCTTTGAGCTTTCTCCCCTAAGTCGTCGATTGTGAAAGTATGCCTTAGCACCACTACTAGGTTTTTAGAAGCATCAATTATACAATTTTAAAAAATCTAGTGTGCAATTGCATGCTATCCCAGAATCGAACTACAGAATTAGGGTTTCATTGCACGTAAACAAACTTTACACTAAGTGAAATAGGAATACAACCTTTGTAGACCGGTCCTTCACTTCTAAAGCTCCAAGTAGTAGTCCCTTAGCTCCAAGTAGCGGTCTCCCGAACTCTTCTTAGGTTCCACTACACGAAAGGAACAAGCTTGCTTAAGGATATTCGAGGCCGAAGATGATCTATCTTAAGGAATCTCTAACTCAAGCTATCTCTTCACTAATTGAGGAATTAGTGAAGTAAACAACCTATACTAAATGGCTAGTTTGGTATAGATTGATGAAGTAGGTATTTTGCTCACTTTAGAATTATTTTTCTCTTTTTCTTTTCTCACCTTACTCAAAGCTAGAGAGTAAAGAAGGAGATGAAGAAGATGATCAAGTGATGAACCATGGTGAAAAATTATCTTAAATGATATTTGTAGAGACTTAACTATGGCTAAAGATAATGGTTGGGTTAATAAATATCTAGAGTAAAACAAAATTAGTGGACTAAGTCAAGACTTCTACATGCTTCCACAAGCATCATTAGCCATGCTAATTTCCATCTAATTTTGATTTTTCCCTTAATAATTAATCACCCAAATTATTTTTAGTTTGGTGTGAGTCTCATACACCCATGTCCAATATATCATCTAGCATGACACAATAGTAAATACATTAATTTATATCTCATATATATTTATATGTATTTGTAGAAAAGAAATTCTTAAGTGAGCTAATATTAGTTGATATATATTAATATATCAAATATATAATTATATATTAAATTATTAAATCAACACTTAATTTAATAATCCGGCTATATCACATATAATCGACTAATATTATTTATATGTATATCAAATATATATATAACAAATTATTGAATCAACACGTGATTCAATAATCCGGTTATATCATATATAACCTATATCGCGAGATTAGAATACTGTATCACATACACGTATTAATCTCGGACGCGCACATATCACATATGTGCCCTATTTTGTTTCGCTTGAGCTAAGAAACCTTTGTGCAGGACTCTAAAGACTCGTCAATACGCCAACAGTAGGTGATGATCACATCAGTCACCCACAAGCCGTCAACGGTACTAGCTGGACGAAATGGCTACCCAGGTATTGAGCGAATAGAAGATCAACAAGCAAGTCTGTCCAAACTCCCGTGAATCCTGTAAGTAACACTACCATACAGTTCGGTCTCTTCGTCTGATATGTCGCATATCAAGTCTGGGGGTGGTAAACGTCAGATCCCAATAACTTGATAAGTCATGCCGATGTGTGGCTCATAACGGGTCGAGAAACTACTGATAACACTTACCAGTAAATCTCATCATCTTCCCTGGCCAAGGACTTCCTGTTATAGCCAATCGAGCATAGCACAATATCAACTCCCAATACCGGGAGAGACGAAACCCCTCCTATCGCTCATTGCCTCCATGTGACTCGGGACTGTACCCAAAATCCACCTGTTTGCACGACTCCTTTGAGCCGTGGTAGGGAGGAAATCAAAGCACAGTGGGAACCACACAAGACTCTATGATGATCTCGGGTCTACGGACTAACCTGTACCAGTGTCACTAGAGAACTACTGTCTGACGATAGGTATAATACCATCTATGATTTCTCGACGAGTTCTGTTTGGTGTACCCATTCTTCAATGAGCACCTATGTACAATCTCTGATGTCAAACACCAATGGTAGTAGGATCAACCATCGCCCCATATAGGGTCAAGAAACGTACACACCAGTCTATTCTGGAATATCAATGTCCTGTCTCGATACTCTCTCGACTAAGAACAATTAAAGGATGTACTTGTAGACTACCCTGGCCCCACTAGTATGATCTGCATCATAGTCCTAATAGTCAAGTACATCCTAAGGGCTTTATCAATATGTATCAGTGAGAGACAATATAATAATACTAGTATACATGTTAAGATAAAGAGTAACCAGATAGCATACTATCATGTCGAGCAAGAAAGTCCTCTCTATATATATCCAAGCATCCACTATTATATACAATCATGTACAATAATGGCCTCTAGGGCATACATATAACTAACAGATTGCATGGTACTCGACTGTTAGTTATGTATATGTCCTAGAGGCCATTATTGTACATATGATGTATATTATAGTGGATGCTTGGACATATATAGAGAGGACTTTCTTGCTTGACATTATAGTATGCTATTTGGTTGCTCTTTGTCTTAACATGTTGACTTGTATTGTGATACTGTCTTGCTCTCACATGTTGACGAAGCCCTTAGAATGTGTACTTGACTACTAGGACTATGATGGAGATCATACTAGTGGGGCCAGGGTAGTCCACAAGTACATCCTATAATTGTTCCTAGTCGAGGATGTATCGAGATAGGGCATCGATACTCCAGAGTAGACTAGCGTATACGCTTCTTGACCCATATGATGGGCGATGGATGATCCCACATCCATTGGTGTTTGACATCAAAGATGGTATACGGGTGCTCAGTGGAGACTGAGTACACAGAACGGACTCGCCGAGAACTCCTACTTGGTATTATACCTATCATCAGATAGCAGTTCTCTTGTGACACTGGTACAGGTTAGTCTGTAGACCTGAGATCTTCATAGAGTCTTGTATGATTCACACAGTACTTTGATTTCCACCTTACCAGATTCAAGAGAACGTGCAAAATGGTGGCTTTTGGATACAGTCCCGAATCACATGGAGGCAATGAGCGATAGAAAGGGTTTCGTCTTTCCCGGTATTGGGGGTTGATGTTGCGCTGTGCTCGATTGGCTATAACTGGAAGTCCCTGGCCACGGCTGATATGGAGATCTACTGGTAAGTGTTATCAGTAGTTTCTCGACCCGTTATGAGCCTCACATCGGCACGACTTATCGGTTACTGGGGTTTGACGTTTACCACCCCTAAACTGGATATGCGACATATCAGACGAAGAGACCGGACTGTATGGTAGTGTTACTGATTGGATTCGCAGGAGTATATACATGCTTGGTTGTTGATCTTCTGATCGTTCAATATCCGGGTGGCCGTTGCGTTTAGCTGACCGCTTGCGGCTTGTGAGTGTTTGATATGATCATCACCTACTGCCGGCGTATTGACGAGTCTTTAGAGTCCTACACAGAGGTTTCCTGGATCAGGCGAAAAGGAATAGGAGCACATATGTGATATGTGCGGGACCGAGATTAATACGAGTATATGATACTGTATTCTATTCTCGCGATATGTGATATCGGCCGGTTATATGTGATATAGCCGGGTCATCGGATCAAGCGTTGATTCGATGAAATGATACATTTTATATTAGTCGGTTATATGTGATATAGCCTAATTATTAAATCAAGTGTTGATTTAATAATTTAATGTATAATTATATATTTGATATATTAAATTACATTAACTAATATATGCGCACTTAAGAATTTCTTTTTCTCACTTTTAATACATTTAACATATATGTGATATATGTTTATTTTATTGTTTTCTTTTGTTACATAAATAATATATATGTGATATATATTATTATGACATGCTAGGTTATATATGCAACATGGGTGTATGAGACTTACACCATATATGAGATAATATCTAGGTTTTTATTTATTTAAGTAATTCAAAATGTGTGGAATTTGTCTTGGTTGCTAGCTTCTTGATAACCATTGACTTAGTCCACCATTTTTGTTTTACCTTAGATATTTATAAACCTAACATTTATCTTTAACTATGGTTTATTCTCTATAAGGGTTAAGGCATGACATATACTCACCATGGTTGCATTTCTAACCTAACTCTCTCATTTTCATTTGCTTCATCTTCTTCAAGCTCAAGTGAGAGCTTTCTAGATTTTGAGCAAGTGAGGAAAATTAGTGAGAAATTAAATTCTAAAGTGAGCAAAATTCCTACTTCATCATTCTCTTCTATACTATCCATATAGTTTTGGGTGTTAGCTTCATTAGTTACATATTAGTGAAGGGATAGCTTGGGTTTGTGTCTCCTCGAAGTAGATCGTCTTGGATTTTGAAGACTTCTAGCAAGCATGCATCATTCACCTTGTGGAGCCTCTCAAGAGTCCGGGAGTATTTTGATCACAGCGAAGGGACCACTACTTGGAGCATTTAAAGTGAAGGACCGGTCTACAAAGGTTGTATTCCGCAATCACTTAGTTGTAAAGTTGTTTACATATGTTATCATTTAAATCTCAAGTTAAGATTCTAGGGTTAGGGTTAAGTAGTATGGCAAAAATTTGAAAATGGCATGGACGATACCTCCCGAAACCTTGCTGTTGTGCTAAGTAACCCTACAGTGGTATTAGAGCCAAGCTAGAGATTTAGACGATATTTGTTAGATTACGCCGAAACTTAAAACATGAAAACTTAGTTTCTATCATTTTTTAAATGGGCTTTAAAATTTTTATAAATAACTGTAGAATGTTATATGAGATATTACATGAATACAGAAGAAATTTGAACCCACTTGGCTGGATTTTGGCCGAGCACATGAGCTCAAAATCTGAGGAGGCCGGCCCCTTCAGGGAATTTTGGCTTCAACTTTTTTTTTTTGTGTTCCAGTCTCTGTGTTTTGGTGTTTCAGGTGTTGTTTGTTTTTGCTAAATTTGCATGAGATGTTAATTTACTATAAAGGCAACTCGGAGTGTTTCGTAGTCATAATTCTAACAGCATTTCAGATTATTTAGACGGTGATAAAAGATTCGAACGGATATCAATAACCCATTTTTTCCCTTGCTGGAAAATTTCCAAGTGTTGGATTTTTCCTTAGTTTAAAACTTTCAGAAAATCATGCAAGCGATTCTGTGGACTCTCTAGAAGAACGAAACCCTAACTCGATTCTGTGACCGTCGGAACCGCCACCAAACTATAGGGTTTATGGTAGTTCAGCGGTGCCACAGGTGAGGCATTGGTTGACCCTTCTACGGCTGGTTCATATGAGCTGTGGCATGTAATGGGTACTTTTAAACTACGCTCAAGTGTTGAGCTTTTTGGAAAATCTTGGGTGTTTGTTGATTCGATCGGAATGTTTAACATCGTCTAGCTTTTTCTGGAATGTGATACAGTATTTGGAATTCATATTGTTAGGCATGAAATCCGAGGTATGTGATATTTCGGGTTTATGATGTCTAAGGTGATTGTGGATTCCAAGTGTTGTAGTTTGACATTTTCTTTTCTGCGATCGTAAGTGTAATATATGGTGTATCGCCGGTTTCGTTGCTATATGTTAACGACAATTAGGATACGCATATTTACTTACGTTGATGACATGTGATGTTATGTGTTGCTGTGATATGTTATATTGGATCGTCGTGATTTGAATAGCCGGGGGTTTTATGTGAGATGAAAGTTTTTATTTTCATTCATGTAAAATTCATTGTATATAATATTCTTTTATTGGATCACTTCCGGGTTGAGGATGATATCACCATTGTTGTATATTTTTTACTTTTTCGCATTAGGATAGACCCAAGGTGGGGAGCACAAGTAACCGGGTTCTAGAGTCCAGTGGGAGACCATCTCGAGGAGTCGAGTTCGGGTCTCCTAACTCTAGAATTGGTAGGGTTGCTTACCGATCTTATAGGGGTCTAGGGATGTGGGTTTGGCTATTCATCGTGACCATGGAATCCGTATTTTCTATTGTTGGCTAAATACAAAATACAGACCTCCTAATATATCCAATATTTCATATGTTCTCTTCCGCTGCTCTGTGATGTGATCACTGTGGATTTTGAGACGAATGGCTATTATATATATGATATATAATAAACGTTGCTTATGTTTTGCACCGCGCTAGTCCCGCCTGTTCCCTGCCGAACACAGAGACGCGACCGCGCAGGTTCGTCTTGCCTGAAATTCGGGGCAGATGCTAATTGGTGCTATCCGTCCACCTGTCCGAAGATGCCAAGTTGATTTATGGCACCATGTATCGATGGTTTAAACGGATGCGGCCGATGTAGCGGACTTCGTCAGATTCCCTCTTATTTGAGGGGTTTTTGATTGTGAGAAAGCTCTTCCCTGCAGGCGCAAACCCCTGCAGTTAATTACGCTACCGTATCACGGTAACAACTTTCTCCTTCTCCAAATGGTCACTTCGTGTCGTGGGTGTTTGTTTTGTGTTGTGGTTGCCCGTGGATTGTATACGGAGACTAATTTATGTTGTCGCCCGTACGGCGTGAATTAGTCCAAATTCGTATTTTCTTAGATTTGGGTTTGGGGGTTGGGTTTAAGGATACGTTAGTCTCATTTGAGACTAAGATCAACTTAAACGTTTGTTAAGGATACGTTATTCTAATTTTTAGGCTAAGATCAACTTAACGGGATCGTTTAGATCCAACACGAGAGCATTTGGGCTGCCTCTGTTGTTTAGTTTAGAGACATTGCGGTCGATTACCAGTTTAAGGACGTGGTGGTCCAATATTAGTTTAAGGACGTCTCGGTCCATCGGTAGTATAAGGACATTTCTGTCTGGGTTAAGGATATCGTAGTCCGTGGGTTTAAAGGGACCCTAGAGTCCAGGTTAAGGACATCGTAGTCCATGGGCTTAAGGACCCTACAGCCCGGTTTAAAGACATCGTAGTCTATAAAGTTTAAGGATATCATAGTCCATGAGTTTAAGGACCCCACAGTCCGGTTTAGAGACGTCGTAGTCTATAAGGTTTAAGGACATCGTAGTCCATGAGTTTAAGAACCCTACAGTCCGGTTTAGAGACGTCGTAGTCTATAAGGTTTAAGGACATCGTAGTCCATGAGTTTAAGGACCCCACAGTCTGGTTTAGAGACGTCGTAGTCTATAAGGTTTAAGGACATCGTAGTCCATGAGTTTAAGGACCCTACAGTCCGGTTTAGAGACGTCATAGTCTATAAGGTTTAAGGACATCGTAGTCCATGAGTTTAAGGACCCCACAGTCCGGTTTAGATACATCGTAGTCTATAAGGTTTAAGGACATCGTAGTCCATGAGTTTAAGGACCCCACAGTCCGGTTTAGAGACGTCGTAGTCTATAAGGTTTAAGGATATCGTAGTCCATGAGTTTAAGGACCCCACAGTCCGGATTAGAGACATCGTAGTCTACAAGGTTTAAGGACATCGTAGTCCATGAGTTTAAGGACCCCACAGTCCGGTTTAGAGACGTCGTAGTCTAT
Organism: Agapanthus africanus; assembly: GCA_030015575.1. Classification (NCBI taxonomy): domain Eukaryota; kingdom Viridiplantae; phylum Streptophyta; class Magnoliopsida; order Asparagales; family Amaryllidaceae; genus Agapanthus; species Agapanthus africanus. The sequence continues at coordinate 114,632,173 of CM057350.1, forward strand.
AAGGTTTAAGGACATCGTAGTCCATGAGTTTAAGGACCCCACAGTCCGGTTTAGAGACATCGTAGTCTATAAGGTTTAAGGACATCGTAGTCCTAGAGTTTAAGAACCCCACAGTCCGGTTTAGAGACATCGTAGTCTATAAGGTTTAAGGACATCGTAGTCTATGAGTTTAAGGACCCCACAGTCCGTGAGATGTGTGGTTGTCGGGACCCGTTACCTCTCTGAAAACGTTGAAGGATTACAACGACAGATATCAGAGGAGTAAAGAGATGTACCCTTGAACCGGTGTGACTTGGTTGAAAGATCAGTAGCCCATTTTAGGACTAAGATCTGTTGATATTCGTGAGCAGATAGGCTCAGTTCAATATAAGTTGAGCACTTATGTCCAGAATTGGGCTAAGTCGAATTAAAATGTTTAACATTTTTAATTCTGGCTATTGAGCCTTTACTTGGGCTTGGCCCATTTAGTAATGCTGGGCATTAGGTCCTGACAATTTTTGTCTTGTATTGAATGCATAGCATTCATCAGAACAAAGTGTGTTCTGACAGTGCGCCACATGGCGCGTCAGGCGCTTTGCGCCAATTAAAGAGCGCATTGCGCTTCTGTCAGGTAGCACACACGAAGGTGACACGTGTCGCGCTTAGCGCTAAGCGCTAGTTTATGAGCGCTTTGCGCTGATTTAGGGGCGCGCCAGTGAGTGACACGTGGCGCGCTTGGCGCCAAGAGCCAGCCCATGAGCGCAGTGCGCTATTTCAGAAACGCAAAGCGTAAGTTGTTTCTGTGATTGACACGTGGCACGTTTTGGCGCTGAGCACCGGTCCAAGGAGCGCAAAAGCGCAGCTCATGAGTGCAAGGCACTGTTCAGTAGCGCAAACCGCATCTGATCAAATTTATGATCAGAGAACAAGTTTATGTTCTTCTTTTAAAGGAGGCTTTGCCTCAAGATTCAAGAACAAAAGTTCTTGTTTATAAAAGGGCTCTGCCTTTGAAGATCAAGGATCTGTGAATGAAGTAAATACTTCTGATTAGATCTTTTGATCTTCTGCTTTTTATCAAAGACCTTGGTTTTTTTTATAGATCTATGATCCTTTAAGAAGACAATTCTTCTTTTTTAATGAGATGATTTCATCTCTGTTGTTCAATAATTAATTCTTTATCTTGAAGAAATGATCTTCTTTTTCTGAGAGCTCGCTCTTCTTTCTCTTTGAGTTTTTCTCAAAGTTTGCAGGGGGGTTTCTCCTCTTGAGATTTGAAGTCTTGGGGCCTTTATATAGGGCCAATTGATTTGTTAAATCAGTTTTAAGAGATCTTTCTCTGATTGATTTGGGACTATTTCCCATCGTTGGATCTTTGATCCTAGGGCTTCTGCTTTGCAGAAGATAATGTTCTTGTTTTAATAAGATTGGAAAGATCTTTCTATAACAGAATTTTAATTCTGATTAATTAATAATTTTTTATTATTAGATCTTTTGATCTAACGGTGGGGAATTTTTAATTCCAGTGCTGGCGCACCTACATTCGATATGTGGCATGCAGCGCAGAGCGCAGCGTAACTGCGCTAGCGCACCCGTATTTGACACGTGGCACGCAGCGCAGAGCGCTGGATTTGAAGCGATGCTTCAACTTTTGAGTTTTGAAATTTTAAAATAGAGCTTTGCTCTGATTGGGTTGCGCTGCCTAGGGCGCAGCGCACCTGGCTCTAGCGCGTCTGTGTCTGACACGTGGCGCGCAGCGCGCCTAGCTCTGAATTTGAAGCGTTAATTCAATTTTCAAATTTTGAATTTTAAAACAGAGTTTTGCTCTGATTGGGGAAAACAAATACCCCCCCACTGTTGCGCTCACGTGGCGCACACGTGAGTGCAGCGGTGGCAACATTTGAGCCCTTGGATCAACTCAGAAGTTGAAAAGGCGGTTCAATGCCTATAAATAGGACCTTTGGTCTCTTAGATGATTATCATCTTCTTTTCTTGAGAATCTTTATTCAGAGCCTTGCTCTTCATTTTAAGAACTTTTCAAGAGTCAGAACTCTACCAAAACTTAGGTAAAGTTTAAAATTTTAATAAATTAGGGTTTTTACCCATTAACAGAGTCTTGCTCTTCATAGATCTTTGATCTAAAGAAAACCCTTTTAGGGTTTCATTAATAGAGCCTTGCTCTCATGAACCCATAGATCTAAACAGATCTTTCTTGGGGTTTCTTAGCCCATGAACAGAGCTCTGCTCTTTGATAATATATAGATCTCTTGATCTTTGATGAAGAACTCTTAAGAGTTTTTCACGGATTTTGAAGATCCCAGAATTTTTAATTCATAAAAATTAATTTTAATTAATCCTTGATAGATTTTTCCATCATCATTACAGAGCCAGGCTCTTTAAGGAATTCTATTCTTTCATGATCAGAGTTTGACAAGTGTCACTCTGTCATAGTGCTTTGCTCTCAAAGGGAGATTTTCTCCTTTTCTCGAGGGATTTCTCATTCAATGAGAATTTCCTTGAGGATTTCCTCATTAATTAACAGTCTCATCCAATGATGAGGCTGTTTTTATTAATAATTTTTAATCGATGAATTGTCATCTAGATTTTGTGGGTCCCCCTTTGGTCCCCCTTTTCACTGCATTGCAGTATGGTGCAACTTTTAAAATACCGAGTGTCAGAGCACTGACAATTGACTCCTGTACCCCTTTTTGCAGGCGACATGTCTTTTGATGCCACGTTTCCGTTCGTCCGTTCAGAGGGAGGATTCCCAGAGGCACCTGTGGACCGGGAGGTTCTCGCACTTATCAAAGACCTTTACCCGGAACACAAAAATCTCCACTTGTGGGGCAGATGGTATGACCAGATTATCAGAGGTCGTCAAAGCTTCTCTTGTGCGACGCCGTCGGAGCCAATCTCGGCGATTCCAAATGCAGATGTGCACCTCCGGTGAACTATGTCGTGGAGGTTGTCAATTGGACTTCGGAGGGTCTTCTTCAACCTTTGATTGCCGCCATACCCATGCAGCCGCCGGGAGCTTTGGATACCTTGGGGAGGTGCATATGCCAGGGCGAGTCGCGCCCTTGTGGACAATCCTACAACATCGGGTTGACTCCCCGACATTCGGCCGGGTATTTGCAGTTGGCCAGGTACATCTTTTTAGCGAAGAAAACGCAGCTACTGAAGCTTGGCCTATACCTTGCGGTTTATGCTTCGTTGTTCCAATATTCTGCTCCTCCCACATGGTGGATTAAGGCGTTCTTGGAGCAGTGGAACGTCCCAACCCATACCTTTCTTCTACTGGACAGAGAAGTCTCCATCTCCTTAGAAGAATTTGCTGAGATTTCCGGTCTGCCGGTTAGGGGGGAGTACTACGAGGAGCCTAACGCTGGAGAACACCATTCAGCACCAGCTTCCTAGTCTGATAAAGGTGCCGAACATGTACTAGAGCCTCTTCTTGGAATCCGGAGGCCGGGGGGGTCAGTTTTACGGATTTCATTGCCCGGTTCCTTCGCCGGGAGATTTTGTCGCAGCGAGGCGAAAAGTTTGCCAAGCTCGACGACCCCTTCGGCTTTGGTTTGGACCGTCGACCCGTACTGGAAGACGATCAGAAGGGCTTTTTTCTTCCTGATGCTGCGATCATTCCTCTGTCAGAAATCACCGTTCCGGGCATTAACGAGGAGGCTTTCTTTCTTAGGTTTCTTGGGCTATGGTTGTGCTGGTTCGCGCTCCCTATGCATCCTCGTTACATGAGGCCTTCTGTCTTCTACCCCGCGCATCGTATGGTGGCCGGAATACAAGTGGCCATTGGGATTGCTGGGTTAACCTATTTATACCATGGTCTTAGCATGGCGGCGGATACAACTGAACCGGGGGTGCATGCCGCCAACTTTCCGATGCATTACTTTACTTCGTGGATGGAGATGCACGTGCTCGGGGTCTTTGGTATTCATAAGAGACCTTCGTTCTACGAGAAATGCAAGCTCCCGCGAATTATGCGGCTGGTTGACGCGTCCATCGTGAGTCCGTCACAGTGGGAAGCTAGGGTCTTGCTTCTTCGCCCGCGCACGGTCGGAAATGGTATGTCTTTCACGGACAAAGTCCTAACGATCGGCCAGGAAACTTCCAAGTCGGTGCTGGTATTGCGCGACGTTTTTAAGGACGGGGCCTCCGTGTTGAAAGCCCGGGAGGTTCTCCATCTATACTCCATCAGGCCGGGCTTTCTTGTATTCATGCTAAATGATGCAGCGCTATTTATGAGATACAATCCCCATCATTTTGCCCAGCAGCTGAGCTATAACCAGGGGGTCCTACTGGAGGTGTTCTTGATAGAACCCGCTGCCACCAGAGAGGGAATACGGGGTGCGCTGCATCACTTCATGCGCTTGAATATGGGCTCCCACTTCTTCATTAGCGAGCCGAGTTGCGTCCCAAGGGCCCTCAACGTACACGCGGCCTGGTATCAACACGCGATGGGTGCTGTTATCAGGGAAGAAAGGCGGCTACTGCTCGATCGCAAGAGTGTGCCTCCTGCCGGTGATCGCAACGTCCCTTTAAAGCGACGGATCGCTGTCCCCCTCCGCTAAGAGAGGTTGCTGCAGTTGAGCCTCCACGTGTGCTAAGCCCTACGCGTGGATTGCCCTATGCTCCTGTGGAGACGGTAGATATGCCATCGGTGCCCCGTGCTCCTGCGAAGACGATAAATGTAGTTTCACCCGAATCTGGCGTGGGCTCGGATATCGGGACTCACCGTCCCAAAGTGCCCACCAAGCGCAAGCTGGTGCTGGTTGCAACCGGAGTTCGCTCGCAGAAGAGGAAGAAGAAGTCACTCTTTTATGCCGATGTCGTATTTGTCCAGGAGCCTCACACTCCTTACGACGAGGGCCTGAGCGAGTATGGGACAAACGAGGGCTTATTCATGCCGCCAGATGATACTGATCTGGCGGCTGCCATTGCAGCTTCTGAGCAATTGGCCAGACGCGAAGAGGGGTTGGCTATCCTCGCGCGATCAGGTAATCATTAGCTGTATTTTTCTCCATTGCATCGTATTTCTATTATCGTATTTTAACCGATGCTTTTCATTCTTTAACAGGCATTTCCACTGAAGAAGCTCTTACAGCTTCTTTCAAGACTTTTGAGGAAGAGGAAAGACTTCGAACATCCCTAGGCATCGGTACATTTCGGTTCACCATGTTCCCGCTCCCATTTCTTATGAGTAATCTGACCCTTTCTTTGTCTTATCGCAGGGACCACAATGCCGATCCCGCAAGCTGATGCGGAGATTCTTCCCGGGCCAGGCATCGAAGTCCCGGCCTCCTCAGGGTTGTCAAAAGAGGCTTTACTCAAGCAACCGATAACGGATACCGTAACGGCTTCAGAGGTAGCTCCTGGCGTAGATGATGATGTCCCATTGACAGAGGTCTTGAGAAGACCGGCTCTCACGGCCCGGACGGAAAGGAAGCGCCGAATGCGCGCAGCAAGGGAGCGTAATGCTGCTTTAGCTGCAGGTGCGGGTTTGAGCACCGCTACTCCTTCGGAGGAGTCCCCGGCTGCCTTGTCTACTGCCTATAGACGAGCAGCACGTGCGGCTAGGGAAGCGGTCAGAAGACCAACCCAAGGTAATGTGACACGGGGTTCCATTGTCAAAGTTTTAAGTATCAATTCTCATATATTTTATCTTGCAAAGCCGAGTCTTCCCGAAGAGGTGGCGGCGACCGCTGAGCCTGAGGTAGCGGTGGAGGAGGTAGCTGTGATTGCCGAACCCGGGGCGACGGTAGGCGAGGTGGCTACAATTGCCGGGCTCGAGGTGGTGACTGGTAAGTCAGTCACGATTGCCGAGTCTGAGATAGCTGTGGATGAGATGGCTACAGCCGCCGAGCCCGAGGTGTTGATGGGTGAGGCGACTACAATTGCTGAGCACGAGGTGGCCGCTCCTTCTCAAGAGTCGGGCACCACCCCAATCATTGCTCTTTCTACCTGCGACCCTTTACCATCTCCTGGCGTCGTGAGCGTTATGACGGCTCTGGTAGAGTCAGAGGATGAGGCGACAGGAGGTGAGACCTTCCCGATGGAAGAGGATGGAGCAGTTGCTGTGTCAAGTGACGCCCTTGTCGCCGTTTCGACTGGCGATTCACTAGGTAGATTTTGGATCATTACTTTTCTTTTTATTCTGCAATCTTTTTCAATCTTTCTGATAGGGTTCATCTTGTTTCTAATGCAGGTGCGGCTAGTGCTGATGTCGCGCTATCCGAGGCAATGCTATCAACCACCGCCTTGACGGTGACACCTCATCTACCCTCTCTCATACCATCTCAGATGTTGGAAGGTGCGGATTCGTGACCCATCAGTCTTATTTTTTAAGCTGTATAACTTATGTACTGACGTTGCATTACTGCGTTCTTGCAGGAGTCCTTTTCGACCACCTGTATCAGGTGCTGTACCTACACTTCTCCTTCCTGTCAGGGATTAGTCTGCCTGTTGGCATCGGTAAGTATCTTTTCTAAACGACGTCCTTTCTTTAACGGGCAGTCGCATTACTGCTAACTCTTCTTTATGTTGCTTGTAGTCTCATAAATTGAAGGAGGAGACGAGGCTGTCGTTGCGCTACCAGCACTCCCAGCTCTGCCCCCTGCTGCAGCTGGTATAGTAGACTCTATTTTTTTGTGTATGTATATTCTTTATTTCTCGAGCCGTGATCTGACTATGATTTATTTTACAGCAATCACATCGACTCCATCCTCTTTCGAGTCTCGCATTATGATGCCGGCACAGCCCTTCTCCAGACGTCCGTCCTCGAAAGGCGCCGCGAATAGTCTGCGCATGCTGAGCGACTATATTGAGGAGCTCGACGTGGAGACTCCTACATCTGCTGCGGATTTTTCCGCGGAGATTAACCCCATGCTGGCGACGCTTGTGAACTTTCATGGTGAGGGCGTCATTGAGTCCTGGGTTAATTGCTGCAGGGAAATCGAGGCTTGCCTGCATGAGCTTGAGCTTAGGTGTCCTGTGAGATTCTGGCTGCGAGAACTCAACGGGCCGTGTGGATCGAGCAGAGCACTTCTTACTTCCGCCATCTTAAACAAGAAGTGGCTTTAAAGCAGAAGGAATGTAAAGAAACTTCAAGCGAATCTGCTCGACTGCATGCTCAGGTTGATGCGAATGCTGCCCAGTTGAAAGTTATCTTCGAAGGCCTTTTGCGATGCATTTCTGATGGGTTAACATTGAGGTAGAAGCTCGACGTCATCGAGCGGGATGCACAAGATCGTGAAGCAGCTCAGCGGGCCGCTGAGGAACAACTTTCGTCTTACTTGCAGCAGCGAGCCCAGGTCGAAACAGAATTGGCTGCGGCAGCTAATCAAGAAGAGGGGCTGAGGGAAGTGCGCGAGCGGCTGATTGGATTATTGAAAGCGCTTCCTTCTCAATAATTTTTTTATACCATTTGTAATTTTGAATAAAATGTATTCATTCTTTTATTCTTTCATATGATGTATTTTGTACCCAATTAAATTCATGAATAAAAGATACACCTTTTTTTTTGCAATGTCTTGTGTCATCTCTCTGCTTCTTCTTTCTTTTGTTATTAGCATGTCACCTTAGCAAACATGGTCGGCAGATGATAGAGTGAGCCTCTTGTCTTGGCTTCTTCGAGGGGTAGTGATGGCTTAGGAAACAGGGTTAGGATCTGTCACCTAAGACTTTTCAATTTTATGAGCCATGGGGGTCTCATAAAAATTTTCTCCCTACGAGTCGTGAGGATCTCGTAGGTGTATTTTCTCCTTAGGAATCGTGAGGATTCCTAAGTGCGTTTTCCCTTATAAGTCGTAAGAATCTTATAAAAGAGTTTTTCTTCTTTACGAGTCTAGAGGACCCGCAAGTGTTTAGTGGGATAGACATGTAGATGACGTATTTCCGAACGGGGTCATATGGATGACGTATTTCCGAACGGGGTCATATGGATGACGTATTTCCGAGCGGGGTCATGTGGATGACGTATTTCCGAACGGGGTCATGTGGATGACGTATTTCCGAACGGGGTCATGTGGATGACGTTGCGTCAGTTATAATGAGACGAATATTGAAGTGGTCTTTAGGTTGTCTGTGAACCGTTGAGATTCGGAGTAGGGACTTTGCCATAGCTCCAAGGTTGATTGTAGCGTCTGAATCCTGCTGGAATGAGGAGGAACGATGTTGATGATCTCTAGGCTGTTCGTGAACCATCGAGCTTCGGCTTTGTTTTCCGTTGGAGCCTGAGGAGGGAAGGCGTGATTCCTTCTTTGTTTGCGCCCCTGGATTGTATACAGGGATTGGTGTGATATCGCCTGTAAGGCATAAATTTCATTTTATTTTCTTTCCGCGATGCTCTATCATTTCAGCTTTTATATCGCGAAGGTCGCGATTGTCCAATTATTTCGGCTATTTTCGCGGTGCCCAATCATTTCGGCTATTTATTTTATTTTTTTCTACTCGCTGCATTTTATTGCGAGTTGCCCAATCAATTTGGCTATTTTGCATGCATACATTTTTTACTTGCTGATTTTGTTGCAAGTTGCCTCATTATTTCAGCTATTTCGTATGCATGTGTGGCTCGCTAGCTTCTTGCTGCAAGCTTGGAATTAGACACCGATTTTGGCATCAGCACCGCTACAACTGGAATATTGCCAGGAGTGAATCATCATTTGCCTCTGTCAATGTCAAACAAAGGTGACTTAGCGAACAGGGTTAGGATCCTGTCGACTAAGGCTTTCGACTTCATAAGCCGTAAGGGTCTCATAAAGGTATTTCTCCCTGCGAGTCGTGAGGATCTCGTAGGTGCGTTATCTCCTTAAGAGTCGTGAGGACCCTTAAGTGTATGTTCTCTTATAAGTCATAAGGATCTTACAAGAATGTTTTCTCCTTATAAGTCGAGAGGACTTACAGGGGCTGTTCACCGTGTAGTCATATCCTTAGTCACGGATGGGACTTTGTTAGGGAAATGTTTATTCGCGCCCGTGGATTATATACAAGGGTCAGCGTTGAGCCGCTTGTAGGGCAATATCGAAGGTTGTGGTGGTTGCTTAAGAACATGTTTAGATCCTTGTAGCTTAAGACTTTCAAATCTTATGAGCCGTGAGGGTCCCATAAGAGGGTTCTCTTTACGAGTCGTGAGGATCTCGCAAGTGTAATTTCTCCTAAGGAATCGTGGGGATCCCTAAGTGTGTTGCTCCCTTGTGAGTGTTCCCCTCCGAACGGCGGCCCGGACTTTCGCGTCCGATGCCTGAGGTTCGTGGCAGATGCTATATGGTTTTATCCGTCTACCTCTCCAAAGATGTCAAGTTGATTTATGGCACCATGTATCGGAGGTTTAGACGGATGCGGCCGATGTAGCAGACTTCGTCAGATTCCCCCTCAGGATGAGGGGGTTTTGATTGTGGGGACGCTCTTCCCTGCAGGCGCAAGCCCCTGCAGTTAATTACGCTACCGCATCGCGGTAACAACTTTCTCCTTCTCCAGAATTTCACTTCGTGTCGTGGGTGTTTGTTTTGTTTGTGGTTGCCCGTGGATTGTATACGGAGACTGAGTAATGCCGTCGCCCGTAGGACGTGGATTAGTCCAAATCCGTATTTACTAAGATTTGGGTTTGGTGTTTTTAGTTTAAGGATGCATTAGTCGCGTTGCGACTAAGATCAACTTAAACGTTTGTTAAGGATACGTTAGTCCTGTTTTAGACTAAGATCCACTTAACGTAGTGATTAATTTAATGTATGGCCATCGGGACTCGTCACCTCTTTGACGTCGTTGAGGAATTACAACGACGGATGTCAAAGGAGTTCGGAGATGTACCCTCGAACCAGAGTTGATTGGGAGTTTTATAATCCATTTAAATGTTTAAGGATACGTTAGCCGTGTTTGGGGCTAAGATCAACTTAAACGGGACCGTTTAGATCCGGCAAAAGAGCGATTGGCTCTATTGTTCTAGTTTAGGGACGTAGTGGTCCATTATTAGTTTAGGGACATTTCGGTCCATTGCCAGTTTAAGGACGTAGTGGTCCATCGCCAGTTTAGGGACGTGGTGGTCCATTATTAGTTTAGGGACGTTTCGGTCCGTCGCCAGTTTAGGGACGTAGTGGTCCATCGCCAGTTTAGGGACGTGGTGGTCCATTATTAGTTTAGGGACGTTTCGGTCCGATATTAGTTTAGGGACGTTTCGGTCCACGAGTTTAAGGACCCCGCAGTCCATTTGGATGTGTGGTCATTGGGACCCGTCACCTCTTTGACGTCGTTGAGGAATTACAACGAGGGATGTCAAAGGAGTTCGGAGATGTACCCTCGAACCGGTCGTGAATTGATTTAGGAGAGCAGCTGTGCTCAGTCAATTTAATTTAAGGACTTACGGCCAGAATTGGGCTAAGTCCAGTTGAAAATGTTCACATTTTGTTTGCATTTGGCCTATTAGGCCTTTGTTTGGGCTTTCCCCCTTTTTAGAATAATGCATAGCATTACTTCAGGCCATTGACTGGGCTCTGCCCTTTTGCAGAGCATTGTTTTTGGTCTATTGGACCTCTCAATTGGGCTCTGCCCTTTAAACAATGCATAGCATTATTTTTGGTCTGTTTAGACTTTTTGATTAGGCTCTGCCTTTTTAAAATAATGTGCAGTACTTCTATTTGGTCCATTTGACCTTTGATTGGGCTCTGCCCCTTAATAATGCATTGCATTTAAAACTCTGACAGTGCCCCACACGGCTTGTCAGGTGCTTTGCGCAATTAAAGAGCGTAAGCGCTCGTGGAGGTGACACGTGTCGCGCAGTGGAAGGCTTGCGCAACAGTGCTTGCGCAACTGCGCAGACACGTGTCGCGCAGTTGTGCACTTGCGCAACAGTGCTTGCACGACTGCGCAGACACGTTAAGTCAAAATTTTTTATTTATTTTGGGCTTTGCCCGACTAGAAAATCAATCCAAACAGGGCTCTGCCCCTTTATTATTTTGCAATTTGATTTAGGCCAGGCCCTTTTAAATAATGGGTTGCATTTGTGCAGAACATCAAGAATTTTTCAGATTTAAGAACAAAAGTGCATAGCACTTTTGATCTAAATTTGGATCAAAGGAAAACAAGTTTTTCTTCCTGTTTTCCCTGATTTCACAGAACCAAGGGTTCATAACAAGTGCAAGGCACTATTTATTTATTTTCATTTATTTCCCTTTTTTTAAATCCTTTGTTCTTCAGAGATTTTTCTCTTAAAAAGGTTTTTACCTTTCTTCTTTTTCTTGTTCTTGAATAATCTCCAAGAGTTCTCTTTTCTTCTTTTTTTTTTTTTGCTAGAAGTCGCTTCTTCCCGTTGATGCCCATCGAATGAGGTCTGGGGTCCTATTTATAGTGCTCACAAATTTGTTGAATTTGTTAACAAGATCTTTTCTGAGTGATTTTGGGAAATTTCCCACCGCTGGATTTTTGATCCAAAGGCAGAAGAAAATCTTCTGGTTTTGGAAAGAACAGAAAAGATTTCGTTAAATTTTCATTCTGTTTCTGCGCAACTCCCCAATGAATGACACGTGTCGCGCAGTGGAAGGCTTGCGCAACTGCGCAGACACGTGTCGCGCAGCTGTGCACTTGCGCAACAGTGCTTGCGCAACTGCGCAGACACGTGTCGCGCAGCGGTGCGCTTGCGCAGTTGTGCTTGCGCAACTGCGCAGACACGTGTCGCGCTGTCGTGCGCTTGCGCAGTTGAACGTTGCTTATGTTTTTTAAAGAGCCTTGCTCTGATTGGACGTTCCGCCTTGGGCGTTGTGCTGCCGTGTCAACTTCTGACACGTGGCGCGTTGCGCGCAGCGCACGGGAACTGAAGCGTTGCTTCAAAATTTGAATTTTCAAAATTTAAGCAGAGCCTTGCTCTGATTGGGGGAACAAATGCCCCTCCACCGTTGCGCTCACGTGGCGCGCACGTGAGTGCAGCGGTGGCAAGACCCCGACCGTTGGATCATTGAGATCAGGTGAAGAGACGCAGGCGTCTATAAATAGGACCCTTGGCCCTTGGTAATTCTTTACCAATTTCAAGAATTTGAATTTCAAAGCCTTGCTCTTGCTTAAAACTCTTAGAGCCTTGCTCTTACTTCTTCCCAAGAACTTTGAAGTTCAGAACTTAGAATCACTCTTAGGTAAAAATTTAAATTAATTTTAATTAACAGAGCCTTGCTCTTGTAGATCTTTGATCTAAAGAAAACCCCTTTGGGGTTTCTTCAACAGAGCCTTGCTCTCATAGATCTTTGATCTAAAGAAAACCCGTTTGGGGTTTCATCCACAGAGCCTTGCTCTCAAAAAATTTACAGAGATCTGGTTCCTGGGTTTTAACCCATGAACAGAGCCATGCTCATAGATCAAATAGAGAACTCCTAAAAGTTTTCATGGATCTTTAAGATCCCAAAAATTTTAATTCATAGGAGTTATAATTTTTCATTACTACTACAGAGCTAGGCTCTTTTTAAAAAGTTTTATTCCTTTGAGACCAGAGTCCGACAAATGTCACTCTGTGATAGAGCTTTGCTCTAAAAAGAGGAGATTTTCTCCTTGTCTCTAGGGATCCCCTCCCAATAGGGATATTCTTTTTTTTGGGGGTCTTTTTCATTGACTGACAGTCTCATCCAATGATGGGACTGTCTTATCAAATGATGCACCGTCATCTAGATTTTGTGGGTCCCCCTTTGGTCCCCTACTCACTGCACTGTAGTGTGATGTAGGACTTTGACATGTGAAGCATTGGAACTCTAACGGTTATATTTATTTTTTTTTGTCTACAGGGAACATGTCTGAAGATTTGTCTTTCCTTTTTGTTCGCTCAGAAGGAGGGTTCCCACATGCACTAGTGGACCGGGTGGCGTTCGTCTTGATTAAAGATCATGATCCAGAGTACAAGAGACTCCATTTGTGGGGAAGGTGGTACAGCCAAATCATCCAAGGCCGTCGTAGCTTCAGCTCCGCTTCGCCTTCTGAGCCCATAGTTACGATCCCTTATGCGGACAAGCCCCCGGTGGAGTATGCCGTGGAGGTTAAAAATTGGAATGCCGACGACCTCCTTCAGCCTGCAATCGGTGCCATTCCGGTGCAGCCGCCGCCGGCTATAGATATCTTGGGGAGGCGAATCTGTCAGGGTGAAGCACGCCCTTGGGGACAGGCTTACAACATTGGATTGACTCCGCGACCGCTTGCCGGATATCTGCCATGGGCCCGTTACATTTTGGCGACGAAGAGGGCTCTCCTGACGACGATTGGCTTATACTCAGCTGTCTACGTCTCGCTTTTCGAGTATCCCTCTCCTCCGACGTGGTGGATAAAGGCCTTCATCGAACAATGGAATATCCCCACCCATACCTTCTTGACAGCGGATAGGGAAGTCTCCATCTCTCTGGAGGAGTTTGCTGAAATTTCAGGTCTGCCAACGAGGGGAGAACACTACGAGGAGCTGCTTCCTCCAGACGAGTATGTCTTCGCCACCAAGCAGCTTGTATTTGACTTAACTCCGGAAAATGCCATTCAGCATCAGCACCCGAGCTTGGTGAAGGTGTTGGAGATTTATGAGGAACTCCATTTGGAATCGGGCGACCGGGGCGTCAGTTTCACGGATCTCATTTCTCGTTTTATCCGCCCGGAGTTCCTATCAGAGCAGGGCGAGAAGTTCGCTCAGCTTGCTGACCCTTTTGGTTTCGGCTTGGACCGCCGACCTTCAGCGGAAGATGACCAGCGGGATTTTTATTTCCCCGGCACTGCCAGCGTCCCTTTCTCAGAGATCGCCGTTCCTGGCATGGACGAGGAGACTTTTTTCATAGGGTTCTTGGGTCTATGGCTATGCAGCTTCGCGCTTCCCATGCACCCACGCCTCATGCGGTCCTCTGTCTTTTACCCGGCGCATCGAATGGCGGCTGGTTTGCAGCTATCGGTAGGGATTGCCGGGCTGGCTTACCTTTACAATGGACTTAGCGTAGCGGAGGACGCTAATGAGCCTGGGGTACAGCCTGCTAACTTTCCGATGCACTACTTCACTTCTTGGATGGAGCTGCATGTGCGAGGGGTGTTTGGTGCTCATAAGACTCCTCCATTCTTTGATAAATTCAAACTCCCAAGAATTATGCGGTTGGTCGGGGCTTCAATTGTGGTTGCACCTCCGCGGGAGTCTAGGGGACTGCTCCTGCGTTCACATCTAGTCGGAGCGAAGACCTCTTTTGTGGATAAGGTCATCACCATAGGCTCCGAGACCGCTAAGTCAGTGGTGTCGCTGCGTGACAACTTTAAGGGCGGGGTTTCTGTACTGAAGGCTCGGGAAATCCTTCACCTTTACTCCATTCGGCCGGGCTACCTAGTATTTAGGCAGAATAAGACGGCTCTCTTTATGAGGTATAACCCACATCGATTTGCCCGACAGTCGAGTTACAATCAAGGGATCCCGATGGAGGCCTTTCTGGAAACACCCGCGGTCGGCCCAGAGGGAATAAGGAATGCTATGCATCATTTCACCCGGCTCAATACAGGCTCCTATTTTTTTATCAGTGAGCCTAGCTGTGCCCCTAAAATAATCCATCCGTATGTAACCTGGTATGCGCATGCTATGGGCCCAATCATTTTAATGGAGAAACGCCTGCTGGTTGACCGTAGGGGCGCGCCTCCTGGTGGTGATCGCAGGGCTCCCTTGCAGCCAAGGATCCAGGTCATCCCCCCGATAAAAGATGCCAGGGCTGACCGACCGCGCGTGTTGAGTCCCCCGCGGGGATTGCCACTGCCTACTACGGTGGATGCACCGTCAGTGTCTCGTGCTCCTATGAAGACGGTTAATGTGGTATCACCAGGGTCCGGTGCAGGAGCAGAGATCGGGACCCGCCGCCCTAAAGTGGCTGCTAAGCGCAAAGCTGCTCCGGGTGGATCTAAAGCTGGTGGACAGAAGAAGAAGAAGTCCACCCTATCCCTCGACGCGATCCTCGGCTTAAAGCCTGCGGCTTCTCCCGCCGAGGCCATATGTGAATACGGCAGCAATGAGGGTTTCGTGGTAGATCCTGCGGACACCAATCTGGCTGCCGCCATTGCAGCTTCGGAGCGATCGGCGAGGCTTGAAGCGATGTTAAGTAAACTCGCTGAGTCCGGTAATCATCAGACGCTTTATTTGTCGTTTTATCGCGCTTTGTATTATTATATTTAACTAACATTTGCTCTATTTTCAACAGGTGTTTCCACTGAAGAGGCTATTGCTGCATCCTTGAAAACCTTCCAGGAGGAGGAGGAGAAGCGTGCCCTAGCAGGCGTTGGTATGTTTCACCCCTTTCCCTTTCATAAGGAAAGTTTGTTGTCTCTCTATGATATTCAACCTGACTTTCTTTTGTTTCTTTGCAGGGGTTGTATTAATTGACGCGGGGGTCCTTCCCGAGTCTGTAACTGAGGTCCCGGCTTCGTCAAAGTTGCCGCAAGAGCCTCGGCTTGACAAAACGATGAAGGATGCCTTGAAGAATCTAGAGGCATCACTATATACGGATGAGGGAGCCTCACTCAAGGAAGCCCTAATGGCATCCGTCTCAACGGCTCGAGAGGAGCGGAAGCGGTTGAGACGCGAAGCAAGGGCACGCAGAGCTGCTTTGGCGGCGGGAGCGGGCCCTAGCACTCTTCCTCGTGCCGACACTCTTTCTGAAGCAGAGGCGAGCAGAGCTGCTTTGGCCACGAGAGCGGGCCCTAGCACGATTTCTCGTGCCGACACTCCTTCTGAAGAGGCCCCTGCCGCTCTGTCTACCGCTCATAGGCAGGTGGCGCGCACGGTTCGGGATGCAAACGATAAGTCCTCTTCAGGTAACATTTCTTTCAGAACCTTGTTGTAAGAATTATCAAGCCGTTGGCTCATATGCATTCCTTTTGCAGGGCCAAGTCCGACTGAGGGGGAGGCGGAGACCGTCGAACCCCGGGGAGCGGAGGAAGCGGTACTTGCCGAGCCCGAGCTGACAGTGAGCAACGTCATCGGGGCCACGGCGCCTGAGACAGAAATTGAAGGATCCGCTGCCGAGAGGGTCATCGATGCCGCATCTGAAGTGGCGGCAGATGAGATGATTGTCGAGCCGAAGGCAGTAGAAGTCGAGGCGCTTGAGGCTGGAGATGTCACGGTGCCGATGGATGAGACAACTGTGATCGCAGGACCCGAAGGAGTAGCGGGTGAGGTGGCCATGATTCCTGAGGATGAGCCAGCCGCTCCTTCTCTGGAATCTGGCAATACTCCAATCATAGCCCTCCCCGCGTATGGTTCCTTGCCGTCTCCCGGGCTTGCAAGCACAACAACGGTTCCCATCGAGTCGGGTGACGAGGCTACGGGTGGTGGCCTGATGTCAATGGAGGAAGGAATTGCCTCAGTCTCGGCTGGCAGTTCGTCGGGTAAGTTTCGGGTTACTATCGTTTCCCCCCTTTTTTATATATCTTGCGATCTCTTCTAACAAGCTTGTCTTTGCAGGTGCGGCCAGTGCCGACGCTCCATTGCTTGAAGGAGCACCGTCAACTACTGCTTTGGCGGTGGTCACTTCCCCGTCTTCCCTCGTGCCATCGCGGATGTTGGAAGGTATGGATTTGCGACTCACAAGTTAATCCTTTAAACATGTAGTTCTTGGACTAACGCCATACCATCGCATCTTTTCAGGAGTGCTCTTCGATCATCTATATCAAGTGTTGCTCCCACACTTCTCCTTCCCATTCGAACTTACTTCTCCCTCTAGTGGCGCTGGTGAGTGTACGTTCACTACAATATCTTTGTTCATCCCCTTTTTTCTAGTAATTGAATGATTTCTGACTTTTCCCTTTCTTTATCGCAGTGCCACAAATCGAAGGAGGGGATGCAAGACCTGCCGCGCTACCGGCCCTTCCGGCTTTACCGTCTGTTGCTGCTGGTATAGCAAATTCCTTTTTTGGTAACCTTTAAACATCTCTTGAACCATTGTTTAACCATGTTTTGTTTTGCAGCTATTCTTCCGGCTCCGGTCTCTTTTGAGTCTCGCGTCCTTCCACCGGCGGGCCCTTTCTTGAAACGCCCGTCTTCAAAGGGTGCTGTGATGAGTTTGGGCATGCTGAGCGGGTACATCGAAGAGCTCAACATGGACACTCTCCCTTCTGCCGTAGATTTCGCTGTGGAGGTTAATCCAATGTTGGCGGCGCTCGTAAATTTTCATAATGAAGGCGTCGTCGGATCTTGGGTTAATCACTGCAGGGAGATCGAGGCCTGTCTATACCGGCTGGAGTCGACGCGCCCTTCTTCCGAAGTTTTAGCCCTGAGCACCCAACGTACAGCTTGGCTCGAGCAAAGCACTTCGCACTCCCGCCACTTGGAGCAAGAAGCAGCTTTAAGACTAAGGGAATGCCAGAAGACCTCGAACAAAACGGCCCATCTGCGCGCTGAGGTTGAGGCAAATGCCGCCCAAGTGAAGACTATCTTTGAGGGTCTCTTGGAGCGCATCTCCCACGGGCTAAACTTGAAGCGGAAGCTTGACGTAGCTGAGCGCAATATCCCAAGTCGGGAAGCTGCCTATCAAGTCGTGAGGGAGCAGCTTGCGTCGGTCTTGCAGCAACGAGCCCAAGTGGAGGCAGAGCTGGCGGTGGTAGCCGATCGGGAAAAGGCCTGGAAGGAAGTGTGCGAACAACTGATAAAGCTACTTAAGACGCTTCCTTCCCAGTAGCTGCCTTTGTATCAATGTATTTGTAAAATTTTCCTTTAAAATAATATGTATCCATTCTTTATTCTTTTGTACGATTCATCTTGTATTTGATTGAAGTCAATGAATAAAGATACACATTTTCTTTTGCAATGTCTTGTATGCACTTTTTTTTTTGCATTCTCTTATTATCAGCATGTTGTCTTTGATAAACATAATTGGCAGATAACTTAGTTTTTTTTTTAAGAGATAGCGATGGCTTAGGCCGCAGGTTCAGATTTGCTGTCTAAGACTTTTCAACTCTATAAGCCGTGAGGGTCTCATAGAGACTTTTCTCCCTACGGATTGAGAGGATCTCGCAGGTGGATTTTCTCCTTAGGAATCGTGAGGATTCCTAAGAGTGGTTTTCTCTTATAAGTCGTAAGGATCTTATAAGAGAATTTTCCCTCTTACGAGTCGAGAGGATTCGTAAGTGGTTGTTTCCCTCCTCGTCGACATTCGACTTCGGAGAGTGAGACCCGTGAATAGTATGCAAGAGACCAGTTTGGATTGACTTGCATGGCCCCATTGCTCAGAAAGCAAGACTTCCTTGCTGTCTGAGACTTCTTCTTACAAATTGAGATGAATCGGGGATCTGTCTGCAGTTGTAACGGAACAGTTGACATGGGTTAAGAAGCTCTCATCACGGAGTGTTTGTATCCGTGGGTCGAGGAGTTTGCTGGGATTATTTGTTTCCCAAGCGCTAAGGATTATTTGTTTCCTTGGGGTTTGAAAAGAGTCGAGGATTCCTACGGAGGCTCTGGTAGCTCTGCGGGTCGACGCGGATCAGGAAGCTCTCGTCAAGGAGTGTTTGTATCCGTGAGTCGAGGAGTTTGCTGGGATTATTTGTTTCCCAAGCGCCAAGGATTATTTGTTTCCTTGGGGTTTGAAACGAGTCGAGGGTTCCTACGGAGGCACTGGTGGCTCTGCGGGTCGACGCGGATCAGAAGGCTCTCGTCAAGGAGTGTTTGTATCCGTGAGTTGAGGAGTTTGCTGGGATTATTTGTTTCCCAAGCGCCAAGGATTATTTGTTTCCTTGGGGTTTGAAACGAGTCGAGGGTTCCTACGGAGGCACTGGTGGCTCTGCGGGTCGACGCGGATCAGAAGGCTCTCGTCAAGGAGTGTTTGTATCCGTGAGTTGAGGAGTTTGCTGGGATTATTTGTTTCCCAAGCGCCAAGGATTATTTGTTTCCTTGGGGTTTGAAATGAGTCGAGGGTTCCTATGGAGGCACTGGTGGCTCTGCGGGTCGACGCGGATCAGAAGGCTCTCGTCAAGGAGTGTTTGTATCCGTGAGTTGAGGAGTTTGCTGGGATTATTTGTTTCCCAAGCGCCAAGGATTATTTGTTTCCTTGGGGTTTGAAACAAGTCGAGGGTTCCTACGGAGTCACTGGTGGCTCTGCGGGTCGACGCGGATCAGAAGGCTCTCGTCAAGGAGTGTTTGTATCCGTAAGTTGAGGAGTTTGCTGGGATTATTTGTTTCCCAAGCGCCAAGGATTATTTGTTTCCTTGGGGTTTGAAACGAGTCGAGGGTTCCTACGGAGGCACTGGTGGCTCTGCGGGTCGACGCGGATCAGAAGGCTTTCGTCAAGGAGTGTTTGTATCCATGAGTCGAGGAATTTTTTGTTGAAGTCACTGGCTTCTTCGGTTGAAATGAACCGGTGAGGTTTGGGGTTCGTCGTCCGACGGAATCCGCTGGGAAAGTATGGTTCATTCTTCGTTTACGCCCTTGGATTGTATACAGGGATCGATGCGATCTTAACTGTAGGGCCAAAGTTTTATCATTTCTTCTTTTATTTTATTTTATTTCCGCGATGCTCTATCATTTCAGCTTTTATATCGCGAAGGTCGCGATTGCCCAATCATTTCGGCTATTTCTCGCGGTGCCCAATCATTTCGGCTATTTATTTTATTTCCACTCGCTGCTTTTTATTGCGAGTTGCCCAATCATTTCGGCTATTTCGCATGCATACATTTTACTTGCTGCTTTTTATTGCAAGTTGCCCTATTATTTCGGCTATCTCGTATGCGTGTGCGGCTTATTGGTTTTTTTGCCGTAAACCTGAAATTGGACACCAATTTTGGCATCAGCACCGCTACAACTGGGATATTGCCAGGAGCGAATCATCATTTGCCTCTGTCGTTGTCGAACAAAGGAGGCTTAGCGACCAGGGTTAGGGTCCTGTCGACTAAGGCTTTTGACTTCGTGAGCCGTAAGGGTATCACGAAGTTATTTCTCCCTACAAGTCGTGAGGATCTTGTAGGTGTATTTTCTCCTTAGGAATCGTGAGGGTTCCTAAGTGTTTTGTTCCTCTGTAAGTCGTAAGGATCCTACAGGAGGGTTTTCTCCTCATAAATCGAGGGGATTTATAAGGGTTGTTCACCATGCGAACGTATTCCCAATTACGGATGAAATTTGGCTAGGGAAATGTTTATTCGCGCCCGTGGATTGTATACAAGGGTCAATACTGAGCCACTTGTAGGGCAATATTGAAAGTTTGTGGGGGTTTGCTTAAGCACAGGTTTAGGTCTCTGTGACTTAAGACTTTCAAATCCTATGAGCCGTGAGGGTTCCATAAGAGAGTTCTCCTTACGAGTCGTGAGGATCTCGTAAGTGTATTTTCTCCTTAGGAATCGTGAGGATTCCTAAGTGTGTTGCTCCCTTGTGAGTCGTAAGGATCTCACGCGGGTGGTTTCTCCTTATAAGGTCGAGAGGACCCTATAAGTGTCTTTTAACGAGGTTGCGCCCTTTCGGGTTTTCACGAACACTCGCCGGTAGCCCTGCTGTTTTTACTCACGGAGCCCTTTCAGGTTTTCATCCGTACCCTTTTTGCTTATAGACATACCTTTTTTTTTTTTTTTTTTATCTCGTCAGCCTAAGGATGCTGCGGTAGTAGTTTAAAGACGTTTCGGTCTGCTATTAGTTTAAGGACATTTCGGTCCATCATTAAGGAAGGCCATTTACTGCTTATAGAGTTTGGGTTTAAGAAGATAGCGAGCGGACATAGTTGTCGTCATCTACCGTTGACCTAGGCCGTAGCTCATTAAGCGTAGTATTTCTTTAGGAAACGACCGTTTATTGGCCTAAAATGCCTTTCACCGTGCATGTCCACGAGTAGATAGGCCCCACCCTGGTAGACCTTATCAATGATGTATGGGCCCTCATAGTTTGGCTCAAACTTTCCCCGCTTGGCGCGATTGGGGATCATAGGCCTTTTGACCACTAGCACGAGTTCGCCTTGATGAAATGTCCTCGGTCGGGTCAATCTTTCGTATGAGCGCGTCATCTTTGCTTTATAAGCTTCCAGATTTTGTTGTGCTAGAAGCCGGATTTCATCAAGGGCGTCAAGCTCTTCAAACCGAAGGTGAGCATTTTCTTCGTCTGTCAGCTCGTAGTGGACTGCCACTCGTAGAGAGGGTAGCTCTATCTCGAGGGGGAGTACTGCTTCTGTACCGAACACCAACGCGTATGGCGTTGTGTTCGTGGCCGTCTTGAATGTAGTTCGATACGCCCAAAGAGCCTCTTGCAATCTTTCGTGCCAATCTCTCTTATTTCGTGACACTGTTTTCTTCATGATCTTCGTCAAGGTCTTGTTGAAGGCCTCAGCCAGACCGTTAGCCCGCGGATTATAAACTGAGGAATATCTCCAGTCTATATTGTGCTGCTGTGCGAAGCGGCTAATTTTATGACTTCGGTAGGCTGGCCCATTATCAGAGATGATCCTTCTTGGGGTTCCGAACCGGTATATGACGTGCGTTTTGAAGAAATGAAGGATATTCTCCGTCTTCACTTCTCTCAATGGTACTGCTTCTGCCCACTTAGAGAAGTAGTCAGTCGTCGCTAGGATGAAACGATGTCCTTTAGACGATGCTGGCTCGATGGGGCCGACTATATCAGTCCCCCACATTTCGAATGGCCAGCTAGCTACCGTTGGATGCAGCGGATTTGGGTGCTGGTGGATGAAGTCCCCATGAATCTGGCATGAGTGACATTGCTTCGCATATTAGATGCAGTCTTGAATCATCGTGGGCCAGTAATAGCCCATCCGTTTGATCTTCAACTTCATCTTCGGACCTGCTTGGTGTGAACCGCAGATTCCGTCATGAATTTCCTGAACGACTCTTTCCGATTCGTCCGGTCCTAAGCATCTCAGCCACAGAGAATCGACTGACCTCTTGTAGAGAGTATCATTGACGAAGGCGAAGGACAGAGCTCGTTTTATGAGTTGATGTCTTGCGGACGCATCTTCAGGCATTTGGTGGGACTTAAAGTAGTCTATAAAGACTTCCCTCCAATCCTCAACCTTCTCATGTTCTTTTATTTGCAAGGTCGCTTGTTCAGTCACTCCCTTCTCTTCGGGTGATTCCGAAGGTATTTCTGCGGGGGCGAGCACCTGACGACTTTGTACTATGATTCTAACGTCATCGAGGTTCTCGTCAGCCATTTCTTTAGCGAGTTTGGCCAACGCGTCCGCTTTGCTGTTATCCGCGCGTGGTATGCTCTCCAAAGTATAGGAGGGAATTTGGGTTAGCAGTTGTTGCACCTTTTCACCGTATTTTACTAACTCCGGCTTGCATGTTTGGTAATCGCCGTTTACTTGACTAACGACCAGTTGCGAATCTCCGTATATGAGGAGGTTTTCAATTCCCATGTCAATGGCGATCTCGAGGCCCGCTATCAGAGCTTCATATTCGGCTTCGTTGTTTGTCCTCGGTTCCGTCAGGGAGAACGCGTAGCGTATTATCCCTCCTTGTGGAGTTATAAAGATGAGTCCTACCCCCGATTTGATTATAGGGGTACTTTGTTTGCGTTTCTTCACGAAAGATGCTCCGTCAAAATAAAGCTCCCATCGGGTATTATCACCATCGATCGCATCAAACGCATGTTCGTCTGGAAGATCGCAGTTTAAAGGAGAGTCAGCTGATATTGGGTGCTCAGCAAGGAAGTCGGCTATGGCCTGACCCTTCACTGCCTTGAGGGGTCGATATGTTATCGAGAACTCCATTAAGAGTAGAGCCCATTTAGCGAGTCGTCCTGTCAAGATGGCCTTTGACATTAAATATTTGAGAGGTCCACTTTTGAAATGAGATGGACTTTGTGCGCTAATGCGTAATGTCTAAGCTTTGTTATTGCGAAGATCAATGCCAGGCAGTGTTTTTCAATGGGGGAGTAATTGCTTTCTGCCCCCAGCAGAACCCGACTTAAGTAGTAGAGTGCTCTTTCTTTCCCCTGGTCATTCTCTTGTGCCCATAATGCGCCTAAAGAACCCTCAAGGGCGGTCGTGTAAAGAATGAGAGGCTTCCCCTTAACTGGAGCAGCCAACACCGGAGGGTTTTGCAGATACTGCTTGATCTCATCCAATGCGCCTTGGCATTTGTGATCCCAAACGAATGGGGTTCCCTTCTTCATCAGGTGGCTGTAAGGACGGCACTTTCCTGAAAGGTTGGCTATAAACCGCCGTATATACGCGAGCTTCCCTTGGAGAGATCGTAGCTGTTTGAGAGTCCTTGGCGGAGGCATTTCCATGATCGCTTTAATCTTAGACGGGTCTATCTCAATACCTCGGTGCCGGACGATGAATCCCAGGAATTTGCCCGAGGAAACTCCGAATGCACACTTGAGCGGGTTCATCTTCAAGTTGTATTGTCGAAGGCGTTGAAACACGGTCTTCAAATGCTCGAGGTGTTCTTCGTATGATTTGCTTTTAACCACGAGATCGTCGATATAGCATTCGACGATTTCGTGTATAAGGTCGTCGAAGATCTTCGTCATGGCCCTCTGATAAGTAGCACCGGCGTTCTTCAAACCGAAGGGCATCACTTTATAACAAAATATACCAAGAGGAGTCCTGAAGGCTGTGTGCTTCTGGTCTTCTGGATGCATTTTTATCTGGTTATACCCCGATGAGCCGTCCATGAAGGAGAAAACTTCATGAGTGGATGTATTGTCTATCATCAGTTCAGTGACTGGCACTGGGAAATCATCCTTCGGGCAAGCTTTATTAAGATCCCGGAAGTCTACGCATATGCGCACTGTCCCATTTTTCTTCATCACTGGGACGATGTTGGCGATCCATTCAGGGTACTGAACTTCCTGGATGAAGCCAGAGTCAATTAACTTTTTGACTTCGGTATTTATGCTCATCTCAAGCTCGAGTCGCATTCTTCTCGGCGCCTGTTTGACTGGCTTGATGTTCGGGGATATTGCTAGTCTATGTACAGCAACTTCTGGATCTAGTCCCGGCATCTCGGAATAGTTCCATACGAAGCAATCTTTATGCTGCACAAGGACGTCTTTTAACGCAGCCACCCTCTCTTCAGACAGCAGCTCGCTGACGAATGTCGGTCGCGGATCATTTACCGTCCCCAACTCGATTTTCCTGAGGTTATCTGCAGTAGTATGTATTCCATCCTCTAGTTCTTTTGGAGCTGGGGGAAATTCTGAGATTACCTCATCGCTGCTGTTTTCAAAGCACCGAGGAAGGCTGTTCATGTCCTCGGACTTTTCTTTTAATATTGTTATCACGTGGCAAGTGCGAATTTTCTGCCAATCCCAATGCGGAGTTGGTTCTATCCTGGTGTTTTCGGGTTCGTGCTTTTGCGGCGGTGCTACCCTCCAGTTGTCAGACAACGCGAATTTGCCAAGCTGATATTGGTCCTCAACCCAATTCTTAAAGGTGAAACAATCTTCAAGCAGATGCCCTACTACTCGATGGTAAGAGCAATAATTTGGGTTGGAGACTTCGCCTGCCTGCTCAGGGTGTTTAGACTCTGGCAGTGTAAGCATTTGATGTTTTAGAGCAAGATCAAGTATTTTCCTTGTTTTGCTCCGAGGAAACGAGTATGCTCGACCCATTTTCTTTATGAGGGCTAAGTCAATAACGCTCGACTCTCGGATGCGTGGCTTCTTAGCTCTGCTTTGTGGTTGTCGAGCGCCTTTCTTGCCTCTCGACTTGTTTTTGCTTTCGCGTCGAACCTCTTTTATAGCAGGTTGACAAGGAGCGGCATTTTCATCCTTCACCGCCTGTTGAAGGAGGCGCTGTGTCTTGGCTTTCTCATAGATTGCCATTTCACGATTGTGATCATCTCGGGCTTTTTGACCCGTATTCCTTATAAGTTTGCCCATCTGGTCTTCAAATGATGGACTGGGCGGTTTTGCATCAGGAACTTTTGCTGGCTCAGGATTAGCGTCCTCCCATTGAGCGTCCGCCTCTTCATCGAAGTCATACATGACATAACAGCTGTTTACTAGTTCCCGTTTCTTTGACCAAATGTACCCGAGCCCTTTTGTTTCTATTCTCCCGTTAGGCAATTTGCATTGAGTCCCGGGAACGTTCCATACTTTGTCATAGAATTTGGCCTTTCTAACGGTTTGTTCGAAAGGTATTCCCTGGCGTTTCAGCAGTTTCCTCAAACCTTTGGTATAATATCTGGGAAGACGGATGGGCTGAAGCCTGTCGAGCGTGGGATCTGCACCATGCCAAATTTCTTTTTCCACCTTGTTTTCTTCACAACGGTAGAATAGGATTGCCTTCTCGCCTTTTCGTCCGGGAGGAATATAGAATGTGTGCAATTCTTCTACGCTGTTGGCGTTGAGTGCATCCAGTTCTTTGTAATGTTCAAGCGGCACCATGGTTATCTGCAGACTTCGCTCTTCATCAGCGGAAACCCGTATTGAAGGCCGAGCAGGGAATACAGCATGAACTTCATCCTCTGAGTCACTACCGAAGATCAATGAAGGAACGGATGGTCCTGGCCTAGTGGACTGGGATGGACCTGAATAATTTATATCCTCCTCCTCCTCGGTGTCACTGCCGAAGACAGGGATGGTAGCGTTAGTTTTGTTCTCCGGTTTGTGACACCTTTCCGTGTCTTCGAAACTCGGTAAGAAGTACTTGGCATCTTCATACTTGCGAACTTCGTTCACGGAAAACGGATTCAACTCTCCTGCCACAGTGTACTCAAGGCCATCCCTAGAATACTTCATGCACTGATGCTGTGTAGAAGGGATGATATTGTACTCGTGTAGCCATGGTCGGCCGAGCAGAGCATTGTAGCACGTCTTGGCGTCTATAACATGGAATTTGATGTCTGTGACGAGCAACCCGAAGCGTAGCGTCAATATCACAGATCCAAGAGTCTTTGAGGATTGAGAGTCAAAACCGGAGATGGTGATTTTGTCTCGGGCGAGGTGTTGGACACTCATGCAAATCTCCTTTAACACTCGCACATTGAGTAAATTAACAGACGATCCGTTATCGACCAGGATTTTGCCTATCTTTATGTCATGGCAGTATCCTGAGACATAAAGGGGGCGATTGTGTTCACACGTCCCGAGAAGAAGGTCTTCATCACTAAAAGCAACGTCGGCTGTGTGCACCTCTTCCAATTCATCCTTCATCTTTTGTTCGGCTAGGAAGGCTTGGAACTGGTCCGGATCTTGTAGGGGCTTAATCAAAGAATCCCTCGCCTCTTTTGATAGTAATAGGGCATCGAGAATGCTGAGTTGTGAGGGTAGCTTTCTCAGATGCGCCAAGACATTGTAATCCACTTTACTTCTCTTTGGCGGGTTCTTGGCGGTTAACTCTTCCGCGACTTGGTCATCCAAAGCAATGTCTTCAGAGACCTTCTCTTTCCCTTTGTTTTTCTTGTTTAAGGGTCCGAGATTCTTTTCGGGTAATGTTCGATTGCGTAGCTGTATATTTTCGCAAGCCTTCGGTTCTTCTTCTTTTCCCGAAATGGATTCTTTGAAGAGGGGGCCAAGCTCTAGCTCCTCATCGGAATCGCTCCCAAATGTAGGCACTTGTGACCCGGCGGTGTTAATCATGTGACAATTGTTGGCAGTTCTTTCAAGCTCTTTGGTCGTGTTTCTTCGCTCCCGACGAATTTTACGCTTTTCCCGTTTAAAGCGTTGTCGATTAGCGACGTATCCTTGCCACCACTTATCGAAAGCTTTGCAATCTTGGGTGGAATGCGAGACCTTCTGATGATATAAGCAATAAGAGGGGTGCGTTTCCACCACGCCAGTAACTTTTTCTTCAGAGGTTGGTAGATTCATGCCCATCGATATGGCCTTAGCAAACTTCTTTTTTTATCTTGAATTGGCTTTTGTCAGCGGTGGAGGCATTTTGCTCCAGCGGGATCATTTCAGCTCCTTCCTCAAGTCGCTGGCGCTTGGCCCTTTCGAATATAGCCGTCTCGCGTTCTCGATCAGCTTTGCTTTTCAACCGAGCTTCATTAAGAAACGCGCTAATCATTTCAACTGATAACCCTGGGGCTCTTGATTCGGCATTTACCCCCAGCGTTTCAGTGCCAGAAGTCCCTTCATCGTTCGTGGTCGAATGGGAGATCATATGACAGCTCGCCACATATTCCTCGGATTCATCCGATGAACTTTCTCCCTCATCTTCTTTTTGGAAGACGTGATCAAGGAAATCTTGGAGCGTAATGGGAGTCCGCGCCTTTTGGTTGTACTCATCCAGTGCGTCGATTTGCTTTTGTAAGTCCGTGCGCTTGTCGCCAGGCTTCACGGGCTTCTTAGATTTCTTCTTCTTCTTTTTCGAAGATTTTGACGGCTGACTATGAGCGCTTGAACTACCACCATCGGTCTTCGGATCGGTCGTGGCTTCAACATCCCCTCAATAACCTGCGGTTCTAAGGGGTTCTTCCACTTGACCGCTGGACAGGTCTGAAGATCATTTAGCATTCTCCTCGTTTTGGCTGATAATACAACCTCCCAGGGAGTTTCTTCAATAACGGAGCATGTTGCCCCCGGCGTATTCGTCCCCTTAGAGGCGTGGGGCTGCGGAGGATTCACCTTCCATTTGTCAGATAGCGTAAATTTGCCCTGACGGTACTGGTTCTCAAGCCAATTCTTGAAAACGTAGCAATCCTCAATCGGATGGCCTAGCACTCGATGATAAGGGCAGTAATTGGGCTCGTTGGCGTCGTTCGGTTGCAACGGACGTTTTGGATCTGGCAGATTTATGAGTCTGTTGCGCAGCGCCAGCTCGAATAGCCTCCTCGTTTTATCACGGAGGAAAGAGTAAGGGCGTCCCATCCTGTCCTCGAGGGGTACGTATGGGCATGTATTGTTTGGACGAGCAACCGGCTTCGAGTCGCTCGGTTGTTGTTGGGCATTAGCGACAATGATCGCTTTTCCCTTTTCTTTATCGTTTCGGGAGTCCGGTTTCGAGAGAGGGGGTTTATGGCCCATCTGGTCCATCTGCGCTAATTTGTCGATCAAAGCCTGGAAGGAAGTCGGCTTGAAGAACATCATGAACTGCGAGATGGTTGCCTGTGGATCAAGCGTTCCAACAAACATTCCCACCGCTGGAGCTTCTTCTATGCGCTGTTCGCACTTCGACCATAGATTTCACTACCGTATAGCGTACTGAACCCATGTCTCGCCGGGTTTTACCCTGGCATTGATCAGTGCCGTCATCGGGGTACGCTCACTGGCACTTGCAAAACGTTGGGTGAAGAGCAGCTCCATCTCCGCAAAGGTTTTAATAGAGTCGTTGGGAAGCTCAGAATATCATTCAAACGCTGTGTCTGATAAGCTTCCAACAAACTGGCGAAGCAACAACTTGTCGTCGCCGCCGGTATTACCGCAAAGCGCCCTGAACTGGGCAACATGTTGATGGGGATTGTCGGTCCCTTTGTAGACATGAAACTTGGGAATTGTGTAACCCGGCGGGTACTTGATTTGGTCATACCAGCCTGGATACGGTCGCCCCGTTTTTACGACGTGGCCGGCTGCTTCGGCCGCGTGATGAACCCTTATTTGCTGGGCTATGTATTCATCCAGATCAGTTTTAGAGATTGCATCCTCTTTAACTGTTGATAGAACGGGCTGAGGGTTTGATGTCTCACCCCTATCATCTCCAAGGACGATCGGGGGTTCTTCAGTTGGGGGATCTTGTTGTATCATCATCCCTATCATATCCTGGAAGAGGAGGCCCATCCGCTGTATGTTGGCCGCTTGTTCAGCAGCCTCTTTGTCTCTCTTTTCCAGTACTCGGCGGAGGAACTCGGCGTCGGTCTCTTCCTCTTGGCGTTCATCTAAGGACGTCCCAGGATTCTCTTTTGGCTCCGTGAGTGCAGCCATTGTAGTCATCATCTCCTGGAGCTTTTTTTGCTGCTCCTGAGCCTTGGTCACTGATCGGGTAAGCGGTCGGTGACCCGTAGAAGTGCGGCTTTCCTCCTTTCCAGAAGCCATATAAATCGTATGAACTGTTATGCCCCCGGACTTGGGGCGTTTAGGTTCACCGCTTTTAAACTTTGTCAGTGTCACGGGAGCTTTCTCTGGCCTTTTTCTTTTGTGGACCATTGAGGTTGAAGGAGCCGTTGAAGTGGGCATCCTAGCATTTGTTGCCCCCTGCCGTTTAATGGGGCGGTTTTTGTCCTTTTCCACCTTTGCCTTTTTCTGGCGATGAAAGTGGTCTGGGTCAATCACGGAATCTTGAACCCTCCGCCAAACTTTATAAATTTTTGACGACAGCCGTTGAGGGGGATGTTCCTGCTTTGTCTCCGGAGCTTTCTCCATAAGCGGAGGAGATCTTTTCAGTGTAGCAATTGGAGAGTTCTTTCTCACCTTCCTCAGCAATTCAAAGCTATTCCCAGTTGGAACAGCAGCGTTGACCTCCACTACTGGAGCAGGTGAGGTTAGCCCTGAGGGGGAGTTGCCCCCTGCTTTCCTTACTCGTCGCCAATAGCGACGTCGCGCACGAAGAGCCGTTGGGATCGGCTCGGAAATCGAGATGGTTTCTTGTTGCCCCCTGTTTGAGTGTGGGGTAACTGCCGATGTCAGCCTATCGAAGACTGATGCCTTTTGACCAGCTGGGGGAGGATTGGGAGCCGTCAATCTTGTGAAGACCGACTCTCTGATGGGAGAAGCTGCTTTAACGACTTCCAAAGCAGCGGCCGTTGCCCTCTTTGGGACGACCACTTTATAGTTCTGACCTAGCCTGGTGAAAACGGAGGCTGTCTGTTTAGTAGCGGGCGACCCGTTGACAGGGGTCGTGGTAGCAGTGAGCCGGTCGAACACCGACTTCTTGTTCGCTTCCGGTGCGGATATCGGCATAGAGAAGCTTGTAGGTGGGACCATGGTCCCGAAAAACAGGCCGGTGGTGGCCTGGGTCACCTGTTCTACCGGCAGTGCGAGGAACGAGGCCGCTTGGGGCCCATATGTTACACCTCCCAGTGAGGTGAAGCGTCCGTTGCAGTGGTGCTTCGCGCATTTGGTGCCGTTAGAATCCATGGATGCTTGAGTTCTGCACCAGACAAAAGACCAAATCTCAGCAACTTGAAATCCGTAGGCAACCATTTAACAAACCGCGATTGGTTCGCGAAGACGACACACGAAGTGTGGAGTGGAAAGAGGAAAAGGTCCCACCGGGCGTGCCAGAATCTGTTCCCCTCCGAACGGCGGCCCGGACTTTCGCGTCCGATGCCTGAGGTTCAGGGCAGATGCTATATGGTTTTATCCGTCTACCTCTCCAAAGATGCCAAGTTGATTTATGGCACCATGTATCGGAGGTTTAGACGGATGCGGCCGATGTAGCAGACTTCGTCAGATTCCCCCTCAGGATGAGGGGTTTTTGATTGTGGGGACGCTCTTCCCTGCAGGCGCAAGCCCCTGCAGTTAATTACGCTACCGCATCGCGGTAACAACTTTCTCCTTCTCCAGAATTTCACTTCGTGTCGTGGGTGTTTGTTTTGTTTGTGGTTGCCCGTGGATTGTATACGGAGACTGAGTAATGCCGTCTCCCGTAGGACGTGGATTAGTCCAAATCCGTATTTACTAAGATTTGGGTTTGGTGTTTTTAGTTTAAGGATGCATTAGTCGCGTTGCGACTAAGATCAACTTAAACGTTTGTTAAGGATACGTTAGTCCTGTTTTAGACTAAGATCCACTTAACGTAGTGATTAATTTAATGTATGGCCATCGGGACTCGTCACCTCTTTGACGTCGTTGAGGAATTACAACGACGGATGTCAAAGGAGTTCGGAGATGTACCCTCGAACCAGAGTTGATTGGGAGTTTTATAATCCATTTAAATGTTTAAGGATACGTTAGCCGTGTTTGGGGCTAAGATCAACTTAAACGGGACCGTTTAGATCCGGCAAAAGAGCGATTGGCTCTATTGTTCTAGTTTAGGGACGTAGTGGTCCATTATTAGTTTAGGGACATTTCGGTCCATCGCCAGTTTAAGGACGTAGTGGTCCATCACCAGTTTAGGGACGTGGTGGTCCATTATTAGTTTAGGGACGTTTCGGTCCGTCGCCAGTTTAGGGACGTAGTGGTCCATCGCCAGTTTAGGGACGTGGTGGTCTATCGCCAGTTTAGGGACGTTTCGGTCCGATATTAGTTTAGGGACGTTTCGGTCCACGAGTTTAAGGACCCCGCAGTCCATTTGGATGTGTGGTCATTGGGACCCGTCACCTCTTTGACGTCGTTGAGGAATTACAACGAGGGATATCAAAGGAGTTCGGAGATGTACCCTCGAACCGGTCGTGAATTGATTTAGGAGAGCAGCTGTGCTCAGTCAATTTAATTTAAGGACTTACGGCCAGAATTGGGCTAAGTCCAGTTGAAAATGTTCACATTTTGTTTGCATTTGGCCTATTAGGCCTTTGTTTGGGCTTTCCCCCTTTTTAGAATAATGCATAGCATTACTTCAGGCCATTGACTGGGCTCTGCCCTTTTGCAGAGCATTGTTTTTGGTCTATTGGACCTCTCAATTGGGCTCTGCCCTTTAAACAATGCATAGCATTATTTTTGGTCTGTTTAGACTTTTTGATTAGGCTCTGCCTTTTTAAAATAATGTGCAGTACTTCTATTTGGTCCATTTGACCTTTGATTGGGCTCTGCCCCTTAATAATGCATTGCATTTAAAACTCTGACAGTGCCCCACACGGCTTGTCAGGTGCTTTGCGCAATTAAAGAGCGTAAGCGCTCGTGGAGGTGACACGTGTCGCGCAGTGGAAGGCTTGCGCAACAGTGCTTGCGCAACTGCGCAGACACGTGTCGCGCAGTTGTGCACTTGCGCAACAGTGCTTGCGCGACTACGCAGACACGTTAAGTCAAAAAAATTTATTTATTTTGGGCTTTGCCCGACTAGAAAATCAATCCAAACAGGGCTCTGCCCCTTTATTATTTTGCAATTTGATTTGGGCCAGGCCCTTTTAAATAATGGGTTGCATTTGTGCAGAACATCAAGAATTTTTCAGATTTAAGAACAAAAGTGCATAGCACTTTTGATCTAAATTTGGATCAAAGGAAAACAAGTTTTTCTTCCTGTTTTCCCTGATTTCACAGAACCAAGGGTTCATAACAAGTGCAAGGCACTATTTATTTATTTTCATTTATTTCCCTTTTTTTTAAATCCTTTGTTCTTCAGAGATTTTTCTCTTAAAAAAGGTTTTTACCTTTCTTCTTTTTCTTGTTCTTGAATAATCTCCAAGAGTTCTCTTTTCTTCTTTTTTTTTTGTTGCTAGAAGTCGCTTCTTCCCGTTGATGCCCATCGAATGAGGTCTGGGGTCCTATTTATAGTGCTCACAAATTTGTTGAATTTGTTAACAAGATCTTTTCTGAGTGATTTTGGGAAATTTCCCACCGCTGGATCTTTGATCCAAAGGCAGAAGAAAATCTTCTGGTTTTGGAAAGAACAGAAAAGATTTCGTTAAATTTTCATTCTGTTTCTGCGCAACTCCCCAATGAATGACACGTGTCGCGCAGTGGAAGGCTTGCGCAACAGTGCTTGCGCAACTGCGCAGACACGTGTCGCGCAGCGGTGCACTTGCGCAACAGTGCTTGCGCAGCGACACGCAGCGGTGCACTTGCGCAACAGTGTTTGCGCAACTGCGCAGACACGTGTCGCGCAGCGGTGAATTTGCGCAACAGTGCTTGCGCAACTGCGCAGACACGTGTCGCGCTGCCGTGCGCTTGCGCAGTTGTGCTTGCGCAACTGCGCAGACACGTGTCGCGCTGCCGTGCGCTTGCGCAGTTGAACGTTGCTTATGTTTTTTAAAGAGCCTTGCTCTGATTGGACGTTCCGCCTTGGGCGTTGTGCTGCCGTGTCAACTTCTGACACGTGGCGCGTTGCGCGCAGCGCACGGGAACTGAAGCGTTGCTTCAAAATTTGAATTTTCAAAATTTAAGCAGAGCCTTGCTCTGATTGGGGGAACAGTGAGTCGTAAGGATCTCACGCAGGTGGTTTCTCCTTACGAAGTCGAGAGGACCTTGCTAGTGTCTTTTAACGAGATTGCGCCCTTTCGGGTTTTCACAAAACTCGCCGGTAGCCCTGCTGTTTTTACTCTCGGAGCCCTTTCGGGTTTTCATCCGTGCTCATTTTGCTTATGGAAATGTCGTTTTCTCTTTTTCTTTTCTCTCTCTCTTTTTTTATTTTAACGAGGCTGCGCCCTTTCGGGTTTTCACAAAACTCGTCGGTAGCCCTGCTGTTTTTACTCACGGAGCCCTTTCGGGTTTTCATCCGTGCCCATTTTGCTTATGGACATACCGTTTTCCTTTTTTTATTTCTTTTTTTTTGTATCAGCTTCGGGATGCTGTAACCCACAGTAGTTTATCGACGTCTCGGTCAACGGCTAGTTTTAGGACATAATGGTCCATCGTTAGTTTAAGGACGTTCCGGTCCATTGTTAGTTTAAGAACGTTTCGGTCCGTTGTTAGTTTAAGGGCGTTTCGGTCTGTTAGCCGGCTACTACTTATAGAGGTTGGGCTTAGGAAGATAGCGAGCGGACATAATCGTCGTCGTCTATCGTTGACCTAGGCCGTGACTCGTCAGGCGTAGTATTTCTTTAGGAAGCGACCGTTTATTGGCCTGAAAGGTCTTTCACCATGCATGTCCATGAGTAGATAGGCCCTACCCTGGTAGACCTTGTCTATGATATACGGGCCTTCATAGTTCGGCTCGAATTTCTCCCGTTTGGCACGATTGGGGATCATAGGTCTTTTGACCACTAGCACGAGTTCGCCTTGGCGGAATGTTCTCGGCCTAGTCAATCTTTCGTATGAGCGCGTCATCTTTGCTTTGTAAGCCTCTAGATTTTGTTGCGCTATGAGCCGGGTTTCATCAAGGGCATCGAGCTCCTCAAGCCGAAGGTGAGTATTCTCTTCGTCCGTTAGCTCTTAATAAACTGCCACTCGTAGAGAGTTTAACTCTATCTCGAGGGGGAGTATCGCCTCTGTACCGAATACCAATGTGTACGGCGTTGTGTTCATGGCCGTTTTGAACGTAGTTTGATACGCCCAGAGAGCTTCATGCAGTCTCTCATGCCAGTCCTTCTTATTTCGAGACACTGTCTTTTTCACGATCTTCGTTAAGGTCTTGTTAAAAACCTCAGCTAGACCGTTAGCTCAGGGATTATAGACTGAGGAGTATCTCCAGTCTATGTTATGCTGTTGTGCAAAGCGGCTGATCTTGTGGCTTCTATAGGCTGGCCCGTTATCGGAAATGATCCGTCGTGGAGTTCCAAACCAATAAATGACGTGTGTCTTGAAGAAATGGTGGATATTCTCCGTTTTTACTTCCCTCGGCGGTACTGCTTCTGCCTATTTGGAGAAGTAATCAGTTGTCGCCAAAATGAACCGATGTCCTCTGGACGATGCTGGTTCGATGGGCCCGATTTTTCGGTCCCCTACATTTCGAACGACCAGCTAGCCACTATCGGATGTAGTGGATTTGGATGCTAATGGATAAAGTCCCCGTGAATCTGGTACGAATGGCACTGTTTCGCGTATTCGAGGCAATCTTGGATCATCGTGGGCCAATAATAAGCCATCCGTTTGATCTTCAGCTTCATCTTAGGGCCGGCCTGGTGAGAACCACAGAGTCCGTCGTGAGTTTCTTGGACGACTCTTCTTACCTCTTCGGGTCCCAGGCATCTTAGCCATAGAAAATCAAATGATCTCTTATACAAAGTATCATTGACGAAAGCAAAAGACAGAGCTCGTTTCATAAGATGATGTCTTGAGGACGCATCTTCAGGTGTTCGACGGTATTTGAAGTAGTCTATAAAGGCTTCTCTCCAATCCGTAACCTTTTCCTGGTCTCTTATTTGCAGAGTCATTCGCTCGGTTGCTCCCTTTTCTTCAGACGACTCCGGAGATACTTCTGCCAGAGCAAGAACCCGATGGCTTTGCACTACGATCCTTACATCATCGAGGTTCTCGTCGGCTAGTTCTTTAGCGAGCTTAGCTAATGCATCCGCTTTGCTATTTTCCGCACGCGGTATGCTTTCTAGGGTGTAGGAAGGAATTTGAGTCAGCGGTTGCTGTACTCTCTCACCGTACTTCACCAACTCTGGCTTGCATGTTTGGTAGTCGCCGTTTATTTGACTAACGACCAGCTAGGAGTCTCCGTATATGAGGAGGTTTTCAATTCCCATGTCGATGGCGATCTCGAGACCTGCTATCAAAGCTTCGTATTCTGCTTCGTTATTCGTCCTCGGCTCTGTTGAGGAGAAGGAAAATCGCATTATCCATCTTTGTGGAGTCACGAAGATGAGGCCTACCCCTGATTTGATTATAGGGGTGCTTTGTTTGTGCTTCTTCATGGAAGACGCCCCATCAAAATAGAGTTCCTATTGGGTATCATTCTCTCTTCTCTCCCTGTCGATTGTATCAAACGCATGTTCGTCTGGCAATTCGCAGTTCAAAGGAGAATCGGCAGGTATTGGATGCTCAGCGAGGAAGTCGGCGATGGCCTGGCCTTTTACTGCCTTAAGAGGTCGATAAGTTATCGAGAACTCCATCAAGAGCAGGGCCCATTTAGCGAGTCGTCCCGTTAATATAGCCTTTGACATTAAATATTTGAGAGGATCCACCTTCGATATGAGATGGACCTCATGTGCCAAAGTATAGTGTCTGAGCTTCGTTATCGCGAAGATCAACGCCAGACAGTGTTTTTCGATGGGGGGGTAATTGCTTTCTGCCCCCAGTCGAACTCGACTCAGGTAGTAGAGGGCTCTCTCTTTCCCTTGGTCGTTTTCTTGTGCCCATAGCGCACCTAAAGAACCTTCGAGGGCTGTTGTGTATAGGACGAGAGGTTTTCCTTTGATGGGAGTGGCCAGTACTGGCGGATTCTGCAGGTATTGCTTGATTTCGTCTAGTGCGCTTTGGCATTTGTGATCCCGGATGAACGGGGTTTCCTTCTTCATTAGGTGACTGTAGGGACGGCACTTGCCTGAGAGATTGGCTATAAATCGCCGGATGTACGCGAGCTTTCCTTGGAGAGACCGCAACTGCTTGAGGGTCCTTGGCAGAGGCATTTCCATGATCGCCTTGATCTTCGATGGGTCTATCTCGATGCCTCGGTGTCGGACGATGAATCCCAGGAATTTGCCCAAGGAGACTCTGAATGCGCATTTGAGAGGGTTCATCTTCAAGTTGTATTTCCGAAGGCGTTGAAATACGGTCTTCAGATGCTCTAAATGTTCCTCGTATGATTTGCTTTTCACCATAAGGTCGTCGATATAGCATTCGACGATTTCATGTATGAGATCATCGAAGATCTTCGTCATGGCCCTATGATAGGTGGCACCGGCGTTCTTTAGACCGAAGGGCATCACCTTGTAGCAGAATATGCCCAAAGGGGTCCGGAAAGCGGTATGTTTCTGGTCCTCAGGATGCATCTTTATCTGATTGTATCCTAATGAGCCGTCCATGAAGGAGAAAACTTCATGAGTGGACGTATGGTCTATCATCAGCTCGGCGACCGGTACTGGGAAGTCGTCCTTCGGGCAAGCTTTATTGAGATCCCGAAAGTCTACGCAGATGCGCACCGTCCTATTTTTCTTCATCACTGGGACAATGTTAGCGATCCAGTCAGGATATTGAACCTCTTGGATAAAGCCGGAGTCGATTAGCTTCTTGACTTCGGCGTTGATGCTCATCTCAAGCTCGAGTCGCATTCTTATCGGAGCTTGTTTGATCGGCTTGACGTTCGGGGATATTGCCAATTTGTGTACAGCAATCTCTGGATCTGGTCCTGGCATCTCGGAATAGTTCCATGCGAAGCAATTTTTTATGCTGCATGAGCACGTCTTTTAGCGTAGCCACCCTTTCTTCAGACAATAGCTCACTGACGAACGTCGTCCGCGGGTCACTTGCCGTCCCCAAATCTATTTTCTTGAGGTTATTTGCAGTAGTATGTATTCCATCTTCCAGCTCTTTTGGTGCCGATGGAAATTCCGAGATTACCTCGTTATCATCGTTTTCGAAACACCAGGGGAGTTTGTCCATATTCTCAGGTTCTTCTTTTGATAACATTATCACGTGACAGGTACGAGTTCACTTCCAAGACCGATGTGGATCTGGTTCTACCCTCGTGGATTTAGGTTCATGCTTCTGTGGCGGGGTTACCCTCCAGCTGCTGGATAGAGCGAACTTGCTTCGCTGATATTGATCTTCAACCCAGTTCTTGAAGGTGAAGCAGTCTTCAATAGGATGTCCTATTACCCTATGATAGGAGCAATAGTCCGGGTGAGAGATTTCGCCTGCTTGCTCGGGGTGCTTGGACTCCAGGAGTGTAATCAGTTGATGTTTTATGGCAAGATCAAGTATTTTCTTTGTCTTGTCTTGGGCAAAAGAGTATGCTCGACCCATCTTCTTTATAAGAGATGAATCTTGGTTGCTCGGTTCTTGATTGCGTGGCTTCTTGGTCCCGCTCTGCCGCTGTCGAATGCCTTTCCCGTTCTTTGGCTTGTTTCTGCCTCTGCGTCGGGCCTTTTGTATAACGGGTTGACAAGGAGGAGCATTTTCGTTTTTCATAGCCTGCTGAAGGAGGCGTTGCGTCCTGGCTTTCTCGTAGATGGCCATTTCGCGATTATGGCCGTCTCGAACCTTTTGACCTACTTCCCTTATAAGCTTGTCCATTTGTTCTTCGAACGACGGACTGGGCATTTTCACGGCGGGAGCCCTTTCTGGTTCATGGTTAGCATCTTACCACAGAGCATCTCCTTCTTCATCAAAGTCATGTATGACGTAACAGTCGCGGAGTAGCTCCCGTTTCTTGGATTGAACATACCCAAGCCCGGTCGTTTCCATTCTCCCGTTGGGCAATTTTCATTGAGTTCCGGGGACATTCCAGATCTTGTCATAGAACTTAGCTTTTCGAGCGGTCTGTTTGAAAGGTACGCCTTGGCGCTTTAACAGCCTTTTTAGTCCGTTCGTATAATATCTGGACAAACGGATGGGCTGGAGCCTGTTGAGTGTAGAATCCACGCCGTGCCAGATTTCTTTCTCCACTTTGGTTTTCCCGGATCGGTAAAATAAGATCACCTTTTCACCTTCTCTCCTAGGAGGGACATAAAACGTCTGCAGCTCTTCCACATTGTAGGTATCAAGCGCGTCTAGTTCTTTATGATGCTTGGGCGGAACCATGGCAACTTGCAAATTTTGCTCTTCATCAGCGAAGGTTTCTATTAAAGGCCAAGCAGAGAATACGGCATGGACCTCATCTTCCGAGTCGCTGCCGAAGATAAGTATAGGAGCGGACGGTCCCGGCTTGCTGTACTGGGGTAGCCCTGAATAAACTATCTCTTCCTCTTTCTCGGTATCACTCCTGAAGACCGGAATGGTGGTGATAGCTTTGTTCTCCGGTTTGTGACATCTCTCTGTGTCCTCAAAGTCTGGTAAGAAGTATTTTGCATCTTCGTACTTGCGGACTTCATTCATAGAGAATGGGTTTAGCTCTCCTGTCACAGTATACTCGAGACCATCCTTGAAATACTTCATACACTGATGTTGTGTAGAAGGGATGATGTTGTATTCGTGCAACTAGGGCCGGCCAAGCGAAGCATTGTAGCATGTCTTAGCGTCAATGATATGAAACTTAATGTCCGTGACAAGCAGCCCAAAGCGTAGTGTCAATATTACGGACCCAAGCGTCCGTGATGACTGGGAGTCAAATCCGGAGATGGTGATTTTATCGCGAGCGAGGTGCTGAACGCTCATGCATATTTCCTTTAACACCCTTACGTTAAAGAGATTGACGGAGGACCCATTGTCGACCAGGATTTTACCTATCTTGATGTCATGACAGTATCCGGAGACATATAGGGGGCGGTTGTGCTCGCATGTCCCAAGGAGGAGATCTTCATCGCCGAAGGTGATGTCGGCTGTATGTACTTCTTCCAGCTCATCCTTCATCTTTTCTTCGGTGAGGAAAGCATGGAATTGCTCGGGATCTTGCATTGCCTTGATTAAAGAATCTCTCGCCTCTTTAGATAGCAGAAGGGCGTCGAGAATACTGAGCTGTGAGGGTATCTTTCTCAAGTGTGCCAGAATGTTGTAGTCCACCTTACTTTTCTTTGGCGGGTCCTTAGCTGTCAGCTCTTTGATGGCTTGGTCATCAAGGATGATATCCTCAGGGACTTTTTCTTTTCCCTTATCTTTTCTATTTGACCCATTGTTCGAGGGCCCAAGATTCTTTTCGGTCAGCATACGGTTGCGCAGCTGAATATTTTCACAGGCCTTCGGTTCTTCCTCTTTTCCCAAAGTGGACTCTTTAAAGAGAGGGCCAAGAGTCATTTCTTCGTCAGAGTCGCTTCCGAAGGTGAGAACTTGCGATCCTCCATAGTCAACCATGTGGCAGTTGCCGACAGTTCTTTTGTGCTCCCCGGTCGTATTTCTTCGCTCCTGACGAGCTTTGCGTTTCATCCGCTTGAAATGTTGCCGGTGAGCAACATATCCCTGCCACTATCTTTTAAAAGCGTTGCACTCCTCGGTGGGGTGCGCAATGTTTTGATGATATAAGCAGTAGCTAGGATGTGTTTCCTCTTCACCAAAAATGTTTCTTTCGAAGGGTGGCAGCTTCATTCCCATCGATATGACTTTAGCGAACCTTTTCCTCATCTTGAACCCGTTTTTATTTGCGACGGATGTACTTTGATCTGGCGGGAGTGTTTCAACTCTTTCGTCCAGTCGCCGGCATTTGGCTTTTTCAAATATGACCATTTCGCGCTCCCGATCAGCTTTGATTTTCGAAAGAGCTTCATTCATGAATGCATCAATCATTTCGTCTGACGGCCCTAGAAGCTCTGGAGCATGATTTGCCCCCAGTTTCTTTGTGCAAGGAGCTTCTTTATCGTATATCGACGAGTGAGAGATCACATGGCAGCTTGCTACATAACCTTCGGATTCATCCGACGAGTCTTCTCCATTGTCATCACCTCCGTCCTCAAGGATGTGGCTGAGAAATTCTTAGAGTGTGATT
Organism: Agapanthus africanus; assembly: GCA_030015575.1. Taxonomy (NCBI): domain Eukaryota; kingdom Viridiplantae; phylum Streptophyta; class Magnoliopsida; order Asparagales; family Amaryllidaceae; genus Agapanthus; species Agapanthus africanus. Next base: position 114,672,057 of record CM057350.1, read on the forward strand.
GGAATCCGCGCTTTCTGGTTATACTCTTCATCCGCGTCAATCTGCTTTTGCAGGTCCGTGCGCTTGTCACCAGACTTCACGGGCTTCTTAAATTTCTTCTTCTTCTTCGAAGATTTTGGCGACTGGGTGTGAGTGCTTTGGCTATCACCACCGATTTTTGGAGTTGGACGTGGTTTTAACATTCCTTCGATGATCTCAGGTTCTGTAATACCCGGTTCTTTTATATACGCCCAAATCCGTATTTCTCTGTAAACTATAAATTTTGTTATTTTAAGTATTTAATTATTTTAAAAAGAAACTCCATTAAATCCTAAAACACCAAACCCTAAATCTTTACCTTTTTCCATAAATTCCACAGCCAATCCAATCCCTCAGCCCAACACCACTTCTTCCCTTTTTTTCAACAAATTCACTCAGCCCATTTCTTTTATCAAAATTAAACCCAGCCCATTCCCTATTTAATAAACTAAATTTTCTTTATTATTCTCAAATCCTAAGCCCACTCCATTAGTTTTCCCCATTTGATTTTTCTCTAAATCCCCAGCCCGTTTCCTTATTTTTCCCCCTTTTCTATTAAGATCCCCGGCCCACATTCTTCCTCAGCCCACTCTTTTTCATTTATTAATTGATTAGTTTTATCCCTGGCCCGGCCCACTCCTTTCCCTCTCACCCGCTCCTACCCAACCCGGCCCACAACCTCTCTCTCTTCCCCAACGTTCTCCTTTTCTCCCGCTCTTTACTGTGCCTCCTTGCATTCCGCCGCACCCCACGCCTGCGCCCACGCCGCCGCTCGTCACGCGCCCCGCTCGCGAACGTTATCACGACGCGCGTCCTCCACCTCTCACCCCAACCCACTACTCCCTCTTTCTCTCTCGGATCTCTCCCTCTCTCTTCTTCCCTTCCCGTTCCTTGCTCGAACCCGCGCACCCACCGCGCATCGCGCTCACCACCGTCCCCTCACCGCCGGCCCTCCTCCACCCTCGTCCTCATCCCTACCCTCTCGACCGTCTCTCCACCGTCCTTTCCCTGCCCCTCCTCGAGAAACCGACCACCACCTCCTCACCTCCCTCTCAGCCGAGCATACCTCACCGAGCTTCCCCCACCGTTCCCACCTCCACGTCGGTTGTAACACCCGAGCCCAATGCTACTATTTTCAGTTACTGTTTGAGTATAATGTGGTACTCATTTCATTTAACTTGCTTGTTTGTTGCTTACTGTAAAAATTTATCCGGCAAAGTCATTTCTACATATAACAAATTTTTGGCATCTAAAATAAAATTGAAAATATTCATCTTGGCCTACTTGACACCTCTAGCCTCGTGGTAGCGTCCGTGCATTGTGTTCTCGTCCCGTTCAGTGAAACGGGCGAGTTTGGATGGCTACGTGCACGTGCGTGTGTCCGTTTTGGGGGTATGCTTTTTAATCATAAAACACTTAATTTTAAAATTTGGATCCTGCTTAAAATCCTATTATTTCAATTTCAAATTTTTGGACTCGACCCGGGCACGATTTGGAAATGTTTTATTTGGCGCCAAAATCCCAAATTTTAATATTATTAAAACCATCGCATATATTTTTCTAACTAACCTGATATCTTACTGTTCATTACCTATCTTTTAAATCTTTAAGTTAACAATATAATATTTTTACAATCTTTTATATCCTTCTCAATTTATTCTCTCAGCCAATCGCAACCTCCCCTTTAACCCCGTGGGCCCCACTTTCCCTCTCTCCCTCTTCTCTCTCTCCACTTTTTCTCTCTCTATCTCCCCCTCATATATTCTCTCGTACTTCTCTTTATCATTCTTTCTCTTCTTACTTCATGTCTCGTTTCTCATTTTTTTAACTGTTCTTTTGTTGCCGGAATTCCGTCGTGCCGGTGACGTTTCTCGACGTTCCAGCGAGGTACCCCGACCCGTGTGGTTCCTTTGTTCGTCGTTTGGGTTCATTCCGTGAACCGTGCGCTGTCGCGAGTTTTTCCCGCCGACGGTTAACGTTCCGTTTTCCCGATTCGCGACCCATCGAGGCAAGTTAATCTTGCTACATGCTATATAATTCATTTTATACCTATTTAAATAAATACCATACCTATAGTTTAAATCTAGTGCCCCATGTTTAATTTTATAACGTTTCGATATTCCGTTTGCATCCGTTTATATCATATTAAATCCAGATCATGAAAACTTATCTTGTGACATACTAGATTACGTTATACTGCATCCATATCAATTAAAATATACATCGTCATAATATTTCTTATTATTATCTTTAATTAGTTTATAATCTGCATTTTATGATATTATATATTTAAAATATTATAGTTTACACATGAAACGTCGTTGAAAAATCGGATATGACAAATCTGAAATTTACTGTACACCTTACCGTATAAAATTCATTATAAATCATAGAAAAATCATTAGTATACGTTCTTTAGTTCGTTACGAAGCTAACTCAGAATACTATAACCTTATGAAATATTTACTTGCAAAATAAATTGTTTATATAACGTAAAATGCAAATGAAAATGTCTCCAAACTGCTGTCCAGGAAAATTCCAGCAGCAAACTTTCAACTTCGAATGTTCATAACTTTTTTTAGGGACAACCTGAGATGCTTATACTTATAAAAATGAAAACCTTATTGAATTATCTTTGTTTTGGTATAAGACACGTCCCTTTTGGAGAACGTTTGTTATTTTTAAGCTATTTTACAAATTAGGATGACGCTGAATTTCTGAACGGAACTTTCTTGTGCATGGTTAATCAATACCACTTTTTTTAGTTATTAATCGCTTTGAATATGCTATCCATATTAATATTATGATATCAATATTTATATCACATATTGCTTAGTTGTACATCCCACATTACCATTTTATAGTTTTATAACTTTTCGGATACCCGTTTGCATCCATCGCATTGAAGATACATATAATTGCATCCATAGATCACATTACTACATAATACTGTGATATTAACACTCCATGTTTAATAAATTGCATCCTAATTAATATTGGAACTATAAATGTAACCCTAATCGATAACTGTGCATCCATATCCTTGAAATTATATCTATTTGCATATAATATCACATTATTCCATTTTTTTGTTATATTAGTACCCCATACTTGTTTTGTGTACCCATACTGATTATAGTTTGATTATGAGCACCCACGTGATACTTGTGCACCCTGACATGACTTGCTACACATATTACCTGACCCGACATGGTACCGTACACTACTTGACTCGACCTGATGTACCACGGCTTGACCCGTTACTTGATTTCGTGTCTAATGCCAACAAACCTGACATGTAGTCCTCACGGACCGTTCCTGTTGTCTATCCAGACAAACCTGCTCTTACCTGATCCTGTGTTGGCATTAGTCCTTGATTACTGAATACCTGACTTGAACACATAACCTTGGGGGTATGGGAAAATCAAAAGTGTAAACTAAAGTGTAACCTAAAAGGGTATTACTTGATCCGTGGTCCCGGGGGGTAACGGGACAGAGCCATTCGTGACTCTTACATCTTGATCCGTGGTCCCGGAGGGTAACGGGACAGAACCACTCTTGGTTCATATATTCCTGATCCGTGGTCCCGGGGGGTAACGGGACATATCCTTTGAGTTACATGGAGGATTACATTAATTGATTTCAAACAAACTTTAGAGTAGACAACCCAGTAGCACAGTTTAGATTGATCACTGCACGTCACATACACTGATACACTTCACTGTTATACATCCCTGTTGACTTGTTACTATTTATGATTCATGCCTGCATATCTCGTGTATCCTGTTCATTTATTATTGCTTGATGTTATGACGCGCTGACGTCTGGGTTTTGCATGGCCCAGATCCTCTACCTTTGTTGCAGACTGATCAGGAGTTTTGCCGTTGTTAGATCGAGCGGTAGGGATCATGTCGGTATCCAGTCTTACTTTTTAGGTGTTTATTTGATCTTTTGCTTCCGCATACTATAGCATTTCTTGACTCTTTTACTCTGACTTATAGACATGTACTAGATAGTTAGTTTACTTTCCTGTTCTTGATATCTCTACAGCCGTAATGTGACTGTGGAAGGATTTTTCCTAACCACAGGTAGCATGGTTGGCTATGTCACGTGCCTATTTTAGCGTACTCTGGGAAGCGGGGCGTGACATGGTTCTTTTGGTATCAGAGCCATAGGATAGTCGGGTTGATTCTTTTGTTGTTGGGTATTGTACCCAATACACGAATCAGAATACCCGTGTTTAGGAAACATGTCCTGCCACCTTGACCGTTTTACCATTCTTGAATCACATTCTTCCTGATTATATCTTTTACGATGTGCAAACTTCCTTTGCATATCGATTCGAAAACCTGATTCCTTATTATCTCTAGGACTTAGGCGACTTGGATGGAGTTATGTAATTGTGGTTATGATACCGCGGCATAGTTACAATGCGGTACTCTATTTAAGTATCTTGGAGTTCTAGCCTTGATCTATATTCAGAATCTATCATCATGCTAATGTTGGGTATTTTGAGTTCAGGATTATGGCCGGTAAGAAATTGAAGACATACCAGAGGCGTGTGGACGAAGCCGCCATGCTTGGAGTGATAAGAGGAATGCTGGAGAATCAAAGAAACAGACCGAGCTGATCCAGCAGCAAGCGGACTCATTTCGGGAAGGTTTGCAGATCGTTCAGCAGTCTGTGAACAATGTTGGAGCTAGACCAGTTGACCGAGTAGGGACCGTAGCAGATTTCAGGCGGTTCAGTCCGTCTACATTTACTGGTTTAAAGGAGTCGTTGCCAGTGGAGCAGTGGCTAGTTGACACAGAGAACTTGCTTTTTGCGGCACAGATTCCAGATGACAAAAAGGTTGTTGTGGTACGCATTCAGCTAGTGCACTACACCCGAGAATGGTGGCTTGTTGAGGAGAACCGTTTGCCCAAGCCGATCAAGTGGACGGATTTTTCGAAGAGTCTCCTGGAGAAGTTCTTCCCGCGGACTGCACGGGAGGAAATGGAAGTGAAGTTCATCGGAGAAGGGAGCACCCGTAGATGTGCATGCAGCAGAATGGACGAGACTCAGTAGTTTCGCTGGACCTTTAGTTGCCAACGATGCAGACAGGGCACGGAGGTTCATGCGCAGCCTGGACGTGGACATCCAGAGGCAGATTGTCTCCCTGGGTTTGACCACTTTCTCACAAGTAATTGCGGCAGCCGAGAGCTGCAGAGTTTATCTGGGATGGAGGGGAGTTTTTCTGTCGGGCCAGTCGAGTTTAGGGCTAGGCCGACAAATAATATTCTTGCATCAATGGAAGTGATGAAAGTAAAGAGCCGGCTGTTGTTCGTGATTCTATGGACGTGTTTGAAGATATATCGGGTTTACCGCCGAGGAGAGACGTGGAGTTCGCAATTGATCTTATTCCTGGTGCAGCGCCAGTATCTAAAGCGTTTTATCCAATGGCGCCAGTAGAGTTGGAAGAAGTAAAGAAACAGGTTGCTGAATTGCTTGAAAAGGGTTGGATTCGAAGCAGTAACTCGCCTTGGGGAGCTCCAGTTCTTCTAGTAAAGAAGAAGGATGGCACAAGAAGGATGTGCATCGACTCTCGAGAATTAAACCGGGTGGCTATCAAGAACAAGTACCCGATCCCTCGCATTGGAGAACTTTTTGAGTAGCTTAGTGGCGCGAGGGTATTCTCGAAGTTGGATTTACGATCCGGATATCATCAGGTCCGAGTGAAAACAGAAGATATTTGCAAGACGGCGTTCCGAACTCGGTATGGACATTACGAGTACTTAGTGATGCCCTTCGGAGTAACGAATGCGCCAGCAGTATTCATGGACTTGATGAACCGAATCTTTTCACCGTTCTTGGATCAGTTCATTGTGGTATTCTTTGACGATATTCTGGTTTACTCGAAGAGTTTTGAAGAGCATGCTGAGCATTTGAAGATCGCATTGCAGACGTTGAGACAGGAGAAATTGTATGCGAAGATGAGTAAGTGCGAGTTTTGGCTGGAGGAAGTAAGGTTTTTGGGGCATGTTGTGTCTGGCGATGGAATTGCCGTCGATCCAGAAAAGATTGCAGCAGTTCGAGATTGGCCTATTCCAAAGAATGTTGCTGAGATAAGAAGTTTTCTTGGATTAGCCGGATACTACAGGAGATTTATGGAGAACTTTGCTCCTCTGGCAGAGCCGTTGACCAAGCTTACGCGCAAGGAGGTACCTTTTGTATGGGCGGATAAGTGTGCGTTAGCTTTCGAGACGTTGAAGCAGAAGTTGATAACCGCCCCTATTCTGACCGTGCCAGACAATTCCGGAGTATTGGTGATTCACAGCGACGCATCTGGGAAAGGATTGGGATGTGTTTTGATGCAGTATGGGAAGGTTGTAGCATGCATCGAGACAGTTGAAGACCCATGAGAAGAATTATCCAACTCATGACTTGGAGCTTGCGGCTGTGATTTTCGCTTTGAAGATTTAGAGACACTACCTTTTGGGCGAAAGAGTCGAAGTTTTTACAGATCATAAGAGCTTGAAGTATGTGTTCACACAGAAGGAGCTTAACATGAGGCAGCGTAGATGGTTGGAGCTGATGGCTGACTACGATCTTGATCTTAAGTACCATCCGGGAAAGGTTAATGTTGTGCCGGATGCGCTTAGTCGGTTACCAGTAATTCAGGTGTTAACTACGCGGAAGGAGCTCGTTGAAGATTTTCGCAGATTTGACTTGGAGGTTGTGCTACCGCGTTCTACGGGACAGTTGTTGCAGCTGCAAGTACATTCGTCATTGATCAAGAATATTTAAGCAGCTCAATCGCAGGATCCTAGACTGCAAAAGTTTCGAGAGCAGGTTGAAGCCGGGCTATGAACAGATTTATTGATCCACGAAGATGGTTCGTTGAGGTATGGTAGCCATTTGTGTGTGCCAAAGGGTGATGTTCGTGAAGAGCTTATGAAGGAGGCACACAGTTCAGCTTATTCTGTACATCCAGGAGGCACAAAGATGTATCGAGATATTCGACAGCATTTCTGGTGGGAGGGCATGAAGCGGGAGATTGCTCGCTTTGTGGCAAAGTGCTTGGTGTGTCAGCAAGTTAAGGCTGAACATCAAAGGGTTGCTGGTTTATTGCAACCACTTCCGATTCCTCAGTGGAAGTGGGAACATATAACCATGGATTTCGTGACGGCTTTACCGCGGAGTCCAAAAAGCAACAATGCAGTATGGGTAATTGTTGACCGATTGACCAAGGCAGCTCACTTTATTCCTTTTCGGGTTGGTCAATCAACAGAGACTTTGGCAGAGCGGTACATGCAGGAGATCGTAAGATTGCATGGAGTACCGGTGAGCATCGTGTCCGATCGGGACACTCGGTTCTTATCACACTTCTGGAGGAGTTTACAGGAAAGTTTGGGGACTCGATTGAAGTTTAGCACAGCTTATCATCCTCAAACTGATGGTCAGTCGGAGAGAACGATCCAAACTCTTGAGGATATGTTGAGAGCATGCATGTTGGACTTCACGGGGTCTTGGGAGGATCATCTACTTTTGGTGGAGTTGTCTTACAACAACAGTTTTCAGGAAACTATTCAGATGGCTCCATTTGAAGCTTTATATGGTCGTAAATGCCGTTCACCTGTTTGTTGGGACGATGTCGGTGAACGAAGATTATTGGGACCAGATTTGGTTGTGCAGACAGTTGAGAAGGTTAACCCTATCAGAAATCATATGAAGGCAGCACAGGACCGACAGAAGAGTTGGGCAGATACGTCAAGAAGACCTCTAGAGTTCACCGTGGGTGATTTGGTATTCTTGAAGATATCACCGACTAGAGGGGTGGTTCGTTTTGGAAGTCGAGGAAAGCTTAGTCCTCGATTCGTTGGACCCTTGAGATCGTGGAGCGTGTTGGTGAGGTAGCGTATCGTTTGGCGTTACCGCAGTACTTGGCAAATGTGCACGATGTGTTTCACGTATCTCAACTCTGTAAGTATGTTCGAGATGAAACACACGTTTTGGATCATTCGGAGCTAACAGTACGAGAAGACTTGACTTTTGAGGAGCGACCGATTGAAATCGTGGACCGAAAGGAAAAGGTTCTCAAGAACAAGGTTATCCCCCTTGTGCTTGTTTCTTGGGGTAATCGCTCGCGTGGAGAGTCCACTTGGGAACGAGAAGATGAAATCCGACAGAAGTTTCCTCACCTTTTCTTGTAGTTATCTATCTTTGTATTCTTGGAATTTCGAGGACGAAATTCTTTTTGTAGTTGGGTATAATATAACACCCGAGCCCAATGCTACTATTTTCAGTTACTGTTTGAGTATAATGTGGTACTCATTTCATTTAACTTGCTTGTTTGTTGCTTACTGTAAAAATTTATCCGGCAAAGTCATTTCTACATATAACAAATTTTTGGCATCTAAAATAAAATTGAAAATATTCATCTTGGCCTACTTGACACCTCTAGCCTCGTGGTAGCGTCCGTGCATTGTGTTCTCGTCCCGTTCAGTGAAACGGGCGAGTTTGGATGGCTACGTGCACGTGCGTGTGTCCGTTTTGGGGCTATGCTTTTTAATCATAAAACACTTAATTTTAAAATTTGGATCCTGCTTAAAATCCTATTATTTCAATTTCAAATTTTAGGACTCGACCCGGGCATGATTTGGAAATGTTTTATTTGGCGCCAAAATCCCAAATTTTAATATTATTAAAACCATCGCATATATTTTTCTAACTAACCTGATATCTTACTGTTCATTACCTATCTTTTAAATCTTTAAGTTAACCATATAATATTTTTACAATCTTTTATATCCTTCTCAATTTATTCTCTCAGCCAATCGCAACCTCCCCTTTAACCCTGTGGGCCCCACTTTCCCTCTCTCCCTCTTCTCTCTCTCCACTTTTTCTCTCTCTATCTCCCCCTCATATATTCTCTCGTACTTCTCTTTATCATTCTTTCTCTTCTTACTTCATGTCTCGTTTCTCATTTTTTTTAACTGTTCTTTTGTTGCCGGAATTCCGTCGTGCCGGTGACGCTTCTCGACGTTCCAGCGAGGTACCCCGACCCGTGTGGTTCCTTTGTTCGTCGTTTGGGTTCATTCCGTGAACCGTGCGCCGTCGCGAGTTTTCCCCGCCGACGGTTAACGTTCCGTTTTCCTGATTCACGACCCATCGAGGCAAGTTAATCTTGCTACATGCTATATAATTCATTTTATACATATTTAAATAAATACCATACCTATAGTTTAAATCTAGTGCCCCATGTTTAATTTTATAACGTTTCGATGTTCCGTTTGCATCCGTTTATATCATATTAAATCCAGATCATGAAAACTTATCTTGTGACATACTAGATTACGTTATACTGCATCCATATCAATTAAAATATACATCGTCATAATATTTCTTATTATTATCTTTAATTAGTTTATAATCTGCATTTTATGATATTATATATTTAAAATATTATAGTTTACACATGAAACGTCGTTGAAAAATCGGATATGACAAATCTGAAATTTACTGTACACCTTACCATATAAAATTCATTATAAATCATAGAAAAATCATTAGTATACGTTCTTTAGTTCATTACGAAGCTAACTCAGAATACTATAACTTTATGAAATATTTACTTGCAAAATAAATTGTTTATATAACGTAAAATGCAAATGAAAATGTCTCCAAACTGCTGTCCAGGAAAATTCCAGCAGCAAACTTTCAACTTCGAATGTTCATAACTTTTTTTAGGGACAACCTGAGATGCTTATACTTATAAAACTTAAAACCTTATTGAATTATCTTTGTTTTGGTATAAGACACGTCCCTTTTGGAGAACGTTTGTTATTTTTAAGCTATTTTACAAATTAGGGTGACGCTGAATTTCTGAACGGAACTTTCTTGTGCATGGTTAATCAATACCACTTTTTTTAGTTATTAATCGCTTTGAATATGCTATCCATATTAATATTATGATATCAATATTTATATCACATATTGCTTAGTTGTACATCCCACATTACCATTTTATAGTTTTATAACTTTTCGGATACCCGTTTGCATCCATCGCATTTAAGATACATATAATTGCATCCATAAATCACATTACTACATAATACTGTGATATTAACACTCCATATTTAATAAATTGCATCCTAATTAATATTGGAACTATAAATGTAACCCTAATCGATAACTGTGCATCCATATCCTTGAAATTATATCTATTTGCATATCATATCACATTATTCCATTTTGTTGTTATATTAGTACCCCATACTTGTTTTGTGTACCCATACTGATTATAGTTTGATTATGAGCACCTACATGATACTTGTGCACCCTGACATGACTTGCTACACATATTACCTGACCCGACATGGTACCGTACACTACTTGACTCGACCTGATGTACCACGGCTTGACCCGTTACTTGATTTCGTGTCTAATGCCAACAAACCTGACATGTAGTCCTCACGGACCGTTCCTGTTGTCTATCCAGACAAACCTGCTCTTACCTGATCCTGTGTTGGCATTAGTCCTTGATTACTGAATACCTGACTTGAACACATAACCTTGGGGGTATGGGGAAATCAAAAGTGTAAACTAAAGTGTAACCTAAAAGGGTATTACTTGATCCGTGGTCCCGGGGGGTAACGGGACAGAGCCATTCGTGACTCTTACATCTTGATCCGTGGTCCCGGGGGGTAACGGGACAGAGCCAGTCGTGACCCTTACATCTTGATCCGTGGTCCCGGGGGGTAACGGGACAGAACCACTCTTGGTTCATATATTCCTGATCCGTGGTCCCGGGGGGTAACGGGACATATCCTTTGAGTTACATGGAGGATTACATTAATTGATTTCAAACAAACTTTAGAGTAGACAACCCAGTAGCACAGTTTAGATTGATCACTGCACGTCACATACACTGATACACTTCACTGTTATACATCCCTGTTGACTTGTTACTATTTATGATTCAAGCCTGCATATCTCGTGTATCCTGTTCATTTATTATTGCTTGATGTTATGACGCGCTGACGTCTGGGTTTTGCATGGCCCAGATCCTCTACCTTTGTTGCAGACTGATCAGGAGTTTTGCCGTTGTTAAATCGAGCGGTAGGGATCATGTCGGTATCCAGTCTTACTTTCTAGGTGTTTATTTGATCTTTTGCTTCCGCATACTATAGCATTTCTTGACTCTTTTACTCTGACTTATGGACATGTACTAGATAGTTAGTTTACTTTCCTATTCTTGATATCTCTACAGCCGTAATGTGACTGTGGAAGGATTTTTCCTAACCACTGGTAGCATGGTTGGCTATGTCACGTGCCTATTTTAGCGTACTCTGGGAAGCGGGGCGTGACATCGGTGCTGGCATGACCAAGCTCCCTCCTCCGTCGACAACCTCACCATCTCCCTCGAGCAACCTCCAGTGACCAACTTGAAAACCACGGCAATCACTACCTCACCGGTGATCGCCTCCTCATCGTCGCCATCCTCTATGCTCTCTCCCCTCTCTGTTGTTTCCCTCTCTCAATCTCTCTATCCCCCTCTATACTCTCTCTCTCTCTACGTGCTCTCCCCTCTCTGTGAAACCACCCTCTCTCTCTCTCTCTGTGAAACCACCTTCTCTCTCTCTCCTTAACTCTACAGCCCCTCTCCGTCGCACACGCAGACTACCAACAGCACGAGCCCTAACTTCCACGAGCCTCGACTGCATCCTACCCGACCCAACCTCATTCCAAGACGCTGCCGTCGCCGTTCGTCACGCGTTCGTGACTTTACAGTCACCGTACATCCCCGAGACGTGTCCAGGCAAGTTACCTACTTGCTACATGCTACCTTTTGTTAATTACAAATTAAAATCGTATATATCCCATGTTTTACTTTATGTTAAATATTACGACGTGACTGTTCGATATATGTTCTCATAGGAAATAATCGTTTAATTTGACGGAACTCGATTGTATAAGCTGGCCCGTATGGCTGTGAATCTAGTGTGTGAATTTCGTTGGAAAATATGACCGTTAACGACTAAAACGACTACCCCAAGTTTACCCGTAAAACTGGAAATTTCTTGTATCTGAAAACCGTTAAAATCACCATAAATTATATACATATTGGAATGATGCGTTTGAGGGCTTAAATCGAAACCGACTCGACGAACTATAACCCTATGCAAGTTTCTATTAGTTTCTGTACTTAAACTGTGACAATAATTGGATCGGAGTGCAACTCTGGACTGCAGTCCAGAGCGACTCCAGTTGTTGTTTACTGTCCCGTAATGGGTACCACACTGTTTCCTTAACTCGTAGGTTGCGGAACTCCACTGTTTATTATAGGTGAATCTGTTATCTAGACAACACAAGTGGTTTCATCTTGTTTCGTTATCGTTTGACATTTAATCTGTAATTTAATAGATGTGGACGTATAACAGTCCCAACAGAATCAGAATTGACATAGTAGTATTGAACAGTGTATATCTCCTGACGTACAGACGCGATTGAAGATCCGTTTGTTGCGTTGAAAACCTTACTGAAAACCCTAGATTTCATTCAACTGTAGCGTCACTAAAATCTGACGCAACTGGGATTAAAATGCGTTGCGAAACGGGCTTCCGATTCTGAAATCCGGGTTTCCAGCCGTGAACGCTTAAAACGAAATGGCTATAATTAATGATCCTGGAACCCGATTGGCATGTAACCAAATTCGCTGAATAGATAACTGAACATACTATTTATTCCCCGTTCATCGTTTCACTAAATTGTAACCGTATGATTTATGATAAATTATGCAAGTGGTAGATTATTGATTCATGACACCTTAACCATGCTTTACATACTGTTTACGCATCATATCATACACATGTCACTGCATTGATAACCTAGTGATAACGTGCATTACCCAGTGTTAGGTATTAGTAATGATTGTGGCAAGTACGTTAGTGTTCGTGTATCAGTGAATAAGTGAAAGTGATACGTACTTGTACACAATCAGTGAACCTTATTATTCTATTGCATTGTCGACGTCTGTGGGACGCGTGTACGTGTGACTATAAGTGGTATGGGACACTTATGGAAGCTCTTGCACGGGTGTCACAGATAAGGCACCAGACACTGCCATTTATCTTAGGTATTAGTCGGGACGTGCTTGATGGAGGCCTGCCTCCAGTTCTCGCGCAGACTTGTCACAGACCGATTGATATTTAAGGTTATGGTTAGCGTTTGATGTAGACCACGGGGTGTGGGGTAGTTTGAGTGTGAGTTCAACAGAATCTCGGGAGTCCAATGCCGGCTTATATATTTAGGGAGATATATGGAGATTTACAGGGTACATGATTATTACCGTGATTTACATGTTGGGCCTGTGGTCCCTTGCCCTTGGGTTCTACCCTTGGGTGGAGGACACTCGCGAGTGGTTGACTCTCACACTTGAACTGACGATAGGTTTAGTGACCTGTACAGTGAGACTTAGAGACTAATAAGGATAATAGCATCGATATACATACTTACTGTGTTGACATACGTGGCATATCATTCTACTGCTTTTACTGTTCCGCTGCAATTATTACTGCATGTTCATACCTATACCGTCATTGATTTACTGATATATATATATATATATATATATATATATTATCACTGTTAGAATTGTCACATGAATTTATATAATATATTGCTATTGTGTCGCTCTGACGACCTGAGTATGCATGCTCAGTGTGAGGAGAAGATTTAGCCTGGACCAGGACTAGACGTACATCACGGACATCTTGATCAGCTATCCAGGGTTATACCTTTTGTTTCCCATCAGGTCAGTTCTTTATACTGTTTTTTTCCAGTTACTGCATTTCTCATTACCTGCGCATTATTTACTGATTACCATGTAAAGCTAGAAGCCGAAGTGTGACTACGGTAGGATGTTTCCTTGGCCGTAGGAGCATGGCTGGCCTTGTCAACCCCTCGTATTCCGTATTTTGGGAATCGGGGCGTGACATGGTTTAGTTGGTATCAGAGCCCAGGTTTTGCTTCGATTGGGATTGCAGTTTTCCATGTAGAGCTTGACAATCTAAGACATCCCTCAGTCTAGATTGTAAACTTGATATCCTTGATCCATATTCACATTGAGTGTTCTGCTATCCATTCGCTAGGGTTTCAGATGACTTGGCAAAGTTTCGTGGTTGTAATTGTGAACTACATCACGATTACACTACCATACTCTGTTTAAGTGACTTAGAGTCATACAGTTGATTCTCCACTTGTAATGAATTTCATCACATCTGATATTCTTGAATCTTTGTCCAATCCATATTACATTTTGATTCTTATAGCTTTTGCCTTATATCATCCTCAAAATTATTGTTTCAGGATCATGTCTTCCAACGACTCTTCATCTAACTCCACTCCCCAGATTCAGACAGTTGAGATTCTGGGTGTACTGCAAGGTCTGAAGGAAACCCAGGAGCGGACGAACGACTTGTTAACTGAAGGACTGAGAAGGCAGGTGAATCAAGCACCAGCGGGAGTCTCAAATTGTAAAGGGATCCCTGTTAGACGAGGAAAAGAGAAGAAGATGAAGCGCCAATTTGTTTCCCCGCGACAGAAGCAGTAGAGGACCCAATGTTGTGGGTACTGTAAGAAGCCAGGACATCTTCAGAGGGATTGTCACCGCGCCCAAGGGAAATGTCTGATTTGCGGATCCAGCGAACATCTTATCAACGGTTGCCCAAAAAGGAAGGAGCTACAAGGAGGAGACTCATCCACACTCTCCACTTCTGCCAAGTGATGATTATTGCGTAGTTCAAACATCGAGGATAAGGCGGACCCAGCGCAGGATTCAACTCACGTGACGAGGATGCAACATTCTAGTAGTCAAAGAAGAATTTTCATGTTTTCTACTTTCAGTAATAATGTTGTCATCCTCTTATGAATATTTCTTTTCATTTGAATGCTTGTATCCGTTGAACTTTTAGTTGAATGCAATAAAACTTGAATCGTAATATATGTATCATACTCTTGCTTTCTCCTTATTTATACTATTCATTATCACAGCATTTTAATCTTGATTTTTTCAGTTCCTGCCACCGTATATTTTCCTATACTTCGTACCCTGAGCTATTCTCTTGATGTATTTCACTGTCTAATCATGACTCTTTCCTTTCAATCCATGGCCCATCCTGGAGCAGCGCCGCATCTAGATGAGGATGCACAGTCATGCGTTTCCTTAGACCGCACACTGATGAGTTCTGATGATGAGATCAACGATCCCCAGGTCAATGTCGGAAACAACAATTCAGAGGACGAAGGAGCAGCCGCCCCCGAGTTTGACATAATAGGAGATTCCGACGAAGAGGAAGGAGACCCTGAAGAGAACCCGATAGAGGAAGACCCCGAGGAAGAACCGATAGAAGAAAATCCAGTGGAGGAAAATCCCATGGAAGAGAATCCAGGAGAAGAGAATCACATGGAATCAGACCTCGATGAAGAAGCTCCAGCCGAGGAAGAAAGAACAGAAGACCAAGACCCTGCCGCGGAAGAACTCCCAATGGCAATCCCCGTGAGGCGCTATGGAAATGGACGTCCCTACCTGAGCGTGCGAGCCTACCGCAACCTGCTGAACCTCCACAACCGCGACTGACGGGATTTCTTTTAGATGTTATCTTATCTGGCCAAATAAATCTGTGTATAGTTTAGGGCCACCTTCGTTTTCGAGAGTGCTTTGTTTCGAATTTTCTTGAATGAAATAAATCTTCTGAGTTCGCAAATCTTTTGTTTACTGGTTCACTCGAAGCTTCGATTTTCCCTTTACCGTTTTTCTTTTTCCTGAGACCCCTTACTGTCCACACCTATACCTCGTGCTGATTCGACCCTCACTCAGACTAACAAGTACCACACCCGATTTTTGAGGTCCACCCTCCACCTTCGTCTGTGCCTCGTTTGAGATCCTTCTGGGAGGAGAAAATTTTAGAGAAACCTCCAAGTTCGCTAACCCTTCAAATTCTTGATTCATAGGATGTACCGACCGTTATCCTCCCCATACTTTTTCCCTTGTAGTCCTTTGTTGCTCACCCTTACTTCCTGGGATGACCCGATCCCAATCTCCTTGATCTTCAGCCTAAAGCCGCCGTACTCCAACCTTTGAATGATCCACACTTCCTTGTAATCCTTACCCTAGCTAGCCCTGTACATTTTGTGTGTTTTCCTATTACCCTATATATATTTAGGGACTGTATTATTCGAAATTTGTTTTTCATTATCTTGTGTTATTCGAAGAGTGTGTGTTATCGACAATTCCCATTTTACGCATTTCAAGTACATCACCACTAGCTTTCCCATTATTTTTCAATAGCGCAACCTTACATCACGCATATTTTCGCTCCATGTTTCTTATTTTCACTATATGAGTTTTCTGCGTTATTTGAACGATACATTATCCTAAGAAGTTTTAACCGACCGACAAATCTTTCACTATGTTATTATCGTTACTTTATTTTCGGGTGTTGTGCCTATGATTACTATTATAAGTGGTTGTACTTTATACTTATTATTTCTGCTGTGCTACTTTTAATATACTTATATGTGCACATATTTGGGTTCGATTCTATCGAACACGCCTTGATTAATATTGTTCGTTATTGTTGTTATTGCTATTCGTGTATACATGTAGTTGCCCTATAGTTATTCATGTCTTGTATCTATTTAGACCTATCTTTTTGTATGTTGTTCTTACATATTTATAACTTCAAATTTCTTCGTCCACATATTTCTAGTAAATCTTTATGTGTTAGTTTGCAATATAATAGCTTTCGCCTATATTTGTATAACTTATCGTTTATTTTAAATTTCGAGGACGAAATTTTTGTAAGGGTGGTATGATGTAATACCCGGTTCTTTTATATACGCCCAAATTCGTATTTCTTTATAAACTATAAATTTTTTTATTTTAAGTATTTAATTATTTTAAAAAGAAAATCCATTAAACCCTAAAACACCAAACCCTAAATCTTTACCTTTTTCCATAAATTCCACAGCCAATCCAATCCCTCAGCCCAACACCACTTCTTCCCTTTTTTTCAACAAATTCACTCAGCCCATTTCTTTTATTAAAATTAAACCCAGCCCATTCCCTATTTAATAAACTAAAATTTCTTTATTATTCTCAAATCCTAAGCCCACTCCATTATTTTTCCCCATTTGATTTTTCTCTAAATCCCCAGCCCGTTTCCTTATTTTCCCCCCTTTTCTATTAAGTTCCCCGGCCCACATTCTTCCTCAGCCCACTCTTTATCATTTATTAATTGATTAGTTTTATCCCTGGCCCGGCCCACTCCTTTCCCTCTCATCCGCTCCTACCCAACCCGGCCCACAACCTCTCTCTCTTCCCCAACGTTCTCCTTTTCTCCCGCTCTTTACTGTGCCTCCTTGCATTCCGCCGCACCCCACGCCTGCGCCCATGCCGCCGCTCGTCATGCGCCCCGCTCGCGAACGTTATCACGACGCGCGCCTTCCACCTCTCTCCTCTACCCACTACTCCCTCTTTCTCTCTCGGATCTCTCCCTCTCTCTTCTTCCCTTCCCGTTCCTTGCTCGAACCCGCGCACCCACCGCGGGTCACGCTCACCACCGTCCCTTCACCGCCGGCCCTCCTCCACCCTCATCCTCATCCCTACCCTCTCGACCGTCTCTCCACCGTCCTTTCCCTGCCCCTCCTCGAGAAACCGACCACCACCTCCTCACCTCCCTCTCAGCCGAGCATACCTCACCGAGCTTCCCCACCGTTCCCACCTCCACGTCGGCGCTGGCATGACCAAGCTCCCTCCTCCGTCGACAACCTCAACATCTCCCTCGAGCAACCTCCAGTGACCAACTTGAAAACCACGGCAATCACTACCTCACCGGCGATCGCCTCCTCATCGTCGCCATCGTCTATGCTCTCTCCCCCTCTCTGTTGTTTCCCTCTCTCAATCTCTCAATCCCCCTCTATACTCTCTCTCTCTGTGTGCTCTCTCTGTACTCTCTCTCTCTCTCTCTCTCACTGAACTCTCTCTCTCTCTCTGAAACCACCCCCTCTCTCTCTCTCCTTAACTCTACAGCCCCTCTCCGTCGCACATGCAAACTACCAACAGCACGAGCCCCAACTTCCACGAGCCTCAACTGCATCCTACCCGACCCAACCTCATTCCAAGATGCTGCCGTCGCCGTTCGTGACGTTACAGTCACCGTACATCCTCGAGACGTGTCCAGGCAAGTTCCCTACTTGCTACATGCTACCTTTTGTTAATTACAAATTAAAATCGTATATATCCCATGTTTTACTTTATGTTAAATATTACGACGTAACTGTTCGATATATGTTCTCATAGGAAATCATCATTTAATTTGACGAAACTCAATTGTATAAGCTGGACCGTATGGATGTGAATCTAGTGTGTGAATTTCGTTGGAAAATATGACCGTTAACGACTGAAACGACTACCCCAAGTTTACCCGTAAAACTGGAAATTTCTTGTATCTGAAAACCGTTAAAATCACCATAAATTATATACACATTGGAATGATGCGTTTGAGGGATTAAATCGAAACCGACTCGACAAACTATAACCCTATGCAAGTTTCTATTAGTTTCTGTACTTAAACTGTGACAATAATTGGATCGGAGTGCAACTCTGGACTGCAGTCCAGAGCGACTCCAGTTGTTGTTTACTGTCCCGTAATGGGTACCACACTGTTTCCTTAACTTGTAGATTGCGGAACTCCACTGTTTATTATAGGTGAATCTGTTATCTAGACAACACAAGTGGTTTCATCTTGTTTCTTTATCGTTTGATATTTAATCTGTAATTTAATAGATGTGGACGTATAACAGTCCCAACAGAATCAGAATTGACATACTAGTATTGAACAGTGTATATCTCCTGACGTACAGATGCGATTGAAGATCCGTTTATTGCGTTGAAAACCTTACTGAAAACCCTAGATTTCATTCGACTGTAGCGTCGCTAAAATCTGATCCCAACTGGGATTAAAATGCGTTGCGAAACGAGCTTCCGATTCTGAAATCCGGGTTTCCAGCCGTGAACGCTTAAAACGAAATGGCTATAATTAATGATCCTGGAACCCGATTGGCATGTAACCAAATTCGCTGAATAGATAACTGAACATACTATTTATTCCCCGTTCATTGTTTCACTAAATTGTAACCGTATGATTTATGATAAATTATGCAAGTGGTAGATTATTGATTCATGACACCTTAACCATGCTTTACATACTGTTTACGCATCATATCATACACATGTCACTGCTTTGATAACCTAGTGAAAACGTGCATTACCCAGTGTTAGGTATTAGTGATGATTGTGGCAAGTACGTTAGTGTTCGTGTATCAGTGAATAAGTGAAAGTGATACGTACTTGTACACAATCAGTGAACCTTATTATTCTATTGCATTGTCGACGTCTGTGGGACGCGTGTACGTGTGACTATAAGTGGTATGGGACACTTATGGAAGCTCTTGCACGGGTGTCACAGATAAGGCACCAGACACTGCCATTTATCTTAGGTATTAGTCGGGACGTGCTTGATGGAGGCCCTGCCTCCAGTTCTCGCGCAGACTTGTCACAGACCGATTGGTATTTAAGGTTATGATTAGCGTTTGATGTAGACCATGGGGTGTGGGGTAGTTTGAGTGTGAGTTCAACAGAATCTCGGGAGTCCCATGCCGGCTTATATATTTAGGGAGATATATGGAGATTTACAGGGTACATGATTATTACCGTGATTTACATGTTGGGCCCGTGGTCCCTTGCCCTTGGGTGGAGGACACTCGCGAGTGGTTGACTCTCACACTTAGACTGACGATAGGTTTAGTGACCTGTACAGTGAGACTTAGAGACTAATAAGGATAATAGCATCGATATACTTACTTACTGTGTTGACATACGTGGCATATCATTCTACTGCTTTTACTGTTCCGCTGCATTGATTACTGCATGTTCATACCTATACCGTCATTGATTTACTGATATATATATCTATTATCACTGTTACAATTGTCACATGAATTTATATAATATATTGCTATTGTGTCGCTCTGACGACCTGAGTATGCATGCTCAGTGTGAGAAGAAGATTTAGCCTGGACCAGGACTAGACGTACATCACGGACATCTTGATCAGCTATCCAGGGTTATACCTTTTGTTTCCCATCAGGTCAGTTCTTTATACTGTTTTGTTCCAGTTACTGCATTTCTCATTACCTGTGCATTATTTACTGATTACCATGTAAAGCTAGAAGCCAAAGTGTGACTACGGCAGGATGTTTCCTTGGCCGTAGGAGCATGGCTGGCCTTGTCAACCCCTCATATTCCGTATTTTGGGAAACGGGGCGTGACAGGTTCGAGTGGATTTTTCCACCTGATCACCGGGCATGTTTGGAGATCTTTCAGCATTCTTTTTGTCTTGGCTGAAAGAGCGACCTCCCATGGAGCTTCTTCTACGAAAGAGAATGATGCCCCCGGTGTATCCGTATTCTTGGGAGTGTGTGGCCGAGGCGGGTTCACCTTCCAATTCTCGGATAATACGAATTTGCCCTGCTGGTACTGATCTTCTATCCAGCTTTTGAAGATGTAACAATCCTCGATCTGATGGCCCAACATTCGGTGATAAGGGAAGTAGTTAGGATTGCTAATGTCGCCTGGTTGCGCTGGGCGTCTTGGCTCCGACAGAGTGATGAGCCTGTTGCGCAGTAAAGCTCGAATAACCTCTTCGTCTTATCTCGAGGGAACGAGTAAAGGCGTCTCATTTTATCTTCGAGAGATCAAGTTCTATTATTTTGGCGATCAACTTGTCTCAGACCACTGGGCTGCTGTTGAGCATTGGCGACGACGATCGCTTTCCCTTTTCCCTTCTCGTTCCGAGGCTCTGGCTTTGGAGGAGACGGTCTATGACCCATCTGGTCCATTTGGGCTAACTTGTTAATCAAGGCCTGGAAAGTAGTCGGCTTGAAAAATATCATGAACTGGGAGATGGTCGCCTGCGGATCAAGAGTGCCCACGAACATGCCCACCGCCGGCGCTTCTTCAATGTGATGTTCGCATTTCGACCACAGATTCCACCATCGTATTGCATATTGAACCTTCGTTTCACCTGGCTTCACCCTGGCATTGATCAATGCCGTTATTGGGGTGCGTTCACTAGCATTCGCGAATCGCTGGATGAATAATAGCTCCATTTCTGCGAAAGTCTTGACGGAGTCATTTAGAAGTTCAGAGTACCATTCAAACGCTGTCTCTGACAAGCTGCTAACAAACTGACGGCGCAAAAGTTTATCATCACCCCCGATGTTGCTGCAAAGAGCCCTGAACTGGGCGACATGCTGGTGAGGATTGCCTGTCCCCTTGTACACGTGGAATTTAGGGATTGTATATCCCGGCGGGTATTTTATTTGGTCATACCAGCTTAGATACGGTCGCCCAGTTTTGACGACTTGGCCGGCCGCTTCATTCGCCTGGTGAGCTCGTATTTGCTGAGCTATATAGCCATCCAGTGCGGCTTTGGAAATGGTTTCCTCCTTGGCTGCTAAATGAGCCGGAGGAGGATTGGATGTCTCCCCTTTATCGTCTTCAATAATGACCGGAGGGTCTTCAGCTGGAGAATCCGAATGTAACATCATTCCTACCATGTCTTGGAAGAGAAACGCCATTTGTTTTATGTTGGCAGCTTGTTCTGCTGCTTCTCTGTCCTTCTTTTCTAGGACCCTGCGTATGAAGTCAGCATCAGTTTCTTGCTCGTGACGCTATTCTGATGATGCCTCCGGACTTTCTTTTGGCCCGGTGAGAGCGGCCATTGCATTCAGCATCTCCTGAAGCTTCTGCTGCTGTTGTTCCTGAGCTCTTATGATGGATCGGGTGAGCGGTCGGTGGCCCGTAGAAGCGCGGCTATCCTCTTTCCCAGATGCCATATAAATAGTGTGCACCATTATGTCCCCAGACTTGGGGCGTTTGGTCTCAGCGTCTTTGCGTTCTGCCGTATTCATAGGGGCTTTCTCTGGCCTCCTTTTGTTTTGAGCAGTTAATGTTGAAGGGGCCATTGTAGCGGGCACCCAGGCAGTTGTCGTCCTTTATGGCTTGCTAGGACGGTTCTCTTCCTGCTGAACCTTCAGCTTCTTCTATCGGCGAGGGTAATCTTGATCGATTACTGAGTCCTGAACCCGTCGCCAGACTTTGTAGATTTTGGAGGATAGCCGCTGAGGGGCCTGTTCTGGCTTTGCCTTCGGTGCATTCTCCACGTGTAGAGGAGATCTTTTCAGTACGGCAGTAGGAGAGTTCCTACGCACCTTGTTCAGCAATTCAAAGCTGTTCCCGGTTGGAACAGCAGCATTGACTTCCACCGTTGGGGCTGGTGGAGTTAGCCCAGAGGGAGAGTTGCCCTCAGCCTTCCTTACTTGGCGACAGTGGCGATGTCGAGCGTGTCGAGCCGATAGAGTTGGTTCGGTGATGGGGATGGCTTTGTCTTGCCCCCTGTTCAGGTGAGGGGCTGTTGCTGGCGTCAGCCTCTTGAAGACTGATGTCCGTTGAGAAGCAGTATCCAACTGGTCAAAAACAGACTTCTGAGCAGGGACGGGAACCGTAGTGGGAGCCGGAACAGTCAGTCTTGTAAAGACCGACCCTTTGGCGGGAGAAGCCGCCTTGACGACTTCAGGAGCAGGGATGGCTATCCTTTTCGGAACAACCTTCTCTGGGATTGCAGGCTTCATCACGGGCCCACATGAACTTTGGCCCAGTCTGGCGAAGACCGAGGAGCTGGAGCTGGACGACCCGTTGAGAGGGGCCGCGGTAGTAGCAAGCCGATCAAAGACCGACTTCTTCGGAGCTTCTGGTGTTGGTACAGGGGTGCTGAAGCTCATGGGTAGGATCATAGTCCCAAAGAATAGCTCAGTGGTGGCCTGAGTTACTTGGTCCACCGGCATCGTGAACAGGGAGGCCGCTTGAGGTCCGTAAGCTATGCCCCAGATGAGGCGGCACGCGAGTTGCAGTTGCAGCTGGAACACTTTGCGCAAGTAGACGCCATTGATGTTTCGTTTTCTACGCCAAGCAAGAAACCAAATCTTAGTACCTCGAACCCAAAGGAAACCATATCAAACCGGAATTCGTTCGCGAACACGACCCACGAAGTGTGGAGTGGAAAGAGGAAAAGGTCCCACCGGGCGCGCCAGAATCTGTTCCCTGCCGAACACAGAGACGCGACCGCGTACGTTCGTCTTGCCTGAAATTCGGGGCAGATACTAATTGGTGCTATCCATCCAACTCTCCGAAGATGCCAAGTTGATTTATGGCACCATGTATCGAAGGTTTAAACGGATACGGCCGATGTAGCGGACTTTGTCAGATTCCCCATCGTTTGAGGGGTTTTTTATTGTAGGGACGCTCTTCCCTGCAGGCGCAAGCCCCTGCAGTTAATTACGCTACCGCATCGCGGTAACAACTTTCTCCTTTTCCAGATGGTCACTTCGTGTCGTGGGTGTTTGTTTTGTGTTGTGGTTGCCCGTGGATTGTATACGGAGACTAATTTATGTTGTCGCCCGTAGGGCGTGGATTAGTCCAAATCCGTATTTTCTTAGATTTGGGTTTGGGGGTTGGGTTTAAGAATACGTTAGTCTCATTTGAGACTAAGATCAACTTAAACGTTTGTTAAGGATACGTTAGTCTAATTTTTAGACTAAGATCAACTTAACGGGATCGTTTAGATCCAATAAGAGAGCATTTGGGCTGCCTCTGTTGTTTAGTTTAGGGACATTGCGGTCGATTACCAGTTTAAGGACGTGGTGGTCCAATGTTAGTTTAAGGACGTCTCGGTCCATCGGTAGTTTAAGGACATTTCGGTCCGGGTTAAGGACATCATAGTCCGTGGGTTTAAAGGGACCCGACAGTCCAGGTTAAGGACATCGTAGTCCATGGGCTTAAGGACCCCACAGTCCGGTTTAGAGACATCGTAGTCTATAAGGTTTAAGGACATCGTAGTCCATGAGTTTAAGGACCCCACAGTCCGGTTTAGAGACATCACAGTCTATAAGGTTTAAGGACATCGTAGTCCATGAGTTTAAGGACCCCACAGTCCGGTTTAGAGACATCGTAGTCTATAAGGTTTAAGGACATCGTAGTCCATGAGTTTAAGGGCCCCACAGTCCGGTTTAGAGACATCGTAGTCTATAAGGTTTAAGGACATCGTAGTCCATGAGTTTAAGGACCCCACAGTCCGGTTTAGAGACATCGTAGTCTATAAGGTTTAAGGACATCATAGTCCATGAGTTTAAGGACCCCACAGTCCGGTTTAGAGACGTCGTAGTCTATAAGGTTTAAGGACATCGTAGTCCATGGGTTTAAGGACCCCACAGTCCAGTTTAGAGACATCGTAGTCTATAAGGTTTAAGGACATCGTAGTCCATGGGCTTAAGGACCCCACAGTCCGGTTTAGAGACATCGTTGTCTATAAGGTTTAAGGACATCGTAGTCCATGGGCTTAAGGACCCCACAGTCCGGTTTAGAGACGTCGTAGTCTATAAGGTTTAAGGACATCGTAGTCCATGAGTTTAAGGACCCCACAGTACGGTTTAGAGACAACGTAGTCTATAAGGTTTAAGGACATCGTAGTCCATGAGTTTAAGGACCCCACAGTCCGGTTTAGAGATGTCGTAGTCTATAAGGTTTAAGGACATCGTAGTCTATGAGTTTAAGGACCCCAAAGTCCGGTTTAGAGACGTCGTAGTCTATAAGGTTTAAGAACATTGTAGTCCATGAGTTTAAGGACCCCACAGTCCGGTTTAGAGACATCGTAGTCTATAAGGTTTAAGGACATCGTAGTCCATGAGTTTAAGGACCCCACAGTCCGGTTTAGAGACGTCGTAGTCTATAAGGTTTAAGGACATCGTAATTCATGAGTTTAAGGACCCCACAGTCCGGTTTAGAGACATCGTAGTCTATAAGGTTTAAGGACATCGTAGTCCATGAGTTTAAGGACCCCACAGTCCGTGAGATGTGTGGTTATCGGGACCCGTCACCTCTCTGAAGACGTTAAAGGATTACAACGACAGATATCAGAAGAGTAAAGAGATGTACCCTTGAACCGGTGTGACTTGGTTGAAAGATCAGTAGCCCATTTTAGGACTAAGATCTGTTGAATATTCGTGAGCAGATGGGCTCAGTTCAATATGAGTTGAGTACTTATGTCCAGAATTGGGCTAAGTCGAATTAAAATGTTTAACATTTTTAATTCTGGCTATTGAGCCTTTACTTGGGCTTGGCCCTTTTAGTAATGCTGGACATTAGGTCCTGACAATTTTTGTCTTGTATTAAATGCATGGCATTCATCAAAACAAAGTGTGTTCTGACAGTGCGCTACGTAGCGCGTCAGGCGCTTTGCGCCAATTAAAGAGCGCATTGCGCTTCTGTCAGGTAGCACACACGAAGGTGACACGTGTCGCGCTTAGCGCTAGTTTATGAGCGCTTTGCGCTGATTTAGGGGCGCGCCAGTGAGTGACACGTGGCGCGCTTGGCGCCAAGCGCCAGCCCATGAGCGCAGTGCGCTATTTCAGAAGCGCAAAGCGCAAGTTGTTTCTGTGATTGACACGTGGCACGTTTTGACGCTGAGCACCGGTCCAAGGAGCGCAAAAGCGCAGCTCATGAGTGCAAAGCACTGTTCAGTAGTGCAAAGCGCATCTGATCAAATTTATGATTAGAGAACAATTTTATGTTCTTCTTTTAAAGGAGGCTTTGCCTCAAGATTCAAGAACAAAAGTTCTTGTTTATAAAAGGGCTCTGCCTTTGTAGATCAAGGATCTGTGAATGAAGTAAATACTTCTGATTAGATCTTTTGATCTTTTTCTTTTTATCATAGACCTTGGTTTTTTATAGATCTATGATCCTTTAAGAAGATAGTTCTTCTTTTTTAATGAGATGATTTCATCTCTGTTGTTCAAGAATTAATTCTTTACCTTGAAGAAATGATATTCTTTTTCTGAGAGCTTGCTCTTCTTTCTCTTTGAGTTTTTCTCAAAGTTTGCAGGGGGGTTGCTCCTCTTGAGATTTGAAGTCTTGGGGATTTTATATAGGGCCAATTGATTTGTTAAATCAGTTTTAAGAGATCTTTCTCTGATTGATTTGGGACTATTTCCTACCGTTGGATCTTTGATCCTAGAGCTTCTGCTTTGCAGAAGATAATATTCTTGTTTTAATAAGATTGGAAAGATCTTTCTATAACAGAATTTTAATTCTGATTAATTAATAATTTATTATTATTAGATCTTTTGATCTAACGGTGGGGAATTTTTAATTCCAGCGCTGGCGCACCTACATTCGACACGTGGCGCGCAGCGCAACTGCGCTAGTGCACCCGTGTTTGACACGTGGCGCGCAGCGCAGAGCGCTGAATTTGAAGCGTTGCTTCAACTTTTGAGTTTTGAAATTTTAAAATAGAGCTTTGCTCTGATTGGGGTGCGCTGCCTAGGGTGCAGCGCACCTGGTGCTAGCGCGTCTGTGTCTGGCGCGCAGCGCGCCTAACGCTGAATTTGAAGCATTGCTTCAATTTTTAAATTTTGAATTTTAAAACAGAGCTTTGCTCTGATTGGGGGAAACACCGCCCCGGTATGCCGTTAATTAAGTAACTTAACGATGTACAACGGGATCCTATGGCGAATGCAGATCGCATAAGCGTACGTTATATTTTCGTTTCTTCTGTGATGCTTAGGAAGCATAAATGATGGGACTTCATTAATGAGATTAATGAAAGAAAAGAAACCTAAAAGTTGTTGTAGAATCAAATTTTCAAAAAGGGTAGCTCTAGTTTTTTCTTTGCATAGCGGTATTCCTTATAGAATATCCAGCACCTTATTCGATAAAGAAAGAGCCAAGATCCCTTCACTGGGAGTGACTTCTTTAGCGAAACTAGCAGATGCTACAACTCACTCGGTTTTTTTTTTGATTACTTCTATAGTTCTTGCTTTGCATAGTGGTATTTATGAAATATCCTGTACCTTATTTGATAAGGAAAGAGCCGAGATCCCTTCACCGGGAGTGACCTCTTTAGCGAAACTAGTAAAAGCCTCAAAAACACTCCTTCTCAAAAATTACCTGTTTCTACAACGATAGCAAGTTCATTACGCTCATGGTTTTCTTAAAAACCTGCGTATCCCTACGTCATTTCAGATAAGCACTAGTTAGTATTCGTGCTACGTTTGTTGGCCTTCGTCAATGCGTAGTGTGCGGTAGCTGATTAGCACTTATCTGCTTATAGCATATGATGCGATTGAATTAGGATAGTCGTGCGACTTAGTTGGCCTTCGTCAAGAGTCGTATGGGTGGGTTTAATTCAATCAGGAAATGACGAGTTGAACTTGATTAGCGGCTTATGGTTTGTTGGCCTTCGTCAAGGTCATAGGAAGCTAGGGGTAAAATATTATCGGGAGTTTCAAGTATTGAAATTTTCAATGAGATTGCATACCTTCTATGAGATAGTTGGATCCTGTTCAGTTGATAAAACTGCACTATTGATGTGACATTTTCCTCACTATTTCTATATAATAAAAGATATTTATTATAAATATGACACATATAAGGGTTTATCCGTAAAAATACTATTTTCATATGTTTATATAATATAATTAACATTATGAAGGAAAATGTAAGCATATAATATTAATGTAATATTTGGTCTATTTAAATATGCTTACCTTATTAAATATTTTTGACCAATTCTCTTAAAACTAAAATATCATAACTGTTTACCCCAATCAGAGCAAAGCTCTGTTCAAATTCCGAGGCGGGAGATGAAGCAACGCTTCATCTTCCCCCAATCAGAAACAAAGCTTTGCTTTGAAAATTTAAACTTTAATAAATGAAGCAACGCTTCGGATCCTTTGCACGGCGCGCGACGCGCCACCTGTCTGGCGCAGATGCATTAGCACAGCGTCCAAGAAGGCGCGCCTAATTAGAGCAAAGCTCTGTTAAAGGAAGCGCCGCGCTGCGCTCTGCGCTGCGCGACACGTGTCAGCGCAGTCGCGCTAGCGCAGTTGCGCTGCGCGACACGTGTCAGCGCAGTCGCGCTAGCGCAGTTGCGCTGCGCGACACGTGTCAGCGCAGATGCGCTAGCGCAGATGCACTGTTTCATAAAAAAAGAGGGGGCTAAGTGCCAAAGGCAATTTATCCTCGCAAAATTACATGCACTTAATAATAACAAATTAAAATCATACGATGCACAAGCACAACAAAGAACTCAAATAAAAGAACCCTTAACAGACAATGAAGTACTTGATTAAAAAGAAAAATACTTATTCATTATTATTGTTATTACATTTAAAAAAAAAGATCACCGAATACGGGATCAGAGAGACAAGGGTTCACAAAAAGAAAAAGAAGATTATTCAGCTCCCTCTCCGTCTTCTCCATCACGTCGAAGCGGCGATCATCCCGAGGGGTAGCCATCCAACGGTCGACGCTGCACTCCTGGGAAAAAGTGGCGATGACAACCCGACGAGCCCGTATCTGGCTCAGCAAGTGGAAGGAGAAGTCCCTCAGGGCTTTGGTGATCAAGTGCGCTTCGAGAAAGCACTCAATCTTATCCTCGGCGGCATCCAGCATCGCCGAGGACATCTCTGCTGGAGGAGGGGGAATGTCGGCGAGCACCGAGGCAAGGATCATCCGAAGCCAAATGGAATTCGGAGGGAGAGGAGACCCCACACGAGTCAAAAGCTCGTGCATTGCGACATCGCATTGCTCGTCCGAGAGAGAAGGGTCCATCAGGCGCGCAGCAAAACGGGGAACGATGTCCCGAATCGGCACCTCTCATGGTTATCGGCGGACATGAGGGCGGTTGCAAGCCATGATCGAAGAAGTTCTCTAAAAGTGAGAGAAGAAAAGGCTCAGCCTCGAGTTATATATATAGACCCAAGCACAGAAGATTCTGTGCACAATGAAATCATTTCCAAGGCCCGAGAAATCAGAATTTTGGAATTACAAGTTTGACTTGAAATAAGGAGATGAAAAGATATCCCAGGTGAAGCGACGCTTCCGATTTGCCCAAAATTTAAACTTCAATAAATGAAGCAGCGCTTCAGATCCTTTGCGCTGCACGCAACGCGCCACGTGTCTGGCGCAGATGCATTAGCGCGGTGTTCATAACATAATATTGCATTTTATATCCCCCGTTCTTATGCATTTAAGAATAAAAACAGGTGCTTTTGACCCATGTCTGCTACATGTTACAGGTTACAGGTGCTTGGAGCAAAAACAGTGAAAAACACAAAAGACGACATAAAAGAAGGATTTTTGACCAACAAATAGGAAGATCTTAGTAAAGCCTAGAAGAAGAACAGTTCACCATCAACAAGGCAACGCAAGATCCAAATTGTCAAGGAAAACGGTTAAAAGATCCATTGCAAAGTGTTCACTGAAGATCTGAAATTAATAAAGAAGCCCAATTGATAAAAAGAACAAAGAAACAGAAAGCCCATAGTAACCTAAAGAAGCCCAGGAAAGATCATCAACTGAGCTCACTAAAGGGCCGCGGAAGCGCGGCCCAAGCGCGCCAATGCCGCGGTTCCGCGGCCGTATGAAGCCTTCATGCAAAGAATTTTTTACCAAAACGTCTTGGCGGCTATGGAAAGATTTCTTGCGGGTATATTTGTAATTTTAGACATGCGGATCAAAATGTAACCCTAGGGTTTCCTATTCTCTATAAATAGGAACCCAAAACATTGTATTTTCTTTATGCCTCCTTTTAATAATAAATTTCAGATCTCTTTTTGGAGAGCATCGGTGTTTCCTTTCCATTCAGAAATTCAGATCTGACAACCCTGCATGGATGATTGGAGGGATGCATCTGTAAGTAGATTTAATTTCTCGCCCTAGTGTAGATTTTAATTCTTTGCCCTAGGTAGATTTAATTTCATGCCCTAGGAACATGTTTAGGGTTTAGCTTTGGGGAAGGATTTTGAGAGATGAGATCTCTCATCCCTTTCTTACCCATTAAATATTTACAATAGGACTCCATGCATACACGCACACACCGTGCCCTACGGCACCCCATCCCTCGAGGTAGCGGTGATACCGTAGTGTAAAGGCCCGGTTGCGCGCGTTTTCCATGGAGGTTAGGGTAAGAATCTCTAAAGGAAGGACAAGAACCTAGAGGAAGGAACACCTTCCCGAATGGATCTAATCCCTTTATTGATAATTACCATAACTCCTCATAGATCTTCATTCGGGTATGAAAGCGTTGAGATTTACTTGCATTTCCAAACCATCCCTAAACCTAACCCTAGCAAGAGTAGATCTAGATAATTGTCCTAGGTTAATTAGATTTTTAGATTTAATAACAACTCCGAACACCCTTCGGAATTAACTCGTAAGAACGAATCGGAGATTCACAACATCCCTGTGGACCGACCCGTACTCACCGGCTAGCTGCAAAGAGACGCCGTTCTTGATTGCGGTTATTAGATAGTTTTTGATATACAAATCAAATGGCACCGTTGCCGGGGATGGCGTAGAACTTTCCTTTTCGCAATTTCGGGTTAATAAAAAAAAATCATAAAAATCTGAAAAATCACAAAAAATTATAAAAATATTTCAATTGTTATTTTTGGAAAGGATACTTTATTGTTTGAATTTTTGCAGGATATACAAAATCGGATCTGGAAATTTCCAGAAAGTGAAACAGAAAAAGAGATATCGGAACAGAAGGGATTTTAAAAAACAGAAGAGCACAAAAATTTTGGAGTCTTGAACCGCCCATCCGACCGCGTTTCCGCGGCCAAAACCCACCTTAGGCCGCGGAACCGCGGCCGTCTTGTCGAATCAGAGCTTAAAAAAAAATTTTGGGGATCCGTTCTGTCCAGAGAGCCGCGGAACCGCGGTGATACCGCTCTTATGCCGCGTAAAGGCGGGGCCTTGGTCGTTTCCTCTGACCAACTTTGCTCTGTAAGCTTCTCTCTGTTTCCCCTCTGTAATTCTTGATAAATTTTCTGAAAAATGCCTGCAGGATTTTGTGCACTTTAAAAATATATTCCCTTCCAAATAACGATCTTATGCAGGATTTTTGCGCCTCGCTTAAGTTAGATTGCAAGTAATATTTTGCTGTTGCATATCTTTTGTCGAAAATCTTTTTGCAACAAATTTTTCCAAATAAAGAGAAAAAGAAAAAAAAAGGGAAAATTTTATTAGAAAACTTGCAAACTTTTACCGCAAATAAATCCTTGCACCACCACCACCCATCTTTCTTTCTTTCCCCCTTCCTTCTAACATGGGTACCCCACATAATAAATCACTTGCCGAACTTTGGTATCCCGAACCTAATTTTGCGTCGTACATCAATTTGTTCGGTCAATTTAAAGACGATCCCTCCTTGCCTAAAATATCTTTGAAAGATCAAATAGAGGCGTTTAGGAGAAACAATTTGACTTTTCAACCCACTTTGTGTCAACCAAGTCAACCTTTACCACTTCCATATGTTGACACCACTTTTTCGAGTCCTACCGTCTCTTCTAAACCGATGTCCATTGCTGAGCATACTACTCAATCTCGCAGCCGATCTTTCACCCCTCTTCACTCATCTAGTTCTAGGGATCCGCATGATTATTCACCTTTTTATCCATATGTTGACCCTACCACTGTCCAATCACCTACTTCCTACCAGTCCTACCCGACCTTACCACCCTCACTAGACACTGTTTCCACACAGCCATTAGGGAGTTTTGCATATCCACACGATTTCGAATCTTTTACCGAAACCCCCTCACCACCTAAGTCTAGTTTGGAAGAGTCGTTGGAAGCGTATATCGCAGCAACAAATAAAATGACTAGGAATGTGGAAGCGTCCGTAGCCGCCCTTATGCAACCTAGTGAACCGGTAGCTAGTTTCCAACTAGTTTCAATTTTTTCAATGTATAAGAAGGCGGTTGGACAGAGTGAGAATGAGAGAGGATTTCCAAATCAAACCTACCCTTACCCAATTGAAGCCCACAACTCCTGTTTTCCATCGATTGCCCTAAATAGTTCATCTGTTGAAAATAAAAATGAGTTGTGTGATTTTGTAGTGCTTGATTTGCCAAATTGTGAAGAACCCCTTTCGAGTGAAACCGCACCTAATCCTTTTGACCTTTACACCTCCACTCTAGAACCTAAATCGATAAATATCCATGCTTTTGATGAGGTGTCTATGAAAATTGATTTTCACTTGATTGAGGATATAGACGCCGAGAATATTTTGGATGATGAACCCGTAGATTTGATTGAAATTTTATGTTCAAATCATCATCCTGAGTTATTAAATGTTTCTCCCGAATCTCATATGCGTCTTGATTTTGATGATAATTGCATGGATGAGTTGAATTTTGAGGAGAATTATGAGGATAGTAGTGAGGAGAGTTTTGAGGATCATATTGAGGTTGAACCATTTCTGTTTGATGTGTCTGATTTTCTAATTCATCCTCCTGAACCTTTGACTGTTATATTACCCTCCCTCCGTTCCATCATTCCAACCACGCTTGAAGACTGTGAGCTTGAAAAATTTTCTTTTGAATCTGACACACTTCTCACAGACGTTAACACTTACGAGTGTTTCACTTTTTCGGACGATGTTGATGACTCACCGCCCGAGTTTGAGTCCTTTACATTTTCAGATGGGTTAGTTGAATCATCAAACTCGGTTGATTACAGTAGTTTCGAACCATTAATGGAATCTTTCAAGTTCGAGACAGTTTACTACGGTGAGAATGATACTATCCCTAATTCACTTCCTTTCGTCCTTCCTACTGTTCCGACCGCACTAGTGACCGTTAAGCTTTCATCTTCTATACCAAGTTCGGCGTACCTATGTTTTCTTGCGAATCTTGAGGGATTAGACCCCATTTCTCGACGGGTTGATAGGTTAGCACAATCGCTTTTAACACATCGGTCATCACATATTGCGCTAATTTATTCACTCGCTTTACACCCTCAAGATCGTACTCCACTTCTTTCTTCTTTCCGCCATTCTTCTCCCCCACCGAGACCATATTCTCTTCTTCCCACACGGTCTCGTGTGTTTCTCATTTTTTTCCTCTACACCCCATTATTTCACCAACTTAGCCATTACCACGATAAGATTTTTGAATGGTTGGTGCTAACCTTTGGCTTGTGTAAGGCCAAGCTTAAGTTTGGGGGGAGTCTTGTTGTATATATGTATATATTTTTTTTGTCTTCTTTTTCTATAAAAAATAAAAAAATTTCAAAACATTAAAAAAAAATATAAAAAAAAATTGTAAATAAATAAACAGGGGAGTGCCGACATTTTGACCCTCTTGGTTTAGTATGACAGTGAGGACACTGTCAAGTTCAAGTTTGGGGGTATGCTCGGTACGTCTTCTTCCTTCGCATTCATTTGTATATATTTTTGCATTTGTATACTTATTTGAAAACCTATAAAAATTGAAAAGTTTCGAAAATTATAAAAATTATTGTATTCAATTTTGGCTTATTTGACTAGAGTTTGACAAATAGGTTAACTAGCTAGGAACAGCTAGATCTTAGACTTAGTAAATTAAAAACCCTAAAAATAACCTTCCTTAAAGTTTAACGGTAGAAAGTATATGTCTTTGTAGTTTATTTAGAAATAGGCAAATTTTGGGTTCACTTTTTGGGCTAAGTCAAAATGAGGGAAGAGTATTGATGTTCTTATTAGAGTATAAGTTTGAAAAATAGTTCCTAGCTTAAGTCTAGATTCTGAAAATGTATACCCTACAATTTGCACAATCACGCACCTTGAAACTTGGAATAGTAGAAGAGACCTTGAAATGCTCTTGTCTAAAGTCCCTAGTACAATGAAAATGAAAATATATATATATATAAGTGTGAATAAAGAAAAGAAAAAAATGAACACTGGTTCTTGTGATTACTTAAGGCTGTAAAAAATAGAAAAATATTTAGCGAGGGTGCTTCATCACCTAGTGCCTTAGACCAACTGGTTTGGGAGTCACTGCTAAAACCTTGGGTGTTACAAGACTAGGATTTACGTTTTAAAGTGCAAACACATCTTGTAATCGGTTGTTGGTACCTCAAGAAGTATTAACGGTCGCATGAAGGATGTGTAAGCAAAATTCAATTAAAAATTCACCTATTAAGAAGTGCTTTGGACAACGGACAAGGGCATGATTGCTTGATTTGAATTTCCAAGTGTAGGGGTAATTTATACACACACGTGGGGATATGTAATTGGAGTTTAGATGAGAGAAAGGGATGAAGAATAGAACTTGTATCTTTAGTAAGGGTTGATAGAAATTCCTAAGTGGAGATGGAACCCTAGAAGGAAGACTTAAGAGATGCCGAAAGCTAAGTAGGTCTACATAACATATATAATCTTAAGTTAAATGATGAGGAAGTGTGAAGAATATGGGTGGATAA
Organism: Agapanthus africanus; assembly: GCA_030015575.1. Lineage (NCBI taxonomy): Eukaryota > Viridiplantae > Streptophyta > Magnoliopsida > Asparagales > Amaryllidaceae > Agapanthus > Agapanthus africanus. The sequence continues at coordinate 114,706,483 of CM057350.1, forward strand.
TTTGCGGGTCGACGATAATAGAATTCCTTGTTAGAAAACCTAATTGGAGAACAAAAGTTAATGGGCCGAATTGATAGGATTTTGTGGGTGTAATCCGCTGAAAACCCTCAGGAGACAACACTCCTCCTACTAGGGACACCTAGAGGTTTAACGGCTTGTTGCACGTGCTCAGTGCAATCGCGTTTCCCTGCGAAAGTGTGGTTAGGATTATAGTGAATAAAAATAAGTTTGCTCGAGAACGAGCAAAAGATAAGTTTGGGGGTATTTGTTCATAACATAATATTGCATTTTATATCCCCCGTTCTTATGCATTTAAGAATAAAAACAGGTGCTTTTGACCCATGTCTGCTATATGTTACAGGTTACAGGTGCTTGGAGCAAAAACAGTGAAAAACACAAAAGACGACACAAAAGAAGGATTTTTGACCAACAAATAGGAAGATCTTAGTAAAGCCTAAAAGAAGAACAGTTCACCATCAACAAGGCAACGCAAGATCCAAATTGTCAAGGAAAACGGTTAAAATATCCATTGCAAAGTGTTCACTGAAGATCAGGAATTAATAAAGAAGCCCAATTGATAAAAAGAACAAAGAAACAGAAAGCCCAGAGTAACCTAAAGAAGCCCAGGAAAGATCATCAACTGAGCTCACTAAAGGGCCGCGGAACCGCGGCCCAAGCGCGCCAATGCCGCGGTTCCGCGGCCGTATGAAGCCTTCATGCAAAGAATTTTTTACCAAAATGTCTTGGCGGCTATGGAAAGATTTCTTGGGGGTATATTTGTAATTTTAGACATGCGGATCAAAATGTAACCCTAGGGTTTCCTATTCTCTATAAATAGGAACCCAAAACATTGTATTTTCTTTATGCCTCCTTTTAATAATAAATTTCAGATCTCTTTTTGGAGAGCATCGATGTTTCCTTTCCATTCAGAAATTCAGATCTGACAACCCTGCATGGATGATTGGAGGGATGCATCTGTAAGTAGATTTAATTTCTCGCCCTAGTGTAGATTTTAATTCTTTGCCCTAGGTAGATTTAATTTCATGCCCTAGAAACTTATTTAGGGTTTAGCTTTGGGGAAGGATTTTGAGAGATGAGATCTCTCATCCCTTTCTTACCCATCAAATATTTACAATAGGACTCCATGCATACACGCACACATCGTGCCCTACGGCACCCTATCCCTCGAGATAGCGGTGATACCGTAGTGTAAAGGCCCGGTTGCGCGCGTTTTCCATGGAGGTTAGGGTAAGGATCTCTAAAGGAAGGACAAGAACCTAGAGGAAGGAACACCTTCCCGAATGGATCTAATCCCCTTTATTGATAATTACCATAACTGCTCATAGATCTTCATTCGGGTATGAAAGTGTTGAGATTTACTTGCATTTCTAAACCATCCCTAAACCTAACCCTAGCAAGAATAGATCTAGATAATTGTCCTAGGTTAATTAGATTTTTAGATTTAATAACAACTCCGAACACCCTTCGGAATTAACTCGTAAGAACGAATCGGAGATTCACAACATCCCTGTGGACCGACCCGTACTCACCGGCTAGCTGCAAAGCGACGCCGTTCTTGATTGCGGTTATTAGATAGTTTTTGATATACAAATCACGCGGCGTCCAAAAAGGCGCGCTCAATCAGAGCAAAACTTTATTTCAAGTAAAATTAAAGGAAGCAACGCTTCAGTTGCGCAAGCACTGCGCTGCGCGACACGTGTCAGCGTGGATGCGCTAGCGCAGTTGCGCTGCGCTGTGCGCTGCGCGACACATGTCAACGCAGATGTGTCAGCACAGATGCGCTGCGCTGTGCGCTGCGCGACACGTGTCAGCGCAGATGCGCTTGTACGCTGCACGACACGTGTCACGCGCTGGGGCATCTGCGCCAAACAGAATTAAAATTCTAAAGAAATATTTTCTGTTCTTGTTAAAACAAGAAGATTTTCTTCTGTAAAGCAGAAGCCCTTGGATCAAAGATCCAACGGTAGGGAAAATTCCCCAAATCACTCAGAGAAAGATCTCTTTAACTAATTTATGGGCACCATAAAAAGGACCCCAAGCCTCAATTCAAAGAGAGGAACATTTTCTTGAAAAAAGTCAAGAGCTTCAAACAGAGAGAGAACTCTGAGAAAATTTCAAAGAAAAAGGTAAAAACCTTCACGAGAGAGAAGAAATCTCTTTTAATAAATCATTGATCTAAAAACCAGATCAATGATCTTCGCATAATAAACAGTGCTTTGCACTTCTTATGAACCACTGGTTCTTTAAAACAAGAAAACAACAAAATAAAAAAAAATTAGTGCTTTGCACTTTTATGAACCTCTGGTTCTTGAAATAAAAAAATAAAAAAACTTATTTTTCTTTGATCTAAATTAGATCAAGAAATCAAATAATGATTTGCACTTCTATTCTTGAATCTAAAAGATTCTTAGTGCTTTGCACTTCCAAACTGCACTGTTGCGCTCTTGGGAAAGCGCCACGTGTCTGCATCTGAATTACTTACGCTATGAGCTTTGAGATAGAGCTTTACTCTCTATGATTGGCGCAACTCACCAAGGTACGCCACGTGTCAGCAGCGCAAGCGCAGCGCACTAGCGCAGCGCACTGCGCTTGCATGACACGTATCGTCATTGCAAGCGCTTGCGCTCTCTGATTGGCGCAAAGCGCCTGAAAATGCAATGCATTTCCTGAAGGGCCAGGCCCAATTAAAAGACCAAACAGGCCTAATTAAATTGATGCTCTGCATCATTTATAAATGGGCAAAGCCCAAACAAAATAATAAAAATGCTATGCAGACGCCTTGAAGAGCCCAAAATAAATTAATGCTCTGCATCTTTTATGGGCAGAGCCAAAAAAAAAAAATAATGCAATGCATTATCTAAAAATGGGCCAAGCCCTAACACAGGTCTAACAGACCAAAAACAAATAAAAGGGCATTGAATAATTTTCAACAGAACTTAGCCCAATTCTGGCCGTAAGTCCTTAAATTAAATTGACTGAGCGAAATTGCTCCCTTAAATCAATTTATATCCGGTTCGAGGGTACATCTCCGAGCTTCTCTGACACCTCTCGTTGTAATCCTTCAACGATGTCAGAGAGGCGACGGGTCCCAACGACCACACATCGGTATGGACTGCGGGGTCCTTAAACTCGTGGACCGAGACGTCCTTAAACTAATAGAGGACCACCACGTTCCTAAACTGGAATGCGGACCATCACGTCCCTAAACTGGAATATGGACCACCACGTCCCTAAACTGAAGCAATAGAGCCCCCAAATGCTCTTTTGCCGGATCTAAACGGTCCCGTTTAAGTTGATCTTAGCCCCAAATACGGCTAACGTATCCTTAAACATTCAAATGGACTATAAAACTCCAAATCAACCTTGGTTCAAGGGTACATCTCTGAACTCCTCTGACATCTGCCGTTGTAATCGTTCAACGACGTTAGAGAGGTGACGAGTCCCGATGGCCAGATATTAAATGGATTATCACGTTAAGTTGATCTTAGTCTCAAACAGGACTATCGTATCCTTAACGAACGTTTAAGTTGATCTTAGCTGCAACGCGACTAATGCATCCTTAAACTAAAAACACCAAATCCAAATCTAAGTAAATACGGATTTGGACTAATCCACGTCCTACGGGCGACGGCATTACTTAGTCTCCGTATACAATCCACGGGCAACCACAAACAAAACAAACACACACGACACGAAGTGAAATTCTGGAGAAGGAGAAAGTTGTTACCGCGATGCGGCAGCGTAATTAACTGCAAGGGCTTGCGCCTGCAGGGAAGAGCGTCCCCACAATCAAAAACCCCTCAAGCGAGGGGGAATCTGATAAAGTCTGCTATATCGGCCGCATCCGTCTAAACCTCCGATACACGGTGCCATAAATCAACTTGGCATCTTCGGAGAGGTGGACGGATAAAACCAAATAGCATCTGCTCCGAATCTCAGCGTCAGGACACCGCGGTCCTGTGCGCCGTCTTTCGGAGAGGAACAGATTCTGGCACGCCCGGTGGGACCTTTTTCTCTTTCCACTCCACACTTCGTGTGTCGTCTTCGCGAACCAATCGCGGTTTGTTAAATGGTTGCCTTTGGATTTCAAGTTACTAAGATTTGGTCTTTTTCCTGGCGCAGTACTCAAGATTCAATGGCATCTAACTGCACCAACTGCTCGAAATGCCACTGCAACGGAAGCTCATCCTTACCAGGAGGTGTAGCATATGGGCCCCAGGCGGCTTCCTTCCTCACTCTGCCAGTAGACCAGGTGACCCAGGCCACCACTGGCCTGTTCTTCGGGACCATGATCCCACCTACAAGCTTCTCTTAGCCAATACCTGCACCGAAAGTGAACAAGAAGTCGGTCTTCGACCGGCTTACTGCTACGACGACCCCTGTCAACGGGTCGCCCACTACCAAACCGACAGCCTCTGTTTTCACCAGGCTAAATCAGAACTCTAAATTGGCTGTCCCAAGGAAAGCAATAACTGCTGCTCCAGAAGTCGTCAAGGCGGCTTCCCCTGTCAAAGAGTCAGTCTTTTCAAGACTGACGATTCCTGCTCCTGCCCTTGCCCGAGGATCTGTCTTCGACAGGTTAAATATCACCCCTCAAAAGACAACCTCAGTCTTTAAGAGGTTAACACCAGCCGCGCCTCATTCAGACAGGGGAAAAAAAGAAGCAACCTCTATCTCCGAGCCAGTCCCAACGGCTCGTCGTGCTCGACGTCGCCATTGGCAACGAGTAAGGAAGGCAGGGAGCAACTCCCCCTCAGGGCTAACTCCACCAGCTCCAGAGGTGGAAGTCAACGCTGCTGTTCCAACTGGGAACAGCTTTGAACTGTTGAGGAGGGTACGTAAGAACTCTCCAACCGCTACACTGAAAAGATCTCCTCCACCTGCGGAGAGAGTTCCGGAAACGAAGCAAGAACATCCCCCTCAACGGCTGTCCTCAAAAATATACAAGGTTTAGCGTAGGGTTCAAGACTCCGTGATTGACCCAGGTCGCTCTCGTCAACAGAAAAAGGAGAAGGTGGAAAAAGAAAAAGATCGTCCTATTAAACAGCAGGGGACAACAATCGCTAGGGTGCCCACTACAACGGCCCCTTCAACTTCAACAGCCCACAAAAGAAGAAGGCCGGAGAAAACCCTCATGCCGGCGACAAATATCAAAGGTGGTGAACCCAAACGCCCTAAGTCCGGGGGCATGATAGTTCATACAGTTTATGTGGCATCGGGAAAGGAGGATAGCCGCATATCGACAGGTCATAGACCGCACACGAGGTCAGTGACCAAGGCTCAGGAGCAGCAACAAAAGCTCCAAGAAATGATGAACGCTATGGCCGCACTTACAGGGCCAAAAGAAAACCTTGAAACGTCCTCGGACGAACGTCAAGAGGAAGAAACCGACGCCGAATTCCTTCGTCGGATATTAGAGACAGAAGGACTTGGATACATCCTGTCAAAGAAACGAGAGCTACTAAACAGCTGCTATATCGTGCACGACTTCAATGAAGAAGCAGATGCACAACGAGAGGACACCAATCCTGAACCAGTAAAAGTTCTTGATGCAAAAGAGCCCAGTCCGTCGTTCGAAGAACAAATGGACAAGCTTATAAGGGAAGCAGGTCAAAAAGTCCGGGACGACCATAACCGCGAAATGGCCATTTACGAGAAAGCCAGAACGCAACGCCTCCTTCAACAGGCCGTGAAAGATGAAAATGCCGTTCCTTGTCAACCCGTTATAAAGAAGGCTCGGCGGAAAAGCAGAAATAAGTCGAAAGGCCAAAAAGGCGCTCGACAGCAACAAAGCAGGGCTAAGAAGCCACGCAAACGGGAGTCGAGCGTTATTGATCTATCCATCATGAAGAAAATGAGTCGAGCTTACTCGTTTCCTCGGGACAAGACGGAGAAGATACTTGATCTTGCTCAAAAGTATCAAATGCTTACACTGCCGGAGTCCAAAAATCCCGAACAAGCAGGCGAAGTCTCTCACCCGGACTATTGCCCTTATCACCGAGTGATAGGGCACCCTCTCGAAGACTGCTTCACCTTCAAGAATTGGGTTGAAGATCAGTATCAGCTTAGCAAGTTCGCTCTGTCTGACAACTGGAGGGTAACACCACCACAAAAGCACGAGCCCAAGGCCACGAAAGAAGAACCGGTTCCACATTGGGATTGGAAGCGAATTCGCACCTGTCACATGATTACAATATTAAAAGAAGAGCCCGAGGACATGGATGACCTTCCCTGGTGCTTCGAAAACAGCAACGACGAGGTAATCTCAGAATTTCCACCAGCGCCAAAAGAACTGGAGGATGGCATACATACTACTGCAGATAACCTCAAGAAGATTGAGTTGGGATCGGCAGACGATCCGCGACCGACATTCGTCAGCGAGCTGCTATCTGAAGAAAGGGTGGCTGCGTTAAAGGACGTGCTTCTACAGCATAGAGATTGCTTCGCGTGGAACTATTCCGAAATGCCGGGACTAGATCCAGAAATTGCTGTACACATATTGGCGATATCCCCGGACATCAAGCCAGTCAAACAGGCGCCGAGGAGAATGCGGCTCGAGCTCGAGATGAGCATCAACGCCGAGGTCAAAAAGCTAATCGACTCTGGCTTTATACAGGAGGTTCAATATCCGGAATGGATCGCCAACATCATCCCGGTGATGAAGAAAAATGGGACAGTACGCATATGCGTAGACTTCCGGGATCTCAATAAAGCCTGCCCGAAAGACGATTTCCCAGTGCCAATCACCGAACTGATGATAGACAATATATCCACTCATGAGGTTTTCTCCTTCATGGGTGGCTCATCAGGGTATAATCAGATAAAGATGCATCCCGAAGACCAGAAGCACACCGCCTTCAGGACCCCTCTAGGTATATTCTGTTATAAAGTGATGCCCTTCGGTTTAAAGAACGCCGGTGCTACTTATCAGAGGGCCATGACGAAGATCTTCGATGACCTTATACACGAAATCGTCGAATGCTATATCGACGATCTCGTGGTTAAAAGCAAATCATACGAGGAACATCTCGAGCATTTGAAGACCGTATTTCAACGCCTTCGGCAATACAACTTGAAGATGAACCCGCTCAAGTGTGCATTCGGAGTTTCCTCGGGCAAATTCTCAGGATTCATCGTCCGATACCGGGGTATCGAAATAGATCCGTCCAAGATCAAGGCGATCATGGAAATGCCTCCGCCAAGGACTCTCAAACAGCTGCGGTCTCTCCAAGGGAAGCTCGCGTATATACGGCGATTTATTGCCAACCTTTCAGGAAAGTGCCGCCCTTACAGCCACCTGATGAAGAAGGGAACCCCATTTGTCTGGGATCACAAATGCCAAGGCGCACTGGACGAGATCAAGCAGTACCTGCAGAACCCTCCAGTATTGGCTGCTCCAGTTAAGGGAAAGCCTCTCATTCTTTACACGACCGCCCTCGAAAGTTCCTTAGGCGCATTATGGGCATAAGAGAACGATCAAGGGAAGGAAAGAGCACTCTATTACTTAAGTCGAGTTCTGCTGGGAGCAGAAAGCAATTACTCTCCCATTGAGAAGCACTGTCTGGCGTTAATCTTTGTGATAACAAAGCTCAGACATTACGCATTAGCACATGAGGTCCGTCTCATTTCGAAGGTGGACCCTCTTAAGTATTTAATGTCAAAGGCCATACTGACAGGTCGACTCGCTAAATGGGCTCTGCTTTTGATGGAGTTCTCTATAACATATCAACCTCTCAAGGAAGTGAAAGGCCAAGCCATCGCCGACTTCCTTGCTGAGCATCCGATACCCGCCGATTCTCCTCTGAGCTGGGATTTACCAGACGAGCATGCGTTCGACGCAATCGACGGTAGTGATACCCGATGGGAGCTCTTTTTCGATGGAGCATCTTCTATGAAGAAGCGCAAACAAAGTACCCCTATAATCAAATCGGGGGTAGGCCTCATCTTCATGACTCCACAAGGGGGGATAATGCGTTTCGCTTTCTCCTTAACAGAGCCGAGGACGAATAACGAAGCCGAATATGAAGCCTTGATAGCAAGTCTTGAGATCGCCATCGACATGGGAATTAAAAACCTCCTCATATACGGAGATTCTCAACTGGTCGTTAGTCAAGTAAACGGCGACTACCAAACGTGCAAACCGGAGTTGGTGAAGTACGGGGAAAAGGTGCAACAACTGTTGACCCAAATTCCCTCCTATACTTTGGAGAGCATACCGCGCGCGGAAAACAGCAAAGCAGACGCGTTGGCCAAACTTGCTAAAGAGCCTGCTGACGAGAACCTCGATGACGTCAGAATCATGGTACAAAGCCGTCGGGTGCTTGCCCCAACAGAAATATCTCCGGAATCATCCGAAGAAAAAGGAGCGAGCGAGCAGACGACCCTGCAAATAGAAGACCGGGAAAAGGCTGAGGACTGGAGGGAAGTCTTTATAGACTACTTTAAGTCCCACCGAATGCCTGAAGAAGCGTCCACAAGACATCAGCTCATGAAACGAGCTCTGTCTTTCGCCTTCGTCAATGATACTCTGTACAGGAGGTCGTTTGATTCTCTGTGGCTGAGATGCTTAGGACTTGACGAAGTGAAAAGAGTCGTCCAGGAAGTTCACGACGGACTCTGCGGTTCTCACCAAGCGGGCCCAAAGATGAAGTTGAAGATCAAACAGATGGGCTACTACGGGCCCGCGATGATTCAGGACTGCCTCGAATATGCGAAGTAGTGTCACTCATGTCAAATTCATAGGGATTTCATCCATCAGCATTCAAATCCAATACATTCGACGGTGGATAGCTGGCCGTTCGAGATGTAGGGAACTGACATAGTCGGCCCTATCGAACCAGCATCGTCTAGGGGACATCGTTTCATCCTGGCGACGACTGACTACTTCTCTAAATGGGCAGAAGCAGTACCGTTAAGAGAAGTTAAGACGGAGAATATCCTCCATTTCTTCAAGATGCATGTCATATATCGATTTGGAACTCCGCGACGGATCATCTCCGATAACGGGTCAGCCTACAGAAGTCACAAGATCAGCCGCTTTGCGCAGCAGCACAATATAGACTGGAGATATTCCTCGGTTTATAATCCACGAGCTAACGGTCTAACTGAGGCCTTCAACAAGACCTTGATAAAGACCATAAAGAAAATGGTGTCCCGAAATAAGAGAGACTGGCATGAGAGATTGCAAGAGGCTCTTTGGGCGTATCGAACTACGTTCAAGACGGCCATGAACACAACGCCGTACGCGTTGGTATTTGGGACGGAAGCAGTGCTCCCCCTCGAGATAGAGTTACCCTCTCTACGAATGGCAGTCCACTACGAGCTGATGGATGAAGAAAATGCTCACCTTCGGCTTGAGGAGCTTGACGCCCTTGATGAAACCCAGCTCATAGCGCAACAAAATCTGGAAGCTTATAAAGCAAAGATGACGCGCTCATATGAAAAATTAACCCGACCGAGGACATTCCGCCAAGGCGAACTTGTGCTAGTGGTCAAAAGGTCGATGATCCCCAATCGCGCCAAGCGGGGAAAATTCGAGCCAAACTACGAAGGCCCGTACATCGTAGATAAGGTCTACCAGGGTGGGGCCTATCTACTCATGGACATGCACGGTGAAAGGCCTTTCAGGCCAATAAACGGTCGCTTCCTAAAGAAGTACTATGCTTAATGAGCCACAGCCTAGGTCAATGGTAGATGACGACGACTATGTCTGCTCGCTATCTTCCTAAGCTCAAGCTTTATGAGCAGTAGCCAGCCTCTCAACGCCGGACCGAAATGTCCTTAAACTAATAGCGGACCGAAACTTCCTCAAACTAATACCGCAGCATCCTTAGGCTGACGAGATGAATAAAAAAATAAAAAAATAAAAAAATATATAATAAATAAAAACGGTATGTCCATAAGCAAAAAGGGCACGGATGAAAACCCGAAAGGGCTCCGTGAGTAAAAACAGCAGGGCTACCGGCGAGTGTTCGTGAAAACCCGAAAGGGCGCGACCTCGTAAAAAAACAGAGAAAAAGAAAATAAAAAGAATATAAAAAAAAACGGTACGTCCATAAGCAAAATGGGCACGAATGAAAACCCGAAAGGGCTCCGTGAGTAAAAACAGCAGGGCTACCGGCGAGTGTTTGTGAAAACCTGAAAGGGCGCAACCTCATTAAAGGACACTTATAGGGTCCTCTCGACCTTGTAAGGAGAAACCACCCGCGTGAGATCCTTACGACTCACAAGGGAGCGACACACTTAGGGATCCCCACGATGCCTAAGGAGAAAATACACTTGCGAGATCCTCACGATTCGTAAGGAGAACTCTCTTATGGGACCCTCACGGCTCATAAGATTTGAAAGTCTTAAGTTACAGGGACCTAAACCTGTGCTTAAGCAACCCCCACAACTTCCGATATTGCCCTACAAGTGGCTCAATACTGACCCGTGTATACAATCCACGGGCGCGAATAAACATTTCCCTAACCAAGTCTCATCCGTGACTAGGGATATGTTCGCATGGTAAACAACCCTTGTAAATCCTCTCGATTTATGAGGAGAAAACCCTCCTGTAGGATCCTTACGACTTACAGAGGAAACGAACACTTAGGAATCCTCACGAGTCCTAAGGAGAAAATAAACCTACAAGATCCTCACGACTTGTAGGGAGAAATAACTTCGTGAAACCCTTACGGCTCATGAAGTCAAAAGCCTTGGCCGACAGGACCCTAACCCTGGTCGCTAAGCCACCTTTGTTCGACATCGACAGAGGCAGATGATGATTCGCTCCTGGTAATATCCCAGTTGTAGCGGTGCTGATGCCGAAATTGGTTTACAGCGAAAAGCTAATAGGCCGCACAAGCATACGAAATAGCCGAAATGATAGGGCAACTTGCAATAAAAAGCATCAAGTGAAAATGTATGCATGCAAAATAGCCGAAATGATTGGGCAACTCGCAATAAAAAGCAGCGAGTAAAAATAAAATAAATAGCCGAAATGATTGGGCAACTCGCAATAAAAAGCAGCGAGTAAAAATAAAATAAATAGCCGAAATGATTAGGCAACTCGCAATAAAAAACAGCGAGTAAAAATAAAATAAATAGCCGAAATGATTGGGCACCGTGAAAAATAGCCGAAATGATTGGGCAATCGCGACCTTCACGATATAAAAGCTGAAATGATAGAGCATTGCGAAGATAAAACAAAAAAAATGATGATAAAACTTTGGCACTACGGTTAAGATCACATCGATCCCTGTATACAATCCAAGGGCGTAAACAAAGAGGGAACCATACTTTCCCAACAGGCTCCACCAGAAGACGAAGCCAAATCTCGACGGTTCAGTCCAACTCCGAAGAAACCAGTGTCTTCAGCAAACTCCTCGACTCACGGATACAAACACTCCTTGACGAGAGCCTCCTGATCCGCGTCGACTCGCAGAGCCACCAGTGCCTCCGTGGGAAATCCTCGACTCGTTTCAAACCCCAAGGAAACAAATAATCCTTGGCGCTTGGGAAACAAATAATCCCTAGCAAACTCTTCGACTCACGGATACAAACACTCCTTGACGAGAGCCTCCTGATCCGCGTCGACTCGCAGAGCCACCAGTGCCTCCGTGGGAAATCCTCGACTCGTTTCAAACCCCAAGGAAACAAATAATCCTTGGCGCTTGGGAAACAAATAATCCCTAGCAAACTCCTCGACTCACGGATACAAACACTCCTTGACGAGAGCCTCCTGATCCGCGTCGACTCGCAGAGCCACCAGTGCCTCCGTGGGAAATCCTCGACTCGTTTCAAACCCCAAGGAAACAAATAATCCTTGGCGCTTGGGAAACAAATAATCCCTAGCAAATTCCTCGACTCACGGATACAAACACTCCTTGACGAGAGCCTCCTGATCCGCGTCGACTCGCAGAGCCACCAGTGCCTCCGTGGGAAATCCTCGACTCGTTTCAAACCCCAAGGAAACAAATAATCCTTGGTGCTTGGGAAACAAATAATCCCTAGCAAATTCCTCGACTCACGGATACAAAAACTCCTTGACGAGAGCCTCCTGATCCGCGTCGACTCGCAGAGCCACCAGTGCCTCCGTGGGAAATCCTCGACTCGTTTCAAACCCCAAGGAAACAAATAATCCTTGGCGCTTGGGAAACAAATAATCCCTAGCAAACTCCTCGACTCACGGATACAAACACTCCTTGACGAGAGCCTCCTGATCCGCGTCGACTCGCAGAGCTACCAGTGCCTCCGTGGGAAATCCTCGACTCATTTCAAACCCCAAGGAAACAAATAATTCTTGGCGCTTGGGAAACAAATAATCCCTAGCAAACTCCTCGACTCACGGATACAAACACTCCTTGACGAGAGCCTCCTGATCCGCGTCGACTCGCAGAGCCGCCAGTGCCTCCGTGGGAAATCCTCGACTCGTTTCAAACCCCAAGGAAACAAATAATCCTTGGAGCTTGGGAAACAAATAATCCCTAGCAAATTCCTCGACTCACGGATACAAACACTCCTTGACGAGAGCCTCCTGATCCGCGTCGACTCGCAGAGCCACCAGTGCCTCCGTGGGAAATCCTCGACTCGTTTCAAACCCCAAGGAAACAAATAATCCTTGGCGCTTAGGAAACAAATAATCCCTAGCAAACTCCTTGACTCACGGATACAAACACTTCTTGACGAGAGCCTCCTGATCCGCGTCGACTCGCAGAGCCATCAGTGCCTCCGTGGGAAATCCTCGACTCATTTCAATCCCCAAGGAAACAAATAATCCTTGGCGCTTAGGAAACAAATAATCCCTAGCAAACTCCTCGACTCACGGATACAAACACTCCTTGACGAGAGCCTCCTGATTCGCGTCGACTCGCAGAGTCACCAGTGCCTCCGTGGGAAATCCTCGACTCGTTTCAAACCCCAAGGAAACAAATAATCCTTGGCGCTTGGGAAACAAATAATCCTTAGCAAACTCCTCGACTCACGGATACAAACACTCCTTGACGAGAGCCTCCTGATCCGCGTCGACTCGCAGAGCCACCAGTGCCTCCGTGGGAAATCCTCGACTCGTTTCAAACCCTAAGGAAACAAATAATCCTTAGCGCTTGGGAAACAAATAATCCCTAGCAAACTCCTCGACTCACGGATACAAACACTCCCTGACGAGAGCCTCCTGATCCGCGTGGACTCGCAGAGCCACCGGTGCCTCCGTGGGAAATCCTCGACTCGTTTCAAACCCTAAGGAAACAAATAATCCTTGGCGCTTAGGAAACAAATAATCCCTAGCAAACTCCTCGACTCACGGATACAAACACTCCTTGACGAGAGCCTCCTGATTCGCGTCGGCTCGCAGAGAAACTAGTGCCTCCACGGGAAATTCCCGATTCGTCTCAACTTGCAAGATGAAGCCTCAGGCAGTAGGGACTGAAAAACTTGCTTCCTGAACAATGGGACCCTACAAGCCGATCTAAAATGGTCTCTTGCATACTATTCACGGGTCTCACTCTCCAAAGTCGAGTTTCGACAAGGAGGGAAACAACCGCTTACGGGTCCTCTCAACTCATAAGAGGGAAAAATTCTCTTATAGGATCCTTATGACTTATAAGAGAAAACCACATTTAGGAATCCTCACGATTCCTAAGGAGAAAAACCCACCTACGAGATCCTCTCGATCCGTAGGGAGAAAAATCTCTACGAGACCCCCACGGCTCATAGAGTTGAAAAGTCTTAGGCAGCAGATCTGAACCTGCGGCCTAAGCCATCGCTGTTTCTTGAGAGGGTCGGGATACTCGCTCTAATCATCCGTTAACCATGGTTATTAAGACAGCCTGCTAGCAATAAAAGAAAGAAGAAAATGACAGAAAGAACATCCGATTTACATTTGACCAAGCGTTCGAGACACACTCATTTATACATGGGCAGAAGACTCAGGATGAGAAATAAGACAAGCTAAAATAAAAAAAGGGGTTTCCATTCATATTTCTAAAAATTCTTACAATCATAAGAGCAATGAATAAGAAACATTATTCAAATTATTACAACGGTATAACCTCAGATCCGGGGCACGGATTGAGGAATTCAAAAGTAAGGCCATCCAGAGTTCTTCTGGCCTTTCTAATTATTCTTATGCGCAGCCTCTCGCGCTCCTCTGTGTCGAGATCCTCGGCAAGCCCTCCCGGCCTTCGATAAGCAGCAACTATCGTCGTTTGCTGGAAGATTTGATGTAGGATGTCAATGAGGCTATCCCGCCGTTTCTTCGAGATCAGTCCCGTCAGGTACACTGAATGCACCTTGTCTTCGGCATCATCCAGCGCATTGAGCGGTAGGGCCTCGTGAAGACCCGGAAGTGCTCTCCATATTGCTCCCAGCACGACTTTCAAAAGAGACGAACGACGAGGTAGCAGCCAACCACCGCTTGCGTTCAGACGACCCATGACCTCTGCACATTGGGCGTCTGTAAACTCTTGGTTTTGTTGACGGCCATATGCACGAATATCCTCGTAGGTAATGAACTCGTGCAGACTGTATAGATGCACTGCCATAATGCCTGAAGGAAGCAACATTAGAAGATCAGCAATGAGGAAAAGGTATAGGGAGTTAAAACTCCTCGAGAGCAATGCTCTATAGACAGGAGTGACACCTGTCAAAAAACCAGTTATGAGGAGAATTTAAGAAAAATTCCCTAAGAACATTGAGAGCTTTGCTCTGAGAAAAAATGATATAATAATAGTGATAGTATCAAATGCCATGAAGAACTCTTAAAGAGTTCTTCTATATGATTTGGAAGGAGCAATGCTCCATTAATTAAGAAAATCCAAGGGAAACCTTTTGAGAGCAGAGCTCTATTAATGGAACCCTAATAGGGTTCCCTTTAGTTCTCTTTAGACCTCTTTAGAGCAAAGCTCTGCTAAGTGAAACTCTAAATGGGTTTTCTTTAGATCAGGGATCTATCAAGAGCAAGGCTCTTAAAGTTGATTTAATTTAATCAAAATTAATATTTTTACCTAAAATTCTCTAAAGTTTGAGCTTTTAAAAAGTGTTTAAACAAGAGAGCAAGGCTCTGAGTTCTGAAAGTAAAAATCTGAAAGATGATAAGCATCTGTGGGGGACCAAAGGTCCTATTTATAGGCATCAAGTGCCTCTTCAACTTCCAAAAGCTGCCGCGACGGTTGGGATTCTACCACCTGCGCTTGCGTTCGGAGGCCACGTAAGCGCAACGGTGGGGGGGCATTTGTTTACCCCAATCAGAGCAAAGCTCTGTTCAAATTCCGAGGCGGGAGATGAAGCAACGCTTCATCTTCCCCCAATCAGAAACAAAACTTTGCTTTGAAAATTTAAACTTTAATAAATAAAGCAGTGCTTCGGATCCTTTGCACTGCGCGCGACGCGCCATCTGTCTGGCGCAGATGCATTAGCACAGCGTCCAAGAAAGCGCGCCTAATTAGAGCAAAGCTCTGTTAAACGAAGCGCCGCGCCGCGCTCTGCGCTGTGCGATACGTGTCAGCGCAGTTGCGCTGCGCGACACGTGTCAGTGCAGATGCGCTAGTGCAGATGCACCGTTTCATAAAAAAAGGGGGGTCTAAGTGCCAAAGGCAATTTATCCTTGCAAAATTACATGCACTTAATAATAACAAATTAAAATCATACGATGCACAAGCACAACAAAGAACTCAAATAAAAGAACCCTTAACAGACAATGAAGTACTTGATTAAAAAGAAAAATACTTATTCATTATTATTGTTATTACATTTAAAAAAAAAGATCACCGAATACGGGATCAGAGAGACAAGGGTTCACAAAAAGAAAAAGAAGATTATTCAGCTCCCTCTTCGTCTTCTCCATCACGTCGAAGCGGCGATCCTCCCGAAGGGTAGCCATCCAACGGTCGACACCGCACTCCTGGGAAAAAGTGGCGATGACAACCCGACGAGCCCGTATCTGGCTCAGCAAGTGGAAGGAGAAGTCCCTCAGGGCTTTGGTGATCAAGTGCGCTTCGAGAAAGCACTCAATCTTATCCTCGGCGGCATCCAGCATCGCCGAGGACATCTCTGCTGGAGGAGGGGGAATGTCGGCGAGCACCGAGGCAAGGATCATCCGAAGCCAAATGGAATTCGGAGGGAGAGGAGACCCCACACGAGTCAAAAGCTCATGCATTGCGACATCGCATTGCTCGTCCGAGAGAGAAGGGTCCACCAGGCGCGCAGCAAAACGGGGAACGATGTCCCGAATCGGCACCTCCCATGGTTGTCGGCGAACATGAGGGCAGTTGCAAGCTATGATCGAAGAAGTTCTCTGAAAGTGAGAGAAGAAAAGGCTCAGCCTCGAGTTATATATATAGACCTAAGCACAGAAGATTCTGTGCACAATGAAATCATTTCCAAGGCCCGGGAAATCAGAATTTTGGAAATACAAGTTTGACTTGAAACAAGGAGTTGAAAAGATATCTCAGGTGAAGCGACGCTTCCGATTTGCCCAAAATTTAAACTTCAATAAATGAAGCAGCGCTTCAGATCCTTTGCGCTGCGCGCAACGCGCCACGTGTCTGGCGCAGATGCATTAGCGCAGTGTCCAAAAAGGCGCGCTCAATCAGAGCAAAGCTCTATTTCAAGTAAAATTAAAGGAAGCAACGCTTCAGTTGCGCAAGCACTGCGCTGTGCGACACGTGTCAGCGCGGATGCGCTAGCGCAGTTGTGCTGTGCGCTGCGCGACATGTGTCAGCGCAGATGCGCTGCGCTGTGCGACACGTGTCAGCGCAGATGCGCTTGTGCGCTGCACGACACGTGTCACGCGCTGGGGCATCTGCGCCAAACAGAATTAAAATTCTAAAGAAATCTTTTCTGTTCTTGTTAAAACAAGAAGATTTTCTTCTGTAAAGCAGAAGCCGTTGGATCAAAGATCCAACGGTAGGGAAAATTCCCCAAATCACTCAGAGAAAGATCTCTTTAACTAATTTATGGGCAGTATAAAAAGGACCCCAAGCCTCAATTCAAAGAGAGGAACATTTTCTTGAAAAAAGTCAAGAGCTTCAAACAGAGAGAGAACTCTGAGAAAATTTCAAAGAAAAAGGTAAAAACCTTCACGAGAGAGAAGAAATCTCTTTTAATAAATCATTGATCTAAAAACCAGATCAATGATCTTCGCATAATAAACAGTGCTTTGCACTTCTTATGAACCACTGGTTCTTTAAAACAAGAAAACAACAAAATTAAAAAAAAATAGTGCTTTGCACTTTTATGAACCTCTGGTTCTTGAAATAAAAAAAGAAAAAACTTATTTTTCTTTGATCCAAATTAGATAAAGAAATCAAATAGTGCTTTGCACTTCTGTTCTTGAATCTAAAAGATTCTTAGTGCTTTGCACTTCCAAACTGCGCTGTTGCGCTCTTGGGAAAGCGCCACGTGTCTGCATCTGAATCACTTGCGCTATGAGCTTTGAGATAGAGTTTTGCTCTCTGTGATTGGCGTAACTCACCAAGGTGCGCCACGTGTCAGCAGCGCAAGCGCAGTGCACTGCGCTTGCATGACACGTGTCGTCATTGCAAGCGCTTGCACTCTCTGATTGGCGCAAAGCGCCTGAAAATGCAATGCATTTCCTGAAGGGCCAGGCCTAATTAAAAGACCAAACAGGTCTAATTAAATTGATGCTCTGCATCATTTATAAATGGGCAAAGCCCAAACAAAATAATAAAAATGCTATGCAGACGCCTTACAGAACCCAAAATAAATTGATGCTCTGCATCTTTTATGGGCAGAGCCAAAACAAAAAAAAATAATCAATGCATTATCTAAAAATGGGCCAAGCCCTAACACAGGTCTAACAGACCAAAAACAAATAAAAGGGCATTGAATAATTTTCAACTGGACTTAGCCCAATTCTGACCGTAAGTCCTTAAATTAAATTGACTGAGCGAGATTGCTCTCTTAAATCAATTTATATCCGGCTCGAGGGTACATCTCCGAGCTCCTCTGACACCTCTCGTTGTAATCCTTCAACGATGTCAGAGAGGCGACGGGTCCCAACGACCACACATCGGTATGGACTGTGGGGTCCTTAAACTCATGGACCGAGACGTCCTTAAACTAATAGCGGACCACCACGTCCCTAAACTGGAATGCGGACCATCACGTCCCTAATCTGGAATATGGACCACCACGTCCCTAATCTGGAATATGGACCACCACGTCCCTAAACTGAAGCAATAGAGCCCCCAAATGCTCTTTTGCCGGATCTAAACGATCCCGTTTAAGTTGATCTTAGCCCCAAATACGGCTAACGTATCCTTAAACATTCAAATGGACTATAAAACTCCAAATCAACCTTGGTTCAAGGGTACATCTCTGAACTCCTCTGACATCTGCCGTTGTAATCGTTCAACGACGTTAGAGAGGTGACGAGTCCCGATGGCCAGATATTAAATGGATTATCACGTTAAGTTGATCTTAGTCTCAAACAGGACTATCGTATCCTTAACGAACGTTTAAGTTGATCTTAGCCGCAACGCGACTAATGCATCCTTAAACTAAAAACACCAAACCCAAATCTAAGTAAATACGGATTTGGACTAATCCACGTCCTACGGGCGACGGTATTACTTAGTCTCCGTATACAATCCACGGGCAACCACAAACAAAACAAACACACACGACACGAAGTGAAATTCTGGAGAAGGAGAAAGTTGTTACCGCGATGCGGCAGCGTAATTAACTGCAGGGGTTTGCGCCTGCAGGGAAGAGCATCCCCACAATCAAAAACCCCTCAAGCGAGGGGGAATCTGATGAAGTCTGCAAGATTGGCCGCATCCATCTAAACCTCCGATACACGGTGCCATAAATCAACTTGGCATCTTCGGAGAGGTGGACGGATAAAACCAAATAGCATCTGCTCCGAATCTCAGTGTCAGGACACCGCGGTCCTGGGCGCCGTCTTTCGGAGGGGAACAATAACAATTGGTTTAGATAATACCTCAATAAAAACAAATTCTACTAATATCATTTATTGAGATAATTATGCAGGAATATATCATGACTGAAATCAAGGAAATTCGAGTTGGCGAGATCAAATCTGCTGAAGATATTCAAGTAAATTGAAGAATCCAATTCTGGCAGAAACATAGAGAAGATTTTCAAAGTCTAGATATTCAAAAGATCACTAAGTGCTACAGAGATGAAGCCCCAGAAATTGGAGCCCAAGATCCCATCAGAGAGTGGCGGATCCGCGGCCAAAACCCACTATTGGCGGCGGATCCACGGCCTGTTAAGGGAGTTGGGATATTGGATTTTCTATGAAGGATTTTATCAACAAACCCTAACTAACACGATCTAGGGTTTTCAACTTCTGTGACTATAAATAAGGACCGAGAGCCTCTTGGAAAAATGATCAAACCGACGCGATCACGAAGTCCACGACGCCTCAAGAATCCTGGTTGATCATCGATAGTTCATCTACCTCCTTAAGAAGAGATCGAGAAGCAAACTAGGGTTTTGTAATCATTTTCTAAAGGAACAAAAATGTACTTGATCTTGTTGATTAATAAATGTAGTTTTATTCTATTGCATTTTATTTTCTTCATGATTTCTATCTTTTCTTTTCCCAACATGCGCGAGTAATTCTCCGCTTGTTAGGGATCGTAGGATTAGGATAGATTAATGGATGATGAAAATCCTCAAACTCTTTTTACGTCCTATAAAGTTTATAAACTTTATCAAAAGAATAGTTAGCATCCTAATCGGGCGTGCTATCAATTCAATGATAGTCTCGACCGTGATTTGAGATCAGATTAACAATTGTTTTGGTAAAGGCTAGATATGAACGGAGATCCATGTCAAGATAGGGGTTAAGAGTGGGAACCCTTTTCCCCTCCAGAAACCCTAATCTGCATGCGTCACTGTCAATCTAGTTTTAAATCTATTAAAGGATAAAAAGAGTAATCTTTAATTAATCATCCATGACTACTAAATCTTAACGAGCCCTATAAGCCCCCTTCTAATAAAAAAACCTACATCCGTAGTTAATCTAGATCTATATTCTGCATCCGTATTTGACGTAGATTTAGAATCTACAACCATTCTTCACCATTCTTTATTCTTCCTCCTTTCCTAATCAACGCGTCTAAAGTAAGATTAAAAGATTCAACGTTTCCCTGAGGACGACCCGTACTCATCTCGGTCTAGCTACACGCGACACCGTTATTGATTGCGGTTATTCTACAAACACAACTCTAAAACACAACCAATCAAATGGCGTCGTTGCCGGGGATACATGCGTAATTTTTTTATTCTTACTATTTGTGTTGAATTCTTATTCGATCCATATCATAAATAAACAAAACTGCAAATTGTATATTTAACGATTATTGTATGAATTTTGCAAGGGGATCTGGAGTCACAGACTTGAGGAAATAGAGAGCCAGAGACATTCATCAAGATCTAGAGGAGCAAAGGAGACCACGTAGCAAAACTCTCCACCACATCTCCCAATTCGGCGGTGGAACCGCGGCAAGAAGGGTCAATTGGCGGTGGAACTGCGGTGCAATTAGGGATTTAGGGTTGAAAACTTCTCTGGTATCTTTTCTATATCTTTCTCTCTCCTCTGCAATCCAATAAAATATCTTTTCTGCAGGATTCTTTGCAAAATATCGCCGCTCAAAAATATTTTTGCAAAGTTTTGTAATTGGTTTGTTTATTCATATTTTAATACGGACTTTAAGGGGCAAGACCAAAATGCAGATTAGGTGGGGATTTCATCGCCCTTCCTAGGCCCCACAAATCACAAAACGAGCATCCGCATCAACCCTACATTAATTAAAAAATATTTAGACAAGACTCTAAGAACTGTCGCGCTCAATAAGGATAGAGGAAGGTCGTGGGTAATCTATCGCTTATCCGCATTACTTTTGTGGTGCCTAGGCAAGTGTGTCTAAGGCAAGTGGTTACTTAATTAGGTCCACTATTTTCGGTGATTCGTATAGCGGATACCTCCCACTTACCTGGCACTTACCTGGCCGCAAGGGTAGTAAAGAGGTGATAGAGGATTGATCCCGCGGTTTGTCCTTTGGAAGTCTAGGAGCGGTCTAGAGACTTGACCTAGGTAACTTTAGTTCTAGGGTTGTTTATGCATTTTTGTGTGATTTGTCTTAAGTCCCACTTTTTCAAAAACAAACCAATTTTAAATCACACACACGCTGCCATTTGTGCTAAACCCACTTAGTGCATGCTCGGCTGGACATGGGATTCTAGTGCCCGTCTTGTCCGCGTTCCTGCTATCGACTCCGAAGTCGGTGCTTCTTCATCTTCTTTTCCCCCACCACCCACCACATCGACCGAGATAGACGGTACTCCATCAAATTATAATACCACCCTGCCACTGTCCGTAGGTGAGCAGAATCCACCGCGCATCTCTCTCCAAGAAAGATGTTATCCTATACGCGGTCCACTTCCTACCTGTCTATCCATTCTACCAGCCAACGGGGATAATTTTGAAATTAAACCCCACTACATTAACCTGTTGCCCAAATTTCATGGGCTTGAGTCTGAAGACACGTACGTTTTCATCACTAAATTCGAAAACGTATGCGCAATGATGGGTACTTCACAACTGTCCGTGGATGCTATGCGCTTGCGTTTTCTCCCATTCACTTTGTGCGACTTGATAGAAAAATGGCTTTATAATACTGCCACATACTCTATTACCAATTGGGATGAATTCGTGATAGCATTCCTTAAGAAATTTTACCCAAATCATAAGACCGTCCGTGTTCGAAGCGAAATCAACCAGTTTACCCAGCTTTCCAATGAACCATTTTGGAAGTGCTTTGAACGTTTCAAGGATCTGCTTGTCCAATGTTCTCATCATGGAATACATAGATGGGATCTGTGCCGAATTATATATGAAGGCATTAATCCAGCGACAAAGCAGATGCTTGAAACAATGTGTCAATGCAATTTCATGTCCAAAGATGATGGTGAAGCCTGGAAATATCTGGAAGATCTCGCTGAAAACACTTTGCAGTGGGAAAGCGTTAGACCACCTTCATCTAGAGGAGGTATTCACCAGCTCGATATTTCCATCCCAGTAAAATCCGAAATGGAAGCGATGCAAAAGAAACTCGACGCTATCGAAAACAAATTGTTATCAGTCTCCCTAAATCGGGTATCGCTTCCCAAAACCGTGTGTGGTTGCTGTTCCGATCCATCACACTAGACGGAAGAATGTCCTATGAATGCACCATTTCAAGGTCACGAGTAAACTAATGCTACTTTTCAGCAGCGACCTAGAAACGATCCTTATTCTTCCATATACAATCAGGGATGGAGGAATCATCCTAATTTTGCTTGGAACTAAAACCAACCCCAAAATCAAAACCAGTTCCAAAGCAATTATCAAAGACCTCCTCCACAGCAACAGCAACCACCACCATAGAGTCAGCACCCTTTTCAATCGCATCCTGTTCAAAACCCGGCCAATAATTCTTTCCAAACGACCGGTACCGATAACTCCTCTTCACTCGCATAAATTTTGGATTTGTTTATGAAACATTCTATCCAAATGTCGGCTGATATGAGGTCTTCTATTGATTCCATAAAGAAAGACTCCGCCTCCCACAGTGAGAGTATTAAATCAATAGAAGCCCAAATTGCACAGTTGAATGCCGCGATGAGTGCGAGAGAAAAGGGAAACTCTCATCTCAACTCCTACCGAATCCTGGCCATTCACAACATCATAATGTGAGTGACATTACTACGTTGAGATCCGGAAGAGTGCTGGATAACCGAGTGGGTGAACAAGTTGATGACGTTAGTGATACCAATGATACCCCGGCTTCCACTTCTTTCCCTAATTCGTTTAGTCTCCCACCTTCTTCCGAACCTATTCTCCATTTTCCCCAAGGTTCGAACACTCCGCCCACTTCCTCGAATCTATCTAAAATGATCCCCACTCCAATTCTGGGATCCATTCCATCCTCACAATCCTCTCCAATGTTAGACCCAACCCTTATTGATAAAGCACCTTATCCAAACAGGTTAAGGGGCAACGGACCAAGTCCACAAATGGAGAAGATTGTGGAAATTTTTAAGCAAGTTAACATAAACATTCCTCTCGTAGATGCTATTCAACAAGTTCCATCTTATGCGAAAATCCTAAAGGACTTGTACACTAGGAAGAGAAAAATTCAAGTACCTAAAAAAGTTTTCTTTACGAGTAATGCGAGCACTGCTTTTACACAACAACTACCCAAGAAACGAAAGGATCCCGGAAGTCCTACAATTTCTATTTCTATTGGGGGTAAAAATATCAATCGTGCTCTACTCGATTTAGGTGCTAGTGTTAACTTGCTTCCGTATTCTGTTTATGAGCAATTAGGGATCGGAGAGTTAAAACCGGCGCATTGCACTCTTCAAATGGCCGATCGATCTATCACCCAATCTAGGGGTGAGCTAGAGGATGTGTTAATCAATGTTGGGGAATTTATATTCCCTGTAGATTTTATCGTTATAGATACACAATCTGTAGCGAACCCACGAAACCAAATTCCGGTGATTTTACGTCGACCTTTTCTTGCGACTTCCAATGCAATAATCAATTGTCGAAACAGCTCTATGACCCTATCCTTCGGGAAGATATCAATTAAGCTTAATATTTACAAGTTGGTAAGTGAACCATCTGAACCCTAAGCTCATGTGTGTTCTGTCGAAACAATAAATTCCGACAGCAGCAAAATTGAAGAGCTTCACGATACTGATCTCGACTCCGCTATTACGTTGTTGTCTGGGTCAACATCTAACTCTAAATGTGAAACTTTTATGGAGTCAGAGTATCATCCCATTCTTTCCGATGAGATTATTATTCGGGATATCGATGAAAGTTTCGAGAAAATCTTCGCTGATGAACTCGCATTCTTAGAAGACATGGGCGTTGTGATGAATCAACCCCAACCTAAAGAAGTTGAACCGCCACATCTTCTTCTTATCAAGAATGAGAATGCGAGTAATCCATCGTCATTGTTTCGTCTCTACAAACCGAGACGTAAACCTTTTCCATTACTCCTTTTATCTCCTCCCCACTTTCTCACGTCAATAGGCGACATGTTCTTCCACCAACCTTAGTGCTTCATCGATAAAATTTTTGAAAGGTTGGTGTTGACTTTTGGTCTTTGTAAGGCTTTACTTTGACCAATAATTTTACTCCCCCAATGATTTTAATTGCTTAAAACTATTTTACTTAAGTTTGGGGGGGAATATTTTGGCTCTTGAAGATAAGTTTTTACAAAATTATGAGCCAAAAATAAGTTTGGAGGAGAATTTCACTTTCATTATTTCTTGTCCCCTTTGATAACTTTTCCTCCCAAGTCTACAGATTCTGAGATATAAAAGATGACAACAGTGAGGACACTGCTACAAACAGGTTTGGGGGAGGTTTGTGCTTATTTACGCATTATTTTGCATTATACTTTATATTAGTACAAAAAATTTTGATAATGGAAGTTAGAAAGTGAAAAATTACATTTGAAAGATAGGAATAGTTTAAGAAAAATAAGAAAGTTAGATGTTTTCTTAAACAAAACTAGTAATAAGTAGTTATGAGCTGTTGTCCTAAGGGTTAGTAAGATGAAGGAAATTGCTAATCTAAGAATAAAAATAAATCTGAAAAATAATCCCTATTCTTGAGACCAAATATCTGAATGTTGATACCCTACTATACGCACTTACACACATCTTGAAACTTGGGATAGTAGAGGATACCTTGAAATGCTCTTGTCTAAAAACCTTAGTATGAAGAAAAAAAAGTATAAGTGCTTAAGAAAGAAAAAAAAAATGAACACTGGATTTGTAATTGCTTAAGGCAGCATAAAAAAATATAGCGAGGGTGCTTTATCACCTAGTGCCTTAGACCAACTGGTTTGGGAGCCACTGCTAAGCCTTAAGAGTTGCAAGATGAGAAATTACACCTTAATACGCAAGCACATTTTGTAATCGGTCGGTTAGTATCTCAAGAAGTATTAACGGTCGCATGGAAGACGTGTGAGCAATTTCATAAAATATTCACCAACTAAAAAGTAATTTGGAAGATGGATAAGAGTATGATAGCTTGAATTGAATTCTCTAAGTATAGGGATGTCTTTTACACACACGTAGGGGTATATGATCAATGTTTGGAAGAAAGATAGGGAGGAAGACTAAAGCCGATGTTTTATTGAGGGATGATGTGATTTCTAACATTTTTCACGACCATTAAGATAGGGCTCATAGCAACTGAAAATCTGGTATAGTTGGAAACTCTTATTTTCAAGTTCTTTCATTTATAGTTCCTATCTTTGTATGTAACTTTCACTATCTTTCTTTTATTATGGGATTTTATGGGTGTAGTCCACTGAAAACCCTCAGGAGACAACACTCCTCCTACTAGGTATACCTAGAGGTTTAACTGCTTGTTGCACGTGCTCAGTGCAATCGTGTTGCCTACGAAAGTGTGCTACTTAGGTTTTTTTATTTTTCTTTTTCTTCTTCTCTTGAAAAACTAGTTTGTTCGGGACGATCAAAGTTAAGTTTGGGGGTATTTGTTCAGTTGATAAAACCGCACTATTGATGTGTCATTTTCCTCACTATTTCTATATAATAAAAGATGTTTATTATAAATATGACACATATAAGGGTTTATCCGTAAAAATACTATTTTCATGTGTTTATATATTATAATTAACATTATGAAGGAAAATGTAAGCATATAATATTCATGTAATATTTGGTCTATTTAAATATGCTTATCTTATTAAATATCTTTGACCAATTCTCTTAAAACTAAAATATCATGACAAATGGTTAAGATATTATCTCAATAAAAACAAGTTCTACTAACATCATTTATTGAGATAATTGTGCAGGAATTATATCATTACTGAAATCAAGGAAATCCGAGTTGGCGAGATCAAATCTG
Source organism: Agapanthus africanus (assembly GCA_030015575.1). Classification (NCBI taxonomy): domain Eukaryota; kingdom Viridiplantae; phylum Streptophyta; class Magnoliopsida; order Asparagales; family Amaryllidaceae; genus Agapanthus; species Agapanthus africanus. The sequence continues at coordinate 114,732,416 of CM057350.1, forward strand.
CCGAAGATATTCAAGTAAATTGAAGAAACCAATTCTGTCAGTAACACAGAGAAGATTTTCAAAGTCTAGATATTCAAAAGATCACCAAGTGCTACAGAGATGAAGCCCCAGAAATTGGAGCCCAAGATCCCACCAAAGAGCGGCGGATCCGCGACCAAAACCCACTATTGGCGGCGGATCCGCGGCCTGTTAGGGGAGTTCGGATATTGGATTTTCTACGCAGGATTTTATCAACAAACCCTAACTAACACTATCTAGGGTTTTCAACTTCTGTGACTATAAATAAGGATCGAGGGTCTCTTGGAAAAATGATCAAACTGACGCGATCACGAAGTCCACGACGGCTCAAGAATCCTATTTGATCATCGATAGTTCATCTACCTCCTTAAGAAGAGATCGAGAAGCAAACTAGGGTTTTGTAATCATTTTCTAAAGGAACAAAAGTGTACTTGATCTTGTTGATTAATAAAGGTAGTTTTATTCTATTGCATTTTATTTTCTTCATGATTTCTATCTTTTCTTTTCCCAACATGCACGAGTAATTCTCCGCTTGTTAGGGATCGTAGGATTAGCGTAGATTAATGGATGATGAAGATCCTCAAACTCTTTTTACGTCCTATAAAGTTTATAAACTTTATCAAAAGAATAGTTAACATTCTAATCGGACGTGCTGTCAATTCATTGATAGTCTCGACCGCGATTTGAGATCAGATTAACAATTGTTTTGGTAAATGTTAAATATGAACGGAGATCCATGTCAAGATAGGGGTTAAGAGTGGGAACCCTTTTCCCCTCCAGAAACCCTAATCTGCATGCGTCACTGTCGATCTAGTTTTAAATCTATTAAAGGATAAAAGGAGTAATCTTTAATTAATCATTCATGACTACTAAATCTTAACAAACCCTACAAGCCCCCTTCTAATAAAAAAACCTACATCCGTAGTTAATCTAGATCTATATACTGCATCCGTATTTGACGTAGATTTAGAATCTACAACCATTCTTCACCATTCTTTATTCTTCCTCCTTTCCTAATCAACACGTCTAAAGTAAGATTAAAAGATTCAATGTTTCCCTGAGGATGACCCGTACTCATCTCGGTCTAATTACACGCGACACCGTTATTGATTGCGGTTATTCTACAAACACAACTCTAAAACACAACCAATCAGATCCCGATACCCACTGCGAGTAAGAGTTACTCCTGGAAGAGTTTTACACATGACAATTAGCCGATCAAATAAGTGTCTAGAAAGGTGTTAACGGGGTTACGTCCCTGAGAAAATGAGGTTTATTTTAATTAGGTCCGTGCGAAAGCACGGGGAACCTCCCTCAAAGTACCAATACTGGCCTGGCTGAAAGATTGGCAAACTTGTAAGGTGTAATTAATCTCGGCTAGTCTTACCTTTTAGGGTTTGAAGGAAGATTTGATAAAAACAGTGGGAGCCATCCTGATTAGATAAGATAATAAACCAATCTAATCTTGCAAGAGCATACGCTAAGTGTTTTCTTCTCTCTCTCTCCAGGTAGCGACCATGTCAGGCCTTAATCAGGATAATAATATGGATGTATTGACCGAACCCGCTTGTTATACAGAGCAGGGGAATATTGGTCCCGTTCTCTCTTATAATTGTTGTAAGACTGAGCAGGGAATAGGGACATATCCGGATTCCCACGCCGCCCAAACGAAGAATAAGCATGTTGATGCATATTCTTCGGATGCGTTAGTTATCGAGAACTGTTTCTCGGTTCACTCTACGTCCTGGTATTAGATACCGGACAGGATCCCACATATGTAATATATTGCATGGGCTAAGAAAAGGTAGAGAACTGGGAGAGGGTGATCATTTCGTAAGAGTAGGGAATGGTGCAAATGTTGCAGCCAAAGCAGTTGGCGAATATCACCTTGTATTACCAAATGGTAATACATTGATTCTGAACGAATGCTATTACATACCGACCCTGATATGCAATCTTATATCAGTTTCTTTATTAAGTAAAGAAGGATATAATTTTGTAATACAGGATAATATTATGAACATCTTCCTGGATCAAAATTTGATTGGATCAGGCTCGTTGAATAATGGCATACACGTTCTAAATCAAACCACAGTTCTTAGCGTACAAAACACACACAAGAGCAAGAGTTCAGAAATGAACGAATCCTTCTTGTGGTATTGTAGACTAGGTCATATCAATACGACATGATTACCTAAGTTACATAAGGATGGATATTTGAATCCGTTCTAATTATCTTCTTATGAAACTTTCCAGTCATGTCTCAAAGGCAAGATGACCAAAACTCCGTTTACTGGACATGGAGAAAGAGTTACGGAACTCTTGGGACTGATACATAGTGATGTATGTGGTCCCATGTCTACACATGTTAGGAATGGTTCCTCATACTTCATTACATTTACTGACAATCTCTTAAGATACGGACATGTGTTCCTGTTGAAACACAAGTCTGAAGCTTTTGAGGAATTCAAAGAATATAAGCACGAAGTCGAGAACCAAACGGGTAAAAGTATTAAAATCCTTCGATCTGATCGAGGAGAAGAATACTTGAGCAATGAGTTCCGGGACTATCTAAAAGAGAATAGGATTCTCTCTCAGCTTACTTCCCCGTATACACCACAGCACAACAGTGTATCGGAACGGAGGAATCACACCCTATTAGATATGGTGCGCTCTATGATGAGCACTGCTGAGTTGCCAATTTCCTTTTGGGGGTATGCGCTTGAGACAGCCATACACCTATTGAATATGGTCCCTACCAAATCTGTGCTTACCACTCCATATGAGATATGGAAGGGGAAGAGACCGTGTCTTAATTATATTAAGATATAGGGTTGTCCGGCTTATATTAAATGCAAAATCCGGACAAGCTCGAGGCAAGGTCAGTTCTGTGTAAGTTTGTTGGATATCCCAAAAATTCACGTGGGTATATCTTCTACCGTTCCGAGGAACAAAAAGTGTTTGTTTCTCGAAATGCCACCTTTTTAGAAAAGGAATTTCTTGAAAAAGAAATTAGTGATAAGAAGGTAGAACTGGAAGAAGTGCCAGTTATACAAACTACGACAGAAGATTTGGTAGAACCAGAGGATTCAGTAGTCTTCAACGAACCCCAGTCTCTCCACCGTTCTAGTAGGGTTCCTCATCCACCTGAGAGATACTACGGTTTTCTCGTTGATGGTAGGAGCAAGGATTGCATCATGGAAGATGATGACCCGACTAATTTCGAGCAGGCCATCATGAGTGGGGACTCTGTGAAATGGCTGGATGCAATACAATCTGAGATGGAATCCATGTACACCAACAAAGTATGGACTTTGGAAGATGCTCCTGAAGGGGTAAAACCCATCGGGAGCAAGTGGATCTTCAAGAAAAAACTTGGTGTAGATGGGAAAGTGGAGACTTTCAAAGTTAGACTTGTAACAAAAGGTTTTCGTCAACTACCAGGTGTGGATTATGACGAAACCTTTTCTCCAGTGGCTATGCTTAAGTCCATCCAGATCCTACTTGCCATTGCTGCATATCATGACTACGAAATCTGATAAATGGATGTTAAGACCGCCTTTCTAAATGGTGATTTAGAAGAGAGCGTGTACATGACTCAGCCAGAGGGCTTCGTAGACACTGGGAGCAGCGGGAAGGTGTGTAAGCTGCTTAAATCCATCTTCATGTTAAAGCAGGCATCGCGGAGTTGGAATATCTGTTTTGATGTCATATTCAAAGAGTTTGACTTCGTCAAAAATATATATGAACCTTGTATATACAAGAAGGTGGCAGAGAGTAAGATGGTCTTTCTCGTATTGTACGTGGATGACATACTCTTGATAGGAAATGATATTCCTATGCCGCAATAGGTCAAGCTCTTCTTATCACAAAGATTCTCAATGAAAGATCTAGATGATGCCTCCTATATCTTAGGAATTAAGATCTATAGAGATAGATCTAAACGGATACTGGGATTGTCCCAATCCAGGTACATTGACACCATACTAAAGAGGTTTAGTATGGAAGAATCCAAACGTGGGAATTTACCCACGATCTCTGGACTCACTCTCTCCAAAGAGATGTCACCCAAGACTGATTTGGAGAGAGCTCGCATGTAAGAGATACCCTATGCTTCGGCGGTAGGCTTTATTATGTACGCGATGCTATGTACCAGACCCGATGTAGTATACTCACTAAGTGTAATGAGTAGGTATCAAGCAGATCCTGGAGAGAATCACTGGACAGCTGTGAAGAACATTCTCAAGTACTTGAGAAGGACTAAAGAGATGTTCTTGGTGTATGGTAACGGCGAACTCCAAGTGGAGTCCTTTACCGATTCGATCTTCTAGAGTGATAAGGACGACTCTAAGTCGGTCTTGGGATTTGTCTTTACCCTCAATGGAGGGGAGGTTTGTTGGAAGAGTTTCAAACAGGAAACCGTGGCAGACTCGATGATGAAGGCTGAATACATCGCTGCCAACGATACTGCCAAAGAGGCTGTCTGGATGAAGAAGTTCATAAACGAACTTGGGGTGGTTCCGTCCATCGAGCATCCAATACCTTTGTATTGTGATAACAGTGGAGCAGTGGCTTTGTCCAAGGAACCTAGGTCCCATCAGAGATCCAGGCATATTTTGAGGCAGTATCACCTGATCCGGGAGATAGTTGATGGCCGGGAGATCGAGGTCAGCAGAGTTGACACGAAGAACAACACAGTGGATCCATTTACGAAGGCCATACCCTAGATACAATTTGAGAGACTCTTCGGAATGTTGGGTATGGGATACTACAACAACCGGCCTTAGTGCAAGTGGGAGATTGTTAGTTATGTGTATACCCTAGAGGCCATTATTGTACATATGATGTATATTATAGTGGATGCTTGGACATATATAGAGAGAGGAATTTCTGGCTCGACATGATATTATGCTATTTGGTTGCTCTTTGTCTTAACATGTTGATTTGTATTGTGATACCGTCTTGCTCTCACATGTTGACGAAGCCCTTAGGATGTGTACTTGACTACTAGGACTATGATGGAGATCATACTAGTTGGGTCAGGATAGTCCACAAGTACATCCTATAATTATTCTTAGTCGAGGGTGTATCGAGATAGGGCATCGATACTCCAAAATAGACCAGCGTATACGCTTCTTGACCCATATGATGGGCGATGGATGATCCCACATCTATACGTGTTTGACATCAAAGATGGTATACGGGTGCTCAGTGGAGACTGGGTACACTGAACGGACTCGCCGAGAACTCCTAGTTGGTATTATACCTATCGTCAGATAGCAGTTCTCTGGTGACTCTGGTACAGGTTAGTCTGTAGACCCGAGATCGTCAAAGAGTCTTGTGTGATTCCCACTGTGCTTTGATTTCCACCTTACCACGTTTAAGAGAACGTGCAAAACGGTGGCTTTTGGGTACAGTCCCGAATCACATGGAGGCAATGAGCGATAGGAGGGTTTCGTCTTTCCCGGTATTGGAGGTTGATGTTGCGCTGTGCTCGATTGGCTATAACTGGAAGTTTCTGGCCAGGGATGATATGGAGATCTACTGGTAAGTGTTATCAGTAGTTTCTCGACCCTTTATGAGCCTCACATTGGCATGACTTATCGGTTACTGGGGTCTGACGTTTACCACCCCTAGACTGGATATGCGACATATCAGACGAAGAGACCGGACTGTACGGTAGTGTTACTGATTGGATTCGCAGGAGTATGTATAGGCTTTCTAGTTGATCTTCTGATCGCTCAATACCCGAGTGGCCGTTACGTTTAGCTGACCGCTTGCGGCTTGTGGGTGTTTGATATGATCATCATCTACTGCTGACGTATTGACGAGTCTTTAGAGTCCTACGCAGAGGTTTCCTGGCTCAGGCAAAAAGGAGTAGGAGCACATATGTGATATGTGCGGGACCGAGATTAATACGAGTATGTGATACCGTATTCTATTCTCGCGATATGTGATATCGGCTGGTTATATGTGATATAGCCGGGTCATCGAATCAAGTGTTGATTCGATGAAATGATATATTTTATATTAGTCGGTTATATGTGATATAGCCGGATTATTAAATCAAGTGTTATGATTTAATGTATAATTATATATTTGATATATTAAGTTACATTAACTAATATATGCTCACTTAAGAATTTATTTTTCTCACTTTTGATACATTTAACATATATGTGATATATGTTTATTGTATTGTTTTCTTTTGTTACATAAATAATATATATGTGATATATATTATTGTGACATGCTAGCTTATATATGCAACATGGGTGTATGGGACTTACACTATATATGAGATAATATCTAGGTTTTTATTTATTTAAGTAATTCAAAAATGTGTGGAATTTGTCATGGTTTCTAGCTTGTTGATAACCATTGACTTAGTCCACCATTATTGTTTTACCTTAGATATTTATAAACCTAACATTTATCTTTAACTATGGTTTATTCTCTACAAGGGTTATGGCATGACATATACTCACCATGGTTGCATTTCTAACTTAACTCTCTCTCATTTTCATTTGCTTCATCTTCTTCAAGCTCAAGTGGGAGCTTTCTAGCTTTTGAGCAAGTGAGGAAAATTAGTGAGAAATTAAATTCTAAAGTGAGCAAAATTCCTACTTCATCATCCTCTTCTATACTACCCATATAGTTTTGGGTGTTAGTTTCACTAGTTTCATATTAGTAAAGGGATAGCTTGGGTTTGTGTCTCCTTGAAGTAGATCGTCTTGGATTTTGAAGACTTCTAGCAAGCATGCATCATTCACCTTGTGGAGCCTCTCAAGAGTCCGGAAGTACTTTGATCGCAGTGAAGGGACCACTACTTAGAGCATTTGAAGTGAAGGACCGGTCTACAAAGGTTGTATTACGCAATCACTTAGTTGTAAAGTTGTTTACATATGTTATCATCTAAATCTCAAGTTAAGATTTTAGGGTTAGGGTTAAGTAGCATGGCAAAAATTTGAAAATGGCATGGACGATACCTCCCGAAACCTTGCTGTTGTGCTAAGTAACCCTACATTGGCTTCAGCACTTGAACGAGAAATGATGTCTTGATGCTTGTTGCGCAAGGAGATTAGAGAGGAACCCAATAAAACACAAAACCCGATGGTTGATCGATGAGTGTCAACGTCATCGGCTCAGCCAGCATCAGAGTATGCACGTAAAGCAAGTGCAGAGTCAGAAGGAAACAAAACTGACCGGGTATGGGTACCATAAAGGTATCGAAGAACCCGTATAAGAACTGCATAGTGAATCGACGAAGGAGCATTAACGAATTGACTAAGAACATGGACATCATGTGCAATGTCTGGCCTGGTAAGAAAGAGGTAAATAAGGGCACCGACCAGCTCTCGATACTGAGTGGGGTTTGGTAGAGGCGCCCCATTTTCTTGACGAAGCTTCAGATGAAGCTCCATTGGTGTCACGCCCGATGCCCCAGTATTGGATGGTATTGTCCGCTCTGGCCAAATCCGCCCGGTTTTGTCCTTTAGAGCGAAATGGACTCGAGAAGGGGCCACTTTCCAGGAGGTCACCCATTCTAGGATTTTCTTAACCTGAGCATGCTTAACCATGGAGTTCTTCAAACTCCGGAGTACCAGTTTATCCAAAAGATGTCTCCTTAATTGAGAGTGGCATCATTGCATTTATAATGCAGTTTGGTTCTTTCTCGGACTGTGCTTCAGGGACCCGATCCTATTGTCCTGAATCGGCTCTACACTCAGATCACCATGTTTCCGCAACAGACCGCACCGAGTGTGGACAGAGAAAATCACCATGATGTCCGAAGACCGCACTGCTCTGGGGTATTACATTCCCCCACTTAAGAACAATGGTTCGTCCTCGAACCACATACCTACTGCTGAAAGATCTGCATGAGCCACCATAAATGCCACGCCCCACGGCACAGTATGGATGGTTATCCGCTCTGGCCGAAACCGCACGGTTTTGTCTTTTGGAGCGAACCGAATTCGAGAAGGGGCACTTCCCAGGAGATCACCAATCCTAGGGTTTCCTTAGCCTGAGCATGCTTAACTACGGAGTTCTTCAAACTCCGGAGTGCCGATTCATCCAAAAGGCGCCTCCGTAAATGAGGGTAGCATCATTACATTTATAATGCAATTTAGTCCTATTTCGGAATGTGCTTCAGGAACCCGATCCTATTGTTCTGAAGCGGCTCCACACTCAGATCACCATGTGTTCGCAACATACCGCACTGAGTGTGGACAGAGCAGATCACCATGATGTCTGAAGAGAGCACTGCTCTGGGGTATTACAATTGGTGTAGCTGTAGAAGTATTGTCAATAACAGTAGAATCGTTAACCGTGGCTCACACCAAAAGATCATAAATATACTTCTGCTGTGATAGAAGACAGCCACGATGAGAGTATGCAAGTTCGATCCCCATGAAATAGTGCAAATGCCTAAGATCCTTCATCTCAAACTGCTGCTGAAAAAGTTACTTGAGATAAGTGATAGTCGTTGAGTCATCACCAGTGATAGTCGTTGAGTCATCACCAGTGATAATCATATCATCGATATAGATTAAGGGAAGAGCTCGGCCTTGTGAAGAAGAGCGGTAGAAGACCGCATAATCAGCAAGACTTTCGGTGAATCCTACAGTCACGAGGGTCTGACGAAAACGCTCAAACCAAGCTTGTGGTGCCTGCTTAAGACTATAAAGAGCTCGACGCAGACGACAGGAATGCTCAGGGGGAGCTGAGACATCATGAGGAGGCAGGATATAAATAAACTCTGAAAATCACCGTTAAGAAAAACTTTCTTAACTTCCATCTGGAATATAGGCCAGCTACGGGCTGTAGCAACTGCAATGAGTGTGCGAATAGAAGTGATCTTAGCGACAAGAGCAAAGGTCTCCTCATAATCAATACCATACTCCTGAGAAAACCCATGAGCTACAAGACGTGCCTTATAACGTTCAACTAACCCATCTGACTAGGTCATAACTTTGTAAATCCACTTGCAACTAATGGGTTTGACACGTGATGGTAAAGGAACAAGATCCCAGGTGTGAGTATCATGAAAAGCCTATAATTCTTCCTGCATAGCCTGTTGCCATTCTGGATATTTCATAGCCTCAGTATGACTTAGGTTTCTGTATAAAATGAATAGCAGAAAAAAAGATACAAACTTAGAAGAATAATCGTTAGTCATCCAAAAGCTATAACGGGCAGGTGGTCGTCTGTCTCGAGCAGGATTGAAAAGAGGCGGAGGAGGAATAGCATCCGGAGAAGACGGTGCAGGCGTAGATGAATACTCATTCACCACTGTATCAGTAGAGGGAACAACATGAAGCGTAGAAGGAGACTCGGTAATTGTAACAGGGGCTATAACAGAATCATGAGACTGTGGAACAGGAGCGTATATAGGCACAACGGTGGGTGTAACTAATGATGAGGTAGAAGAATCAAGAAAAGACACATCTCTGAACGAGTAAAATACGACACATTTTCGAAAACCGTGATATTTCAAGAAATATGAAACCGTCTACGAGTAGGATCGTAACATTTATATCCTTTATGAGATGGACTATACCCCATCCTAAAATACTTGACTAAACGAGAAAGGTTTTTATCTCGTTCATGAGAAGCAAGAATAACGAAACAAACACAACCAAACGTGCGTAAAATGGAATAGTCAAAAGGGGATTTATAGTGCCTCGAGTATGAGGTGGTATCAGGAAATAAAGAAGATGGGGTAATGTTGATGAGAAATGCAACAGTCAAGAGAGCCTCGGCCCAATAAGAGCGAGAAACAGATGCAGAAAGTAAGAGGGCTCGTGTGGTGTCAAGGATATGTCGTTATTTTCTTTCTGCTATACCGTTTTGTTCATGAGTGTGCGGACATGATTGTTAGAGAAGTGTGCCATGAGATTTAAGGATAGTTTGCTTTGATAATGAAAGATACCCACAAGCATTGTCAGATCTAAAGATTTTAATCCGTTTTTGAAATTGAGTGTAAAACATGTTTGTAAATTCAGTATAAATTGATGAAATCTCATATTTGGCACGCATTTGATAAACCTAAAAATAACGAGAATATTCATCAATAAAACAAACATATTATTAATAACCAGGCATGGATATCACACGACCAGGTCCCCAAATATCAGAATGAATCAAGTCAAAAGGTTCCAAAGAAGTTTTATTATGTGACACAAATGGTAAGGAAGTTTGTTTAGGTAATCGACATCTAACACAATTATTTAAAGTAGTAGCACGAAAAGACCCTAAGACTCCAGACCCAGATAAGGACTTATGACGAGAATGCGAAATATGACCTAGACAGCGATACCACATATCAGAGATAATTGATCCAGCTACAATCTTACTCGAGATAGGTAAGTGAAGATACTTCAACTGATACAAGCAATTCACTCTACGACCCATCCAATCTTCTAACCAGTGCTCGAATCCTGCACAATATAAGAAATGGATGAGAAAGTGATAGTGCAATCAGAATCAGTAATCTGACTAACAGATAAAAGGTTCATAGTTAGTTTGGACACATGAAATACAGATGAAAGAGTAAGATTTTCAGGAGAGTACGAACTAGATGTGATGTCACCATACTGAATAACTGCAAGTGATGAGCGATTAGCGGTATGCATGTATGACATAGAAATGGTAAAACGGTTTGCAAGAAAATATTTATTAAAGTCATATGATGTGAAGCACCCGAGTCAAATATCTAAGGAATAGAAATACCATAATTAAAATTTGAGACGGTACAGTCAGAAAGTGTAGAGGTTCCATTGACGCCAAAACTTCATGCAACGGTACTAGTAATATGTGTCTGTGCTATCTGCATAGAGGAAAAAGACCCTGCTGAGACTGTAGTGGAAGCTGATGCGAAAGCAACTGAAGTTGGATAAGGTGAAGACTGACGCGAAGGTAGCACATAAATTTCGCATTTGGCCATAGCCTAATAAGATCTCGAAATTTACTAGGATTAGACTAAATCAGTTTGAAAATAGGGTAGATTTGTCAATAAGCGTCTTGAATGGATGAGAATCGGTTTGAAACGGTGAAGAATCGGTTTGGCTCAACTAGATCTAACGATCAAGAACCAAATCAACATTTTTTAAATTTTAAATATATATAAAAAAAAAATTAACGGTGATCTTGAGGTCGATGATAAAGGTGAGGGCTTCAACGAGATCGATGGTGGAGGACTTCGATGGTGATTTTGATATCAGTGATGTAGGTGATGCTATTGAGAGGGTCTAGCAATCGCCGATAGAAAGAACTTCGATGATGGGGAGACGTGTTGATGAGGAGACAAGAAAAGTAGGAGATGAGATGGTGGAGAGGATTAATCAATGATGACGATAGCAATCAAAGGTAGAATAAGCTCTGATATCATGTTAGAGACCATTGAATATGAGAGAGGAAAAATATTATTAACGATTGATCAAAATACAATATACAATATATCTCTCTATATATATAGTCCACAAGATGAAACCTTAATACTAATAATACACGTAAATCCCAATAAAAAGAATATAAAGATATATGCATATCTTAACAACATTAGTGAAATATGTGAAAGATCGAGATACTTTAATAAAATTAAACTTGATTACTTTATATCGGGTTTTCTTTGTTTGTAACATCAGTAGCAGTCGGAAATTCATTATTGTTAAATTTTGGATATGCGAACAAATTAGGTAATTCTATTCGGATGTCAGCATACATCTCTTAAATCAGGGAATTATCGACACTTGACTAATAAGAAAACTGTGTCAATGCAGTCACAAGTTTTTACAAACATGTCTTTGGGCATGATGATGCTCAATATTGGTGATCTCCCGGATCACGACACGTGGCAGATGACGTGTCCAAAAACTCAAAGAAAGGGCCGATAGGAACCGACCCGGCCACCCGTGTACTCGACCTGCAAGCCCTAGCCGGCTCTCCTCAGAGCCCCCTTGAAATTGGCCTCCTCGGCCACTCAGCTCGTCCCGAGCCACCGCAAGACCAAGACTCCTCGGCCCTTTCGCTCGTCCCGAGCTCCCCAGCCGAGGCCGTCTTCCTCGGTTCTCCGACCGACCGACTCCACCACTCGCAGGTGTAACCGCCGCTCCGCGAATCTCGCCATGCGCAGATTCTCCGCCAGCAACATCCCGCGTTCCATGCCATCACAATCCCTATTAATGGGCGATCCGCTCTTCATGCAGGCGTGACGTCGGGAGCGTAACTGCTGGCGAGATCTTCGCGCCTGCTGCTGCATGCTGCCGCCGCTATAAAAACCTCCATCACAGAGGGGTCAAGTAAGCCATCTTTGACTCTTTTAAGCCGTTACTCCGTTCGGATCTCATCACTAACTTGATCGTCGGAAGGTCCTTGGTGGTACCAAACCACCCCGGGACTTCTTTGCAGGTACTCGGCACCGAACTCCTCATACCACGTCTTCCACCAAAACCCATTGAGACCCACACGCAACGGAAAATAACCACCTAAGTCCACCAGGAGATCGCCGGAAGACAACATCTGACGGAGACCCGAAAAGGACCTCCATCAGTTGGCGCCGTCTGTGGGAAACGAAACTCCACAAAAAACAAAGTTGGCCTTCCGATCTCCATCCCCATGGCAAGTGATCACCCTGAAGATCCAGATACCAGCCGCCGCCTCCCCCTCACCGGAGGCGCGGGTGAACCTCCTCCGACGACCGTCATCAACGCCCTCGCCGGCTGAATAGACCGACACCCCCTCCCTTGACGGGGTCGCACAGAGGGGGTTCGCCACGGCGGCTCGATGGCCACCTCGCCCAAGGATCTAAGCCCTCACTAAGAGGCAGTCTAGCAGCTACCCTGCTCGGTTATCCCTGGCGGGTAGCTTCCCTACCGCAACGTCAGGGATCAGAAAGCCCTCCCAGAGGCAGTCGAGCCCAACCCTGGCTCGGCTATCCCTGGCGGGTAGCTTCCATACCGTAACACCAGGGATCAGAAAGTCCTCCCAGAGGCAGTCGAGCCCGAGGATCCCTCGCTCGGCTATCCCTGGCGGGTAGCTTCCCTACCGCAACGCCAGGGATCAGAAAGCCCTCCCAGTGGCAGTCGAGCCCGACCCTCGCTCCGCTATCCCTGGCGGGTAGCTTCCCTACCGCAACGCCAGGGATCAGAAAGTCCTTCCAGAGGCAGTCGAGCCCGAGGATCCCTCGCTCCGCTATCCCTGGCGGGTAGCTTCCCTACCGCAACGCCAGGGATCAGAAAGTCCTCCCAGACGCAGTCGAGCCCGAGGATCCCTCGCTCGGCTGTCCCTGGCGGGTAGCTTCCCTACCGCAACGCCAGGGATCAGAAAGCCCTCCCAGAGGCAGTCGAGCCCGACCCTCGCTCGGCTATCCATGGCGGGTAGCTTCCCTACCGCAACGCCATGGATCAGAAAGTCCTCCCAGAGGCAGTTGAGCCCAAGGATCCCTCTCTCCGCTATCCCTGGCGGGTAGCTTCCCTACCGCAACGCCACGGATCAGAAAGTCCTCCCAGAGGCAGTCGTGCCCGAGGATCCCTCGTTCGGCTGTCCCTGGCGGGTAGCTTCCCCACCGCAACGCCAAGGATTAGAAAGTCCTCCCAGAGGCAGTCGAGCCCGAGGATCCCTCGCTCGGCTATCCCTGGCGGGTAGCTTCCCTACCGCAACACCAGGGATCAGAAAGCCCTTCCAGAGGCAGTCGAGCCCGAGGATCCCTCGCTCGGCTATCCTTCAGGACAAAAGCCCTCGCCAAGAGGCACTGGGCAGTAACCCTGTCCGGCCAAGGGTCCTTGGTAGGCTTCTTACAGCCCCTCCCGCGCTAAGGACCAAAGTCCTCCCGGAGGCAGTCGAGTCCTCTCTCGGCTATCTCCGGCTGGTAGCTTCCCACCACAACCGACAGGGATCAAAGTCCTCGCCAAGAGGCACTGGGCAATAACCCTGCTCGGTCCCCGTCCTGAAGGACCAAAAGCCCTTCCAAGAGGCAACCGAGCCCGACCCTTGCTCGGTCATCTCCGGCTGGTAGCTCCCTACCCACGACGCCAGGTATCAAAGCCCTCACAAAAGGCATCCGAGCGGCTACCCCGCTCGATCATCCCAGGCTGGTAGTTGCCTACCCACGACGCCAGAGATCAAAGCCCTCGCCAAGAGGCAACCGCGCAGCTTCACTGCCCGGTCATCCTTCGCAGGCCTCTCATAGCCCCTCCAGCGTCAAGGATCAAAGCCCTCGCCAAGAGGCACCGAGCAGCTACCCTGCTTGGCCATCCTTCGCAAGCCTCTCACGACCCCTCCAGCATCAAGGATCAAAGCCCTCACCAAGAGGCACCGAGAAGCTACCCTGCTTGGCCATCCTTCGCAGGCCTCAAACGGCCCTTCCAGTGCTGCTCGGCCATCCTTCGCAGGCCTCTTACGGCCCCTCCAGTGCCAAGGATCAAAGCCCTCACGAAGGGGCAGCCTGCCGAGTTCCTCCCTGCTCGGCGCATCCCCAGCGGGAATCCTCCTGCCCATTAGACGCTGAGGATCTCAAGCCCACATCGTGAGGCCGCCGAATTCTTTCCTGCTCGGTACATCCCCAGCGGGCATCCTCCTGCCCATCAGACGCTGAGGATCTCAAGCCCTCATCGTGAGGCCGCCGAGTTCCTTCCTGCTCGGCGCATCCCCAGAGGGTATCCTCCTGCCCATCAGACGCTGAGGGTCTGAAGCCCTCGTCGCGAGGCCGCCGAGTTCTTTCCTGCTCGGCGCATCCTCAGCGGGCGTCCTCCTGCCCATCAGACGCTGAGGATCTGAAGCCCTCTTCGTGAGGCCGCCGAGCCCCTTTCTACTCGGTGCATCCCAGCGGGTAGCTTCCTACCCAACAGAGACAAGGATCAAAGTCCTCCTTAGAGGCAGCCGAGCGGTTTCCCTGCTCGGCTATCCCTGGCCGATAGCTTCCATACTCGCAACGCCAGGGATCAAGGCCCTCGCCAAGATCAACCGAGCAGCTTCCCTGCTCGGTCATCCCTAGCAGGCGTCCTCCTGCCCAACAGACGCTGCGGGTTTGTAGCCCTCGTAATGAGGCCAATGAGCCCATCACATGCAGCGGATCCGAAGCCCCAACAAGAGATATCAGGTCTATCCAAGTCTGAGTAATCCCCTCTCGACTTCGAGGCCATGGAAATGCCTCCTTCTCAATAGGGCTTGGCACACTTGGCACACTTGGCACACTTGGCAAGCGATCGAAATCAACTCGACGACCGATCGCCCCGCTTGTCGTTCCCGCACTGGGACGCGTCCCATCAGACGCTGCAGGTCTGCACACGTCGCGTCGGCCAACCGACGCTTGACACGCAGACCGTCGCTTCAGTGACAGGATGCACGAACTGGCGCACCTTCCTTAAATGCAGAGATTTCGTCCTGATTCGCTGGCAGAAAAGGCAGCTGACAGCCCGGGGACGCGTCCCGACGAAACCTTAAGAGGAAGCTCACCCCGGGCGGCCCGGCAGTCCACTCCTGACCCGACCCGCTAGCTGGTCGGGACAAGAATGGGGGGCTAATGATGATGCTCAATATTGGTGATCTTCCGGATCACGACACGTGGCAGATGACGTGTCCAAGAACTCAGAAGAAAGGGCCGATAGGAACCGACCCGGCCACCCGTGTACCCGACCTGCAAGCCCTAGCCGGCTCTCCTCAGAGCCCCCTTGAAATTGGCCTCCTCGGCCACTCAACTCGTCCCGAGCCACCGCAAGACCAAGACTCCTCGCCCCTTTCGCTCGTCCCGAGCTTCCCAGCCGAGGCCGTCTTCCTTGGTTCTCCGACCGACCGACTCCACCACTCGCAGGCGTAACCGCCGCTCCGCGAATCTCGCCATGCGCAGATTCTCCGCCAGCAACATCCCACGTTCCACGCCATCACGATCCCCATTAATGGGCAATCCGCTCTTCACGCAGGCCTGACGTCGGAAGCGTAACTGCCGGCGAGATCTTCGCGCCTGCTGCTGCATGCTGCCGCCGCTATAAAAACCCCGATTACAGAGGGGTCAAGTAAGCCATCTTTGACTCTTTTAAGCCGTTACTCTGCTCGGATCTCATCACTAACTTGATCGTCGGAGGGTCCTTGGTGGTACCAAACCATCCCGGGACTTCTTTGCAGGTACTCGGCACCGAACTCCTCATACCACCTCTTCCACCAAAACCCATTGTGACCCACACGCAACGGAAGATAACCACCTAAGTCCACCAGAAGATCGGCGGAAGACAACATCTAACGGAGATCCAAAAAGGACCTCCATCAAGGTACAACCAGAATCTGTTCAACAATATGCCGCATCAAGCTCTGTATATAATGCTTGATAAAATCATTTTACTCTTCAAAACATTTACAACATAACAACTTTTTTTTGAGTGATAACTAATGATAAAACTTTACTATAAAAACCAATGAGCTTCCTCATTCCGAAGATATCCCCATGCCGCATTTCAAACATTTCCAATCTTTGCCATATAAGAGTTTAACTTTTCCTATTAGATCATGTGTACTACCGACATCGCACCAGACGTCATATAATGAGATGATGCTAGGAGATAGATCCACGTTTAGAAAAAAGAATTTTACTTCTTATAATCCTTTTGATTCTCAATTTCGTATAGTACAACCCATGTACATTAATGATACAAGATGCCCTTCAATTTTCCTCCCCAACATCATAGCTACTATGCCTTTCTCATCATGATGGAACCCAAAGTTATTGCATGGGTTTAGACTTAAGGAAACTTCTCCCTCGATTCCTTTACTTTTCCTTTTGACCATTTCATATCATATTCGTTCCACTTATGTCAGCAAATGCTATATACATGAGAATATTGATTATTATTTACTTTACCCATCACACGACTGTTTCTTTCTTCACACCACAGCATGCCTTGTTTGTATAAAGTCATTGGTGATGACCATTTCCTTTCTTATTCTCTTTTGAGTTATTTGATGTAGAAAAGCCATATAGGCAAAGAAAAAGAAACAATGTAAGAAACAAAATTAAAGATGCTCCGATGTTTTGGATGCTAGTCACTAAATAGAACGACCATGCACGATTTCCACCAAGCTTCACTCTTTACTTTATTTATTAATAAAGAGTCCTACTTTAGTAAGATACCCTCGTTTAGTCGACTAAGATCAAGATGGATGACGGTGCCAATTATCAAAAGAAGTTATGTAAGTTGAATTATTAATCGAGATACCCTCGTTTAGTCGACTTATCGAAAGATCAAGAAGCAGGTTATCCACCGTTCATGGTGTAATACATAGAAGGATAAGATTAAAACAAAAGTCGAATCTTATAATTAAGGGTATTACCTTATTATGAAACCTTAATCATCCGTGTATTACAGGACGGACGATGAAAAACTTCAATAAAAAAATGTAAAATATGAATTTCTAATAAATCCTTGTCAATGAAAGGGCTTTCTTTTGATTTTGATAATGAATTTGATGTGTTGTGCTCTAAGGATTTGGGGGAGGGGTTGTTTCAAGTAGATACCAATGAACCTAATTTGTCTTTTTTAACGTCTTGTGGTTCATTAATTATGGCTTGTGTCCATAAATAACTTAGATGGTAGCTTTACTCAATTGGAGATAATGATATATGTTAGATTTTCATGGAAGGCATCATTTGGAGAAAGCTCCAAGAATTATTGCAAGTCGACAACGTTGTGATATGCATGCTACAAATCGAAGAATTCCTTTAATTTCCTTGAGGTTCTTATTACCATCGCTATTTCTTCTCCTCTCAAGATTACATCAATTGCTAAAGAACTACAAATATTGAGAGTGACAATTCAGAAAAGAATACGTGAGAAGGAATCAGAAGAAGAAAAAAAATAATGAATGTGAGTGATAATTAATATCTCATCTCATACGGTATGTATCTGGTATGAAACTTTTGTAATTTTCATGTGTAGTAAAACAATGTGTCATTTTAATGTCATGATTGAGATTTTTTCTTTTTCGTTTTGATTAAATGCAAATTGAAGAGAGAAAAATCAATAGCTTCCCAATCAAAATGAAACAGTTGGCACAGCTCAATCATATGAATTAATCAAAAGTTTAATTCTACTTGTGAAATAGAGTTATTTAAAGATCTGAGAGAGTGGGGGCAAGCATTGAATAATTGATTGCAGATTGATATAATTAGTATTTGAACCCCAAACATTCAGCTCCACCGCAAAAGCCTTTATATCTATGGTATGATGACACCCGTATACGATGTAAGTTATGGATAAATATAAAATGGTTGTTAATCCGCTTACGGTATTTGTAACTCTAACCGTAGAAAATAAAGCTAACAACTCATAGATAAGGAATTTTTATTAGGAAAAAAGATCCCCAGACTTGAGATATGCCATCACAAAACCTGATCATACTCGTTAGCGAGAGCGTTTATTTTAGAAGACTCTAATGGGGTTGCAGTCGCGAGAATTAGCTGCCCCTGTGGAGTGGGGGCCGTCCAACTTAAATAATGGCTCTATCCCCTCTCCTTCCGTTTCGCTCCCATTTGGGACGTAACTAATAAGAGTCTGTGGACCGCCATGGCCCCCTAAAACTCGTTTTTAAGAATCCACGCTTTGTTTACGTAAAAGTTAAATACCCCAGGTCTGAGATGAGACATCAGCTTCCATGCAGCTGCCTTTAATTGATTATCTAGTGTCCTTTTCTCTTCTTGTTTCTTAACTAAAATGATGGTGTGAAAATGCCTATTATTTGTTAGGTTGAGAAATTTTTGGGTTGAGTGGATGCAATCAGCAGTAATGAAGGGCCCTAATTGTCACGTCTTTTGTATCTTTTGTTGGCAGATTGGAGTCTAAACCGAAGCAATGTAATATATATATATATATATAGAGAGAGAGAGAGAGAGAGAGAATAATGGAGGAAAGATAGAACTTTTTACATCGTGTATTCCGATGATCGGAATCCACCATCTTCATCGTTATCATCGAAGTCGTGGGTACGCCAAATTTCATGTGATTCTACAACCTTTTCACCGTTGAATTAGTGGGTTCAAAAAAACACATCCTCCATCGTGTTTTCCGACGATCGGAATGCATCATCTTCATCGTTATCATCTAAGATATGGGTACACCAAATTTCATGTGATTCTACAATTTTTTCACCGTTGAATTAGTGAGTTCAAAATTAACGGTTTACCGACAATAGAACTTTTTACTTTGCTTAATCAACGGTGAAAAATTGTTGAATCACATGAAATTTGGTGTACCCGCATCTTAGATGATAACGATAAAGATTATGCATTCCGATCGTTGGAAAACACGATGAAGGGTGTGTTTTTTCGATGCTATATGAGGAAATTTCCTCGTATGACCTCTTTCCTCCATTATTCTCTCTCTCTTTAAATATCCAAACAAAAAGATGAGATTTTGATCCAATACACTTGTTATTGTTATTGTTATATATAATATAAAGCCTTAATTCTGAGCTTTTGAGCTCGATTCAAATGTTTGCCCTTTCCAAATTTGCCCTCATGACCGATTCAATACCATTTTTTCCCTCACCTAGAAATCAACCTCATAATATTTTTAGCCCCTCCTTGGGCTTTAACTTTGTGCTAGAATTTTTTCACATGCGATACACGTGTGTATATTAGAAAAAGTAATTGTGGATAGGGGTGAGCAAAAAAACCGACCAAACCGAATAAAAAAAACCGATTTTCCCAGTTCGGGTCGGTTCTTCGGTTCGGTTTCGGTTTAAAATATTGGCAAATTTTGGTTTTCGGTTCGGTTTCGGTTATTGGCAAAACCGAACCGAGAACCGACCCGAACCGAACCGAGATACATATTATATTAGAAAAATTGTGATGTATTTCTCACAAATATGTTAATTATTATCGTTGTTTTTGGAAAAATAATTGAGCCACTTTGACCGATAATTATTTCATTTGAATGGTGAAGGAGTAAAAATGTAAACTCATGAGTTTAAGGGCATAAAGCATGCTTTGGTGTTAGTGTTCCATGAAAGAATTTTCTTATTTTTTGCATTATCTAATTAGAAAAAATGAGAAACTTTTTCGGACGCCTCCATATGTTCTAGTTATAATAATAAAGATAAAGATGTGCTCCCTCCATTTTCATTATTAGTTTGGTCAACTTTTTTCAGCCTTTTTTGGGCTTTAAATTTATATTTAGTCCATTAACTTTCATATTTTGGGTTTGGCATAATATTTCTTTGTTTTCCATTAATGATATGATGCAAATTAGATTGATATAATCTTATATATTTTATTATGATTTTGCCTTATTCTTCTGTGTTTCTTTTAATGATAGTTTTAATGACAGGCTGAAAATATATTTAATGAATCTCATAATGCATAACATTATATATAAATTTGTGTATCTTATATTTTCTTAATAAATTTGGCATGGTTATAATTGTTCATAAAACTATTTTATAAGGGCAAGTTTTTCTCATGTTTGATGGAAATCTATTAAATAAGAACATTGTATATGAACTTTTGCATGTTATTTTGTGCAAGTTTTTTCTCCAAAAAATAATGATGTCTGTAAATAGATTTAAATAGATTTTTTAGAAATAGCTATAAGAAAAATTAGATGTAAAAAGAATTACAATCTCCACGTAGAACATGTTAACTGATCTAGGAATTTTCAATTGCGATTAGCGTCCATTGAATAAAAGCAAAAATGGATAAAGATGTAAAGTCAAGAGACTTTTGTGAAATTGTTTTCAAATAAAATAAAGTAATTTTTCAGAATTGTTTTGAGAGAATTTGGGTAAATATTAGCAAGACAATGGATTTAAGGTGAAATGATGGTCATTTCTGTAATAACATATTTTTTGAATTCTTAGGCAACTTTGTGTTCCGGTGCATGGCACAGAGGCACTTCCTAGTTTTATAAAAGAACGATACAAGATTTATAGAATCAGAGATCAGATGTCATGTGACCGATAAAAATTAGATGTAAAAAGAATTAAAATCTCCACCAAGGATATGTTGACTGGTCTAGGAATTTTCAATTGCGATTAGCGTCCATTGAATGAAAGCAAAATATAGATAAAGGTGTAAAGTCAAGAGACTTTTGTGAAATTGTTTTCAAATAAAATAAAGTAATTTTTCACAATTGTTTTGAGAGAATTTGGGTAAGGATTAGCAAGATAATGGATTTAAGATGAAATGATGGTCATTTCTGCAATAACATATTTCTTGAATTCTTAGACAACTTTGTATTCCGGTGCATGGCACGGGGGCACTTCCTAGTTTTATAAAAGAACAATACAAGATTTATAGAATCAGATATCAGATGTCATGTGACCAAAAAAAAGGAAAAATGAGTCTAACTCCTTATGCTTGAAAAACAATAGGAAAACTCCTCGGCAAAAATAAAATACATGAAAATCTCCTGATATCCAAAAAGTTATAGAATTAATTCCCTATGGTACAACCAACTATTTTTTACTTATTAATATTTTCAAATACCCTCGTCAACTTCTAGCAGATGACTGCCATATTTAGCAGCTAAACTGCTACCATCTGGTAAATATAGCAGTTATTTAGGTAAACTGCTACATCTGCCACGAAGTTGACGAGAGTATTTAAAAATATTAAAAAGTAAAAAGTGGTTGGTTGTACTATGAAGACTTAAATCTATAAATTTTTGGATCTAAAGAGTTTTTCATTGAGTTTTTTTTTTTGCTTGAGAGTTTTTCTTGGCCTGAGAGTTTTTTCTATTGATTTTCAAGCCTAAAATGTAACGATCATTTTTCCAAAAAAAAAAGGATTCTAATGATTCCTTCTCGAAATCTCAAAAAAAAAATTATATAGTTCTGAAATTTGTGAAGTGGCCTCACATTATTTATTTATTTATTTTGCCAAAAGCGGCCTTACATTATTATTAGAGAGGGTATTTATTTTGCCAAAAGCGGCCTCACATTATTATTAGAGAGGGTTCGATGTGTGTTTTTCAAAGGTTTGGATTGTTAAGCTCAAAGATAGACATACAGATAAGATAGTTGTCTTGAATTTAAGAGCAATGCTTTCCTGGATGTGAACTCTCTAGAAATCATACTAACGATCTCGAGAGGAAAGATATACCGCAAGAACGGTACTATTTATATCTTTTATTTGGCATGTTAGTACATCATATTCTTGTGGCAATAAACGCTCTCCCAAGTTGTTGACACTTGACCTTACCCTGAAGCAAGTATAGATCATACGGTATTAAGCTCTTTTTCCTTAACAAATCGCATGATCCTGCTCGATTCCTGAAAGGTCACATCCCAAAAAAATACATTAATCCAAATCGGAAGTAGATTGCAATGAAGAGGATAGCCATAGCAAAACCGATATCTTATTTGAAAAAGAGGGAAATAATAACTGCAATAACAAAATCAGAATTACTTCATTGCATATATTCTAAACCTTGAAATAACTCCTTGCATAGATTTGGGCTTATAGGTCAGTGCCAAAAATAAAAACTCCTTGCATTGACTGCAGTTCTTAAAAAAATTATTCAACAGAGAGCAACATTGAGCATCCCTAAACATTTTCCTGTAACCTACAATCATCTTCTTTTCTTTTTCATTTTTTTTCTCTTTTTTCTCCATCGCAAGGTGGGACACCCATGTAAGATCCACTGGTCGTGTTGGTTCGTGTCTTGAACTTTCGACATCTTGCTCTCCTCCTGGGTTCATAAGGTTCGATCGAGGCGCATACGGCAATATGCTCCTTTTCAGGAGAAATACCTGTCCAGAAAAAGAAAATAGAAATAGATATAAATGTCATGGAAGACTTAATTTATTCCAGTATTCAATAATGTTATGTTTTAAACTAAATAACTTACGGAAATCATGGCAAACTACCATGGAATTGGTCTGATCGGATTCGGAGCTCTCGCTTGTGCCGGTAACAAAAGACGCTCCAAATCTAAACTTGGATAACCTGAAGATCATAAAGGTAAACAACTTCAAAGGGTATGCAAATGAATTACTGCTCATATTACTTTGATTACAGAATGCAACCACTTATAATCCATGCGAAAACCGAGAGCATCAGAGGCGAGAGCATCAGAGGCAACAGAGATGGCAATGATTTATAACTTATTAAATGACTACAACACTCTCGAATTGATTCGCTCCAAAACAATGTTCCGGGGTTATATGCCCATAAATCAACAAGATGGGTTTGGCATATAACTGTTTAGTTTTAAGCATTCTGAATTTCATTTAGTATTATTCTGTAAAATGACTTCAGTTTCTTTGATTTTTACATTCAGCATCTTATAGTATATTCGAATAAATAAATGATTATGATTGAGTGCTTCCATTCATCAATCTCGCACATATAACAAAGAAAAAATGCATCTCTTCTTATACGGTTTAGAATATGGTAACATAGATTATCCTTGTTCGGGTTTTGCTTTCTGGCCTCATCTGTTCTACTTTTGGTGTTTTCAATCGCAAAGGTTTCTGTTCTTGTTTTCACAGGAGAGGAATGGTGCATATTCACACAAAAAAAAACAATTCTATTAACTCGGCAAAGTGCAGAAGGTAGCCTGATAGAGCTTAGGGGAGTGACGCAACAGCTGAAAATTTTGAACTACGATGCAATTATCTCTATATAATGTCTCTTTAACATGGAAAGGAGCACCAAATAAAAAACATGCAACTTGCTAAAGAATTATACAGAGAGGCATCGCTTTATATTACCTCAATCTTGCTTCGAAATAACCAATAGATAATAGTTAAGGGATGGCTAAATTTGTTATATGGAATAAATATTTTTGTTAAAGCATTTTTGAAGGAATTCAAGAAACAATACCAAACAATTTCTAAAGAACGATAAATACAACAAAGACACAATTCTGAATACTTTGATATACTACGATGTAAACTATTCTTAAAATTTCGGGAAAAGAGAGAGAGAGGCAAAAAAAAAAAGAGTAAGCTAATACTTACAGCTATCCATCTTTGAGCCTCTCCAATATTTCGGTTGTATGGGTGTGGAGGCTTGCTCATTTGTGGGTGTGGCGTGGAAAAGAGAGCTTGTCAACTTACCGTGAGAAAAAAATTTATGATCAGGCTCTTTTATAGGCACAAACAGTCACACCAGAAGCCATGTATGAATCCATGAATGATCTTTCATGATTCAATGCTCTGAAATCATGCACATAAAAGCATACCATTCAAGCAAATCACAGTGCCAAGAATGAAATCTTAAATACATGAACGAAGAATGCATATCTATAACAAAGCCATAAATGAATTATGGTTCAATGAATGTAATTATTTTAACCATATATTTTTAATTCTTGGCAAAAAGGAAAAGATAGCCTACGATTCATTTATATAAATTAATAGAGAATAATATATGCAAAAACAAAGGTGTAAACAAATTATGGATCGATGTGTAAAATAAAATATTTTAGATATAGCATTTTAAATATTTTATTTTAGATATAGCATTTTAATAATTAACACATAAACCATCTGATTCATCTATAAATATGTTGTCAATACTGTTCTTTCCTACTAAAACAGCTCTTTTCCAAAGTTTAGCCTCGAAAATTTGTGAACGGAAGGGATGAGAATTTTCCATCATTACAGTAATCATCTACAGATCCCTAAAACATAGCTAGTAGGAAACGATTTACAGAAAACATATGATCAAAGTTGAACAAGCAAATCATATGTTCGTGACAGTCATTGTTAGAGTATAAAAACAAAGCTCTCAACCCTCATCATAACTTTGGAGTTTTGGTGCAGTGGAAGACACATTTCCCAGTCATAACCTTCCAACCAATTCTCATGATCATGGCCATCTCTAATGCAGTAGTAGAACATTCAGAAGAGCCATATATAGAAACTTTCTCGTATTTACATTATTAACGAAGTTAAACAATTATAGATAATTTTAATTATGATCCAGTTCAATCTGACTTTTACTTGGAATTGTTAGGTACATGATTCTGCTCTGATGATTTATATAAACTTCATTGATAAAATTGATACTTCTAGGAACATCTTATCCTGGCAAAAGTCTAAACCATCTCCTTTCTTCGTTGAACGATTCAAAGCATGAATGTACAAGACTACTTCCAAGCCTTTCAGAAAAGGACTTCTGTTTGGTCCTAAGTAATTAGGATTGCCTTGCCATGAGAACTTCGAGGCAAATTGTTATAATCCACCCATTTATCACATGGAAAACCAATCGTCCCTGTATGCCATCATGCAATGTGGTACAATTCTATAAGAGCACCACCACGCTTTTTCAAAAAACAAAAAAACAAAAACAAAGCAGAGAACTAATATTCCAGTAATAGAATAGCTGGATTTACAATTTAAAAGCACATATGAGAAGTATTAATTGTTAACTACAGAATTAGGAATATGTAAGTAATGCTGAAAAGAACTAAGACAACTCAAAAAAGATCTTTTTTCCTTTTTCTTTTTCTTTTCCTTTTCAGCTATGTCTTCAAAGAACTCTAAAGGAAAACTTCATGTAGAAAAAGGGCACATGAAGTAAAAATCAAGAACACAGAAGCAAACAGGCAGCAATTAATGAAGAAAAAGAAGATGATCAAGGTAGGATCAAGCAGAAGAAGAAGAGCATGTAAAGGGAGGGGGAAACAACATTTAATTTATATGTTTACTCCATTTTAAATAGACTCAAGTCATCCGACAGAAAAAATAGACATGTAAGTTAAAATGAAATCATTCCTATTTAGAATATAAGATGAGGTTTCCATCAAGTTCCGGTAAAGAGTGAACAAAGAAACATACAGTGAAAATTCTACATCATTGCAACAATCAAAGCAAATACACAAAAAACAAGAAAAATGGGGGAAGAAAGGCCCGACCACTATCCTACGTAATGTACATTATTAAAGGAACACATCTAATGTTTCCCTCTTGGGTCCTCTCAAAGACACCATTCTATAAAACAAGCAAGTAGTGACTATTTGAACAAGGTTAGTAGCGGAGTAGCGGTTTTCAAAATAGAAGAGTGAAAATGGTATAAATTGATATTAATGATAGAAGTGATTGTAAGGCAAGTTCTTATTGTCATTACTCCATCATGTTGCAAAGTTCAAAAAACCAGTTCCTAATAATGTAAGTGTGTGCACTATAGCTCATTTATAACTACTTCACTGATTTCCTCTTCCTTTCTCTCCCAAAATACAAAAAAGTCTGTAAGATCACACCGTCTAGGTGAAGGCAATTTCTTATGTCCCTCTCCTAATCAAAAGTTGGCAACGCATAATGCTACATTAAAGGGTAAATATATGTCAATCAGGAAAAGCTTCACAGAAAGTCCAAACGAGAAAAAAGTGTAAGTTGGGACTGGGAAAACATACAGAAAGTCGAAAGCACACAGAGAGTCCACAGGAGAACATCAAAAGGGGAGAGATGGTTCAGCATATGAGTTGGGGATGAGAAGGGTAAAGAGACAGGTTTCAGCTCTTAGACAGGTCATGCGATGTCAGCAATCCCAATTTACGCTATAACGTTAACTCTAGAAAAAAGGTTTCATTTTGGCATATGCCCGTTAGATTTATCTCCCATAAAATTATATTTCATATTGTAATATCTTACTTCCATATTCTGGGCTAAATTGCTCTAAAATCCATCAAAGTTTATCCCACGCTGCACTTTAATACCTAATTGCCCTTTCCTGCCTGATTCATCTTGCCTTGCCGACGGGCTTACTTAGACTGAGAACTGAAATTATTTTCTCTGCCCATAAAATATGGGTAAGAAGCAATTTTTTTCCATCTTTTGTTGCGTTAAAAAACATAAAGTTTTCTCTGTTAGCATATTCCTACCCTCCGTTTAGCTGCCGACCATTAGAATATTTTTAACTATTCCCATGTGATAGACATGTGACTATTTTTTGACTATGTACCCTTAAACTTAAGAAAATTCAGATAGATCCTATCATCATCTTCATCTTTGTTCTTTCAAAACCCTAATTTAATCATTCTTATCCTCTAGAAATCCCCCCACAAACAACCTACATAGTATTTCGGTAATTACTATCTCAAACACCCTTCACACCTAACCATCTTTTTCTCCCCCTTTTCAAGATATATCTAAGAATCCTCGGATGGAGATGTTTTTGTTCTTCATATTAGGCATGATATCTCTTTGAGTCATCGTTTGAATCTTATTTGTCCAAATGATTTTCCGATTTAAACATAAAATTATATGAGGCAGTGTCAGTGGCTTCATTAGGATTGCAAGTCTTGTGTGTTTGTTTATGTGAAAAAATGCAAGCTAAAAATGTAGCATATTCTTCATCTCATCCGCTTAATTATTTTTTTAGCTTTTTGTTTGATGGGCTAAGGAAAGAAATGAAGACAACAGGTGAACAAGATAGATGGCAAGGGTATTTCACTTCCTTTTCAAGTAATACCATAAGATATAAAAGCGCAAATTTTATGGTATGTAAATGTAGTTTTTAAAAAAGATATTAAAGTGCAATATTGGGTAAATTTAGCCATCATTCTATGCAGCATAAATTTTCTTCATAGAATCAGTTGTCTTGGTTCTGCATTTTGTCAATATACAAATTAGCTAACCTATGTCGAACAAACTAAACTCGCTTCCTTGTTTTCTCAAAGTGTATCTATTTCCTCAACCTGCTCTTCTTTGAAACACTATCATTGAGCCTCATGTCCGATTTTTATCACAATGTCGGAAAATAGCAAGAAATAAACACACTTTTATTACACGCCTTATGATAGAGTGCACAGCAAATACATCAATAGTAAAAATCTATGAAACAGAATATCTTAATCAGAACATGAATTCTTCAACACATAACAAAGGTTTTATATATAATCATGAGAAAATTATGAGAAAAAATGAATCAACTTACATCACATGGAAATTTATGGGATGAAGCAAGCGTTTCAATGAATCAGGTGCTGTTCTCACACATTATACTGCAATTCCTTATTTCTCAGACCTGAAACGAGTCATGCAAGTGGGAAAAAGGTATCTCAGTCATTTCATTCTTGGTAACCAGAAAAGAAGAAGAAGAAATTTATACAGATATTACAAGTGATTTTCAGATCACCTCATAATTTTATTACCCTTTAAAGAATTATTAAATTATATCTCCTAAATTGTTAACGCCTTATTTCTGCCATTACCTCCAACAATACTGGAATAAGGAAATGGAAGACCATTAAAACCAGCAGCTCTCAAGTAAGTAAAATCTCAATGATGCAAAAAAAAGAGTCAATGAAGGGGTGCATAGTCTGCTTTAAATTGATAGACAAGGGAAGAACTTGATGAGAATGAGGAATAATAATCTCAGACTTGGTGACAATCTTAGAAACTCAGAACATACTTCTAATTCATTGAAGCCAGGGTTTCACATACGCTTAAGTTCTGATTCACAGCAACGAGACATGATTTCTCAAAATGAACAGCAGGGCAGCACAGCTACTAACCCCAAGTATAACCGAAAAGGGAAAAGGAAAAAGACATGAATTATATAAAAGGGGATCATCACATCGCAAAGTTAAGCCGTCGATCACTGAAATCAGCACAGAATTGAGAAATAGACTGGATGTTTTAGAGAAGGAAGATGAGGAACAACAAGACCAACAATAGGAATAAGAAGAGCATCATTAAACTTCATTATGAAGCTCAGCAGCCAAGCAAATGCTTATATTTGAAACAAGACCAACAATAGGAATAAGAAAAGCATCATTAAACTTCATTATGAAGCTCAGCAGCCAAGCGAATGCTTATATTTGAAACTAACCATTTACAAAACAACTCATAAGAAGATGATAGACATTAACACCCATTTAAAACAAAACAAGCATAGCAGGACTAACAAATAACCCCTCATAGTCTACTTCCTTTTTTCGCATTTTTTTGGGCTGATAACACTTGATTTTCTTTTCCAATTTTAGGGGTATATTATCGTCTCATTCTTGCTAATGATTTTACAGTGCCTCAACGGTGCGGGTGGATGAGTTGGAGACGGGAGGCTGTTGAGGCAGCTGAGCAGAAGAAGAGTGGCCGTGGGAGTTTACCCTGTGGAGACGGCACTTGAAGGATCCGGCATGTGTTGCAGGAGCGCACACGCATTTGGGTGGTGAGGCCGCGCTACATGAAGCGGAAGAAGAATTCAAAGACCCTGTTCTCCGGAGGTTGCGTGGCAAAACTAACTGCTGTGGTTGTTGGCTCTCCTCACCTCCGGCAACATATGTCGACGCCATTTTCTATATTTCTTTGTCTACGAAAAAGATACATCGTGTCAGTCTTGCAAATTTAAGTGGGTAAACACATGTTATCAATTTGAGAAATGAAAGAACGAAAGTAAAAATACATAATAAGAAGACTATATATAGGCATGTGTAAAGTTTTAAAAAAAAGATATTGAGTTACAACTTAACTAAGGTAAAGGATGGAGGTAAGGTGAAAAAGTAAAGAAATACTTTAGCGGATATTTTTTTTTTTGGTTTGGTGAAGGGGGGTGAAGGGGGTTGAACCCTTTGGAATCGAACTTGCAACATCTCATATTGGAGAGGAAATTGGTACCGACTAAACTAAGTCCAGTTCACTCTAGCATATATAGCAATCAAGAAAGAGGTGTAGGTTCAATCTTCGCTTGCACAACCCAAAAAACTAATTAAGACAGTTTCCCTCTTTTTCTCCACCACTATCTCATTCTAACATGGCAAGGCACATTCAACTTACTTTCCAACGCCAACCATGGAAAGGACTCTGATTCCTCTACTATTTTCAAATCTTCATCTTCGGTTATTGCCTCTTTTGAACTAGTATCCTACTCAAATGACCTCTTTCCTAACTCCAAACATGGTAATTGGACATGTCCCCTTCAACTTCCATTACCCTATAAAGATTTGCCTCTTCTAAGCTATTATTCTAACACCAAACACGCGAAATGAATAATCACTCATTTAGTTTCCTACATTCCTCTACTCTCTTCGTGTTTGAAAACAAGCACAAACTATAACCATTAGCCGCCTAAAGCGTATACCCTAAAAACTTCTCTTGTATCAAATTCTCGACGCAAAGGAGAGAACTTTTTGTTCTCCACATCTACAATGTGTAGAATTCAAATGATCTGAACTATTTGTTCAACATGTTTTTCCAACTCCCCAATCTGTTTGGCTTTGAAGTTGGCATACCCAAATTTAACCTCAAGACTCACAAAATCAAACTTCTATTATTTTCTTATAAAAATTTCATCCAAATAATGCCAAGATAGAAGTAATAGATCAAGATCTAATAACAATCACTTATAAATCAACATAATATGCTGCAAAATTAATCAAAAACATAATATTCGAACCAAAATTATATTTGGAATAAATTACTAAACAGTGATAAATATTGATTAATTCTGATTACCTTAGTTCGAATTTAGCTAATCATGAACAAGAAAACTAATTAATGCTGGAAAAAAATTGGAAAAAAGAGGATAAAGCGAAAGGACTCACGATAGATATCGAGTAGGCAAAGCAGCAAACTGCGTTTAATTTAGACAAGCGCCTGCATTTATAGAACCTGCCCGAGCTGCCCGAGCTGCCCGGGGCAGGACGGGCAACCCGCTGCCCCTGCCACTGCCCGTGACCCCGCTCATCCAAAAATACCGGGTCCCACCACCCACTCCACATCTTATCCTCTCCCCCCCGATCTACCCTACAACCTGCCACCTACGTGGACCAGTAGGATTCCACGGTCTGTGGGACCCTCGTGTGAGTTCTTTTATCGGGTCAAAATGTCGAGTCCGTCGGAATCTTCGTGATGACGTCACCTGACGTCGTCAAGGATCCGTTAGTGGCCGTTTTGGATTCGAAGCTCAACACGCCGCGACGATTTGACGGTTGGTTCGATTCGTGTGCGGTGGGATGGATCCGACAAGGAAACAGCGTATAGGGACGTCTGGATGATTGACACGTGTAAGTAGAGCAAGTAAAGATGGGTCCCGCGCAAGTTGGGAGGCACGTGAGCAGGTGGGAACGCACGTGGTGGGTCGGCTTGTCCCTGCGGGATAACAGTGAACCAAACCTAAAAGGAACGACTTAAAATTAATGATTTGCTTTTCTTTTTCTCTTTTGTAAATTTGAGGTACACAAATTTGAAAATAATTGATTGATTGATTGATATCGATTTGCAAACTAAAGAAAAATTATTTATACAAATCATTTATGCAGACAGCAAGCATGCATGCTTGAAAGCCATACCTTCTTGTATGCTTGCTCTTCGTTTTATGTGTTTGTTTGTGAAAGATATCCAAAGAACTTTTTAAAACAAAAATTGCTGGTGACCTTAACATATAATTTAGCTATTATTCATGACCTTAACACTAACTATTGATCCTTTAAAATTTTATTCTAAAACACTTCGTTATGATACTATATTACTCTATGCAATCAATGTTATTTTAGTAGGAGAAGGAGCTTGCTTTTAGAAAGGAATTGAGGGAGGTCATAATCTCTCTCAGATGTTGTCCTCCGTCGATCTTGTGGCCAACGGGGCTGAACGGTTGAGATTTGTGGTGAAAATCGGGTGTGGATCTCAATGGGTTGTTGGTTGTTGTTGACGTCGAGCTACCTGTAAAGGAAGTCTCGGGGTGGGAAACCATCGTAGGACCCTCTGACGATCAAGTAAGTACCGGAGAATAATTGGACAGAGTAACGGTGTATTGAATTGAGTTCAAGCTACCTGAATTGTCTGAAGGAGGGGTTTATATAGATGTCGTATTGGAGCGAGCCGATACAAGTTTCTCGCCATCCGTTTCGTCCATGCGTCACGTTCGTATTGATGGCGGGATACGTCCATTAACAGCGAGATACGCTAGCGTAGGATGCGATCTCGTCGTGGCGAGATACACGGAGCCGTTACGGGAGTGCTTGTGCTCCGTGCTCCCGACCAAACAGGGACGCTGAGGAATCTCAAGTATAGGATTGCTCGGAGACGAGCAATGGAGCTGAGGAATCTCAACTATAAGATAGCTCGGAGAATCTCCGAGCTAAGACGTTGAGGAAGCTCAACTCTATGATTGCTCGGAAACAAGCAATTAGCTGGTGGTTAGGCGAAAAGAGAACGTACGCAGGAGAGGCCTCTAAAAAGTCGGTGTAATCTCGGAGGTTAGGCGTCGAGAAATGTCCCCAATACATCATAACTATTCCAGCTCCAGAGCCCCCAGAAATCTAGTAGGCTTACGTCGACGACACGTCATCTGCTACGTGCCGTGATCTGGGAATTTCTATTTATGAGTATCATCATTAGCCTCCATACTCTCGTTCCGCCCTATTTATGGGTCGAATCGAGAATGGTATGCTCGATCTTCTCTGTTTAGCTTGGTCCGAGGAATCTTTGTGGTAGGTTGTCCTTGAACAACATGGCGTTTGGTGGTTGTCTCTTTGATCTCCGAGTCCACGTGGCGTACCATCGGGCAGGAAACTGTCCCCCGGCCTCATGGCGAGAGCTAAGCATTCACAGGTTAAACCTAGCAGGAATCCACCCGCCTTGAATGAGCGCGACGAGCAGGAAACTGTCCGCCGGCCTTGGAACCGAACAGAAGTATTCATGCAAAGGCTTAGGATTCACGGGTTAGGCCGGACAGGATTCTACCTGCCGTGAATGGGTGCGGTGGACAGGAAGCTGTCCGCCGGCTTCGGAACTGTAACATTTTGGAAAATTATAAATATTAATTTATAATTTTAAATATGAATTTAATAAGTTTACAAAAATAATATCGCTTATG
The DNA here is from genome assembly GCA_030015575.1 of Agapanthus africanus. Taxonomy (NCBI): domain Eukaryota; kingdom Viridiplantae; phylum Streptophyta; class Magnoliopsida; order Asparagales; family Amaryllidaceae; genus Agapanthus; species Agapanthus africanus. The sequence continues at coordinate 114,765,186 of CM057350.1, forward strand.
AAATTGGGAATCGGAATTATATCCGAAAAATATAGTTATTTCGATAAATATGAATAAAAGTATGTGATATCATAAAAATGATATTTTTAATTATTTTAACATGACATTGTATTTTACATTAAGCTAATGATATTTAAGTGATAAATTAATTATTTCATATTTTTTATTTTACATGGATTTAAATGGTAACATGAGAGCTTTTCTTTTGTTAAAATTCTTTTAATGGTTGGTATATCTTAACCTAAGTCTAAACCCTCACATACAACTCATCCTCACCCATGCTCAACTCCTTCCACCTTCTCTCTTGACACCTCCTCCTTCTCTTTTAACACCTCATGCTCTCTTTACACAATACAACACATAGGAACCCTTAAGCATTCTCAAACTGAACACCATTAGTTCTCCAACTCCAACAAAAATATTCTAAGTGTTCATCTCATCAAAAAGTAAAGCCATGATTTCTTTCATGAATATTGTTCACATCATCAAGCTTGATCCACTACAAACCTTAGATACTTCCATAAGCAATTCTTGAGCTGGTGTTCTCTTGTGAATCATCTTCATAGGTATTATTCTTCCTTCTTTTCAAATATCAAATCTGTTCAATATCTGTTTTCATGTGTGTTGGGGTCAAAATTTGCACCCTGGTTGACCGAGTCAAAGTCAAGGTCAACCCCAAGCCAGGTAGGCCCAAGCCCAGGTCAAGCGGGTTCATGCCCAAGTCGAGCCCGCGGCCAGTCTCCTCCATGCCAAAATATAGATCATGTAATAAATAATTTTTATGTAATTTTTTATGCATGAATATATGCAAAATGGGCATAAAGCCAAATTTTTTGTAAAACCCATAGCTTATGTGCAAAAAGAAATGGCACATGAGCCATGAGATGGGCAAAATGCCATTTTGTAAAGACTAAGGGGCTATATGTAAATGTGTAAGCCTATATAAGGCAACATGATGATGAATAAAGAGAGACTTTTCATTCCCCCCAAAAATTAGGGCCTGTGCCTCTTTCTCCTTCCTTAAGATTCTAAAATCTTCTTTTTTCTTTTGAATTAAATCAAGAGTTTTACTCTTCCTATTCCAAAACTAAATAGTTTTTCACCACAAAACCCACAAAGGGGACCTTAAATCTCCCATCAGATCTCAAAAAGAAGAGATTTTTAAAATCTCACATCTCTTGATCTTCAAGATCCTGCCAACAGAGGAGGAAGAAGAAGGCTCATCTCCGAAAACCCCATTTTTGGGAAGACCCAGGGTTCCAAAGAAGAACCCTTTTCATCAACTGGAGTTTAACTCCACTCTAAATTCTCTTTCGGGATTTTAAATCCTATTTCTGGGGCTAAAATCCCCTTTTCCTCGCCGGCGCCCAAGCGCCCGAGCGCCTAGCGCCCCAAGCGCTCAGCGCCTACATGCCGGACACGTGGTGCGCTAGCGCTCGAGCGCCTAGCGCTCAAGCGCCCAGCGCCTACATGCCGGACACGTGGTGCGCTAGCGCTCGAGCGCCTAGCGCTCAAGCGCCCAGCGCCCACATGCCGGACACGTGGTGCGCTCGCACTCGAGCGCCTAGCGCTCAAGCGCCCAGCGCCCACATGCCGGACACGTGGTGCGCTAGCGCTCGAGCGCACAATGCCCACGTGTCAGACATGCTTAAGCGCACGGCGCTCAAGCGCACGGTGCTCGAGCGTGCTAGGCACGTGAGGCGCTGGCCCCACGCGTTCTTTGGGCGCTTTTCCCTTATATATATATATATATATATATATACTCACACACTCCACAACACCGTCCTTCTAAAAAATTTTGGGCCGGGGCGCTGCCCCGCACCCCGCAAGGGGGCTGCTAGCCTCCTTGACCCCCAGCCCGCTATCCGGGTAGCGGGACCCTCCTAAAAACTCTGCGGGTCCCCCGATATATCCAAAACCCCTCCAAAACACAACACTGCACATTGAGTTCACATGACCAGTTTAACCTGTTAATCGGAGGTTCTCTCGCCCCAAAAGGCGAGGGGTAATTAACGACAGCTTAGTCCGTGGCTGCCGGAGATTCGGATCCCCACAACCAATAAACCCTTCCTACCCTAGGCAGGGGGAATTTGTAATGCGCCTGACAAGCGCGCGCGTATTCCTATCTCAATGGAGTGACGAAAAACACCCTACAATGTGCAATATAGGAAAACAGTTTGTTTTGTAATATTTAACATACTGAAATTGAATCTGGAACTATTAGGTGTAACCACTAGAAAAACAAATAAGACCAAAAGTATCATAAGATCATTAGGAAACTTCACCTAAAGCCCGAGACCCCATCTCTAATTTTTGATCGGCGAGAACCCCAAATTGTCCAATGTCGCCGGGTCATTGGGGGTATTTGGTGTTGGTTTTTCTTCTGTAGCTTTAGTTTGTTATTTCATGAGTTACTGTATTGTTTGATTTGTCCCGGTATTCATACAATGAAATCTGGGAATGTTTTAGTAAAGGTTTTATCAAGTTTCCGACATTCCGATACAGGGTTTTCATATTTTGTACTGCGACTAAAACATCGACATTCGTACGTTAATTTCAGTGGCATTTGTTTGTTTCTGGAGTAAGTAAGCTATGGATTCTAACCTATAGATACTTAGCTCATTGTTTTGATTTCGATACGATATTTACGCCACTATTTCATAACTACGATTATAGGTACGATCGCGAAGATTTTCGAGATGGAGTTGGCGGACATAACAATCGTGGATTTGACGAGCTCGACTAGTTGGTGAGTAGATTTACATCTACGGAGGAAGTCAGATGGATGGCGTATAGCACCCCCGCAACCTTATAAATAGTAGTATGATATATAGTTAGTTTTAGTATTTATTCAAGATATTGATATTGGAGTTAATTTGCATCTAGCATGATATTCATTTGCATGTAGTTTATTTATGGTTCGGTAAATTGGTACGAAGGATCATTCCATACTAGAGATGATTTAGATATAGTGATAATGCGAGGTATTGTACGAGGAATTATACCGTATTGGTGATGATGAGATTCGTATGCCGAATAACGATCAAGTTTCCTTTAGACTCGTAAAATAATGTTTTATTTCGTTTTAGAACGTAATACTTGAGTGAGCTATAATCTTTTAAAAACTAACGATTCATTTCCCTTTTTGATGATAAAAGATAAGGATGCGATACCAATTTCCAAAACAAATATCCATTTTCAACCCAAGGCAGCTTCCTAATTTCAAAACCAACGTTTCGTTTCCTTATCAAAGGTAATGGTATAGCTCATAGAAAGTAGTTATATTTATTAGTTACGCTTAGATTTACTTTACATGTTCGCGTTATAATTATCGATGTTCACTGTAGGACTGTTATGTTATGTAATGCGTATGTATATATTGATATGAGTAGGCTATTACACTTTTAGAACACTTGCATAAATACTAATGATTGCCATGCTGCACGAGTACAGACGCGTATGTTACACTACATATCATTAGTAGTGCCATGACACAGTAGAATTGATATCTTTGTGCCTGTATGATTTATTTACGCAGTCTTCCTTTATTACCTGTAGCGTATTGCGAATGCCAGTATTATGGATGTTCATATTTGATTCTTATGGATTTTCTGGATGTTTTACTCTTGATAATATATATCAGTGGCATGAGACGCTGTTATATATATATATATAATATCATCAGAATGATCTATGCAAGTATTCTTATTTTTTACTTGATATTTCTGGATATGATGAGTTGACGTACACCATGAGCTTGATATTTTCTGATTGTTTTATTCCGAACCGAGTGGGGGAGATATACGGTTTCGGACTTGCTACTTATCCGGGCTGAGCGGGGGAGTATATAAACGGATATATGGTGGGCCCGGTCGAGACCGAGGGGCAAGATAGCGGCATGTAAGGCGGGGAGCCTAGCGAGGATACTCGATACCGGAGATAGAGATGAGCACGGCAGATATCTAGGGGATACTGACCGGGGTTCGATTTGGGCACGGTGGATATCCAGTGGATACCGACCGGGGCCAGGGATATCGGGTGGCAATCATCTGTTGAGATGGTGTTGACGGTATCTGCATTTGCGTGTCGGTGATGGACATGAGAGATTTGATGATTTGCGTGTCGGTGATGGACACAAGGGATTTCTGATTTCGGGTGTCGATGCTGAACATCCATATATATTGATATGTTGCTATCATGAGGTACACAATTATATTATAGTTTTATAGCCGACCAGGACTGATCCGGGGGACAGTGCCGGTATATCTCTTTACGGGTTATTGCATATAAAAAGGATTTCAAAATCGAGCTATAATCTCGTTATTTTGACGTGTCTGATATGACGCCGGGATCTTTTAAATTGTAAACCTCTTAATACTCTTCACTAAAATAGCAGGACATATATCTTAAATAAGATACCTATTATATACTTAATACTATTACGTCTGCTTTTATGCCGTGAAATATGTATTCTGCGACTATTTTAAGGAAGAGGTTTACATATATATTTTCGGCTACTTATGGGCTTATAACTAGATACAGGTTAGTTGCATAATATATTCTATTTTGAGTTCATGTGATAGATAGAGTTGCATTTACGATACATTTGCATATCATATATTATATTAGTACAGGATATGTTAGTATTATATTTATGACCTAGATATCGTTGTGCATTTCGATTTCTACCTTGTGATTTACTTTTATTCACTGAGTTGGCAACTCACCCCCGTTGTGCCACGGTTTCTTGCAGGTGTTACCGTTTGGATTATCAGCGGCTTGGGGCACACATTTCTTTCGGTGATCGCTTTGGCAGGTGGATTACTGTTGTATCGTACTCACACTTGTATATTCATATCTTCGTGTATATAGTAAAACTCCATCGACTTAGAACTGGTATATTGTGGACTTAGAAGCGAGACTTAGAGTTTGTGTGTTGTGGGTGTCGCACTCATTGGAGTCGACCTTTTTATATTTTTGATTTTGTTTCGCTTTTCTTTTCCTTACCATTGTGCGTCGTATATTGTTTACTTGGTTGCTCTGCCGTTTAGGCGTGGAAGCTAGCTCCCGTTGGGCTGCTATATGTATTTTTATGTTGTAGCGGGTTTTATTCAAATTACAAAGGGGGTGCTGTCGAATTTCAAAACGTCATAGATGCTTTTCAAACATACTTAGTTAAACTTAAATGTTTATTTTAAACCGATTCCATCTTATGACTATTTTATGTCACGCCCCGCTTCCCAGTATACGGCGAAGGAGACGCGACGAGGCCCGCTACGTATATACTCAGAAGTACATACGCTAAGCGTAACTAAGCAATATAAATACACAAGAGACAAGAGTATAAAAGAACAGCAACTTTTATTAATAACATTCTTTGTACAATGCATGAAAAAGGAAAAACATCTGAAATAAAAAAAATGCCTAAACAGTGGCATAACAGAAAAAGAAAAGTACTGGAAAGAAAAGTGTACAATGAAATTATACTGCTGGGTCTTCGGCAAATTGCTCCAAGTCTTCTTGGGTTGGTTCAACTTCTGCCGGGTCCAGGTCACCTGACGACATTCAAAGAAGAGAGAAACAGAATGTCGTCAGCGAACAGATCGCTCGGTAAGTCCCAAAGGAAAGAAGAATGAGAATGGCAGAGTAGCAGTATTTTCTAAAGTATTATGTTGTTGAATATTATGGAATATTGTTTAACGTAATTGTTTGTAGCTTGGTACAGAAGGATGCCAGTGTATACGAGGGGGATCTCTATATGCTAGAGATCAGGGCAAATGGAGAGTACAAGGAACCGTTATGCCACGGTACAACAGCAACAGTATTCATGTTAGGTGTCTTAATCTGACCACCTCGTGCCACCTTTAACACCTTCCGTACCAATCTACCCCTTAAACCCCGCGATGTCTTGTTTGTATTGTTATCTTGTAAAATTGTATTGATTGTAAGATTGATTAACTGACTGACCGAAACCATGATATCAGGAAACGGTTATAACCGTAGAGTCATGTAAATGGAATACTGGGAAACATGTAAAAGGAATATCCATGGTTCGGTTCAGTCAAGTTATATAGATTGTTAACTGGATTCAGGGATTCATGTATTCATATTGAGTTGGAATATAAAAGAATAAGATTGACTTGAATCATATTCAAGTCAGAAATAGTCAGACTCTAACCCGAGTCCGACTAAAGAAGGTAAGTTGAAGTTCAATATTTGTTAGGGGCCTTATTGTAATTTATAAAACTTGAGGGGGTTTATTGTAAAAAGTAATATTGTATAGTTTTCAAAATACAACTCAAGTATTTAATTATCGTCTTTATGTTCATACAACAATTTAATGATCAAGATAAATATGTATACATGTTCGAATAGCATGAAATGAGTCAAGTATATTATTCGAGTAACTACCATAAACAATGCTGTAAAGAAATATTTTGTGCGACTAATTAATCAAGTTGAACGAATGCGGAATAAAAACAGAAATATGGCTCTAAATTTTTTGCATGCGTGAGTTCCAGTTTCACCTAAATACGACTACCGGTTTGAGAGATATATATGTTTTCGTATCGTCGCGCAAAACAGATCAGAATCTATTCGGCACCGTCACATATTTTTAAAACGCAGTTTGAGTTAATTTCTATCGGTTTTCATGTTACAAAAATTATTATAAAATTGTAGGTATTTCGATGAAATTATCGAAAACACCAAGATTCACATGATTTGCATTTCTGAAGCTCTAGTTATAATCATTTTAATATCAGCGTTTAAAACAGAAATTCAGATTTCTGGACAGCAACTATATATTCTATTGCAAAGCCTATATCAGGTTGTTTAATGCATTCCTAAGTAATATAATATACAGAAAATTATAGTTCTATCAATGGTGCATCTATACATCTAAATTTTGTCACAAACGGACATCGGGTGTTCGAGTTATGTCCAATTTAAAAACAGTGTGCGAATCAGGACAGATTCTGTCCAGATCCATCACTTAATATTGTAACGCAGTTTTCTTTATCTTAGGTGGGTTTTCAGTAAAACTATAAAACTAATAAAATCTATATAATTCGATGTAGATATCAAAAACACCTGAGTTTGCTCAATTTGGATACCGGTATACTAAGTTATGTGTCCTAGAAATTGACCGATAACTGCAGTTTTCTGTTTTACGATCAGTGAATAAAAACAATGTAATTCCTAAACCGTTATGCGGTTCGATCTAAAAATTTTACAGCGTGTACAAAATAATATATTTTATCATATGTAAATTTCCTGAAATTTTCAGAATTAAAAATTAATTTATAAAAATTAATTTAAAACTAAAGGTATTGATATGTCATATATGAGAAATGAGGAAACCATGGTATTTATTCGTAACTTCATTTTTTTTTACAAACTTTAAGTAAAGTGATTTAAAATAAAACAACAAACATGCAATCCTAATTGATCACTATGAAATCTTAACATGTGAATTGAGAGTAATGAAAAAGACTTTACAAACTATATATGTGTGTATGTTTGTGTGTTCATTATTTATATATGTATCAACTTAATTAATTATTTAGGAACTATGATATGCTAAGGGAAGTTTTTCATGTCAATATAAAACAAGAGAAATATAAAGAGAAAAAAAGAAAGAGATGGAGGGAGGAAAAAGTGAAGGGACTTACATACACAAGCCGGTATTGTCACCGGGCTTGTCTATCCGCCGACAGCCTCGCGTTACTAGCGAGACCTTCTTGAAGAGTTCCTCATGTTCTTCTTCTTGGACTTTAGGTGAAGAGGGAGAAATGAGAGATAGAAAAATATGATGAAGGAAAAGATGGAGGAGGACAATAAAGATGGTGTAATGGTGAATTATGTATAATAATATATGCATTTAACATAAGAATTAAAAGAGAAATGAAAGGTCACCATTCATTTTGGAAATGAAAGGTCTCATTTGTAGGTTATGAGAAGAATAAAAAAAAATGATAAAAAATAATTGCAAGAATGGGGATTTGAACATGTGACTTATGGAATAACAATGCAAGGACTTATCCAATGAGCTATAAGGTTGTTCATGCACATATTTAATTAGAATTAAATATATGATGTTGCTTAAAAAGAAAATGGGCTTTTTAGATGGGCTGTAGAGAATAAGAATAATGGATTTGGGTTAAATATTTATGAAAGGAAAAATAAGAATGAGAAGTTAAAAACTTAAATATAAGAAAAAGAAATTGTACATAGAAAAAAAATACATAATAGATTGAGAAATAAAATAATAATAAATTTAATAGAAAAAGGAAAATACCAAGTACAAATAAATACGGTATATTATTGAAGAGAGATAAAACAAATGTATAAAAGTTTTGGGGTTGTTACATTTTAAACTTCACCTCCAATATTTTCAAAAAGGGTTTAGATCCCGGGTTTCGGCTTACTTGAACCACGTCGACGTCTTTAGATGTCATGTGATTTAAATGTCGGTCACGTGCCACATTCGGGTCGTGACAAAGTTGGTATCAGAGCATTTGGTTTAACCTTTGTTCGAGTCTAGGTTTGGCTATATGGGGTCTAGGCATGCACTTTTATTACCTGGACTTTACCTTATAGGACTTAGACTTGATTTTGGGGGTCTTATATCCGAACTTTCGTTATATAGGATGACCTTGGTTGATGGAGTAGGTACTAAGTAGAGTGCCGCACTGTACATATGTTCCGCGGCATATTTACGATATGATACTCCGCCTAAGTTATCTTAGGATTTATATCTTGAGATCTTCCTTTTATTCGTTCCGTTGATCTATCCTCGTCGATACATGTCGATTGTTCCGGTCGCCATGTCCACGTGAGCCAAGAGGGCTGCGGTTAGAGACACGGTCAGGGCAGACTTGTCGGGGAAGAGGACTGACCAAGGTGACATTCCGGTGACATAGGGACATGTTGTTTATCCTTATTGATCGGGTTTCTAATGTAAAAGCGAGTTTCTTCAGGAGCCGCACCAGTGAGTCGGGTCATTGCTAGAGATCAGCCGGACTTGAGGCGTGATGTTTTGTCACGCCCCTCTTCCCAGAGTATGCTAAGATGTGCGCCTGACATAGCCAACCATGCTACCTGTGGCTAGGAAGTATCCATCCACAGTCATATTACGGCTGTAGAGATATCAAGAACAAAATATAATTATCTAATACATATCCATAAGCCAAGATAAAATGAGTCAAGAATAATAAAATGCAGAAGCAAGAGATCCAATACAAATTAACTGGAATGTATGTCCCATAATGCGGGCTCACATCTGGAATAAAATGCTGAAAGTAAAAGAACTAACTACTACTGAATCCTCACTGCTCAGCCTGCTGGTTGAAGTACTCCTGCTCGGACTGCAGCAAAGGTACGGAATCTAGGCCATGCAAAACCCAGACGTCAGCGCGTCATGTCATCAAGTAATAAAATATAAACAGGGTAACAAGAAATGCAAATATAATCATGAATGGTAAAGCAGGTGTAACATCAATATAAATCAGGGCAGTGCAGGGTAGTGTGCAGTGAGTAAACTAAACTGGTCTACTGGGTTATCTACTCTCAAGTCTTTGAAATCAATTTGATGAATCATCGATGTAACTCAATAGTATCCCGTGCATGCCCGGGATCACGGTCTAAGACTCTCGGGCTGAAACCAAGACGTGCCGCTAGGCACTAAAAGGAAAAGGGTAAAGACCAACGATGCCAGCAGTATCGTCACGAGGCGGGCCTAGCCTCTAAAACTGATCAGTAAAAGCAAGCAACCGTCTAGTTACAAATCAAGTTTCATCATTGATTTCCCCATACCCCCAAGTTATATGTGTCAAGTCAGGTATTCCGTAATCAAGAACTAATGCCAACACAGGATCAGGTAGGTGCATGTTTGTCTGGATAGACAACAGGAACGGTCCGTAAGGACTACATGTCAGGTTTGTTGGCATTAGACACAAGATCAGGTAACAGGTAAAGCCATGGTACCTCAGGTCAAGTCGAGTAGTGTATTTAGATGTCATGTCATGTAAAGAGTGTACGGTACCATGTCAGGTCAAGTAATATGTGTTGCCAGTCACGTCAGGGTGTACAAGATAACATATGGATGCTCATAATCGACTAGCATAATCATGGTTATGAATAAACAAGCATGGTACTATCAGAACAATAAACGGGCACAGTAACATGATAGCAATAGGTGCAGATTAAACTACTCAGTTGTACGGTTATCAGTTTGGTTTAAAGAATAGTTTTAACATTTCATGAATGCAGTATTACACATGTAGATGATAAAATCTTATTAATATGTACTAAGTAATCTAGAGATGCAATGATATATGAATAAGGCTAAATGTATGCAATTGGTCGTCCGATGGGGTAAAACTACAAAAGGGTAATATGGCTATAAAACAATTGTGATTATGTGATTTAATATATAAATGTGATTACTAGGTATAGACAACTAAATGCAACAATCAGGTTTCAAGTTTTAGATCTGAAATATATAAACGGAACATTGTACTGCTAATATGGAATTCAAAGCTTTTAGATTTTATTTATAGATTAATAGGAAAATAGATAGATTGTTATATGAATAGTATGAATAGCATGTAGCAAGATTGACTTGCCTCGACGGGTCGCGATACAGAAAACAGAACGTTACGCGTCGGCGGGGAAAAGTCGCGACGCGTGCACGGTACACGGAATGAGCCCAAACGACGAACAGTGGAGACACACGGGTCAGGGGTCCTCGCTGGGTCGTCGAGATCGTCGACGGCACGGTCGGATCCCGGCTAAACAGAAAACAGTAAATATTACAATGGACAAGAGATGTACGGAAAAAGAAGCAAGAAGAATGAAAGAGAACAGGGGGGATTGATTAAAGAACTTACCCACTGAACTGCAGGGGGTGACAGCGTCGTCGGCGAGGCGTCGACGGAGCTCCGACGATCTACAGAGTATCCCTTTTTTTTTAACAGAAAGAAAATAATAAAAAATAAAGAAGAAGAGAAAGAAGAAGAAGAAAAGGATGAGAGAGAGAAGGGTTGCTCACTGGAGTTTGGGAGACGTCTGAGGTTGCCAAGGTGGGAAGTCGTCGGCAAGGGATCGCCGGCGAGGCAACGAAGTCCCAGGTTGCAGGGAAAGGCTCGGGGCTAGGGTTAGCTTTGGTTTGATGTTTGGTGGGTTTTTTTTGCAGGGTTAGGTGTTCGGGAAGGAGCAGAGGGAGAGGGAGGTGGTGACGACGGGAAGAGGGGGTCGGCGGCGATGGAACGATGGGTTTCTGGGTTCGCTGAAGGGTGTGTGTGCTGGGGAAGGAGACTCTGGAAGAAGAAAGAGAAGGAGAAGATGCAAAGGAGGAGAAGAGGAGATGCAGAGTCGGTTTGGGTTTGATGCAGTTAGGGTTAGGGTTTACACGAGGCGATGGGTTTTTAAAAGAGGAGACACGGGGGTTTTTAAGGAAGAAGAAGGGATACGTGAAGGGAGGTGACCAGACTCTTTGCGCGGTGATGGGAGTCGAGGAATACACAGTAATCGCGAGATCTGAGAGAGTGGGTGCGAGAGGAGAGAGAAAGAGAAGGGAGAGAGAGAGAGCTACGGAGGAGATATAAGGAGAAAGAGAAAGGGATTCTGCGCTCGTGGGGCCTAGGTGCATGCAGAGGGAGAACTTGATTGGTTCATGGTGGATAAAAAAAATATAAGGAGAAGGAAAGAAAGATTGTCTGGTGTTTTGATTGGTTAGGGAAAAATTTAAAAAGGATTTTAAAAATAGGAAAGATTTTCTGGTTGGTTGGAGAGAAGATTAGGAAAATAATAGATAAAGATTTCCTAATAGCTTTTAAGATATTGCTAGCTTAAAATTGTAGCTGAAATAGAAGAGGTAAAATTATAATTCGACTTTGAATTTAAAATTCGAGTAATTGAATTTTAGCGGGATGTAAAACATTTCAGAAAAACACCCGGGTCGGGTCCAAAAATTTGAATTTGAAACATGAAAATTATTAGCAAGTTCCAAAAATTGAAATGAAGGATTTTGTACTGAAAAAGCATATCCCCAAGAACAGACGCACGTACGTGCGCGTAGACGTCCAAACACGTCCGTTCCACTGAACGGGACGAGAACACGATGCAAGGACGCTACCACAGGGTTAGGGGTATCAAGCAAGCCATGACAAGTATTTTTAATTTATTTTAAATGACTTAAATTGTTATATGCAAGAATATGAAATGTTGGGGGTAAGCTATAACTAGTAACAGCCAAAACATGATAAATGAAATAAATACCACAACAACCCATACGGTAACAGAAATTTGTAGAACTGGACTCGGTTGTTACATTATACCCAACTACAAAAAGAATTTCGTCCTCGAAATTTCAAGACAAGAACGGATAAACAATCAATCAACTACAAGAAAAGATGAGAAAACTTCTGCCGGATTTCATCTTCTCGTTCCCAAGTGGACTCTCCATGTGAGCGACCACCCCAAGAAACAAATACAAGGGGGATAACTTTGTTCTTAAGAACCTTTTCCCTTCGATCCACAATCGCAACCGGTCGCTCCTCAAAAGTCAAGTCTTCTCGTACCGTCAGTGCCGAATGATCCAACACATGTGTTTCATCTCGAACATACTTACGGAATTGAGATACGTGAAACACATCGTGCACATTCGCCAAGGATTGCGGTAACGACAAACGATACGCTACCTCACCAACACGCTCCAAGATCTCAAAGGGTCCAACGAATCGAGGACTGAGCTTTCCTCGACTTCCAAAACGAATCACCCCTCTAGTCGGTGATATCTTCAAGAATACCAAATCACCCACGGCGAACTCTAGAGGTCTTCTCGACGTATCTGCCCAACTCTTCTGTCTGTCTTGAGCTGCTTTCATATGATTCCGAATAGCGTTAACTTTCTCAACTGTCTGCACAACCAAATCCGGTCCCAACAATCTTCGTTCACCAATATCTTCCCAACAAACAGGTGAACGACACTTGCGACCATACAAAGCTTCAAATGGAGCCATCTGAATAGTTGCCTGGAAACTGTTGTTGTAAGAAAACTCCACCAAATGTAGATGATCCTCCCAAGAACCCTTGAAGTCCAACATGCAGGCTCTCAACATATTTTCAAGAGTTTGGATCGTTCTCTCCGACTGGCCATCTGTTTGAGGATGATAAGCTGTGCTGAACTTCAATCGAGTCCCCAAACTTTCCTGTAAGCTCCGCCAAAAGTGTGATAAGAACCGAGTGTCACGATCGGACACGATGCTCACCGGTACTCCATGCAATCTTACAATCTCCTGCATGTATCGTTCTGCCAAAACATCTGTTGATTGACCAACCCGAAAAGGAATAAAATGAGCTGTCTTGGTCAAATGATCAACAATCACCCATACCGCATTGTTGCCTTTTGGACTCCGCGGTAGAGCTGTCACGAAATCCATGGTTATATGTTCCCACTTCCAGTGAGGAATCGGAAGTGGTTGCAATAAACCAGCAATCATTTGATGTTCAGCCTTAACTTGCTGACACACCAAGCATTTTTCCACAAAGCGGGCAATCTCCCGTTTCATGCCTTCCCACCAGAAATGCTGTCGTAAGTCTCGGTACATCTTCGTGCCTCCTGGATGTACGGAATAAGCTGAACTGTGTGCTTCCTTCATAAGCTCTTTACGAATATCTCCCTTTGGCACACACAAACGGCTACCATATCTCAACGAACCATCTTCATGGATCAGTAAATCTGTTCGTAGTCCGGCTTCAACCTGTTCTCGAAACTTTTGCAATCTAGGGTCCTGCGGTTGCGCTGCTTTAATATTCTCGATCAACGACGAATGCACCTGCAGCTGCATCAACTGTCCCGAAGAATGCGGTAGCACAACCTCCAAATCAAACCTCCGAAAGTCTTCAACGAGTTCCTTCTGTGTAGTCAACATCTGAATAGCTGGTAACCGACTGAGCGCATCCGGTACGACATTAACCTTCCCCGGATGGTACTTAAGATCAAGATCGTAGTCAGCCATCAGCTCCAACCATCTACGTTGCCTCATATTAAGCTCCTTTTGCGTGAACACATACTTCAAGCTCTTATGATCAGTGAACACCTCGATCCTTTCGCCCAAAAGGTAGTGTCTCCAAATCTTCAAAGCGAAGATCACAGCCGCAAGCTCCAAGTCGTGAGTTGGGTAATTCTTCTCATGGGTCTTCAACTGTCTCGATGCGTACGCTACAACCTTCCTATGCTGCATCAAAATGCATCCCAATCCTTTCCCAGATGCGTCGCTGTGAATCACCAATCCTTCGGAATTGTCTGGCACGGTCAGAATAGGAGCGGTTATCAATCTCTGCTTCAACATCTCAAAAGCTGACGCACACCTATCCGTCCACACAAAAGGTACCTCCTTGCGCGTAAGCTTGGTCAACGGCTCCGCCAGACAAGCAAAGTTCTCCACAAATCTTCTGTAATACCCGGCGAGTCCAAGAAAACTTCTTCTCTCCGCAACATTCTTCGGAATCGGCCAATCCCGAACTGCTGCAATCTTTTCGGGATCGACGGCGATTCCATCGCCAGACACGACATGCCCCAAAAACTTTACTTCTTCCAGCCAAAACTCTTACTTGCTCATCTTCGCATATAATTTCTCCTGTCTCAACGTCTGCAGTGCGATCTTCAAATGTTCAGCATGCTCTTCAAAACTCTTCGAATAGACCAGAATATCGTCAATGAACACCACAATAAACTGGTCCAAGAACGGTGAAAAGATTCGGTTCATCAAGTCCATGAATATCGCCAGTGCATTCATTACTCCGAAGGGCATCACTAAGTACTCGTAATGTCCATACCGAGTTCGGAACGCCGTCTTGCAAATATCCTCTGCTTTCACTCGGACCTGATGATATCCAGATCCCAAATTCAGTTTCGAGAATACCCTCGCGCCACTGAGTTGCTCAAATAGTTCGCCAATGCGAGGGATCAGGTACTTGTTCTTAGTAGTCACCCGGTTTAATTCTCGATAGTCGATGCACATTCTTCTTGTGCCATCCTTCTTCTTAACTAGAAGAACTGGAGCTCCCCAAGACGAGTTACTACTTCGAATCCAACCCTTCTCGAGTAACTCAGTAACCTGCTTCTTAACTTCTTCCAATTCCACTAGTGCCATTGGATAATACGCTTTAGATACTAGCGCTGCACCAGGAATAAGATCAATCGCGAACTCCACGTCTCGCTTCGGCGGTAATCCTGATATATCTTCAAACACGTCCATAAAATCTCGAACAACAGCTGGCGCTTCACTTTCATCAACCTCCATTGCCGCAAGAATATTAGTCGTCGGCCTAGCCCTAAACTCGACTGGCCCGACAGAATTGCTTCCTCCAGTGAAGATAAACTCGGGATGTCCGGAAATATGGAAAATTACTTTCCTTGCCCTACAATCAATGTGAGCATGGAAAGTGCCGAGAAAATCCATTCCCAAGACGACTTCGTAGCTGCCTGTATCAATCACCAAGAAATCTGCAAAGAGCTCCCGTCCGCAAACAACAACTGCACAATCTTTACATTCTCTACTAGATATGATTTTCCCATTCCCAGTGTGTATGTCCCAGAAACTAGACAGCGTCGTGTAGGTAATCGAGTGTATAGCTATAAACTTGGACGACATAAAACAATGGGATGCACCAGAATCAAATAACGCTAATGCGGGAAAACCATGAACGAGTAGAATACCTGAAACAACTTCTCCTGAAGCCTTAGCTTCCTCAGCCGTCAAGGTAAAAGCTCGAGCCTGATTAGGTTCTTGAGTCAGCTGCTTCTGTCCCTGAAATGGTTTCTGTGGAGGCTTCTGAATATCATCCCTTGTGTGAAGCTTCGACGGACAAGAATTAACAGTATGATCCGCCGATCCACAAACCAGACAAAGTCCCCGCATCCTGTGACATTCCCTTTGCAAATGTCCGGGTAAGTGGCAATAGCTACAAATCACGTGCTTCCTCTGATCAACGACGGCAGGCTTATTCATCGGTGTTACACCACGACGGTCCACTGGAATACCTCTGCGTCCATGAGCTCAGTTTGGTACAAATGCCGGCTTCCTTACTGTAACTGCTGTCTGCTGTAAACTCTCAGTCTTCCCAGATAAGCTCTGCTGTTCTCGGACTGCTGTAAGTACCTATGAGAAAGTGGTCAAACCCAGAGAGACAATCTGCCTCTGGATGTCCACATCTAAACTGCGCATGAATCTGCTTGCCCTATCAGCATCATCGGCGACCAACGGTCCAGCGAATCTACTGAGCCGTGTCCACTCGGCTGCATGTACATCTACGGGTGCACCATTCTGCTTTAGACTGATGAACTTCTCTTCCATTTCCTCCCGTGCAGTCCGCGGAAAGAACTTCTTCAAGAAACTCTTTGAAAAATCCGCCCACTTGATCGGCTTGGGCAAGCGGGCCTCCTCCACAAGCCAGCATTCACGGGCGTAATCCACCAACTGGATGCGCACCACATCCACCCTTTTATCATCTGGGATCTGTGCTGCAATAAGTAGATTCTCCGTGTCAACCAGCCACTGCTCCGCTGGCAATGGCTCCTCCAAACCAGTAAAGACAGATGGATCCAGTCTCCTGAAATCTGCTACGGTACCCACTCGATCTACTGGTCTGGCCCCAACATTGTTCACGGACTGCTGAACAGTCCGCAAACCTTTCTGAAACGATTCAGCTTGCTGCTGGATCAGCTCGGTCTGTCTCTTTTGATTCTCTAACATCCCACGTATTACTCCAAGCATAGCGGTTTCGTCAACACGCCTTTGGTACATCTTCAGATTCTTGTCTGCCATGTTCCTGAAATCAAAACACCCAAGGATTAGCATGATAACAGATTTCAAATGTAAATCAAAGCTAGAACTCCAAGTTACTTAAATAGAGTACCACATTGTAACCATGCCGCGGTATCATAGCTACAATTATATAACTCCACCCAAGTCGCCTAAGTTCTAGAGATAAACAAGGATCAGGTTTCGAATCGATATGCAAAGGAAGTTTGCACACCGTAAAAGATATAATCAGGAGGAGGTTAGATTCAAGAATGGTAAAACGGCAAGGTGGCAGGACATGTTTCCTAGTCACGAGTATTCTGATTTCTGTATTGGGTACAATACCCAACTACAAAAGAATCAACCCGATTAACCTATGGCTCTGATACCAAAAGAACCATGTCACGCCCCGCTTCCCAGAGTACGCTAAGATGGGCGCGTGACATAGCCAACCATGCTATCTGTGGGTAGGAAGTATCCATCCACAGTCACATTACGGCTGTAGAGATATCAAGAACAAAATATAACTATCTAATACATGTCCATAAGCCAAGATAAAATGAGTCAAGAATAATAAAATGCGGAAGCAAGAGATCCAATACAAAATAACTGGAATGTATGTCCCATAATGCGGGCTCACATCAGGAATAAAATGCTGAAAGTAAAAGAACTAACTACTACTGAATCCTCACTGCTCAGCCTGCTGGCTGAAGTACTCCTGCTCGGACTGCAGCAAAGGTACGGAATCTAGGCCATGCAAAACCCAGACGTCAGCGCGTCATGTTATCAAGTAATAAAATATAAACAGGGTAACAAGCAATGCAAATATAATCATGACTGGTAAAGCAGGTGTAACATCAATATAAATCAGGGCAGTGCAGGGTAGTGTGCAGTGAGTAAACTAAACTGGTCTACTGGGTTATCTACTCTCAAGTCTTTGAAATCAATTTGATGAATCATCGATGTAACTCAATAGTATCTCGTGCATACCCGGGACCACGGTCTAAGACTCTCGGGCTGAAACCAAGACGTGCCGCTAGGCACTAAAAGGAAAAGGGTAAAGACCAACGATGCCAGCAGTATCGTCACGAGGCGGGCCTAGCCTCTAAAACTGATCAGTAAAAGCAAGCAACTGTCTAGTTACAAATCAAGTTTCATCATTGATTTCCCCATACCCCCAAGTTATATGTGTCAAGTCAGGTATTCCGTAATCAAGAACTAATGCCAACACAGGATCAGGTAGGTGCAGGTTTGTCTGGATAGACAACAGGAACGGTCCGTAAGGACTACATGTCAGGTTTGTTGGCATTAGACACAAGATCAGGTAACAGGTAAAGTCATGGTACCTCAGGTCAAGTCGAGTAGTGTATTTAGATGTCATGTCATGTAAAGAGTGTACGGTACCATGTCAGATCAAGTAATATGTGTTGCCAGTCACGTCAGGGTGTGCAAGATAACATATGGATGCTCATAATCGACTAGCATAATCATGGTTATGAATAAACAAGCATGGTACTATCAGAACAATAAACGGGCACAGTAAAATGATAGCAATAGGTGCAGATTAAACTACTCAGTTGTACGGTTATCAGTTTGGTTTAAAGAATAGTTTTAACATTTCAGAAATGCAGTATTACACATGTGGATGATAAAATCTTATTAATATGTACTAAGTAATCTAGAGATGCAATGATATATGGATAATGCTAAATGTATGCAATCGGTCGTCCGATGGGGTAAAACTACAAAAGGGTAATATGGCTATAAAACAATTGTGATTATGTGATCTAACATATAAATGTGATTACTAGGTATAGACAACTAAATGCAACAATCTGGTTTCAAGTTTTAGATCTGAAATATATAAACGGAACATTGTACTGCTAATCTGGAATTCAAAGCTTTTAGATTTTATTTATAGATTAATAGGAAAATAGATAGATTGCTATATGAATAGTATGAATAGCATGTAGCAAGATTGACTTGCCTCGACGGGTCACGATACAGAAAACAGAACGTTACGCGTCGACGGGGAAAAGTCGCGACGCGTGCACGGTACACGGAATGAGCCCAAACGACGAACAGTGGAGACACACGGGTCAGGGGTCCTCGCTGGGTCGTCGAGATCGTCGACGGCACGGTCGGATCCCGGCAAAACAGAAAACAGTAAATATTACAATGGACAAGAGATGCATGGAAAAAGAAGCAAGAAGAATGAAAGAGAACATGGGGGATTGATTAAAGAACTTACCCACTGGACTGCAGGGGGTGACAGCGTCATCGGCGAGGCGTCGACGGAGCTCCGACGATCTACAGAGTATCCCTTTTTTTTAACAGAAAGAAAATAATAAAAAATAAAGAAGAAGAGAAAGAAGAAGAAGAAAAGGATGAGAGAGAGAGAAGGGTTGCTCACTGGAGTTTGGGAGATGACTGAGGTTGCCAAGGTGGGAAGTCGTCGGCAAGGGATCGTCGGCGAGATCAACGACGAGGCAACGAAGTCCCAGGTTGCAGGGAAAGGCTCGGGGCTAGGGTTAGCTTTGGTTTGATGTTTGGTGGGGTTTTGTTGCAGGGTTAGGTGTTTGGGAAGGAGCAGAGGGAGAGGGAGGTGGTGACGACGGGAAGAGGGGGTCGGCGGCGATGGAACGATGGGTTCCTGGGTTCGCTGAAGGGTGTGTGTGCAGGGGAAGGAGACTCTGGAAGAAGAAAGAGAAGGAGAAGATGCAAAGGAGGAGAAGAGGAGATGCAGAGTCGGTTTGGGTTTGATGCAGTTAGGGTTAGGGTTTACATGAGGCGATGGGTTTTTAAAAGAGGAGACGCGGGGGTTTTTAAGGAGGAAGAAGGGATACGTGAAGGGAGGTGACCAGACTCTTCGCGCGGTGACAGGAGTCGAGGAATACACAGTAATCGCGAGATCTGAGAGAGTGGGTGCGAGAGGAGAGAGAAAGAAAAGGGAGAGAGAGAGAGAGCTGCGGAGGAGAGAGAAGGAGAAAGAGAAAGGGATTCTGCGCTCGTGGGGCCCAGGTGCATGCAGAGGGAGAACTTGATTGGTTCGTGGTGAATAAAAAAAAAATATAAGGAGAAGGAAAGAATGATTGTCTGGGGTTTTGATTGGTTAGGGAAAAATTTAAAAAGGATTTTAAAAATAGGAAAGATTTTCTGGTTGGTTGGAGAGAAGATTGGGAAAATAATAGATAAAGATTTCCTAATAGGTTTTAAGATATTGCCAGCTTAAAACTGTAACTGAAATAGAAGAGGTAAAATTATAATTCGACTTTGAATTTAAAATTCGAGTAATTGAATTTTAGCGGGATGTAAAACATTTCAGAAAAGCGCCCGGGTCGGGTCCAAAAATTTGAATTTGAAACATGAAAATTATTAGCAAGTTCCAAAAATTGAAATGAAGGATTTTGTACTGAAAAAGCATACCCCCAAGAACGGACGCACGTACGTGCGCGTAGACGTCCAAACACGTCCGTTCCACTGAACGGGACGAGAACACGATGCAAAGACGCTACCATAGGGTTAGGGGTATCAAGCAGGCCATGACAAGTATTTTTAATTTATTTTAAATGACTTAAATTGTTATATGCAAGAATATGAAATGTCGGGGTAAGCTATAACTAGTAATAGCCAAAGCATGATAAATAAAATAAATACCACAACAACCCATACGGTAACAGAAATTTGTAGAACCAGACTCGGTTGTTACATGTTTCCCTCTCCAAAGATTGTGGTGTTGCCTACTTTTCAGACAGCGGTACCAATCATAGCCGAGGTTATCGAGGTGTTGCTTCCAGAGTTCATGAAGTTAAAAGTTGACAATGTTTACAAGTGTACATGGATCAGAAGGATTTGTAGTCATTCAAATGAGGGATGATTAGGACTTTTAATCCGTTGTGGCGCTCCGATGCGAGGTTGGTGAAGTTGATTAGCTTCTTCCGATGGGTCTTGTTCAGACCTGGTGCAAGTCGCTCGAGAAAGAGATCATGTAGTAAGTTTTCCTCTGACGGATTGAGACGAGTTCTCGATGGTGAGGTTAGCCAGATTCTTCTACAGAGTATCAGAGATGCCGGATTCGTGTTTTTGAGTTTGTAAGATTCCGAGCTTGGTCATAATTGAGTATGACTTGCAATTTGCATGGTTATCGCGATATGATCTTTAATTGATTGATATTGGAGAGTAATGGAACATGAGATTGGTGCGAAGTTTTAATGGAAAATTGTTCTTCATCGCCAATATTGAAGATTTAATGCATACGCAGAGCCGCGTACGACCAAACTTTCATAGGAAAATTTTAAGAAAATGGCAGTTGATACGAAAAAGAAAGTGAATTCAGAAATAAGTGCTAGTTCCGGGTAGACTGGATAGCTGAGATCAGCAGGACACTTGATGGGTTCTTTCCAGAAATTAATAATAAGTAAGATTTGACCAAGGATCACTTGTTGGCGGTCACACAGAGGTTAGAGATTACCGTCATCAACATATTGAGTTGCGAGAGACTGGACTACTGGCCAAGGAGATGTGGTGAGAGGCATTAGCAGTAGGACTGATGATGTCGTTGCTTCTCACTTGACGATTGTATAAAGAGGATATTGCATTAGAGATCTGTAAGAAGAACCTGAATTCAGAGATAGAGAACGTTAGACCGTGGCAGACGGCAAGTGGAAATCCTTGCTATGCTAGTTCCGGGTGTATAAGCACCTTTTGACATTGAAGAAGATACACTTCGATGTCATTATTTTCGATTTGCGTTTTTATGATCTGAAGATATTTTTTAAATGTTAAAAAGGGGACAACTGAATGTCCGTTATTTTGATTTATGTATTTTAAGGATTTGAGGGTCACATAAACGTTTTGTGCACACCAGGTGCACTTGTTGAGTTTTCGTGCATGATGATTGCACTTTGATTTGTGTTTTGTGCACACCAGGTACACTTGTTGAGATTTTCGTGCATGATAATTACACTTTGATTGTGTTTTGTGCGCACCAGGTTCCCTAGAATGATATTTTGTGCGTATCAGTTACACAGGACTAAGAGATTGTGTGTGTGTGTGTGTACACACACACACACACTCTAGGTATACTCGGTAAGGTTTCGTGCACACCAGTTACACGTTTTGATATTTTGTGCATCCTGATGCACTTGAAT
This sequence comes from Agapanthus africanus, assembly GCA_030015575.1. NCBI lineage: Eukaryota > Viridiplantae > Streptophyta > Magnoliopsida > Asparagales > Amaryllidaceae > Agapanthus > Agapanthus africanus. The sequence continues at coordinate 114,787,147 of CM057350.1, forward strand.
TTGATTTTTGTGCACCCCAATGCACTTGAGATTTATTTTGTGCACCCTGATACACTTGAATTTGATTTTGTGCACCCCGATGCATTTGATACTATTTTGTACACGTTTGTTCCATGCACAGTTGATGCAGTGGATATCGTTTCGTGCACGCCTGTTGCACTTAGCGCTGTTTTGTTTTCATACACACCGTCACGTGTGGTTTGAGATTTGCATGCAAACCGTTAGGAATGATTTCGTTTTCGTGCTTTGTACTTGATAGAATATGTTATAGATTTGATTTCTATATTTTCGCTTGGTCGTGTGCACCGATATTGCACTAAGACTATGGCATTGATTGTGTACTTGGTATGCATAACAGTTTTCGTATTTAGTATTCTGTATCATAACTGTTGTAATTCTTATAGCAACCGCTAGAGTTACAGTTATGTGAATTTATATCCTTTGAGTTTTCACGCACACTGTTGCATTATGATGCGTTTTAGCTCATGTAGGATTTTGGAGTTCCATTATATTGAACGGACTATGTATTTTAAAATTTGGACCCCAACCAATTTTTTTAAATCGAGTTGATTAAATTGAGAAAAATGTTTTCAGATGGGTGTTTTTGTTTAAATTCGGGAACCGAATTTCTTTAAGGGGGTGATATTGTAACAATTTGGAAAATTATAAATATTAATTTATAATTTTAAATATGAATTTAATAAGTTTACAAAAATAATATCGCTTATGAAATTGGGAATCGGAATTATATCCGAAAAATGTAGTTATTTCGTTAAATATGAATAAAAGTGTGTGATATCATAAAAATGATATTTTTAATTATTTTAACACGACATTGTATTTTACATTAAGCTAATGATATTTAAGTGATAAATTAATCATTTCATATCTTTTATTTTACATGGATTTAAATGGTAACATGAGAGCTTTTCTTTTGTTAAAATTCTTTTAATGGTTGGTATATCTTAACTTAAGTCTAAACCCTTACATACAACTCACCCTCACCCATGCTCAACTTCCTCCACCACCTCCTTCACACTTTACACCTCCACCTTCTCCCTTGACACCTCCTCCTTCTCTCTTAACACCTCATGCTCTCTCTACACAACACAACATATAGGAATCCCTTTAGCATTCTCAAACTGAACACCATTAGTTCTCCAACTCCAACAAAAATATTCTAAGTGTTCATCTCATCCAAAGGGTAAAGCCATGATTTCTTTCATGAATATTGTTCACATCATCAAGCTTGATCCACTACAAACCTTAGATGCTTCCATAAGCAATTCTTGAGCTGGTGTTCTCTTGTGAATCATCTTCATAGGTATAATTCTTCTTTCTTTTCAAATATCAAATCTGTTCAATATCTGTTTTCATGTGCAATATAGGAAAACAGTTTGTTTTGTAATATTTAACATACTGAAATTGAATCTGGAACCATTTGGTGTAACCACTAGAAAAAATAACAAGACCAAAAGTAGCATAAGATCATTAGGAAACTTCACCTAAAGCCCGAGACCCCATCTCTAATTTTTGACCGGCGAGAACCCCAAATTATCCGATGTCGTCGGGTCATTGGGGGTATTTGGTGTTAGTTTTTCTTCTGTAGCTTTAGTTTGGTATTTCATAAGTTACTGTATTGTTTGATTTGTCCCGGTATTCATACAATAAAATCTGGGAATGTTTTAGTAAATATTTTATCAGGTTTCGGACATTCCGATATGGGGTTTTCATATTTTGTACTGCGACTAAAATATCGACGTTCGTACGTTAATTTCAGTGGCATTTGTTCGTTTCTGGAGTAAGTAAGCTATAGATTCTAACCTATAGATACTTAGCTCATTGTTTGATTTCGATATGATATTTACGCCACTATTTCATAACTACGATTATAGGTACGACCGCGAAGATTTTCGAGATGGAGTTGGCGGACATAACAATCGTGGATTCGACGAGCTCGACAAGTTGGTGAGTATATTTACATCTACGGAGGAAGTCGGGTGGATGGTGTATAGCACCCCCGCAACCTTATAAATAGTAGTATGATATATAGTTAGCTTTAGTATTTATTCAAAATATTGATATTGGATTAATTTGCATCTAGCATGATATTCATTTGCATGTAGTTTATTTATGGTTCGGTAAATTGGTAGGAAGGATCATGCCGTACTAGAGATGATTTAGATATAGCGATAATGCGAGGTATTGTACGAGGAATTATACCGTATTGGTGATGATGAGATTCGTATGCCGAATAACGGCCAAGTTTCCTTTAGACTCGTAAAATAATGTTTTATTCGTTTTAGAACGTAATACTTGAGTGAGCTATACTCTTTTAAACACTAACAATTCATTTCCCTTTTTGATGATAAAAGATAAAGATGCGATGCTAATTTCCAAAACAAATATCCATTTTCAACCCAAGGTAGCTTCCTAATTTCAAAACCAACGTTTCGTTTCCTTATCAAAGGTAATGGTATAGCTCATAGAAAGTAGTTACATTTATTAGTTACGCTTAGATTTACTTTACATGTTCGCGTTATAATTATCGATGTTATATGTTTCCGTAATACGAACACTCTGATAGAACACTGCACAACTACCAATGAGTATTATGTCGCACAAGCACGTACACATATGTTACACTACACCTCATTGGTACTGCCATGCCACTGTAGGACCGTTATGTTATGTAATACGTATGTATATATTGATATGAGTAGGCTATTACACTTTTAGAACACTTGCATAAATACTAATGATTGCCATGCTGCACGAGTACAGACGCGTATGTTACACTACACATCATTAGTAGTGCCATGATACAGTAGAATTGATATCTTTGTGCCCGTATGATTTATTTACGCAGTCTTCCTTTATTACCTGTAGCGTATTGCGAATACCAGTACTATGGATGTTCATATTTGATTCTTATGGATTTTCTGGATGTTTTACTCTTGATGATATATATCAGTGGTATGAGACGCTATTATATATGTATATATATATAATATCATTAGAATGATCTATGCAAGTATTCTTATTTTTTACTTGATATTTCTGGATATGATGAGTTGACGTACACCATGAGCTTGATATTTTCTGATTGTTTTATTCCGAACCGAGTGGGGGAGATATACGGTTTTGGACTTGCTACTTATCCGGGCTGAGTGGGGGAGTATATAGACGGATACATGGTGGGCCCGGTCGAGACCGAGGGGCAAGATAGTGGCATGTAAGGCGGGGAGCCTAGCGAGGATGCTCGATACCGGAGATAGAGATGAGCACGGCAGATATCCATGGGATACTGACCGGGGTTCGATTTGGGCACGGCGGATATCCAGTGGATACCGACCGGGGCCAGGGATATCGGGTGGCAATCATCTGTTGAGATGGTGTTGATGGTATCTGCATTTGCGTGTCGGTGATGGACACGAAAGATTTGAGGATTTGCGTGTCGGTGATGGACACAAGGGATTTCTGATTTCGGGTGTCGATACTGAACATCCATATATATTGATATGTTGCTATCATGAGGTACACAATTATATTATAGTTTTATAGCCGACCAGGACTGATCCGGGGGACAGTGCCGGTATATCTTTTTACGGGTTATTGCATATAAAAAGGATTTCAAAATCGAGCTATAATCTCATTATTTTGACGTGTCTGATATGACACTGGGATCTTTTAAATTGTAAACCTCTTAATACTCTTCACTAAAATAGCAGGACGTATATCTTAAATAAGATACCTATTATATACTTAATACTATCAAGTCTGCTTTTATACTGTGAAATATGTATTCTACGACTATTTTAAGGAAGAGGTTTACATATATATTTTCGGCTACTTATGGGCTTATACCTAAATACAGGTTAGTTGCATGATATATTTTATTTTGAGTTCATGTGATAGATAGAGTTGCATTTACGATACATTTGCATATCATATATTATATTAGTACAGGATATGATAATATTATATTTATGACCTGCGTATCGTTGTGCATTTTGATTTCTACCTTGTGATGTACTTTTATTCACTGAGTTGGCAACTCACCCCCGTTGTGCCACAGTTTTTTGCAGGTGTTACCGCTTGGATTATCAGCGGCTTGGGGAACACATTCTTTCGGTGATTACTTTGGCATGTGGGTTACTGTTGTATCGTACTCACACTTGTATATTCATATCTTTGTGTATCTAGTAAAATTCCATCGACTTAGAACTGGTATATTGTGGACTTAGAAACGAGACTTAGAGTTTGTGTGTTGTGGGTGTCGCACTCATTGGAGTCGACCTTTTTATATTGTTGATTTTGTTTCACTTTTCTTTTCTTCGCCATTATGCGTCGTATATTGTTTGCTTGGTTGCTTCGCCGTTTAGGCGTGGAAGCTAGCTCCCGTTGGGCTGCTATATGTATTTTTATGTTGTAGCGGGTTTTATTCAAATTACAAAGGAGGTGCTGCCGAATTTCAAAACGTCATAGATGCTTTCCAAATATACTTAGTTAAACTTAAATGTTTATTTTAAACTGATTCTATCTGATGACTATTTTAAACTTCACATCCAATATTTTCAAAAAGTGTTTAGATTCCGGGTTTCGGCTTACTTGAACCGCGTCGACGTTTTTAGATGCCACATGATTTAAGTGCCGGTTACGTGCCACATTCGGGTCGTGACAGGAACTGAGCAAGAATTTACTTACGTGAGGGCTTAGGATTCACAACTTATGTTGGGAAGGTATCTACCCACTGTGAATGAGTGCGACGGGCAGGAAGCTGTCTGCGGCCTCCGAATTGAGCAGAAGTCTACTCATGCGAGGGCTTAGGATTCACGAGTTGGTTGGTCAGGAATCTACCTATTGTGAATGGTTGCGACGGGCAGGAAACTGCCCGTCATCCTCATGGCGAGGGCTTAGAATTCACAACTTATATTGGGCAGAAATCTACCCGCTGTGAATGGTTGCGACGGGCAGGAAGCTGTCCGCCGGCCTCCTAACCGAGCAGGAGTCTACTTATGCGAGAGCTTAGAATTCACAACTTATGTTGGGCAGGAATCTACCCGCTGTGGATGGTTGCAATGGATAGGAAGCTGTCCGCCGGCCTCCTAACCGAGCAGGAGTCTACTCGTGCGAGCTCTTAAGATAGTTGGATTAGGCCGGGTAGGAACCTACCCGTCGTGAATGGGTGCGACGGGCAGGAAGCTGTCTGCCGGCCTTGGAATCGAACAGGAATCTACTCGTGTGAGGGCTTAAGGATTCACACCTTATGTTGGGCAGGAATCTATCCGCTGTGAATGAGTGCGACGGACAGGAAGCTGTCCGCCGGCCTCCGAACCGAGCAGGAGTCTACTTATGCGAGGGATTAGGATTCATGGGTTAGGCCGGGCAGAATCTACCTGCCGTGAATGGTTGCGACGGGCAGGAAGCTGTCCTCCAGCCTCGTGGCGAGGGCTTAGGATTCACAACTTATGTTGGGCAGGAATCTACCCGCTGTGAATGGTTGTGACGGGCAGGAAGCAGTCCGCCGGCCTCCTAATCGAGCAGGAGTCTAGTCGTGCGAGGGCTTAGAATTCACAACTTATGTTGGGCAGGAATCTACCCGCTGTGAATGGTTGCGACGGGCAGAAAGCAGTCCGCCGGCCTCCTAACCGAGCAGGAGTCTAGTCGTGCGAGGGCTTAGAATTCACAACTTATATTGGGCAGGAATCTACCCGCTGTGAATGGTTGCGACGGGCAGGAAGTTGTCCTCCGGCCTCCTAACTGAGCAGGAGTCTACTTGTGCAAGGGCTTAGGATTCACGGGTTAGGCCGGACAGGAATCTACCTGCCGTGAATGGGTTAGGCCGGCAGGAAGCTGTCCGCCGGCCTTAGAACCGAGCAGGAATCTACTCGCGTGAGGGCATAGAATTCACAACTTAAGTTAGGCAGGAATCTACTCGCTGTGAATGAGTGCAACGGGCAGGAAGCTGCCCGTCGGCCTCCGAACCAAGCAGGAGTCTATTCGTGTGAGGTGTCGTGACCCGGTTCTTGCTCACGCAAAATGCCACGTGGAACAAAGTGCCACTCCAATTGTCATGAAAAGGGGGCGGGGGTCACCTCTTGAGTCCATGGGGCCACCTCTTGAGTCCGTGGGACCCACTGCAGAACAATGGGAAATCTTCGGAACACATTCCGAAAGAGGACCGAACTGCATTATAAATGTAATGATGCCACCCTCAATTACAGAGGCGCCTTTTAAGTAAATTGGCACTACAAGAGCTTAATAACTCCGTAGTTAAGCGTGCTCAGGCCAGGAAAGTCTTAAGATGGGTAACCTTCTGGGAAGTGTCCCCTGGTCAGGTCTGTTTCACTCTAAAGGGCAAAATCGTGCGGTTTCGGCCAGATCGGACAATACCATCTGTACTGGGGTGTGGGGCGTTACACGAGGGCTTATCATTCATGGGTTTGGTTGGGCAGGAATCTAGCTGCCGTAAATAGGTGCGGCGGGCAGGACGCTGGTTGCCGGCCTCCGAACCGAGCAGGAGTCTACTCGTGCGAGGGCTTAGGATTCACGGGTTAGGCCGGGCAAGAATCTACCCACCATGAATGGTTGTAATGGCAGGAACTTGTCCGTCGGCCTTGTGGCGAGGGCTTAGGATTCACAACTTATGTTGGGGCAGGAATCTACCTGCTGTGAATGGTTGCGACGATCAGGAAGCTTCGTGAATGGTAGCAACGGGCAGGAACCTGGTCGGGTCCTAGGAAGTGGCCCCTGGTCGGGTCTGGTTCACTCTAAAGGGAAAAATTGTGTGGTTTCGGCCAGATCGGACAATACCATCTGTACTGGGGCGTGGGGCGTTACACGAGGGCTTATGATTCAAGGGTTTGGTTGGGCAGAAATCTAGCTGCCGTAAATAGGTGCGGCGGGCAGGAAGCTATCCGCCGGCCTCCGAACCGAGCAGGAGTCTACTCGTGCGAGGGCTTAGGATTCACGGGTTGGGCCGGGCAGGAATATACCCACCATTCATAGGATTCACGGGTTAGGCCGGATAGGAATATACCCACCGTGAATGGTTGCAACGGGCAGGAACTTGTCCGCCGGCCTTGTGGCGAGGGCTTAGGATTCACAACTTATGTTGGGGAAGGAATCTACTTGCTGTGAATGGCTGCGACGATCAGGAAGCTCCGTAAATGGTAGCAACGGGCAGGAACCTGTCCGCCGGCCTTGTGGCGAAGGCTTAGGATTCACAACTTATGTTGGGCAGGAATCTACTCGCTATGCCAAGCAGGAATCTACCCATCTTGAATGGTTGCGACGATCAGGAAGTTGTCCGCCGGCCTTGTGGCGAGGGCTTAAGATTCACAACTTATGTTGGACAGGAATCTACCCACTGTGAATGGTTGCGACGATCAGGAAGGTCCTTGTGACGAGGTCTTAGGATTCACAACTTAGACAAGAATTTACCCACCATTGCCCGTCGGCCTTGTGGCGAGGGCTTAGGATTCACAACTTATGTTGGGCATGAATCTATCCGCCGTGAATGGTTGCGACGGTCAGGAAGTTGTCCTATGGCCTCCTAACCGAGCAGGAGTCTACTCGTGCGAGGGCTTAGGATTCATGGGTTAGGCTGAACGGGAATCTACCCACCATTATGGGTTCGGTTTGGGTTATTGTGGATCGACTCACAAAGTCGGCTCACTTTATTCCATTTCGAGTTGGCCAATCTACTGAGACACTAGCAAAGAAGTACATGGAGGTAAGAATCTAAGTAAGATTTAAACTCTTTAATATGCCCCGACGCTTCCCTAGTCTTCTCCTACCCCTCTTCTTTCCCAAAAGCCAGTAATTCCCTTCTTCCTCTCTTTTTTTCTATTCTAAAACTTTTCTATTTCAAAATTCGTCGGAAACGGAGTTAATCCGACTTCCAATTTCCTTTTCTTCAAAAATACAAATTTTTCTTAATAACAAACCTCCAAAATGTTAATATATTGTTTAGTAATCATTAACAAAGATAATAAAACAAGTTTGACATTAAAATAATAATCATAACAAGTTCTATTTCATTTTTACATTAAAATACCCTTATGTTTAGATTTGACATTGCTTATTGTTTTTTACCCTTTTACCTTAGAAAACTCACGATGTAATGACCTACCTTATCACAACACACATTTCTTGACATACTACGATGGAAATTTGGGAACATAGTTATGGGATAATACGATGTTTCAAATAAATACCATTAACTTATAAAACCATTTCTTTAAAAAGATGCATTAAACAATTCCTTACAATTGCGTCTCTACAACCCACTTTTTGGGACCCCGTTTGGGATGGTGCAGATTATCGCACATTCTCGGGCCTAGTAGAGTGGGATGCAGACCTCCGAAAGGAGCATTCGATCTCGATAGAATTTTTATGCATTTTTCTTTAGAAAATGAGATTTCTACAAGAAAATAAATAAAATTTATTTTTAAATATATATATATATATATTATCAAAATATTTATTTTAATTATATTATATAAATATTCCAAGTTTTCCAAATCAAAAGAATCGCAATTACATGAAAATATAATCCAAATACAAAACAATTCCAATATTTCAAGAAAATACCATATAATATGAAAACTAGGATCTACTCACCAGAAATTGCACAATTATAAAATATATATCTATGAAAACCCTGAAGATGATAATTAAATACTTGAGGTGTATTTTGAAAATTATATCAAATTATTTTTACATAAAACCCCCTCAAATTATGTTAAATTACAATAAGAACCCTAGTAAATATAGGTTTAAGCGGGATCAGTCTCTTGAGCCTCAGGGAGCCGGAGATATGGGTGCTTGCCTATTTAAGGTAGACAATCTAACAGACGGTGTTATCAACACGGTAATTGTCTTGGAAAAAAACACAAATCCTGCCGTCCATGTGCAGCAGTTACCGATAACATCAAAACTAATTCAGGATTTCAAGTTCTTTTAAAGTTTCTAACTCAGACGGAGTCTCAATCTAATCAATCTGACTTGAATGTGATTTAAGTATAACTACAATTCAACATGAATCCGTCTATTCAATCTATATCAATCTATATTGATCGAACCGAACCATGGATATACTCCGTCTACACGACTCTCCATTTATATTCATTCCATTTACTGATATCATGGTTTCGGTAAAGTCATCCATTTATATAACAAAACAATACAATCAATACAAAAGATATCGCGGGGTTTATAAGGGGTAGATTGGTACGGAAGGTGTTAAAAGCGGCATGAGACTGTAACAATAACACACCTAACCTGAATATGCATTGCTGTTGTACTGTGTTTGAACGGTTCCTTGTGCTTCGTATACCTTAGTCTTCAGAATAGTGGGACTCCTCTCGTATACACTGGCATTTTCTGTACCAAGTTACAAATAACAGCGTTAACAATATAATAAAAAATTATAAGATATATCCTTTTTCTGTCCATTCTATCTCTACTTACCTTTGGGACTTACCGAGCGATTGTTCGCCGGTGACATTCCTTTCTTCTTTCTTTGGAATGTTGTCAGGTGATTCGGACTCACTAGAGATCGAGCCCAGCACTGAAGATTTGGAGCAGATACCATTTGACCCAGAGTTTTAGACACTCGTGCATTTTTATTTCATTTCAGTTATGCCATTGTTTAGGCATCGCTTTCTATTCATGTACTTTCATTTCAGTTGTACTTGTAAAAGAATGTTTAATAAATAAAATTTCTGTTCATAAACATTCATGTCTCTTGTGTACTTTATTTTATATTGCTTAGTTACGCTTAGCATGTTTACTTCTGAGTAAATACGTAGCGGCCTTGTCGCGTCCTCTTGCCATACACCGGGAAAAGGGGCGTGACAGGTTTTGTTGGTGGCCCATACATGTCCGCTTTGTATAGACATGCAAGTCAGTTTTGCATGGACATGCGGGTTAATTCTGCATGAAGTCCTAAGCAATATAACATAAGAATCAGCAATTAAAAACATTCTTTACATATTTCTTGAATCTTCCAATTTCATATATTTTGAATCTGTCCTAACCCAAAATTTTCTTTCAAGGTTATGAATTCCCCAAACAACAATAGCACCAACTTCAACAACACTCCACCAACACTACCGCTTATACCTACCGTCGCTTCTCCGATCAATGAGCAGACGATACTGCTTGAGGCGATCCGCAGCCTCCTGAAGGGACAGCAGCAGCAGACTGCAAAGTTGGTGAACCGTCCAGAAGCGGAAGCCCCGGGGGTAAAGCAATTTCGGGCCTTGCACCCCAAGCAATTATCAGGAAAAGAGGGCTCTCTGGAAGTTGAAGAGTGGGCTCAGAGTATTAAAGATGATCTGGCAGTGGCATAAGTGTTAGAGATAGCTTGGGTTCGAGTTGCAAAGCTGCAGCTCACAAACAATGCACTGGTTTGGTGGAAGGCGGAAGAAAGCCGTTTTGACCAAATTATCGAATGAAAGACCTTTCATAATATGTTCGATGCGAAATACTTCCCTGAGACTGCCCGATTCGACATGGAGCAGCAGTTTATTCATCTACAACAGGATTCGATGTGGACCAAGTCAGTAGATGGGTATGACGCTGAGTTTACCATACTCAGTCGGTAAGATATGTCTCAGTATTTCAATTTTCAAATATCACATACTATATAGCTAACACAATACCTTAACAGATTCGCGGCACACTTGATACCGACGGATGAGATCAGAGCCCGTCGATTTCAGCAAGGATTAAATCCGAAGATCCAAGCTGCGTTAGCTATAGAGGATTTCCCGACCCACGAACTGGCTTTGAAAGCTTCCCGTCGGTATGAGGTAGTGGTGAAAATGAGGGGCAGACCCCAATCTGTCGGAATGAAGCGCCCTGCCACTCAGATAGCAGGAGGACCCTCTTCAAAGCCACCATTTATACCCAGGAGACTGAGAGTATCAAACAACCGGCCCAACCCAGTCTTTTGTACCTACTGCAATAGAGATGGACATTTGGTGAAAGACTGCCAGTGTGCAAATCGCCTTTGCCTAGTCTGCGGCTCAGCTACTCATGATATTGGGTCTTGCTCTCGGAGACATAACCCAAATGCTGCACCCAGGCCAGCAATTGCTTACCAGCAGCGCCCAACCATCCAGGCACCTGCTCCACGACTCGCACTACCTGCTCCACCTCTTCGTGGACCGACTGCTCTTCCTCCTCGTCAGTTCCATCAAGCTCAACGAAACTTACCTCAAGGACTAAGGAACGGACAGAGGAATGCTCCCCCAGCAAGGAGGAATGTGCCGAGACGACAGGCTTTCACAATGACTGTGGAAGAGGCTGAAGCCACTGGCCAAGTCATTACTGGTAACCTTTTCCTTCAAGCTTTACTTTCCCATCTATATATACATATCCGTACATTTTTCCTTATACCTAAAACCTATCCCACATAACTTAGGTACAATCTTTGTAGCTCACTCCCTGCACTAGCACTCTTCGATACTGGAGCATCTCATTGCTTTATGTCACAACGGTTCGTCCGAACTCATGTGATTCCAGTCACACCGCTTGTATCCAGCTGGAATGTCAGTTCAGGGAACGGTGTTCTAAAGGCAACAATGGGATACACCCTGTGTCCAGTGGTCACCTGCAGCAGAGAATTCTATGCTGACTTCAAGGTGCTGGACATACCGAACTTCGATGTGGTTCTGGGTATGGATTGGCTAGGAACCTTCTACGCTACCATCGACTGTCGTCAAAGGAGGGTAGTGTTCGAGATTCCAGACCATCCGGTCTTTTATTTCAAAAGTGGAGATCATACCCTAAAGCCAGGCACTTACAAGGCAAAGAAGGCAGTGATTGCAGCAATTCAAGCGGAGGAAGGATCAAAGATGGAAATAGTTCGAGAGTTCGATGATGTATTTCCTGAAGACATATCAGGTTTGCCTCCCGATCAAGCTCTTGAATTCAGTATTGATTTAATACCTGGAGCATAACCGGTGATCAAAGCACATTATTGCCTAAGTCCAGAAGGTTTAAAGGAGATCCGAACTCAGTTGGACGAATTATTGAAGAAAGGATAGATTCGTCCCAACACTTCAAGTTGGGGATCTCCAGTTTTACTCGTGAAGAAGAAGGAAGGTTCATACAGAATGTGCATTGATTATAGAGATCTGAACGATGTAACTATAAAGAATAAGTATCCACTTTCGCGCATCGACGACCTGTTCGATCAGCTAAGTGGATCTTACGTTTTCTCCAAGTTAGATCTTCGTTCGGGTAATCATCAGGTGAAGGTCAAAGAATCTGATATCCATAAAATGGCATTCAGAACTTGCTATGGACATTACGAATTTTTGGTGATGCCATTTGGAGTGACCAACGCACCAGCTATATTCATGAACCTAATGAATCAAGTTTTCCGAGAGTGCTTAAACAGGTTTGTTGTCATCTTCATCGACGATATCCCGGTGTATTCTAAGAATCGGAAGGAAAATGCCGAGCACCTACGAATTGTTCTGGAAACTCTATGACAACATCAACTCTATACCAAGTACAGTAAATGCGAGTTTTGGTTAGATCAAGTTGGTTTTCTTGGACATATTGTATCAGGCGATGGAATCTCTAGGGATCCAGCTAAAGTTTCAGCAGTAAGCGAATGGCCAACACCGAAGTCAGTGAAGGACATTCAAAGTTTCTTAGGTCTAGCTGGATATTACAAGAGTTTCATTGAAGGATTTTCAAAGATTGCAACACCCCTGACCAAGGTCATACGTAAAGATGAAGAATTCGTGTGGTCAGAAGTATGCGAACAAGCTTTCATAGAACTCAAGTCCAGATTGACATCAGCGCCTATTCTCGTTATACCGGACCAATCTGGAGGTTTTGTAGTGCATTGCGATGCATCCGGTAAGGGATTAGGATGTGTTCTACATTAGCACGGTAAGGTTGTGGCTTACGCTTCAAGACAACTGAAGATTCATGAGCGCAATTATCCGACGCATGTTTTGGAGTTGGCGGCCGTAATCTTTGCTCTTAAGATTTGGCGCCATTATCTTCTTGGTGAACGAGTGGACATAGAAGTGTAGATTGTGTGTACCAAAAGGTTCTATGCGAGAAGAGTTGATGAAAGAACCTCACAGCTCTCCTTATTTAGTACACCCTGGAGGTACAAAGATGTACAAAGACCTGCGTCAAAATTACTGGTGGCATGGAATGAAGCGTGAAATAGCCAGAAGCGTCGCTAAATACTTAGTGTGTCAGCAAGTAAATGCTGAACATCACAGGACTGCTGGATTACTTCAACCATTACCTATCCCAGAATGGTAGTGGCAACACATCACAATGGATTTCGTGACTGCACTTCCTCACAGCACGAAGGGTAACGATGCGGTTTGGGTTATTGTGGATCGACTCATAAAGTCGGCTCACTTTATTCCCTTTCGAGTTGTCCAATCTACTGAGACACTAGAAAAGAAGTACGTGGAGGTAAGAATATGATTTAAACTCTTCAATATGTACTATCTCTGATACCCATGAACTCATGTAGGAAATCGTGAGATTACATGGAGTACCGGTTTGTATTGTCTCCGATCGCGACACCAGGTTCCGATCACAATTTTAGCAAAGTCTGCAAGCTAGCTTGGGAACAAGTCTGAACTTCAACACGGCTTATCATCCACAAACAGATGGTCAGTTTGAGCGAACTATTCAGATTTTAGAAGATACGCTAAGAGCGTGTATGCTAGAGTTCGGAGGATCGTGGGAAGATCACCTACATCTTGTGGAGTTTTCATACAACAACAGCTACCAAGAAAGTATAGGAATGGCACCTTTTGCAGCACTTTATGGAAGGAAGTGTCGATCATCATTAAATTGGGATGACATTGGAGATAGAGAACTCCTTGGATCTGAGATGATAGTAGCAATTGTCGACGTGGTTTGTACTATCAGGGAAAGAATGCGCATAGCCCAAGATCGACAGAAGCACTGGGCTGATGCAAAGCGCCGTCACTTGGAGTGTCCGAACCGTGAAGTGATACGTTTTGGAGGACGGGGTAAGCTTAGTCCAAGATACATTAAACCGTTCGACATACTCGAACGAGTCGGTGAAGTGGCTTATCGCTTGGCACTTCCACCTTCATTGGAAGAAGTGCACAATGTGTTCCACATATCCTAACTCAGAAGGTATGTGAGTGACCCCAGCCATATTCTTGATAACTCCGAGCTCACTGTACAGCCAGATTTATCTTGTGAGCAACAACCCGTTGAGATCTTGGATAGAAAGGTGAAGTCACTTCGGAATAAGGAAGTCAACTTGGTTTGAATGATGTGGAGAAAAGACACACCAGGAGAATCGACATGGGAAAGGGAAGATGAGATGCGTGCAAGATATCCTCATTTATTTGTAAACTAGTCCTTAAAATAAATTGTAAATTTCGAGGACGAAATTTTTGTAAGGAGGGTAGACTGTAACAACTCCAATTTCAATGTTCAAGAAAATTGTTTAAAAGTTAATGTACAATTGGGGTATTTGCAATCCTGTGTACACTATAAGTATTTTATTTGCTTTTGAACAGCAAGAAAGCACTTGTAGCTCATTGGTAAAGCCTTGCACTGCTGAGACATAGCATCTGTGTTCAAATCCCTTCAGCCACATATTCTTTTTATTTTATTTTTCTTTTAATCTTTTAGAAGTCCAAAGGTTTGCACGTGCACAACATGTAGAATGAAAAGTCACAGAGTATTCAAACATGTGCATGAGGGTATACGAGGCGACACCAACACGTGGCGCCAAACCCAACACCCCCCGTCGGTATTGGGCCGGTGAAATGCCCAAATTAGCCGGTAACACCGGGCCAACCATCGGTGATGCCCCCCATTCTTTTCCCCTGCAACTCTTTGGCCTACCCGCTTCTCCTAAGCTGTTTATCTTCTCTGCAATTATCCAGAGAATAATAAAACACCAATAAATCCAAATTTTAATGAAAATTTTAAATTTGTTCTTTAACACACCAAACCCTAATTTTTCCTATAAATACCATACCCTATTTCACACATCCTCACTCAGAATTCCCTGCCAAAACTCTCAAAAACTTTCAAGTTTCTTTTGTGTATAAATGGAGTTACAAAAGGGTGAAGTTCCGGCGACGATCCAAGGAGATTCCGGCGACGAAACGATGTCCCGACGCTTCCCTAATCTTCTCCTACCCCTCTTCTTTCCCAAAAGCCAGTAAGTCCCTTTTTCTTCTCTCTTTTTCTATTCTAAAACTTTTCTATTTCAAAACTCGTCGAAAACGGAGTTAATCCGACTTCCGATTTCCTTTTCTTCAAAAATACAACTTTTTCTTAATAACAAACCTCCAAAATGTTAATATATTGTTTAGTAATAATTAACAAAGATAATAAAACAAGTTTGACATCAAAATAATAATCATAACAAGTTCTATTTCATTTTTACATTAAAATACCCTTATGTTTAGATTTGACATTGCTTATTGTTTTTGACCCTTTTACCTTAGAAAACTCACGAGGTAATGACCTACCTCATCACAACACACATTTCTTGACATAGCACGATAGAAATTTGGGAACATAGTTATGGGATAATACGATATTTCAAATAAATACCATTAACTTATAAAACCATTTCTTTAAAAAGATGTATTAAACAATTCCTTGCAATTGCGTCTCTACAACCCACTTTTGGGTATCCCGTTCGGGATGGTGTGGATTATCGCACATCCTCGGGCCTAGTAGAGCGAGATGCAGAGCATTCGATCTCGATGGAATTTTTATGCATTTTTCTTTAGAAAATGAGATTTCTACAAGAAAATAAATAAAATTTATTTTTAAATATATATATATATATATATCTATTATCAAAATATCTATTTTAATTATATTATATAAATATTCCAAGTTTTCCAAATCAAAAGAATCACCATTACATGAAAATATCATCAAAATACAAAACAATTCCAATATTTCAAGAAAATACCATATAATATGAAAACTAGGTTCTACTCGCTAGAAATTTCAAAATTATAAAATATACATCTATGAAAATCCTAAAGACGATAATTAAATACTTGAGGTGTATTTTAAAAATTATATCAAATTATTTTTACATAAAACCCCCTCAAGTTATGTTAAATTACAATAAGGACCCTAGTAAACATAGGTTTAAGCGGACCAGTCTCTTGAGCCTCAGGGAGCCGGAGATATGGGTGCTTGCCTATTTAAGGTAGACAATCTAACAAATGGTGTTATCAACACGGTAATTGTCTTGGAAAAAGACACAAATCCTGTCGTCCATATGCAGCAGTTACCGATAACATCAAAACTAATTCAGGATTTCAAGTTCTTTTGAAGTGTCTAACTCAGACTGAGTCTCAATCTAATAAATCTGACTTGAATGTGATTCAAGTATAACTACAATTCAACATGAATCCGTCTATTTAATTTATATTGACCGAACCGAACCATGGATATACTCCGTCTACATGACTCTCCATTTATATCCATTCCATTTACTGATATCATAGTTTCGGTAAGTCATCCATCTATATAACAAAATAATACAATCAATACAAAAGACATCGCGGGTTTTATAAGGGGTAGATTGGTACGGAAGGTGTTAAAAGTGGCACGAGACTGTAACCATAATACACTTAGCCTGAATATCCATTGTCGTTGTACCGTGGCTGAACGGTTCCTTGTGCTCCATTTACCTTAGTCTCCGGAATAGTGGGATTCCTCTCGTATACACTGGCATTTTCTATACGAAGCTACAAACAACAGCGTTAACAATATAATCAAACATTATAAGATATATCCTTTTTCTGTCTATTCTATCTCTACTTACCTTTGGGATTTACCGAGCGATTGTTCGTTGACGACATTCCTTTTTTCTTTCTTTAGAATGTTGTCAAGTGATTCGGACTCACTGGAGATTGCGCCCAGCACAGAAAATTTGGAGCAGATACCATTTGACCCAGAGCTTTAGACACTTGTACATTTTTATTTTATTTCAGTTATGCCATTATTTAGGCATCGCTTTTGATTCATGTACTTTCATTTCAGTTGTACTTGTAAAAGAATGTTTAATAAATAAAGTTATTGTTCATTTACATTCCTGTGTCTTGTGTACTTTACTTTATATTGCTTAGTTACGCTTAGCATGTTTACTTCTGAGTAAATACGTAGCGGTCTCGTCGTGTCCTCTTGCCGGAACCGAGCAAGAATCTACTCGCGTGAGGGATAGGATTCACAACTTATGTTGGGCAAAAATCTACCCGCTGTGAATGAGTGCGACGGACAGGAAGCTGTCCGCCGGCCTCCGAACCAAGTAGGAGTCTACTCGTGTGAGGGCTTAGGATTCATGAGTTTGGTAGGACAGGAATCTACCCACCGTGAATCGGTACGATGGGCAGGATGCTGTCTGCCAGTCTCATGGTGAGGGCTTAGGATTCACAACTTATATTGGGCAGGAATCTACCCACTGTGAACGAGTGCGACGAGCAGGAAGATGTCCGCCGGCCTCGTGGCGAGTGCTTAAGATTCAAGGGTTTGGTCGGGCGGGAATTTACCTGCCGTGAAAGGGTGCAACGGGCAGGAAGCTGTCCGTCGGCCTCATGGCGAGGGCTTAGCTCGGAAACAAAAACAAGTTCAGATGATAGAAATGCAGGAATCTTATTATTCAAGAGAGTACAAGTTCATCTATACAATTTAACCTTTTCTGCATTGAATGGCCGCGGAAGGTTACGTCCCAAAAAATCTGTAGGATATATATATGCCCTAGAGGCCATTATTTGTAATGGATACTACGGATATGTATATATGTACATGACAATCTTGCTCGAAATGATAGTATACTATCCGGTTTCCCTTTATCTTAACATGTGCGTATATTTTATATGTTATTGCATACTACTTATACATGTTAATAAAGCCCGTAGGATAATTGCTTAACTACCAACGTTGTGATGGCGGTCATATTTGTGAGGGTTGGTCAGTCTATAAGCATATCCTTGAACTGTCCCTAGTCGTAGGAATATCGAGATAGGGCATCGATATTCCAGAGTAGACTGTGTATATATGTTTCTTGACCTCGACGAGGGGTGATGGTTAATTTCACAGCCATTGGTGTGTTTCACCTAAGATTGTATACAGGTGCTTACTTTGGGTGGGTACACTAGACGAACTTACCGAGAACTGCTGGATGGTATTATACCTAGCGTCAGATGGTAGTTCTCATGTGGCATGTGTACAGGTAGTCTGTAGACCTAAGATCATTATTTTTCTTATGTGAGTTCCCACTGTGCTTTGATTACTATCCTACCACGGCTCAAAGGAGTCGTGTAAATAGGTTTTAGTTGGGTACAGTCCCAAGCCACATGGAGGCAGTGAGTGATTGTTAGGGATTCGTCTCTCTCAGTATAGGGAGTCGATGTCACACTGAGTTTGGTTGGTCAACACCATAAGCCCCTGGCCATTGCAGTTGAGACTTACTGATAGTCAGATTAGTAATTTCTCGGATGGTCTTGAGCCACACCAGCACGACTTATCGGGTTAGTAGGGGTCTGACGTTAACCGCCCCTAGACCTGGTATGCGATACTCTCAGACCGAACTGTGCGGATATTGTTACGGTTAGGCTCAGTAGGGATTCGGATGAGTTTGCTAGTCGGCCTTCTTTTCGACAGGTGTCTGGGTAGCCGTTACGTACAGCTAGTACCGCCGATGTGCTTGTGGTTAAACCACTGCCAGCGTACTGTCGAATCTTTAGAGTCCCATACAAAAGATTTCTCTAGTTCAGGCAAAATGATATGTAGGTTGTATGTTTATACGTGCAGGGTCCTGATTAATTACGTGTACTAGTTGCACGGAATTTAATCGGACGAATTTTAATACTGTCGGGCTTAGCATTAAGCCGGTTTATTAAATCGGATATTGATTTAATACTAGAATTATTTTAGTGGTGTTATTTTATCTCATACATATTCGTATTTTGGTACGAATACTAGTAAATATATACGATAGAAAATATTTTGTATTTATACAAAATACCTTCTAAAAGGGGACACCTCATAATATGTATTTTCTATTTATTATTAAATGGAAAAATGAGGTGTAAAGTTGGCATGGGATGAAGCATGGCTTGGGCATTTATTGAAAACACTATTGAAGTATGGCTAGATTTTATGGAAAAGAAAAATGCTTGATTTTTTTTTGATGAGCCATTCTTCATATTCACATTCTTCTTCATGGTTGCCATTCTCTCCTTTCTTCTCTAGTTTTTCCTCAACCCTATAATTCTTATGTGTTGAAAACCAAGGGTCTTGAGATAGAAAAGTTTACCATTTAATCATCTCCACATAATCTAAACTAGCTAGATTAGTAAACTAGCTTGTTTAGTTACTTTCTTTTGAAGGTTGAAGTTTGTACCTAGAATCTTCCGGTGGATCATCTAAGATCCAGGAGACTGACAACCAAGCTACATCAAAGACCCCAAAAGGAGCTTAAGAAGAGAATCCAAGACCCGAAAGACACAATTCTGATAAGTATAACATTCTAATATAATATAATAATTACCTATATTGTTTTGCTATTTAGGGCTTGTGGTAGATTTTGGGTTATTATCTTTGTTGCATGCACAAAAAAATGTTTTTTGTATACTCCGTCTCTCTACAAACGCTGTAGAGCGTGCAATTTAGACTTACATTAGTATCAGAGCCACTCCATAAGCCTTAACTAGCTTTTTACGATGCTTTAGTTTCAAAACCGTAAAATCCCGATCTAGAAACCCATTATCTGTTCAAATTTTTTTCTTGAATTTTTTTTAAACAAGTGCAGAAGCTCAATCTTGTAGAGTTAGTAACACAAAATGAAAACGAGGACATTTGGCAGTACAAAAATCGCCGAAATTCCAATTCTCCCCGCCCCCAGCGGTTTTTTGGTATCCCCAGTCCCTCGTTTTCATTCTATGTTTTGGGTTAGAAGAGTTGGGATTTTTTGTATTGTTTGATTTGTCCTAAATTTCACTTAGTGTTATCTTTGTTTTGGGGCAACTTGGAAAGTTTGGAATTTAAAACTTTTGCATCGTTTATCTCTGTAATGTGGTGTATGTGTTTTCAAATATCGTCTATTTGCTATATGTCATTTAGACGGGGTTGCACATATTTTCTTTTGTTGCTGTGATATTTATATCTGTGATGGTTGATTCGGATTGTCGTGTTGGATAGCCCCTAGTGCAATGGTAGTTGTACAGTTTAGATTCATTTGTATATTCATTATTGTGGGGCGAGCGTCCGACATGTGGACTGCCGTTTCCGCCAGTTTGTATATTTTTTTATTGGGACACGACTGGGTTGAAGTCGATGTCACCGTTGTATATATATTTTTCTTTTCTGTACTAGGATTACCCCGCGGAGAAGTGCTCGGGTAGCCAGGTTCTAGAGGGCAACGGGGCCCCATCTCATGGTGTTGAGACCAGGGTGCCTTACTCTAGATTTGGCGGGCTGCTCGCCACACTCGGTTGGGGTATAGGATGACCCATGGTGGGGTGCTCAAGTTACCAGATTCCGTGAAGTGCTGGATGGCCCATTCATTTTGTTGATTGGGGTTGCCTTACTTCCGGGATTAGCGGGTAACTTGCCGCACTCGTAGGGGTCTAGGTTCTTCATTGCATAGGCTATCCACACAACCAGGAACGTCGAGTTTCATTTATGGCTCAAATGAAACTCGGGGCTTCTAGATTATCTGCTGTTCCGTTTTGTTTATTAGTTTTCTGTGATACTGCTTATATCATGCCTGGGACGAATGCTTACATACACACACACACACACTAGTAGATGTTGTATATGTTTTGCATCTGTGATAGTCCTGCCCTCGCTCTGCTATTGGTTAAGTAACCTAACGGTGCATAACAGGGCCCCGTGGCGAATGCGGATGGTATATACGTACATTTTATTTTTCGTTCTTTTCTAATGTGATAGGAATTAATTGATGGGACCGCATTAATCCTCATTAATGCAAGATAAGAAACCTAAAAAGATGTTGTTGGACCATTTTGAAAAACCACTCAGTTCTTTTCAAAACACTCATTTAAAAGGAGGAGCTTGAACCACTCCTTTTTTTTCAAATCTATCGTTACTTCAACTATATTAAGTTCATTACGTTTAAGGTTTTCGCCAAAAACCAACCATAGCCCTCCGTCGTTTCAAATGAGTAGCACATCATATTCATGCAATGTTTGTTGTCTTTCATTAAGGCATAGTGAATGGTAGCAGTGTGTTGCTCGTTTGTAGCATAGATAGATGCATTGGTTTAAGACAGCCGTACAACCTTATTGGCCTTCGTCAAGGGCGAGTACAGATGGGTCTAAATTAATCAGGACAGCGACGGGAAGAACTTGACTTGCTTCTTATGATTTGTTGGCCTTCGTCAAGGTCATAAGAGTTTGGGGCAAAAACTATATCGGGAGTTTCAAACACAAAGGAAATTTGCAGATTTAGAATACCTTCTGAAGTGAGATGACTAGAGTGGATTCCATCTAGATCATCACACAATGATAGTTGGATCCCGATCCCACTGATGTGTAGGATTACTCTCGGGAGATACTTTTTACTTCACAATTAGCTAACCTATTAGGTGTCTAGAAAGTGTTAATGGGGCTACACCTCTGCGGAAACAAGGTTTATTTTAATTAAGTCTGGGCTATATCGGTCGTATGTTCATCCCACCATTGGGCCGGTGTTTCCTAGCCCCTGGGGCCCTACCCTTGGGTTAAGAATACTCCTGCAGAGGGTGACGCACACATTCGTCCTCACGATAGGATAGATTACCTTTTAGTGACCAGTAGGATCTGACTTGACCTGTTTACATGTCGGTTTCATATTATTAATGTATCTACATAACTGTATATACTAGCGCACACGGGCTTCACTACACTTATATATTTATGTTATGACAACACCCACACACTTTTTATACGTTGAGTACTTGTTGGGATGTTCTAACATTCCTGAGATTTGCCATCTCAGATTTAAAGACGAATTTTCAGGCTGAGCAGGATCGGAGCGAATATCGGGACCTTGTCGAAGATCGGTAGCCGTAGATTTATTTCTTTTCAGTTAGTATTTAGCTTGTGCGCCCTTGTGGGACATTATGACTTATGTATCTCTTTGGATCTTGTTTCATTTCGAACCTATTGTATTGAATATTTATTTGCATCGATTATCTAGTGGACCTATTTTCAGTATTCCTTGTGGTTTTATTGCAGCATGATTATCAGTGTTATCTCTTCTGTTATTGGATACTATCTTGACAGGTTAGCTAGATAGCCTTTATGTGACTATAGAAAGATCTTTCCTTACCGTAGATAGCATGGCTGGCTCTCGTTGCTCTCCGTATTCTGTATTTTGGGAAGCGGGGCGTGACAAGGTTTTGTTGGTATTAGAGCCAGGCTTACGTCGAAGTTAGTCTTGGTTCTATTGACCTTTTAGGTTAGAATCACGTGTTTAGGTTTCTCTCAGTGTGTTATGCTGCATAGTTCATTGACTCTAATTATAGAATTCAGGCGACTTATATAGAGTTACGATATTGTGCCCATGTACCGTGGTATGGTTACAATACGATATTCTGTATGAGTAATTTAGAGTTCTACCCTTAATTCGTATCCACTGATTTGATTATGCTTTTCTTTTTGCTCAATTATTTTAATACTCTGAATTTGAATCTTATTTTAGTTGCTAAATCTCGTCGATTGTTTTGACTTCAGAATCATGGCGGAAGAAAATTTGCAGGTATATGGAAAGCGTGACAACAATACTGCATTACTTGGAGTTATACGTGGTATGTTAAAGAGCCAATAGCAGTAGACTGACTTACTGCAGGAGGGTCTACTTGCTTATCAGCAGACCGCTACTGCATCCTTGAATAAGGTGGCTGAGGTTCGTGAGGGTAGACGTCCGGGTAGTATTGCTGATTTCAGGAGACTACAGCCGGAAGTTTTCACTGGTTCAAGCAATCCACTTGATGCCAAGCAGTGGATTGTTGACATGGAGAATTTGCTGTCAGTCACCCGAGTTCCAGAAGAGGACAGAGTGGGCATAATCGCGTGGTATAGCGGTCCTACAGTGTCATGACAGTACCAATGAGGTGTAGTGTAATATATGCATCTGTGCTCGTGCAATATCGTACTCATTGGTAATTGTGCAGTGTTCTATCAGTGTGTTCATATAACAGATAACGTATACAATCGGTAAGGGTATCGCGTAATTATTAACGTAACTAATTGCTATGAATTATACCGTTATCTTTGAAAATGGAACGAAACGTTATTTTAAAATAAGGAAGTTTCATTAAGTTAAAATAAATATTCGTTTTGGAAAATAGCATCGCATCCTTGTCAATTATCATTTAAAATGGAAAACGAATCGTTGGTTTTTAAAAGAGTATAGCTCACTCACACATAACGTCCCAAGTTGGGATAACTCATGACTCCACGAGTCCAAATGAAACTTGGCTGTAAACGGCACACCCTCCATATCATCACAAGTACAGTATGATTCCTCATACACTGTCCATTCAATATCATATCTATATCGTATGGATCTATCATCACGTACGTATATCATCATAACTAAATATCACTTATAACCACATGTATAACCTACTAGATGCGAACTAACATCAATACAATTAGGTAAGTTATCTAACATATCGTTAACAACTAACTAGATAGCATAACTATCCTAGTTAAATGGTTGCGGGGGTTCTATACGCCATCCACCCAACTTCCCTCGTAAATATAAATCTCCTCACAACTTGTCGAGCTCGTCGAAATCCACGCTTGCTTTGTCCGTCCTTGCCGTCTCGGAAACCTCCGCGATCGTACCTACAACGTATTTATAACATATCGTCATAAATATCATATCAAAACCAAAACAATGAGCTAAGCACCCATAGATTAAAACCTATAGCTTACTTACTCCAAATATGACCAAATATCCCTAACATTAATGTACGAACGTCAATATATCAGCCGCGGTACAGAAATATGAAAAACCGTATCGTAAATGTCGGAAACATAGATAAAACCTTACTAGAACACTCCTAGATTTCTCTATGTGAAATATGGGAAAAAACAAACAATACAATAGCTTAAATTATCACTAAACTAAGCTACTGACCAAAACCCAAAACACTTGTACACAGAACGACCGGCGGCGACGGGAAATTGGGAGGAATCGCCGGGTGAACTAGGGAATTAGGGGCTCGGGCTTTAGGGTCCATCTCCTATTGGTCTCAGGATATCCTCAAATTATTAGTTTTTCTATTGGAATAACCTAATAGTTTCATATTCAAATTTAGCATTACAAATATCATAAAATTTCCATTTTCCTGATATTTGCACACTAAAACAGATATTAAACAAAATAGAATTTGCAAAGAAGGTGAGATATACCTATAGGGATGGTGCACAAGGGAAAACCATCTCATGAATTGCATGGTGGAAGCTCCTAAGGGTTGTGGTGGCTCTAGCTTGATAGTATGAGCAATATTGATGAAGGAACCCTTTCATTTCTCTCTTGATATGATGAATGCTTGAAGTTTTTGGTGTTGGAGCTTGAAGGAGCTTATGGTTTCAGTTGAGAGTTCAAGGAATAACCTAAGGGTTGAATAAGGATAAAGTGGGAGGTGTCATGATCTTATGCAAAGCAAGCAGAGGTGCCAAGGGAGAAGGAGGGGGTGGAGTGAGGAGAGTGTGAGTGTGGTGTGGAGGTTGTGAGGGTTTACTCTAGGCTAAACATATACCCACCCTCACTAAAATAAAACACAATACATTTTGCAAATAATTACCCTTTACTTATAAGTACTTTTATGTTACTAAAAATCTAAAATCTTTATTTTAAAAGAATAAACACTTAGTATAATAGTGAAATACCATTATCTTATTATAAAATCTCATGTCATGTTAAAACAATTAAAATATCATTTTTATGATATCACACCTTTTTCTCCACTATTACCAAAAAAATTACATTTTTTGCGGATATAAATCTGATACCAAAATTCATATGCAATATCATTTTTGTAAACTCATTATTCTTATATTTTAAATTATAAATTAATATTTATAATTTTTCAAAATATTACAATATTCTCTCCTTAAAAAAATTCAGTCCCCGAATTTAAATTTAACACTCATCTTAAAACATTTTTCTCAGTCAAATCAAATCAATTCCAATCAAATTGCCGGGGTCCAAATCTTAAAACATATAATCCGCTCTAATTAACAGAACTCCGAAATCTCACATGAGCTAAGATGTAATATAACGCAACCGTGCACGTGAAAACTCAAAAATATATAAAACTCATATAACTGTAATTCTAGTGGTTGCTATGAGAATTACACCAGTTATGATGCAAAATTCCAAATACGAAAACCATTGTGTATATCAAGTACACGGTCATTGCGATAGTCGTAGTGCAATATATGTAGCACATGACCAAGTAAAAATATAGAAATCAAATCTATAATATATCTTATCAAGTGCAATGTATGAAAACGAAATCAACCCTAACGGGTTACACAAAAATTCAAACCACATACCACGGGTGTGCATGAAAACGAAAATAGCTCCAAGTGCAATAGGTATGCACAAAAATAAGATCCACTGCATCAAATGTGCATGGAGATAATATCAAGTGCATCTAGTGTGCACAAAATTGACATCATGTGCATCGGAGTGCACAAAATCAATCTCAAGTGCATGGGGATGCACAAAATCAACATCAAGTGCATCGGGATGCACAAAATCAACATCAAGTGCATCGGGGTGCATAAATCAACAAAACGTGCAACTGGTGTGCACAAAATCATATCTAGTATACCTGGAGAATATAAAAATCTCAATCAAGTGCAACTGACGTGCACGAAAATATCAGTCTATTGCATATGGTGTGCACAACACTCCAATCGAGTGCAGTTACCATACATGGAAATCTCAAACAAGTGCACCTGGTATGCAAAAAACACCAATCAAGTGCAACTGATACGCACAGAAATCTCAAACAAGTGCACCTGGTATGCACAAATCATTTGTGTGACCTCTCAAATCCTCAAAACACATAAGTCAAAATAATGGACGTTGAGTTGTCTTTTCTTCAACGTCGAAAACGCAATATTCGGATCATCAAAACGCAAATAAATAAAAAACAAATGACATCGAAGTACACCATCTTCCATGTCGAAAGGTGTCTATACACCCGGAACTGGCAGAGCAAAGATTACCACTTGTCTTCTGCCCACGGTCTATTGTTCTCTGTCTCTAAATTCTCGTTCTTTCTTCGGATCACTAACACCACGGTCTCTTTATACAATCGTTTGGTTAGGAGTAGCGAAGCAAACAGTCCAATACTGATATTTCTCAAGACACTTCCTTGCCAAGTAGTCCAGTCTCTCGCAATGCAACATGTCAATGACGGTGATCTCTAATCTTTGCGTGCGTGTCACGCCCCGCTTCCCAAAATACGGAAAACGAAGGATGACTAGGCCAGCCATGCTCCTACGGTCAAGAAATAATCCCGCCGTAGTTACACTTCGGTTTCTAGCATTACATGGTAATCAGTAAACAAAGCACAGCAGTAAAGAAAATACATCACTAAATTATTACATTAAAGTCCATTATTCATAATTTACAAATAAACAAGAAGAGCTACTAACCAAGTTCAAGTACAAGATCTCTTTGTGGAAAGCAGAAAGGAAGAAAAAGGTACTCCAGACTAGATCTCCGTCAGCTCGAAAGGTAAACCTGACTCCTGCGCTGGTCCTTCCTCGAGGTCTGAGCATGCACACTCAGGTCGTCAGAGCGACGTAATAGCAATTTATATAATAATGATATGAAACGGGTAAATACGGTAATAACAGTGAAAGTACAATGCGTGTAATCACTATGTCACTGTATGATGCACAGTATGATCTGTGTCCCTATCAGTCTCTAAGTCATGTTTGAAATCGTATAGTGGAAAGGAGGATCATATTTAACAGGAGTCTCGTACATACCCGAGACAATGGCCCACATGCCCGGGACATAACCCTGTCAGCCGGATCGCTAGATCCTACCTAATATATATATCACTGCTCGAATGACCATCCTCTAAAACACGGTCCCGCTAAATACGATTCTCTTTCCACTTCGATTTCTCCCTTTTCCCCAGGGTTACACTAGTTATGATTATGATTTAGTCGTGTACAAGTATACCAATAGCACGGTTTTACCATTGTTCACTGTATTAATCACTGTCATGAATCATGCACTTTCCATTGGCATACTTGACACTCCTAAACCAATATCATTCACGCACGATAATACAATATCCACTGAAATATGACGCGCACTAAAACTAGGTATATGTCAATTGGGTAAGGTATGTGTATAAATGCAGTTAACAAGTCATGTATGATATGAACCAATATGCACGTCATAAGCTTACAAAATTGCAGTAATTCATATGTTCAGAATTCAATGAAATGATACAAATACGATAACAAGTACACTCAGTCAACAGTTCATCAAAATTTTTTTCAGTTCAATCGGGTTTCCGGTATTCAAGTTACAGCCGTTTCATTTTAAGTGCTCGCTGCATGAAATTCATTTTCTGAACTGAACGTCCGTTTCGCGACACGAATTTCACCCAGTTGGGATCAGAATTTAGCGACGCTACAGTTGAATAAAATCTAGGGGTTTCAATAGGATTTTCAAACCAACTGACGGATTCTCAATCGCGTCTGTACGTAAAAAGTTATGCACTGTTCAACACTAGTATGTCAATTCTGATTCTGTTTTGGACTGTTATACGTCCTGTTCTTTTAAATTACAGATTAAATAGCAAACGACGATAAAATGGAATGAAACCACTTGTGTTATTTATATAACAGATTAATATTTAATAAACTGTAGAGTTCCGCAACATACGAGTTCAAGAAACAAGGTAGTACACATTACGAGACAGAAAACGGTAACCAGAGTCGCTCTGGACTGCAGTCCAGAGCCGCTCTCCGACCCAATTATCGTCACAATTTCAGTATAGAAACCATTAGAAACTTGCATAGGGTTACAGTTCGTTGAGTCGTCTTCGATTTGAGCCCACGAACGCATCATTTACATATGTATACAATTTATGGTGATTTTAACAATTTTCAGATACGGGAAATTCCCAGTTTTTACGGGTGTATTTGGGGGTGGTCGTTTTAGTCATTAACAGTCATATTTTCCAGTGAAATTTATACAAAACGTTCACTGCCATACGGGCCAGACTATGAAAATGAGTTCCGTCAAATCAAATGAAGATTTTCATTGGGATCTTGCATCGAACAGTATGTCATATAATTTATCGTGAATTGTAAACACGGAATTTATACGATTTTAGTTTGTAACAGACATAAATTAGCATGTAGCAAGTAGGGTACTTGCCTGGAAACGCTTTGGGCGATATACGACAGCGGTAACGTCACGAACGCGCGACAAACGGCGTGGTTTGGTTTCACGGCCTCGGCTCGCGATTCGGATTCGCCGTCGGAGTTGTCCAGGGAACGTCTCGCGGTCACTAGAAGCGGAGGGGTGTTCTGTGGTTCTCTGTGAGTGCGCTGGGGTCAATGACGGTCGGCGGCGTCGCTCCGGCGATGTGCACAACGGGGCTCGCAGTGAGGGGGAGGTTATGGTTTTGGAGAGAGAGGGGGCAGTGGAATCGGTTGGTGATAACGATGATGATGTTGAGGACGAAGGGGAGTCGACGAGGGGTTTCAGGTGCAGTGGAGGCTCACCGGCGTCGTGGGTGCCGGCGGTGGTCGAGCTCGGTGGCGAGTGGGTTGGGTGTGCAGGGGAGCTTGGCAGGGGGTGCTTGGTTGATGGAGGAAGAGGCTGCAGTGGTAGTGGTGTTGGTAGGGGAGAAACGAGGGAGGAGGACGAGGTGGTGTAATCGTCGGCGTCGTCGTCTATGTAGGGATGGAGGCAGTGGGTTCGGTGTTAGAGAGAGAGAAGGGGTTTGAGAGTTGGAGAGGGAGAAAGGAGTTGGAGAGGCGAGGGTTTGAGGTAGAGGGACTCGGGGGAGTTGTGGACGAGGTCGCGGGTCATGGGGCAACGGCACGGCGACGTGGCCGCGAGAGTCAGCGCAAAAGTTGTGAGCGGGAAAGTATACGTTGGGGAGAAGAAGAAGGAGTCGTAGCGGGTCGGGTTGTGTCTAGCGGGCACGGTGAGGGGAAGGGGTTGGGCTTGGGCCATGGGGTTATTTTGTGTTTTAATTAATCTTAAAAATTCCCTTTGGGCTGAGGAAGGATGTTGGGCTGTGCGATGAAAAGAAGTGGGCTTTGGAAAATATTTCATGGGGGCTTGGAGTTGTGAGAAGGACTGAGAAAAATTTAGGATTTTAATTTGATAAATTGATTGGGTTTTAGAAAGACAAATACTACAACTTACGCATTAATCTTCACACAAAATAGCAATACGGGAAAAATGAGGATACCGTTTGGGAACTCGGGAACTGCAGGAAAAATTTTATTGATGGGAACGGGGATTTACAGTGCGCACCAAGCAACTGACCCTAGATCTAATCTCAGTTATTATAGAATCCTGAAAAGAACTCGTCATGGCTCCTGCCGATCTCATTTACCTAATCTGCCTAGAACTAGCACTCTTTAATGAATCCACTTCCGTTTCGGAACAACTGCAATCTCATCAAGACTTTCCTCTGAAAGTATGGTCGTACACGCCTCTGCATATGCATCGAATCTCCAGTATCGACGGAGAAGAACAACTGCACATTAAGACTTCGCGCCAATCTCCTGTTCCATTACTCTCCCGTATCGATCAAATAAGGAGCGTATCGCAATAGTTATGCGAATTGCAAGTCATACTCAATTATGATCAAGCCCGGAGTCTTACACAAAAAATCAAAAATACGAATCTAGCATCTTTGACACTCTGTGGAAGAATATAGCTAAGCTCACCTTCGAGAACTCGTACCAATTCGTCGGAGGAAAACTCACTACACGGTCTCTCTCGAGCGACTCATATCAGGTCTGAGCAAGACCCATCAAAAGGAGCTAGTCAACTTCGCCGATCTTGTATCGGAGCGCCACAACGAATTAAATATCCTAGCCATCATAACCATGAATGACTATGAATCTTCTAGCCTATCTATACTCATAAAACATCGGCGACTTTTAACTTCATGAATTCTGGAAGCAACACCTCGATAATCTCAGCAACGGTTGTTACAATTGTCTCAATAGTAGGCAACACAATGATCTTCGGAGTAGGGTAAATATCATGTCTCCAAGTCCGGCTGGTCTCCAGCAATGACCCGACCCTCTGGTGCGGATCCCGAAGAAAACTCGCTTCAAAATTAGAAATCTGATCATATAAAGATAAATAACATGTTCCTATGTCACCAGAATATCACCCTGGTCAGTCCTCATCCCAGACAAGTCTGTCCTAACCGTGTCTCTAACCGTAGCCCTCTCGGCTTGCGTAGACATGGTAACCGGAACAACCAACATGTATCAATGAGGATAGATCAACTGAACGAATAGAAGAAAAGATCTTAAGATATATATCCTAAGTTAACTTAGGCGGAGTATTATATCGTAAATATGCCGTGGAACATATGTATGGTACGTCACTCTATTTAGTACATACTCCATCAACCAAGGTCATCCTACGTAACGAAAGTTCGGGTCTAAGACCCCCAAAGTCAAGTCTAAGTTCCGTAAGGTTAAGCCTAGGTAACGAAAGTGTATGCCTAGACTCCACATAGTCAAATCTAGACTCGAACAAAAGTTAAATCAAAACGCTCTGATACCAACTTTGTCACGACTCGAAAATGGCACGTGACCGGAACATACATCACGTGACATCTAAAGACATCAACGCGATCCAAGTCAGCCAAAAACCCGGAATCTAAACCTTTTTACGAAAATATTGGAGGTGGGGTTTAAAATAGTCATTAGATGGAATCGGTTTAAAATAAACATTTAAATTTAAATAAGTATGTTTACAAAGCATCTATGACGTTTTAAAAAATCGGCAGCACCTCCTTTGTAAAATTTAAATAAAACCTGATACAAGCATAATAATATAAAAAGCATCCCAACGGGAGCTAGCTTCTACGCCTAAACGGCAAAGCAACCACGCAGATAATAAACGACGCCCAATGGCAAAGAAAAGAAAAACGAAACAACAAGTATAAAAAGGTCAACTCCAATGAGTGCGATGCCCACAAACACACAAACTCTAAGTCTCGCTTCTAAGTCTAAAATATACAAGTTCTAAGTCAATGGAGTTTTAACTAGATAAACAAGAATATATAGATACCAGTGTGGGTACGATATAACAGTAGCCCACCTACTAAAACAATCACCGAAAAGAAGTATGTGCCGCAAGCCGCCGATGATCCGAGCGGTAACCTGCAAGAAACTGGGGCACAACGGGGGTGAGTTGCCAACTCAGTGAATAAAAGTATATCACAAGATAGAAATCAAAATGCATAACGATATCCTAGGTCATAAGTATAGTACTATCATATCCCGTACTAATATATAAAATGCATAGGTACTAAAATGCAATACTATCCATCACGTAAACCCAAAATATATCATCTCATATGTATATGACTGATTGGTTAGAATTTTGCATGCGCGTTTTAAAATCAAAGAATACCACAATCAATAACGGTGTCGCTTGGTAGCTAGCTGGTTGAGTACGGGTCGGTCCACAGGGAAAACGTGTTCTTTTTTTTTTTATGTTCTTACGAGTTAAGTCCTATTTTTGGTAGGTTTTGATTTTTATAAAAACTAAGATTGAATTTAATTTGGATTAAAACCTTGCTAGGGTTAGGATTAGGTTAGTTTGGAAAGATAATTCTACCCACTGCTTCTTTTGCCCTAATTAAGAACATAGGTGTTAGGGTAATAATTAACAAAGGGGATTATCACGACAAGGAAGAAACGTAGTTTCTTCCTTTTGGTCCTTATCCGTCCTTTCTTAACTCTTAGTCCTAACTTCTATGTAAATCAACCACAACCGGTCTAACTAGCGAATCGCCGCTATCTCATAGGATAGGGTGCCGTAGTGAGCGGTGTGTATTTGATTAACATAGAGTCCTAATTTAAAGTATTATATGGGCAAGAAAGGAGTGAGAGATTTCCATCTCTCAACCCTACCCAATCCTAGCCCTAACAAGTGAGGAACTACTCACTCATTAGAGATGTTACGATGACATTCATTTTTATAATTTTCTTTAAATAACCTAATTAACTTGCAGATAATAAAAGACAGATACTAAATTGTAGAAATAAAAGACGAAATGAAAATTGCAAGATAAAAACTTACTTTATTGACACCTCTTGACGATTACAATGGAATTGAAAATTTAAATCTAGAATTAAAAAGAGGCATGCCCCAAAAGAGGCTGTAAGCTTTCCTATTTATAGATAGGAGAAACCCTAGGGTTTACATTTGATCCACATTTAAAATTACAAGACTACCCTAAGAAAGCCGGGTCAAAGCACTGACACCCACCGACACATACACCGACACGTGCACAGCACGACCGCGGATCCGCGGCGGAATGCCATGTTAGGCCGCGGATCCGCGGCCATCTTAGGGGTTCTCTGTCTCATCTTTCCAGGGTTGCTTCATGTTGCCTTGTTCTTCTGTTTTCTTCACTTGGTTCTTCAGAATATCTTCTATTTTCTTCCAGATTTCCACAGTGCAGAATGTTGTGGACTTTTCGTCGCGAGCTTCGCGTTGAAGTCTTTAATCCTGTGCTGCCCTTGTACTTTGTGCATTAAACTGTTCGCCGATCTTCATTTGTTCCTTAAACTGGTAGGCGGCATCATACAGATTCATTTATTTGTTGGTCGTAGTCTCACATTTATAACGTCTTTTCCTGAATTTCACTGTATTGTTCTGAGAATCTGTAAGCTGCAACTATTTAGCAGACATGGATCAAAAGCACCTATTTATTTACAATATGATTAAGAATGGGGAATATAATAATGCAAAATTCTGATATGAATAAATACCCCCAAACTTATCTTTTGCTCGTCCCGAGCAAAACTAATTTTATTCTCGAAAAAATCCTAATCTTACTTTCGCAGGGAATCGCGATTGCACTGAGCTCGTGCAACAAGCCGTTAAACCTGTAGGCGTCCCTAGTAGGAGGAGTGTTGTCTCTTGAGGGTTTTCAGCGGATACTACCCACAAAATCTGATCAATTTGGCCTATTGATTTTCATTCTTCAATTCGGTGTTCTAGCAAGAAATTCTATTATCTTCAACTCAGAAATTATCAACCCGTATTTTTCACACTCACTTATCATTTAACTTAAGATCGTATATGTTCTGTAAATTTATTTAGCTTTTAGTATCTTTTGAATTTCCTTTCTAAGATCTCTACTGAAGATATAAGTCATATCTCTCATCCAAACCCCAATCATATACCCCTACGTATGTGTAATTATCACCCCTACGCTTGGAAATTCAATTCAAGCTATCATACTCTTGTCCATCTTCCAAAATACTTTTAGTTGGTGAATTTTAGATGAAATTGCTCACACATTCTTCATGCGACCGTTAATACTTCTTGAGATACTAACGATCGATTACAAAATGTGTTTGCGCATTAAGGCGTAATTCCTCGTCTTGTAATACCTAAGACTTTAGCAGTGACTCCCATACCAGTTGGTCTAAGGCACTAGGTGATAAAGCACCCTCGCTATATAATTTTTTTATTTTACGCAGCCTTAAGTAATTACAAAATCAGTGTTCATTTTTTTATATCTCTTTATTCACATTTATACTTTTATTTAATTTTTTTCTCATACTAAGGATTTTAGACGAGCAATTCAAGGTATCCTCTACTATTCCAAGTTTCAAGGTGCGTGTATGTGCGAGTTATAGGGTCTACATTTTCAGAATTTAGACTAAAGGTTCGGAATTATTTTTCAGACCTACACTTCAATAAAAATTTCAAAACGCTTCCCTTATTTTGACTTAGCCCAAGAACTGAACTCAAAATTTGCCTATTTCTAAATAAACTACAAGGACATATATTTTCTACCGTTAAACTTTAAGAAAGGTTATTTTTAGGGTTTTTAATTTACTAAGTTTAGGATATAGTTTTTCCTAACTAGTCAACCGTCATGTTGAACTTAAGTCAAATATGGCAAAAATTGAATTTTTAATTTTTATAATTTTTAAAAATTTTCAATTTTTATGGATTTTAAAATAAGTATGCAAATACAAAAAAATACACACATGAATGCGAAGGAAGAAAGCTTACCGAGCACACCCCCAAACTAAAACTTGACAGTTCCCTCACTGTCAGGCTACACCAAGAGGGTCAGAATTGTCGGCACTCCCCTGTTTATTTAGAAATTTTTGTTTTTTTAATAGAAAAACAAAATATATATACAAAAAGGTCCCCCCAAACTTAAGTGAAACAGTGTTTCCACTATTTAAGCGTTAAAGTTCAGAGTTAGGAAGGAGAAAAACACAGTATCAAACTATACAAGGCCTTACACAGGCCAAAAGTGAGCACCAACCATTCAAATATTCTATCTCTGTAGTGTGTTGGTTGGTGAAAGAATGCAGAGAGGAAAGAAATGGAGAATACGCGAGACCGTATGGGAAGAAAGGTGAAATACGGTCTCGGTATATTAGGAAAAGAATGGCGGAAGAGAGAAAGAAGTGTAGTACGAACTTGAGAGTGTAAATTGAGTGAATAAATTAGCACAAATTGTGATGACCGTTGTGTAAAAAGCGATTGTGCTAATTTATCAACCTGTCGAGAAATGGGGTCAAATCCCTCAAGATTCGTGAGAAAACATGGGTACGTCGAACTTGGTAAACCAGACATTGAAAATGAAAGTGTAACGGTTTCTTGCAAGGTCGGAACGAGGATGGACGGAAGTGATTGAGGAAGGCTATCGGTTAAAGATTCATGAGGGTGTGTACAGTCAATGAAAGGGATAGAATGAATTGGAAAATCCGACTCCTCAAGTAAAACTGCTTCATCCTCAATAATTTCCTCAACACTCTCCTCAAAATTTAGCTTATCCATGCAATTCTCATCAAAATCAAGACGCATATGAAGTTCGGGAGAAAAATTTAATGACTCAGGATGATGAATTGGAGAGAAAAATTCGGTCAAATCTGCGGGTTCATCATCCAAAATATTCCCAGCGTCGATATCCTCAATCAAGTGAAAATCAATTTTCTTAGACACCTCATCAAAAGCATGGATATTAATCAATTCAGGTTTTAGAGTGGAGGTGTAGAGGTCAAAAGGATTGGTGATGGTTTCACTCGAAAGGGACCTTTCACAATCAGGTAAATTAAACACTACAAAATCGCGCAACTCATCAAACGTTTTATCTTCAACATGTGAATCATTTGGAACACTTGATAGGCATTCAAAACCGAAGTTGTGGGATTCAATTGGGGATGGGTATGTTTGATTTGGAAGGGTGTACAGCTCACTCTTACCACTCAAATTCTCAATCTGTCCAACCGCCTCATCATAATTGGAAAATTTGGAGCTAGTTGGAAACTAGCTACCGGGTCAATAGGTTGTATAAGGGCGGCCATGGACACATTCAAATCCCTCATATATTGGCATGACTCTACCATAACGTCTTCCAATGACTGTTCCAGACTAGACATGGGTTGTGACGGGGTTTCAGTAAAATATTCAAAGTTGTTTAGATACGTGAAACTCCCAAATGGCTGTGTAGAAGCAATGTCTAGGGAAGGTGCAAAAGTCGGGTAGGACTGGTAGGAATTGAATGGTTGGACAGGAGTATGATTAATATTTGGATAAGAAGGTGAATGGAATTGTTGATCCAAAGAATTCGCAGTGGTGAAAGGAGTGAAAGATTGGTTACGAGATTGTTCAATATGTTCAGCAATAGACATGGGTTTCGAAGTTACAACAGGACTCGAAAAAGGGGTATCAACGTAAGAAAGTGGTGAAGCTTGAAATGGTTGATATAAGGTGGATTGCGAAATCCAATTGTTTGTCCTAGACGCGTCTATCCGATCTTTTAAAGAAATTTTGGGCATGGAAGGGTCGTTCGAAATTCGACCAAAATAAGAAGCGTAGGAAGTAATGTCCGGTTGAGGGTACTAAAGTTCGGCAAGAGTTTTGCGAGCTGGGGTACCCATGATGTGATGAGAGAAAGGAAAAGAATGTGAATTTTTTTATTTTTATTTTTTCAAGTTTTATTATTTTATTATTTATTTTTTTTAAAAAAAATTGTTTGTTTTTGGAGTTTTGAAATTTTTGAAAGTGTTTTTTTTAGAAAGAGTTTTGCAAAAATTTGTACAAAACTACGGCACAATCAAAATTTAAGTATGCACAATCAAGCCTAAAGCTGGGGTCTCCTAAATCAACTAAACTGCTCCTAACTGTTCCAAAGCGACAAGTTGTGAGATGTCCCTCAAATCGTCTCTTCACCGCAAGTTGTGGCCAGGTAAGCACAAATGAAGAAAGGAGGATTCGGCTCACGAATCACCGTGAGAAGGGCCTTTTAAAATTACCTTCTCACTTGTCTAGCCTATAAAGTCAGGTTTAGATAAACGACTGAATGCCCACAACCTTCCTTTGTCTTAATGAGCGCGACAGTTCTTAATTGGCTGAGTCTAGATATTTTTTAATTAGCTCAAGAGTGATGCAAATGCTTTTAGTGATTTTTGGGGTCGTAGGAAGGGTAATGAAATCCCCACCCAATCTTGATTTGTATTATAGCCCCTTAAAAGTCCGTATTAATTATGCAAAGCAGTTAACACACCAAAAATCTAAAACACTTGCCAATTTTTTATTTATTTGCGGCTCAAAGAATCCTGCACAAAATTGATTTATTGGAGAGGGAGAAGAAGTTTTGTGCAAAGAACCCTGCAGGAAAAATTTTCAGTGGAGCTCAGGGGGTTACAGAGAAAATAAAAATACTCATAGAGAGTTTTGAAGTGCTGACGTCAGCAAGCGGCCGCGGATCTACGGTCAATAGCACCAGACTGCGGCGGTTCCGCGGTAGAAAAATTGGTTCAATCCTCCAAAATTCTTCTGTTGTCTGTTGTGTTTTCTCTGTCTGTTCAGATCTTCTGTTTCTGGATTTGTTCACCGAGCTTGGTCCAGATCTGAATCTATCCTTCTTCCTTTCCTGCGCAATTCACACAAAACCCTTCAAAAAATAACAAGATGATATTTTTTATGTTTTTATATTTTTCAGTTTTTATAATTTTTTTCAATTTCAATTAACCCGAAATTACAAAAAGAAAATAACTATCGTTCTCCCCGGCAGCGGCGCCATTTGATTGGTTAGAATTTTGCGTACGCGTTTTAAAATCAAAGAATACCGCAATCAATAACGGTGTCGCTTGGTAGCTAGCCAGTTGAGTACGGGTCGGTCCACAGGGAAAACGTGTTCTTTTCTTTATGTTCTTACGAGTTAAGTCCTATTTTTGGTAGGTTTTGATTTTTATAAAAACTAAGATTGAATTTAATTTGGATTAAAACCTTGCTACGGTTAGGATTAGGTTAGTTTGGAAAGATAATTCTACTCACTGCTTCCTTTGCCCTAATTAAGAACATAGGTGTTAGGATAATAATTAACAAAGGGGATTAGCACGACAAGGAAGAAACGTAATTTCTTCCTTTTGGTCCTTATCCGTCCTTTCTTAACTCTTAGTCCTAACTTCTATATAAATCAACCACAACCGGTCTAACTAGAGAATCGCCGCTATCTCATAGGATAGGGTGCCGTAGTGAGCGGTGTGTGTTTGATTAACATAGAGTCCTAATTTAAAGTATTATATGGGCAAGAAAGGAGTGAGAGATTTCCATCTCTCAACCCTACCCAATCCTAGCCCTAACAAGTGAGGAACTACTCACTCATTAGGGATGTTACGATGACATTCATTTTTATAATTTTCTTTTAATAACCTAATTAACTTGCAGATAATAAAAGACAGATACTAAATTGCATAAATAAAATACGAATTGAAAATTGCAAGATAAAAACTTACTTTATTGACACCTCTTGACGATTACAATGGAATTGAAAATTTAAATCTAGAATTAAAAAGAGGCATGCCCCAAAAGAGGCTGTAGGCTTTCTTATTTATAGATAGGAGAAACCCTTGAGTTTACATCTGATCCACATTTAAAATTACAAGACTACCCTAAGAAAGCCGGGTCAAAGCACCGACACATGCACCGACACGTGCACAGCACGGCCGCGGATCTGCGGCCATCTTGGGGGTTCTCTGTCTCATCTTTCCAGGGTTGCTTCATGTTTCCTTGTTCTTCTGTTTTCTTCACTTGGTTCTTCAGAATATCTTCTATTTTCTTCAAGATTTCCACAGTGCAGAATGTTGTGGACTTTTCGCCGTGAGCTTCGCGTTGAAGTCTTTAATCCTGTGCTGCCCTTATACTTTGTGCATTGAACTGTTCGATGATCTTCGTTTGTTCCTTAAACTGATAGGCGGCATCATACAGATTCATTTATTTGTTGGTCGTAGTCTCACATTTGTAACGTCTTTTCCTCAATTTCACTGTATTGTTTTGAGAACTTATAACCTGCAACTATTTAGCAGACATGGATCAAAAGCACCTATTTATTTGCAATATGATTAAGAATGGGGAATATAATAATGCAAAATTCTGATATGAACAATGACCTGTACCCAGGTATAAGCCTATAATGTAGCCAAAAATATGTATGTAAAACCTCTTCTTAAAATAGCCGCGGGATATGTATGTCACGGCATAAAAGCGAACGTAATAGTATGAAGTATAATAGGTATCTTATTTAAGATATACGTCTTACTGTTTAGCAAAGAGTTTTAAGAGGATTACAGTTTTAAAGATCCCTATGTCATTCTAGACATGTCAAAATAATAAGACTATAGCTCATTTAGAAACCCTTTTTATATGCATCAATCGGTAAAAAGATATTCAGGTACTGTCCCCGGGATCAATCCTGGTCGTCTACTATAACGCATAAACTATAACGACGTATCTTGAATGATCGCAAAATATCAATATATGGGTGTCTAGCACTGATACCCTGAATCCTCATATCTCTCGTGTCCATCACCGACACGCAAGTCATCAAATCGCTCATGTCCAAACCGACACGCAAATCCAGATATCGTCGACACCTTCGATTGGTCGCCCCTTGATATCCCTATCCCCAGTCAGTATCCCTTGGATATCCGTCTTGCTCATATCTATCTCCGGTATCGAGTGTCCTCGCTAAGCTCCCCGCCTCTATCGCGGCTTTCCTTTCTCTCAGTCTCGACCGGGTCCACCATATACCCAACTATATATCCCCCATACCCACTCAATCTGGATATGTAATACGTCCATAACCGTATAGGCCCCCTACTCGGTTTGGAATAAAATCCAATCAGAAAACATAAAACTCATTGTGGACGTCAACTCATCGTATCCAGAAATATCAAGTAAGGAAGAAGAATAATTGCATATATCACTCTGATGATATATTATATATATATAGCAGCGTCTCATACCACTGATATATATCATCGAATGTAAAAACATCATAAAACTCATAAGAATCGAATACGAATACCCAGGTTACTAGTATTCACAATAACTCAGCAAGTAATAAATGCACAGTACGTAAGTATAGCCAGGCATGCAAACAAATGTAACAATTT
The DNA here is from genome assembly GCA_030015575.1 of Agapanthus africanus. Classification (NCBI taxonomy): domain Eukaryota; kingdom Viridiplantae; phylum Streptophyta; class Magnoliopsida; order Asparagales; family Amaryllidaceae; genus Agapanthus; species Agapanthus africanus. The sequence continues at coordinate 114,826,878 of CM057350.1, forward strand.
AATGTGTCATGGCCATACTAATGATGTGTAGTGTAGCATACAGGTCTGTACTCGTGCAGCATGGCAATCATTAGTATTTGTGCAAGTGTTCAATAAGTATTTAAAGCAGAAAGTAATTCTACCCATATCCATAGTATATAATTACAACCAAATTTCCGGATACAGGGAATTCATAATGTCTCGTATCGAGCATTTACATACACATCGCGTGGTATAGCGGTCCTACAGTATCATGGTAGTGTCAATGAGGTGTAGTGTAACATATACGTCTGTGCTCGTGCAACATCGCACTCATTGGTAATTGCGCAGTGTTCTATCAGTGTGTTCGTATAACAGATAATGTATACAATCAGTAAGCGTATCGCGTAATTATTAACGTAACTAATTTCTATGAACTATACCGTTATCTTTGAAAATGGAACGAAACGTTATTTTGAAATAAGGAAGCTGCATTAAGTTAAAATAAATATTCGTTTTGGAAAATAGCATTGCATCCTTGTCAATTATCATTAAAATGGAAAACGAATTGTTGGTTTTTAAAAGAGTATAGCTCACTCACACATAACGTCCCAGGTCGGGATAACTCATGACTCCACGAGTCCAAATGAAACTTGGCCGTAAACGGTACACTCTCCATATCATCATAAGTACGGTATGATCCCTCGTACACTGTCCATCCAATATTATATCCATATTGTACGGATCTATCATCAAGTACGTATATCATCATAACTAAATATCACTTATAACCATATGTATATCCTACTAGATGCGAACTAACATCAATACAATTAGCTAAGTTATCTAACATATCATTAATAACTAACTAGATAGCATAACTATCCTAGTTAAATGATTGCGGGGGTGCTATACGCCATCCACACGACTTCCCCCGTAGATATAAATCTACTCACAATGTGTCGAGCTCGTCGAAATCCACGCTTGATCTGTCCGTCCTTGCCATTTCGAAAACCTCCGCGATCGTACCTACAATCGTATTTATAATATATCGGTGTAAATATTATATCAAAACCAAAACAATGAGCTAAACACCCATAGGTTAGAACCTATAGCTTATTTACTCCAAATACGACCAAATACCCCTGACATTAAAGTACGAACGTCAATATATCAGTCGCGGTACAAAAATACGAAAAACCGTATCGTAAATGTCGGAAACATAGATAAAACCTTATTAGAACACTCCCTGATTTCTCTATGTGAAATATAGGAAAAAAACAAACAATACAGTAGCTTAAATTATCACTAACCTAAGCTACTAACCAAAACCCAAAACACTTGTACACAGAACGACCGGCAGCGACGGGAAATTGGGAGGAACCGCCGGGTGAACTAGGGAATTAGGGGCTCGGGCTTTAGGGTCCATCTCTTAATGGTCTCAGCATATCCTCATATTATTAGTTTTTCTATTGGATTAACCTAATAGTTCCATATACAAATTTAGCATTACAAATATCATAAAACTTCCATTTTCCTAATATTTGCACACTAAAACAGATATTAAACAGAATAGAATTTGCAAAGAAGGTCAGCTATACCTATAGGGATGGTGCACAAGGGAAAACCAGCTCATGAATTGCATGGTGGAAGCTCCTAGGGGTTGTGGTGGCTTTAGCTTGATGGTATGAGCAATATTGATGAAGGAATCCTCTCATTTCTCTCTTAATATGATGAATGCTTGAAGTTTTTAGTGTTGGAGCTTAAAGAAGCTTATGGTTTCAGTTGAGAGTTCAAGGAATAACCTAAGGGTTGAATAAGGATAAGGTGGGAGGTGTCATGGTCTTATGCAAAGCAAGCATGAGGTGCCAAGGGAGAAGGAGGAGGTGGCGTGAGGAGAGTGTGAGTGTGGTGTGGAGGTTGTAAGGGTTTACTCTAGGTTAAACATATACCCACCCTCACTAAAATAAAACACAATACATTTTGCAAATAATTACCCTTTACTTATAAGTACTTTTATGTTACTAAAAATCTAAAATCTTTATTTTAAAAGAATAAAACACTTAGTATAATACTAAAATACCATTATCTTATTATAAAATCTCATGTCATGTCAAACAATTAAAATATCATTTTTATGATATCACACATTTTTCTCCATTGTTACCAATAAAATTACATTTTTTCGGATATAAATCCGATACCAAAATTCATATGTGATATCATCTTTATAAACTCATTATTCTCATATTTTAAATTATAAATTAATATTTATAATTTTCCAAAATGTTACAAGAAGTTATATGCCAAACTTAATAAATGTGAATTTTGGCTTGAACGAGTTCAATTTTTGGGCCACATCGTTTCCGGAGATGGTATCTTAGTAGACCCGGTAAAAATTGAAGCAGTGAAAGATTGGCCAGCACTAAAGTCAGTAGCAGAGATTAGAAGTTTCTTGGGACTTGCAGGCTACTACCGGAGATTTGTTAAAGATCTTACACGAGCGGCTGAGCCGTTGACAAGACTTACTCGGAAGGAGATACCGTTAGTATGGTCAGAAGAATGCAACCGAGCGTTCGGGTTATTGAAGGAGAAACTTACAACTGCACCCATATTAATCGTACTAAATAGGATAGGAGGACTAGTGATTCATAGTGACGCTTCCGGTAAGGGGCTAGGCTGCATCTTGATGCAACGTGGGAGTGTTGTAGCTTATGCCTCGCATCAATTAAGAACGCACGAGAAGAATTACCCAACCCACGATTTAGAGTTGGCCGCAGTGATCTTTGCTCTGAAAATTTGGAGGCGTTATTTTTTGGGAGAACGAGTGGAAATCTATACGGACCACAAGAGCCTGAAGTATGTATTCACGCAAAAGGAGCTAAATATGAGACAATGCAAGTGGTTGGAGTTCATGGCTGATTATAATCTTGATTTGCAATATCATCCCGGGGAGGTAAATGTGGTATTGGATGCTCTCAGCCGGAGACCAACAACGATGTTGTTGACTAGCCAGAAGGAAATCCTTGATGAGTTTCGGAGACTTGATTTGGAAGTGGTGAAACAGGGGACACACGACAGTATTGGCAACTACAAGTGTAGTCTTCGTTAGTAGATCGTATTAAAGCTGCACAGGATGGGGACCCACAATTGCAGAAGTTCCGGAGTTTAGTAGATGCCGGATTGAGAACAAATTTATTGATACACGAAGATGGATCTTTATGATTCGGCAGTCGACTATGCGTGCCAAAGGGCGAGGTTCGAGAAGAAGTATTGAAGGAAGCACACGGTTCAGCCTATTCAGTGCATCCGGGTGCACCAAGATGTATAGGGATGTTAAACAACACTTTTGGGCTAATGGCATGAAGAAGGAGATTTCCCACTATGTGTCGAAATGCTTAGTGTGCCAGTAGGTGAAGGCCGAACATCAGCGAGGGGCCGGGCTTCTGCAACCACTTCCCATTCCTAAGTGGAAGTGGGAACACATCACTATGGACTTCATGACGGCTTTACCGCGGAGTCCTAAGAGCAATAACATTATTTGGGTCATCGTCGACCGTCTCACAAAGGTGGCCCATTTCCTATCCTTTCGAGTGGGACAATCTACGAAGACGTTAGCAGAGAAATATATGCAAGAGATCGTAAGGTTATACGGGGTGCCTATCAGTATAGTATCAGACAGAGACACAAGATTCCTCTCATATTTTTGGAGAAGCTTGCAAGCGAGCTTGGGCACTCGACTCAATTACAGTATATCTTACCACCCTCAGACTGACGGACAGTCTGAACGTACGATACAGATATTAGAAGACATGTTGAGGGCCTGTATGCTAGATTTTAAGGGATCATGGGAGGATCACCTACACTTGGTGGGATTCTCTTATAATAACAGCTACCTGGCAAGTATTCAGATCGCCCCGTTCGAGGCACTTTACGGGCGTAAGTGTCATTCCCCACTTTGCTGGGATGATGTGGGTGAGCGAAGATTGCTAGGACTAGAGCTTATAACCCAAACCGTTGATAAGGTCCAGTCAATCAGAAATCGTATCAAGGCAGCACAAGATCGTCAGAAGAGTTAGGCAGATGCTAGTCGAAGACCTCTTGAGTTCGGTGTAGGAGATCATGTTTTCCTTAAAATTTCGCCGACTTGAGAAGTGATTAGATTCGGTAGTCATGGGAAACTCAATCCCCGATTTATCGGACCATTCGAGATTGTGGAGCGCATTGGAGTAGTGGCATATGGATTGGCTTTATCACCCTCCTTGGCTGGTGTCAGAAAACATAAAATATTATTTTTGGAATTTAAATAATAAAATAATAAATTTTATGAATATTATAAAAGTATGGAAATTAGTTTTAATGGAATGGTATAATTATATACATATAATTTGGAAAATAATTGGAATTTTTAAAATGAATTATCATTTATGGGAGCATTTGATTGATTTGGGCTTTTATAAATTATTACACAATTATTTACATACAAGTTTATGTTAAACTTGATTAGTATATTATTAATTATGCATTAATCCAAATTCATTTTTGTTAACCATGTTTGATGTGCCATGACACATTTCATTTTATTTCATGCATGGTTTCATTTTAGTTTGTTGTTATTTTATTTAAAAAAGAAAAGAAAAGAAAAGAAAAGAAAAGAAATTGAGGGGACAATGAGACATGTAGGTATGGGCACACATAAGAGAGAGAGAGAGAGAGAGAGTAAGAGAGAGAAAGAGGGAATCCATGGTCACCCCACCCCTTTTGTTTGGCTATCTCTTCTTCATTTCTCTTCATCCTCTTCCTTCATCTCCTCCTTCTTTTCTTTCAACCCCTCCACCCTCACTACCACCATGCACCAACACCAAAAACCATATCAAAATCCCATATTTCCTTCACAAAAGTTGATCCTCACCTCATCCTACACACCTTGGTGGGATCAAGTTGGAGTTTTGAGCACTTTGGATCATATAGGAATTTTCTTTAGTTGCTTTTACAAGGTATAACTCTTAATCCTTTGTTAAATCTTTGAGTTCTTGTTTTCACTTTTAGTTTGGAGTTATAAAGGTTTAGCTTTGTGATCTTGGAAAATTCTAGGATGAAGATTAGTGGATGAAACTTATAGTAGAGGCTAGTGGAGGTGTAGTGAGTGTCCTTTGGTCTGGTAGTAATGGTAGCCTTATCTAAAATGATCTTTGAAGTCTCAAACATGAACTTAGAATTTTCCGATATCGGGTTTTTGTTGAATTGTGGTGTTCTAATGGAATCTGGTATTAACCAGGAGCTCTGAAAATTAAATAGCAAGTACAGTGAGATGTGCAGACACTTAGGAAGCTACCTTAGAAGCCCGAGCCCCCACCTCCCACACTTAGCCGCTGATTTAACCCATATGGACGCAAATTGCAGCCCAATCTTGGAGTTAGGGTCCCAGGTTTAGTCCATAGCTAGATCACCAGATGTCTAGGCCTATTCAATGTACAGAATGTTCTAATTTCACTTTAGGTAAAATCTGGGAGTGTTTTACTAAGTTTTAGATTTCGTTTTACGACTTTTGAAAACTAAGTTTTTAATATTTAAGTTTTGACTTGGTTGTTTGACATTTGTACGTCAACGTCGGGGGTTATTTGTTTGTTCTTGCATGTGTGGACCATAGGTTCTATCCTATGTACGCTTCGCTTGCCATATCGGTTTTCAGATTTGATTTTGATTTCATTACGATATGCATTGAATTGTAGGTACCTTCACGTGGACTTACGGGACGAAGAAGGAGAGCAAGGCGTTCATCGACTTCGGTTAGAGCGAAGATAATAGGTGAGTATATGTATATCTATAGGGGAAGTTGGGTGGATGGAATATAGCATCCCCGCAACCGTAGTATTAGGGTACAAGGTATATAGTTATATATAAAAATATTTAATATGTATATTTAGATAATATGATTTTAGGAGACTATAGGAAATAGTAAGCATACTCGTAGGGATGAATATCCTTAGTTCTTATTCTCTTAGCCTTGAGCCATTGGTATATATGTTGTTACACACACGGATATATATATGTATGTGTGTGTGTATATATACATGTAACTTTGAGGATAATTTCGATATAATATCATGAGATGAGGATATGGCATGTTATAATGACACAAGTCGATATGATCGGACATAATGTTACAAGGCTAAGTTATGTGATATGATATGAAATGGCATGTTATGAAATGATATATTATGTCACGCCCCGCTTCCCAGTGTACGGAAGCGGTGACGTGGCGGGCCGCAACATATTTACTAAGAAATAAATACGTTAAGCGTAATTAAGTAATATGTATAAAATGCACAAGAATGGCAAGAGATATAAAATGAATAGCAATTTTTATTAACATTCATCTTTACAATACAATTGCTTTGAAAAAGAAAGATACAATGAAATAATGCAACGCCTAAACAGTGGCATACAAACTTAAATAAGTACAAGATGAACTAGACGTCCTGCTGGGCAGTGAATTGGTCCAAGTCCTCCTGGCTCGGCTCGATCTCCTGAGAGTCCGGTCCTCCTGATGAACATTCTAAAGAAAGAAATAGACAGGAATGTTATCAGCGAACTAGTGCTCGGTAAGTTCCAAAAGAAATAAAGGAATATAGCAAGTAATAGGAATTGAACCGGAAAGATGTACGGTTATAAGATTGCTATTCTAATGTAGTTGTTTGTAGCTTGGTACAGAAGGTATTTGTGTATACGAGAGGAGTCCATCTTACCCTGTGGATTATGGTAACATGTAGTACAAGGCCCCGTCAAAACCCACGGGACAACGACACGAGAGTTCATATAGGTGTCTTTTAGTGACCATCTCCTGCCACGTTATACATTCCGTACCAATCTACCCCGTTAACCCCGCGTAATGGTTTGTATAGATTATATTACAAGTCTTCCCGAAACCATGGATACAAGTTGTTCAAGTAGTCAGGTTCAGAATATAATCATGTAGTCATGTCAAGTTATAACCATGGTTCGATCAAGTCAAGTCTTGTATTTAGGTTTGATATCTAGGTTCATGTTCAAGTATACATGTTAGAGTTTGGATTCATATTTGAATTGGATTCTGGTTTGAGTTTGAATTCAAGTTTGATTTAGACTCAGACTTGAGTCAGACACTTTTAACTGATTTAGATCCTGAATTAGGTTCGGGAGTTATCGGTAACTGATGCACATGGATGGCAGGATTTGTGTCTTTTTCCAAGACAATTACCATTGATAACACCGTTAAGTTTTCTACTTTAAATAGGCAAGCACTCACTTTCTCCGGCTTCTTGGGGCTCAAGAGAATTGATCCCGCTTAAACCTATATTTACTAAAGTCTTTAAATATAGTTTTATATAACTCGAGGGGGTTTTATGAAATATTTTTAATATAATAAAAAATAACCTCGAGAAGTTATTTATATTATTTAAGATTTGTATGGATGTAAATGTTAAGGGTTTGAGATATTTTAGGGATAATAGCTTAGCTTGGAAAGTTCAGGGTATTTTACTGTAAAGATTGATTTTTGTTGGTATCTTGATGGTATTTTGATGCAACTTGTAATTCTTTCATTTGAAAAATATAAGTTTATTATATTTTGAATATATATAGATTTTGTAATATTTATATAAATATTAAAAATTAAATTTTTAATTAAGTAGAAAAATTCATTTTTCTTAAAAACCGTATTAAAAACCTTTCGTGACCGAATACTCTATGAGGAAGTCTGCATCTCGCTCTACTAGCCCAAGGATGTGCGATAATCCGCACCATCCAATAGCGGGTTCCCTAAAGAGAGTTGTAGATGCTTATTTGCAAAAGAATTTTAAAATACAATTGTAAAGAAAACCGTTTTTATAGTAAATGGTATTTTCTGTAATATGGTATTCGTAACAAAAATACATACAAGGATATATCGTGCTATGGAACCATGTGTGTATGTGAGGGGTAGGTCGTTACCCCGTGAAGTTTTCTAAAGGTATGTTTAAGCAAAATAAATGAAGATGATATATACAAACTTCATGGTATTTTAATGTAAATGTTAAGTTAAAGCTATTTTGCATGATATTCTTGATTAAAAGTTGGTTCTAAACATTGGTTTTATGATTACAAATATGGTGTAAGAATATGGATGAAAAAGATGTAAGAAAAAGTGGAATTATAGAGTTTTAGAAGAAGATGTCAGCAATAACTCCATTTCCGACATATATTTTGAAAATGAACTTTTAAAGAAGGGGAATGAGGATTGGAAAGGACTTACAAGCTAGTTAGGTTAAGAGAAAGTAGAAGGAGGAAGGGTTGTCGTCGTGGCGTCGCAGGGTCGCCGGAACTTGCTTCGATCCTCACCGGAAATTGATTTCTTGCTAACTCCATTTGCACTTAGAAAATTTATAGAGTTTTGGATATAATTTTCAGAATGATGAAGGGCTAGGGCATGGGGTAGTATTTATAGTGTGGAATTAGGGTTTTGGAATTAAAACGGTGAATTTAAATGCTTTAAAATGATGATAAATGAGGAATTGAAGGGTCTCTGTTTGATTGCAAAGCAATCAAACAATGTAGAGGAGTTAGGGGTAGGGGAAGGGTCGAGTGTGCAAGGTTCGGACATCATTTGCCACGGTTCACCCGTCCCTACCGGCCCTTTAAGGAATTCTGTTGGTCGATTTGGGGGGTGAGGCCGGTGGATTCTTGCCACATGTTCAAGTCTGTATTTAAATCATTGTGCACATGTTTGATTTTTCCGTCTTTTCATTTTTATGTGCATTGCACGTGTAAACTTCTGGGCTTCCAAAAAGTTTAAAAAGAAAATCAGAAAAAATAATGTGTCTGATAGGATTCGAACACAGGGACTACGTCACAGCAGTGCAAGCGCTTTACCAGTGAGCTACAAATTTTTTCTTGCTGGTCCTAAACAAAAATTACTTATAACTTGTACTCAGGCTTGTAAACTCCTTTCTGTCATTAAACTGAAAAATTTTGTACAGTAAATTCAGAGCCGTTACATCCTACCTTCCTTATAAAAATTTCATCCTCGAAATTTATATTTACATAAGGACTAATTTACAAATAAGTAAGGGTATCTTGCACGCATGTCTTATTCTCATTCCCAAGTTGATTCTCCTGGCGAATCTTTTCTCCACATCACTCGGACCAAATTTACATCCTTGTTCCGCAGTGTCTTTACCTTTTTGTCCAGGATCTCGGCGGGTTGTTGCTCACAAGTCAGGTCAGTCTGGACTGTGAGCTCGGAGTGATCAAGGATTTGGCTAAAGTCGCCCACATATCTTCGAAGCTGGGATATGTGGAATACGTTGTGCACTCATTCCAATGAGGGTGGTAGTACCAAACGGTATGCCACTTCTCCGACTCGTTCGAGAATGTCAAACAGTCCTATGTATCTGGGACTGAGCTTACCCCTCTTGCCAAACTGGATTATTCCTCAGTTTGGAGACATCTTTAAGAAAACATGGTCTCCAGGTTGGAACTCCAGGTGTCGGCGCTTTGCATCTGCCCACTATTTCTGTCGGTCTTGAGCTATGCACATTCTTTCCCTAATCGTGCGAACTACGTCCACAATTGACATGATCATCTCTGGTCCAAAGAGTTCACGATCTCCGATATCGTCCCAACTTAGTGTTGAACGACACTTCCTTCCGTAGAGTGCTGTGAATGGTGCCATTCAAATACTCGCTTGATAGCTATTGTTGTATGAAAACTCCACAAGGTGTAGGTGATCTTCCTACAAACCTCCAAAATCTAACATACAAGCTCTTAGCATGTCTTCTAGAATCTGAATTGTTCGCTCGGACTGTCCATCCGTTTGTAGATGGTAAGCCGTGCTGAAGTTCAGACTCGTTCCCAGGCTAGCTTGCAGACTCTACCAAAACTGTGATCGGAATCCGGTATCACGATCGAAGACGATGTAAACCGGTACTCCATGTAATCTCACAATCTCCTGCATGAGTTCATGGGTATCAAATATAGTATACTTTGAGGTTAAATCTTACTTTAGATTCATGCTTATCTCCATGTACTTCTTTGCTAACGTCTCGGTAGATTGGCCAACTCGAAAGGGAATAAAGTGAGCCGACTTGACGAGTCGATCTACAATAACCCATACTGCGTCGTTACCCTTCGTGCTGCGAGAAAGGGCAGTCACGAAGTCCATGATAATGTGCTGCCATTTTCATTCTGGGATTGGTAATGACTGAAGTAGACCAGCAGTTCTGTGATGTTCATTCTTTACTTGCTGATACACCAAACACTTGGCTACGCTTCTGGATACTTCGTGCTTCATTCTATGCTACCAGTAGTGTTGCCGTAGATCCTTATATATTTTTATACCACCGGGATGTACTGAGTACGGAGAGCTGTGAGCTTCTTTCATCAACTCTTCTCGAACTTGGCCGATAGGTATACATAATCGATTTCTATATCTCAAGGATCCATCTTCATGGATGATGAAGTCAGTTCGAAGTCCACTTTCTACTTGTTCTCGGATCTTTTGTAGCTTGGCATTATTTTCTTGAACTGCTTTGATCTGATTAACAATAATGGACTGGACTTGTAAGTTCATCAAATATAAAGCATTACCTGGCATAACTACTTCGATCGCCAATCCTTGCAATTCATGCTGTAGATTCCACTGAGCGATGAGATTCATTGCTAATGGCTGGTAGCTAAGCATATCAGGAACTACATTCACCTTCCCTGAGTGATACTGTAGGTTGATGTCGAAGTCCACCATGAGTTCTAGCCATCTTCTCTGCCGCATGTTTAACTCCTTCTGAGTAAATACATACTTCAGACTCTTGTGGTCAGTGTATATATCCACTCTTTCTCCCAGAAGATAATGGTGCCAAATCTTAAGTGCAAAGATAACGGCTGCCAACTCCAAATCATGTGTTGGATAGTTGTGCTCCTGAACCTTCAGCTGTCTTGATGCAAAAGCTACAACCTTTCTATGCTGGTGTAGAACACGTCCTAATCTCTTACCGGACGCATCACACTGTACGACGAATCCTCCAGATTGATCCGCTATTACAAGAATAGGAGCTGAAGTTAGTCTTGATTTGAGTTCTACAAAAGCTTATCACATGCTTCTGACTACACGAATGCTTCATCTTTACGTATGAGCTTGGTCAGGGGTGATGCAATCTTCGAAAAACCTTCAATGAATCTTTGGTAGTATCCTGCTAAACCCAAGAAACTTCGAATATCCTTCACTGTCTTTGGTGTCGGCCATTCGCTGATAGCTGACACCTTAGCTGGATCTACTGAGATTCCTTCGCCTGAAACGATATGTCCGAGAAATCCGACTTGATCTAGCCAAAATTCACACTTGCTGTACTTGGCATAGAGTTGATGTTGTCGTAATATCTTCAGGACAATCAGTAAATGCTCGGCGTGTTCTTTCCGATTTTTTGAATACACCAGGATGTCGTCGATGAAGATGACAACAAACCTGTCTAAGTACTCTCGGAAAACTTGGTTCATCAGATTCATAAATATAGCAGGTGCATTGGTCACTCTAAATGGCATCACGAGATATTCGTAATGAGCATATCGAGTCCTGAATGCCGTCTTCGGAATATCAGACTCTTTGATCTTCACCTGACGATAACCTGAACGAAGATCTAGCTTCGAAAATACACAAGACCCACTTAGTTGATCGAAAAGATCATCGATGCGCGGTATTGGATACTTGTTCTTTATCGTCACTTCGTTCAGAGCTTGGTAATCTATACACATTCTGTATGAACCTTCTTTCTTCTTCACGAGCAAAACTGGAGATTCCCAACTTGAAGTACCGGGATGAATCCAACCTTTCTTCAGAAGTTCGTCCAACTGAGTACAGATCTCTTTCATTCCTTCAGGACTTAACCGGTATGGAGCTTTGATTACCGATTATGCACCAGGTAGTAAATCAATGCTGAATTCAAGAGCTCGATCGGGAGGCAAACCTGTTATATCTTCAGGAAATACATCCTCGAACTCTCAAACTACCTCTCGCTTTTCTTCTTCCGCCGGTAGACTAAACACTTCTGCATTCTTTGGCTTAGCACGGAAGATTCCTGGCTCCAATGTTCTATCTCCACTCTTGAAGTAGAAGACTGGGTGATTTGGTATCTCAAATACTACCCTCCTTTGACGGTAGTCAATCGTAGCATAGAAAACTCCCAGCCAGTCCATTCCTAACACAACATCGAAATTTGGGATGTCCAGTACTTTGAAATTCGCGTAGAATTCTCGTCCGCAAACTACAACTGGACACTGATCAAATCCCATAGTTACCTTCAATACTCCATTCTCAGAACTGACATTCCATCTTGAAATGAGTGGCTTCACGGGAATCGCATGCGTTCTCACAAATCGTTGGGACATGAAGCAATGTGGTGCTCCAGTGCCGAACAGTGCGAGTGTAGAAAGGGTGGCTACTAGTATAGTAGCTAAGTTGTGTGAGGTTGGTTTTAGATACAGGAAAAATATAGATGTATACAAAGATTGAAAAGATGTGAAAGGATTGGGAATTACCAGTTATAACTTGGCCAGTAAGTTCGGCTTCCTCAACCGTCATTGTGAAAGCATGACGTCTGAGTACATTACATCTTGCTGGAGGCACATTCCTCTGTCCTTGGGGCACATTTCTCTGACCTTGAGACATGTTTCTCTGTGCCTGGTGGAATTGACGAGCAGACTATGCAGGAAGTCCACATGGAGGTGGAGCAGGTAGAGCTAGAAGAGAAGCAGAAGCCTGAATGGCTGGCCGCTGCGGTACTATGATTGCGGGTTTGGGTGCTGGAGCTGGGTTGAGTCGATATGGACATGCTCCTATGGCGTGAGTGGATGCGTGAATTTCCGGGTAGGAAATCCCCTGTAGCTAGTGCAGCTTGGATTTTCGGGTCCAACTCTTTCTAAAATCGTCTTGCTCGGATCTCAGCAGTTGGAATCAGGTGCGCCGTGAACCTGTTACGACCATGTGTTAACAGTGTAGTATGTGATATCAGGAAATTGAATTTGAAACAATATCTTACCTGCTAAGCATGGTAAACTCGGTATCGTATTCATCCACGGATTTGCTCCACATCGAGCTCTATTATAAATAGATGAACTGCTGTTCCATGTCGAAACGGGCAGTCTCAGGGAAGTACTTCGCGTCGAACATATCGCGAAACGTCTTCCCTTTAATCGGTTGGGCGAGTCGGCTTTCTTCAGCCTTCCACCAGACTCTAGCGTTGTCTGTTAATTGCAGTTTTGCAACTCTCACCCAAGCAATCTCTGGCACTTGTGCTGCTGTCAGATCATCTTCTATAGACTGAGCCCATTCTTCTACCTCCAGTGGGCTCTCTTTCCCAGAGAAATGTTTTGGGTGCAATGCCCGGAATTGCTCAACTCCGGGTGCCTCGACCTCTGGGCGGTGCAGGAGGATAGCAGTCTGCTGTTGCTGACCCTCTAAGAGGCTTTTGATTGCCTCAAGCAGTACCGTTTGCTCATTGATGGAAGCTGCAACGGTAGGTGGTGGTGGTAGAGTAGGTGGTGGAGTGTTGCCATTGACGTTGGTACTTGTGTTATTGGAAGAATCCACGACCTTGATAGAAAAAGAAAGGTTAGGATAGATTCAAGGAATTTGAAATGTAAAAAATGTATAGTTGCCGATTCTTATAATTCTTGTGATATATTGCTTAGGATTCCATACAGAACTGACCTGCATGGACCGCCAACAAATCCTGTCACGCCCCGCTTCTCAGTGTACGGAAGCGGTGACGTGGCGGGCCGCAATATATTTACTAAGAAATAAATATGTTAAGCGTAATTAAGCAATATGTATAAAATGCACAAGAATGACAAGAGATATAAAATGAACATCAACTTTTATTTACATTTATCTTTACAATACAATTACTTTGGAAAGGAAAGATACAATGAAATAATGCAATGCCTAAACAATGGCATACAAACTTAAATAAGTACAAGATGAACTAGAAGTTCTGCTGGGCAGTGAACTGGTCTAAGCCCTCCTGGCCCGGCTCGATCTCCTGAGAGTCCGGTCCTCCTGACGAACATTCCAAAGAAAGAAATAGACAGTAATGTCGTCAGCAAACTAGCGCTCGGTAAGTCCCAAAAGAAAGAAAGGAATATAGCAAGTGATAAGAATTGAACTGGTAAGATGTACAATTATAAGATTGCTATTCTAACTTAGTTGTTTGTAGCTTGGTACAGAAGGTATTTGTGTATACGAGAGAAGTCCATCTTACCCCGTGGACTATGGTAACATGTAGTACATGGCTCCGTCAAAACCTATGGGACAACGACACGAGAGTTCATGTAGGTGTCTTTTAGTGACCATCTCGTGCCACGTTATACATTCCGTACCAATCTATCCCGTTAACCCCGTGTAATGGTTTGTATAGATTATATTACAAGTCTAGCCGAAACTATGGATACAAGTTGTTCAAGTAGTCAGGTTCGGGATATAATCTTGTAGTCATGTCAAGTTATAGTCATGGTTCGGTCAAGTCAAGTCTTATATTCAGGTTTGATATTCAGGTTCATATTCAAGTATACATGTTAGAGTTTGGATTCATGCTTTTATTGGATTCTGGTTTGAGTTTGAATTCAAGTTTGATTTAGACTCAGACTTGAGTCAGACACTTTTAACTGATTTAGATCCTGAATTAGCTTCGGAAGTTATTGGTAACTGCTGCACATGGACGGCAGGATTTATGTCTTTTTCTAAGACAATTACCATTGATAACACCGTCAAGCCTTCACTTTCTCTGGCTCCCTACGGCTCAAGAGAATTGATCCCGCTTAAACCTATATTTACTAAAGTCCTTAAATATAGTTTTATATAACTCGAGAGGGTTTTATGAAAATATTTTTAATATAATATGGAATTCGTAACAAAAATACATACAAGGATATATCGTGCTATGGAACCATGTGTGTATGTGAGGGGTAGGTCATTACCCCGTGAAGTTTTCTTAAGGTATGTTTAAGCAAAACAAATAAAGATGATATATACAAACTTCATGGTATTTTAATGTAAATATTAAGTTAAAGTTATTTTGCGTGATATTCTTGATTAAAAGTTGGTTCTAAGCATTGGTTTTATGATTACAAACATGTTGTAAGAATATAGATGAAAAAGATGCAAGAAAAAGTGGAATTATTGAGTTTTAGAAGAAGATGTCGGTAATAACTCCACTTCCGACATATGTTTTGAAAATGAACTTTTAAAGAAGGAGAATGAGAATTGGAAAGGACTTACAAGGTAGTTAGGTTAAGAGAAGGTAGAGGGAGGGAGGGTTGTCGTCACGGGGTCGCCGGAACTTACTTCGATCCTCGCCGGAAGTTGATCTCTTGCTAACTCCACTTGCACTTCACTTGTACTTAGAAAATTTGGAGATTTTTGGTTATAATTTTCAGAATGATGAAGAGCTAGGACATGGGGTAGTATTTATAGTGTGGAATTAGGTTTTTGGAATTAAAATGGTGAATTAAAAGGCATTAAAATGATGATAAATGGGGAATTGAAGGGTCTCTATTTGATTGCAGTGCATGAGAGTTAGGGGTAGGGGACGGGTTGAGTGTGCAAAGCCCGGGCATCATTTGCCACGGTTCACCCGTCTCCGCTGGCCCTTTGAGGCATTCCTCCAGTCAATTTGGGGGGTAAGGCCGGTGGATTCTTGCCACATGTTCAAGTCTGTATTTAAATTATTGTGCATATGTTTGATTTTTCTGTCTTTTCATTTTTATGTGCATTACACGTGTAAACTTTTGGGCTTCCAAAAAGTTTAAAAAGAAAATCAAAAAAATTAATGTGTCTGATAGGATTCGAACACAGGGGCTACGTCGTAGCAGTGCAAGGGTTTTACCAGTGAGCTACAAATTGTTTCTTACTGTTCCTAAACAAAATTTACTTATAACTTGTACTCTGGCTTATAAACTCCTTTCTGGACATTAAACTGAAAAATTTTGTACAGTAAATTCAGAGTCGTTACATATTATATGAAGATTAGGCGAAATATATGTTCACAATGCAATATAAGATGATATGACATGTGACGATATCTGAATAGATGGGATGATAGGATGTATGTGACCATAGATCCGTACTTTTGATTGATGATATCGTACGATGAATTATACCGTACGTGATATGATGTACATGACGATTGATCCATACTTTTGACTTGATGATATCGTACGATGGATTATACTGTACGTGATATGGTGTACATGACGATTGATCCGTACTTTTGATTTGATGATGCCGTACGATGGATACGTGATACTATGAGGATGGATCGCCGACTTATGGATGTATCGACTCGGAAAAATATTATTTTCTAATCACTTAAGTAGATATTAGGATATATTTAGAGCCATACCTATTTTCAAAACTAACGAATCGTTATGCATTTTTAAATGACAACCTCAAGAGACGCTACGGATTTTCAAATGGTATCTTTTTCTCAAAAAACACCGTAGCCCCGATCTTTCTAAAAACAACAATTCGTACTATTTTAAACTATAACTGTATGGCTCTTATGTAGCTATGTATTTTATACTGTTGCGTTTAAAATTTCCTTTTTCTGTTATGCTCATATTATTCTCATTTTGAGGTATACATACCATGTTCTTTTTCTTATCATGCATGACATCGTCTGTTAGGACACACGCACCATTACCGATGATGCGCATGTTGCACGTATACATACTCGCCGGCTCACACACTCATCATCGGTAATTGCCATATCATCGCTACTTCACCGTATAAGTTAATAACCTATAGCTTTTTAGTTATTGTTTAGTAACCATACTACACTTACTAGTTTAGTTATCGCATTTTCTTACTTAGTTAGATCCCACACTCATATAAACACATTAGTTATGCATTACAGATTTGTTCTGTGCATGTACTCATTGTTTCATTATTGGTTTATGCTTATGAGATTCGGTTTTCATGAGATTTCTGGATTTGAGAAACCGCAGATACATTTTGAAAACCTATGATTATTTTAAAAACGCGGTTTCTCTTGATATGATGTTTGGCACCCACCATAAGTTTTCTCGGTTCTAAGTTATGTGTATACCTGATTCGAGGAGAAAGGAGGCACCGTCTGCGGGTACATGGTGGACCGATATGGTACCCCGAGGTAAAAAGATCGTATAGAGATACGCTGAGCCCGGCAAGGGAACACTACCTACCGGTGATAGTACTGGACTCAGCGGATATCTGGAGAATACTGACCGGAGCGATTGAGACAGATGGATATGAGGGTCGATCCGATGAGACGGCGTCTGAGATATGAGGATTTACGTATTGAAGCTGGACAAGGGTTTTATGATGTTTTCGAGTGTCGATACTGGGAACTCAGGTTTTTATGATGATTTGATGTGTCGTTGATGGACACACGTTGGGTGATACACATATACACATATATATGATACAGATGACATGGTACCATATTATAAGACGGGCACGATTATATTATTATTATTATTATTATACTTATGTATATACGATCATCCACGTTACCACACGGTATTATTATATTACTGTATGATCTAGGAGATCATCATACATTCGATTTCTACCTGATGAAATCTTTTACTCACGAGTTGGCAACTCACCTCCATTGTGCCACAGTTTTCTTGCAGGATCGACTGTTCGGATTCAGCAGCGGCTTGCTGGCACACTGCTCCTTTCTGGGTGATTGCTTTTGATAGGTGGGTTACAGTTCAGAGCGTAACCACCCTTGTATGCATTTATTATTATTCATGTGTATCTAGTTAAAAGCTCCATCAACCAGACTATGTATATTTGGTAGACTTAGAAACCACAGACTTGTATATTATTTCAGACTTAGAGCGAGATGTGTGTATTATTCTTTATTCTGAGTTTGATGATATTTTGATTTCTTTTCTGTTTTGATTTTCGCCTTGTGCGTCGTATATTTGTATTTGTGTGGTTGTTTCCGCCAATTGGCGAAGAGCTAGCTCCCGCTTGGGCATGCCCATATTATTGTTATGTATTAGTTTTGGATCAAAATTTAAAAAGGAGATGCTGCCCAAATTTCAAATGACGAAAATGTTTTCAACTATAGTATACAACTCACTTGTATTTTCATATAACATTACTTATAATTTCTAAGAAGAACTTGATTTCATTATACCTTTATTTCAAAACTTCACCTCCATTATTTTCCTAAAAAGGTTTAGGTTTCTGGGCTTTCGGCTTACTTGGATTACGGTGGGGTCCTATAGACTTCACGTGATTCAAGCACCGGTCACGTGCCAATTCCGGTTTGTGATAGCTGGTGTGCATGACGTATTTCATGTATCTCAGTTACGTCGGTATGTTCGCAATGACAGTCATGTTCTCGATCACTCTGAATTAACCTTGAGCACTGACCTCTCGTATAAAGAACAACTTACAGCCATTGTCTACCGAAGAGAGAAAGTGTTGAAGAACATGATCATCCCTTTAGTTCTTCTATCTTGGGGCGAACGTTCACGCGGAGAATCCACTTAGGTGCGTAAGGACGAGATTTGTTAAAAGTACCCACATCTGTTTCCTTAATCTTGTAATTCATCCTTCCAATTTCGAGGATGAATTTTCCAGTAAGGTGGGTAGGATATAACACCCTAGTTTGGATACAGTATTTCTAGTGCTATCGAAATATTAATTTTCATTAATAAAATTTTACCTATAATTTTAGAATTTAGTTTATGGTTGGTTGCTAGCATATTTATTTTAACTTTTACCATATACGATTTTGATAAGAAAATCTTCAGTTTTTAGGTAATATTTGTTAATTCATTAGTGGCATCAAAACAATATTTTTCATCTCTTATCAACAATTATATCTCCTTAATATAATAAGATCATCAAACTAATATGTTCCCTTTGGAAAAATAAATAATAAATAAAAAAGCAATGGGAAAATTCACCAAAGAAAGCATCACGTGCCCACACGTGATGTGCTTTGGAGCCAAAATTACAAGCATTACACTTAACAAATGGGACTGAAGTTGGGCCTCACGTGCCACACATGAGCACCTATATATGAAGTATATAAGCGCCTTTATAAAACAAATAGCAGACCAGAAGGCGCATCACATGCCAACACGTGATGCTCTTCTCTAGGACTGCTGCATATAGGCAAACCGGCCTAGTGCCACTGGGTCACGTGCTACACGTGAGGATTCCTAATATCTTCTGACACAATAGAATTAAATTCTATATAAAAGGGATCAGAACCCAATTTTGAAATATTTTCCCCAATCTTTCTAAATAAGAAAGATTATGCTCGGTAAATCAAAGCACCGTTGGATCAAAGATCCAATGGTGATTAAAAATCACCAAAATATAGAATTAAATTCTGATTTAGGAAATCCTCCTTGAATCTTTCTAAACAAGAAAGATTGTGCTCTATAAATCAGAGCACCGTTGGATCAAAGATCCAATGGTGATTAAAAATCACCAAGATACAGAATAAGTTCTATGTGGGAAAATATTTTCCTAATCTTGTTAAAAACAAGAAAAATGTCTTATGTATAACAGAAGTCTTTAGATCAAAGATCCAACGGTAGATAAATTCCCCAAATCAATTAAAAAATCTCTCAATGAGAGATTTTCTTAACTGAATCAACAAATCAGCCTCCCCTATATAAAGGACCCAAGACTTCAAGTCTTGCACAGAAGAACCCCCCCATAAACTTCAAGTTCAAAAATACAAGAAAGAGAGAGAAAAACCCTCTGATAAGTTTAAAAGAAAAGAGAATTTAATTCTCTAGAGAGAAAGATCTCCAAAAAGAAAAGAAGAGACCCTGGGTAAGAAAGAACAAAACACAGAGAACATTTTACTTCTTCTTTACCTCCACAAGAGTTTAACTCTTCCAAAAGAACTTAGTTCTTCCTCTGGTTGGGATCTGCAAAAGAAGATCTCCCCACAAGTTGAGAATTTAATTCTCATAAGGGAGATTCTGCCATGCAGATCCAAAACCTAGGGGAAGATCTAAGTTCAGAGAATTTAATTCTCCTAAAAGGCATATAGGAATTTAATTCCTCTGATAAAACTAGGGTTTAACCCTTCATATAAGAACTTAGTTCTCCCTTCTGGTAAAAGACCAGCAGAAGCAGATCTCTCCACAAGTTGAGAATTTAATTCTCATCCGGGAGACTCTGCCATGCAGATCCAAAACTTAAGAAAAGAACTAAGTCCAAGGAATTAAATCCTTATAAAAAAATATATAATAAGAGATTTGAGATTTATAAAACTCAGAGAAAGAATTCCATGCATATTGATGATCACGTGTTCACACGTAACCACCTGTGATGAACTCAAAAGAAAGATTGAAATAGATCACGTATTCACACGTGACCTCCTCTCACTGATAGTGCTTGGCACTTTTTTTAAAAGAAAAGGGAATAAATCCAAGGAAACAATGTCTAACTCTGAGGCGCCTCACGTGCTCACACGTGATGGCCACAAGGATAAAGTGTGTAACACTTATATAAAGACGGGGAATAAAACCAAGCGAACAACACCACCTTTAGAAGCATCACGTGCGACACGTGGGCACTCTCAAATTCCAGTATTTAACACTACCTCAAAGTATCACGTGAGGGCACGTGATCGCTGAAAATATATTAAGGAACCAACTTCAACCTCAAATTGATTAAGTCTTTCCTGAGATTAAACTGAGCCTATATGCTCATGAGTGGTAATTCCTCAATCTAAAATTTGGTTCAAGGGTACATCTCTTCACACCTCTAATGCATGTCGTTGTAATTCTTCAACGTCTTCAGAGAGGTGGAGGGTCCCAATAACCAATAACTCTTGGTGCACCCCTAAATTGATGAGCCAGAAACTTTATAGACCGTAATGTCCTAAAACTAACCCAATGGACCGCAACGTCCCTAAACTAAACTCTATGGACCGTAATGTCCTTAAACTAACCCAATGGACCGCAACGTTCTTAAACTAAACTCTATGGACTATGTTGTCTTTAAACATGGACTATGATGTCCTTAAACCCTATGGACCGCAACGTCCCTAAACTAAACTCTATGGACTATGATGTCCTTAAACCCTATGGACCGCAACGTCCTTAAACTAAACCCTCACCTAAAAAATGGTGATCTGTGGACCACAACGTCCCTAAACTAATAACGGACCGCAACGTCCTTAAACTAAAATAATAGAGCCCAAATGCTCTTTCATTGGATCTAAATGGTCCTAAAACCTTGTTAAGTAGATCTTAGTCTAAAATTAGACTAACATATCGTTAACAAACATTTAAATTGATCTTAATCTCAAACGAGATTAACGAGCCTTAAATCCACCAAACCCAAATCTAAGAAAATACGGATTTGGACTAATCCCCGCCCTACGGGCGATAACATAAATTAGTCTCCATATACAATCCACGGGCAACCTAAAACAAAACAAACACACACGACACGAAGTGAACATCTGGAGAAGGAGAAAGTGGTTATCGCTATACGGTAACGTAATTAACTGCAGGGGCTTGCGCATGCAGGGAAGAGCGTCCCCACAAAAAAAAACCCCTCGCAAACAAGGGGGAATCTGACGAAGTCTGCTACAACGGCCGCATCTGTTTAAACCATCGATACATGGTGCCATAAATTAACTTGGTATCTTCGGAGAGGCAGACAGATAAAACCAAATAGCATTTGCCCCCAAAATTCAGGCCAGACGTGCTCAACGTCCCGGTCGCGTCTTTCGGCGGTGAACAGATTCTGGCACGCCCGGTGGGACTGTCACGCCCCGCTTTCCAAAATACGGAATACGAGGGGTTGACAAGGCCAGCCATGCTCCTACGGTCGAGGAAACATCCGGCCGTAGTCACACTTCGGCTTCTAGCTTTGCGCGGTAATCAGTAATCAATGCACAGGTAATGAGAAATGCAGTCATAAAATCAAAACGAATACAAAACTAACCAGATAGAGATCACGAGATGATAGCACTGAGTTACTGATCCAGATATCCGCAATGTCCTCGAGGTATGTTAGGTCCTGGTCCAAGCTAGATCCAATTCTCACTCTGAGCATGCATACTCAGATCGTCAGAGCGACACAATAGCAATATATATATAAGTACAAATGTGAACACGTGCAATAATGATGAATATGAAACAGTAAGCATGGAATAATGATGTGAGTATGAAGTAGCCAATACATGTAGATAATAGAGCGGGTAAACAGTAAAGCAGTAAACAGTATGGCAGGCATATTGAATCAGTAAGCAATGCATGTCAATGTCACTAACTATATCAGTCTCTAAGTCTCACTGTCCAGGTCGCTAAACCTATCGTCAGTCCAAGTGTGAGAGTCAACCACTCGTGAGTATCCCCCACCCAAGGGTAGGACCCAAGGGTAGGACCCAAGGGTAAGAGAACACGGGCCCGAGTCGCTCGCTAATAATCAGTAATATCACTCATATATCTCCAGAATCGCTGTATGTGCCGACAATGGGACTCCCGAGATTTTTTTGAACTCACACTCAAACTACCCCACACCTCGTGGTCTATATCAAACGCCAACCATAAACTCAAATACCAGTCGGTCCATAACAAGTCTATGCGAGAACTGGAGATAGGATCTCCATCAAGCATGTCTCGACTGATACCCAAGATAAATAGACAGTGTTTAGTGCCTTACCTATGACACTAATATAAGTGCTCCATAACCGTCCCATTCCAGTTATGGTTACACTTATACACGTCACATAGGCGTCGACAATGCAATAAATCAATAGGGTCCGCTGATTGTGTACAAGTACGTGTCACTTTCACTTATTCATTCACACTTTATCATTACGTACTTACCACAATCAGAACACTAATACCTAACACTGGGTAATGCACACGATCACTAGGTTACCAATGCAATGACATCTACACAATATGATGAGAATACAAGATATGAATAGAATATCATCAGCCTGTGCCCTACCACTTGCATAATTTACTATAAATCATACATGTAAAATTTAACAAAACAATGTAAAAGGGGTACACAGTATGTTTAATTATCTATCCATCAAAATTGGTTTCGCGCCAATCGGGTTTCATTTCTTCCAGATACAGCCATTTCAATTTAATTGTTCACTATTAGAAATCCGATTTCAGAATTGGAAGTCCGTTTCGTAACACATTTTAATCCCAGTTGGAATCATAATTAGGTGATTCTATAGTGGAACAATGTTTATATTTATAATTTAGGTTTCCAACGCAATTTGCGGATCAGTAATATCCTATATCAACAGGGAGTTATGGTCAGGTTATGTTCGATGTGTAAAATCTGTCACTGTTGAATTCAGCAGAACACGTCGACATTATAAAATACGTTAAAAATATCATACAGAAAAGGAATCCAGCGAAACTAGTGGAGTAAGAAGGTTAACTTAATTTCCTACGTAACGATATAGGGTTCCGCAGATTCTCGTATTTGAACAGGGATATACAACAATTTAAAAATAAGGGTTAACTGGGATTACTACTCTAGATTGCAATCCAGAATCGTAATTCTCCGCAATTATCTCTATCATAACTAGTTCAAATTCAGTGCTCAACTATACAGTACTGTAGGTTAATTCGATACGAGCCATGGAATACTAAAATCCGATTTGTAAAAGATTTAATATGAATTTAACTATCTAGCATGTTCAGGAAAATTCTGATTTCGCAATGATTGTCGGGGGTAATATTTTGTAGGGGAAACGATATTTATTTGTAACCGAATTTCCGTAGCACCACTATGGATAGTAAACGGGCTTAATGATCATAAGTTCCGCCATTTAAAGGTAGGTTCTCACATAAAGTTTTGTATCAAATACTTATAATAATATTGAAATGATTATATATATATATATAGCATGAAGCAAGTATGTAATACTTGCCTGATGACGACGATCGGTGATATGACAGCAGCGGACGACACAGTGGTGAACCACAGCTACGACAGTGGCAGCGGCGCGTTCACGACTCGAGCACGACATGGGTTGGCCTTGGTGGAGCTTGATTTTTGGACTCGATGGCTCGGTGGTGCGACGGACGTACGTTAGCGTTGCGACGATTACAACTTTGACGACGACGACGGACACAGAGACTGAACCCATGGCTTTTACGGCGACGATGACAGCTGAAATAGCGGCGATTAACGATAGATGCAAGTGTTTGATGAAATGACTAGTGCTTGGTTTGAAGCTTGGGCTAGCCTCAAGGCTTGGACTCGGCTGGAGGTGGTGGCGACGGGCACTGTAGCTCCAGCAGGGAGGAGAAGGGGAGAAGAAGAGGGATCGTCTTCGAAGGTGAGGTGGTCAGAGTCGGCTTGGGCTATAGTCGAGGGAAGCTCGGGTCGGTTGGCTGTCGTGGAGCTCGGGGCTAGAAAGGAGGTGGTGAAGGGGGAAAGTCGTAGCGGCTCGAGATGGTTGAGGTGGTCGCTGACGGTGAAGGAGGAGCTCGGCGGTGAGAGGGGGTGCAGTGAGGAAATGAGTCTTGGATAGAAAGAGGTGGTGGAGGTGAGGGAGCTCAGCTGGTATGAGCGAGAGAGGGAGACGAGGTGGCCGGCGACGAGAGGGGACGACGGTGAGGTCGGAGGGACGATGGTGCTCGGTGGTGTTGAGAGGGAGAACGAGAGCGAGGGGAAGGAGGAGAGAGAGAGCTCGGGGTTGCAGTAAGGGAAGCAGGCAGGGGTGAAGGGAGAGAGATGGACGAGGGTGATGATAAGCTTCGCGAGCGCGTGTACGCGCGAGGTCGTGGCCAAGAAGTGGGGACGTGGTCGCGACGAGGGCGGGGGTGTGGGAACGAGAAGGAAAGAGGCGGGAAAAGAAATATGGAGTGGGGAAGAAGCGGGTAGCAGAGTTTGGGCCGGGTATGGGCTGAGGAAAGAATTAGAAGAGAGAGGGAGGGATGGTGGGCTGGGAAATTAAAAGGGGAAACGGAAAATAGGGTTTCGGTTTGGGCCGGGAATTGTTTAGGAAAATTAAAAAGGAATTAGATTAAATTAGGGTTAGGGTTTAAAATAAATAAAATAATTATAAATAAAAATAAATAAATTTTGTAAGTAGTACTTTATAAAGAATACGGATATTGGTGTACAAAAAGAACTGGGTATTACAGGAACCTTTTCCTCTTCCACTCCACACTTTGTGTGTCGTGTTTCATGAACAAATCGCGGTCTGCTATGGTTGCCTGTGGATTCGAGGTACTATGATTTGGTGTCTTGCACCCGTGCAGAGAAAAGAAGGTCAATGGCTTCCAGCTGCACCAACTGCAACAACAACTCCCGCTCCGTCCCATCTGGAGGAGTAACTTACGGGCCCCAAGCGGCCTTCATCTACGCAATGCTGGTGGAACAGATGACACAGGCCACTACTGGATTGTTCTTCGGGACCATGATCCCGCCAATGAGCTTCAACGCTCCGATGCCATCACAGGAAGCTCCAAAGAAGTCGGTCTTCGATCGGCTTGCAACTACCACGGCCCCTCTCAACGGGTCATCAAGTCTACTGCCTCAGTCTTTGACAGGCTGAACCTAAGCTCTAATGGGCCCGCGAAGAGGCTCACAATACCGGAGAAGGCTATCCCAACTCTTGCTGTAGGTGAAGTCGTCCAAACTACTTCCACTAATCTAAAGTCGGCCTTCGACAGGTTGACCATTCCTTCCCAGCGAATGTCAGTCTTTGACAGGCTGGCGCCAATAACAGCTTCTCCTCAAAGAAGGGTGCATGACGAAGCTACTCCGACGATATAGGTGATCCCGGATACACGACACGCTCGACGTCGTCACTTGCGTCGAGTGAGGAAAGCTGGGGGCAGTTCCCCTTCTGGACTTACCCTACCAGCTCCAATAGTAGAAATTGATACTGCTGTTCCAACGGGGACAGCTTTGAGCCGCTCAGGAGGGTACGCAAGAACTCTCCAACTGCCGTGTTGAAAAAGTCTCCTCCACCCATGGAGAACGTTACAAAGGAAAATCCGGAACAGCCCTCTCAGCGGCTGTCCTCCAAAATCCATAGGGTCTGGCGAAGAGTCCAAGACTCTGTAGTCGACAAAGACTTCTCCCGCCGACAGAAGAAAATGAAGGTCCGGCAAGAGGATGGCCATCCCCCGTCGTTCTACAGAAAGTATCGTCTGCAACAGCCCCCTCAACTTCGGCCGCCCATAAAAGGAGAAAGCAGGAGAAGATCCCCGTGTCTACGACAAATCTTAAGGGCACTGAACCTAAACGCCTTAAGTCTGGGGGCATGGCAGTGCACACCGTCTACATGGCTTCCGGAAAAGAGGAAAGCCATACTTCTACAGGTCATCGACCACTCACACGATCTGTGACGAAAACTCAGGAGTAGCAACAAAAGCTCCAGGAGATGCTGACAAAGATGGCTGCACTTACTGGGCAGAAAGAAAGCCCAGAAGTATCGTCGGATCAACGCTAGGAGTAGGAAACCGACGCCGAGTTCCTCCGAAGAATGCTCGAAAAGAAAGATAAAGAGGCTGCAGAACAAGCGGCTAATATAAAACAAATGGCGCTTCTGTTCCAAGACATGGTGGGAATGATGATCCAGCCGGATCCTCCAGCGGAAGACCTTCCAATAATCATTGAAGACGACAGAGGGGAGACATCAAACCTTCCTCCGGATTTATCAGCAGCCAGGGAGGAAATGATCTCGAAAGCTGCGCTTGATGACTACATAGCTCAACAAATATGAGCTCATCAGGCAAGCGAAGCCACTGGCCAAGTCGTCAGAACTGGGCGACCCTATCCAAGCCGGTATGATCAAATTAAGTACCCCCCGAGATATACGATCCCTAAATTTCACGTGTATAAGGGGACGGGCAATCCCCATCAGCACGTCACTCAGTTCAGGGCTCTATGCTGCAATACTGGAGGTGACGACAAACTGTTGCTTCGCCAATTCGTCGGCAGCTTAGCGAAGACGGCATTTGAATGGTACTCGGAACTTCAGAATGACTCCATCAAAACATTCACAGAAATGGAGTTGCTGTTCACCCAGCGTTTTGCAAGCGCCAGCGAACGCACCCCGATCACGAAATTGATCAATGCCAAGGTGAAGCTAGGAGAGAGTTGGGTTCAGTATGCAATTCGGTGGCGGAACCTATGGTCGAGATGCGAACAACGCATAAAAGAAACTCCTGCTGTGGGCATGTTCGTAAGAACCCTTGATCCGTAGGCAACTATATCCCAATTCATGATGTTCTTCAAGCCGACCACCTTCCAGGCCTTGATTGACAAGCTGGCCTAAATGGACTAGATGGGCCATAGACCTTCCTCTTCAAAGACGGATCCTCGGAATGAAAAGGGGAAAGAGAAAGCGACCTTCGTCGCCAACGCCCAACAACAACCGAGTGACCCAAGACCGGTTGTTCGCCAAAGCAACAAGCCGCGATCCCTCGATGAGAAGTTGAGACGTCCTTACTCATTTTTCCGGGATAAAACAAGGAGACTGTTCGAACTGGCAGTGCGCAACGGGTTTATCACTCTGCCAGATCCGAGACACCCATCGCAACCTGATGACGTCAACCATCCTAACTATTGTCCCTACCACAGAGTAATGGGTCACCCAATCGAAGATTGCTACGTCTTCAAAAACTGGGTTGAAGACCAGTACCAACAGGGTAGGTTCGCGTTGTCTGAAAAATGGAGGGTAAACCCGCCACAACCACATACTCCTAAAAAGACGGACACGCCGGGGGCATCATGCTCATTTATAGAGGAAGCTCCATGGGAATTTGTTCTTTCGGCAAAAACTAAAAGAATGCTGAAAGATTTTCAAGCATGTCCGGCGATTAGGTGGAGAAGCCCGCTAAAGCCGGAAATCATTGAGGGGATGCTGAAACCGCGCCCAACATCGGGAGTTGGTAGCGATGGGCAAAATACCCAGGCCCAGCCATCGAAGTCTTCGAAGAAGAAGAAGAAGACTAAAAAGCCTGCGCAGTCTAATGACAAACACACGAATTTCCAAAAGCATATTGACGCGCTGGAGGAATACAACCAGAAGGCGCGAACCCCAGTCATGCTCCAAGAGTTTCTCAACCATATTCTTGAAAGTGGAGATACCGACAATGATGAGGGAGACAACTCGTCAGAAGAACCTGAAGATTATGTGACAAGTTGCCACATGATCTATAATTCGTCGCTAAATAACGAAGAAGCTCACTCGGCGTTAGAAGATAACATAGAGGAGCTGGGGGTAGGAGCAGTGCCAAAATCCTTGGATTATGTGACAAGGGGGAGCCTACTTGCTCATGAATATGCATGGCGAAAGACCCTTCCGGTCAATAAACGGCCGATTCCTGAAAAAATACTACGCCTAACGAGTCGCGGCCCAAGTCAATGATAGATGACGACGCCTATGTCCGCTCGCTATCTTCTCGAGCCCAAACTCTATAAGTAGTATCCGGCGAAACCTCGCCTCAAAATCCCAATGGACCGAGATGTCTTTAAACTAACAATAGACCACAATGTCCTGAAACTAGCTATGGACCACAATGTCCTGAAACTAATATTGGACCGAGATGTCCTAAAACTAACAATGGACTGCAATGTCCTGAAACTAGCTATGGACCGCAATGTTCTTAAACTAACATTGGACCGAGATGTCCTTAAACTAACAATGGACCGTAATGTCCTGAAACTAGCGATGGACCGAAACGTCCCTAAACTAACAATGGACCGTAATGTCCTTAAAATAGCTACAGACCGAAACGTCCCTAAATTAACAGTGGACCATAATGTCCTTAAACTGGCTACGGACCGAAACGTCCCTAAACTAAAAATGGACCGCAATGTCCTGAAACTGGCTACGGACCGAAACGCCTTTAAACTACTACGAACCGCAGCATTCTTAGGCTAACGCGGCCAAAAAAAATGGTACGTCCATAAGCGAAATGGACACGGATGAAAACCCGAAAGGGCTCTGTGAGTAAAAATAGCAGGGCTACCGGCGAGTTTGTGAAAACCCGAAAGGGCGCAGACTTAAAAAAAAAATATACATGCACACTTGCAAGGTCCTCTCGACCTTGTACGAACAAAATACCTGCGACAGATCCTTACGACTCACAAAGGAGCAACACACTTAGGGATTCCCATGATTCCTAAGGAGAAATTACACTTACGAGATCCTCACGACTCGTAAGGAGAATCCTCTTATGAGACCCTCACGGCTTATAGGATTCAAAAGCTTTAAGCTACAGGGATCTGAACCTGTTCTTAAGCCATCACATTTTCCAGACTGCCCTACAAACGGTTCAATATTGATCCTTGTATACAATCCACGGGCACAAATAAATGTCTCCCCCACCAAGTTCCCCCAATGGCGAAATGTCCTCATGTGGTGAACGACACTTGTAAGTCCTCTCGACTTATAAAGAGAAAACACTCTTGTAAGATCCTTACGACTTATAAGAAAACACACACTTAAGAATCCTCACGATTCCTAAGGAGAAGACGCACCTACGAGATCCTCACGACTCATAGGGAGAAACACCTTTGTAAGACCCTTACGGCTCATGAAGTCAAAACCCTTAGTCGACAGGATCCTAACCCTGTTTGCTAAGCCACCTTTGTTCGAATAGACAAAGGAAAATGATGATTCGCTCCTGGCAATGTCCCAGTTGTAGCGATACTGATGCCTAAATCGGTAACAAATTCCAAGTCCTTTCACAGCAAGTGATGATTTGCTCCTGGTAATATTCCAGTCGCAGCGATGCTGATGCTAAGATTAGTATCAGATCTCAGGTCCATACTCGCAACAAAATCAGCGAGCTAAAAATACAAAAAATATATATATAACCGAAATGATTGGGCAACTCGCAATCAAAAGCAACGAGTAAAAAGAAAAATAGCCGAAATGATTGGGCAACTCGCAATAAAAAGAAGCGAGTAAAAAGAAAAATAGCCGAAATGATTGGGCACCGCGAAAAATAGCCAAAATGATTGGGTAATCACGACTTTCGTGATATAAAAAGCTGAAATGATAGAGCATCGCGGAAGGAAATAAAGAAAACAAAAAATGAAATGAAACTTTTGCCCTGCAGGTAAGTTCATAGTGACCCTGTATACAATCCATGGGCATAAACTAAAAGGGAACCACATTTTCCAACAAACTCTGTCAAAGGGAGAGCCAGATCTTAACAGTCACATCTAGAGCCTGGAGACCAACAACGGCATTCCTCCTCATTCCAGCAGGATACAGACGCGACATCACCAATCGGAGCCACGTAAAGTCCCCAGTTCCATGACTCTACGGTTTACAGACAACCTAGAGTCAGCCAATGACCTCCCCGTCAGAACAACGCTTTGACCCGGAAATAAGTCATTCAATGACCTCCCCGTCGGAACAACGCTTCGTCTCGGAAACAAGTCAGCAAATGACCTCCCCGCCAGAACAACGCTCCGTCTTGGAAACAAGTCAGCAATGAACTCTCCGCCGGAACAACGCTCCATCCTGGAAACAAGTCAGCCAATGACCTCCCTGCCGGAACAACCCTCCGTCTCGGAAACAAGTCAACAAATGACCTCCCCGTCGGAACAACGCTTCGACCCGGAAACAAGTCAACCAATGACCTCTCCGCCGGAACAACGCTCCATCTCGGAAACAAGTCAACCAATGACCTCCCCGCTGAAACAACGCACCGTCTTGGAAATAAGTCAACCAATGACCTCCCCACCGGAACAACACCGGAACATCACTCCGTCTCGGAAATAAGTCACCCAATGACCTCCCCGCCGGAACAACGCTCCGTCTCAGAAACAAGTCACCCAATGACCTCCCCACCGGAACAACGCTCCGTCTCAGAAACAAGTCACTCAATGACCTCCCCGCCGGAACAATGCTCCGTCTCGGAAATAAGTCAACTAATGCCCCCCCCGCCGGAACAACGCTCCCTCTCGGGAACAAGTCAGCAAAAAAACCTCTCGATTCAGGGAAATCAGCGTCCTTGGCGAGAACCTCTCGATTCGTTTCGACCCGCAAGGAAATTAGTGTCTTTGCAGAAATCTCTCGATTCGTCTCGACCTCAGGGAAATCAGTGTCCTTGGCAAAAACCTTTCGATTCAGGGAAATTAGCGTCCTTGGCGAGAACCTCTCGATTCGTGTCGGCCCGCAAGGAAATCAGTGACTTTGCAGGAATCTCTCGATTCGTCTCGACCCCAGGGAAATCAGTGTCCTTGGCAAAAACCTCTCGATTCAGGGAAATTAGCATCCTTAGCGAGAACCTCTCAGTTCATGTCGGCCCGCAAGGAAATCAGTGTCTTTGCAGGAATCTCTCGATTCGTCTCGACCCCAGGGAAATCAGTGTCCTTGGCAAAAACCTCTCGATTCAGGGAAATCAGCATCCTTGGCGAGAACCTCTCGATTTGTGTCGGCCCATAAGGAAATCAGTGTCTTTGCAGGAATCTCTCGATTCGTCTCAACCCCAGGGAAATCAGTGTCCTTGGCAAAAACCTCTCGATTCAGGGAAATCAGCGTCCTTGGTGAGAACTTCTCGATTCATTTCGGCCCGCAAGGAAATTAGTTTCT
Organism: Agapanthus africanus; assembly: GCA_030015575.1. Taxonomy (NCBI): domain Eukaryota; kingdom Viridiplantae; phylum Streptophyta; class Magnoliopsida; order Asparagales; family Amaryllidaceae; genus Agapanthus; species Agapanthus africanus. The sequence goes on from CM057350.1 coordinate 114,858,428, forward strand.
TTGCTAGAATCTCTCGATTCGTCTTGACCTGCGGAGAAATTAGTATCCCTGCATATAAAATTCTCTTGTGGGATCCTTACGATTCTTAAGAGAAACCACACACTTAGGAATCCTCACTATTCCTAAGGAGAAAATACACCTACGGGATCCTCTCGACTTATAGGGAGAAAAGTCTTTATGAGACCTTCACGGCTTATAAAGTTAAAAAGTCTTAGGCAGCAGACCTAAACCTTTTCCTAAGCCATCGCTGCCCTACAAGAAGATCAAGATAAACTACATATGGGCCACATTCACCAGAGTTACATGCAAACATGATATAAAAAAGTATATATGTCTTTTATTCATGAATTCAAAATGAATACAAGATACATGTCATAAAAAGAATCAAAATGGATACAAAATATTCTCTAACTCAGGAGTGAATACAAGAAAAGGAGAATATACAAAAAATCTTTAAGTCGGCGGACAGTGTAATAAGTTCGTCAGTTCATCCTTCTTCCGCTGGGCCTCGGCTTCAAGTTTTGTTATTGACACGAGACGGGTCTCCGCCTGAGACTGTTGAGCCTGATACGAGACGAGCCGACTCTCAAGCTCCTTTTCAGCAACATTATAAGCTTCAACTATCTCGCGGGTAAAGATAACGGCTTTATCAATAGCTACCACTTCCGTGATAGCTTCTTGAAGCACCCGCCAAAGTTCATACGCACGGGTGGTCTTAGCAGTGAGTTGAGCTTGAAGTTCCCCCAAAGCATCTGAAGCTATCTCCCTCTCCGAAAATTTCCGGTTGAGCCTCTTTTCGCAAGACTGAAGATTAGCGGTGCACCGCTCAATCCACCCCCGCAAGCTCACCTTGGCAGTTAAGAGCTCGGAAGGCGTATACGCTCGAGATTATGTAAGCAAGCCTCCACTCTGAGACAATACTCAATCCAAGCATGCACCAATGTCCCATCATGGTAAGTAGCAAGGAAGGGCAAAGAAGTATTAGCTTCGGTAGCAAATTCTTCGGCCGTAACAGAACTTCCAGCACGAAGATCTTCAATGAGGGCCAACAAGGAGTGAATGCTTTGTCTCGCCATCCTTTCAGACGCACATTGGGCATATGGTCCCGGTGGTATAGAGATTCGGGATTCTAACGGAGCCGGAGCTGGCAAAGCCGTCAAAGTTCATAACTAGTCAGCGAGACTGGCAAACATGGAGTAAACAGAACAATACAAATGGTCAAGTTTTACTTACCCACAGCCATGCAAGGGGGTTCTGAAAGATCCCCAGGCCCATCAAGGATCTCCACTTCATCATCAGCTTCCAGAACTGCAGAGGACATGTTAGCATCATCGTAAAAAAAAGATGATAATAAAGCAAAAAAGGTCAAAGAACACGCCCGGAAGAAAGGATGATGCTTTGCGGGGATATCGCCTGTAGGGCACCTATGTCAAGTAAGCGCTAGAAGGACTTTCTGGAAGATAGGTCCATGATAGAATCCGCCAATTCTCGTAGTTCTGAAAGGAAGGAAAGGTTCAGATAATGGAAAGACTAATAAAAACAAAGTATAGAAGACTACCTTCGATGCTCTTCCCGTCTTGAACCGGAGGGATAGAAGCCTCGGCAGCCTCCTCCATATCCTCAGGAACATCACCGAAGATATTTGCTGGTGTGACAGCTTCCAATTGAGGGGCAATGGCTGCAGGCTCGAATGAAGGGACGGCTGTCTCAACTACCCTTTCCACAATCTCCAGACTGTCACCAGAAAGATCCATTAAATCTACGGCCGATAAGGGCACCTCTTCTGGAAGAACAGGCACCGGGGGAATGGAGGCTACCAGTGGAAGCTCCACAATAGGAATAGCCGCTATAACAATCTCCTCCGCACCTACCAGTGCTTCATCGGAGACATTTATAGAATCCACAGTCAGGACGCGACTTGAGGTCAAATCCTCTGTCGTCGCTGAAGTCCCTGCAAAGTTTTCGCAAAGATAAGAAGATATGAGAAGCGATACAAACTACTTGCCAAAAGGAAAATAAGGAAAACGTGCATACCGATACGCCAGGACGCCTCTATTATAGCTTTTTCAAGTCATCGTTCCTTCCTGAGGAAATATGCTCGCCAAGCTTCGAAAGCAGATTCATGGCCACCGGTCTTCAGTGCCAGCTCATCTTCGGAAGCGGCTGAGATAGGCTGCTTGAGGGCTATCTCGTCTTCCTGTCACAGAGGACCCATATGTACTCTCCGTAGCGATGAGGGATCTTCGTAGAAGATAACCGGAGGGTAGGACCTCTTCGGGATGTGTACATTCTCAGTCTCATCCTGTGAACGCCTTAAAGCTTCAGCCAATTGCGCGGCTTCTTCAGCAGACGAGCCAGGGTAAATGAGACCATCATCCGGCTCTTGCATCAATATTGGCTCGTCTTGAACAATAGGCTCGGATTCCAGCAAAAGATCAAGCAAGCCAGCAATTGTTTTCTTTCTCCTTTTTGAGCTGGAGGTAACGCTAGAAGAAGATCGCTTCCTGCCCCTCGGCGCTTTAGCGTGACGTTGGCCAACTTCGCCTCCAGTATCCTCTTTTGGCGGTACTACCGGTGATGACGCTGCCATTGATGACGCCGCAACTAATGAAACTACTGTTGGCGCCTTATCGGAAGCCTTTGCCTGGGCTCTAGTGCGCATTGACATATCAACTGTGGGAGGAGTCGATTCCGTATCCGCCTCAGAGATAAGTAAGGCACCGTTACCCCTCAATGGAGGGCGAACCACTGTCCGCGGTCGCGGCGGAACGCCCGTGTCTTAGGTCAGGACGGGAGCTCTATACCCGAAGAGTATCCGCTTCTCCTCGGCAATGATGGGACCAACTCGATGACGGTACCAACCCGTAAAAGACCCTACACACCTTGGAATATAGTCGGCCTCGGGGATCAAGAAACGAGAGCTGGTGTTCAGCCGCATGAAGTGATGGTGGGCTTCACCAACAACTCCCAGAGACGAGCTGATGTCACGAACAACTCCCAGAGACGAGCTGGGCTTCACCAAAAATGCCTTGAAGGGAATACCTTGGTTATAACCTAATTGCCGAGAAAAGCGATGCGGATTATACCGCATGAAAATAGCCGTATCATTTCAACGGAACACCAAATAACCCGGCCTAATTGAATACAAGTGCATAATTTCCTTAGGCTTTAAGGATGGTGCTCCTCCTTTCGATAAATCGAATAGCTGTTGAACAGGTCCCGAAGGAGCAGAGAGGACTCAGTCGTTGAATACGATCCCACCTTCATTAGCATATGGGTTAAGCAACACACGAAAGGCCCTTAGCTGAGTTGGATCAGGAGCAGAAGCATCCACCAACCTCATGAGCCGCGGGAAGGTGTAAGCATCATAGAAATCTGGCCTCTGATGCGCTGCGAACGCCCCCAATACATGCATCTCGATCCATGACGTAAAGTAGTGGAGGGAGAAACTCACAACATCTACACCCGGGGTCGAAGTATTGGCCGTAGCGCTCAGCCCATGGTATAAGTGCGATAGCCCCGCGATACCCACGGCCAGTCATGTCCTTTCAGCCACGCGATAAGCAGGATAGATGACCAAAGCTCTCATGAAGCGACGATGCGTTGGAATGGCGAACCAGCTAAGCCAAAGGCTGATAAAACCGACAAAGAAGGTATCTTCGTCCATGCCGGGAGCCGTAATTGAATCAAAGGACACGGCCGACAAGATCGGGATGTAAACTGCGGTAAATCTTCTTCTTTGGCCGGCAGTTTATTTAGCCTAAACCCAAAAGGGTCGTTAATGTTCGCAAACTTTGGAGCCGTCTTGGACAAAACATCTTCGCGGATAAAGCAGGTAATGAAGCTCTCAAAAGTGATGCCATGACCTTCCGATGCCACGAACAGTTTCTCAAAAATAACCAAAACCTTGATTAAGTTAGGGTGCTTATGGCGGACGGCGTTTTTAGCCATCAAGTGAAGCCGACATCGTCTCAAACACATACTCATCGGGAGGCAACAACTCTTCATAATGCTCTCCCCTGATTGGTAGTCCCGAAACCTCGCGAAATTCTTCCAATGAAATAGAAACCTCGTGATCCCCTAGTAAGAAGGTGTTGGTGGGAAGATTCCACTGGTTCACAAAAGCTTTAACCCACCAGACATGAGGGGACTGATAATGAAAAAGGGACGCATACATTGCCTGATAAAGCCTGACCTTCTGCAATCGCGCACGATAAGCGGACAGAACATATCGAGCCCATGGAAGATAGCCCGTTGGGTGGCGAAGGGTAAGCCCTATCTTATAAATTTGTCCCCAGGGTTGAGCTTCACCCTGGCAAATGCGACGCCCCAAGATGTCTATGGCCGGCAAAGGCTGGTTGGGTATCCCAGTTGTCGACGGCTCAAGCCGGCCTATAGGAGTCCAATCAGCCGCCTCCACCGCAAAAGCTGTCTGCGGACGCTCCATCGGCAAAATTGGACGAAGAGGCTCTGTTGTCACTTTGCAAATAAAGCTGCGGCGACCCCGGATGATATGCCCATACCAAGTTTCCCACAAGAGAAAACTGGTACAGTCCCTGTCATGGGCCCTGATCATCGCCATTGCTTCTTCGTCCGACGGCGATTGTGGAAAAGCAGCGTCTGAGCGAGTAAAAGGAAAGTAGGGAAGAGAAGCCATTGTTCCTAAAATAAAGGGAGGAAAAACTATTAATGCAACTTATACATGTGTGTGTGTGTGTGTGTGTGTGTAAACAGCAGAAGAAAACGACAGGAATTTTATTCCATGGGACCATTGATTGCAAAAATAATAGACCCCACAAAATCAGTATGACAGCTCGCAAATCACGAGGCAGGGTGATCATTGTGAGAATAAAAAAAAAGATTCTCAATAAATGCACATTGGAGTTCAAACGACTTGGGACATCCTCACAAAAGAACACCCATTACAAGCTCTGTCAAATGGGTAAAAATAAAGGAAAAATCCATTGAAAAGATTTTCAGGAACACAGGGGATTCAAATTCCTGAAGGGTCCTCTTGATCTTTTAGAGCTAAGCTCTTCAGTGAGGAATTAAATTCCTTTTATGCAATGGAATTAAATTCCAGAAACCCCATAAAGTGGAAATGAAAAATCAAATTCCATAAAGGTCAGAGGAGGAATGCCCAAAGCATAGAGAGTTATTACTCAAAAATCATATCTTTGCATCTTTAAAAGATGGGTGTTAGAGGAGAGCAAAGCTCTCATAATAGATTTAAAATCCAGAAGTTTTCTTTAATGGAAAGGGTTTCTTTAAATGTTCAAGATCTTTACCAAAAAGGGTTTCTTTTTCCAAAAGAGTTTAACTCTGGAATTCAGTGGCAGAGAACTAAGCTCTGAAGAGGAGAATTAAATTCTCAAAAAAAAAAAAAAAAAAAACAAAGAAGGAAGAAGATGACAGAACAATGTCTTCCTAAAGACCAAACCCTTGTATTTATAAGACATGACAAGGGCGGTTCACCTTCCCGTTCCTCTAGACAATCCAACGGCTGTAAAGGTGACAGCGTTGCACTCACGTGCAAGCCACGTGAGAACAACGCTGTGGGGACATTTGTTCCCTTTGGAAAAATAAATAATAAATAAAAAAGCAATGGGAAAATTCCCCAAAGAGAGCATCACGTGCCCACACGTGATGCGCCTTGGAGCCAAAATTACAAGCATTATACTTAACAAATGGGACTAAAGTTGGTGCTCACGTGCCACACGTGAGTACCTATATACGAAGTATATAGGCGCCTTTATAAAACAAATAGCAGACCAGAAGACGCATCACGTTCCAACACGTGATACTCTTCTCTGGGACTGCTGCATATAGGCAAACCGGCCTAGTGCCACTGGGTCACGTGCTACACGTGAGGATTCCTAATATCTTCTAACCCAATAAAATTAAATTCTAAATAAAAGGGATCAGAACCCTATTTGAAATATTTTCCCCAATCTTTCTAAACAAGAAAGATTGTGCTTCGTAAATCAGAGCACCGTTGGATCAAAGATCCAATGGTGATTAAAAATCACCAAAATACAGAATTAAATTCTGATTGAGGAAATACTCCTCGAATCTTTCTAAACAAGAAAGATTGTGCTCTGTAAATCAGAGCACCGTTAGATCAAAGATCCAATGGTGATTAAAAATCACCAAGATACAGAATAAGTTTTATATGGGAAAATATTTTCCCAATCTTGTTAAAAACAAGAAAAATGTCTTCTGTAAAACAGAAGTCTTTGGATCAAAGATCTAATGGTGGATAAATTCCCCAAATCAATTAAAAAATCTCTTAATGAGAGTTTTTCTTAACTGAATCAACAAATCAACCTCCCCTATATAAAGGACCCAAGACTTCAAGTCTTGCACAGAAGAACCCCCCATAAACTTCAAGTTCAAAAATACAAGAAAGAGAGAGAGAAAAACCCTCTGATAAGTTTAAAAGAAAAGAGAATTTAATTCTCTAGAGAGAAAAGATCTCCAAAAAGAAAAGAAGAGACCCTAGGTAAGAAAGAAGAAAACACAGAGAACATTTTACTTCTTCTTTGCCTCCACAAGAGTTTAACTCTTCCAAAAGAACTTAGTTCTTCCTCTGGTTGGGATCTACAGAAGCAGATCTCCCTACAAGTTGAGAATTTAATTCTCATAGGAAAGATTCTGCCATGTAGATCCAAAACCTAGGGGAAGATCTAAGTTCAGAGAATTTAATTCTCCCAAAAGGCATATAGGAATTTAATTTCTCTGATAAAACTAGGGTTTAACCCTTCATATAAGAACTTAGTTCTCCCTTCTGGTAAAAGATCTGCAGAAGCAGATCTCTCCACAAGTTAAGAATTTAATTCTCATCGGGAAAACTCTGCCATGCAGATCCAAAACCTAAAAGAAGAACTAAGTCCAAGGAATTAAATCCTTATAAAAATATATATATAATAATAGATTTGAGATTTATAAAACTCAAAGAAAGAATTCCATGCATATTGATGATCACGTGTTCACACGTGACCACCTGTGATGAACTCAAAAGAAAGATTGAAATAGATCACGTGTTCACACGTGACCCCCTCTCACTGATAGTGCTTGGCACTTTTTAAAAGAAAAGGGAATAAATCCAAGAAAACAATGTCTAACTCTGAGGCGCCCCACGTGCTCATACATGATGGCCACAAGGATAAAGTGTTTAACACTTATATAGAGATGGGGAATAAAACCAAGCGAACAACACCACCTTTAGAAGTATCACGTGCGACACATGAGCACTCTCAAATTCCAGTGTTTAACACTGCCTCAAAGTATCATGTGAGGGCACGTGATCGCTGAAAATATATTAAGGAACCTACTTCAACCTCAAATTGATTAAGTCTTTCCTGAGATTAAACCGAGCCTTTATGCTTAGAAGTGGTAATTCCTCAATCTGAAATTTGGTTCAAGAGTATATCTCTTCACACCTCTGATATATGTCGTTGTAATTATTCAACATCTTTAGAGAGGTGGAGGGTCCCAATAACCTATAACTCTTGGCACACCCCTAAATTGATAAGCCATAAACTCTATGGACCGTAATGTCCTTAAACTAACCCAATGGACCGCAACGTCCCTAAACTAAACTCTATGGACCGTAATGTCCTTAAACTAACCCAATGGACCACAACATCCTTAAACTAAACTCTATGGACTATGATGTCCTTAAACATGGACTATGATATCCTTAAACCCTATGGACCGCAACGTCCCTAAACTAAACTCTATGGACTATGATGTCCTTAAACCCTATGGACCGCAACGTCCCTAAACAAAACTCTATGGATTATGATGTCCTTAAACCTTATGGACCACAACGTCCTTAAACTAAACCCCCACCTCATAAATGGTGATTTGTAGACCGCAACGTCCCTAAACTAATAACGGACCGCAACGTCCTTAAACTAAAATAATAGAGCCCAAATGCTCTTTTATTGGATCTAAATGATCCTAAAACCTTGTTAAGTGGATCTTAGTCTAAAATTAGACTAACGTATCTTTAACAAACATTTATGTTGATCTTAATCTCAAACGAGGTTAACGAGCCTTAAATCCACCAAACCCAAATCTAAGAAAATACGGATTTGGACTAATCCCCGCCCTACGGGCGACAACATAAATTAGTCTCCGTATACAATCCACAGGCAACCTAAAACAAAACAAACACACACGACACGAAATGAACATCTGGAGAATGAGAAAGTGATTATCGCTACGCGGTAATATAATTAACTTCAGGGGCTTGCGCCTGCAGGGAAGAGCGTCCCCACAATCAAAAATCCCTCATAAACGAGGGGGAATCTGACGAAGTCTGCTACAACGGTCGCTTCTGTTTAAACCTTCGATACATGGTGCCATAAATTAACTTGGTATCTTCGGAGAGGTAGACAGATAAAACCAAATAGCATATGCCCCAAAAATTCAGGTCTGACGTCCTCAACGTCCCGGTCGCGTCTTTCGGCGGTGAACATAATATATTTGTATTTGGTTTGCAAATATATTTCTTTGCCTAACTTTATTTGCTGTTTATACGAGAATAAGTAAAATCTATATCAAATCTATAAACAAACGCGCACGCACACACAACGAATAATCTCTCTCTCTAAATCTATATATAAAAAATATTTTCCTCTCCCTCTCTCTCAATTTACACGCAACTCTGTCTCTCGCCTTCTCTATTTCCTCAACCCCGAATCCCTGTCGTCGATACTTGCCGTCTCCATCCTCGTCGCAACCGCACCCACCTCCTTCAATCACTCCACCGTCGCCATCTCCCCTTGCCAGCGACCTCATCCCTCTCGACGTCCCTATCACCCAAGCACCATCACCCTCGTCTCCTTCTTCTTCGCACCACTATCACCGACTCCAACACGACACCGAGCACCCATCATCACCATTTCCCACCACTTTCGTCTTCACCATCATAACCCTTCTGTTAGTTATATGTATGCCCTAGAGGCCATTACTATACATGCGATGTATATTGTAGTTGATGCTTGGACATATATAGGAAGGATTTTCTTGCTCGACATGATAGTATGCTATCTGGTTACTCTTTACCTTAACGTGTATACTAATTGTCTCTCTGTTGCATGCTGGTAAAGCCCTTAGGATGTGTACTTGACTACCTGGACTATGATGCGGATCATACTAGTGGGGACATGGTAGTCCATAAGTACATCTTTCAAGGTCCCTAGTCGTGGGTGTATCGAAATTGGGCATCGATATACCAGAGTAGACTAGCGTATACCTTCTCGACCCATATAGATAGGCGATGGATGATCCCATATCCATTGATGTTTGACATCAGAGATGATATACGGGTGCTCAGTGGAGACTGGGTACACTGGACGGACTCACCGAGAACTCCCAGATGGTATTATACCTTACGTCAGATGGCAGTTCTCTGGTGATACTGGTACAGGTTAGTCTGTAGACCCATCGTCATAGAGTCTTGTGTGATTCCCACTGTGCTTTGATTTCCACTTTACCACGTCCAAGAGGGCATGCAAAACGGTGGTTTTTGGGTACAGCCTCGAGTCACATGGAGGCAATGAGCGATAGGAGGGGTTTCGTCTCTCTCGGTATTAGGGGTTGATGTTGCACTATGCTCGATTGGCCATAACAGGGAAGTCCCTGGCCAGGGCTGGTTTAGAGATTTACTGGTAAGTGTTACCAGTAGTTTCTCGACTCGTTATGAGCCTCATATCGGCATGACTTATCGATTATTGGGGTCTGACGTTTACCACCCCTAGACTTGATATGCAACGTATCAGACGAGGAGATCGGACTGTACGGTAGTGTCACTGTCAGGCTTTTTGCAGGAGTTGGAGTGGGCTTGCTTGCTGATCTTCTGATCGCTCAATACCCGGGTAGCCGTTACGTCCAGCTAGTACCGCTGACGGCTTGTGGGCGCTTGATATAATCATCATCTACTGCCGGCGTATTGACGAGTCTTTAGAGTCCTACATAGAGGTTATACTGGCTTAGGCAAAACGAGATAGGAGCGCATATGTGATATGTGCGGGACCGAGAATAATGCGTGTATGTGATACCGTATTCTATTCTCGCGATGTTTGTGTCGATCGGTTATATGCGATATAACCAAGTTATCGAATCAAGGGTTGATTCGATAAGTCGATACATTGCATGTTAGTCGGTTATATGTGATATAACCGGATTATTAAGTCAAGTATTGAATTGATAATTTAGTGTATAATTGTATATGTGATATACTAATTTACATTAACTAACATTGGTTCACTTAAGCATTTATTTTTCTCACTTGTACACAAGTTAATATATATGTGATATATATTTATTAGTGTACAAATTGTATCATGGTTGTTGATACACATTACATGGGTGTATAAGACTTATACCATACTTATTATAGTATTAGGTTTTTATATTTAAAGTAATTCTAAAATTAGTGGATAATGAGTTCAAATGCATGAAGCTTCATGAAGCTTATGTTGCATTGACTTAGTCCACTAGTTTTGTTTTACTTAAGATTTTAACTAACCTAACCACTATAATTAGCCATGGTATTGTCTCTACATGAGTTAGTATATGATACTCACCCACCATGGTTAGATGATTCTCTCTCTTGATTAGTTCTCATATTCATTTTGAGCTCATCTTCTTCCTCTTCAAAAATTTCTTTCTAGGGTTTGAAATAGAGAGAGAATCAAAGTGAGAAAAGAAATTCTAAAGTGTACCCATTTCCTATCTCACCATCCTCTACTAGACTAGCACTTTAGTTTAGGGTGTTTGCTTCACTAATTCTTTGGTTAGTGAAGTAGAAGTTTGAGTTCGTATTCTCTCGACGTAGATCATCTTCGGCCTCGAAGACTTCAAGCAATTCCATTGCCTCTTCTCATGGAGCCGTCCAAGAGTCCGGATGTTCGATGATCGCAGCGAAGGGACCACTACAAGGAGCTTGAGAAGTGAAGGACCGATCTACAAAGGTTGTATTTCGTATTCATTTAGTGTTAAAGAGTTTAACTTGCATGTGTTAACCTAATTTTCTAGCAAAGATCTTGTTTAGAGTTATTCGGCACGGCTAAAATTTTAATCCGGCATGGTTGATGCCTTGTAGATCCTTATCAGAGTGCCTAGTAACCCTACAGTGGTATCAGAGCCTAGCTAGAGTATTAGGCGATGTGTTAACGAAGTTAAAACCCCGATCGAACCCGGAGTCGATGAAATAACCCCCTCTCTGGTCAATTTTTAAAAACTGTGTTTTTCCAGAATTAAAAATACCTAAAAATTTTAGCAGGGTTTTCTAAGCATTACGGTGCAAATTTGGTGACGTAAGCTGAACGGATAGCCGCGGAACCGCGGCAATAGCCTGCTTGTGCCGCGGATCCGCGGCCGTACAGTGAGTGTATGCTTTTATTTTTGCACAGTAATACTTGTCTCTGTTTTTACTATTTTCTGGATATTTTTAATCTGACTCAAGTGTTGAATGTTCTGGGGTTTATTTTGTAATCGTAGATTCGATCGGAAAATTTAATTTCGTTGTGTTTTCCGGATATTTAGAAAGTATTAAAAAATTCGAACGGATATCAATAACTCACTTTTTCCCGACCCGGAAAATTTCCAAGTGTTGGATTTTTCCGTAGTTTTAAGAACGTCTAAATCGTGCAAGTTACGCAATGGACCCTCTAGAAGACAACAAACCTTAACTCGATTATGTGACCGTCTTGAACTGCCTTTTGAACCTTAGGGTTTGGGGCAGTACGGTGTGCCACATGTGAGGCGTTGGCTTGACCCTTCTACGGCTGGACCATTGGTACGGTGGCATGTGATGGATGTTTTTAAACTCCCCTCAAGTGTTGAGAACTAGATGGAAAACTTGGGTCTTTGATCATTCGATCGGAAAGTTTAACATTGTCTATTTATCTGGAATGTGATACAATTTTTGGAATCCACAAGTAGTTATGAGATAACTAATTTAAATGTTATAAACATAGCAGTTTAGTCTCAATTGATCGGTTGCCACGGAATTTTGATGCGATCAAAAGTCCGTCGCAATCACGTAGCGTACGCGGATACTCGCCGGGTAAAACTTAATAGACAGCCATGCCCCATAGCCCCGACCAAGTGACTGTAAGAGAACTCCGTCGCCGAAAGCATCCGTTCGGGCGCTTGCGGCAGTGGTGTTCCGCCTTAGTGCACTTCGTCGACGGCATCCGAGGGTGCGGCCGTCTACTAAAGTTTGCGACGAGCATTCGATCAGAATATCGGGAATCTTGTTGAATTGCCCGACTAGATATTGAAAAGTGTTTTCGATATAGAGACTAAAATACGGGGTTTATAATTGTTAGGCATGTGATGTCTAAGGAGGTTGCGGATTCCAACTGTTGAAGTTTTACACTTTCTTTTCTGCGACCGTAAGTGTAACATGTGATATCGCCGGTTTCGTTGCTATATGTCAACGACAATTGGGATGCGCATATTTACTTACGTTGATGACATGTGATGTTATGTGTTGCTGGATATGTTATATTGGATTGTCGCGTTTTGAATAGCCGGGGGTTTTATGTGAGATGAGAGTTTTTATTTTCATTTATGTAAATTTAATGTATGTAATATTCTCTTATTGGGGCACTTCCGGGATGAGGTTGATGTCACCATTTGTATATTAATTACTTTTCCGCACTAGGATAGACCCAAGGAGGAGAGCACAAGTAAACGGGTTCTAGGGTCCAGTAGGAGACCAACTCGAGGAGTCGAGTCCGGGTCTCCTAACTCTAGAATTGGAAGGGTTGCTTGCCGCTCTCGTAGGGGTCTAGGGGTGTGGGTTTGGCTATTCATCATGACCGTGGAATCCGTGTTTTACAGAGGCTCAAAATAAAACACGGACGTCCTAGTATATCCAATGATTCATATGTTTCTTCTGCTGCGATATCTGTGATGTGATTATTTGATGTTCTGTGATGAATACTGTATATAATATATATGATATATTATATAGACGTTACTTATGTTTTAGACCCGCGCTAGCCCTGCCCTGCTCTACCGTTAGTTACCTAACCTAACGGTGCACGAGGGGACATCGAGGCTAATGCGGATGGCATAAGTGTACGTCGTATTTATCTGTGATGTTTAGGTGACTTAAATGATGGGACTTCATTAATGTGATTAATGAAAGAAAAAGAAACCTAAAAGATGTTGTGGAATCGAATTTTCAAAAACAGGTAGCTACAGTTCTTGCTTTGCATCGCGGTGTTCCTTGTAGAACATTCTGCACCTTATTCGATAAGGAAAGGGCCGAGATCCCTTCACCGGGAGTGACCCCTTTAGCAATGACTGGCAGATGCTACACCCCTCGGTTTGTCTTTTGATTGCCTTTAGAGTTTTGCTTTGCATAGTGATATATATGATATGTCCTGCACCTTATTCGATGAGGAAAGAGCCGAGATCCCTTCACCGGGAGTGACCTCTTTAGCGAAACTAGTAAAAGCCTAAAAAACACTCCATTTTAAAATCACTCGATTCTACAACGATATCAAGTTCATTACGCAAAAGGTTTTCAGAAAAACCTGTCGTAGCCCTCCGTCATTTCAGATAAGTAGTAGTTAGTATTCGTGCTGCGTTTGTTGGCCTTTGTCAAGGCGTAGTATGCGGTTGCTGACTAGTGCTTATCTGCTTATGCATATGATGCAGATTGGGTTAGGGTAGTCGTACGACCTTGTTGGCCTTTGTCAAGGGTCGTGCGGGTGGATTTAATTCAATCAAGAAATGACGGGTTGAACTTGACTAGCATCCTATGGTTTGTTGGCCTTTGTCAAGGTCATAGGAGGTTAGGGGCAAAATTATCGGGAATTTCAAGTGTTGAAATTTGCAATGAGATTGCATACCTTCTATGAGATAGTTGGATCCCGATACCCACTGCAAGTAATTGTTACTCCTGAGAGAGTTTTACACATTACAATTAGCCGATCAAGTAGGTGTCTAGAAAGATGTCAACGGGGTTGTGCCTATGGGAAAACGAGGTTTACTTTAATTAGGTCCGTGCGAAAGCACGGGGAACCTCCCTCAAAGTACCGACACTAGCCTGGCTGAAAGATTAGCGAAGTTGTAGGGTGTAATTAATCCCGGCTAGTCTTTCCTTTTAGGGTTTGAAGGAAGATTTGATAAAAACAGTGGGAGCCATCCTGATTAGATAAAATAATAACCAATCTGATCTTGCAAGAGCATACGCTGAGTGTTTTCTTCTCTCTCTCTCTCCAGGTAGCGACCATATCACGCCTTAATCAAGATAATAAAACGGATGTATTGACCGAACCCGCTTATTATACTGCGCTGGAGAACGTTGGTCCCGCTCCAACTTATAATTGTTATAAGACAGAGCAGGAAATAGGGGATTACCAGAATTCCCATGCCGCCCAAACGAAGAAAGTGCATACTGATGCATCATCTTTGGGTGTGTTCATTACAGAGAACTGTTTCTTAGTATCCTTTACGTCCTGGGTATGAGATACCGGATCAGGATCCCATATATATAATCTGTTACATGGGCTACAGATAGGTAGAGAACTGAGAACGGGTGATAAGTTTCATGAGACAGAAAACGGTGCAAGTGTTGCAGCCAAGACTGTTGGTCACAATCACCCTGTATTACCAGAATATATTGATTCTGAACGAATGTTATTAGATACCGAACCTGATATACAACATCATATCAGTCTCTTTATTCGTAAAGAAGGATATAATTTTATATAATGTTTTGAACATTTCCTATATCAAGAGTTGATCGGTTCAGGCACGTTATCTAAAAGCATTGGCGTTCTAAATCAAACTACAGTTCTTAGTATACAGAACACACACAAGAGGAAGAGTTCAGATATGAACGAATCCTTCTTGAGGTATTGTAGACTAGGTCATATCAATGCGACCCGAGTAGCTGAAGTTACATATAGATGCATATTTAAATTAGTTTGAATTTACATCTTGTGAAACTTGCCGGTCATGTCACAGAGATAAGATGACCATAGCTCCGTTTATTAGAAACAGAGAAAGAGTTAGTGAACTCTTGGGATGATACATACTGATGTATGAAGGTCCCCTGTCTATACATACCAAGACCAGTCCTTTGTACTTTATTACATTCTCTGATAATCTCTCAAGATTCAGACATATGTTCCTGTTGAAACACAAGTCCGAACCTTTTGAGATATTCACAGAATATAAGTTAGAAGTAGAGAACCAAAACAAGTATAAGTATTATGTCCTTTAATGCGATCAAGGAGGAGAATACTTGAGCACGGAATTCCTGGATTATTCTAAAGGAGAATGAGATTCTCTCTCAGCATTACTCCTCTGAATACACCACAGCACGTCGGTGTATCGGGGCGGAGCAATCACACCCTATATGATAAGGTGTGCTCTATGATGAGTACTACTGAGTTTCCTGTTTCCTTTTGGGAGTTATGCACTTATGAAGTTGCATACCTATTAAATAGGGTTCCGATCAAATCAGTTGCCTACCACTTCATATGAGATATGGAAAGGGAAGAGCCCATATCTTAAGTTTTTTAAGATTTGGGGTTGTCCGGCCTATGTCTAAAAGCAAAATCCGGACAAGCTCAAGGCAAGGTCAGCTCTGTAAAATTGGAAGTAGTTCCAGCTATACAAACTGCAGCTGATGATTTGGTAGAACCAAAGGATTCAGTAGTTTCCAACGAACCTCAGCCTCTCCGCCGATCTAGTAGGGTTCCTCACCCACCTGAGAGATACTTCGGTTTCTCTATGACAGTGGGAGCGAGGATTACATCATGAGATGATGACCCAACTAGTTTCAAGCAGGCCATCAGGAGTGGGACTCTAGAAGAATGGCTGGATGCTTAGTGATCTGAGATGGAATCCTTATACACCAACAAAGTATGGACTTTGGTTGCTTTATCTGAAGGGTTAAATCCCTATCAGGAGCAAGTATATCTTGAGAAGATTACTTGGTGTACAAGGAAAAGTCGAGACTTTCAAAGCTAGACTTGTTAAAGGTTTACATCATTGACCAGGTATGGATTATGTTGAAACCTTTTCTAAGTACCTATGCTGAAGTCCATCCAGATCCTACTTGCCACGGCTACATACCATGACTACGATATCTGGCAGTTGGGTGTCATGACTGCTTTTCTAAATGATGATTTGGAAGAGAGCGTCTATAAGTACACAGTCAGAGGGCTTCGTAGACAGTGGGAGCAGCGGAAACGTGTGCAAGATGTTTTATGTGATAAAGCAGGCATTGAGGAGTTGGAACGTCTGTTTTGATGTGGTAGTCAAAGAGTTTGACTTCATCAAAATGGTAGATGAACCTTGTATATACAAAAAGGATAGTAGAGAGTATGGTGGAGATCCTCGTAGAGTGCGTGGATAACATACTCTTGATAGGAAAGGAGTTTCCTATGCTACGCTCAGTCAATCTTCCCTTATCACAATGATTCTCCACATAGGATTAAAGCGATACCTACTAAATCCTGGGTTTTGGATCTATGAGATAGATCTAATTGGATGTTAGGATACTCACTAGTTGTAGTGAGATGGTATCAATTGATCCTGGGGAGAATCACTGGAAAGGTTCCAGGGTGATAAGGACGACTGAATGTCAGTCGCAGGCATTGTCTTTACCCTCAGTAAAGAGACAGTATGTTGGAAGAGTTCCAAGCTAGATACCGTGGCATACTAGACGATAAAGGCTTGATACATCACTACCAAAGATGCTACCAAAGAGGCAGTCTGGGTGTATATTAGTTCATGAGATGAACTTCGTTCCTACCATTGTGAGACAAAAGAGTTGTGGCTTATGCCTAGGAACGCCCATCCCATTAGTGATCCAGACATATTCTAAGGCAGTGTCACCTGATCATGGAGATGGTTGATCTCCAGGGGATCGAGGTCAGGAGAGTAGACTCAGGGGAAAACACGGCGGATCCACTCACAAAGGCTTTTTCCCAGAGAGAGACTATTATGGGATGGTTGAGTATGAGATACTACAACCACTGTTATCTGATGGCCCTGGTGCAAGTGGGAGATTGTTAGTTATATGTATGCCCTAGAGGCCATTACTATACATGTGATGTATATTGTAGTGGATACTTGGACATATATAGGAAGGATTTTCTTGCTCGACATGATAGTATGCTATCTGGTTACTTTTTACCTTAACGTGTATACTGACTGTCTCTCTGTTGCATGTTGGTAAAGCCCTTAGGATGTGTACTTGACTACCTGGACTGTGATGCGGATCATAATAGTGGGGACATGGTAGTCCATAAGTACATCCTTCAAGGTCCCTAGTCGTGGGTGTATCGAGATGGGGCATCGATATACCAGAGTAAACTAGCGTATACCTTCTCGACCCATATAGATGGGCGATGGATGATCCCATATCCATCGGTGTTTGACATCAGAGATGATATACGGGTGCTCAGTGGAGACTGGGTACACTGGACGGACTCGCCGAGAACTCCCAGATGGTATTATACCTTACGTCAGATGGCAGTTCTCTGGTGACACTGGTACAGGTTAGTCTGTAGACCCGAGATCGTCATAGAGTCTTGTGTGATTCCCACTGTGCTTTGATTTCCACCTTACCACGTCCAAGAGGGCATGCAAAACGGTGGTTTTTGGGTACAGTCCCGAGTCACATGGAGGCAATGAGCGATAGGAGGGGTTTCGTCTCTCCCGGTATTGGGGGTTGATGTTGCGCTATGCTCGATTGGCCATAACAGGGAAGTCCCTGGCCAGAGCTGGTTTAGAGATTTACTGGTAAGTGTTACCAGTAGTTTCTCTACCTATTATGAGCCTCATATCGGCATGACTTATCGGTTATTGGGGTCTGACGTTTACCACCCCTAGACTTGATATGCGACATATCAGACGAGGAGATCGGACTGTACGGTAGTGTCACTGTCGGGCTTTTTGCAGAAGTTGGAGCGGGCTTGCTTGCTGATTTTCTGATCGCTCAATACCCGGGTAGCCGTTACGTCCAGCTAGTACCGCCGACGGCTTGTGGGCGCTTGATATGATCATCACCTACTGCTGGCGTATTGATGAGTCTTTAGAGTCCTGCATAGAGGTTATACTGGCTCAGGCAAAACGAGATAGGAGCGCATATGTGATATGTGCGGGACCGAGAATAATGCGTGTATGTGATACCGTATTCTATT
The DNA here is from genome assembly GCA_030015575.1 of Agapanthus africanus. NCBI lineage: Eukaryota > Viridiplantae > Streptophyta > Magnoliopsida > Asparagales > Amaryllidaceae > Agapanthus > Agapanthus africanus. The sequence continues at coordinate 114,876,622 of CM057350.1, forward strand.
CTCGCGATGTTTGTGTCGATCGGTTATATGCGATATAACCAAGTTATCGAATCAAGGGTTGATTCGATAAGTCGATACATTGCATGTTAGTCAGTTATATGTGATATAACCGGATTATTAAGTCAAGTATTGATTTAATAATTTAGTGTATAATTGTATATGTGATATACTAATTTACATTAACTAACATTGGTTCACTTAAGTATTTATTTTTCTCACTTGTACACAAGTTAATATATATGTGATATATATTTATTAGTGTACAAATAGTATCATGGTTGTTGATACACATTACATGGGTGTATAAGACTTATACCATACTTATTATAGTATTAGGTTTTTATATTTAAAGTAATTCTAAAATTAGTGGATAATGAGTTCAAATGCATGAAGCTTCATGAAGCTTATGTTGCATTGACTTAGTCCACTAGTTTTGTTTTACTTAAAATATTAACTAACCTAACCACTATAATTAGCCATGGTATTGTCTCTACATGAGTTAGTATATGATACTCACTCACCATGGTTAGATGATTCTCTCTCTTGATTAGTTCTCATATTCATTTTGAGCTCATCTTCTTCCTCCTCAAAAATTTCTTTCTAGGGTTTGAAATAGAGAGAGAATCAAAGTGAGAAAAGAAATTCTAAAGTGTACCCATTTCCTATCTCACCATCCTCTACTAGACTAGAACTTTAGTTTAGGGTGTTTGCTTCACTAATTCTTTGGTTAGTGAAGTAGAAGCTTGAGTTCGTATTCCCTCGACGTAGATCATCTTCGGCCTCGAAGACTTCAAGCAATTCCGTTGCCTCTTCTCATGGAGCCGTCCAAGAGTCCGGATGTTCGATGATCGCAGCGAAGGGACCACTACAAGGAGCTTGAGAAGTGAAGGACCGATCTACAAAGGTTGTATTTCGTATTCACTTAGTGTTAAAGAGTTTAACTTGCATGTGTTAACCTAATTTTCTAGCAAACATCTTGTTTAGAGTTATTCGACACGGCTAAAATTTTAATCCGGCATGGTTGATGCCTTGTAGATCCTTATTAGAGTGCCTAGTAACCCTACACCTTCAACCCTCTTCTCCGACCATCCTACTCGCTGCAACCGCCACATCACCACTACGACCCATGCTCAGTTGATAAAATTGCACTTTTAATATGAAATTTTCCTTTCTATTTATATATAATAAAAGATGTTTATTATAAATATGACATATATAAGGGTTTATCCGTAAAAATACTATTTTCATGTGTTTATATATTATAATTAACATTATGAAGGGAAATGTAAGCATATAATATTCATGTAATATTTAGACTATTTAAATATGCTTATCTTATTAAATATCTTTGACCAATTCTCTTAAAACTAAAATATCATGACAAATGGTTAAGATATTATCTCAATAAAAAAAATAAATTCTACTAATATCATTTATTGAGATAATTGTGCAGGAATTATATCATGACTGAAATCAATTAAATCCAAGTTGGCGAGATCAAATCTGCCGAAGATATTCAAGTAAATTGAAGAAACCAATTCTGGCAGAAATATAGAGAAAATTTTCAAAGTCTAGATATTCAAAAGTTCACCATGTGTCACCAAAAGAAGCCACATGAGAAATAAGCCCAAGATCTTTTTAACTCACCGTGAATCCACGGCCAAACCCACACAATGGCCGCGGTTCCGCCGCAATTTGAGGGAGTTAGGATTCTGGATTTTTTGGGTGGGATCTCAACAGATAGTTACCTTATTAGTAAAATAGAGATTCTGGCTCTGTGACTATAAATAAGGACCGGGGGCCTCTTGAAAAATTTATCAAACCGACGCGATCACGAAGTCCACGACGGCTCAAGAATACCGGTTGATCATCGACAGTTCATCTACCTCCTTAGAAGAGATCGAGAAGCAAATTAGGGTTTTGTAATCATTTTCTAAAGGAACAAAGTGTACTTGATCTTGTTGATTAATAAAGGTGGTTTTATTCTATTGCATTTTATTTTCTTCATGATCTTGTTGAACCATTTCTACAGTTTATAACAGCGTTGGAAGTGGCAAGGAAAGGACGACCCAGAATCACCGGAATTTGGCCCCGGGGGTTTGCTACAGGCTGTGTATCGAGTACAATGAAGTCTACAGGGAAAACGAATTCCCCGACCTTTATCAACACATCCTCTAGTTCACCCCTTGGTTTGGTGATTGAACGGTCTGCCATTTGGAGAGTGCAGTGAGCAGGTTTCAACTCTCCAATCCCTAATTGCTCATATACAGAATATGGAAGTAGGTTAACACTTGCGCCAAGGTCTAAAAGAGCATGATTTATGTTTTTACCCCCAATAGAAATCGATATTGTAGGACATCCTGGGTCCTTACGTTTCTTTGGTAGCTGGGGAATAAAAGCAGTGCTGATATTATTAGACATAAAGACCTTCTTTGGCACTTGAGTCTTCCTCTTCCTAGTGCACAAGTCCTTAAGAATTTTCGCATAAGCGGGGACTTGCTGAATCGCATCTAGGAGAGGGATATTGATGTTAACCTGTTTGAACATTTCTATAATTTTCTCCATATGTGGACTCGTTTTATTACCCCTTAACCGATTTGGGTAAGGTGCTTTCGCAATGAGCGTCGGGTCCATCATAGGAGAAGGAAGAGGGGGTAGACGAGATCCCAAAAGAGGTGTGGGGACCGTCTGTGGAGAACTAGAAGGGCTATACTGAGGTGTCGAGCCTAGTGGGAAATGGAGAATAGGCTCGCGAGAAGGTGGTGTGGTAGAAGAACAAGGATCAGAAGGAGAAGTGTGTGTGTGTGGAAAAGTCTCAGCCGGGGCGTTGATATGATTTTCAGTATCATCAACTTCTTCCCCAACATGGTTGTTCAGCACTCTTCCCGATCTCAATGTTGTGATGGCATTTACATTGTAATGCCCAGGATTCTGTAGTGGTTGAGAGGGAAGTTTCCCTTTTTCTCTCGCACTCATTTCGGCTTTAAGTCGTGCGATTTCAGTTTCCATCGTTCTGATACTCTCAGCTTGGGACGCTGAGTTTTTCTTTATCTCACCGACGGAAGATCTAACCTCAGCCGAAACCTCTATGAAATTTGACAAAAGTGATTTCATGGTTTGAGTGAATTGAGAGAACTCGTCAGAACAGGTCATAGGATTAGACTGTGCAGGAGTGTTGACCTGATTTTGGAAATTTTATGACTGATAGGGGTGCTGAGTGAGTTGAAGGGGTTGCTGTGGTGGAGGAAGAGCCCTTTGAAATTGATTCGTGTTTGGAACCGTGTTTTGAGATTGGTTTTGGTTCCAAGCAAAATTCGGGTGATTCCTCCAACCCTGATTGTACGTGGAAGAATATGGATCGTTTCTAGGTCTTTGAAATGCGGCATTAGAATGCTCGTGACCTTGAAACGCAGAGTTTAAGGGACATTCTTCCGTTAAATGAGACGGATCAGAACATCACCCACAAACAGTTTTGGGGAACGATATTGGGTTTAGGGAGGCTGCTGCAAATTTGTGTTCCATAGCGTCGAGCTTCTTTTGCATTGCTGCCATTTCAGCTCGAACACCTATGGACACATCTATTTGGTGCATGCCACCCCTATTCAATGGTTGGGTTCCACTCTCCCACTGTAGTGATTTTTCAGCGAACTCTTCTAAATACTTCCAAGCTTCCCCATCATCTTTGGTCATAAAAGTACCTTGACACATGTTTTCAAGGCTCTGTTTAGTGTTTGGATTAATGCCCTCATAAATGATTCGGCAAAGCTCCCATCTCGGGATGCCGTGATGAGGACACTGAACCAATAGATCCTTGAAACGTTCAAAGCATTTTGAAAATGGTTCAGTAGGGAGCTGGGCAAATTGATTTAGTTCGCTACGGATTCGAGCTGTCTTTTGTATTGGGTAAAATTTCTTAAGGAATGCAGCGACGAATTCTTCCCAATTCGTAATAGAGTGTGCGGTAGTGTTATACAGCCACTTCTCGGCTATATCGCACAAAGTAAATGGAAGAAGTCGTAGACGCATAGCATCCACTGAAAGTTGTGACGTACCCATCATTACGCATACGTTTTCAAATTTGGTAATGAAAACGTAAGTCCTCAGTCTCGAGTCCGTGGAATTTGGGTAAAAGATTGATATACTGGGGTTTAATCTCAAAGTTATCCTCGTTGGCTGGTGGTATGGATAAGCAGGTCGAAAGAGGACCTCGAATAGGGTAGCACCTCTCCTGGAGAGAGATGCGGGGTAGATTCTGCGCACCAACGGACGGCGGCAGATTAGGGTTAAAGAAGTTCGATGGATTCGGATCCATCGGTGTGGGTGTGGTAGCGGGTAAAGAAAACGTAAATGGAGAAATATCGACTTCGGAGTCGATAAAAGGTACGCGGACTAAACGGGCACTAGAATCCCGTGTCCAGCCTATCTTGTACTAAAAAGGGTTAGTACAAGTGGCAGCGTTGACTTCTAATTAGGGGTATGAATGAATGCGGTGTTTGCTTTGAAAAAGGGGCGGATTTTTTAAAAACTGATGCGACAAAACAAATGCAGCAACAAAAACCCTAGAATCTAGTGGTCACCTAGGTCCGGCTCTAGACCGCTCCTAACTGCCAAAAGACAAGTCGCAGGATAGAATCCTCCACTGCCTCTTTGTCCCCCTGTGGCCGGATAAGTGCCAGGTAAGTGGGAAGGTACTCCACTACTTAAGTAGTGGGCCTAATTAAAAACCACTAGCCTTAGACACACTCGCCTTAGACACCACAAGAAAACGCGGATAAGCAATGAATTACCCACGGCCTTCTTCTGTCCTAATTGAGCGCGACGGTCCTTAGAGTCATCTCTAGATATTTTTTAGTTAATGTGGGTCAATGCGGATGCAAGTTTTGCGATTTTCGGGGCCTAGGAAGGGTAATGAAATCCCCACCTAATTTGGATTTGGCCGTGCCCCTTAATATCCGTATTTAGAATGCAAACAACCAAGAAACAAAATCACGCACAAATTTAATTTTGCTTTTTGCGGTGCTGCGATTATTTGCAAAGAATTCTGCAGAAAATTATTAGTTGGAGCTAAAAAGAGGAGAGAGGAGAAGGTAAGAAGTTACCTGAAGAAAAATTGCATAGAGAAGCCTTGAAGAGGCCACGGTTCCGCCGCAATTGGGCCTTATTGCCGCCCTTCCGCGGTCTAATGATGGAATCACTGCACAAAAATTCTTCAGAGAGTCTCTGTAGACTTCCTCTGCTCTCTGGTATATTCTAAAAAATTTCTTCAATTGCCAAACAGCCTCAGATTTCCTTGTAATGAACCATAACAAATCGTTTAGGGTTTGCACGAATTTTGATCTCAAAATAACAATGGAATAAATCTTTCAATTCAAACTATAATAAGAAACAAATTAGCGCGCGATCCCCGGCAACGGCGCCATTTGATTGTTTCGTAAAATTCGAGACTGTGTAAGTAAATCAACTCAAATGATCCCTGATAACGGTTTCATTTGATTAAAAAGAAGTTCTTGTTTGTGTAAATCGAATAAAGCGAATAAGTTTCTATGTGTCGGTAATATTGAATAAGATTCACAATCAAAGAATTATATTTGACCGCAATCAATTACGGTGTCGGTTGTAGATCATAAGCGAGTGCGGATCGTCCACAGGGATTGTGCGATTCGTTTTTATATTTAATTCGTTTGAATTGAAAAGTTAATCGAAAAGAAAAGAAACATGATTCAAGATTTTATCGATTGATTCAGGTGTCACTAATCTAATCAAGAATCAAGAAACTGATAAACAATCAAGAATCAGGTTTCGATGATATTTCCAACCAAATGTCAAGAATCTAAATGAGGCTCGTAGGAATCGATCGGATCTATAGACGTGATGTAATCTCAAGATTTCGTGTTCTTGTCCTTCGAAGGATTGATACTAGATCGATGATGATCGATGAGAGTTAGGGCTTTCTCGTGAAACTAGGGTTTCATCGTTTAACCCTTGTTCTTTCATTGATATCATTCACATTCTAACCTCTAACAATTTCAAGAAACGATCGTAACTCCCCAATCTCGAGCGATATCAATCAAGAAAGCATCGCAACGAATTGGGTCGTCGATTCTTGAACTTGCTAGGGTTTACAAAACTCGTAGGATTCAAGAATCGATTTAAGATATATTACATCATCATTCTATTGATCGTCTCGACTCCTCGACGAGCGGAGTATTACTCAAACATCACAACAAGAATTACAGCTAGAAATTTAGATTGAATCATGATGCAAGAATTTAAAGAAAACAAGAATAAAGAATATCACCTTTTATTTATATCAACAATTTTATTACAGTCGCTCAAGAACTACAAGAGGAAGAACTAAATTGTCGATTTGGCGTCGCTCGGCTCTGTGAGTCGCGGATCGGCTTGGACCACTTGCTCTGTTGAAGATCGGCTTCGCTCATAAAAGGTTGCAAGGCTTCTTGCTTGATGTGGTACTCGGGATCTTGGCTTTTGATTAGAATTAGGATTTGGGTTTCACACAAGCCTTCTCACTAGACTTGTGGAAAGAGAGTGAATGGGTCTAGATTGATACTAGATTGGCTAAAGATGATTTGCTTCAATGCATGAATAATTTTTTACAAGTGAGCCTTGGGTCTTATTTATAGATCTCCCAAACCCTAGGTCTAGGTTTGAAATTACAATTCCCTCCAAAAATTTGTTGAGGCTTCTAGAAGATAGTTTGTTAGGAGTTTAGCTTAGGGTTTAAGCTAGGATTAATTAAGCTTAGAAAACCCTAGTTTGCTGATCTGGCAGAAGTCTCTGGAGAATTCTGGAAACTGACATATCATTCTGAGCTGTAGGCCTTGAGCTAGGAATTATGGTGCAAAGCTGAAGTGATGATGTCATCATGACGCCGCGGAACCGCGGCTCAAGCCGGCTCCGGCCGCGGTTCCGCGGCCATGTTGGATCCTTGGGGCTTGGGGCTTCTTCTGTGGTCTTGGGCTAATATTTGTAGCTTTATCTGATGTGTTGATTTGTATTTTCCCTTTTGTATTGATACTAGAATTGAAATCATTGAGTTGGCGTCATGTTTGATCGATACCATGTAAATTTTGGCCTTTCTTCGTGATTTTCCTGTACAGATCTCAAAACAAGTGTTGCGCAATATAGGGATGATGCGATGCCATGAAATGTAGTCAATTTCCCTAGAAATGCCGGTTTTAAGGTCTAACACATGTAATCTGATATTTTGTGACAGATTTGCTAATATGTGAAATATGAATACCGTACACTTCTAAATGAGTGCAAATGATAGGGAAATTGCCGTGTTAAAAAATACAATATTTTCGACTAATCAAATTCCCCCAAACTTAATTTCGATCGTCTCGAACGAACTGTTTTATTAAAAAGAGAAGGAGAAAATAAAGAAAGAGAAAAACTAACTAGCACACTTTCGTAGGCAACACGATTGCACTGAGCATGTGTAACAAACCTTTAAACCTCTAGGTGTCCCTAGTAGGAGGAGTGTTGTCTCCTGAGCGTTTTCAGCGGATTGCACCCACAAAATCCAATAATAAAAGGAAGATCATGAATATTACATTTAAAGATAAGAATTGTAAAAGAAAAGCTTTGAAAATTAGGGTTTCCAACTAAGCTAGCTTTTCGGTTGTCATGAGCCCTATCTTAATGGTCATGAAAAGATGTTAGAAATCACGTCCTCCCTCAATAAAACATCGTCTTATTCTTCATTCCTATCTTTCTTCCAAACATCGATCATATAACCCTGCATGTGTGTAAAGACATCCCTACACCCGGATAATTCAATTTAAGCTATCATACTCTTGCCCATCAGCCTCAGTACTTTTTAATTAATGAATATTTAGATGAGATTGCTCACACACTTTCATGCGACCGTTAATATTTCTTGAGGTACTAACCGACCGATTACTCCTGTGCTTGCTTACTTGGTGTATTTTCCTCGTCTTGCACCACCTTAGGCATAGCAGTGACTCCCAGACCAGTTGGCCTTAGGGCACCAGGTGAAGAGGCACCCTCGCTATACATTTTTATTGCCCTCGGTGATAACAAAACCAGTGTCCATTTTTCTCACTATTTTATATTTTTATTCACTTTTTTCTTTTTATTTCCTTCATACATCGGCTTTAAGACAAGAGCATTTCAAGGTATCCTCTACTATCCCAGGCTTCAAGACGTGTGTAAGTGCGAATAGCAGGGTATCAACGTTCAAAATGTTTGGCTTCCAGAATAGAAACTATTTTTCAGACTTATTTTTATCCTCAGATTAGTGACGTCCTTCATCTTACTAACCCTTGAGACAACGGCTCATAACTACTTATTACTAGTTCGTATAAGAAAACTTCTAATTTTCTTAGTTTTCTTAAATTTTTCTAATCTCATGGATGTAATTTTTCACTATCTAAACTTTTATTATCTTATTTATATACAAAAAAGTGTAAATATTAAAATTATTTTTATACTTGAATTTTTTTTTTTAATTTTTTTGGGTTTTGAATTTTTTTTAAATTTTTATAGATTTTTTTTTTAAAAAGAAATGTTTTGTGCTTATGCAGATGATATGCAAATGATGCAAAAATAAGCACAAACCTCCCCCAAACTTGATTTCAACAGTGTCCTCACTTTTGCCAATTGCTATTCCTACAAAAACTGTAAGCCTGGGGGGAATTATTAGTGGGGGCAAAATATATAAGTGAAGAACTTCTCCCAAACTTATTCTTTTCACTCACCTTCATTCAAAACATGATGCAGTGATATACAGGATATGAAGGTGAGACGGAGGAAATTTAATCCAAATAAACTGGCTCTTGTAAGAACAAGAGCTCCTCCGTGGGGTCAGTGGAAAAATACGGCTTTAGTCTATGTCTATTTACTTTAAAAAAATGTGCCGTTTTTAACATTTTCTACTTCTACTGCCCCGTGCGGGTATACAGACCGCACAATAAAAGGTCCCTTCCACCGAGATCGGAGCTTACCCGCGTGAAGGTGTAATCGTGAATCATAAAGAAGGACTTGTTGACCAGGTGAAAATGTTTTCCTCAAAATGTTTTTATCGTGAAAAACCTTAGTCCTATTCTTTATGATTACAGCATTATCATAAGCTTCATCACGGAGTTCGCTTAGCTCATTTTGTTGCGGCTTCCGAAAGTTGCAGGCTTCTTTTAGATCAAAGTTTATTTCTTTTATAGCCCACAATGCTTTATGCTCTATCTCGACGGGTAAATGACATGCCTTCCCGAACACTATCCTATATGGAGACATCTCTAGGTCGGTTTTATATGCAGTCCTGAATGCCCAAAGAGCATCCATCAATTTGGTCGACCAGTCTTTTCTATTCTTAGCAACAGTTTTCTCCAGGATAAGTTTGATCTGTCTGTTTGAGATTTCAGCCTGCCCGCTCGTTTGGGGATGATAGGGTGTAGAAAGTCGGTGGTTGATTGCGTATTTCCGCATCAAAGTCTCGAAAGACCTGTTGCAGAAATGTGTTCCATTATCGCTAATAATAGCGCGTGGGTGTCCAAATCGCGAGAAGATATTCTCTTTTAAGAACTTAATGACAACTTTCTTGTCATTAGTGCGACATGGAATGGCTTCTACCCACTTTGAGACATAATCAACCGCCAGCAGTATGTACATATTCCCAAAGGAGTTGGGAAAAGGACCCATAAAATCAATGCCCCAAACATCGAATATTTCAACAACCAGAATGGGTTGCTGAGGCATTTCATTTCTCCGGGATATTTTACCCGTGTACTGACACTGTGTACAGGTTTTGCAATACTCAAATGCGTCCTTGAATAAGGTCGGCCAATAAAATCCACATTGCAAAACCTTTTCCGCCGTCTTTTTAGGACCAAAGTGACTCCCACAGGCCTGATCATGACAAAAAGAAAGAACACTCTTGAACTCTTCTTTCGGGACACACCGGCGAATGATCTGATCAGGACAATATTTAAACAGATAGGGATCATCCCAGTAAAAGTGTTTTACTTGGGATAGAAAACGGTATTTGTCCTGTTTTGACCAATCGCTCGGTATAAGTCCCGTGACAAGATAGTTCACAATATCTCTGAACCAAGGTTCATTGGATACGCTCAAGAGTTGTTCGTCAGGAAATGAGTCATTGATCGGCAGGGTCACAAGGGAAGAAATGATGCGTGAAAGATGGTCGGCTACAACGTTTTCACATCCTTTCTTATCTTTGATTACAAGATCAAATTCTTGTAACAATAGGATCCAACGTATTAGTCGACCTTTTGCATCTTTCTTCGCTAGAAGATATTTTAAGGCGGAATGGTCAGTGTACACAACTATAGATGAGCCAATTAAGTAAGGCCTGAATTTTTCTAATGCAAATGCAACCGCTAAAAGTTCTTTCTCAGTGGTTGTATAGTTGATTTGAGCATCATTCAGGGTCTTACTTGCATAATAGATCATGTGTGGCATCTTTTCAATATGCTGTCCTAAGACTGCACCTACTGCAAAGTCGGATGCGTCACACATCAGCTCAAAAGGGTAGTCCCAATTTGGAGACGATAGAACGGGGGCTGAAGTGAGTGAGTGTTTAAGTGAGTCGAAAGCTGTCTCACAGTCCGAGTCAAAGTGGAAGGTCGTATCCTTGGCCAGGAGAAGAGTTAAAGGTCTAGCAATTTTGCTAAAGTCCTTAATGAATCTTCTATAAAAGCCCGCATGGCCAAGGAAAGATCGAATATCTTTGACGCTTTTGGGATGAGGGAGGTTTTGAATGACATCTATCTTAGCTCTGTCAACCTCAATGCCTTTCTGTGAAATAACATGTCCAAGTACAATTCCTTCTTGGACCATAAAATGGCATTTTTCCCAGTTCAAAGTCAAGTTCTTCTCTTTGCAACGAGTAAGAACAGCGTCAAGATTCGCTAGGCAATCGGAAAAAGAGTCTCCAAAAATCGAGAAATCGTCCATAAATATCTCCAGAAAATTCTCTACCATATCAGAGAATATCCCCATCATACACCGCTGAAAGATAGCGGGAGCATTGCATAACCCAAAGGGCATGCGACTGTAAGCAAAAGTACCAAAAGAACAAGTAAAAGTGGTTTTATCTTGATCCTTTTTGGCGATGGGGACCTGATTATAGCCTGAGTATCCGTCCATGAAACAATAATACTCTCGTCCGGCTAAGCGTTCTAGCATCTGATCAATGAATGGTAGAGGAAAGTGGTCTTTCCTCGTGGCAGCATTAAGTTTTCTATAATTAATACATACACGCCAGCCAGTTTGGGCGCGTGTCTGAATCAACTCATTTACCTCATTGGTTATAACAGTGATGCCAGATTTCTTAGGGACGACATGTATAGGACTCACCCATTGGCTATCGGAGATGGGGTATATAATACCATTATCTAGGCATTTGACGATCTCTTTCATCACCGCTTCCTTCATGACGGGATTTAACCGTCTCTGTGGTTCTCGGGTTGGTCTGGCATCATCCATCACATGTATATGATGTTCAACTATCAAGGGACTAATCCCTTTGATGTCCGCCATGGTCCAACCAAACGCCTCTTTGTTAGATCTCAATACCGATAAAAGTGCATTCTCTTGCTCTGATGCAAGAGAAGCGGATATGATAACCGGTAAAGACTCATTCTCACCTAAATAAGCATATTTAAGGTGAGAATGTAAAATTTTGAGATCTAATGTGGGCGGAGAAATGATAGAAGGAGGGATCATCGAGTGATTTTTGGAATTACAAAGAAGCTCAGAGCCTGTGAAAGATACAGACTCGGGTGGAGTAAAGTCAGGAGTGCAGGACTCAAGTGTAGGAGAAGTGTCCTCACTAAGATCATGTGTAAGATCAAGCAAAGATATGGTAAATGTCATCGAGATCTAGAAAGCAAAGATCCTCAGCTCCACAACTATCGGGAGCGATCTCGTGGACAGAGTACACATCTAAAATATGAGCAGAGGGTTCTGATGGCTGACTTCCAACTTTGTAGATGTTAAGTTCAATGGTCATATTTCCAAATGATAAGTTCATTGAACCATTTCTACAGTTTATAACAGCGTTGGAAGTGGCAAAGAAAGGACGACCCAGAATCACCGGAATTTGGCCCCGGGGGTTTGCTACAGGCTGTGTATCGAGTACAATGAAGTCTACAGGGAAAACAAATTCCCCGACCTTTATCAACACATCCTCTAGTTCACCCCTTGGTTTGGTGATTGAACGGTCTGCCATTTGGAGAGTGCAGTGAGCAGGTTTCAACTCTCCAATCCCTAATTGCTCATATACAGAATATGGAAGTAGGTTAACACTTGCGCCAAGGTCTAAAAGAGCACGATTTATGTTTTTACCCCCAATAGAAATCGATATTGTAGGACATCCTGGGTCCTTACGTTTCTTTGGTAGCTGGGGAATAAAAGCAGTGCTGATATTATTAGACATAAAGACCTTCTTTGGCACTTGAGTCTTCATCTTCCTAGTGCACAAGTCCTTAAGAATTTTCGCATAAGCGGGGACTTGCTGAATCGCATCTAGGAGAGGGATATTGATGTTAACCTGTTTGAACATTTCTATAATTTTCTCCATATGTGGACTCGTTTTATTACCCCTTAACCGATTTGGGTAAGGTGCTTTCGCAATGAGCGTCGGGTCCATCATAGGAGAAGGAAGAGGGGGTAGACGAGATCCCAAAAGAGGTGTGGGGACCGTCTGTGGAGAACTAGAAGGGCTATACTGAGGTGTCGAGCCTAGTGGGAAATGGAGAATAGGCTCGCGAGAAGGTGGTGTGGTAGAAGAACAAGGATCAGAAGGAGAAGTGTGTGTGTGTGGAAAAGTCTCAGCCGGGGCGTTGATATGATTTTCAGTATCATCAACTTCTTCCCCAACATGGTTGTTCAGCACTCTTCCCGATCTCAACGTTGTGATGGCATTTACATTGTAATGCCCAGGATTCTGTAGGGGTTGAGAGGGAAGTTTCCCTTTTTCTCTCGCACTCATTTCGGCTTTAAGTCGTGCGATTTCAGTTTCCATCGTTCTGATACTCTCAGCTTGGGACGCTGAGTTTTTCTTTATCTCACCGACGGAAGATCTAACCTCAGCCGAAACCTCTATGAAATTTGACAAAAGTGATTTCATGGTTTGAGTGAATTGAGAGAACTCGTCAGAACAGGTCATAGGATTAGACTGTGCAGGAGTGTTGACCTGATTTTGGAAATTTTGTGACTGATAGGGGTGCTGAGTGAGTTGAAGGGGTTGCTGTGGTGGAGGAAGATCCCTTTGAAATTGATTCGTGTTTGGAACCGTGTTTTGAGATTGGTTTTGGTTCCAAGCAAAATTCGGGTGATTCCTCCAACCCTGATTGTACGTGGAAGAATATGGATCGTTTCTAGGTCTTTGAAATGCGGCATTAGAATGCTCGTGACCTTGAAACGCAGAGTTTAAGGGACATTCTTCCGTTAAATGAGACGGATCAGAACAGCACCCACAAACAGTTTTGGGGAACGATATTGGGTTTAGGGAGGCTGCTGCAAATTTGTGTTCCATAGCGTCGAGCTTCTTTTGCATTGCTGCCATTTCAGCTCGAACACCTATGGACACATCTATTTGGTGCATGCCACCCCTATTCAATGGTTGGGTTCCACTCTCCCACTGTAGTGATTTTTCAGCGAACTCTTCTAAATACTTCCAAGCTTTCCCATCATCTTTGGTCATAAAAGTACCTTGACACATGTTTTCAAGGCTCTGTTTAGTGTTTGGGTTAATGCCCTCATAAATGATTCGGCAAAGCTCCCATCTCGGGATGCCGTGATGAGGACACTGAACCAATAGATCCTTGAAACGTTCAAAGCATTTTGAAAATGGTTCAGTAGGGAGCTGGGCAAATTGATTCAGTTCGCTACGGATTCGAGCTGTCTTTTGTATTGGGTAAAATTTCTTAAGGAATGCAGCGACGAATTCTTCCCAATTCGTAATAGAGTGTGCGGTAGTGTTATACAGCCACTTCTCGGCTATATCGCACAAAGTAAATGGAAGAAGTCGTAGACGCATAGCATCCACTGAAAGTTGTGACGTACCCATCATTACGCATACGTTTTCAAATTTGGTAATGAAAACGTAAGTCCTCAGTCTCGAGTCCGTGGAATTTGGGTAAAAGATTGATATACTGGGGTTTAATCTCAAAGTTATCCTCGTTGGCTGGTGGTGTGGATAAGCAGGTCGAAAGAGGACCTCGAATAGGGTAGCACCTCTCCTGGAGAGAGATGCGGGGTGGATTCCGCACACCAACGGACGGCGGCAGATTAGGGTTAAAGAAGTTCGATGGATTCGGATCCATCGGTGTGGGTGTGGTAGTGGGTAAAGAAAAGGTAAATGGAGAAATATCGACTTCGGAGTCGATAAAAGGTACGCGGACTAAACGGGCACTAGAATCCCGTGTCCAGCCTATCTTGTACTAAAAAGGGTTAGTACAAGTGGCAGTGTTGACTTATAATTAGGGGTATGAATGAATGCGGTGTTTGCTTTGAAAAAGGGGCGTTTTTTAAAAACTGATGCGACAAAACAAATGCAGCAACAAAAACCCTAGAATCTAGTGGTCACCTAGGTCCGGCTCTAGACCGCTCCTAACTGCCAAAAGACAAGTCGCAGGATAGAATCCTCCACTGCCTCTTTGTCCCCCTGTGGCCGGATAAGTGCCAGGTAAGTGGGAAGGTACTCCACTACTTAAGTAGTGGGCCTAATTAAAAACCACTAGCCTTAGACACACTCGCCTTAGACACCACAAGAAAACGCGGATAAGCAATGAATTACCCACGGCCTTCTTCTGTCCTAATTGAGCGCGATGGTCCTTAGAGTCATCTCTAGATATTTTTTAGTTAATGTGGGTCAATGCGGATGCAAGTTTTGCGATTTTCGGGGCCTAGGAAGGGTAATGAAATCCCCACCTAATTTGGATTTGGCCGTGCCCCTTAATATCCGTATTTAGAATGCAAACAACTAAGAAACAAAATCACGCACAAATTTAATTTTGCTTTTTGCGGTGCTGCGATTATTTGCAAAGAATTCTGCAGAAAATTATTAGTTGGAGCTAAAAAGAGGAGAGAGGAGAAGGTAAGAAGTTACCTGAAGAAAAATTGCACAGAGAAGCCTTGAAGAAGCCGCGGTTCCGCCGCAATTGGGCCTTATTGCCGCCCTTCCGCGGTCTCATGATGGAATCATTGCACAAAAATTCTTCAGAGAGTCTCTGTAGACTTCCTCTGCTCTCTGGTATATTCTAAAAAATTTCTTCAATTGCCAAACAGCTCCAGATTTCCTTGCAATGAACCATAACAAATCGTTTAGGGTTTGCACGAATTTTGATCTCAAAATAACAATGGAATAAATCTTTCAATTCAAACTATAATAAGAAACAAATTAGCGCGCGATCCCCGGCAACGGCGCCATTTGATTGTTTCGTAAAATTCGAGACTGTGTAAGTAAATCAACTCAAATGATCCCTGATAACGGTTTCATTTGATTGAAAAGAAGTTCTTGTTTGTGTAAATCGAATAAAGCGAATAAGTTTCTATGTGTCGGTAATATTGAATAAGATTCACAATCAAAGAATTATATTTGACCGCAATCAATTACGGTGTCGGTTGTAGATCGTAAGCGAGTGCGGATCGTCCACAGGGATTGTGCGATTCGTTTTTATATTTAATTCGTTTGAATTGAAAAGTTAATCAAAAAGAAAAGAAACATGATTCAAGATTTTATCGATTGATTCAGGTGTCACTAATCTAATCAAGAATCAAGAAACTGATAAACAATCAAGAATCGGGTTTCGATGATATTTCCAACCAAATGTCAAGAATCTAAATGAGGCTCGTAGGAATCGATCGGATCTATAGACGTGATGTGATCTCAAGATTTCGTGTTCTTGTCCTTCGAAGGATTGATACTAGATCGATGATGATCGATGAGAGTTAGGGCTTTCTCGTGAAACTAGGGTTTCATCGTTTAACCCTTGTTCTTTCATTGATATCATTCACATTCTAACCTCTAACAATTTCAAGAAACGATCGTAACTCCCCAATCTCGAGCGATATCAATCAAGAAAGCATCGCAACGAATTGGGTCATCGATTCTTGAACTTGCTAGGGTTTACAAAACTCGTAGGATTCAAGAATCGATTTAAGATATATTACATCATCATTCTATTGATCGTCTCGACTCCTCGACGAGCGGAGTATTACTCAAACATCACAACAAGAATTACAGCTAGAAATTTAGATTGAATCATGATGCAAGAATTTAAAGAAAACAAGAATAAAGAATATCACCTTTTATTTATATCAACAATTTTATTACAGTCGCTCAAGAACTACAAGAGGAAGAACTAAATTGTCGATTTGGCGTCGCTCGGCTCCGTGAGTCGCGGATCGGCTTGGACCACTTGCTCTGTTGAAGATCGGTTTCGCTCATAAAAGGTTGCAAGGCTTCTTGCTTGATGGGGTACTCGAGATCTTGGCTTTTGATTGGAATTAGGGTTTGGGTTTCACACAAGCCTTCTCACTAGACTTGTGGAAAGATAGTGAATGGGTCTAGATTGATACTAGATTGGCTAAAGATGATTTGCTTCAATGCATGAATAATTTTTTACAAGTGAGCCTAGGGTCTTATTTATAGATCTCTAAAACCCTAGGTCTAGGTTTGAAATTACAATTCCCTCCAAAAGTTTGTTGAGGCTTCTAGAAGATAGTTTGTTAGGAGTTTAGCTTAGGCTTTAAGCTAGGATTAATTAAGCTTAGAAAACCCTAGTTTGCTGATCTGGCAGAAGTCTCTGGAGAATTCTGGAAACTGACATGTCATTCTGAGCTGTAGTCCTTGAGCTAGGAATTATGGTGCAAAGCTAAAGTGATGATGTCATCAAGACGCCGCGGAACTGCGGCTCAAGCCGGCTCCGGCCGCGGTTCCGCGGCCATGTTGGATCCTTGGGGCTTGGGGCTTCTTCTGTGGTCTTGGGCTAATATTTGTAGCTTTATCTAATGTGTTGATTTGTATTTTCCCTTTTGTATTGATACCAGAATTGAAATCATTGAGTTGGCGTCATGTTTGATCGATACCATGTAAATTTTGGCCTTTCTTCTGGATTTTCCTGTACAGATCTCAAAACATGTGTTGCGCAATATAGGGATGATGCGATGCCATGAAATGCAGTCAATTTCCCTAGAAATGTCAGTTTTAAGGTCTAACACATGTAATCTGATATTTTGCGACAGATTTGCTAATATGTGAAATATGAATACCGTACACTTCTAAATGAGTGCAAATGATAGGGAAATTGCTGTGTTAAAAAATACAATATTTTCGACTAATCACCAGCCTCTGAAGGACCGTTCTGTTCAGTTGCTAAGTAAGGTGGGGGCTCAGCAGGCCATCATGTCCGCCATCGCTGATGGGAACGGTGCTAACCGATGGGGAGCAACACCTCGCGAAGATCACCGCTTCGACAAGGTGGAGAAGGCAGAGAGGGAGTTAGAGAATCTTGTTTATTATTTTGTTAATCCCTGTATCGCTGATCCCATATTTGGTGATCTTTTTTCTGTGGAATAATAAAAAAACCGTTGAACGCTGAACATTTCACCCCGGCACATATTCATGTAGGCATCTTTCCTCTGCAGATATACTTTGCATTTTAACCTTAGAAGTTTCTGATGCATACATCTAGACATAGGTGAACCCTAGACTGATGCGAACAAATGCTTCCCCCTACCACCTTGCTCACGGTGGCATACCCGTAAGTGAAGTAATGCATAGCATATGGCTGGTTTCTAGCTGGCATGTCATACATTTTTTGTTAACTCAGATCTCGATCCTTAAGAAATGTAGTTCTGAGCCACGAACCCTATGAGTCGCGCCTTTCTGTTTCTTGATGTCTTGATCTGGCGCGAATTAGTTTATGTACTCATTTCGGAGTTTGTAGTTTATTCACTCATTTCGAAGTTTCTAGTTTATTCACCCATTTCGGAGTCTCTAGTTTATATACTCGTTTCGGAGTATGTAGTTTATTCACTCGTTTCGGAGTCTCTAGTTTATGTTCTCGTTTTGGAGTCTGTAGTTTATTCACTCATTTTGGAGTCACTAGTTTATGTACTCGTTTCAGAGTCTGTAGTTTATTCACTCGTTTCGGAGTCACTAGTTTATGTACTCGTTTCAGAGTCTGTAGTTTATTCACTCATTTCGGAGTTTCTAGTTTATGTACTCATTTCGGAGTCCGTAGTTTATTCAATCGTTTCGGAGTTTCTAGTTTATGTACTCATTTTGGAGTCCGTAGTTTATTCACTCGTTTTAGAGTTTCTAGTTTATGTACTCATTTCGGAGTTTGTAGTTTACTTCCCTTGGGTTTACAGGCAAACTTATCCTAACATTATATGCAGATAACCCCCATTCTTTACGACAGAGGTCTGTTAGGCTTGTAGTACTGGGGTTTTAGTTTGTGGTACCATCACGTTGGCTGATATATTCCTCAATATGCGGTCTTTAGGTCGTTGTTCGAGTAGCCCCGTGAATGTCGTGTCTCTGATCCCTTCGGGGACTGGACACAACGTCTTCAAGTAATCTCCTTAGGTCATATTACCGTCGGAAGAGCAAACATTAGGAATTTGCCACGACGCTTTTTACTTGAGGTTAGGCTCAGTTTGGAGCCTCGATGAGTCATAACCACTCTGCTCTGGTGTGGATGATCTCCAATAGTCTTTTAGGCTTTATATGAGTTGCCTTCAAGACCCGAAGCTGGGAATGTGCCGTTGCTTCATTTTTTGTTTTGACGATGTCGTGCCGATTCTTTGCTGAAGTAGGGTTGACATGTGTAAGACTTCTATGCTGTATGTACTGCAATTGAAATCCGGAGCTAGGAATATGCCATTGCTCCATTTTCATTTGATAGCCGCATTTGCATCCTGCTGAAACGAGGGGGAATGTCAGGATGGTCTCTAGGTTGTATATGTACCGTCGAGACTTGGAGTTTAGGATTTTGCCATTACTCTATTTTTTATTTCGACTCTTGGGTCTTTTGTTAACGTTGCGTCTACATCGAGAAGGAACATCGAGCTGGAGCTGGGATTTTGCCATTACTCCTTTTTTGTTTGACCCTTGGGTCTTTGATGACATTGCATCTGCACCTTGTTGGAATGAGAAAAATGTCGAGCTAATTTCTAGGCTGTAGATATTGCCGTCAAGATCTGGCTCTCCCTTTAACGGAGCTTGGTGGGAAAGTATGGTTCCTTTTCTTTCATTTGTGCCCATAGATTGTATACAAGAGTCAATATGGACATACTTGCTGGGCAGAGAAAATTTTATTTTATTTTAATTTTTATTGCCGCGATACTCTATCTTTTCAGCTTTTCATATTGCGAAAGTCGCGATTGCCCAATCATTTCGGCTTTTTATCTGCGGTGCCCAATCATTTCGGCTATTTTTTTTTATATTTTTACTCGCTGCTTTTTATTGCGAGTTACTCAAACATTTCGGTTGTTTTTATATGCATATATTTTTTTTACTCGTTGATTTTTATTGCGAGTTGCTCTATCATTTCGGTTATTTCATATGCATTTTTTTCTACTCGCTGCTGTTTTTATTGCGAGTTTGGAATCTGATACCAACCTCGGTATCAGCATCACTACGACTGGAATATTGTAAGGAGTGAATCATCATTTTCCGTGAAAGGACTTGGAGTTTGACAACTGTTTAGGCATCAGCATCGCTGTAACTGGGATATTGCCAGGAGCGAATCATCATTTACTTTGAAAGGACTTAGAGTTTGACACCTGTTTAGGCATCAGCATCGCTGTAACTGGGATATTGCCAGAAGTGAATCATCATTTGCCTTGAGAAGACTTGAACAAAGATGGCTTAGCAAACAAGGTTAGAATCCTGTCGACTAAGGCTTTTTGACTTTATGAACCGTAAGGGTCTCATAAAGGTATTTCTCCCTACAAGTCGTGGGAACCTCGTAGGTGTACTTTCTCTTTAGGAATCGTGGGGATTCATAAGTGTATTTTCTCTTGTAAGTCGTAAGGATTTTGCAAGAGTGGTTTTCTCCTTATAAGTCGAGAGGACTTACAAGTGCCGTTCACCATACGGAGACATTTCTCGTTATTGGTGGAACTTGGTGAAGGAATATTTATTCATGCCCGTGGATTGTATACATGGGTCAATATTGGATTGCCTCTAGGGCATCTTGGAGGATATGGCAGCTTAAGAACAGGTTCAGATCCCTGTAACTTAAGGCTTTTGAATCTTATGAGCCGTGACAGTCTTATATGGGGAAATTCTCCTTGCGAGTCGTGAGGATCTCGTAAGTGTAATTTCTCTTTAGGAATCATGAGGATTCCTAAGTGTGTTGCTATTTTGTGATTCATAAGGATCTCACGCAGGTATTTTCTCCTCACAAGGTCGAGAGGACCTTGCAAGTGCGCATGAATTTTTTTATTTTATGAGTTTGTGCCCTATTCAGGTTTTCACAAACTCGCCGGCAGTCCTGCTGTTTTTACTCATGGCGCCCTTTCGGGTTTTTATCCGTGTCCATTTTGCTTATGGACATACCGTTTTTTTGCGTAACTCTCGAAAGTAGTTTCGTCGCAGATGACCCACCTGTTTGCCGGTGGATTTTTGGGGTGGCTCCATCACTGGAGTAACTATGAAGTCAGTGGGACTTCGATTGCAATATAGATCACAAAAGAATGTATCGCCGTATTTAGGGCGATATTGTTGTTTAGGGACATTCCGGTCCATTATCGCCATGTTTGAGGTGAAATTTTAGTTTAGGGACTTTTCGGTCCATTATCGCCATGTTTGAAGTGAAATTTTGGTTTAGGGACTTTTCGGTCCAATGTCACCATATTTGAGGCGAGTTTCTAGTTTAGGGACATTTTAGTCCGTTGTTAGTTTAGGAACTTCTCGGTCCGTTGTTGACATATTTGAGACGGATAATTAGTTTAGGGACTTTTCGGTCCTATGTCGCCATATTTGAGGCGAGGTTTTAGTTTAGGAATATTTCGGTCCGTTGTTAGTTTAGGGACTTCTCGGTCCGTTGTTGCCATATTTGAGATAGAAAATTAGTTTAGGGACTTCTCGGTCCTATGGCGCCATATTTGAGGCGAGGTTTTAGTTTAGGGACATTTCAGTCCATTGTTAGTTTAGGGACTTCTCGATCCGTTGTCGCCATATTTGAGGCGAATTTCTAGTTTAAGGACATCTCGGTCTTTTGTCGCCATGTTTGAGGCGACGGAGCTTCTTTGCATTCTACTCTCAGAGTTCTGACTCAGGAAGATAGCGAGCAGATACGAGCATCGTCATCTATTATAGACCTAAGTCGTGACTCGTCAAGCGTAGTATTTTTTGAGAAATCGGCCGTTTATTGGCCGGAAGGGTCTTTCGCCATGCATATCCATGAGCAGGTAGGCTCCATCTTGGTAGACTTTGTCTATGATGTACGGGCCTTTATAGTTCGACTCGAATTCCCCCGTTTTGCACAATTAGGGATCATTGGTCTTTTGACGACTAGTACGAGTTCGCCTTGGCGTAATGTTCTCGGCCTGGCCAGTCTTTCGTATGACCGTGTCATCCTTGCCTTATAAGCCTCCAAATTTTGCTGTGTTATAAGGCGAGTTTTGTCGAGGACATCGAACTCCTCAAGCCGAAGATGAGCATTTTCTTCATCTGTCGGCTCGTATCGAACCGCTACTCGCAGAGAAGGGAGTTCTATTTCCAGGGGAAGCACTGCTTCCGTGCCGAATACCAATATGTATGGTGTTGTATTCGTAGCCGTTTTGGACGTTGTTCAGTACGCCCAGAGAACTTCGTGAAACCTTTCATGCCAGTCTTTTTTGTTTCCGGACACTGTTTTCTTTATAATCTTCGTCAAGGTCTTATTGAAAGCTTCTGCTAGACCGTTGGCCCGAGGATTATAGACTGAAGAGTATCTCCAATCTATTTTATGTTGTTGAGCGAAGCGACTGATTTTATGGCTTCTATAACCTGGCCCATTATCCGAGATAATTTATCGCGGAGTGCTGAACCGATAGATGACATGTGTCCTGAAGAAATGGAGGATATTCTCCATCTTCACCTCTCTTAGTGGTACTGCTTCTGTCCATTTAGAGAAGTAGTCGGTCGTTGCTAATATAAACCGATGTCCTTTTGACGAGGTCGGTTCAATGGGGTCAATTATATCGGTTCCCCACATTTCGAACGGCCAGCTAGCCACTGTTGGGTGTAGCGGATTTGGATATTGGTAGATAAAGTCCTCGTGGATTTGGCACGAGTGACACTGCTTCGCATATTCGAGGCAGTTCTGGTTCATCGTGGGCTAATAGTAACCCATTCTTTTTATCTTTAGCTTCATATTTGGCCCAGCTTGATGAGAACCGCAGTTTTTCTCCTCCTCTTCTTTTTCGGAGGTGAAGTCTTTGAAGAGAGGGCTGACAGGTATTTCGTCCTCAGAATCGCTCTCGAAAATAAGAACTTGGGGTTTTCCCCCTTCCGAACTGGTATTAACCATATGACAGTTGCCAGTCGTTTCTTCATGCACGTTTGTCGTACTATTTTGCCGTCGACGAGTTTCGCGCTTCATCCTATTGAAGTGTTTTTGATGGGAAACATATCCTTGCCACCATTTCTTGAAGGTAGTGCATTCTTCGGTAGGGTGGGTAACCTTTCGATAATATAGGCAGCAGTTTGGATGTGAATCCCTGTAACGACTCTGTTTTTAATATACAGAAATTTGTTTAAAGTTAAAGTACTAAATGGAGTATTTGCAACCCTGAGTATTCTACAAGTATTTAATTTGTTTTATAACAGCAAAAAATAACTTGTAGCTCATTGGTAAAGTCTTGCACTGCTGTGACATAGCCCCTGTATTCAAATCCCCCCAGCCATGTATTATTTTTAATGATTTTACTTTTAAACATTTTGGAACCGCAAAAGTTTACTCGTCCAATACACGTAAAAATGAAAAGTCACTAAAATCAAACATGTGGAAAATATTATATGTACAGACTAAGACACGTGGCAAGCATCCAGAGACCCAACTCACCAATGTGGCCGGCGAGATGGGGCTCTAGGCCGACACCGCCAGGCCCTCAGTACCAAATACCCTCAAATTTTACCCAAGTGACTCTTTCCCTACCCCACTACTCCTCTTCTGTTTGTTTTTCCTGAAATTAAACAGAGAATTAAAATGAGCCATTAATCCAAAATTTTAATGCATTTTAATTCCATTCTTCAATCCTCGAAACCCTAATTACTCCAATAAATACAACATCGCACCCTAGCCCTCTCCATTCTGAAATCTATTATCAAAACTTTCAAATTTTTCCAAGTCAAATTAGTTGTACAAGTGGAGTTAGCCCAAGGTCATCATCCGGCGACAACTCGGGACAAATCCGGCGACACCGCGACTCTACGAAGCTTCTATCTTGTTCCCATACCTCTCTTCTCTCTTTTCATCCAGTAAGTCCCTTCTCTTCTCTCCTTTTCACCTCTCAAAAAGTTCTCTTTTCAAAACTCGTCGAAAGTGGAGTTATTCCGATTTCTTATTTTAATTTTGTTAAAAACATAACTTTTCATAATAACCAAACACCCATATTGTTACATCTTGTTTAGCAACCATAAACCAACATTGAGAACAAGTTTCAATTTAAAATACCATGCTATGCAATTTTTATTTCACTTTTATGGTTAAATACCACAAACTTCCTATTCGACATCTTTCATCATATTTGCCCATATTACCTCTAGAAAACTCACGTGGTAATGACCTACCTCATCACAACACTAATCATGACATAGCACGATGGCTTTTGGAACAATATTTTGTGGGATAAATACAATTTTACAATAAAATACCTTAAACTAATAAAACCGTATTCTTTAAAATTGTTTTAATTAAATTCCTTGCAATTATCCCTCTACAGCCTATTTTGGGGAACCCGATTTGGATGGTGCGGGTTATCGCACATTCTCGGTACTAGTAGAGCGAGATGCAGACCTCCTCATGGAGCATCCGATCTCGATTGAATTTTTAATACAATTTTTAAGAATAATATGATTTTCTATTTAATAAATAAATTCTAGTTTTAATAATTATATATGTATATATATATATATTATCAAAATATCTATTTTAAATATATATAATAAATTCCATGTTTTCTAAATAAAGGAATCATAAATTTCATGAATATACCATCACAAATCTATACAATTCCAATTTACACTAAAATACCCTTTACTATTCAATCTAAGTTTATAATCATTAGAATACTTTACTTTTAAAAATTACATCCATGAAAACTCTAAATATGATAAATAAATGGTTGAGGTTTATTTTGAAAGTGTACTAAAACTATTTTCATAAAACACCCTCAAGTTTATTAATTTACAATAAAGACCCTAGTAAATATAGGTTTAAGCGGGACCAATTCTCTTGAGCCTTAAGGAGCCGGAGAAAGTGGGTGCTTGCCTATTTAAGGTAGGAAACTAAAATGGGGTTATCAATGGTAATTGGTTTGGAAAAAGTCACAAATCCTACCGTCCATGTTCAGTAGTTACCGATAACTCCAAAACCTAATTCAGGAATCAAATTTTGTTTAAGTGTCTGACTCAGACGGAGTCTCAGTCTAATCTGAAAATAATCCATACATGAATACAATCTAAATATAACTCCAATACAACATGAATCCATATATACTGAATACCATCTATATCAAAATGATTTGAACTGACCGAATCATGAATATACATTTACCTGATTACATGACTATCCGTTTACATCCTTATCCATTTACATGAGCAATTGATATCATGGTTTCGGAAAGTATTACAGCTATAAAACAACAAAATAAACATTACGGGGTTTTAAATGGGGTAGATTAGTACGGAATGTGTGAAAAGTGGCACGATGATGGTCACTTTGATACACCTAACCTGAATATCCGTTGTTGTTGTTCTGTGGCTTAACGGTTCCTTATGCTCCGTATACCTTAGTCCACAGAATAATTGGACTCCTCTCGTATACACTGGCATATTCTGTATCAAACTACAAATAACAGCGTTAACATAACAATCATACATTATACCAGATATATTCTCTTTACTTGTTCAGTCTATTTCTATCTCTCTTTAGGACTTACCGAGCGATTGTTCGCTGACGACATTCCTTTTCTATTCTTTCTTTGGAATGTTGTTTGGAGGACCTGACTCTCTAGAGATCGAGCCCAGCTCAGAAGACTTGAAGCAACTCATCGAAGACCCGGAGCTCTAGTCACTTGTATATACTTTTACTTTCAGTTCATGCCAATATTTAGGCATTGCTTTCCACATTATATTTACTTTTCAGTTGTATTGTAAAGAATATTTAATAAATAAAAAGTTGTTGTTCATTTACATCTCATGTCTTTCTTGTGTACATTTATATTATATTGCTTATTTATGCTTAGCGTGTTTACTTCTAAGTAAAAACGTCGTGGGCCTAGTCACGTCTCTTTATCCGTAAACCGGGAAGCGGGGTGTGACAATCCCCTCCGTCGAGACATATGACCTCGGGAGTGTTTCCTACTAAAGGTGGCAGCTTCATTCCCATTGACAGGGCTTTGACGAACTGCTGCTCTACCTTGATCCTGCTCTTATTTGTCGCAGGTATGCTTTGGTTTGGTTGGAGTACTTTACGACTCCACGTTGCCGCAGCTTCTTCATCCCGACGCTGATGCTTAGTATTTTCGTATATGGTTGTTTCGTGTTCTCGGCCAGCTTTGCTTGTTCGAAAGGCTTTGTTTAACAGCCTATCGATCGGGTCTTCTGGCAGTTCTGGGGATTTTAGCGCCGATTCTGCCCCCAGTTCCTCTGCGTTTCTTTCTGACGCTGAGGGAGTTTTTTCATCATTTAACAATGAATGGGAGACCATGTGGCAACTTGCTACATGGTCTTCAGTCTCTTCTTATGAGTCATTTTCCTCATTGTTGTCACTATCTTCGTTCTCAAGAATATGCTTGAGGAACTCTTCGAGCGTAACCGATTTCCGCACCTTCTAGTTGTACTCCTCAAGCGCGTCAATGTACTTTTGTAGGTCTGTGCGCTTGTCGTCATACTCGGAAGGCTGCACAAGTTTCTTGGTCTTCTTCTTTTTCTTCGAAGACTTTGACGGCTTGACTTGGGGGTTTTGCCATTTGTCAATAACTTTCGGTACGGGACGCGGTTTCAACATCCCTTCGATGATTTCAGATTCAAGTGGGATTTTCCACCTGACTACCTGACATGCCTGTAGATCTTTCAACATTCTTTTGGTTTTAGCTGAAAGAACGACTTCCCATGGAGTTTCTTCCACGAGCGAGTATGATACCCTTGGCGCATCCACCTTTTTAGGAGCGTACTTCTGTGGTGGGTTTACCCTCCAGTTCTCAGATAGCGTGAACTTTTCCAGTTAATACTGGTCCTCGACCCAGTTCTTGAAGACGTAGCAATCCTCAATTGAGTGGCTCACCATTCTGTGATAGGAGCAATAGTTGGGATTATTGACGTCGCCGGGTTGCGGTGGACGCCATGGGTCTGGAAATGTGATTAGTTTATTACGCATTGCCAAACCAAATAGTCTCCTTGTCTTATCGTGGGGAAACGAGTAAGTGCGTCCTAGCCTTTCTTCCAGGGATAGGTGTGGACGTGCATTGTTTTGGTGAACAGCCAGTTTTGAGCCACTCGGTTGTTGTTGAGTGTTGGCGACGAAGGCCGCTTTCCTTTTACCCTTGGCGTTTCGAGGGTCCTTGTTTGAGGAGGAAGGACCGTGGCCCATTTGGTCCATTTGGGCCAATTTATCGATCAGAGCCTAGAAGGTAGTTGGTTTTAAGAACGTCATGAACTGGGACACAGTCGTTTGAGGATCAAGGGTCCCAATGAACATGCCCATGGTGGGGGATTCTTCGATGCACTGTTCACACTTTCACCATAGGTTCCGCCACCGGATCGCATATTGGACCCAGGTTTCTCCCGACTTTACACTGGAATTGATTAATTCCGTGATCGGGGTGCGCTCGCTTGCGGTAGAGAACCGCTGTGTGAACAACAGCTCCATCTCTGTAAACGTTTTCACAGAATCATTTGGGAGCTCTGAGTACCATTCAAAGACCATCTCTGACAGGCTGCCAACGAACCGACGAACCAATAGTTTGTCGTCGCCTCCAGTGTTGCCGCACAGAGCTCTGAATTGCGCGGCGTGTAGATGTGGGTTGCCTGTCCCTTTGTACACATGGAATTTGGGGATCGTATATCCCGGCAGGTTCTTAATTTGGTCATACCAGCCTGGATACGGTCGCCCAGTTCTGACGATTTGGCCAGCGGCTTCATTTGCTTGATGAGCTCTTATTTGTTGAGCTATATAATCAAAAGCAGCCTTGGAGATTGTTTCCTCTTTGGCTGCCGATAAAACGGGAAGAGAGTTTGATGTTTCCCCTGTGTCATCCTCGATGATTATCGGCGGATCCTCGGCTTGGGATTCTAGCTGGATCATCATTCCTACCATATCTTGAAACAAGAGAGCCATCTGCTTTATATTAGCAGCCTGCTCAGCAGCTTCCTTATCCTTTCTTTCAAGCACCCTTCGCAGGAACTCTGTATCGGTCTCCTGCTCCTGGCGCTGTTCAGCTGTTGTGTCTGGGCTTTCTTTTTGCCCAGTAAGTGCTGCCATTTTGGTCAGTATTTCCTGGAGCTTTTGTTGTTGTTCCTGAGTTTTTGTCAGCGGTCGAGTTTGCGGTCGATGACCTACGGAAGCACGGCTTTCTTCTTTCCCGGAAGCCATGTAGACCATATACACGATCATGCCCCCAGATCTGGGGCGTTTGGGTCTACCGCCTTTGGAATTTGCCGCCGCCGGTGGGATTTTCTCTGGCCTCATCCTTTTGTGGGAGGTCGAGATTGAAGGGGCCGTTGTAACAAACACCCATGTAGAAGAAGTCCCTCGCTATATGACGGAGGGATGATCTTTCTCCTGCAGAGCCTTCGATTTCTTTGGTCGACGAGAGTAGTTTTAATTAATCACGGAGTCCTGGACTTTCCGCCAGACCCTGTGAATTTGGGAGGAGAGCCGTTGATAGGGCTACTCTTTCTTTGCCTGCACCGCGATTTCTGCAGGCGGGGGCGATTTCTTTAGCACCGCCATTGGAGAGTTCTTGCGTACCCTCTTGAGCAGATTAAAGTTGTTCGCGGTTGGAACAGTAGCGTCAACTTCTACCATTAGAGCCGGCGGGGTAAGTCTAGAGGGGGAGTTGCCCCCAGCATTCCTCACTCGGCGCCAGTGACGACGTCGAGCATGTCTTACAAAAGAGACCGCCTCAATTTTGGAAGCGGCTTCGTCGTGCCCCCGGCTTTGGTGAGGGGCTGCTGTTGGTGTCAGCCTGTTGAAGACTGACATCCTGACTGAAGTTTGGGGAGGGCCGGCTAATCTTTCGAAGACCGACTTTCGGGTAGGGGAAGCACCTTTGACGTCTTCACCTACAGGAGGAGTTGGGAGGGCTATCCATTTTGGGGCAGCCCCCTTGGGTATCATGAACCTCCTTGCGGGCCCGTTTGGGTTTTTGCGCAGCCTGTTGAAGACTGATACGTTAGCTTTGGACGGCCCGTTTAGAGGGGCCGTTGTGATCTCTAGTCTATCGAAGACCGATCTCTTGGGTGCTTCATCTTGCAGCGCTGAGGCATCGAAACACACCGGTTGGAACATGGTCCTAAAGAATAGTCCGGTAGTGGTTTGCGTAACTTGCCCCACCGACATTGAGAAAATTGAGGCCGCGTTGGGCCCGTAGATCACTACTTCAGTTAGGGTGGAGCAAGAGTTGCTGCTGCAAGAGGTGCAGTTGGAAGCTATCGATTTTCTGCACAGGAGCAAGACACCAAGTTTTAGTACCTCAAATCCAAGGGCAACCAAAGTGAACCGCGATTTTGTTTGCGGAGCATGACAGACGGAGTGTGGAGTGGAAAAAGGAAAAGGTCCCACCAGGCATGCCAGAATCTGTTCTCCGCCGAAAGACCCAACCGAGACGTTGGGACGTCTGGGGTAAATTTTGGGGACAGATGCTATTTGGATTTATCTGTCCACCTCTCCAAAAATACGAAGTTCATTTATGGCACCATAGATTAGAGGTTTGGACAGACGTGACTGTTGTAGCAGACTTTATCAGATTCCCCCTCATTTTATGAGGGGTTTTTGCTTGTGGGGACGCTTTTCCCTACAGGCGCAAACCCCTGCAGTTAATTACATTACCGCATTGCGATAACCATTTTCTCCTGCTCCGGAAGTTCACTTCGTGTCGTGTGTGTTTTTGTTTATTTTGATTGCCCGTGGATTGTATACGGAGACTAGTTTTTGTCGTCGCCCGTAGGGCGCGGGTTAGTCCAAATCCGTATATCTTAGATTTGGGGCTTAGCTTTATTTAAGGACCGTTAATCTGGTTTGAGATTAAGATCAACTTAAATAAGTAAGCATGTGCTCAATTTGTTCTTGCTAAGGATGCGTGAGTCTAATTTGAGACTAAGATCAACTTAGCAAAATTTCAAGGATCATTTTTATTTAAGATCCAGCAAAATAGTATTTGGGTTCAGCTGCAAGAAAATTTCAGAGACTTAGCCAATTTGGGCTAAGTCTACTTAGCCTTTTATTTTATTCAGACACTTTCAGAGACTTAGCCAATTTCAAAGACTTAGCCAATTTCATACACTTATTTGGGCTCGGTTTGTTCTGCCCTTTTCTTTTCATGTAAAAGTGCTAAGCACTTATTTGAGCTCTAACGCTCACATGTATGTCATGTGAAGCATTCAGTCATGGGCGCTGCCCAATAAAGGTTGAGCACTTCTAGTCATTTTGAATAAATGTAAAGTGCTAAGTACTTTTTATGGCGTCCATGTGAGGTGCACATGCGGCACTGGGCGCTGCCCAATCAATGCAAAGCACTCAGCCGTTTTGGTTTTATATGAAATGCGAAACACTTTTTGTATGGCGCCCACGTGAGGAGCACGTACGGCGCTTGGCGCTGCCCAGTCAGTGCTAAGCACTTAGCTGTCTTCGGCTACATATGGAGTGCTGAGCACTTTTATTCAGCGCCCACGTGTGTTTCACGTGAGGCGCTGGCCTTCTGTTTTGGACGCCCGTGTCTTTTTCACGTGAGGCGCGAGGCGCTGTTAAAAGGGGGCGCCCACGTGAAGAGCGCGTGAGGCGCTAGTCTTTTTTCTTTTTTTAGAGATTAAATCTCTGTTAATGGCATTTTGACCATTAATGATCACCAAGATCTTCATTTTTTTTGAAGATCCGGGATCAGGTTTTTTTCTTCAAGAACTAAGTTCTTTTATAGGTTCTTTTTCTTTTTCTTTTGGACCTAATTCTTTTATGAATCTTTGATTCTCAAGAACAAGATCCTCCCGACGAGAATTAAATTCTCAACTTATGGGAGACTTGTTTTGTGGATCTCTGATCCAGAGAAAGAACTAAGTTCTTATGAAGGGTTAACCCTTATATAGGTAAAAGGAGATATTTTTATCTCTGTGTTTTTTTTTACCTAGGGTTTTTGAGGGGGAGAGTCTTCTTCTTTGAGAATTAAATTCTCTGTTCTTTCAAGACCTCACTGTATTTTTTTATTTTTTGCAGAAGCTTATCGGGGTTTTTTTCTATCTCCCACTATGTGTTGAGACTTGAAGTCTTGGGTTCTTTATAAAGTGGAGGCAAATTGTTAATTGGTTTTAAGAAAATCTCTCATTGAGAGATTCCAATTAATTTAATTGAACTCAAAATTGATTTGGGGAATTTTACCCACCATTGGATTTTTGATCTAAGAACTTCTGTTTTTACAGAATATGATTTTTGTTTTTAAAAAATTAGGAAAATATTTTCCCCTATGCAGCATTTATTCTGTAAAGTGGCGATTTTTTTATCACCATTGGATTTTTAATCCAAGGGTTCTCTGTCTTACAGAGAGTAATCTTTTTTGTTTAGAAAGATTGAGGGAATATATTGCCAAAATTGGATCATCGATCCAACCGAGAGTATCTTTCTTATTTAGAAAGATATGGGAGATATTTTCTCCTAACAGAATTTAATTCTATATTTTGATGATTTATCATTCCCGTTGGATTTTTTATCCAACGGCTCTGTTTAACAGAGAGTATTATAGAATTTTAATTCTACCTGGGCGCCGGCGCTCACGTGTTATGCACGTGGTCGCTACTTAAGAATTTAATTCTTATAATGGGTATTATTGTGCTTTACACATTGACACCCGCGTGAGGAGCACGTGCGGCGCCATCTAAGAGTTAACCCTTATGAACTCTTCTGTGCTTTGCATATTGGTGCCCACGTGAGGAGCACGTGAGGCGCCACTGTTCCCTTATAAAAAAATATATATATATAGAAAGAAAGAGGGAAAACATCCGTTAATACGGGCCTCACGTGCCCACACGTGAGCACCTATATGCAAAGCATATAGGCACTGCAATTAAAACAACTACTAGGCTTAAAGCCGAGCACCTATATGCAAAGCATATAGGCGCTGCTTTCAAACAGATGGCAAGACAAAAAGGCTCGCGTGTTAACACGTGATACACTCATATGATGTTGCATATAAGCGAACAAGTTTAAACCCATTGGGATCACGTGCAACACGTGAGGGCTCTTAACACCTTCGAAGCTGATAGAATTAAATTCTAAAAAACAGGATTAAAACTCTGTTTTCCCAGTAAAAGAGCAAAACTCTGTTCAAAATTTGGAAGGCAGCGCCAAGAGTTAAAAACTCTGAGGCGGCGCCTCACGTGCCTTGCACCAGGGCGCCAGTACCAAGAGTTAAAAAACTCTGAGGCGGCGCCTCACGTGCCTTACACGAGGGCGCCAATGCCCAGAGTTAAAAACTCTGAGGCAGTGCCTCACGTGCCTCGCACGAGGGCGCCAGCGCTAGAACTAAAATCTCTCTGTTAAACAGAGCCATTGGATCAAAAATCCAACGGAGATGATAAATCATCAAAATACAGAATTAAATTCCGTTGAGGAAATATTCCTCAAAATTTTCTAAACAAGAAAGATTATTCTCTGTAAAACAGAGTGCCGTTGGATTAAAAAATCCAATAGTGATTAAAAATCAACTATATATACAGAAAAATTATGTATGGGGAAATATTTCCCTAATCTTGTTAAAAACAAGAAAGATATTTTCTGTAAAATAGAAATCCTTGGATCAAAGATCCAACGGTGGATAAAATCCCCAAATCAATTAAAGATCTCTCGACGAGAGATTTCTTTAACTAAATCAACAAACTTGCCTCCACTATATAAAGGACTCAAGACTTGAAATCTTGTGCAGAGGAAACCCCCCAGAAGCTTCAAATTAAAAAAAAAAGCAAGCAAGAAGAAAGCTTGAAGAAAGAAGAAAGAAGAATACCTCTCCCCGAGGTAAATAAAAATAATAGAGACCAGAGCATCTCTTCTGCATATCTAAGGGTTTAACCCTAAAAAAAAGAACATAGTGCTTTCCCTAGATCTATGATCCATGAGACAAGTCTTCCATAAATGAGAATTTAATTCTCATAGGGATGAACTTGTTCTTGGGGATCAAAGATCCAGAAAAGAACAGAGAAATGAACTCTTCAAAACAGAATACACAAAGAAAGCCTAGCGCCAAGCGCCTCACGTGTCCCTCACATGGGCTCTGCTCAATAAAGAGTGCTTAGCACTCAATAGTTGGCGCTCAGTGCCAAGCGCCTTACGTGTCCCTTACATGGGTGCTGCTCAATAAAGAATGCTTAGCACTCAATGGTTGGCGCTCAGCGCCAAACGCCTCATGTGTCCCTCACGTGGACGATGCTCAATAATGAGTGCTTAGCACTCAATGGTTGGCGCTCAGCGCCAAACGCCTCACAGGTCCCTCAGGTGGACGCCGCTCAATAAAGAATGCCTAGCACACAATGGTTGGCACTCAGCGCCAAGCGTCTTACGGATCCCTCATGTGGGCGCTGCTCAATAAGGAGTGCTTAGCACCCAGTTGTTGGCGCTCAGCGCCAAGCGCCTCACGTGCTCCACATGTAAAGAGCGTTTAACACTCCATAAAAATAAAAGAACAAAAAAAGAGAGAGGGGAAAGTGAAGCAAAGTATAAGTGTAAGAACCCAAATGAATGCTCAGCAAGTGTTTAACACTTTATTCAAAGACTGGGTGGGTTGAGTCTAAGTTGACAAAATCTCCAATTCAAATCAACCAAGCTCATGTGCTCATCATTTTCCAAATTGGGCTTAGTCCCAAACACGACTACAAATCTCCCAACGGACATTGGTTTAAGAGTACATCTCCTCACACCTCTGATACATGTCGTTGTAATTCTTCAGCGTCTTCAGAAAGATGGTGTGTCCCGATAACCAATAACTCTTTGGTGTATTCCCAAATTGACGAACACATCCCACAACGAACCGCAACGTCTTTAAACTATCAACGGACCACAACATCCTTAAACTATCAACGGACCGCAACATCCTTAAACTACAATGGACCGCAATGTCCTTAAACTAGCTGTGGACCGTAACGTCCTTAAACTAAACCCTCACTCTAAAAATGGTGATCAACAGACCGTAATGACCTTAAACTAAAGCAATAAAGCCCAAATACTCTTTTGTTGGATCGAAATGATCCTAAACCCCCGTTAAGTAGATCTTAGTCCAAGATTGGACTAACGTATCCTTAAAAAAAATTTAAATTGATCTTAATCTCAAACGAGATTAACGATCTTTAAATAAAGACCCAAATCTAAAATATACGGATTTGGACTAATCCACGCCCTACGGGCGACAACATAAATTAGTCTTCATATACAATCCACGGGCAACCAAAAATAAAACAAACGCATACTACACGAAGTGACCTTCTGGGGTAGGAGAAAGTGGTTACCGCGACGTGGTATCGTAATTAACTGCAGGGGCTTGCGCCTGCAGGGAAAAACGTCTCCACAATCAAAAACCCCTCGCAAACGAGTAGGAATCTGACGAAGTCCACTACAACGGCCGCATCCATTTAAACTTTCGATGCACGGTGCCATAAATCAACTTGGCATCTTCGGAGAGGTGGATGAATAAATCCAAAATAGCATCTGCCCCTAAATTCAGGCTAGACGACCTACGCGGTTCCGTCTCCCATTTTCAGCGGTGAACAGATTCCGGCATGCCCGGTGGGACCTCTTCCTCTTTCCACTCCACACTTCGTGTGTCGTGTTTGCGAACGAATCGCGGTTTAATATGGTTGCCCTTGGATTCGAGGTACTAAGATTTGGTGTCTTTCTCCATGCAGGAAAAGGGGATAACATCAATGGCCTCCAGCTGCACTAACTGTAACAGCAACTCTCGCTCCGCCCCAACTGGAGGAGTGGCTTACGGGCCCCAAGCGGCCTCCACCTTTGCAATGCCAGTGGAACAGGTGACTTAGGTCACCACTGGACTGTTCTTTGGGACCATGATCCCGCCAGCAAGCTCCAGCGTCCCGATGCTACCACAAGAAGCTCTAAAGAAGTCGGTCTTTGATCGACTTACAACCACTACGACCCCTCTCAACGAGTCGTCCAAGTCTGCCACCTCGGTCTTTAACAGACTGAGCCAAAGCTTAAGAGGGCCCGCAAGGAGGCTCGCAATATCTGAGGGGGTTATCCCGAAGCGGATAGCCATTCCAGTTCCGGCGGATAAAGTCATCGACAGGGCTTCTCCTGCTAAAGGATCGGTCTTCGCAAGATTGGCCATTCCAATTCCTGCTTCCGGCGAAGTCACCAAGACTGCTTCCCCTACTAAAAGATCAGCCTTCGAAAGATTGACCGTCCCCTCTCAACGGACGTCAGTCTTTGACAGGCTGACACCAACAGTAGCCTCTCATCAGAGCAGGGGGCATGACGAAGCCGCTTCAATGACAGAAGTAATCCCGTCTGCAAGGTATACTCAACGTCGCCACTGGCGCCGAGTGAGGAAAGCTGGGGGCAGTTCCCCCTCTGGACTTACCCCACCAGCTCCAATGGTGGAAATTGACGCTGCTGTTCCAACTGGGAAAGCTTCGAGCTGCTCAGGAGGGTGCGCAAGAACTCTCCGACCGCTGTACTAAAGAAGTCTCCTCCGCCTATTGAAAACACAACGCAGGCAAAACCGGAACAGCCTCCTCAACGGCTGTCCTCTAAGATCTACAAGGTCTGGCGGAAAGTCCAAGACTCTGTAATTGACAAAAATTACTCTCGCCGACTAGAGAAAAAGAAGGCTCGACAGGAGGAGAACTACCCCTCCGCCATACCACGGAAGGTATCGTCTGCATGGGTGCCTGCTACAATGGCCCCCTCAACTTTGACCTCCCACAAGAGGAGAAGGCCGGAGAAGATCCCCATGCCTACAACAAATTTTAAAGGTGATGGACCCAAACGCCCCAAGTCTGGGGGCATGGTTGTACATACCGTCTACATGGCTTCCGGGAAAGAGGAAAGCCGTACTTCCACGGGTCATCGACCATTCACACGGTCTGTGACAAAAACTCAAGAGCAGCAGCAAAAGCTCTATGAAATGCTAATGAGGATGTCCGCACTCACTTGGCAGAAAGAAAGCCCGGAAGCAACGTCTGAGCAGCGCCAGGAACAAGAGTCCGACATCGAGTTCCTGCGAAGGGTGCTGGAAAGAAAGGATAAAGAGGCCACGGAACAGGTCGCTAATATAAAACAGATGGTGCTTATATTCCAAGACATGGTTGGGATGATGATCCAGCCGGAAACTCCAGCCGAAGACCTTCCAATAATTATCGAAGACGACAAAGGGGAAACGTCAAATCCTCCACCGGCTTTCTAGGCAGCCAAGGAAGAAACGATCTTCAAGGCTGCCCTTGACGACTATATAGCTCAACAAACACGAGCTCATCAGGCAAGCGAAGTGGCTGGCCAAGTCGTCAGAACTGGGCGACCTTATCCCGGCTGGTACGATCAGATCAAGTACCCGCCGGGATATACGATCCCTATATTCCACGTGTGTAAGGGGACATGCAATCCACACCAGCACGTTGCTCAATTCAGAGCTCTGTACGGTAATACTGGAGGCGGCGACAATCTGCTGCTTCGCTAGTTCGTCGGCAGTTTGGCGGAGACAACATTTGAATGGTACTCGGAGCTT
Organism: Agapanthus africanus; assembly: GCA_030015575.1. Lineage (NCBI taxonomy): Eukaryota > Viridiplantae > Streptophyta > Magnoliopsida > Asparagales > Amaryllidaceae > Agapanthus > Agapanthus africanus. Next base: position 114,912,787 of record CM057350.1, read on the forward strand.
CCGAATGACTCCATCAAAACATTTACAGAAATGGAGCTGCTGTTCACGCAGCGTTTCGCAAGCACACCCCAATCACGATATTAATCAATTCCAGGATGAAACCAAGAGAGACCTGGGTTCAATACGCAATTCGGTGGCGGAACCTATGGTCAAAATGCGAACAACGCATAGAAGAAGCTCCTGCCGTGGGTATGTTCGTAGGGACCCTTGATCCTCAGGCGACTATATCCCAATTTATGATGTTCATCAAGACAGCCACCTTCCAGGCCTTGATTGACAAGTTGGCCCAAATGGACCAGATAGGCCATAGGCCGTCCTCTTCAAAAACGGATCACCGGAATGAAAAGGGCAAAGGGAAAGTGACCTTCATTGCCAACGCTCAACAACAGCCGAGTGACCTAAAACCGGTTGCTCGCCAAAACAACCAACCACGATCCCTCAAAGATAAGTTGAGACGTCCTTACTCATTTCCCCGAGATAAAACGAGGAGACTGTTCGAACTAGCAGAGCACAACAGGCTCATCACTCTGCCGGATCCAAGACACCCGCTGCAGCCTAGTGACGTCAACAGTCTTAACTACTGCCCCTACCACAGAGTAATGGGCCACCCAATTGAAGATTGCTATGTCTTCAAAAACTGGGTTGAGAGCCAGTACCAACTAGGCAAGTTCGCGCTGTCCAAAAACTGGAAGGTAAACCCGCCACAGCAACACACTCCTAAAAAGGTGGACATGCTGGGGGCATCATGCTCATTTATAGAACAAGCTCCATGGGAAGTTGTCCTTTCGGCTAAAACTAAAAGAATGCTGAAGGATCTTCAAGCATGCCCGGCAATCAGGTGGAAAAGCCCGCTGGAGCCCGAGATCATTGACGGGATGCCGAAACCGTGCCCAACACCGAAAGTTGGTATCGATGGGCAAGGCACCCAGGTCAGGCCTTCAAAGTCTTCGAAAGGAAAGAAGAAGACCAAGAAGCTTGCGTAGCTTGACGACGAGCGCACAGACTTGCAGAAGTACATTGACGCGCTGGAAGAGTACACCTAGAAGGTGCGGACCCCAGCCACACATGAAGAGTTCCTCAAGCATATTCTTGAGAACGGAGACGGTGTCAATGACGAGGGGAACGACTCATCAGAAGAACATAAGGAGTATGTAGCAAGTTGCCACATGGTCTCTTACCTGTCGTTAAAAGACGAAGAAGCTCCCTTGGCATCAGAAAGCAACGTAGAGAAGCTGGGGGCAGGACCGGCGTCAAAATCCCTGGAGCCATCAAACGACTCGATTGACAGGCTGTTAAACGAAGCCCTTCAAAGAGCAAAGCTGACCGAGAGCATGAAATGGCCAAATACGAAAAGGTCAAGCGTCGGCGTCAGGATGAAGAAGCTGCGGCGATCGCGATAACGAAGCTTCGACATTATGCCCTGGCACATAAGGTCCATCTCATATGAATAGTAGATCCTCTCAAGTATTTGTTGTCAAGATCCATACTAACGGGAAGGCTTACCAAATGGGCCCTCCTCTTGATGGAGTTCTCGAAAGTATATCAACCCCTCAAGGCAGTAAAAGGACCGGCCATCGCTAACTTTCTCGCTGAGCATGTGATACCAGCCGACTCTCTTAAATAGAGAATTACCAGATGAACACGCATTTGACACAATCGAAGGAAAGTCGGAGGAAAATAATGTCCAATAGGAACTCTACTTCGACGGAGCATCTCCTATGAAAAAGCGAAAGCAAAACACCCCTATAATTAAAGCTGGGGTGGGCCTTATCTTTATGACTCCGCAAGGTGAGATAATGCGTTTTTCCCTTTCATTAACAGAGCCGAGAACAAACAACGAAGCAAAATATGATGCTTTGATAGCAGGTCTTGAGATCGCTGTTGACATAGGAATCGAAAACCTCCTCATATATGGAGACTCCCAGCTGGTCGTTAGCCAAGTAAATAACGACTATTAGATGTGCAAGCCAGAGTTGGTAAAATATGGCGAAAGAGTGCAGCAACTGCTGACTCGAATTCCATTCTATGTCCTAGAAAGCAAACCGCGGGTGTAAAACAGCAAGGCAGATGTGTTAGCCAAACTTGTTAAAGAACTGGCTGATGAAAATCTTGATGACGTAAGGATCATTGTGCAAAACCGCCGGATTCTCGTGCCGGCAGAAATATCTCTGGAGTCGTCTGAAGAAAAGGAAGTGGCCAAACAAACAGCCTGCCAAATAGAAGACGAAGAAAAGATTAAGGATTGGAGAAAAGTCTTCATAGACTATTTCAAATCCCATAGAACGCTCGAAGATGCGTCGTCAAGACATCAGCTCATGAGGCGAGCCCTGTCTTTCGCCTTCGTCAATGATACCCTTTATAAGAGATCATTTGATTGCCGCTGGCTGAGATGCCTGGGACCAGAAGAAACAAAAAGGGTCGTCCAAGAAACTCACGACGGACTCTGTGGTTCTCATCAGGCCGGACCAAAGATGAAGCTGAAAATCAAAAGAATGGGTTACTATTGGCCCACGATGATTCAGGACTGCCTCGAATATGCGAAACGGTGTCACTCATGCCAAATTCACGAGTACTTCATCCACCAGCATCCGAATCCGCTACACCCAACATTGGTTAGCTGGCTGTTTGAAATATGGGGAACCGATATAATCGGGCCTATCGAACCAACGTCATCTAAAGGACATCGGTTCATATTGGTAACAACCGATTACTTCTCTAAATGTGCAGAAGCGGTACCGCTAAAGGAGGTGAAGACGGAGGACATCCTCCATTTCTTCAGGACACATGTCATCTACCAGTTCGGCACCCTGAGATGAATCATCTCGGATAATGGGCCAGCCTACAGGAGCCATAGATCAGCCGCTTCGCACAGCGGCATAAAATAGATTGGAGATATTCTTCGGTCTATAATCCCCGAGCGAACGGTCTAGCTGAGGCTTTCAACAAGACCTTGACGAAGATCATAAAGAAAACGGTGTCCAGAAATAAAAGGGACTGGCATGATAGACTGCATGAAGCTCTCTGGGCGTATTGAACCACGTTCAAAACGCCCACGAATACAACGCCATTCGCGTTGGTATTCGGCACAGAAGCGGTACTCCCTTTGGAGATAGAGCTACCCTCTTTACGAGTAGAAGTTCGATATGAGTTGACAGATGAAGAAAATGCCCATCTTCGGTTTTAGGAGCTCGATGCCCTCGATGAAACTTGTCTCATAGCGCAGCAAAACCTGGAAGATTACAAAGCAAGGATGATGTGCTCATACGAAAGACTAACTAGGCCAAGAACATTCCGCCAAGGCGAACTCGTGCTAGTTGTCAAAAGACCTATGATCCCCAACCGTACAAAACGGGGGAAATTCGAGCCAAACTATAAAGGCCCGTACATCATAGACAAGGTCTACCAAGGTGGGGCCTACTTGCTCATAGATATGCACGGCGAAAGACCCTTCCGGCCAATAAACGGCCAATTCCTTAAGAAGTACTACGCTTGACAAGTCACGGCTCAGGTTAATGATAGGTGACGACGCTCGTGTCCGCTCACTGTCTTCCTGAGTCCAAACTCTATATGTAGTATCCGGCAAAACTTCTCCCCGAAGCTAACAACGGACCGTAACGTCCTTAAACTAACAATGGACCGAGATGTCCCTAAACTAACAAAGGACCGAGATGTCCCTAAGACTAACAATGGACCGAGATGTCCTTAAACTAAAATGCGTTTCCTCAAACACGGCGACAGTAGAATTTAAGTCCACAAGTCCCAGTGGCGAGGATTGCAACTCAAGTCCCGCTAGCTGCACAACTGCCCCGGTGGAGAAGTCCCCCCTAAGATCCATCGGAGAACAGAGGGGTAAAAAAAACCAATACGTCCATAAGCGAAATGGGAACGGATGAAAACCCAAAAGGGCGCCATGAGTAAAAACAGCAGGGCTACCAGCAAGCTTGTGAAAACCTGAAAGGGCGCAATCTCATTATTAAAAAAACGGTACGTCCACAAGCAAAATAGGCACGGATGAAAACCCGAAAGGGCGCCGTGGGTAGAAACAGCAGGGCTACCGGCGAGTTTGGGAAAACCCGAAAGGTCGCAATCTCGTTAAAATAAAAACACCTACAGGGTCCTCTCGACCTTGTAAGGAGAAAACGCCTACGTGAGATCCTTACGACTCACAAGGGAGCAACACACTTAGGGATCCCCACGATTCCTAAGGAGAAATTACACTTACGAGATCCCCACTACTCGTAGGGAGAATTCCCCCTTATGAGACCCTCACGGATCATAGGATTCAAAAGCCTTAAGATACAGGGACCTGAACCTGTTCTTAAGCCATCACACTCCTTAAGTTGCCCTAAAGGCGGTCAATATTGGCTCTTGTATACAATCCACGGGCACAAATAAATGATTTCCCCACCAAGTTCCACCAATGATGAGGAATGTCCTCATGTGGTCAACGACACTTCTATGTCCTCTTGATTTGTAAGGAGAAAACACTCTTGTGAGATCCTTATGACTTACAAGAGAAGATATCACTTAGGAATCCTCATGAATCTTAAGGAGAAAATACACCTACGAGATCCTCACGACTCGTAAGGAGAAATACCTTTATGAGACCCTTACGGATCATAAAGTCAAAAAACCTTAGTCAACAAGATCCTAACCCTGTTTGCTAAGCAACCTTTGTTCAAATCGACAAAGGAAAATGATGATTCGCTCCTGGCAATATCCTAGTGGTAGCGATGCTGATGCCTAAATTGGTATCAAATTTAAGTCCTTTTGACTTGTAAGGAGAAAACACTCTTGTGAGATTCTTACGACTTACAAAAGAAAATATCACTTAGGAATCCTCACAAATCCTAAGGGGAAAATACACCTACGAGATCCTCACGACTCGTAGGGAGAAATACCTTTATGAGACCCTTACAGCAAATAAATTCAAAAGCCTTAGTCGACAGGATCCTAACCCTGTCTACTAAGCCACCTTTGTTCAAATCAGCAAAGGAAAATGATGATTCGCTCCTGGCAATATTCCAATGGTAGCGATGCGGATGCCTGAACATGTATCAATTTTTATGTCCTTTCACGGCAAATGATGATTCGCTCCTGGCAATATTCCAGTCGCAGCAATGCTGATGCCAAGATTGGTATCAGATCTCAAGTTCCATACTCGCAACAAAAATCAGCGAGCAAAAAATGCATATGAAATAGCCGAAATGATGGGGCAACTCGCAATAAAAATCAGCGAGCAAAATATATACATATAAAAACAGCCGAAATGTTTGGGCAACTCACAATAAAAAGCAGCAAGTAAAAAAAATAGCCGAAATGATTGGGTAATCGCGACTTTCGCGATATAAAGAGCTGAAATGATAGAGCATCGTGGAAGGAAACAAAAAAAAAGAAGACAAAATTTTTTCCCTGCAGGTGAGTCCACATCCACCCCTGTATACAATCCATGGGTACAAACGAAAAAGGAACCGCATTTTCCCACCAGGCCCTGTCAAAAGGGAGAGTCAATTCTTGACGGTACATCTACAGCTAGAGATCACCACGGCATTCCTTCTCACTCCAGCAGGATGCAGACGCAACGTCAACAACCGACCCCAGGGTCAAAACAAAGGAACCATGGCAAAGTCCCTAGTTCGAAGACTCGACGGTTCACAGATAACCTAAAGACAATCACGACATTCGTCGCAATATAGGAGACACAACATCAACAAACGGAGCAAAGGGAGATCCCTAGCTTTAGGGTCTCAACGGCAACATCTACAGCCTAGAGATCACCATGGTGTTCCTTTTCACTGCAGCAGGATGCAGACGCAACGTCAACAACCGACCCCAGAGTCAAAACAACGGAGCCAAAGAAAAGTCCCTAATTCTAAGACTCGACGGTTCACAGACAACCTAGAGACAATCTCGACATTTGTCGCAATATTGCAGACACAATGTCAACAAACGAAGCAAAGGAAGATCCCTAGCTTCAGGGTCTTGACGGCAACTCAAATAAAACCTGAAAGACTATCGGAGATCATCCCCATATCAGCGTGAAGTGGTCATGACTCATCGAGCCTCCCAAATTGAGCCTAACCTCAAGTAAAAAGCGGCATAGAAAATCCCTAACGCTTGCTCTTTTGATACTAATATGACCTGGGAGATTACTTGAAGACATCTTGTCCAGCCCCTGAAGGGATCAGAGACACGACAGTCGTGGGGGCTACTCGAATAGCAAGATTGCATATCGGGGAATACATTGGACAATGCAACGGTACGATGGACAAAAACGCTAGTACCATAGACCCTAACAGACTTCTATCAGCAGAGGTTAACTATGACGTTAGGACATTCTTGCGAGAACTTCTCGATTCGTCTCGACTCATAGGGAAAATAATATTCCTACGAGAACTTCTCGACTCGTCTCGGCTCGTAGGGAAAAAGCCTTAGGCAACGGGGATATCAACCTGTTTCCTAATCACTGGGGCCCTGCAAGTAAGTCCAAGATGGACTATTGTGTATTATCTACGGGCCACACTCTCCAAATTCAAATATCGACAAGGAAGGAAAAAAACTACTTACGAGTCCTCTCGACTTGTAAAGGGGGAAAATTCTCTTATGAGATCCTTACGACTCTCAAGAGAAAACGTTCTTAGGAGTCCCCACGACTCCTAAGGAGAAAATACACCTACGGGATCCTCTCGACTCGTAGGGAGAAAAGTCTTTATAAGACCCTCACAGCTCATAAAGTTGAAAAGTCTGAGGCGGCAGATCTAAACCTTTTCCTAAGCCATCGCTGCCCTACAAGGAAGTCAAGATAGATTATCTACGGGCCACATTCGCCAGAGTTACATGCCAACATGAAATAAAGTACGTCATTTATTCATGAATTCAAGTGAATACAAGATACATTTCATAAAAGAATCAAAATGAATACATGTTATTCATGAATCACAAGTTTACAGTCGGTACAAAAAGGTACAAAGATGGTTATTAAGGAGGAGGCGTCTTCAGCAAACCAGCAAGCCGCTCGCGCGCTCCTATCAATCCTTTCTCGTGGTCAGCTACCGCTGCCAACTCCGCTTCAACTTGAGTCTGTTGCCGCAAACAGGACGAAAGCTTTTCATCGGTTTCTAGAATGGCAGCTTCGCAGTCTTGCATGACTCGCTCGGTGAAGTCAAATGTACGCCTAAGCGTCAACCCATCTGTGATACATCGCTTGAGGTTTTCGAAAACAACTTTTAACTGCGCAGCATAAGCTTCAACCTGGGCGCGCAATCGGACAAATTCGCTGGAACCCACCTCATGTTCTTTTTGTCTCAGGGTCGCCTCTTATTCAAAATGGCGAATGAAAGAAACACTATGCTCGACCCACGCAGCCCTTTGGGAGTTCGAAGCCAACACCTCAGGAGTGAGACACTTGAGCTCAATCTCATGCAGGCAAACCTCGATCTTTCCGCAGTAATCAACCCAAGAGCCAACGAGATCTTCATCATGGAAGTTCACGAGTGTCGCCAGCATTAGATTGACTTCAACGGCAAAATCCGTAGCAGAACTGAGGGCCTCGGCATCAAGATCTTCGATAAATTCGCTCAACATTCGCCGGCTATTTGCGGCGCCCCTAGAAGATATGCGTTTACCGAAGAGCCCAGCGGGCATTAGAATGCGAGACTCAAAAGGAGCTGGAGCTGGTGCAATTTTTGCAAAATAAATTATGGTCAAATGTCGACTTGGGTGATAAAGAAAACACATGAGGGATGGAGTCTATTATACCGTATGTGACAGGCGGCAGGATAGGGAGTGCCAGAGGCACGACCATTCTCTCGTCTCCGCCTCCAACCCGTGACTCTATGATCAATATGAAGAAGACTTAGAAACAATACATCTATCCATAAAAGAAAGGGGGAACATTAGTTGAAGAGTATACTAACCAATACCAAAAGGTGAAACGATTTCCGACCGAACAGAAAAATGCGGGTTCAACACCTGGTATAAATGGTCGAAAAGGACTCCTGCCGAGTTGCGACAATATACAGTCAATACAAGGAGGATTATATCCACAATGAAACAAATAAGTGAGAAACCCATACCTTCCAAGATCTGAGGGGGCACAGAAGAAGGCAAAGGGACAGCGACCATCAGAGCAGCGACCAACAACACTTCTTCAGACTGCATAGCCTCAAGGTTCACCGTGCCTATGCTCAAGACAAACGAAATATCATCAGAAGGGCTGAACAGGATTGAAAAACTCAAAAAGAATAACCCAAGGACTACCTGATGGATCATCGACCAAAACCGCGACGGAGGCGTCACCAGGTGTAATGGATTCTTCACTCTCTCTCGGGGGAATAGACTCCGTACCCATAGCTTTATCCCCTGACTCGACGAGGGCCGTCGTAACACTTGCGACGCCCGTCGATACCAAGGAGCCATAAGGAGAAAGAGCAGCGGTCTGGACAGTCCCAGATTCTTGAGAAAGAGTAGCCACTTCAGGCTCTATAATCGTCAACGTTCCACCTGCCGTACCGTCGCCAGGACTCGGCCCTTCGTGAAGGAAAATGAGTATGTCAGAATTCGAGGACCAAGTTCTAATAAAATACTCGGTGTTACGTTTCCTTGGAGCAGCTTTTCAGTTTCTCCCTGAGCTGCGCGTGCAACCTGTCTATGGGCGGTAGACAGAGCAGAGGACACATCCACCAAAGGAGTGTCAGCAGGCGGGATATTGCTTGAGCCTGCATCTGCGGCCAAAACGACATGCACTCCCTCGCTGTGCGCTCCCTACGCTTCCTATCAGTCTAAGCAGTGAGAACCGATCTCCTTAAAACTTCCGACAGGGGAACGTCGTCGTCCGAACCGAGCTCTGCCTCCGAAGCCGCTCCGGTGTCCATCAACGGCTGCTTCAGCAAAGCCGCTTGCGGTAACATTAGGATGGTTGTGGCTATAGTAGCTAGCTCTAGAAGATTTGCCGCATCGCCACTTAAGATCGACACTGCACTTGGAATAACCTGAGTTGAGGTAGACCCTGCAATAAAGTAAAAGGGAGGGTCAGAGCACGGATGAAAAGAATAAAGGTGTAATGAAGCAACTTTTACCAAGACCCAAAGAAGTGTGGAGCCTCTCTTCCTCCTCGAACGTCTTGAGGGAAGCCGCGAGAGCCTCTTCGGTAGAAATACCTGTTGAAGAAGAGAGCGTTGGTAAAAGCATAATAATAAGAAATGGATAGACGCAGAAGAATACAACAGAAGTTCGTGATAGTGATCAACGCCGCCTCCTCGCGAGCCAGTCGCTCGGAAGCTGCCAGGGCAGCCTGAAGATCAATGTCGGTCGCAGGCATGTCAAACAAACCCTCGTTGGTACCGTATTCGCATAAGCCCTCGCTGTAGGGAGCATGTGGCTCCTGGCCAAATATGATATCGTCAGAAAATAGCGTCTTCTTCCTTTTCTACGAGCGGACACCGGCGGCCGATGACAAGATTTTGCGCATGACAGGCATTTTCGGGCGGCGGGTTCCGATTTTAGTACCAGCACTAGGTTCTGTGGACGCTACAGCTACCGCCTCTACGGGAACACAGGGTGGAGGCTTCTCAGGGAAGGCGCGCGGGACCACAACCGTAGCGACTTCTCTTAAGGAGGGACGGCCGGCGGTCCGTCGCTTCAAAGGAACTGCTGGATTACCAGCTGGGACAACATCCTTATGATCAAGTAATAGCCGCCTCTCTTCTCGGATAGCAGCACCTGTCGCATGCTGATACCACGCCACCTAAGCGTTCGAAGCTTTCGGCACATAGCTCGGCTCGCTGATGAGAAAGTTGGACCCCGTATTGAGTCGCATAAATTGGTGCAGTACGCTGTGAATAGCCTCTTCTGTAGCGGCCGGCTCGGCTAAGAATGCCTCAAGGGGAGCACCCAGATTGTAACCCGGCCGTTGAGCGAAACGGTGCGGGTTATACTTCATGAACAGTGCCAAAGTGTTTTGCCTAAACACTAAAAAGCCTGGCCTAATTGAATACAAGTGCACGATCTCCCGAGCCTTCAACGTAGGAGCCCCGTCTTTGAAAGCATCATGCAGCGATTGCACTGCCTTGTTAGATTCCTTGCCGATAGTTAAGACCGTATCGACAAAAGTCATACTATCTCCGGCCATACACGGACGAAGGAACAAACATCGAGCCTTTCGCTGCGACGAATCTAATGCAAAAGCGTCAACTAGAAACATGACCCGGGGAAAGTTGTAGTTGTCATAGAAACGGGGTCGTTTGTAGACTCCGAAAGCACCCAGCACGTGCATCTCGACCCAGGACGTAAAGAAGTGCAAAGGAAGATGTACAGGTTTTACCCCTGGCTGAGTAGTATCTGTCGCTAAGCTCAGGCCGTGATATAGATGAGTTAGCCCTGCAATCCCAACGGCTACATGCGTCCCTGCAACCATGCGGCAGGCTGGATAAAAGAAAGACGGCCTCATGTAGCGAGGGTGCATCGGAAGCACAAACCAGCTCAACCACAGGCCGATGAACCCCAGAAAGAATGTCTCTTCATCGACATCTGAAGCAGCAAGTTCTGCAAAAGAGACAACCGGAGTGTCTGGAATAAAGAAATTTTTTTGATCCGCTTCCGCCGTTGGCTGGTTATCTGAACCAAAACTAAATGGGTCGTCAAGCTTGGTGAATTTTGCGGCTTGTTTTGACAAGACAAGCGGGCAAAGAAAGCGGGCAATGAAATCGGCGAAGCTGACTCCGTGCACTCCAGACTCCAAAAACAGACTCTCATAAATGTTCAACACATTGATTAGGCTCGGGGCCGGTGTTGAATGGCATTCTCCGGAGTGAGGCCCATTACCACTGATTTGGTGGCAAAGATGTACTCATCAGGGGGAAGTATCTCCTCGTAATGTTCCCCTCTGATGGGTAGGCCTGAAATTTCCGCAAATTCCTCTAAGGAAATAGAGACCTACCGGTCCGACAGAAGAAATGTGTGGGTCGGAATGTTCCATTATTACATGAAAGCCTTGACCCACCATACATAAGGCACGGGATATTGAAAGAGAGATGCAAAAATCGCGGGATACAACCCGAGCTTCAGCAGCAGTGACTTCCTGGCCAACAGAATATACCGAGCCTACTGTAGATAGCCGGCTGAATGGCGAGGAGTCAAACCTATCATATATACTTTCCCCTAAGGGCGCGACTCGCCTTGACATATGCGTCGACCCAAAATATCCAAGGCCATCGGCGGCTGTACGGGTATTGATGCTATAGAAGGCTGAAGGCGGCCCTCCGTGGTCCAGTTGACCTCCTCTACAGCATAATTCACTTGAGGTGGGTCGGCGTAGTGAATTGCTGAAATGGTCTCTGAGGGTATTGCACAAGAAAAAATGTGCCGACCCTGGATAATCCGATTGTACCATGACCCCCATAGGTGAAGAGAATTCTGCACCGAGTCATGATCTTTAATAAGCGCGAAGACTTCCCGATCCACGGGCGCGTCGGTAAAGGCGCTCTTGGAACGTACAAAAGGGAAAGAAGAGTCGGAAGCCATAGTACCTACACAAAGGGAGACGAGGGTTAGTTATCAACGCTCTGTTCTGAACTCTGACATTTGGTACTTAAAATTGTACCGCACTGCAATGCAGAATAAAGGGAAAAAGGGGGACCCACAAAATCAAGATGACGTCCCATCATTGGGCAGTTACTCATTAAGGATGAAATCCTAAGGAGTTAAACTCTCCTCGAGAGCTGTGCTCTGCAAACAGATTTCACATCTGTCAACTTTAATTAAGAGGGAATAAAATTCCCCAAAAAATTTCTAAAAGAGCTATGTTCTGTAAAGACGATGGGATAATCTAACAGAACCTTCAAAAGCAAAGCTTTTTAACAGGGTAAAACCTCAAGATCTTTAAGATCTGCAAAACAAACTTTAAGAGCCCTTTATGGAAAATGAGCAAAGCTCTGATTAATGGGTTAAGAACCTCTAAAATACATCTTAAGATCTACAATCTAAGAAGAGCAAAGCTCTATTAGGGGGTTCGATTATGATCCTTACCAAATTTTTGGGCAGAGTTCTAACTCTAGAAGGGATTTCTTTGGGTAGAGATCTAAGCTCTGAAAGGAGAATTAAATTCTCCGAAAAAAGAAGAACAAGAGAAGATGAGCAGCAGTCATCTCAACGGCCAAAGGCACTACTTATAAGCATAGAAAGTCGATCCAACTTTCAAGAAGATCCAACGGTGGAAAGACGGCCACCGCGGCACTCACGTGTGAGCCACGTGAGCGCAACGGTGGGGGAAATTTGTTTCCCCAATAAAAGAGCAAAGCTCTGTTCAAAATTTGAAAGGCAGCGCCAAGAATTAAAAACTCTTAGGCAGTGCCTCACGTGCCTTGTACGAGGGCACCAGCACCAAGAGTTAAAAAATTCTGAGGCGGCGCCTCACGTGCCTTGCACGAGGGCGCTAACGCCCAGAGTTAAAAACTCTGAGGCAGTGCCTCACGTGCCTCACACAAGGGCGCCAGCGCCAGAAATAAAATCTATCTGTTAAACAGAGCCATTGGATCAACGATCCGACGGAGATGATAAATCATCAAAATACAGAATTAAATTCGGTTGAGGAAATATTCCTCAAATCTTTCTAAACAAGAAAAATTACTCTCTGTAAAATAGAGTGCTGTTGGATTAAAAAATCCAATGGTGATTAAAAATCACCCATATATACAGAAAAATTCTATATGGGGAAATATTTTCCTAATTTTGTTAAAAAAAAGAAAGATATCTTCTGTAAAACAGAAGTCCTTGGATCAAAAATCCAATGGTGGATAAAATCCCCAAATCAATTAAAGATCTGTCGACGGTAGATTTCTTTAACTAAATCAACAAACTTGTCTCCACTATATAAAAGACCCAAGACTTCAAGTCTTGTGCAGAGGAACTCCCCCATAAGCTTCAAAATTAAAAAAAAGCAAGCAAGAAGAAAGCTTGAAGAAAGAAGAATGAAGAATACCTCTCCCCGAGGTAAATAAAAATAATAGAGATCAAAGCATCTCCTCTGCATATCTAAGGGTTTAACCCTAAAAAAAATAACATAGTTCTTTCCCTGCATCTGTGATCCATGAGACAAGTCTCCCACAAATGAGAATTTAATTCTCATGGGGATGAACTTGTTCTTGGGGATCAAAGATCCAGAAAATAACAGAGAATTGAACTCTTCAGAATAGAATACACAAAGAAAGCCTGGCACCAAGAGCTTCACGGGTCCCTCACATGGGCGCTGCTCAATAAAGAGTGCTTAGCACTCAATGGTTGGCGCTCAGCGCTAAGCGCCTCACGTATCCCTCACATGTGCGCTGCTCAATAAAGAGTGCTTAGCACTCAATGGTTGGCGCTCAGCGCCAATTGCCTCACGTGTCCCTCACGTGGGCGCTGCTCAATAAAAAGTGATTAGCACTCAATGGTTGACGATCAGCGCCAAGTGCCTCATGTGTCCCTCTCAATAAAGAGTGCTTAGCACTCAATGGTTGGCGCTCGGCGCCAAGCGCCTCCTGGGTCCCTCTCATGGGCACTGCTTAATAAAGAGTGCCCAGCACTCAATGGTTGGCGCTCAGCGCCAAGCGCCTCACGTGGGCGCTGCTCAATAAGGAGTGCCTAGCACTCAGTGGTTGGTGCTCAATGCCAAGCGCCTCACGTGCTCCGCACGTGGGCACCTTAAAGAGTGTTTAACACTCCATAAAAATAAAAAAACAAAAAAAGAGAGGGGAAAGTGAAGCAAAGTATATGTGTCAGAACCCAAATGAATCCTCTGCATTATTTGCACAGAAAAGGGACTGAGCCCAAACAAGTGTTTAACACTTTATTCAAAGACTGAGTGGGTTGAGTCTAAGTTGACCAAATCCCCAATTCAGATCAACCGAGCCCATGTGCTCATCATTTTCCAAATTGGTCTTAGTCCCAAACACGACAACAGATCTCCCTACGGACATTGGTTCAAGGGTACATCTACTCACACCTCTTATACCTGTCGTTGTAATTCTTCAGCGTCTTTAGAGAGGTGGTGGGTCCCGATAACCAACAACTCTTTGGTGCATTCGCAAATTGACGAGCACATCCCACAACGGACCACAACGTCTTTAAACTATCAACGGACCGCAACGTCCTTAAACTACAATGGACCGCAATGTTCTTAAACTAGCTGTGGACCGAAACGTCCTTAAGCTAAACCCTCGCCCCAAAAATGATGATCAACGGACTGTAACGTCCTTAAACTAAAGCAATACACCCCAAATGCTCTTTTGTTGGATCAAAATGATCCTAAACCCCCGTTAAGTAGATCTTAGTCCAAAATCAGACTAACATATCCTTAAAAAATATTTAAGTTGATCTTAATCTCAAACGAGATTAACGATCCTTAAATAAAGTCCTAAATATAAAATATACGGATTTGGACTAATCCACGTCCTACGGGCGACAACATGAATTAGTCTCCGTTTACAATCCACGGGCAACCAAAAATAAAACAAACACATACGACATGAAGTGACTTTCTAGAGCAGGAGAAAGTGGTTACCGCGATGCGGTAACGTAATTAACTGCAGGGGCTTGCGCCTGCAGGGAAGAGCGTCTCCACAATCAAAAATCTCTCGCAAACGAGTGGGAATTTGACGAAGTCCGCTACAGAGGCCGCATCCGTTCAAACCTCCGATACACGGTGCTATAATCAACTTGGCATCTTCGGACAGGTGGATGGATAAATCCAAAATAGCAACTGCCCCTAAATTCAGGCTAGACGACCTACGCGGTTCCGTCTCCCGTTTTCAGCGGTGAACAAACTCTATTTGGAAAATATTTCCTTAAATCTTTCTAGTATAGAAATATCCTTCTGTAACAAGGAACTATCTGATAGAATTAAATTCTATATGAGAAATATTTCCTTTATCTCCCTTAAACTAGAAAGATCATCTCTGTTAAACGGAAGACCTTTGGATCAAAGATCCAACGGTGATCGTCTGATAGAATAAAATTCTATAAAAGATATTCATATAAATAAAATTCTATGAAAGAATAAAATTCTAATCTTGTTAAACTAACAAGATATTCATGTGGTAGAATTAGATTCTATCTTAGGAAAATATTTTCTAATCTGGTTAAACAAAAAAAAACAAATAAGAAATCCTCTCTGTTAAACAGAGAACCTTTGGATTAAAATCCAATGGTGAATAAAATTCACCGTTTGATCAAAAGATCATTCTTGATCTCTCAACCAGAGATTTGCTAAACGAGATTGATCTTTTCTCCTCTCCTATAAATAGGAGCAAACAGAGAAGAAAGAAAAAAAAAAGAAGGGAGGAGAAAAAAGGGAGAGACGACTGCAGAGAGAAAGAACTCCCCAGAGACTTAAAAAATATACAGTGAGAGAATTTAATTCTCAAAAGAAAAGACTTGTTCCTTTGAAACTAGGTAAAGGAAAAAACAAAAAGACCGTTTTTTTCCATCTTTAAGGGTTTAACCCTTTATAGAAGAACTTAGTTCTTCCTCTGGTTGAGATCTGCAGAAGCAGATCTCCCCACAAGTTGAGAATTTAATTCTCATCAGGGAGATTCTATCATGTAGATTCAAAACCTAGGGGAAAGAATTGAGTTCAAAGAATTTGATTCTTACAAAACATGTGAAAACTAAGGTTTAACCCTATAAAAAGAATTTAATTCTTACAAAACGAGAGGCATAAGATCCTCCAAACCCTAGGGTCATTAACATGAGATCGAAATCTCCAAACACCAAGAAGAAAAGATTGATGATTCATTATTGTCTAAACACTATAACGAGGACCGCACGTGTTTCCCACGCAAGCGCTTAATAAGAAGAACAAGAAATGCCTCCTATAGCAGTCACGTGTTCTGCATGCGATCTCCAATCAAGTGCTCAGCACTTATAAAAAAAAGAAGAGGGCATAAAACCCAAAAGGCAGTGCCCAACTTTAGGGTGCCTCACGTGCTCACACGTGAGCGCCACAATGATCAAGTGCTCAGCACTTATAAAAAAAGGGAGAAATAAAACCCGAAAGGCGGAATCCAACTTTAGGGTGCCTCACGTGCTCACACGTGAGCGCCACAATAACCAAGTGCATTAGGAATTCTAAAAGAAAGGGGGAATAGAACCCAGAGAACAGCTCCCACTTTAGGGCGCCTCACATGCCCATACGTGAGCACCTCCAAAGTGCAGTGTTTAACACTGATTCAGAGCCTTATGTGGGAACACGTAAGTGCTGAACATACACCAGTGCTTAGCATTATGGGAAATCTACTTCATCCCCAAATGGGATAAGTCTTCCTGAGGTCAAAACCCCGTTGATCTCCAAATCGACCAAGTCTCTGTGCTCATATTTTCCCAAACTAATCTCAGTCTCAAACATGACTGATGACCCCTCAACTGATGATATCCAAAATGATATTCATCGCACATTCCCCCGAGGAAATCTTAGTCTCCAAATTTGACTAATGATTTCTGGGTTGACCACTAACTCCTTTTTCCCTCAAATACGGGAATTGGTTCGAGGGTACATCTCTCTACACTTCTAATACATGCCATTGTAATCCCTCAACGTCTTCAGAGAGGTGGTGGGTCCCGACAGCCAACTGCTTTTTGATGCACTTCCCAAACTGACATGCACATCCCAGATCAAACCACATCCCAAACTGAATGTATCCCATATCATCGTTGCTCATCTCGACACATAACAAATACATGTGCGCGCAAGGTGATCTACAGACCGAAATGTCTTCAAACTAAACGGTACCTCCAAAATGGTGACAACGGACCGAAACGTTCTTAAACTAACAACAGACCGTAACGTCCTTAAACTAAACCTCACCTCAAAAATGCTGATCTACAGACCGAAATGTCCTCAAACTAACCATCGTCTCCAAAATGGAGATAACGGACTGTAACGTCCTTAAACTAAAACCTCACCTCAAAAATGGTGATCTACAGACCAAAATGTCCTTAAACTACAACTTCGCCTCCAAAACGGCGATAAGGGACCGAAACGTCCTTAAACTAAAACAACAGAGCTCAAGTGCTCTCTTATTGGATCTAAAACAAAAATAATCCTAACACCCTGTTAAGTAGATCTTAGTCTCAAATTGGACAAACGTATCCTTAACAAAAAATTAACTGAGCCCCCAACTGCTCGTATACATTTAAGTTGATCTTGATCTCAAAACGGATCAACGATTCTTAAATCAAACCAAACCTACATCTAAAATATACGGATTTGGACTAATCCATGCCCTACGGGCGACAACATAAATTAGTCTCTCTATACAATCCATGGGAAACCAAAAATAAAACAAACACACACGACACTAAGTGAACCTCTGGAGCCGGAGAAAGTAGTTATTGCGATGCGGTAACATAATTAACTGCAGGGGTTTGCGCCTGCAGGGAAGAGCGTCCCCACAATAAAAAAACCCACGCAAACGAGGGGGAATCTGAAGAAGTCCGCTACAACGGCCGCATCTATCCAAAGCTCCGATATATGGTGTCATAAATCAACTTGGCATCTTCGGAGAGGTGGACGGATAAATCCAAATAGCATCTGCCCCCAAATTCAGGTAAGATGACCTACGCGGTTCGTCTCTGTTTTCGGCGGTAAACAGATTCTGGCACGTCCGGTGGGACATTTTCCTCTTTCCACTCCACACTTCATGTGTCGTCTTCGAAAACAAATCACGGTTTACTATGGTTGCCCCTGGATTCGAGGTACTAAGATTTGGTATCTTGGTCCTGTGCAGAGAAAAGGAGATCAATGGCTTCCATGTGTACCGACAACAGCAACTTCCGCTCCGTCCCCGCTGGAGGAGTGACATACGGACCAAATGCGGCCTGCATCTTTTCAATGCCAGTGGAACAGGTGACTCAGGCCCCCACTGGATTTTTCTTCGGGACCATGCTCCCACCAGCAAGCTTCAGCGCCCCAGTGCCATCACAGGAAGCTCCTAAGAAGTCGGTCTTCGATCGACTTACAACTACCATGACCCCTTTCAACGGGTCGTCCAAGTCTGCCACCTCAGTCTTCAACAGGCTGAGCCAAAGCTCAAGTGGGCCCGTAAAGAGGCTCGCAATACCTGAAGGGGTTATCCCGAAACAGATAGCCATTCTAGCTCCGGCGGGTGAAGTCGACAAAGGGGCTTCTCCTACTAAAGGATTGGTCTTCGCAAGATTGGTCGTTCCAACTCCTGCTACGGGTAAAGTCATCAAAAGAGCTTCCCCTACCAGAAAGCCGTCCTTCGAAAGATTGGCTGTTCCATCTCAACGGATGTCAGTCTTCAACATGCTGGCACCTGCAGTAGCCCCTAACCAAAGCAGGGGGCATAATGGAGCCGCTTCCACAACTAAGGTGGTCCCATCGGCAAGACATGCTCGACATCACCACTGGCACCGGGTGAGAAGAACTGGGGGCAACTCTCCCTCTAGACTTACTCCACCAGCTCCAACGGTGGAGGTTAACGCTGCTGTTCCAATTGAGAACAGCTTTGAACCGCTTAGCAGGGTGCGGAGGAACTCCCCAACCGCAGTGCTGAAGAAATCTCCCCCACCAGCTAAAAGCATGAAGCAGGCAAAGCCGGAGCATCCCCCTCAGTGGCTGTCCTCCCAAATCTACAGAGTCTGGCGGAAAGTCCAAGATTCTGTGATCAATAAAAACTACTCTCGTCAACCGAAGAACATGAAGGTTTGACAAGAGGAAAATTATCCCTCCACCATACAGCGAGGGACTTCTTTCACGCAAGCGCCGGTCATAATGGCTCCTTCGACTTCGTCTTCTCACAAAAGGAGAAGGCTGGCGGCAAATCCCAAAGGTGAGGGATTCAAACGCCCCAAGTCTGGGGGCAAGATCGTGCACACAGTTTACATTGCTTCCGGAAAAAAGGAGAGCCGTGCTTTCGTGAGTCATCGGCCGTAAACTCGGTCGTTAACGAAAGCTCAGGAGAAGCGACAAAAGCTCCAGGAGATACTGACAAAAATGACAGCACTCACTGGGCAGAAAGAAAACCCGGAAGCAGCATCCGACTAGGCCAGGAGTAGGAGACTGATACGGAGTTCTTGTGAAAGGTGCTGGAAAGGAAGGATAAGGAGGCCGCGGAACAGGATACTAATATAAAACATATGGCGCTCTTGTTCCAAGGTATGAAGGGAATGATGATCCAGCCAAAACCTCCAGTGGAAGACCCGCCGATAATTATCGAGGACGACAAAGGGGAAACATCAAACCCTCTTCCAGGTTTATCAACAGCCAGGGAGGAGAAGATCTCCAAGGCTGCCCTCGATGACTACATAGCTCAGCAAATACGAGCTCATCAGGTAAGCGAAGCGGTTGGCCAAGTCGTCAAGACCGGGCGACCGTACCCAGGATGGTACGATCAAATCAAGTATCCGCCGGGATATACGATCCCCAAATTCCATGTGTACAAGGGAACAGGCAACCCGCATCAACACGTCGCTCTGTTCAGAGCTTTATGCGGCAATACTGGAGGCGACAACAAATTACTGCTTCGCCGGTTTGTTGGCAGTTTGTCAGAGACGGCGTTTGAATGGTACTCGGAGCTCCTAAATGACCCCGTCAAAAAATTCACAGAAATGGAGTTTCTATTCATGCAGCGGTTCGCCAACACAAGTGAGCACACCCCGATCACGGCATTAATCAATGCCAGGGTGAAGCCGGGAGAGACCTGGGTTTAATACGCAATTCGATGGCGGAACCTATGGTCGAAATGCGAACAACGCATTGAAGAAGCTATGGCTATGGGCATGTTCGCAGGGACCCTCGATCTGCCGGCGACCGTATCCCAGTTTATGATATTCTTCAAGCCGACCACCTTCCAGGCTTTGATCGACAAGCTGGCCCAAATGGACCAAATGGGCCATGGGCCGTCCTCTTCAAAAACGGACCCTCAGAATGTAAAGGGAAAGCGGCCTTTGTTGCCAACACTCAACAAAAGTCGAGCGATCAGAAACCGACTGCTCGCCAAAGTAACGCGCGCCCACGCCAATCCCTCAAAGAGAAGCTAGGACGTGCTTACTCGTTCCCCCGTGATAAAACGAGGAGATTGTTCAAACTGGCAATGCGCAACAAACTCATCACACTGCCGGATTTGAGACGTCCACTACAGTCCGGTAACGTTAACAGTCCCAACTACTGCTCCTACCACAGAGTAGTAGACCACCTAATTGAGGATTGCTACATCTTCAAAAACTGGGTCGAGGACCAGTACCGTCAAGGAAAATTCGTGCTGTCAGAGAACTGGAGAGTGAACCCGCCACAGAGGCACACTCCTAAAAAGGTAGACACGCCAGGGGCATCATGCTCGTTTGTAGAATAAGCTCCTTGGGAAGTGGTCTTTTCAGCTAAAACTAAAAGAATGCTGAAGGATCTTTAAGTATGTCCGGCAATCAAATGGAAAAGCCCGCTGGAGCCCGAGATCATTGAGGGGATGCTTAAGCCGTGCCTAACACCGTAAAATAATAGTGATGGGCAAGACCTCCAGGACAAACCTTCGAAGTCTTCGAAGAAAAAGAAGAAGACCAAGAAGCTTGTGTAGCCTGCCGAGTACGACGACAAGCGCATGGACCTGCAAAAGAACATTGACGCGCTGGAGGAGTACAACCAGAAAGCGCAGACCCCAGTCACCCAAGAAGTGTTTCTCAACCATATACTTGAGAACGGAGATAATGATGAGGATGAGGGAAATGACTCGTCGGGAGAAACCGAAGATTATGTAGAAAGTTGCCACATGATTTCTCATTCGTCGTTAAATAATGAAGAAACTCCCTCGGCGTCGGAAAGCAACGCAGAGGAACTGGGGGCAGGATTGGCGCTAAAATTCTCGGAACTGCCAGAAGACCCAATTGACAAGCTGCTAAATGAAGCCCTTCAAAAGAGCAGAGCCGACCGAGAACGTGAAACGGCCATATATGAAAAAGCAAAACGTTGGCGTCAAGATGAAGAAGCCACGGTAAGGACAAGTCAAAAAGTACTCCAACCAAGCCAAAGCGCATCTGCTATAAACAAGAGCAGGATCAAAGCAGAGAAGCGGTTCGCCAAAGCCTTGTTAATGGGGATGAAGCTACCCCCTCTCATGGAAAACACTCCCGGGAGTACGTGCCTCGACGAAGCGAATGTACATCTGAACTACTGCTTATTCCATCGGAGAGTCACACACCCTACCGAAGAATGCAATGCCTTCAAAAAGTGATGGCAGGGATACGTTGCGCACCGGCAATACTTCAAGCGGATGAAGCGCAAAGCCCGTCGGCAACAAAGAAGCGCGACAGGTGGGTGTGAAGGAATGGCTAGCAACTGTCATATGATTGATAACAGTTCGAAAAAAGGAAAATCTTAAGTTCTTACATTCGGGAGCGATTCTGAGGAAGAAATAACCCTCGACCCTCTCTTCAAAGAATCCACCTTTGGAAAAGAAGAAGAAGAGAAGAACTGCGAGAACATTCAGCTGTGTAACCGTACGTTGCCTGAAAAGAACCTCGGAACCACAAACAAGGGTTCGAGCTAAAAAGACAGGGGGAAGGAAAAAATCCCTGAGGAAATTTCCCTCGAAGATAGAGTCGTCAAAGAGCTCGCAGCCAAGAATCCGCCTAAGAAAAACAATATGGATTACAATGTCTTGGCACATCTTAGGAAGATACCTTCACAACTAAGTATGCTGGATGCTCTCCTCCTGTCCAAAGAGGCACGAGATTCTCTAATCAAGGCACTGTAAGAGCCTGATCAGTTCCAAGCTTTCTTTGCGGAAGAAAATATGAAGGACGAGCTGGTAGAGGTTCATACAGCTGATATCACATTCAGCGATGAAGATCACTTACTCGGAACGTGCGAGCACAACCGTCCTCTATATGTCACTGGGTACTGCCACGGCATTAAGATAGGGAAGATCCTGGTTGACAACGGGTCCTCCGTCAACCTTCTTAACGTGAGGGTGCTGAAGAAGATTTGCATGAACGTTCAGCACTTGGCTCGAGATAAAATTACCATCTCCGGGGTCGACTCGCAGTCATCACGAATGCTTGGGTCCATGATATTAACATTACGCTTTGGGATGCTCGTCACCAACATCAAATTTCATGCCATTGACGCCAAGACTTGTTACAACGCTCTGCTCGGCCGGCCTTGGTTACACGAGTACAACGTCATCCCTTCTACACAACACTACTGTATGAAGTATTTCAAAGACGGCCTCGAATACACCGTTACGGGGGAGCTAAATCCGTTCTCCATAAATGAAGTCCGCAAATATGAAGACGCAAAGTACTTCCTACCAGACTTCGAAGACACGGAAAGACGTCATAAGCCGAAAAATAAACAAAAAGCCATCGCCACCATCCCGGTCTTTGGGAGTGACACCGATGAAGATAAGAAAATAGTCTACTAAGGACAACCCTAGTGTAACAAGCCCGGGCTATTTAATCCTGTTTTCGTCTTTGGAAGTGACTCTGAAGACGAGGTCAACGCCGTGTTCTCCACTTTCCCATCAGCACAAACCATTGCTGGAACCGATTAGATTTTGCAAATCACCATGGTTCTGCCACGGCATTATAAAGATCTGGATGCGCTTGATACATACAGTGTACAAGAGCTACAGATCTTCTACGTCCCTCCTAGGTGAAGAGGTGAAAAGCCAATTCTCTTCTACCAATCTACGGAGACTAAAGTGGAAAAAGAAGTCTGGCATGGTGCCGATTTTACGCTTGACAGGCTTCAACCAATCCGTCTGCCCAGATATTAAGATGCCAAGGCGTGCCCTTCAAACAAACTGCTCGACAAGCCCAATTCTACAACAAAATTTGGGACGTTCCCAGAACTCAGCGAAAGATGCCCAACGAGAGGATAGAGACGACTGGGCTTGGATACGTTCGGTCCAAGAAACGGGAGCGATTCCATGGCTGCCGTGTCATAAATAACTCCGGTAGAGAAGGTAATGCTTTTCTAGATAGCGCTGATATTGAACCAGAGCGAGATCCCGCCGTAAGAATGCCAAGTCCGTCATTCGAAAAACAAATTGACAAGCTAATGAGAGAAGCCAGTCAAAAGGCTCGGGATGACGACAGTCGCGAAATGGCCATTTACGAGAAAGCCAGGATGCAGCGTCTCACTCAGCAATCTGCGGGAAGAAAAGACTATGATGCCCTTCACCCTCATCCTGCTGTGCGCTCTCATGGTAAGGAAAAAGCCCGACGCAGAGGCAACAACAAGGTGAAGAACGAGAACGACGTTCTAAAATAGCGAAGGGGATCCAAGAAGCCATGCGACTGAGAAAAGGTCAGCTAGAATCCATCGCTGATAAAGAAGATGGGTCGGAAATACTCTTTCCCTCAAGAAAAGACGGGGAAAATATTCAACCTTGTCATAAAGCATCAAATGATGACGCTCCCGGAGCCTCGGTACCCCGAACAAGTAAATGAGTTCCATCACCCGGATTATTACTCCTACCATCGAGCAATAGGACATCCCCTTGAGGACTGCTTCACCTTCAAAAACTGGGTCGAAGACCAGTACCAACAAGGCAGGTTTGCTCTATTCGACAGCTGGAGGGTAATCCCACCACGAAATCATGAGCCAAAAGCAACCTATATCGCGAGAGTAGAACTAGATCAACATCGGTCTTGAAAACGAACTCGTACCTGCCATGTGATAACACTCTCAAAGGAGGAAGAGCATGAGATTATGGACAACCTCTCCCAGTGCTTCGTAAATGAGAATGAGGACGAGATGATCTCAGAATTTCCACCGGCGCCAAAAGAGCTAGAGGATGGGATACACATTACGGCGGACAATCTAAGGAAAATTGACTTGGGAACAGAAAACGATCTAAGGCCAACATTCGTCAGTGAGCTGTTGTCTAAAAAACAGGTGGCCATACTAAATGATGTGCTTATACAATATAAAGACTGCTTTGCATGGAACTATTCTGAGATGCCGAGACTAGATCCAGAAATAGCGGTTGATAAACTGGCTATATCGCCGGACGTTAAGCCAGTCAAGCAAGCGCCAAGGAGAATGCGGCTCGAACTTGAGATGAGTATCAACGCCGAAGTCAAGAAACTAATTCACTCTGGTTTCATCCAAGAAGTTCAATATCCCGACTGGATTGCCAACATTGATCCGGTGATGAAGAAAAATGGAACAGTACGCATCTGCGTGGACTTTCGAGACCTTAACAAAGTTTGTCCGAAGGATGACTTCCCAGTGCCTGTTACTGAGCTGATGATTGATAACATGTCCACTCATGAGGTCATCTCTAGCATGGATGGATCCTCAGGATACAACCAAATAAAAATGCATCCTGAAGATCAAAAGCATACCGCCTTCCAGACTCCATTGGGTATATTTTGTTACAAGGTGATGCCCTTCGGTTTGAAGAACGCAGGCGCTACCTAACAAAGGGCCATGATGAAAATCTTCGACGACCTCATTCAGATTGTTGAATGCTATATTGACGACCTCGTGGTGAAAATCAAATCGTACGAGGAGCATCTAAAAATAGTGTTCCAGCATCTTCGGAATTACAATCTAAAGATGAATCCTCTGAAATGCGCATTTGGAGTCTCCTCAGGAAAATTCCTAGGATTCATCAGACGACACCGAGGCATCAAAATAGACCCATCAAAGATCAAGACGATTATGGAAATGCCCATGCCAAGAACTCTTAAACAATTACGGTCTCTTCATGGAAAGCTCGCGTATATCCGGCGGTTCATAGTCAACCTCTCCGGTAAATGCCGTCCTTACAGCCATCTAATGAAGAAGGGGACCCAATTCGTTTAGGATTGTAAATGCCAAAGCGCACTGGACGAAATCAAGCAATATCTATAGAACCCGCCGGTACTGACCGATCCGGTCAAAGGAAAGCCCCTTATCCTGTACACAACGGCCCTTGAAGGTTCTTTAGGCGCGCTATAGGCACAAGAGAACGACTAGGGGAAGGAGAGAACTCTCCACTATTTGAGTCGAGTTCTCCTGGGGCAGAAAACAACTACTCCCCTATTGAAAAGCATTGCTTAGCACTGATCATCGCGATAATGAAGCTTCGATATTATGCCTTGGCACATGAGGTCCATCTCATATCAAAAGTGGATCCTCTCAAATATTTGATGTCAAAAGCCATACTAACAGGAAGGCTGTCCAAATTGGCCCTCCTCTTGATGGAGTTCTCGATAACGTATCGACCTATCAAGGCAGTGAAAGGCCAGGCCATCGCCGACTTTCTCGCTGAGCATCCAATACCAGCCGATTCTCCCTTAAATTGCGAATTGCCAGAAGAACACGCGTTCGATACAATCGAAGGAGGGGAGGAAGGAAATAATGTCTAATAGGAACTATACTTTGACGGAGCATCTTCCTTGAAGAAGAGAAAGCAAAGCAACCCCATAATCAAAGCTGGGGTAGGCCTTATCTTCGTGACTCCGCAAGGAGGGATAATGCGTTTCGCCCTTTCCTTAACAGAGCCGAGGACAAACAATGAGGCTGAGTACGAAGCTTTGATAGCGGGTCTTGAGATTGCTGTCGACATGGGAATCGAAAACCTTCTTATATATGGAAACTCCCAGCTAGTCGTTCACTAAAGTAAATGGCGACTATCAGACGTGTAAACCGGAGTTGGTAAAATATGGTGAAAGAGTGCAACAACTGCTGGCTCAAATCCCCTCCTACATTCTAGAAAGCATACCGTGTGCGGAAAATAGCAAGGCGGATGCGTTAACTAAGCTCGCTAAAGAACTGGCCGACGAAAACCTCGATGATGTAAGGATTATTGTGCAAAGCCGCCGGATTCTCGCACTAGCAGAAATATCTCCGGAGTCGTCTGAAGAAGAAGAAACGACCAAACAAGCGATCCTCCGAATAGAAGACGAAGAAAAGATCAAGGATTAGAGGGAAGTCTTTATAGACTACTTCAAATCCCATCGAACACCTGAAAACACGCCGTCAAGACATCTGCTCATGAAACGGGCTCTGTCTTTTGCCTTCATCAATAATACTCCATACAAAAGGTCGCTTGACTATCTATGGCTAAGGTACTTGGGGCCGGAAGAAGCAAAGAGGGTCGTCCAAGAAACCCATGACGGACTCTGCGGTTCTCATCAAGCCGGGCCAAAGATGAAACTGAAAATCAAGAGAATGGGTTACTATTGGCCCACAATGATTCAGGACTGTCTCGAATATGCGAAGAAGTATCACTCGTGCTAGATCTATGGGGACTTCATCCACCAACATCCAAATCCACTACACCCAATGGTAGCCAGCTGGGCGTTCGAAATGTGGGGAACCGATATAATCGGCCCCATTGAGCCGGCATCATCCAAAAGACACCGGTTCATATTAGCAACAACCAATTACTTCTCTAAGTGGACAGAGGCAGTACCGCTAAAAGAAGTAAAGACGGAGAACATCCTCCATTTCTTCAGGACACACGTCATCTACCGGTTCGGCATTCCGTGATGGATCATCTTGGATAATGGGCCGGCCTACAGAAGCTATAAGATCAGCCGCTTTGCACAGCGGCATAATATAGACTGGAGATACTCTTCAGTCTATAATCCCCGAGCTAACGGTCTAGCTGAGGCTTTCAACAAGACCTTGAAGAAGATCATAAAGAAAATGGTAGCCAGAAATAAAAAGGACTGGTAAGAGAGATTGCATGAAGCTCTCTGGGCGTATCAAACCACGTTCAAAACGGCCACGAATACAATGCTATTCGCGTTGGTATTCGGCACGGAAGCGGTACTTCCCTTGGAGATAGAGATACCCTCTCTACGAGTGGCAGTTCGATACGAGCCGACAGATAAAGAAAATGCCCATATTCGGCTTGAGGAGCTCGATGCCCTCGATGAAACTCGTCTTATAGCACAGCAAAACCTGGAAGCTTATAAAGAAAGGATGACGCGCTCATACGAAAGACTAACCAGGCCAAGAACATTTCGCCAAGGCGAACTCGTGCTAATCGTCAAAAGACCTATGATCCCCAATCGTGCAAAACGGGTGAAATTCGAGCCAAACTATGAAGATCCGTACATCATAGATAAGGTCTATCAAGGTGGGGCCTATTTGCTCATGGATATACATGGCGAAAGACCTTTCCGGCCAATAAACGGCCGATTCCTCAAGAAATACTATGCATGATGAGTCACGACTTAGGTCAATGATAGATGACGACGCTCGTGTCCGCTGCTATCTTCCTGAGTCAAAACTTTAAGTGGTATTCGGAAAAGCTCCACCTCAAAAAATGGTGATATTGGACCACTACGTCCTTAAACTGACAATGGACCGGAATATCCTTAAAATAGCATGTCGCCTCAAACACGATGATAATGGACCGAGATGTCCCTAAACTAGTGCTCCGCCTAAAACATGGCGCATCACCTCAAATATAGTGATATCTTCTCTTGGGATCTATGTTGCAATCAAAACTCCAACGACAAAGACTGCAAAAAAAAATGATATGTCCACAAGAGAAATAGGCATGGATGAAAACCTGAATGGGCGCCATGAGTAAAAACAGCAGGGCTACCGGCGAGCTTGTGAAAAATTGAAAGGGCACAATCTCGTTAAAAAAATACGGTACGTCCACAAGCGAAATGGGCACGGATGAAAACCCGAAAGGGCGCCGTGAGTAAAAAA
This sequence comes from Agapanthus africanus, assembly GCA_030015575.1. Classification (NCBI taxonomy): domain Eukaryota; kingdom Viridiplantae; phylum Streptophyta; class Magnoliopsida; order Asparagales; family Amaryllidaceae; genus Agapanthus; species Agapanthus africanus. The sequence continues at coordinate 114,940,439 of CM057350.1, forward strand.
TAGCAGGGCTACCGGCGAGCTTGTGAAAACCCGAAAGGGTGCAATCTCGTGAAATTTTCACTTACGAGATCCTCTCGACTCGTAATGATAACTCCCCCTGTGAGACCCTCACGGCTCATAGGATTCAAAATATTAAGTCACAGGGATCCAAACATGCTTTTAAGCCGTCGTATCCCCCAAGTTGCCCTATAGGCGGTACAATGCTGGCCCTTGTATACAATCCACGGGCATGAACGTTTCCCCCACCAAGTTCCACCAATCACGAGGAAGGTCCTCATATGGTGAACGACACTTGTAAGTCCTCCCGACTTATAAGGAGAAAATACTTTTATGAGATCCTTATGACTTCTAAGAGAAAACACCACTTAGAAGTCCTCACGACTTCTAAGAAGAAAATACACCTACGATATCCTCACGACTCGTAGGGGGAAATACCTTTATGAGACTTTTACGGCTCATAAAGTCAAAAAGCCTTAGTCAGCAGGATCCTAACCCTGTTTGCTAAGCCACCTTTGTTCAAATCAGTAAAGGAAAATGATGATTCGCTCGTGGAAACATTCCAGTCGCAGCGATGCTGATGTCTGAATAGGTGTCAATTTTCAAGTCCTTTCACAGCAAATGATGATTCGCTCCTGGCAATATTCCAGTTGCAGCGATGCTGATACCGGAATTAGTGTCAAGATCCAAGTGCCATACTCGCAACAAAAATCAGCGAGCAAGAAATGCATATGAAATAGCCGAAATGATGGGGCAACTCGCAATAAAAATCAGCGAGCAAAAATGTATGCATATAAAAAACAGCCGAAATGTTTGGGCAACTCACAATAAAAAGTACCGAGTAAAAAGAAAAGGGTAGCCGAAACGATTGGGTACCGCGATAAAAAGCCGAAATGATTGGGCAATCGTGACTTTCGCGATCTAAAAAGTTGAAATGATAGAGAATCGAGGAAAGAAACAAAAAAAATGCAACTTTTGCCCTACAGGTGAGTCCACATCAACCCCTGTATACAATCCATGGTCACAAATGAAAAGGGAACCATATTTTCCCACCAGGCTCCGTCAAAAGGAGAGCCAAGTCTCAACGGTTCACAAAAAAACCTAGAGACCACCTCGAAACTCGTCTCGTTACAGCAGACAACGATGTTTCCTCTCATTCCACCAGGGTGCAGACACGACGTCAACAAAACAGAGCCATGGCAAAGTCCTTAGTTCCAAGTCTCGACGATTCACAGACAACTTAGAGACTACCTCGACACTCGTCTTGGCAAACGCAATGTCAACAACAGCGTTTCTTCTCACTCCAGCAAGATGCATACGTGACGTCAACAAGCGGCCCAAGGGCCAAAACAAAACGGAGCCATGGAAAAGTCCCTAGTTCCAAGCCTCGACGGTTCTCAGACAACCTAGAGGCTACCTCGACGCTCGTCTCGTTACGGCAAACACAATGTCAACAATGGCGTTTCTTCTCACTCCAGCAGGATGCAGACGCGACGCCAACAAAGCCTCCAGGGTCAAAAACAAAGAGGAGCAATGGCAAAGTCCCTATTTCCAAGTCTCGACGGTTCACGAACAACTTAGAGACCACCTCGACACTCATCTCGTTACAGCAGACACAGTGTCAACAACGACATTTCTTCTCACTCTAGCTGGATGCAGACGCTACGTCAAAAAAGACTCCAGGGTCAAAAACAAAGAGGAGCCATGGCAAAGTCCTTAGTTCCAAGCCTCGACAGTTCACAAACAACCTAGAGACCACCTCGACCCTCGTCTCGTTACAGCAGACATAGTATCAACAACGGAGTTTCTTCTCACTCCAGCAGGATGCAGACCCAACGTTAACAAACAACCCCAGGATTAAAACAAAACGGAGCCATGGCAAAGTCCCTAGTTCCAAGTCTCGACGGTTCACAAAACAACCTAGAGATCACCTCGACATTCGCCTCATTACAGCAGACGCGGTGTCGACAAAGGAAGCGAAGGCCAAATTCCTAGCTTGAGGGTCTTGACGGTAACTTAAATAAAAGCCGAAAGACTATCGGAGATCATCCCACACCAGCGCGGAGTGGTTGTGACTCATCGGAGCTCCTAAACCAAGCCTAACCTCAAGTAAAAAGCGGCATGAAAAAATTCCTACCACTTGCTCTCTCGACGGTAATATGACCTAAGGAGATTACTTGAAAACGTCTTGTCCAGCCCCGAAGGGATCAGAGACACAACAGTTGCGGGGCTACTCGAACAGCAACCTAAAGTCTGCATATCGGGGAATGCATCAGCCAACACGACGGTACGACGGACAAAAATCCCTAGTACCACAGACCCTAACAGACCTCTGTCGTAAAGAGCAGGGGTTAACTGTAATGTTATGACAGGTTTGCCTACGGGCCCAAGGGAGGTAAACTAAACAAACTCCGAAATGAGTCCATAAACTACAAGCTCCGAAATGAGTTCATAAACTAGAGACTCAGGAATGGGTGAATAAACTATAAGCTCTGAAATGAGTTCATAAACTAGAGACTCCGGGATGAGTGAATAAACTACAAACTCCGAAATGAGTATATAAACCACTTCACACCAAATTAAGACATCGAAGAAAAGAGAAATGCCAGTATGAAATAAAAACATGTCTTTTATTCATGAATTTAAGTGAATACAAGATACATTTCATTCAGGAATCAAAATGAATACATGTTATTCATGAATCAAAATAAATACAAGATACTCTTATTTATGAATGAATACAAAAAAATGAGGCAGAATATGCAGCAACAAAAATGTTTAAGTCGGCGGACGGTTCAACAGGCCAGCAAGTTCATCGTTCTTCCGCTGGACTTCGGCTTCAAGCTCTATCAGTGCTGCAAAACGAGTCCCTGCCTAGGTCTGTTGAGTCTGGTATGAAGAAAATCGACTCTCGAGCTCCTTCCCAACGATCTTATGGGCTTCAACCATCCCGCGGGTAAAAATAACAGCTTTGTCAAGAGCCACCACCTCTGTAATGGATTCTTGAAGCACCCGCCAAATTTCGTACGCACGGGTAGTCTTGGCTGTAAGCTGAGCCTGAAGTTCCCCCAAATCATTTGAAGCCAACTCCCTCTCTGAAAACTGCCGGTTGAGTGTCTTCTCGCATGACTGGAAATTGGCTACACACCGTTCAATCCATCCCCACAGGCTCGCTTTTACAGTTAAGATGTCGGAAGGAAGGCGTATGCACTAGAGCCCATGTAGGCAGGCCTCCACTCGGCGACAGTACTCAACCCAGGCATGCACCAATACTTCGTCATGATAGGTGGTGAAAACAGACAAGGAAGAGTTGGCTTCAGCAACAAATTCTTCGGCCGTGACAGAGGTACCAGCGCGAAGATCTTCAATGAGAGCCGCCAGGGAGTAAATGCATTGTTTTGCCATCCTTTCAGATGCACGACGGGCATAAGGGCCTGGTGGCATGAGGATCTGAGACTCTAACGGGGTCAGGGTTGGCAAAGCTGTAAAGATTTAGGTGCGGTTAGTTGTGTTTCCAAACATAGAGTAAACAAAATGATGCAAGAGATAAAGCGTCACTTACCCACAGTCATGAAAGGCGGATTTGAGAAATCCCCGGGCCTATCAAGAATCTCGATTTCGTCATCGACTTCCAGAACTGTGGTTTGAAAAGAAGAGCGTATTAGCATCATTATCGTAATGTAAAAAAAGGGGTGAAAGAATACCGACCTTGACCATAAGAGTGTACTATGCTTTGTGGAGGTATTGCTTATGGGGCCGCCATGTCAAGCAATCGCTGGAAGGTTTTTCTCAGGGAAAGATCCACAATGGAAGCCTCCAGCTCCCGCAATTCTGAGGGAAGGGAAAGTTCAGATGAAGGAAAGATCGTTAAACAAAATATGTATGTGTGGAAAGATTACCTTCGATGCTTTGCCCATCCTGAATTGGAGGGATGGCAGCTTCGGCAGCTTCTTCTACATCCTCCGGTACGTCATTGGAGATAGCTATGGGACCCATGGCCAGCAAGACTACTTCTGCCGAGGGGATAGACACTGAAGGGACAGAAGCCACCACCGGAAACTCCACAGCAAGGGTAGCAACTTCAGTAATCTCCTCTACACCCGCCGAGGCAACATGGGAGATATTCATGGATTCCACAGCCATGACCCGATCTGGACTCAAACCCGCTTCCGCTGCTGAAGTCCTTGCAAATTTTTCGCAAAAATGAGAAAACATAGAAGTAATACAAATTACTCGCTAAAAGAAGGACACGAGAAAGACGCATAACAATACGCCAGGAAGCCTGAAGTATAGCTTTTTCGAGCCGTTGTTCTTTTCTCATTAAATATGCTCGCCGGGCTTCAAGCGCAGATGAATGACTACCCGTCTTTAGTACAAGCTCGTCTTCGGAAGCAACCGAGATAGACTGTTTGAGGGCCCATTCTTCTTCCATTAACAAAGGACCCATGTGTACCCACCGTAATGATGAGTCAACATCATAGAATATAACGGGGGGTAGGGCTTCTTCGGGGCGCACACGTTTTCAGTCTCATCTCGTGAGCGCCTTAAATCCTCGGCTAATTGCGCGGCTTCCTCGGCAGACGAACCAGGAAAGAGAAGACCGTCGTCCGACTCCTGCATAGATATCGGCTCGTCCTAAATAAAAGGCTCGGATTCAAGATAAGTGTTGTCACTCCCCGCTTCCCAGTGTACGGGAAGAGGAAGCAATGGGTCCGCTACGCATTTACTTAGAAGTAAACACGCTAAGCGTATCTAACTAATAAAAAGTAAAGTACACAATAGACAAGATGGAAATGAACAGCAACTTTATTTATTCAACATTGTTTTTACAGTACAACTAGAAATGTAAATACATAGAATGAAAGCAATGCCTAAACAATGGCATAACAGAAATGAAAATATGTACAAGTAATCTAGAGCTCTGGTTCGATGGCTATCTGATCCAAGTCCTCGCTGCTGGGCTCTATCTCCAGAAGGTCCGATCCACCTGACAACATTCCAAAGAAAGAAGAAAGGAATGTCATCAGCGAATAATCGCTCGGTAAGTCCCAAAGAATAGGTATAGACAGAATAAACAGAAGGAGAATGTAACTTTTAAGGTTGTATTATATTGTTAACGCTGTTGTTTGTAGCTTGGTACAGAAGATGCCAGTGTATACGAGAGGAGTCCAACTTACACCGTGGACTTTAGTAACCCGTTGTACAAGGCTCCGTCGAAAATACCATGGAACAACGGTATGGATGTAATTACGTCTTAAGTAACCACCTCGTGCCACCTTTAACATATTCCGTACCAGTCTACCTCTTTATAAACCCCGTAGTGTCTTGATTGTATTATTTGTATTGTATTATCTTGTATTGTAAATTGTATATGGATGACTTGCCGGAACCATGATATTAGTAATGGAACGGATATAATGGATGTACATGTAGATGGAGAATATTCATGGTTCGGTTCAGTCAATATAGATTGATATAGATTGAATAGACGGATTCATTGATTCATGTTATATTGTAGTTTATACTTGAATCATATTCAAGTCAGATTGATTAGATTGGGACTCGGTCTGAGTCAGACACTTTAAAAAGAACTTGAAATACTGAATTAGTTTTGATGTTATCGGTAACTGTTGTACATGGACGGCAGGATTTGTGTCTTTTTCCAAGACAATTACCGTGTTGATGACACCGTTTGTTAGATTGTCTACCTTAAATAGGCAAGCACCCATATCTCCAACTTCCTGAGGCTCAAGAGACCGGTCCCGCTTAAACCTATGTTTATTAGGGCCCTTATTGTAATTTAGTATAACTTAAGGGGGTTTTATGTAAAAATAGTTTGATATAATTTTCAAAATACACCTCAAATATTTAATTATCATCTTTAGGGTTTTCATAGATGTATATTTTATAATTGTGAAATTTCTAGTGAGTAGAACCTAATTTTCATAGTATATGGTATTTTCTTGAAATATTGGAATTGTGTTGTATTTGGATGGTATTCTCATGTAATGGTGTTCTTTTGATTTAGAAAACTTGGAATATTTATATAATTAAAATAGATATTTTGATAATAGATATATATATATATAATGAAAATAATTTACTTATTTCTTGTAGAAATCTCATTTTCTAAGGAAAAAAATGTATAAAAATTCCATCGAGATCGAATGCTCCTTGCGGAGGTCTGCATCTCGCTCTACTAGGCCCGAGGATGTGCGATAATCCACACCATCCTAAACGGGGTCCCCAAAAGTGGGTTTTAGAGGCGCAATTGCATGGAAATGTTTAATATATCTTTTTATAGAAATGGTTTTATAAGTTGAAGGTATATTGAATGAAGCCGGCCACCCAATCATCTGTTTTGGCTAGAAAAGAGCCCCTCTCGGAGAAAACTCGTTTTATCTTAAGGTTAAATTCCTAAAACTTTATCGTGCAATGATAGAGATGTGTGTTGTGATGAGGTAGGTAATTATCTCGTGAACTATCTAAAGGTGATATGTTGTTTATGTCGGAAACTAAAGTATGTGGTATTTTACTGTAAAACTGCGATAAAAATTGCAATATACATTCTTTTGATGTGAAACTTTTTAAATATATTTGTTATGGTTTATTGAACATGATATGAAAGTTTGGTGTTTTCTTGTTTAAGAAAAATAGGATTTTTAAAGAAAAACCGAATCGGAAGTCAGATTAACTCCGCTTCCGTCGGGTTTTAGAAATGAATGTTTTTAGAGTAGAAGAAAAGAGGGGGAGAGGGGAGTTATTGGCTTGGGATCAAGAGAAGAGGGAGAGGAATCTACGGAATGCTTCGGGGCGTCGTTTCGTCGCTGGAATCTCCTTGGATCGTCGCCGGAATTTCACTCTTTTGCTAACTCCACTTCTACACTAAAGGACTTGAGAATTTGGTAGAGTTTTGATAATGAAATTCTGGTGAGGATGTGTGAAATGGGGTGTGGTATTTATAGTAAAAATTAGGGTTTGGTGTGTTAAAGAATGCATTTAAAATTTTTATTAAAATTGGATTAAATGGGCATTTTATTGCACTCTGGATAAATTCAGAGTAAACAAACAATATGGAGTTAGTGGGGTAGGCGAAGGGTTGCAAGGGTTAAAGTTTGGGGGCTTTACCGTCGGGTATGACCGGTGGTACCAGGAAAAACTAGGGTTTCGCCGGCCCAATACCGGCGGATAGGGTTGGGTCAGGTGCCACGTGTCGGGGTCGTTTGGTCTTCTTCAGTGCACATGTTTAAATAATTTATAACTCTTCAGTGTACGTATTGTGCACGTGTAGACTCTTGGGCTTATAAATAGATTAAAAGAAAATTAACTAAAAAGATAATGTAGCTGATGGGATTCAAACACAGGGGCTATTTCACAGCAGTGCAAGGCTTTACCAATGAGCTACAAGTGCTTTCATGCTGTTCTAAAGCAAAACAAACTTATAACTCATGCTCAGGCTTAGGTGTTCCTTTCTGTATTTTCAAAAAAAATTCATACAGAAAGTTTAGGGTTGTTACAAGTGCCGAGTAGGCCGGCAATCAATTTCTTTCTCCTCTTGGAGCCTGTGCTAACGCTAGCGGAGGAGCGCTTCTTCCCCCTTGGTGCTTTGGCGTGGCGTTGCCCAACTTCGCCTTCGGTATCACCTTTTGGTGACACCACCGCAGGTGCTTTATCAGGAACCTCCGCATGGGCTCTAGTATGCACCGGCATATTATGGATATATATATATGTACAAGACAATCTTGCTCGAAATGATAGTATACTATCCGGTTTGCCTTTATCTTAACATATGCGTATGTTTTATCTGTTATTGCGCACTACTTATACATGTTGATAAAGCCCGTAGGATAATTTCTTGACTACCAGCGTTGTGATGGCGGTCATACATGGGAGGGATAGTAAGTCTATAAGCATATCCCTGAACTGTCCCTAGTCGTAGGAATATCGAAACAGGGCATCGATATTGCACAGCAGACTAGTGTATATGTTTCTAGACTCCGACGAGAGGCGATAGCTAGTCTCACGGTCATTAGTGTGTTTTACCTAAGATTGTATACAGGTGCTCACCATGGGTGGGTATACTGGATGACTCGCCGAGAACTGCTGGATGGTATTATACCTAGCGTCAGATGGCAGTACTCATATAGCATGAGTACAGGTAGTCTGTAGAGCTAAGATCATCATTTGTCTCGTGTGAGTTACCACTGTGCTTTGATTACTACCCTACCATGGCTCAAAAGAGTCGTGTAAACAAGTTTTAGTTGGGTACAGTACCGAGCCACATGGAGGCAGTGAGTGATTGTTAGAGATCCATCTCTCCCGGTATAAAGAGTCGATATCGCACTGTGTTTGGTTGGTCAACACCATAAGCCCCTGGTCAAGGCAGTTGAGAATTATTGATAGTTAGATCAGTAATTTCTCGAATGGTCTTGAGCCACACCAGCATGACTTAATGGGTTAGTAGGGTTCTGACGTTAACCGCCCCTAGACCCTGTATGCGATACTCTCAGACCGAACTGTGCGGATATTGTCACGGTTAGGCTTAGTAGGAGTTCAGATGAGTTTTCTCGTCGGCCTTCTTTTCGATAGGTTCCTGGGTAGCCGTTACGTACAGCTAGTAACGCTGACGCGCTTGTTGTTAAACCCACTGCCAGCGTACTGTCGAGTATTTAGAGTCCCATACAGAAGGTTTCTCTTGTTCAAGTGAAACAACGTGGAGGTCGTATGTTTATATGTGCAAGGCCCCGATTAATTACGTGTATTAGTTGCGCGGAATTTAATCGGACGGATTTTAATACTGGCGGACTTAGGATTAGGACGGTTTATTAAATCAGATATTGATTTAATACTAATATTATTTTAGTGGTATTATTCTATCTCTTGGATATTCGTATTTCGGTACGAATACGGGTATGTATATGCAGTAGAAAGTATTTTGTATTTATACAAAATACCTTCTAGAATGGGACACCTCATAATATGTATTTTCTATTTATTATCAAATGGAAAAATGAGGTGTAAAGTTGGCATGGCATAAATCAAGCCTTGGTCATTTATTGAAAACACTATTGAAGTATGGCTTGATTTTATGGAAAAGAAAAATGCTTGATTTTTTTTTATGAGCCATTCTTCATATTCACATTCTTCTCCAAGGTTGCCATTCTTTCCTTTATTCTCTAGTTTTTCCTCAACCATACCATTCTCATATGCTGAGAACCAAGGGTCCTGAGATAGAAAAATTTACCACTTAATCATCTCCGCACAATTTAAACCAGCTAGATTAGCAAACTAGCTTGTTTAGTTACTTTCTTTTGAAGGTTGAAGCTTGAACCTAGAATCTTCAGATGGATCATTTAGGATCCAAGAAACCGACAACCAAGCTATATCAAGGACCCCAAAAGGATCTTAAGAAGAGGAATCCATACCCGAAGGACACGATTCTTATAAGTTTAACATTCTAACATAGTAGAATAATTACCTATGTTATTTTGCTATTTGGGGCTTGTAGTAGATCTTGGGTTATTATCTTTGTTACATGAACTAAAAATTGTTTTTTGTATACTCCACCTCTCTTCAAACGCTGTAGAGCGTGCAAATTAGACGTACAGAATCTTGGAGTCGGTAGGCTCTTTCGGGCAATATTTCGGTCACGAGGAATGGGTCGTCCAACTTTGGGAAGCATCCAAGGTCATGATTGGACGAACATGCCGGAGTGTCCGTGTTGCTCGGACTCGAGCCAACGAAAACGACTATGATCTGTCCGACTTCAGCTCTCCTGTAGGTTGTTACTTGGCATGCTCCCTATCCGCCTGATGTTTAACTCGCAGGTATTTCGCCAAGTGACCGGAGCGGATCAGTTTCTCAATGTAATCGCGCAGATGTTTGCAATTCTCGGTCGGGTGTCCTTATGACCGATGAAAAGAACAATACGGGCCGCGGAGTCGCTTGCCCGGCGTTTATATCATTGGAGGGAGTTTAAAGAATCTCTCACTCTTTGCCTCCTCTAGCAGCTCGTCGTGAGAGACATTCAGAGAAGTGTACTTGTGAAACATCGGAGAATAGGGTTTCGGACGATCGGTCTTTTTCTTCTCCTCTCGGTCCCGCTTCTTTCGGTCTGTCCGGTCTCCATGGGGAATGTTGGCGTTCACCTCAGACTCAAGTTGAATTTCCCATTCGGTCCTAACTTTTACCTCGGCTATGGTTTTAGATTGCGCCAATGCAAAAGAGCAAAACCACTCTTTATGCCTAAGACCGGATCTCAAAGCGGTGATGACCATCTCGTCCCAGTGCTCGAATAATTCAAGGAGAGCATTGTAGAACCGGGTGATATAGCCCTTGAAAGATTCTCTGTCCACACTCTTGATGGTGAACAGATAGTCGACCGACCTCTTCTGTCGTCGATTTCCGACAAAATGGCTGAGAAACTGATTAGCCAATTCTTCGTCATGATAGGTAGCGAGAACAGATAAGGAAGCGTTGGCTTCAGCAGCAAATTCTTCGGCCGTGACAGAGGTACCAGCGTGAAGATCTTCAATGAGAGCCGCCAGGGAGTAAATGCGCTGTTTTGCCATCCTTTCAGACGCACGACGGGTATGAGGGCCTGGTGGTATGGGGATCCGAGACTCTAATGGGGTTAGGGCTGGCAAAACTGTAAAGATTTAAGTATGGTCAGTTGTGTTTCCAAACATAGAGTAAACAAAATGATGCAAGAGATAAAGCGACACTTACCCACAATCATGAAAGGCGGATTTGAGAGATCCCCAGGCCCATCAAGAATCTCGACTTCATCATCGACTTCAAGAACTGTGGTTTGAAAAGGAGAGCGTATTAGCATCATTATCGTAATGTAAAAAAGGGGGTAAAAGAATAACGACCTTGGCCATAAGAGAGTACGATGCTTTGTAGAGGTATTGCTTGTGGGGCCTCCATGTCAAGCAATCGCTGGAAGGTTTTTCTCGGGGAAAGATCCACAATGGAAGCCTCCAACTCCCGCAATTCTGAGGGAAGGGAAAGTTCAGATGAAGGAGAGATCGTTAAACAAAATATGTATGTATTGAAAGATCACCTTCGATGCTTCGCCCGTCCTGAAATGGAGGGATGGCAGCTTCGGCAGCTTCGGCAGCTTCTTCTACACCCTCCGGTGCATCATTGGAGATAGCTATGGGACCTATGGCCAGTAAGACTACTTCTGCCGAAGGGATAGACACTGAAGGGATAGAAGCCGCCACCAGGAACTCCACAGCAAGGGTAGCAACTTCAGTAATCTCCTCTACACCTGCCAAGGTATCATGGGAGATAATCATGGAATCCGCGGCCATGACCCAATCTGGACTCAAACCCGCTTCTGCTGCAGAAGTCCCTGCAAATTTTTCACAAAAATGAGAAGACATAGAAGTAATACAAATTACTCGCTAAAAGAAGGATACGAGAAAGACGCATACCAATACGCTAGGAAGCCTGAAGTATGACTTTTTCGAGCCGTTGTTCTTTTCTCATTAAATACGCTCGCCGGGCTTCAAGCGCAAATGAATGACGCTCGTCTTCAGTACAAGCTCGTCTTCGGAAGCAACCGAGATGGACTATTTGAGGGCCCGTTCTTCTTGCATTAACAAAGGACCCATGTGTACCCACCGTAATGATAGGTCAACATCATAAAGTATAACGGGGGGTAGGGATTCTTCGGGGCGCACACGTTTTCAGTCTCATCTCGTGAGCACCTTAAAGCCTCGGCCAACTGCGCGGCCTCCTTGGCAGACGAACCAGGAAAGAGAAGACCATCGTCCGACTCCTGCATAGATATCAGCTCGTCCTAAATAAAGGGCTCGGATTCAAGAAAAGTGTTATCACGCCCCGCTTCCCAGTGTACGGGCAGAAGACGCGACGGGTCCGCTACGCATTTACTCAGAAGTAAAAGCGTATCTAAGCAATATAAAGTAAAGTACACAATAGACAAGATGTAAATGAACAGCAACTTTATTTATTCAACATTGTTTTTACAGTACAACTAGAAATGTAAATACATAGAATGACCTAAACAATGGCATAACAGAAATGAAAATATGTACAAGTAATCTAGAGCTTTGGTTCGAAGGCTATCTGATCCAAGTCCTCGCTGCTGGGCTCTGTCTCCAGAAGGTCCGATCCACCTGACAACATTCCAAAGAAAGAAGAAAGGAATGTCATCAGCGAACAATCGCTCGGTAAGTCCCAAAGAATAGGTATAGACAGAATAAACAGAAGGAGAATGTAACTTTTAAGGTTGTATTATATTGTTAACGCTGTATTTTGTAGCTTGGTACAGAAGATGCCAGTGTATACGAGAGGAGTCCAACTTACACCGTGGACTTTGGTAACCCGTAGTACAAGGCTCCGTCGAAAATACCACGGAACAACGGCATGGATGTAATTACGTCTTAAGTGAGCACCTCGTGCCATCTTTAACATATTCCATCCCAGTCTACCTCTTTATAAACCCCGTAGTGTCTTAATTGTATTGTTTGTTTTGTATTGTCTTGTATTGTAAATTGTATATGGATGACTTGCCGGAACCATGATATCAGTAATGGAACGGATATAATGGATGTACATGTAGATGGAAAATATTCATGGTTCGGTTCAGTCAATATAGATTGATATAGATTGAATAGACGGATTCATGAATTCATGTTATATTGTAGTTTATACTTGAATCATATTCAAGTCAGATTGATTAGATTGGGACTCGGTCTGAGTCAGACACTTTAAAAAGAACTTGAAATCCTAAATTAGTTTTGATGTTATCGGTAACTGTTGTACATGGACGGCAGAATTTATGTCTTTTTCCAAGACAATTACCGTGTTGATGACACCGTTTGTTAGATTGTCTACCTTAAATAGGCAAGCACCCATATCTCCGACTCCCTGAGGCTCAAGAGACCGGTCCCGCTTAAACCTATGTTTATTAGGGTCCTTATTGTAATTTAGTATAACTTGAGGGGGTTTTATTTAAAAATAATTTGATATAATTTTCAAAATACACCTCAAGTATTTAATTATCATCTTTAGGGTTTTCATAGATGTATATTTTATAATTGTGAAATTTCTAGTGAGTAGAACCTAATTTTCATAGTATATGGTATTTTCTTGAAATATTGAAATTGTGTTTTTATTTGGATGGTATTGTCATGTAATGGTGATTCTTTTGATTTAGAAAACTTAGAATATTTATATAATTAAAATAGATATTTTGATAATAGATATATATATATATATATATATAATGAAAATAATTTACTTATTTTCTTGTAGAAATCTCATTTTCTAAAGAAAAAATGTATAAAAATTCCATCGAGATCGAATGCTTCTTGCGGAGGTCTGCATCTCGCTCTACTAGGCCCGAGGATGTGCGATAATCCACACCATCCTGAACGGGGTCCCCAAAAGTGGGTTGTAGCGGCACAATTGCATGGAAATGTTTAATACATCTTTTTATAGAAATGGTTTTATAAGTTGAAGGTATTTTTTTGAAAAGTCGTTTTATCTTAAGGTTAAATTCCTAAAACTTTATCGTGCAATGATAGAGATGTGTGTTGTGATGAGGTAGGTAATTACCTCGTGAACTATCTAAAGGTGATATGTTGTTTATGTCGGAAACTAAAATATATGGTATTTTACTGTAAAACTGCGATAAAAATTGCAATATACATTCTTTTGATGTGAAACTTGTTTAATATGTTTGTTATGGTTTATTGAACATGATATGAAAGTTTGATATTTTCTTGTTTAAGAAAAATAGGATTTTTAAAGAAAAACCGAATCGGAAGTCGGATTAACTCCGCTTCCGTCGGGTTTTAGAAATGAATGTTTTTAGAGTAGAAGAAAAGAGGGGGAGAGGGGAGTTACTAGCTTGGGTTCAAGAGAAGAGGGAGAGAAATCTACGGAATGCTTCGGGGCATCGTTTCGTCACCGGAATCTCTTTGGATCGTCGCCGGAATTTCACCATTTTGCTAACTCCACTTGTACACTAAAGGACTTGAGAATTTGGTAGAGTTTTGATAATGAAATTCTGGTGAGGATGTGTGAAATGAGGTGTGGTATTTATAGTAAAAATTAGGGTTTGGTGTGTTAAAGAATGCATTTAAAATTTTTATTAAAATTGGATTAAATGGGCATTTTATTGCACTCTGGATAAATTCAGAGTAAACAAACAATATGGGGTTAGTGGGGTAGGCGAAGGGTTGCAAGGGTTAAAGTTTGGGGGCTTTACCGTCGGGTATGACCGGTGGTACCAGGAAAAACTAGGGTTTCGCTGGCCCAATACCGGCGGATGGGGTTGGGTCGGGTGCCACGTGTCGGGGTCGTTTGGTCTTTTTCAGTGCACATGTTTAAATAATTTATGACTCTTCAGTTTACGTGTTGTGCACGTGTAGACTCTTGGGCTTCTAAAAAGATTAAAAGAAAATTAACTAAAAATATAATGTGGCTGATGGGATTCAAACACAGGGGCTATTTCACAGCAGTGCAAGGTTTTACCAATGAGCTACAAGTGCTTTCTTGCAGTTCTAAAGCAAAACAAACTTATAACTTGTGCTCAGGCTTAGGTGTTCCTTTCTGTATTTTCAAAAAAAATTCGTACAGAAAGTTTAGGGTTGTTACAAGTGTCGAGTAGACCGGCGACCAATTTCTTTCTCCTCTTGGAGCCTGTGCTAACGCTAGCGGAGGAGCGCTTCTTCCCCCTTGGTGCTTTGGCGTGGCGTTGCCCAACTTCGCCTTCGGTATCACCCTTTGGTGACACCCCCGCGGGTGCTTTATCAGGAACCTCCGCATGGGCTCTAGTACGCACTGGCATATTATGGATATGTATATATGTATAAGACAATCTTGCTTGAAATGATAGTATACTATCTGGTTTGCTTTTATCTTAACATATGCGTATGTTTTATCTGTTATTGCGTACTACTTATACATGTAGATAAAGCCCGTAGGATAATTGTTTGACTACCAGCGTTGTGATGGTGGTCATACTTGGGAGGGATGGTCTGTCTATAAGCATATCCTTGAACTGTCCCAAGTCGTAGGAATATCAAAACAGTGCATCGATATTCCAGAGCAGACTAGTGTATATGTTTCTAGACCCCGACGAGGGGCGATAGCTAGTCTCACAGTCATTAGTGTGTTTCACCTAAGATTGTATACAGGTGCGTGTAAGTGCACGATAGCGTCCCGGCCGTCTGTCCGAGGCCAAAATGCGGAAACGAAACTTTTTCAAAACAAGAAAACCGGCGCTACCGCATTCTATAAACCCGGATCGAACCATTAACCTATAACTAGCTATCTAGAAAGAGGGTTGGAAAGCTATACCGATCGATCCGTGTCCTTCGGTCTTTGGCCACCATCCCAAGCTCCTCGCGGCAATTCCGGTCTCGATCTCCTCGTCGGAAAGGGCACCACATCATCGATTCTTTTTATGGGCTCCCGCTTCATCCGAAGCAACTCGGGCACGAAGTGTGCTAGCCGACGTGCCCAAGTTGAAGTAGAGAATGTTATGATCACTTTGTCTCTTACATCCATGGCTTGGATGGAGGTTGAAGTTGTTGCCATCCATGAAAATATTGAGCTAGAGGAAGAAGAAGAAGAAGAGAAGGCTTTCTCTCCTTTTCTTTTGTTGTGATTCATATGGTAAAAATGAGAGAGAGCCTAGAATAATACAAGACCCAACTCCCTCATGGCAGCCCCTCTCTCTCTCTTCTCATCATATCAACCCAAATCAAACATTAAATGTGACATATTTGCCAAAAAAAGAGACCATGAGTCATGATACAAGTCTATGTCACATTTAATGCATTCCATGATGACAATCCAGCTCATTATTTCCATAAGCAAATATTAATCCAAATGTTTGCCACAACAAAAAGACCCGGCAATATCTAAAGTAAACTCGTGACGGATCACAAGGATACCCCTCACCTGTATATACATACCTGCATCCGCATTCCGACTGAATGCGAATGCGATGAGACTAAAGTAATCCAACAAATCTAATACTAGGATCCAACTTAAACCAAAGCCCACTAGTATGATCCGTCCGATCATGATCCGTGCAATACCGCATGTATATGATCGAATCCTGCCATATATCATACGGCCTCTACAACGTTTCGCCTGAAACTTGAGAAACTGTCTGTGGGGGACTCTAAAGACTCGTCAATAGTTTGGCTGTGGATTTAACCACTAGCACGTTAATGGTACTAGCTGTACGTAACGGGCCACCAGGTATTGACCAAAAGGGAGGTCGATGAGTTAACTCATCCTGACACCCTACTGAGCCTGTCAGTGACAATATCCGTACAGTCCGGTCCGTTCGTCTATGAGCATCGCATGGCCGGCTTAGGGGGTTGGTAAAAGTCAGACCACTAAAAGCGGTACAAGTCGTGTCGGAGTGTAGCCCAGAACACCCTGAGATACTACTGGAATACCTACCAGTAAATCTCCTGCCTCGGCCGAGAGATTTGTGTAATGGCTCTCCTATACACAGCGCGATCTCACCCCCAATACCGGGAGAGACGAAACCCCTGCCGATCCGCTCACTGCCTCCATGTGGCTAAGGACTGTACCCAACTAAAACCTGTTTGCACGACTCCTTTGAGCCGTGGTAGGGTAGTAATCAAAGCACAGTAGGAACTCACATGAGACAAATGACGATCTCAGGTCGATGAACTAACATGTACACATATCACCAGGGAACTGCTATCTGATGTCAGGTATAATACCAACTAGCATGTTCCTGGCGAGTCATGTCCGGTGTACTCATAACCCAATGAGCACCTGTATACATCTTAGGTGAACCAACTGACACCAATGGCTTGTGAGACCGGCCACCGCCCCTCGTCGGGGTATCGACTGTATACACTAGTCTACTCTGGAGTATCGATGCCCTGTCTCGAAAACTGCCACGACTAGGGACCACTTTAAGGATGTGCTTATAGACCCCAGCTCCCACGTATATGATCGCCATCATATTGTTGGCAGTCAAGCAAGAATCCTAAGGGCTCTATCAACGCGCAATAGTAACTTGTAAGGTCACCTGAAGCAGTACACGATGATAAAGATAAACCAGATAGCATACTATCATCTCGAGTAAGATTGTCCTACCGACATAGGTCCTCCCTCAATCATTGCAATCACATGCCTGTGATCCAATAATTGACTCTGAGAGCACTATATCCAACAATCTCCCACTTGTACTCAAGGTTAATTATTGCGATGTCGCATACTCACAGCTCGTGTGAAACCGAACACCCAACTCCTCTACTAATCGGTCTCACAAAGCCCGTTTGCGAAACTATTGTGTTCGAGGAATAGCCTCAGTGAGTGGATCCGCCCTGATGTTTCTTTCTATGTCTCTTTTTATCTCAAGTTCGTGGAGAAAGCCATCTCCCGAAATGAGTAATACCTGTCTTAGAATATGTCTGGATATCTGATGGGACCTAGCTCATAAATGAACTCCAAATCCAAACTTCTTAGACTGTATAGTCAACTGAACTTAATCAGTATCCAGCGCCATGCCTCCCTCAGTATCCCCTTAGACCACCTGTCCAAACTACTGCCCCTCTTCAAAGGGAAAACTACAACTCTGACAGCCACTCTGTCATCCAGGTCACCTTGGAAGCCTGGAATGATAACCGTCTCCTAAAAGAGGCTGTTGTTATCATATCCCTAGAACATCCACTTATGTTCTAAAACTGCTTCCGAATGTTTCTCCAGGAATGGATTAATATCAACTTAATGTATCTCGTGCAAAAACAATATCTGGTGTGGTACTTGACATCTCATGATTGATTCAATTGTCTAAGCAAGTGATCTGCCAATCATGCACGTCCCTCTCCCCTTTAGTCTGTAAGACATCTTTAGAGAGGGTGACTCCATCACCTGCAGGTACACTACCGTGCCAGGAGTCGTCCATTCTAAAACACCTTTAGAATGCTGTCTGAGTACCCAGATTGGGAAACTACCCAAATCTAGATCTAAAACCATAGATCTAGTAACCAGAATATTTGATATAATATCTATATCCTATGTGGAGAAACCACTGTGTGACAATCAAAGTATAACCGATCGTAGTATAGGAATATCACTTCCTACTCTGTGTATGTCATCCAAGTACCAGGACATCACACCCTACTACCTTCTTAACAGATCCATCCCCTATTCTGATGAAGTCAAACCTATGACTGTCACATCATAAATAGATGATCTATCTCCGCTATATCTGCTTTAGTCCATAAATAGACATAAGCTACTTATCCACCAATGCTTCCGCTGCTCCCACTGACTACGACAACCCTCGGGCAGAGTCATATACACGTACACTTCTAAAACTAGTTTAGAACGACGCTATACTCATCCTCCTGCCGGGTCTTATAGTCTGGAACAACAGTAGTGTCAAGTCTGGGTAAACAAGAACCTCCCTGTCACCGTCCTTGAGCATACCGAAGTACCTCTCGAGCGCCTGAGGTTACCCACCATATCTGCAGAGTGGCCAATGGAATGTCAATCCACATTGAATCTTTAGGTTCTTATCAAATTTTCAGCAATCGTTTGCGGTTCTGGAATCACTTCCAGTTCTACCATACTCCCACTACTGTTTTCTGAAAAAAAAACCATTTTACTAAAACTGTGGCGAGTCAAGAACAATATCATTATTGATCTTCCAGATGGTAGAAAGTCAACCCTCATCATAGCCCGGGTCAACCCACAAACAGCCATTACTGAAACGTGCCTTGAGTTATCCAGAGTCTGGTTTTAAGCATATACCGGACAACTTCCCGTACCTTAACATCGTTAAGATATGAACCGTTCTATATCCAATATAGAAACAGAGGCACTGATTTAATTGGAACCAGATTCAAATCATGCAACTGTCTCCAGTGCATGTCAACTAAATGGAAGGAGGCCTATCAGCATTACTCAACTTAGGAATACATTAAGATATGAGTAACCTGAAAGAGAAGCAAGTTCTCATAATCATTACTATCAACTGAATACCATACACAAATATCTACATCTTCGATCACCTTGAAGAATCCTGATACTTGCAACACCTGGTTCTCTATTTTATTCTTATACCTATAACTTCTCAAAACTTGGACCTTGCATTTCTACGAAACACATGTCTAAGAACTAGAGAAGTCACAAGTAAACAGAATATAGTACGAGTACCAACCCCTCTTGTCCTAATGGACACTGGACAACATACAATACTTTGTATAAGTCCCCTGAGTCTAATAACTCATTCCCCATGTGTCGTAGGTTGAAAACTGTACTTATGGTTAAGAAGAATTACACCGCTGTTTTATGCTCCTTACCTAACCATCCACTGATATAGGTAAATGTCATAGACATAATTTCAAAAAGTTACATCTCACTCTATAAAGATAGACGTACAGATATGTCAATTTGAAATTGGTGCATAACAACGGATATTCAAAACCAAATATTTGCCATCCGGCAAACAACCCAGGTGATTTCCTCAAATATCACCAATTACAACGAATTCCGATATAATGAGGATGATCACCTAATTCCCAATAACTTACTCCCACTCATCATCTGTAAAACCATACAGATGTGAGAATCACACCTGGTAAATACATACCCTGGAGCAAGTATCTAATTGGGAAATCAGTTTCTATTAACAATACACAGTGAAACTGAATCATATAAATGTTTCGAAGGGGTATCCTGGTATTCCTAGTAATGCCTCTTCCATTATCCAGATTCACAACTGTAACCGTATATTTCTTTGTCATCTCTCCAAATCCCTTCATATGTCTTTAGTCGTTACCTTCAGTACACCCTCTTAGACTAAATGGTTTTCTTCCTTCCCTACCTTTCGGCACCGGCCTATGGTTTGGAAGAAGACTATCCAATAAGCATAACAGGTGTACTGACCTAATCCTAGGAGCACTCGCAATGCGAGAGAAGGTGAAGATAAAAGACAACCGAATAAACCTTATTCCTATTTCTCCTGAACCAAAATCTATCCCCGAACTGGAACAAGTTCCTTTCGAGTTCATATATAACCATACAATGGAGTATCCAAATAACTGTGGATCTTCGTAGTGATACGGAGTGTTCTGGAGAAATACAAAGGTGATGTAGGATTGGCGAAGAAATATTTGGTTTGGTCGTGAATAGCAGTCGCAATTTACTCTGCCCTCTTTCTAATCCCTTTATTTGACTTTACTTAGTACCTTCTGTACACCATCGTTAGGCTAATTGGTTTTTTCATTCCCTACCGTTCGGTACCTGCCTATGGTTTGGAAGAAGACTATCCAATTAGCGTAATAGGTGTACTGTCCTAATCCAAGGAGCACTCGCAACCTGAGAGAAGGTAAAAGGAAAAGACAACTGAATAGTCCTATTCGTTTTCTCCCGAACCGAAAACCATCCTCGAATCTGGAATATGTTCCTTCGAGTTCTTATATAACCATACGATGGTTTTATCCAATGGAAGTGGATGTTCGTAGTAATACGAGGTGTCCTGGAGAAAAGGGTAAAAGAAGGAGTGGTAATGAGGTATGCAACTCTGACAATCCAAAAGCCAGTGTTATAAGAAGGTTCGGTCAACTTGGTTACTGAGTCATAGTCTAGGGTCAGGCCATGGTCGCTGCCAAAGAGAGAGAGAAAAGAAACACTCAGCGTGCACTCTAACCTAGATCAGAATGGTTACCAATTTATCTAATCAGGAAACCTCCTACCGTAACCTCAAATTCTCCTCCAAACCTGAAAGAAGAATTAGTCGGGATCACCCGAGAAGTAAACCAACTTATCAGTGGGAACCGGGATCCAACTATCATCGCATGATAACGTAACGGAATCCACTCACGTTATCACACTCCAGAAGGTATGCGCATACCTGGCAAGTTTCAGTTTCTTTAGAAACACCCAATGTATGTTTTTACCCCTAGGACCCAAGTGACCTTGACAATGCCAACATATCAAAGAGTCCTAGTCAAGTTCAACCCGTCATTATCTTGATTGCGTTAAACCCACCCGTACGAGTCCTTGACAATGCCAACATAACCGTACAACTGTCCTAACCAATCCACATATCCATGCGACAGAAAAGCATTACAGAGCTACCGAACACTACGCCTCGGCAATGCACGACATACGTAGCACGAATACTAAGAAATACTAATCTGAAATGACGGAGGGCTGCGGCAGGTTTTGGTGAAAAACCTTTAACGTAATGAACTTGATATTGTTGAAGGAACCGGATAACTTTTTATAAAAATATAGTGGCGAAAACCTTTGCTAAAGAGGTCACTCCCGGTGACGGGATCTCGGCTCTTTCCCCGTAGAATGAGGTGCAGGATATTCCAACTGAATACCATGATGCAAAGCAAAAAGTAATCGACTATAGTGAAGTTATTACCTTGATGCAAACTTCTGTCCAAGGGGTCACTCCCGGTGAAGGGATCTCGGCCCTTGCCTCGTCGACTGAGGTGCTGGATATTCATAACCGAATACTACTGTGCA
Organism: Agapanthus africanus; assembly: GCA_030015575.1. Classification (NCBI taxonomy): domain Eukaryota; kingdom Viridiplantae; phylum Streptophyta; class Magnoliopsida; order Asparagales; family Amaryllidaceae; genus Agapanthus; species Agapanthus africanus. The sequence goes on from CM057350.1 coordinate 114,961,958, forward strand.
AAACAAAAGAGAACGTCCTTGCAATAACAGCTTTTTTTTTTTTGAAAAATGTTCCCACAACATCAGAATAGGTTTGTTTAGCTTGCATTGATCCGAATCAATGCAGTCCCATCAATTGATCACACCAATAAAGAACGAAAATACGATGTACGTATATGCCATCCACATTCGCCACTGGATCCCGTCATCACCCGTTAGGTTACTTAACTAACGACAGAGCGGGGACTGGACTAGCGTGGATGCAAAACATATACAACATCTACTAGTATATATATCAATATATAATATTCCCTTAAGGCGTGATAAAATGCAACATCACAGAAATGTAATAAGCATCACAGAACAATACAGATATCTAGGATCCCCGGGTTTCATAGAGCCGCTACTGAAACCCGACGTTCCCCTGGTAGTATGGATAGCCTGTGCAATGAAATCCTAGACCCCTACGGGCGCGGCAAGTTACCCGCCAAAACCTGAAGCGAGGCAGCCCCCTTCAACAACGTGAATTGACCATCCAGCACTTCACGGAATCCGGTAACTTGAGCACCCCTCCTTGGGTCAACCTATACCCCCTACGAGTGCGTCGAATAGCCCGTCAATTCTAGAGTGAAGCCCCCTCCATCTCAAAGCCATGAGATGCGGGCCCGTTGCCCTCTAGAACCCGGCTATCCGTGCACCCCTCCGCGGGGTAATCCTAGTACAGAAAGTAAAATATACAACAGGTACATCGACCTCAGCCCGGTCGTGCCCCAAAAGAATAATATACAAACAGGCAGTAACAGCAGTCCACATGTCGGACGCTCGCCCCGCAATATCAAATGTACATATACAACTAAACTGTACTAACATTGCATCCAGGCTATCCACCACGACAAATCCGCAACATCACAGCACAACACAGAACATCAACATGAATGTCACGTTCGCAAATCCGTCTAAAAGGGCTATAGCAGTCAGACATGATTTACCGATCAAGTGACATTCACGGTCACAGATATAATGTAAATACTGTGAACTAACATGTTTAAAATTTTCGATCGACTAACTTTCCTGAAGTGGGCCCCAAGCACAACTGTAGCACTCAAAATAAATCTGGGCCCAAATAGAATATACCAAAAACCCCATTTACAAGTCAGAGACTTACTGTAAAATTTTGGTGCAGCAAGGAGTTAAAATGGCGGCGGAACCGTGGCCAATGCATGGGTTTGGCCGCGGTTCCGCGGTGGAACAGTGCCATCGAGCTACCAAATTTTCACAGAATTCTCAAAAAACCCTGCACGATTTTTTGACATGCCCAGAAAAAATTTTAGAGCACAAAATAAAATCGACAGAAACTGGACTTGAAAATGCAGTTTTTAGAAAATCCGTTCGATCGAACTTGTAAACACGTTAGAGTAAGCTAGACTAGGTTAATGGCAAGGCTCTGATACCATGTAAGTGCACGGTAGCGCCCTGGCCGTCTGTCCGAGGTCAAAATGTGGAAACGAAACTTTTTCAAAACAAGAAAACCGGCACTACCGCGTACTATAAACCCGGATCGAACCATTAACCTACAACTAGCTATCTAGAAAGAGGGTTGGAAAGCTATACCGATCGATCCGTGTCCTTCGGTCTTTGGCCACCATCCCAAGCTCTTCGCGGCAACTCCGGTCTCGATCTCCTCGTCGGAAAGGGCACCACATCATCGATTCTTTTTACGGGCTCCCGCTTCATCCGAAGCAACTCGGGCACGAAATGTGCTAGCCGACGTGCCCAAGGTGAAGTAGAGAATGTTGTGATCACTTTGTCTCTTACATCCATGGCTTGGATGGAGGTTGAAGTTGTTGCCATCCATGAAAATATTGAGCTAGAGGAAGAAGAAGAAGAAGAGAAGGCTTTCTCTCCTTTTCTTTTGTTGTGATTCATATGATAAAAATGAGAGATAGCCTAGAATAATATAAGACCCAACTCCCTCATGGCAGCCCCTCTCTCTCTCTCTTCTCATCATATCAACCCAAATTAAACATTAAATGTGACATATTTGCTAAAAAAGAGACCATGTGTCATGATACAAGTCTATGTCACATTTAATGCATTCCATGATGACAATCCAGCTCATTATTTCCATAAGCAAACATTAATCCAAATGTTTGCCACAACAAAAAGACCCGGCAACATCTAAAGTAAACTCGTGACGGATCACAAGGATACCCCTCACCTGTATATACATACCTGCATCCGCATTCCGACTGAATGCGAATGCGATGAGACTAAAGTAATCCAATAAATCTAATACTAGGATCCAGCTTAAACCAAAGCCTACTAGTATGATCCGTCCGATCATGATCCGTGCAATACCGCACGTATATGATCAAACCCTGCCATATATCATACGGCCTCTACAACGTTTCGCCCGAAACTTGAGAAACTGTCTGTTGGGGACTCTAAAGACTCGTCAATACTTTGGCTGTAGATTTAACCACTAGCACGTCAGTGGTACTAGCTGTACGTAACGGGCCACCAGGTATTGACCAAAAGGGAGGTCGATGAGCGAACTCATCCTGACACCCTACTGAGCCTGTCAGTGACAATATCCGTACAGTCCGGTCCATTCGTCTATGAACATCGCATGGAGGGCCTAGGGGGTTGGTAAAAGTCAGACCCCAAAAAGCGGTACAAGTCGTGTCGGAGTGTAGCCCAGAACACCCTGAGATACTACTGGAATACCTACCAGTAAATCTTCTGCCTCGGCCGAGGGCTTTGTGTAATGGCTCTCCTAGACACAGCGCGATCTCACCCCCAATACCGGGAGAGGCGAAACCCCTGCCGATCCGCTCACTGCCTCCATGTGTCTCGGGACTGTACCCAACTAAAACCTGTTTGCACGACTCCTTTGAGCCGTAGTAGGGTAGTAATCAAAGCACAGTGGGAACTCACACGAGACAAATGACGATCTCAGGTCGATGAACTAACATGTACACATGTCACCAGGGAACTGCTATCTGACGGCAGGTATAATACCAACTAGCATGTTCCCGGCGAGTCCTGTCCGGTGTACTCATAACCGAATGAGCACCTGTATACATCTTAGGTGAACCAACTGACACCAATGGCTTGTGAGACCGGCCACCGCCCCTCGTCGCGGTCTCGACTGTATACACTAGTCTACTCCGGAGTATCGACGCCCTGTCTCAAAAACTCCCACGACTAGGGACCACTTTAAGGATGTGCTTATAGACCCCAGCTCCCACGTATATGATCGCCATCATACTGCTGGCAGTGAAACAAGAATCCTAAGGGCTCTATCAACGCGCAATAGTAACTTGTAAGGTCACCGGAAGTAGTACACGATGATAAAGATAAACCAGATAGCATACTATCATCTTGAGTAAGACTGTCCTACCGACATAGGTCCTCCCTCAATCATTGCAATCACGTGCCTGTGATCCAATAATTGACTCTGAGGGCACTATATCCAACAGTGCTCACCATGGGTGGGTATACTAGATGACTCGCCGAGAACTGCTGGATGGTATTATACCTAGCGTCAGATGGCTGTACTCATGTGGCATAAGTACAGGTAGTTTGTAGACCTAAGATCATCATTTGTCTCGTGTGAGTTACCACTGTGCTTTGATTACTACCCTACCACGGCTCAAAAGAGTCGTGTAAACAGGTTTTAGTTGGGTACAGTTCCGAGCCATATGGAGGCAGTGAGTGACTGTTAGAGATTCATCTCTCCCGGTATAAAGAGTCGATATCGCACTGTGTTTGGTTGGTCAACACCATAAGCCCCTGGTCAAGGCAGTTGAGAATTATTGATAGTTAGATCAGTAATTTCTCGGATGGTCTTGAGCCACACCAGCATGACTTAACGGGTTAGTAGGGTTCTAACGTTAACCGCCCCTAGACCCGGTATGCGATACTCTCAGACCGAACTGTGCGGATATTGTCATGGTTAGGCTTAGTAGGGGTTCAGATGAGTTTTCTCGTCGGCCTTCTTTTCGATAGGTTTCTGGGTGTTAGTTATATGTATGCCCTAGAGGCCATTACTGTACATTGGATGTATATTGTAGTGGATGCTGGGACATATATAGGTAGGATTTTCTTGCTCGACATGATAGTACGCTATCTACTTGCTCTTTATCTTAACATGTATACTCTCTGTCTCTCTGATTACATGTTGATAAAGCCCTTAGGATGTGTGCTCAACTTCCAGGACTATGATGTAGATCAAACTAGTGGGGCCAGGATAGTCCATGAGTACATCCTTCAATATTCCTAGTCGTGGGAATATCGAGACGGGATATCGATATTCCAAAGTAGACTAGCGTATATCTTCTCGACCCATGTGATGGGCGATGGATGATCCCATATCCATTGGTGTTTGACATCAGAGATGGTATGCGGGTGCTCAGTGGAGACTGGGTACACTGAACGGACTCGCCGAGAACTCCCAGATGGTATTATACCTCACGTCAGATGGCAGTTCTCTGGTGACACTGGTACAGCTTAGTCTGTTGACCCGAGATCGTCATAGAGTCTTGTGTGTCTCCCACTGTGCTTTGATTTCCACCCTACCACGGCTCTACTGAGTCGTGCAAACAGGTGGTTTTTGGGTACAGTCCCGATTCACATGGAGGCAATGAGCGATAGGAGGGGATTCGTCTCTCCCGGTATTGGGGGTTGATGTTGCGCTATGCTCGACTGGCCATAACAGGAAATCCCTGGCCAGGGTTGCAGTGATATACTGGTAAGAGTTATCAGTAGTTTCACAAATGTTATGGACCTCACGTCAGCATGACTTATCGAGCTATTGGGGTCTGACGTTTACCACCCCTAGGCGAGATATGCGACATATCAGACGAACAGACCGGACTGTACGGTAATTGTTACTGGTTGGATTCACAGGAGTGTGAGCGGGCTTGTTCGTCAATCTTCTGATCGCTCAATACCCGGGTGGCCGTTACGTTTAGCAGACCGCTTGCGGCTTGTGGATGCTTGATATGATCATCATCTGCTGCTGGCGTATTGACGAGTCTTTAGAGTCCTACACAGAGGTTTCCTGGCTCAAGCGAAATGAAATAGGAGCACATATGAGATATGTGCGGGACCGAGAATAATGCGTGTATGTGATACCGTATTCCATTCTCGCGATGAATGTATCGAATGGTTGTATGCGATATAACCTAGTTATCGAATCAAGGATTGATTCGATAAGCCGATATATCGGATACTAGTCGGTTATATACGATATGACCGGATCGTTAAATCAAGTATTGATTTAATGATTTAATGCATAATTATATATTTGATATAATAATTTGCATTAACTAGTATTTGTTCACTTTAAATGGATTTTCTCACTTGAAGTACACAAGTTGTATATGTGATATACTTTTGTGCACTTGTTTGTATCATGTTTGATGATACATGCTAACTTGAGTTTGTGTGTATGATTAAACCATGGTTATATGAATGGTTAGGGTTTTGTTTACTTATTCATTTATTTATTTTGTTTATTTATTTTGGAAAAGATAAAGAGAAATGGTGGCTATCTTTGTTTGTTGTTGAAGCTTCATGAAGTTTTGACTAAGTGACCATTTTGTCTTCATGCTTAACCCTAACCATTCAAACTAACCATAGTTTATTCTCTACATCTAACCATGGTTGGTATATGATAAATATTCATTTTATTTTCTATTTTGAATAACACTTATCATATATTCTTTCTTCATCTTCTTCTTCATCAACAAGAAGAAAAGCTTGCCTCCATCAATGGCAACTTGAGAAAAAGAGTGAGAAATCTAATTCTAAAGTGAACCCACTTCCTATTTCTTCATCCGCTACCACTTGCCAAGTAGTATAGGGTGTTTTCTTCACAAGTTTCATGACTTGGTGAAGTTGGAGTTTGATCTTGAGTTGCCTCGACGTAGATCATCTTCGGCATCGAAGTCGACGACCTAGCCCGCCCATTTCTCCGATGAAGCCGATGCTAGAGTCCGAGATCCGATATGGACAGCGGAGGGACGTCATCACGGAGCCTAGGAGGTGGAGGACCGGATCTACAAAGGTTGTAATCCCTTTCCTCTTAGTTAAAGTAGTTAACTCGCTTTGCATCGTCTATACATCTAGTTAACGATCCGTATTAGGGTTTGTAGGCACATGGAAAATTTTGAATTAGCCATGTTTGATCAGTTGTGAGACCTCATTAGTGTGCCTAGAAACCCTACAGTGGTATCAAAGTCTAGCTAGAGCCTTAGGCGATGCGTAGACGGAGTTAGAAGTCCGATCGAACCGAAACCCTAATTCAAAGTTGCTCTCTGTACATTTTTTGAAAACGGGGATTTTTTAGAATTAAAAATATGCAGAAAAACCAGCAGGAGATTCTAAGAATTACTGAGAAGCCCGTACTCCTGAGTCCATCAAAGCGCGGCGGAACCGCGGCATAAGCATGGCTAATGCGGCGGTTCCGCGGCCGTTTAGTCTCCTCTTGCATTGAATTTTGCACAGTAATTCTTATTTTGCAGTGCTGGTTTTCCTGGGAATTTTTAATCTGAACTCAAGAGTTGAGTTTTCTGGGTTGTATTGGGGACTCGGTGTTTCGATCGGATTGTCTAATTTTGTCTGTGTGTTTTTCCGGGTAATTTTAGAAAATGTTAAAAAGTTCGGCCGGATATAAATACCCATTTTTTTCCCTGCCGGGAAATTTCCAATTGTTGGATATTTCTGTAGTTTAATCACGTTCTAAGTAGTGCAAGTAACGCGATGGTCCCTCTAGAAGACAACAAACCTTAACTCGATTATGTGACCGTCTTGAACTGCCCTTTGAACCTTAGGGTTTGAGGCAGTACGGCGTGCCACATATGAGGCGTTGGCTTGACCCTTCTATGGCTGGACCGTTGGTACTGAGGCACGAACTGAATGTTTTTAGACTTATTTCATGTGTTGAGATGTATCGGAAAAACTTGGGTGTTCGATTGTTCGATCGGAAAGTTTAACATTTTTCTATTTATCCGGAATGTGATACAACATTTGGAATTCACAAGTAGTTATGAGATAACTGAATGAATGTTATAAACATAGCAGTTTAGTCTCACTTGATCGGTTGCCACGGAATTTTGATGTGATCAAAAGTCCGTCGCAATCACGTAGCGTACGCGGATACTCGCCGGGTAAACTTAATAGACAGCCCACCCCATAGCCCCGACCAAGTAACTGTAGGAGAACCCCGTTGCCGAAAGCATCCGTTCGGGTGCTCGCGGCAGCAGTGTTCCACCTTGGTGCACTTCATCGACGGCGTCGGGGGTGCGGCCGCCTACTAAAGTTTGCGACGAGCATTCGATCAGGATGTCGGGAATCTTGTTGAATTGCCCGACTTGATATTGAAAAGAGTTTTCGATAATGAGACTAAAATGTGGGGTTTATAACTGTTAGGCATGCGATGTCTAAAGAATTCATTTAGCTAGGCATGCGATGTCTAAAGAGGTTGCGGATTCCAACTGTAGTAGTTTTACACTTTCTTTTCTGTGACCGTAAGTGTAATATGTGATATCGCCGGTTTCGTTGCTATATGTCAACGACAATTGGGATGCGCATATTTACTTACGTTGATGACATGTGATGTTATGTGTTGCTGGATATGTTATATTGGATCGTTGTGTTTGAATAGCCGGGGGTTTTTATGTGAGATGAGTGTTTTTCTTTTTCATTCATGTAAAAACTTGTATGTAATATTCTTTTATTGGGGCACTTCCTGGTTGCGGAAGCTGTCACCTTTTGTATATTATTTATTTTTCCGCACTAGGATAGACCCAAGGAGGGGAGCACAAGTAACCGGGTTCTAGGGTCCAGTGGGAGACCATCTCGAGGAGTCGAGTCCGGGTCTCCTAACCTTAGAATTGGTAGGGTTGCTTGCCGCTCTCGTAGGGGTCTAGGGGTGTGGGATTGGCTATTCATCACGACCGTGGAATCCGTGTTTTATACTGGCTCGTATTGAAAACACGGACGTCCTAGTATATCCAATATTTCATATGATATTTTCTGCTGCGTTATCTGTGATGTGATCATGTGATGTGTTCAGATAGATATTACATATAGTATATATGATATATTATATAGACGTTGCTTATGTTTTACACCCGCGGTAGCCCTGCCTCGCTCTGGCGTTAGTTACCTAACCTAACGGTGCAGACGGGACATCGAGGCGAATGCGGATGGCATAAGCGTACGTTATATTTATCTGTGATGTTTAGGTGGAATTAAATGATGGGATATTCATTAATGAGATTAATGAAAGAAAATAAACCTAATTGATGTTGTGGAATCGAATTTCAAAATAAAAACAGGTAGCTACAGTTCTTGCTTTGCATCGAGGTGTTCCTTGTAGAACATCCTGCACCTTATTCGATGAGGAAAGGACCGAGATCCCTTCACCGGGAGTGACTCCTTTAGCAATAACTGGCAGATGCTACAACCCTCGGTTTGTCTTTTGATCGCTTCTATACTTTCCGCTTTGCACAGTGATATATATGATATATCCCGCACCTTATTCGACGGGGAAAGGGTCGACGATCCCTTCACTGGGAGTGACCCCTTTAGCAAAACTAGAAAAGCCTCAAAAACATTCCATTTAAAAACCATTTGATTCCGCAATGAGATCAAGTTCAAAGCGTTAAAGGTTTTCATAAAAACCATTCGCAACCCTCCGTCATTTTAGGAAGTAGAGTACTTACTATTCGTGCTATGTTTGTTGACCTTAGTTAAGGCACAGTATACGGTAGCTAAGTGATGTCTTCCTACACCGCATATGATGCGATTAGTTAGGACAGTCGCGTGACTTTGTTGACCTTAGTTAAGGGTCATATGGGTGGGTCTAATTAATCACGAAATGACGGGTAGAACTTGACTAGTGCTTATGATTTGTTGACCATAGTTAAGGTCATAAGTGCTAGGGGTAAAAATCTTTATCGGAAGTTTCAATTGTTGAAATTTGCAATGAGATTGCATACCTTCTATATGATAGTTGGATCCCGATACCCACTGCGAGTAATTGTTACTCCTGGGAGAGTTTTGCACTTTGCAACTAGCCGATCAAGTAGGTGTCTAGAAAGGTGTCAACGGGGTTACGCCTCTGGGAAAACGAGATTTACTGTAATTAGGTCCGTGCGAAAGCACGGGGAACCTCCCTCAAAGTACCGACACTGGCCTGGCTGAAAGATTGGCGAACTTATAGAGTGTAATTAATCCCGGCTAGTCTTTCCTTTTAAGGTTTGAAGGAAGATTTGATAAAAACAGTGGGAGCCATCCTGATTAGATAAAATAAATAACCAATCTGATCTTGCAAGAGCGCACGCAGAGTGTTTTCTTCTCTCTCTCTCCAGGTAGCGACCATATCACGCCTTAATCAAGATAATAATATGGATTATTGATCGAACCCACTTGTTATACTGAGCTGGGGAACGTTGGTCCCGCTCCAACTTATAATTGTTATAAGACAGAGCAGGAAATAGGGAAATACCAGAATTCCTCTGCCACCCAAACGAAGAAAGTGCATATGATGCATGTCCTTCGGGTGTGTTCATTACAAAGAACTGTTTCTCAGTATCCTCTGCATCCTGGGTATTTGATACCAGATCAGGATCCCAGATATGTAATCTGTTACATAGGGCTACAAAAAAAGTAGAAAACTGAGAACGGGTGATAAGTTTCATGAGGCAGAAAACGGGGCAAGTGTTGCAGCCAAGTCTGTTGGTCACTGTCACCCTGTATTACCAATACATTGATTCTGAACAAATGCTATTAGATACCGAACCTGATATACAAAATCATATCAATCTCTTTATTTATTAAAGAAATGATAAAATTTTGTATTGATGGATAATGTTTTGAACATTTCCTATATCAAAAGTTGATCGGTTCAGGCACGTTATCTAAAAGCATTGATGTTCTATATCAAACAACAGTTCTTAGTATACAGAACACACACAAGAGGAAGAGTTCAGATGAATGAATCCTTCTTGAGGCATTGTAGACTAGGTCATATCAATGCGACCTGACTGGCTTAAGTTACATTTTAGATGCATATTTAAATCAGTTTGAATTTACATCTTGTGAAACTTGCCAGTCATGTCACAGAGATAAGATGACCATAGCTCTGTTTATTTGAAACAGAGAAAGAATTAGTAAACTCTTCGGACTGATACATGATGATGTATGTAAGGTCTCCTGTCTACACATGCCAGGACTGGTTCTTTATACTTCATTACGTTCTCTGATAATCTTTCAAGATTCAGACATATGTTCCTGTTGAAACATAAGTCCGAACCTTTTGAGATATTCACAGAATATAAGTTAGAAGTAGAGAACCAAAGTACGGGTATAAGTATTGTGTCCTATGATGAGATCAAGGAGGAGAATACTTGCGCATAGAGTTCCTGGACTATTCTAAAGGAGAATGAGATTCTCTCTCCGTATTACTCCTCTGAATACGCCACAGCACAACGGTGTATCAGGGCGGAGCAATCGCACCGTATTAGATATGGTGTGCTCTATGATGAGTACTACTGAGTTACCTATTTCCTTTTGGGGTTATGCACTTGAGAAGCTGCATACCTATTGAATTAGGTTCGAATCAGATCACTGCCTACCACGCCATATAAGATATGGTATGAGAAGAGCCTATCTCTTAAATAAGTTAAGATTTGGGATTGTCCGGCCTATATCAAAAGCAAAATCCGGACAAAATCAAGGCAAGGTCAGTTCTGTAGAACTGGAAAGGTTCCAGCTATACAAAACTGCAGCTGATTTGACTGGACCAAAGGATTCTATAGTCCCCAACGAATCTCTGCCTCTCCACCGATCTGGTAAGGTTTCTCATCCGCTTGAGAGATACTTCGGTTTCTCGATGACAGTGGGAGCGAGGATTGCATCATGAGATGATGACCCAACTAGATTCGAGCAGGTCATCGAGAGTAGGGACTCTGTAAGAATGGCTGGATGCTTAGCGATCTGAGATGGAATCCATGTACACCAACAAAGTATGGACTTTGGTTGCTATATCTGAAGGGTTAAATCCCCATCAGGAGCAAATATATCTTGAGAAGATTACTTGGTGTAGATGGAAAAGTTGAGACTTTCAAAGCTAGACTTGTTAAAGGTTTTCGTCATCAACCAAGCATGGATAATGATGAAACCTTTTTCCAGGGACTATGCTTAAGTCCATCCAGATCCTACTTACCATTGCTACATACCATGACTACGATATCTGGTGGTTGGATGCCATGACTACTTTTCTAAATAGTGATTTAGAAGAGAATGTCTATAAGAACACAGCCAGAGGACTTCGTAAACAGTAGGAGCAGCGGAAACGTGTGCAAGTTGCTCTATAGAATAAAGCAGGCATCGCGAAGTTGGAAGGTCTGTTTTGATGTGGTAGTCAAAGTGTTTGACTTCATCAAAATGGTAGATGAACCTTGTATATACAAAACGGTAGTAGAGAGTAAGATGGTCATCCTCGTATTGTACGTGGACAACATACTCTTGTGATACCGTATTCCATTCTCGCGATGAATGTATCGAATGGTTGTATGCGATATAACCTAGTTATCGAATCAAGGATTGATTCGATAAGCCGATACATCGGATACTAGTCGGTTATATGCGATATGACCGGATCGTTAAATCAAGTATTGATTTAATGATTTAATGCATAATTATATATTTGATATAATAATTTGCATTAACTAGTATTTTTTCACTTTAAATGGATTTTCTCACTTGAAGTACACAAGTTGTATATGTGATATACTTTTGTGCACTTGTTTGTATCATGTTTGATGATACATGCTAACTTGAGTTTGTGTGTATGATTAAACCATGGTTATATGAATGGTTAGGGTTTTGTTTACTTATTCATTTATTTATTTTGTTTATTTATTTTGGAAAAGATAAAGAGAAATGGTGGCTATCTTTATTTGTTGTTGAAGCTTCATGAAGTTTTGACTAAGTGACCATTTTGTCTTCATGCTTAACTCTAACCATTCAAACTAACCATAGTTTATTCTCTACATCTAACCATGGTTGGTATATGATAAGTATTCATTTTATTTTCTATTTTGAATAACACTTATCATATATTCTTTCTTCATCTTCTTCTTCATCAACAAGAAGAAAAGGTTGCCTCCATCAATGGAAACTTGAGAAAAAGAGTGAGAAATCCAATTCTAAAGTGAACCAACTTCCTATTTCTTCATCCTCTACCACTTGCCAAGTAGTATAGGGTGTTTTCTTCATAAGTTTCATGACTTGGTGAAGTTGGAGTTTGATCTTGAGTTGCCTCGACGTAGATCATCTTCGGCATCGAAGTCGACGACCTAGCCCGCCCATTTCTCCGATGAAACCGATGCTAGAGTCCGGGATCCGATATGGACAACGGGGGGACGTCATCACGGAGCCTAGAAGGTGGAGGACCGGATCTACAAAGGTTGTAATCCCTTTCCTCTTAGTTAAAGTAGTTAACTCGCTTTGCATCGTCTATACATCCAGTTAACGATTCGTATTAGAGTTTATAGGCACATGGAAAATTTTGAATTAGCCATGTTTGATCACTTGTGAGACCTCATTAGTGTGCCTAGGAACCCTACACTGGATAGCCGTTACGTACAGCTAGTAACACTGACGCGCTTGTTGTTAAACCCACTGCCAGTGTACTGTCGAGTATTTAGAGTCCCATACAGAAGGTTTCTCTTGTTCAGGTGAAACAATGTGGAGGTCGTATGTTTATATGTGCAAGGCCCTGATTAATTACGTGTATTAGTTGCGCGGAATTTAATCGGACGGATTTTAATACTGGCGGGCTTAGGATTAGGACGGTTTATTAAATCAGATATTGATTTAACGCTAGTATTATTTTAGTGGTATTATTCTATCTCTTCGATATTCGTATTACGGTACGAATACGGGTATGTATATGCAGTGGAAAGTATTTTGTATTTATACAAAATACCTTCTAGAATCGGACACCTCATAATATGTATTTTCTATTTATTATTAAATGGAAAAATGAGGTGTAAAGTTGGCATGAGATAAAGCATGGCTTGGTCATTTATTGAAAACACTATTGAAATATGACTGGATTTTATGGAAAAGAAAAATGCTTGATTTTTTTGATGAGCCAATCTTTATATTCACATTCTTCTCCAAGGTTGCCATTCTTTCCTTTCTTCTCTAGTTTTTCCTCAACCATACCATTCTCATATGCTGAGAACCAAGGGTCCTGAGATAGAAAAGTTTACCACTTAATCATCTCCGCACAATTTAAACCAGCTAGATTAGCAAACTAGCTTGTTTAGTTACTTTCTTTTGAAGGTTGAAGCTTGAACCTAGAACCTTCGGGTGGATCATTTAGGATCCAAGAGACCGACAACCAAGCTATATCAAGGACCCCAAAAGGATCTTAAGAAGAGGAATCAAGACCCGAACGACACGATTCTTATAAGTTTAACATTATAACATAGTAGAATAATTACCAATGCTATTTTGCTATTTGGGGCTTGTGGTAGATCTTGGGTTATTATCTTTGTTACATGCACTAAAAATTGTTTTTTGTATACTCTACCTCTCTACAAACGCTGTAGAGTGTGCAACTTAGACGTACAGAATCTTGGAGTCGGTAGGCTCTTTCGGGCAATATTTCGGTCACGAGGAATGGGTCGTCCCACTTTGGGAAGCATCCAGGGACATGATTGGCCGGACACGCCGGAGTGTCCGCGTTGCTCGTACTCGAGCCAACGAAAACGACTATGATCTGTCCGACTGTCAACTCTCCTGTAGGTTGTTACTTGGTATGCTCCCTATCCACCTGATGTTTAACTCGCAGGTATTTCGCCAAGTGACCGGAGCGGATCAGTTTCTCAATGTAATCGCGCAGCTGTTTGCAGTTCTCGGTCGGGTGTCCTTATGACCAATGAAAGGAACAATACGGGCCATGGAGTTGCTTGCCTGGCATTTATATCATTTGAAGGAGTTTGAAGAATCTCTCACTCTTTGCCTCCGCTAGCAGCTCGTCCTGAGAGACATTCAGAGAAGTGTACTTGTGAAACCTCGGAGAATAGGGTTTCGGACGATCGGTCTTTTTCTTCTCCTCTCGGTTCCGCTTCTTTCGGTCTGTCCGGTCTCCATGGGGAATGTTGGCGTTCACCTCAGACTCAAGTTGGATTTCCCGTTCGGTCCCAACTTTTACCTCGGCTATGGTTTTAGGTTGCACCAATGCAAAAGAGCAAAGCCACTCTTTATGCCTAAGACCGGATCTCAAAGCGGTGATGACCATCTCGTCCCGGTGCTCGAATACTTCAAGGAGAGCATTATAGAATCGGGTGAAATAGCCCTTGAAAGATTCTCTGTCCACACTCTTGATGGTGAACAGATAGTCGACCGACCTCTTCTGTCGTCGGTTTCTGACAAAATAGCTGAGAAACTGATTAGCCAACTCGTCGAAGGTTGAGATTGAGCGTAGAGTCATGCCGCGGAACCAGTCTCGTCCAGCCCGGATGATAGTGGTGGGGAATGTTCCCTCATAAAAAGGGAGAGAAAAGGGGAGATAATTCACCACGGCTCAAGCCTCACGTGTTAAACACGCGAGCACTTATATGCAGAGCATATAAGCGCTGCAACCAAACAATTAAAGACTACATAAGCCTCACGTGTTAAACACGTGAGCGCCTATGTGTAAAGCATATAAGCACAAAAAAACCTACACTGGGTCGCGTGTTAAACATGTAAGAACACCCTTTTGAAGCATTAGTTTCAGATAGAGTTAAATTCTGTGCATAGAATTAAATTCTATTTTTGTATGCAAAGCATATGAGCATTAAGAGTAAATGGCCAAAAGCCAAATTGACCTCACGTGTTAAACACATGAGCGCCCATATGCAAGGCTTATGAGCGCAAAATGAAAGAAGCTAAATAACCCTCACTTGTTAAACACGTGAGGGCGTCTCCTTATATAGAATTAAATTCTACTCTTGGGAAATACCTCCTTGGATTTTTCTAAAAGAGAAAGATCCTCTCTGGTAAACAGAGAACCATTTGATCAAAAATCCAATGGTGATTAAATATAGAATTATATTCTATTGGGGGAAAATATCTCCCTCGACTTTCTAAATGAGAAGGTTATTTTCTGTTAAAGAGAAAGTTGGTGGATCAAAGATCCAATGAGGTGGAAAATATTTCCTATATCTTTCTAAACAGAGAAAGATTGTACTCTGTTAAATCGAGCATCCTTGGATTGAAAATCCAATGGTGATACAAATATCACCGTTTAATAAAATAAAATTCTATATATGGGAAAATATTCCCCCAATCTTGTTAAGAACAAGAAAACATATTCTGTAAAATAGAAATACTTAGATCAAAGATCCAACTGTAGGTAAAATACACCAAACCATTTTTAAGACCAATTAAATCAATTGGAATCTCTCAATGAGAGATTTTCTCAAAATTAATTAACAAACTTGCCTCCATTATATAAAGGACCCGAGACTACAAGTCTCATATATAGGGAACCCCCTATAAGTTTCTGCAAAAATACAGTGAGCCCTAAAAAAGAACAGAGAATTTAATTTTCAAAAAAGATGATCTTCCTTCTCAAAACCCTAGGTAAAGAAAAAAGAAGAGATTAAAATATATCTTTTACCTATCATATCACATTTAAGAGTTTAACCATTTTTAAAGAAGTTAGTTCTTTCTCTGGATCTAAGATCCACAAGACAAGTCTCCCATAAGTTGAGAATTTAATTCTCAACGGAAAGATTTGTTCTTGAGAATCAAACATTCAGGGAAGAACAAGTTTAAAAAGAAAGAAGATGGAGTTCATAATACTCCAGGAACTTAGTTTCTTCAAATCAAGAACTTAGTTCTTTAAAAACTCAACCCAAAATCCTCAAAAGTAGTGATTTTGGTAAATCGTTAATGATCAAAATACCATTGACAGAAGTTTAACCTCTCTGAAAATATGAACAGAAATTAAATCTCCATATAAAAAACTCAGCGCCTCACGTGAAAAACACGTGGGCGTCCAAGAAAGAAGGCCAGCACCTCACGTGAAATACATGTGAGCGCTAAGTTAAAGTGCTCGGCACTTCATATACGAAGTGAACCACCAGAGAAGGAGAAAGTGGTTATCGTAACGCGATAATGTAATTAACTGCAGAGGCTTGCGCCTACAGGGAAGAGCGAAGTGAGTTATTTATACCAAGCATTCTTCTTATGGCTAGATCCAATCTCCTGGTCCCTAACAATAAAATATCCCTCACAAACGAGAAGAATCTGATAAAATCTGCTACAATGGTCGCATCTGTCCAAACCTCCGATATATGGTGCCATAAATCAACTTGGTATTTTCGGAGAGGTAGATGGAGAAGTCCAAATAGCATCTGCCCCCAATTTCAGGTCAGACGTCCCAACGTCTCGATCCGATCTTTCAGCGGTGAACAGATTCTGGCATGCCCGATGGGACATTTTCCTATTTCCACTCCACACTTTGTCTATCGTGTTTCGCAAACAAAATCATGGTTCGCTATAGTTGCCCTTGGATTCGAGGTACTAAAACTTGGTGTGTTGCTCCTGTGCAGAGGAAATAAATGGCTTCTCAATGCACTGCATGCAACAGCAACTCTCACTCTATCCCAACCGGAGGAGTGACCTACGGGCCCAACGCAGCTTCTATTTTCTCAATAGCAGTGGGGCAAGTCACACATGCCACTACTGGATTGTTCTTTGGGACCATGCTACCACCTGTAAGTTTCGGTGCCTCAGCGCCGCAAGAAGAAGATCCTAAAAGGTCGGTCTCCGATCGACTGGCAACCACAACGGCCCCTCTCAATGGGCCGTCCAAATCTGGCGTCTCAGGCTTCAATAGGCTGAGCAAAAGCACAAACGGGCCCGCACAGAAGCTTACGATACCTGAAGGAGCTACCCCAAAATGAATAGCCCTCCCAACTCCTCCTACATGCGAAGCCGTCAAAGGCGCTTCCATCACAAGTCGGTCGGTTTTTGAAAGGCTGGCCGCTTCTCCTCAAACGTTAACAAGGACGTCGGTCTTCAACAGGCTGACACCGATTTAAGCCCCTCAGCAAAGCCGGAGGCATGATGAAACCTCTTTAAAAAATGAGATGGTCGCTTCTATGAAGCACGCTCGACGTCGCCATTGGCGCCGAGTAAGAGAACCTAGGGGCAACTCCCCCTCTGGACTCACCCCACCAGCTCCAATGGTGGAAGTCGACGCTACTGTTCCAACCGGGAACAGCTTTGATTCGCTTAAGAGGGTGCGCAAAAACTCCCTAACGGCGATTCTAAAGAAATCACCCCCACATGCAGGCGTTCCAAGGCAGGCAAAGCCGAAGCGGTCTCATCAGCGTCTCTCCTCGCAAATTCACAGGGTCTGGCAGAAAGTCCAGGACTCTGTGATTGACCAAAACTACTCTCGTCGACCAAAGAAATAAAAGGATCGACAAAAAAAAGACTACTGCTCCGCCATACAACGTAGGACTTCTCCTAAACAGGTGCTTATCACAACGGCTCCTTCATCTCCAATCTCTCACAAAAGAACGAGGCTGGAGAAAACTCTACCGCCCGCGGCAAAATCCAAAGGAGGTAGAAATAAACGCCCCAAGGCGGGTGTCACGCCCCGCTTCCCAGAGTACGGTAAGGAGACGTGACGGGTCACGCGACGTATTTACTCAGAAGTAAACACGTTAAGTGTAAATAAGCAATATAATATAAATGTACACAAGAATGGCATGAGATGTAAATGAATAACAACTTTTTATTTATTAAACATTCTTTACAATACAACTGAAAAGTAAATACAATGTGGAAAGCAATGCCTAAACAATGACATGAACTGAAAGTAAAGTATATACAAGTGACCTAAAGCTCGAGGTTCTCAATGAACTGTTCCAAGTCTTCTGAGCTGGGCTCGATCTCCAGAGAGTCGGGTCCTCCAGAAAACATTCCAAAGAAAGAATAGAAAGGAATGTTGTCAGCGAACAATCGCTCGGTAAGTCCCAAAGAGAGATAGAAGTAGAATAGACAGATAGAGAGTATAACTGATATAATGTATGTTTGTTATGTTATCGCTTATTTATAGCTTGGTACAGAATATACCAGTGTATACGAGAGGATTCCAACTATTCCGTGGACTAAGGTATACGGAGCACAAGGAACCGTTAAGCCACGGAACAACAGCAACGGATATTCAGGTTGGGTGTATTAAAGTGACCATCATCGTGCCATTTTTAACGCATTTCGTACCAATCTATCCCTTTTAAACCCCGTAATGTTTATTGTATTGTTATGTAGTGATTTGTAGATATAAGACTTGCCGAAACCATGATATCAACTGTTCATGTAAACGGAAAGAATGTAAACGGATAGTCATGTAGACAAGTCAATGTATATCCATGGTTCGGTCAAATCAAGTCATGTTGATATTGATGGATTCATGTTGTAATGGAATTATATCAAGTATGGATTGTATTCAGATTAAATTGAGACCCTGTCTGATTCAGACACTTAAACAAAATTAAAGTCCTGAATTAATTTTTGGAGTTATCGGTAACTGCTGCACATGGACTGCAGGATTTATGTCTTTTTCCAAGACAATTACCATATTGATAACCCCGTTTTTAGTTGTCTACCTTAAATAGGAAAGCACCCACATTCTTCGGATCCTTGAGGCTCAAGAGAATTGGTCCCGCTTAAACCTATATTTAATAGGGTCCTTATTGTAAATTAATATAACTTGAGGGGATTTTATGAAAAATAGTTTTGATATATTTTCAAAATAAACCTCAAGTATTTATTTATCGTCTTTAGGGTTTTCATAGATATAATTTTTATAATATGAGATATTCTAGTGGATATAAACCTAAATTGAATAGTATATGGTATTCTCATATAAATTGACTTGTATTGATTTCTGATGGTAGTTTCATGAAATTTGGGATTCCTTTGTTTAGAAAACATGGATATTTTTTATGTATATTTAAAATAGATAGATTGATAATATTATATATAATTATTAGACAATAAATTTATTTATTAAATAGAAATCATGTTTTCTTAAAAATTGTAATATAAATTCCATCGAGATCGTATGCTCCGTGAGGAGGTTTGCATCACGCTGTACTAGTCCGATGGATGTGCGATAACCCGCACCAACCAAATTGGATTCCCCAAAATGAGTTGTAAGGACATAATTGTATGGAATTTGATTAAAACAATTAAAAGAAATACGGTTTTGATAGTTTATGATGTTTAACTGTAAATTCGCCTTAGCCACAAAAATATTGTTTTCAAGCCATCGTGCTATATCATGATGAGTGTTATGATGAGGTAGGTCATTACATCGTGAGTTTTCTAAAAGTAATATGAGCAATATGATGAATTAATGTCGTAGGTAAACTTTGTGCTATTTAAACGAAAAAGTGTAATACAGGTTGCATAGCATTTTATTTTGAATTGAAACTTGTTCTAAATATTTTTTTATGGTTGCTAAACAAGATATAAAGAAATAGTTGATTTATTGTTTAAAAAATTGGGTTTTTAATGAAATTAGAATCGGAAGTCGGAATAACTCCGCTTCCGACGAGTTTTAATAAGAAATTGTTTTAGAATAGAAGAGAGGAGATGAGTGGGAACTTACGAGTTTGGAGAAGAGAGAAGAGGTATAGGAACAAGTTGTGAACTTCGTAGAGTCACGGTGTAGCCGGATTTGTCCCGAATCGTCGCCGGAACTTGACCTTGGGCTAACTCTACTTGTATAACTTTTTAGACTTGGAAAACTTTGAGAGTTTTGACAATGGATTTCAGAATAGAGAGAGCTAGGGTATGGGGTGGTATTTATAGGATAGAATTAGGGTTTAGGGTATAAAAATGAGAATTAAAATACTTTAAAAAAATTTAAAGCTCATTTTAATTCTCTGTTAATGTGCAGGAAAATCAAACATAAGAGGAGTAGCGGGGGAAGCCAAAAGGTGTTAGGGCAAAATTTGAGAGCATTTGGGATAAGGGGGGCCTGGCGGCACCGACCCTATATAGGATCTCGCCGGCCATCAAGAAAGGGGTGTGGCTTGGATGCATGCCACGTATCGGGGTCTGTGTGTACAATATTTTACATATGTTTGATTTTAGTGACTTTTCATTTTTACATATATTGCACGTGAACTTTTGGGCTTCCAAAAAGTTTAAAAGAAAAAATCAGCAAAAATAATATGTGGCTGAGGGGATTCGAACACAGGGGCTATGTCACAGCAGTGCAAGGCTTTACCAATGAGCTACAAGTTCTTTCTTCCTGTTCTAAAACAATTCAAATACGTATAGCATACAGAGGGTTGCAAATACTCCATTTAGTACTTTAATTTTAAAAAAAATATTTGTACATTATAAACAGCGTCGTTACATTCTACCCTCCTTACAAAAATTTCGTCCTCGAAATTTACAATTATTTAAGTACTAATATTCAAACAAGTGAGGGTATCTTGCACGCATGTCGTCTTCTCTTTCCTACGTTGATTCTCCTGGTGTGTCTTTTCTCCACATCACTCGAACCAAGTTTACTTCCTTATTCCGAAGTGACTTTACCTTTCTGTCCATGATTTCAACGGGTTGTTGCTCACAAGATAGGTATGTCTGTACCATGAGCTCAGAGTGATCAAGAATGTGACTGGGGTCACTCACAGACCTTCTGAATTGGGATATGTGGAACACATTGTTGCATTCTTCCAATGAGGATGGAAGTGCCAAGCGATAAGCCACTTCTCTGACTCGTTCAAGTTTTCGAACGGTCCAATATTTCTTGGACTTAACTTACCCCGCTTTCCAAAGCGAATCACTCCACGGTTTGGAGAAATGTTCAAAAAGACACGATCTCCCAGTTGGAACTCCAAGTGTCGACGCTTTACATCAGCCCAATACTTCTGTCGATCTTGGGCTATGCGCATTCATTCCCTGATAGTGTGAACTACATCTACAGTCGCCACTATCATCTCAGGTCCAAGGAGTTCTCTATCTCTGATGTCGTTCCAATTTAATGGTGATTGGCACTTCCTTCCATATAGAGCTGCAAAGGGCGCCATTCCAATACTTGCTTGGTAGCTGTTGTTGTATGTAAACTCAACAAAATGTAGGTGATCTTCCCACGATCCTCTGAAGTCTAGCATACAAGCTCTTAGCATATCTTCAAGTATCTGAATCGTTCGCTCAGACTGTCCATCTATTTATGGATGGTAAGCTGTGCTAAAGTTTAGACTCGTGCCCAAGCTAGGTTACAGACTCTGCCAAAATTGCGATCGGAATCTGGTGTCACGATCGGAGACAATGCAAACCGGTACTCCATGTAATCTCACGATCTCCCATATGAGTTCATGGGTATCAGAGATAGTACATTATGAAAAGTTAAGTCTTACTTAGATTCATACTTACATCCATGTACTTATTTGCTAGTGTCTCAGAAGATTGGCCAACTCGAAATGGGATGAAGTGAGCCGACTTTGTGAGTCGATCCACAATAACCCATACTGCATCGTTACCTTTCGTGCTGCGACGAAGTGCAGTTACAAATTCCGTAGTAATGTGTTGCCACTTCCATTCTGGAATAGGTAACGGTTGAAGTAAACCAGCAGTCCTGTGATGCTCATCTTTCACTTGCTGACATATACATTTTGCTACGCTTCTGGCTACTTCACGCTTCATTCCATGCCACCAGTAATGTTGACGAAGATATTTGTACATCTTTGTACCACCAGGGTGTACTGAATATGTGGAGCTATGAGTTTCATTCATCGACTCTTCCCGAATAGGACCTTGTGGCACACACAATCTGCTTTTGTATCTCAAAGATCCGTCTTCGTGGATGATGAAGTCTGTTCGTAGTACACTTTCTACTTGTTCTCTGATCTTTTGCAACTTGGCATCACTTTCTTGAGCTGCTTTGATCTGATTGACAATTGTAGACTGAACTTGTAAGTTCATCAAACTTGAAGCATTACCTAGCATGATCACTTCTATCTCCATCTGATGCAAATCTTATTGTAGCTTCCACTGTGCGGTGAGATTCATTGATAGTGGTTGATGACTAAGTGCATCAGGTACTACATTCACCTTCCCTGGATGATATTGTAGATTGATGTCAAAGTCTGCCATGAGTTCTAACCATCTTCTCTGCTGCATATTCAACTCTTTCTGAGTAAACACATACTTCAGAGTTTTGTGGTCTGTGTAGATATATACCCGTTCTCCAAGAAAATAATGACGCCAAATCTTCAGTGCAAAGATAATGGCTGCCAACTCCGAATCATGCGTCGGATAGTTGCGCTCATGAACTTTTAGCTGTCTTGATGCATAAGCTACAACTTTACCGTGCTAATGTAGAACAAATCCTAATCTCTTACCGGATGCATCGCAATGCACTACGAAACCTCCATATTGGCCTGGTATTACGAGAATAGGCATTGTTGTCAATCTCGACTTGAGTTCAACGAAAGTTTGTTCGCATGCTTCTGACCACACGAATTCTTCATCTTTACGTGTGAGCTTGGTCAGGGGTGTTGCAATCTTCGAAAATCCTTCAATAAATCTTCGGTAGTATCCTGCTAATCCCAAGAAACTTCGAATGTCCTTCACTGTGGTGTCGGCCATTCGCTTACTGCTGCTACTTTAGCTGGATCTACGAAGATTCCTTCACCTGAAACGATATGTCCGAGAAATCCAAATTGTTCTAGCCAAAACTCGCACTTGTTGTACTTGGCATAGAGTTGATGCTGTCGCAAAGTCTCCAGGAAAATTCGTAAATGTTCAGCGTGCTCTTTCCGATTCTTTGAATATACCAGGATGTCGTCGATGAATATAACAACGAACCTATCTAAGTACTCTCGGAAAACTTGATTCATTAGGTTCATGAATATGGTTGGTGCATTGATCACTCCAAATGGCATCATGAGAAACTCATAATGTCCATAGCGAGTTCTGAATGTCGTCTTCAGAATATCAGACTCTTTGACCTTCACCTGATGATAACCCGAATGAAGATCTAACTTTGAGAAAACACAAGACCTACTTAGCTGATCGAACAGATCGTCGATTCGCGGTAATGGATACTTGTTCTTTATCGTTATTTCGTTCAAAGCTCTATAATCAATAAACATTCTGTATGAACCTTCCTTCTTCTTCACAAGAAAAACTGGAGATCCCCAACTTGAAGTACTGGGGCGAATCCATCCTTTCCACAGAAGTTCGTCCAGCTGAGTACGGACCTCCTTCAAACCTTCAGGGCTTAATCGATACAGTGCTTTGATCATCGGTTGTGCACCAGGTACTAAATCAAATCCGAATTCAAGAGCTCGATCGGGAGGAAAACCTGATATGTCTTCAGGAAATACGTCGTCGAACTCTCGAACTACCTCTGGCTTAACTTCTCCTGCTTGTAGAGTTGCAATCACTACCTTCTTTGGTTTTTCTTTATATGTGCTAGGCTACAGGGTACGGTCGCCACTTTTGAAATAAAAGACCGGATGCTATGGAATCTTGAACACTACCCTCCTTTGACGATAGGCAATGGTAGCGTAGAAAGTTCCTAACCAATCCATACCCAAAACTACATCAAAGTTCGGTATGTCCAGCAACTTCAAGTCAGCATAGAATTCTCTGCTGCAGACGACCACTGGACATAGGTCCTATCCCATTGTTGCCTTTAGAATGCCATTCCCTGAACTGACATTCCAGCTGGATACGAGCGGTTTGACTAGAATAGCATGAATTAGGATAAACCGTTGCGACATAAAGCAATGAGATGCTCCAGTATCGAAGAATGCTAGTGCAGGAAGTGAGGCTACTAAGATCATACCTAAGTTATGTGGGATAGGTTTAGGTATAGAAAAAGATATCTTGATATGTATAAAGATTGAAAGAAAATTTGAAAGAAAAGAGTTATCAGTGATGACTTAACCAGTGGCTTCAGCTTCTTCCACAGTCATTGTGAAAGTATGTCGCCTCGGTACATTCCTCCTTACTGGAGGTGCATTCCTCTGTCCGTTCCTCTGTACTTTAGGTAAGTTCATTTGTGCTTGATGGAACTAACGAGGAGGAAGTGCAGTAGGTCTACAAGGAGGTGGATCGGGGAGAGCAAGACGTGGTGCAGGTGCCTGGATAGCTGGCAGCTGCGGATAGGTGATTGCTGGTCTTGATGCAGAGTTCGGATTTAATCGACGAGGAAATGATCCAATATCATGTGTGGATGAGCCACAGACTAAGCAGAGGCAATTAGCACGCCTGCAATCTTTCGCTGGGTGTCCATCCTTCCTGCAGTAGGTGCAAAAGTCTGGACTGGGCCGGTTAAAAGGTACCCCCGGTCTCCTGGGTACAAAAGGTGGCCTGGAAGAGGCTCCTCCTGCTATCTGAGTAGCAGGGCGCTTCATACAGGCAAATTGAGGTCTGCCCTTCTTCTTCACTACTGTCCCGTATCGACGGGAAGCTCTCAGAGCCAAATCATGGGTTAGAAAATCCCTTGTAGCTAGAGCAGCTTGGATCTCCGGGTCCAACCCCTGCTGTAATCGTCTGGCCCTGATCTCAGCAGTTGGTATGAGATGGGCCACAAACCTGTTACGGTCTTGTGTTAGCTGTGTAGTATATGATATTATAAAAATCAAATATTAAGATATATCTTACCTGCTCAACATGGTGAACTCGGCATCATACTCATTCACTGATTTACTCCATATAGAGCCTTGTTGTAGGTGGATGAATTGCTGCTCCATGTAGAATCGGGCAATCTCTGGAAAATACTTCGTGTCGAACATGTCGCGAAATGTCTTCCATTCGATAGGCTGGACAAGACGATTTTCTTCCGCCTTCCACCCTCCTCGGGCATTACTAGTAAGTTGCAGCTTTGCAACCCTTACCCAAGCAATGTCTGGCACTTGTGTAGCTACCAGATCGTCCTCAATTGATTGAGCCCATTCTTCAGCTTCCAAAGGGCTCTTGTTTACCGCCGAAAACCGGGAAGACAAACTTCTTGCCTGCATTTGGGGGCAGATGCTTTGGATTTATCCGTCCACTTCTCCGAAGATGCCAAGTTGATTTGTGGCACCGGGTATCGGAGGTTTGGACGGATGCGGCCATTATAGGAGACTTCATCAGATTCCCCCTCGTTGTGAGGGGTTTTTTATTGTAGGGACGCTCTTCCCTGCAGGCGCAAGCCCCTGCAGTTAATTACGTTACCGCATCGCGGTAACCACATTCTCCTGCTCCAGAAGGTCCCTTCATGTCATGTGTGTTTATTTTATTTTTGGTTAACCATGGATTGTATACGGAGACTACTTTTTGTTGCCGCCCATAGGGCGTGGATTAGTCCAAATCCGTATTTTGTTAGATTTGGGTTTGGTTTGATTTAAGGGTCGTTAATCTCATTTGGGATTAAGATCAACTTAAATGTTTGTTGAGGATACGTTAGCCTAATTTTTAGACTAAGATCTACTCAACATGATTTTGGAGTCATTCAGACCCAACATAAGAGCATTTGGGCTCTATTGCTTTAGTTTAAGGACGTTGCGGTCCGTAGCTAGTTTAAGAACATTGCGGTCCATAGGAATGTGCTCATGGGTTTGGGAGTGCACCAAAGAGCTGTTGGTTGTCGGGACCCTCCATCTCTCTGAAGACGTTGAAGAATTACAACGACATGTATCAGAGGTGTGGAGAGATGTACCCTTGAACCGAACTCCAAATTGAAGGGAGAGATCATGGTGGAACGAACATCATTTTAGATGCCATGTGTCAGTAGATAATTAGTCATCTTTGGAACTAAGATCGATTTGGGGAGGCCTGAGTATAGGAAGGCTCGGTTGATTGATGGTTAAAAGGTTTTTTTTTTTTTGGCCTCAGGAGACTTGGCTAATTTAGGCTAAGGTTAGCCCCCTCACACTGATATTTTTTTGGCACTCATGTGCTCCCATGTGAGGCTCTAAAGCGGTGTTAAACACTGAAATTTGGAGCACTCACGTGTGGTACGTGAGGCACCTAAAAATTAGGCCTTGCTTCTTTGGGTTTATTCCCTTCTTCTTTTATAAGTGCAAAGCAATATTGGGGGTCACGTGGGAGCACGTGAGGCGCCCCAAAATGGGAACTGTCTTTGATTTATTCCCATTTTCCTTTTATAAGTGTTGAGCACTATTAGCGGGGTCACGTGGGATCACGTGACTCGATCTTAGTCGTTCCTTTTTGTTCCTCAGAGATGCTCACGTGGGAACACGTGATCTGTCGTAATAGCATTGAACACTAATCATTTCTTTTATGTGCATGGAAATCTTGATCTGAGTTTTGATCATTTCAGATCCCTTATTTTGATAAGAATTAAATTCTTTTACAGGGTTAAACCCTAGTTTTATCAGAGGAATTAAATTCCTATATTTTTGGAAGAATTGAATTCTTCAAATTTAGTTCTTTCCCCTAAGTTTTGAGTCTGCATGACAGAATCTCCCTGATGAGAATTAAATTCTCAACTTGTGAGGAGATCTGCTTCTGCAGAGCTCAACCAGAGGAAGAACTAAGTTCTTTTAGAAGAGTTAAACTCTTGAAATGGCGAAGAAGAGATAAAATGATCTCTATGTTTTTCTTCTTACCTAGAGTTTCTTTTTCTAAAAGGAGAGCTCTTCTTCTTTTCTTTTTGTTTCTCAAATCTTATGGGGGTCTCCTCTCCTTTTTCAGACTTGAAGTCTCGGGTCCTTTATATAGTAGAGGTAAATTTGTTGATTTAGTTAAGGAAATCTCTCATTGAGAGATTTTTTTAATTGATTTGGATTTTTGATCCAAGGACTTCTGTTTTATAGAAGATATTTTTCTTGTTTTTAAAAAGATTGGGAAAATATTTTCCCAAACAGAGCTTATTCTATAGCTTGCTGATTTTTAATCACCATTGGATCTTTAATCCAACGGTGCTCTGTTTTATAGAGCGTAATCTTTCTTGTTTAGAAAGATTTAAGGAAATATTTTCCAAATAGGATTTTGATCCATTTATTTAGAATTTAATTCTATCAGCTTGGAAGGTGTTTAGGAACCCTCATGTGTAAAACATGACCCCCATAGCATTAAACTGGTTTGCTTATATGCAGCAGTCCCAAAGAAAAGGCATCACGTGTTGGCACGTGAGCTGATGTTCAAAAATGTCACGTGTGGTACGTGACCCCCACGAAGTTAAGCCCAACAAAGAGCATCACGTGCTGACATGTGGGCTTCTCTGGCCTGTTATTTTTTTAGGAAGACCCCTATATACTTTGTATATATATGCTCACATGTTTGCACGTGAGGCTCAATTTCAGCCTCAATTGTCAAGCGCAATATAATCTTTGCTCTAAGGCGCATCACGTGTGGGCACGTGATGCTCCATTAGGGGAATTTTTCCCATCGCTTTTTTTCTCTCTTTCTTTTCCTTTTCTTTCTTTCTTTTTTTATAAGGGAACAAATGTCCCACAGTGTTGTTCTCACGTGGCTTGCACATGAGTGCAACGCTGTCACGTTTGTAGCCGTTGGATTGCCTAGGGGAATGGGGAGATGAAGCGCCCTTGTCACGTCTTATAAATGTAAGGGTCTTGTCTTTGGGAAGCCTCTGTTCCTTCATCTTCTTCCTTAGTTATTTTCTCGAGAATTTAATTCTCCTCTTCAGAGCTTAGTTCTCTGCTTACTGGCATCTCAGAGTTAAACTCTGTTAAAACTTTTTCCTTGGTAAGGATCATGAATGGACCCCCCCTTTTTTTGTTCTTTTCATCGTGGATTTTAAATCCGGGGACAGAGCGTTGCTCTTCTCTCAGATTGGTTTCTTAAAGATCCAAATCACACATTTTTTTGTAGATTCTAAGATCTTGAATCAATGGGGATCGTTGATCTTCCTCTTAGGGTTTTACCCTGTCACCGATCTTTTAAACACCTTGGAATTTAATTCCATCGTTTAAAATGAATTTAATTCCTCATTATAGAGCTTAGCTCTGAAAGATCTAGAGGCCCTTTGGAAAATTTATTCCCTGGCGTTCTTGGGCATATTTTCATTTTTTTTTTGCAGATTTTAATTCGTTGGGTATTTTTACAGACCTCATTTTTCTTTGAGGATGTTAAAAGTTGTTTAAATTCTAATGTCCATTTAATGAGAATCCTTTTTTATTCTTGCAATGATTATCTTATCTCATCATTGGTGAGCCGCCATATTGATTTTGTGGGGTCCATTGGTTTCGCAGTCAGCGGTCCTATGGAACAAACATTCTGTCGTTTTCTTCTGTTATTACATACATATATGTTTTATTAATGGTTTTTCTTTCCCTTATTTCAGGAACAATTGCTTCTCTTCCCTACTATCCCTTTACTCACTTGGATGCCACTTTCCCGCAATCGCCGTCAGATGAGGAGGCTATGGCGATGATCAGGGCCCATGACAGGGACTGTACTAGTTTGCTCTTATGGGGAGTTTGGTATGGGCACATCATCCGGGGCCGCCACAGCTTTACTTGTGAGGTGTCAACATAGCCTCTCCGTCCAATATCGCTGATGGAGCGCCCGCAGACTGCTTATGTGGTGGAGGTGGCTAAGTGGACTCCTACAGGCCGGCTTGAGCCATCAACAATCGGGATACCCAACCAGCCCTTGACGGCTATAGATATCTTGGGGCGCTGCATCTGTCAAGGTGAAGCCCAACCCTGGGGACAAGTTTATAAGGTAGGGCTTACCCCTTGCCACCCAGTAGCTATCTTCCCTAGGCTCGGTATGTTCTTTCCGCCCACCGTGCACGGTTGCAGATGGTTGGGCTGTATCAAGCGGTGTACGCATCTCTATTCCATTACCAGGCTCCTTACGTCTGGTGGGTTAAAGCCTTCTTGAACCAATGGAATCTCCCTACCAACACCTTTCTATTAGGGGATCGCGAGGTATCTATTTCATTGGAGGAATTCCGCGAGATCTCCGGACTGCCGATCAGGGGAGAGCATTATGAAGATTTGCTGCCTCCCGATGAGTATGTATTCGCCACCGCGCCAGCTATGCTTGACGGCCTGACAATCGAAACCGCCGTCCGCCATAACTACCCTAGTTTACTCAAGGCTCTGGGTATTTTTGAGAAGCTGTTCGCGAAGTCAGAGGGGCAGGGTGTCATTTTTGAGAGCTTTATCGCCTGCTTCATCCGTGAAGACGCTTTATCCAAAAAGGCTCCAAAGTTTGCGAACATTCACGACCCTTTTGGATTTGGGCTGAATAAACTGCCGGCCAAAGAGGAAGACTTGCCGCAGTTTTATATTCCGATCTCGTCGGCCGTGTCCTTCGACACGATTGCGGTCCCTGGCATGGATAAAGAGACCTTCTTTGTCGGCTTCATTAGCCTTTGATTCAGTTGGTTCGCGATTCCGACGCATCGACACTTCATGAGAGCTTCCTTCTTCTATCCCGCTCATCACATAGCTGAAGGGGCATGATTGGTCGTCGGTATTGCGAGATTGTCGCATCTATACCACGGATTAAGCGTTGCGGCCAATACTTCGACCCCGAGTACAGATGTCGTGAATTTCTTTCTCCACTACTTCACGTCGTGGATCGAGATGCATATACTGGGAGCCTTTGCAGCATATCAGCGGCCAGATTTCTATGACTTCTATACCTTCCCACGGGTTATGAGGTTAGTGGATGTTTCTGCTCCCGATCCGACTCGGCTGGGGTCCTCCGTGTGTTGCTCAACCCGTATTCAAACGAGGGCGGGATAGTGTTTAGTGACCAAGTCCTTTCTGCTCCTGCGGGGCCCGTTCAACAGCTTTTTGATCTATCAAAAGGAGAAGCGTCGTCTTTAAAGCCCAAAGAAGTTATGCATTTGTAATCGATTAGGCCGGGCTACTTGGTGTTCTGTCAGAATAACATAGCCCTTTTTATGCGGTACAATCCGCACCGCTTTGCCCAGCAATTGGGATATAACCAAGGTGTCCCTTACGAGGCGTTCTTAATTGATCCCACTTCGTCTCTGAAAGTCACTCGTGACATCGTCCATCATTTTATGTGGCTAAACACCGGCTCCTGTTTCATGATCCTTGAATCCGACTTCCTTCCAAGGTGTGTGGGGTCTTTTACGGGTTGGTATCATCATCGAGTCGGTCCTGTCATTGCCGAGGAGAAGCGGACTATTCGAATGCAGAGCTTCAGCTCCGATCCAAGCCTCCGGCATTCTGTTGTGGCCGCGGACAGTAGTTCACCCTCTATTGAGGGATAGCGGTGTGGTTCTTATCCCGAAAGCCGCAGAAACAGAATCGACTCCTCGCACTGCTGGAATGCCAGTGCGCACTAGAGCTCAAGCAAAGGCCTCTAATGAAACGCCGGCGGTAGTGTCATCAGTGGCAGCATCACCAATGGCAGTGTCGTCCGCGGTGGTATCGCCAAAGGGGAATATCGGAAGCGAGGTTGGCCAACGTCGCGCTAAAGCGCCGAGGGGAAGGAAGCGTTCTTCTGCTAGCGCTAGCACAAGTTCTAAGAGGAGGAAAAGATCGGTCGCCGGCTTACTGGACACATTGCTTGAGTCTGAGCCGTTCATTCAAAACGAACCGATAGCTATGGAGGAGTCGGACGCCGGTCTTATTTACCCTGGCTCGTCCGCTGACGAAGCCGCGCAATTGGCTGAAGCTTTAAGGCGCTCACAAGATGAGACCGAGAATGTGCACATCCCGAAAAAGCCCTACCTTCCGGTTATCTTCTATGAAGATCCCCCATCGCTACGGAGAGTACATATGGGTCCTCTGCGAAAGGATGACGAAAGAGCCTTCAAGCATCCCATCTCGGCCGCTTCTGAAGATGAGCTAGCACTGAAGAACGGTGGGCATGAATCTGCATTTGAAGCCCGGCGAGCACATTTCCGCAGCAAGGAACAACGGCTCGAAAAAGCCATACTACAAGCACCCTGGCATATCGGTATGCGTGTCTTCCATATCATTCTTTTGGCAAGTAATTTGTATCGGTTTTATATCTTCTTATCTTTGTGAAAACTTTGCAGGGACTTCAGCAACGAAAGAGGATTTGAGCCCAGGTCATGCCATGATCGTGGATTCTATAGATGTCTCCCATGACGCACCGGCAGGTACAGAAGAGATCACTACAACCGCCATTCCTGTTGTGGAACTTCCGGTGGTGACACTTATTCCTTCGGTGTCCATTCCTCCAGCAGAGGTGACCGCATTGGCCGCGGACCCGATGGATGTCTCTAGTGACGCGCCGAAGGGTGTAGAAGAGATTGTCGAAGCTGTTAGTTCTATCTTGGAGCTCCCGGTGATGACCTCCACTTCTTCAGCGTCTGCACTTTCCACAGAGGCGACCTTCCCGGTCGTAGACCCAGTGGATCTTTCTGGTGTTGTCTTGGAGATTGTAGGAAGAACCGCTAAGGCCACTATTCCCTCTTTAGAGCCTGAAGTGGTGGCTGTTGTTCCGCAACTGGAAGTTGCTACGCCATCAAATATCTCCGGTGATGTGCCTGAAGGCACGGAGGAGGCCGCCGAAGCTGCTATCCCTGCAGTTCAAGGCGGGCGGAGCGACGAAAGTAATCTTCTACATTTCATTTTAATGATCCCCTCGTTATCTGAACTCTTCTTTCCTTCAGAATTGCGGGAATTAGCGGCTTATATCGTGGATCTATCTCCCAGGAAGTCCTTCCAGCGTTTACTCGATATTGCTGCCCTACAGGCAATATCCCCGCAAAGCATAGTCCTTTCTTCCGGGCAAGGTCAATGTTCTTTGACCCTTTCGTTTTACTATCATTTTTTTATAACGATGCTAATATGCCCTCTGTAGTTCTGGAAGCTGATGATGAAGTTGAGATCCTCGATGGGCCTGGGGATCTTTCAAACCCCCCTTGCATGACTGTTGGTAAGTAAAGCTTCATCCTCGGCCTTGTTTCATCTCTTCCATGTTTGCAAGTCTCGTTGACTGTTCATAAATCTTGACAGCTTTGCCAGCCCTGACCCCGCTAAAATCTCGAATCACTATGCCACTGGATCCATATGCCCGACGTGTGTCTGAAAGGATGGTGAGACAAAGCATTCACTCCTTATCGGCTCTCATTGAAGATCTTCATCGTAGTTCTGTTACGGCCGAAGAATTTGCTATCGAAGCCAATACTTCTTTGCTTTTCCTTGCCACTTATCATGACGAAACATTGGTGCATGTTTAGGTTGAGTATTTTCGTCAAGTGGAGGCTTGCTTACATGATCTTGAGTGCATACGCCTTCCTTCCGAGCTCCTAACTGCAAAGGCGAGCCTGTGGGGGTTGATTGAGCAGTGTGCCGCTAATCTACAGTCTTGCAAAAAGAGGCTCAACCGGAAATTTTCAGAGAGGGAGCTAGTTTCAAATGTTTTGGGGGAACTTCAGGCTGAACTCACTACCAAGACCACTCGTGCGTACGAAATTTGGCGGGTGCTTCAAGAATCTATCAAAGAGGTGGTAGCTCTTGGTAAAGCCGTTATCTTTACCCGCGAGATGGTTGAAGTTCATAAATTTGCTGTAAAGCAGCTTGAGAGTCGGTTCGCTTCGTATCAAACTCAACAGGCTCAGGCGGGGACCCGTCTTGTAGAAATAATAAAGCTTGAAGCTGAGGCCCAGCGGAAGAACGATGAACTTACGAGCTTATTGCACCATCCTCCAGCTTAAAGATTTTTTGTATGTTCTCCTTTTTTTTGTATTTACTCCTGAATGAGAGTATCTTGTATTCATTTTGATTATTTTATGAAATGTACCTTGTATTCATTTGGATTCATGAATAAAAGACATATTTTATTTCTTACTTGCGTGTCCCTTTGACAAATGTGGCCCGTAGATAGTCTATCTTGATCTCCTTACAGGGCAGCGATGGCTTAGGAAACAGGTTCAAATCTGCCGCCTAAGAATTTTCAACTTTATGAGCCGTGAGGGTCTCATAAAGACTTTTCTCCCTACGAGTCGTGAGGATCCCGCGGGTGTGTTTTCTCCTTAGGAGTCGTGAGGACTTCCAAGTGCGTTTTCTCTTGAGAGTCGTAGGGATCTCACAACAGAATTTTCCCCCATACAAGTCGAGAGGACTCGTAGGTGGTTGTTTCCCTCCTTGTCGATATTCGACTTTGGAGAGTGTGGCCCATGAATAGTATGCAATAATCCATCTTGGACCAACTTGTAGGGCCCCAGTGCTTAGGAAATAAGTCCTTATCCCCATTGCCTAAGGCTTTTCCCTACGAGTCGAGACGTGTCGAGAAGTTCTCGCAGGAACATTATTTTCCCCACGAGTCGAGACGAATCGAGAAGTTCTCGCAAGGATGTCCTAATGTCATAGTTAACTCCTGCTAATAGAAGTCTGTCAAGGTCTGTGATACTAGGGTTTTTTACTCATCGTACCGTCGTGATGGCCAATGTATTCCCCGATATGCAATCTTGCTGTTCGAGTAGCTCCGCGATTGTCGTGTCTCTGATCCCTTCGGGGGCTGGACAAAACGTCTTCAAGTAATCTTCCAGATGATATTACCATCGAAAGAGCAAGCGTTAGGGATATTCCATGC
This sequence comes from Agapanthus africanus, assembly GCA_030015575.1. NCBI lineage: Eukaryota > Viridiplantae > Streptophyta > Magnoliopsida > Asparagales > Amaryllidaceae > Agapanthus > Agapanthus africanus. Next base: position 114,995,519 of record CM057350.1, read on the forward strand.
CGCTTTTTACTTGAGGTTAGGCTCAGTTTGGGGAGTTTGGGGAGCCGCGATGAGTCACAACCACTCCGCGCTGGTGTGGGATGATCTCCGATAATCTTTCAGGTCTCATTTGAGTTGCCGTCAAGACCCTGAAGCGAGGGATTTTCCTTGGCTTCGTTTGTTGACATTGTGTCTACAATATTGCGATGAATGTCGAGGTTGTCTCTGGGTTGTCTGTGAACCGTCGAGATTTGGAACTAGGGGACTTTTCCATGGCTCCATTTGTTGATGTCGCGTCTACATCCAGCTGGAGGGAGGAAGAACGCTGTTGTTGATCTCTAGGCTGTAAATGTTGCCGTCGAGACTTTGAACTAGGGACTCTGCCATGGCTCCAAGGTAGTCTCTAGGTTGTCCATGAACCGTCGAGTCATGGAACTAGGGACTTTGACATGGCTCCACCGTTTTGACCCTGGGGCCAATTGTTGACGTTACATCTGCATCCTGCTGGAGTGAGAAGAAACATCATTGTTGATCTCTAGGCTATAGATGTTGCCGTCGAGATCTGGCTCTCCTTCTGATGGAGCCTGATGGGAAAATGTGGTTCCCTTTTTCGTTTGAGCCCATGGATTGTGTACAGGGGTCAATGTTGACTCACCTGCAGGGCAGAAGTTTCATATTTTTTGTTTCTTTCCATGATGCTCTATCATTTCAGCTTTTTATATCGCGAAAATCATGATTGCCCAATCATTTCGGCTATTTTATCACGGCGCCCGATCATTTCGGCTGTTTTTCTTTTTACTCGCTGCTTTTTATTGCGAGCTGACCAAACATTTCGGCTATTTTATATGCATATATTTTGCTCGCAGATTTTTATATTGCGAGTTGCCCCATTATTTTGGCTATTTCATATGCGCTTTTTGCTCGCTGATTTTTATTGTGAGTATGGAACTCGAGATATGACACCAATTTTGGCATCAGCATCGCTACGACCGGAATATTGCCAGGAGCGAATCATCATTTGCCTTTACTGATTTGAACAAAGGTGGCTTAGCAAACAGGGTTAGGATCCTGCCAACTAAGGCTTTTGACTTCATGAGCCGTATGGGTCTCAGAAAGGTATTTTTCTCCCTACAAGTCGTGGGGATCTCGTAGGTGTATTTTTTCCTTAGAAGTCGTGAGGACTTCTAAGTGTTGTTCACCGAATAGGGAAATTCCGCGCCATGGGCGGAACTGGGCGAGGGAACGTTTATTTGTGCCCGTGTATTGTATACAAGGGATCGATGTTGACCGTGTGTAGGGAAACTTGGGGAATGTGATGGCTTAAGAACAGGTTCAGGTCCCAGCAACTTAAGGCATTTGAATCCTATGAGCCGTGAGGGTCTCATAAAGAGGAATTCTCCTTACGAGTCGTGAGGATCCCGTAAGTGTAATTTTTCCTTAGGAATCGTGGGGATTCCTAAGTGTGTTGCTCTTTTTTGTGAGTCGTAAGGATCTCACGCGGGTGTTTTCTCCTCACAAGGTCGAGAGGACCTTGTAGGTGTTTTTTTTATTCTAACGAGATCGCGCCCTTTCGGGTTTTCACAAACTCGCCGGTAGCCCTGCTGTTTTTACTCACGGGGCCCTTTCGGGTTTTCATCCGTTCCCATTTTTCTTTTGAACGTACCATTTTTTTTACAATCACGGTGGGACTTCGCCACCAGGGTAGCTGTGTAGGCAGCGGGATTTGAGTTGCAGTCTTTGCCGCTGGGACCTATGGACTTGAATTCCACTATCGCCGTGTTTGAGGCAACGTATTTAGTTTAAGGACATCACGGTCCATTGTTAGTTTAGGGACATCTCGGTCCTTAACTTCGAGGTGAAGTTTTGCCGGATACTACTTACAGAGTGCTGATTCAGGAAGATAGCGAGCGGACACGAGCATCATCATCTATCGAACCTGAGTTGTGACTTGTCAGGGGTAGTATTTCTTAAGGAAGCGGTCGTTTATTGGCCGGAAGGGTCTTTCGCCATGCATATCCATGAGCAAATAGGCACCACCTTGATAAACTTTGTTTATGACGTATGGGCCCTCATAGTTCGGCTCGAATTTCCCCCGTTTGGCACGGTTGGGGATCATAGGTCTTTTGACAACTAGCATGAGTTCGCCTTGACGGAATGCTCTCGGCCTAGTTAGTCTTTCGTATGAGCGCATCATCCTTGCTTTGTAAGCTTCTAAGTTTTGTTGCGCCATGAGACGAGTTTCATCGAGGGCATCGAGCTCCTCAAGATGAAGGTGGGAATTTTCTTCATCCGTCAGCTCATGTCGAACCGCTACACATAGTGAGGGTAGCTCTATCTCCAAGGGAAGTACCGCTTCCGTGCCGAATACCAACGCAAATGTTGTGGTATTCGCGGCTGTTTTGAACGTGGTTCGATAAGCCCAGAGAGCTTCATGCAATCTCTTATGCCGGTCCTTTCTGTTTCTGGACACCGTCTTCTTTATGACTTTCGTCAAAGTTTTGTTGAAAGCCCCAGCTAGACCATTAGCTTGGGGGTTAAAGACTAAAGAGTATCTCCAATCTATATTATGTTGCTGCACGAAGCGGCTGATCTTATGGCTTCTGTAGGCCGGCCCATTATCCGAGATGATCCGTCGCGGAGTGCCGAACCGGTAAATGACATGTGTCCTGAAGAAATGGAGGATGTTCTCCGTCTTCATCTCTCTTAGCGGTACTGCTTCGGCCCATTTAGAGAAGTAATCGGTTGTCGCCAATATGAACCGATGTCCTTTGGATGATATTGGTTCTATAGGCCGGATTATATCGGTTCCACACATCTCGAACGGCCAGCTTGCCAGTGTTGGGTGTAACGGATTTGGATGCTGATGGATGAAGTCCCTATGAATCTGGCTCGAGTGACGCTGCTTTGCATATTCAAGACAGTCCTGAATCATTGTGGGCCAATAGTAACCCATTCTCTTGATCTTTAGCTTCATCTTTGGCATAGATTGATGGGAACCACAGAGTCCGTTGTGAGTTTCTTGGATGACTCTTCTTGCCTCTTCTGGTCCCAGGCATCTCAACCACAGACAGTCGAAAAGCGAAAGACAGAGCTCGTTTCATGAGCTGATGTCTTGAAGATGCGTTTTCGGGCACTCGATGGGATTTGAAGTAGTCTATGAAGACTTCTCTCCAATCCTTAGCCTTTTCTTCGTCCTCTACTTGGAAGGCCGCTTGTTTGGTCGCTTCCTCTTCTTCGGACGACTCAGGAGATATTTTTGCTGGTGCGAGAATCCGGTGGCCATACACAATGATCCTTACGTCATCGAGGTTTTCACCGGCCAGTTCTTTAGCGAGCTTGGCTAACGCATCTGCCTTGATATTTTCCGTCCGTAGTATGCTTTTCAGGACGTAGGAGGGGATTTGAGTCGGCAGTCGCCGCACTCTTTCGCCATACCAACTCTGGCTTGCATGTCTGATAGTCGCCCTTTACTTGGCTAACGACCAGCTGGGAGTCTCCATATATGAGGAGGTTCTCGATTCTCATGTCAATGGCGATCTCGAGACCTGCTATTAGAGCCTCATATTCAACCTCGTTGTTCGTCCTTGGCTCTGTAAAGGAAAGGGCGAAATACATTATCCCTCCTTGCGGAGTCACGAGGATAAGGCCCACCCCGGCTTTGATTATAGGGGTATTTTGCTTTCGCTTCTTCATAGACGATGCTCCATCGAAATAAAGTTCCCATCAGGTATCACTCCCTTCTTTCTCCCCGTCGATTGTGTCGAACGTATATTCATCTGGCAATTCGCAATTTAAGGGAGAATCAGCTAGTATCGGGTGCTCAACGAGAAAGTCGGCGATGGCCTGGCCTTTTATTGCCTTGAGGGGTCGATATACTATCGAGAACTCCATCAAGCCTTCCCATTTGTATAGCTCTTGACATCAAATACTTGAGAGAATCCACCTTTGATATGAGATAGACATCATGTGCCAAGGCATAATGTTGAAGCTTCATTGTCGCGAAGATCAGTGCTAGGCAATGCTTTTCAACAGGGGAATAGTTGTTTTCTACCCCCAGAAGGACTCGACTCAAATAGTAGAGAGCTTTCTCCTTCCCCTGGTCGTTCTCCTGTGCCTATAGCGCGCCTAAAGAACCTTCAAGGACTATTGTGTACAGGATGAGGGGCTTTCCCTTGACCGGAGCAGTCAGTACCGGCGGGTTCTACAGGTATTGCTTGATTTCGTCCAGCACACTTTAGCATTTACGATCCCAAACGAGCGGGCCCCCCTTCTTCATTAAATGGCAGTAAGGGCGGCATTTTCCGGAAAGGTTAGCTATGAACCGTCAGATATACGCGAGCTTTCCTTGGAGAGACCGCAGTTTTTTGAAAGTTCTTGGCGTGGGCATTTCCATGATCGACTTGATCTTTAATGGGTCTATTTCGATACCTCGGTGCCTGATGATGAATCCTAGGAATTTTCCTGAGGATACTCCAAACGCGCATTTCAGAGGATTCATCTTCAGGTTGTACTTCCGAAGGCGCTGGAACACTATTTTCAAATGTTCCCAGTGCTCCTCGTACGATTTGCTTTTCACCACGAGGTCGTCGATATAAAATTCGACAATCTCGTGTATGAGGTCATCAAAGATCTTCGTCATAGCCCTCTGGTAGGTAGCGCCAGCGTTCTTCAGACCAAAGGGCATCACTTTATAGCAAAATATGCCTAGCGGAGTCCGGAAGGCAGTATGCTTTCGGTCTTTGGGATGCATCTTTATTTGATTGTATCCTAAAGATATATCCATGAAGGAGAAGACTTCATGAGTGGACGTGTTATCTATCATCAGCTCGGTAACCTGTACTGGGAAGTCATCCTTCGGGCAAGCTTTGTTGAGGTCCCGAAAGTCCACACAGATGCGTACTGTCCCATTTTTCTTCATCACTAGGACGATGTTGGCTATCCAGTCAAGGTATTGAACTTCTTGGATGAAGCCAGAGTCAATTAGCTTCTTGACTTCCGAATTGATGCTCATCTCGAGTTCGAGCCGCATTTTATGGGCGCCTGTTTGACTGGCTTGACGTCCGGCGATATAGCCAATTTATGCACAGCTATTTCTAGATCTAGTCCCAGCATCTCGGAATAGTTCCACGCGAAGCAGTCTTTACACTGCATAAGCACGTCTTTTAGTGTAGTCACTTGCTTTTCGGACAGCAGCTCACTAACGAACGTTGGCATTTGCTCGTTTGCCGTCCCCAAGTCGATTTTCCTCAGATTTTCTGCTGTGGTATGTATCCTGTCTTCCAACTCCTTTGGTGCTGGTGGAAATTTTGATATCGCCTCGTCTTCATCTTCATTTGTGAAGTATTGGGAGAGGTCATCCATATTCTTATGCTCTCTTTCCTTTGAGAACGTTATCACGTGGCAGATACGAGCCCTTTTCCAAGACCGATGTTGCTCTGGTTCCATTCTCGCCCTATAGATTGCTTTTGGTTCATGCTTTTGTGGCGGGGTTAGCCTCCAACTGTCAGATAGAGCAAACTTGCCTTGCTGATACTGGTCTTCAACCCAGTTTTTGAAGATGAAGCAGTCTTCAAGAGGACGTCATATTGCTCGATGATAGGCACAATAAACCAGATGATGGACCTCGTTTATTTGCTCAGGGTGTCGAGACTCCGGGAGCACCATCATTTGATGTTTCATGACAAGGTAGAAGATTTTCCTTGTCTTGTCTTGAGGGAAAGAGTATTCCCGAACCATCTTCTTCATCAGCGATGAATTCCAGCAGACCTTTTCTCGATCGCACGGCTTCTTAGATTCGCTTCATTGTTTTTGGACGCCATTCCCGTTCTTCACCTTGTTGTTGCTTCTATGTCGGGCTGTTTTCTTGCAACGAGAGTGCACAGCGGGTTGGGGGTGAGGGGCATCGTCATCCTCCGTAGTCTGCTGAATGTAACGTTGGCCATTTCGCGGCTGTGGTCATCCTGAACCTTTTGACCCGCTTCCCTTATTATCTTGTCGATCTGTTCTTCGAATAACGGACTCGGTATTCTTACGATGGGATTTTGCTCTGGTTCAATACCAACACTATCTGGACGAGCATTCCCTTCCCCACCGGAGTCGTTTATAACATGGCAGCCATGAAATCACTCCGGTTTCTTGGACTGGACGTATCCCAGCCCGGTCGTCTCCAACCTCCCGTTGGGCATCCCAAATCTTGTAATAGAACTGGGCTTGTCGAGCAGTCTATTTGAAGGGTACACCTCGGCATCTCAATAGCCTTTTCAGCCTCTCTGTGTAGTATCTAGGCAGACGGATTGGTTGAAGCCTGTCGAGCACAGGTTTGGGGCCATACCAGACTTCTCTTTCCACTTTGATCTCCGTGGACTGGTAGAAGAGTATCGCCTTTTCATCTTTCTGCCTAGTAGGGACGTAGAAAGTCTGCAGCTCTTGCAAGCTGTATGTACCAAGCGCATCGAGTTTTTTATAATGCCGCTGTGGAACCATGGTAATTTGTAAACTCTTATTAGCTCTAGTGAAGGTTTGCATTGATGGACGAACAGAGAATACTGTATTGACTTCATCTTCAGAATCGCTGCCAAAGACCAAAATAGAAGTAGATGGTACAGGCCTGCTGCCTTGGGGTTGCCCCGAGAAAACCATCTCTTCATCCTCCTCAGTATCGCTCCCAAAGATCGGGATGGTGGCGACGGCTTTTTGTTTATTCTCTGGTTTATGACATCTTTCCGTGTCTTCGAAGTCTGGTAGGAAGTACTTAGCGTCTTCATACTTGCGGACTTCATTTACGGAGAAAGGGTTTAGCTCCCCTGTAACTGTGTACTCGAGGCCGTCTTTGAAGTACTTCATACACTGATATTGTGTAGAAGGGATGAAATTGTATTCATGTAACCAAGGCCTACCGAGCAAAGCATTGTAGCAAGTCTTAGCATCGATGACGTGGAACTTGATGTCAGTGACGAGCATCCCGAAGCGTTGTCACGACCCAAAATTTGGCACGTGATCGGCACTTAAACCACATAACGTCAACAGGCGTAACGCAATTTAAGTAAGCCGAAAACCCAGAAATCTAAACCATCAAAAGTAATAAGTGATAATAACATTGTTAAAAACATTTGGAAATCTCCAGTAAAAATCCTTAAAGTTTAAATTTTATTTTCTTAAAAATTTCGGCAGCGCCTCCTTTGTAAAAATCAACCCCGAAACGGGTACAAACATAAGATATAAGTAAAGTAACATATGATATAAATAAAGCATCCCCGAATGGGAGCAAATCACGCCCAAAGGCGGAAACAACCACCACAAGCATATATACAACGCCGTAGTGAATAAATAGACAATATAAAGTGAAAACAGCATAAGAGATAAAACAGCATAATAAAGCCGGCTCACACGAGCTCGACACCCAGAGTCACAAAATATACAATATCGTTCTCATAACTCGTCTCTAAGTCAATACATAAAGGTGGTATATGGAGAGTACTAGATACAATGAGAGATATACAATGAATATAAACGGATAACCGCAAAACCCACCTATAGAAAAACGGCTCACAGCGAACCGTAGCGGTATCCGCTGCAAAAACATACAATAAGAAGCCCTGCCGCAACTACTCTGAGGGTCAACCTGCAAAACACGGTGGCACAACGTGGGTGAGTTGCCAACTCGTGAATAGTAAGTAATATCGTACAGATAATCACAGGTATGCACGTACAGCAATAATCTATCACATGCAATCTGATAGTATCAATATGGTAATATGGATATGCAACAATCATGAAAGGTACTCTATCAGGTACTACAAATACATGAAGCAATGCATATCAATGAATGCTGGGTATGGGATAAAATATATCATCATCACGAATCATCATCGTGGAAAAACCCGGTGTCCATCAACGATACCCTAAATCCCAATACCTCAGGCGCCGTCACTCTGATCGGCCCTCATATCCTGTGAATCTCATGGAACCTGAGTGCCCAATATCGACACTCAAAAATATCATGAAAACTCATATCCAACATCGACATGCAAATCCACATATCTCGGGCTCCGTCAGTCCGAATCGGCCCACGGGCTCCGTCAGTCCGGATCAGCCTATATCCATCTCAAGACTCTGGTCGGTATCCTCCGGATAACTGCCAGGTCAAACCAATCACCGGTAAGTAATAGTCCCTCTACCAGGCTCATCATCTACTGCACAACATCCCTTTCTTACCCCGGGGTACCATACCGGGTCCACCATGAACTCGCAAATGGATCATCCAACTTCTCGAATCGGGTTTCTATCACAAGTCTCAGAACCGAGAAAACTCATGGTGGATGCACTGAAATATCATATCAAGAGAAACTGGGTTTTCAAAGCAATGCATACTTTTTTGAAATAATACCACGGTTCTCAAATCCATAAATAACATGAAATCTGTATCTCAATACTTAAATCCATGAAATATTATATATGCAACATAAAACCGTAATATAAGGGAAAACCGCTCTTTTAAATGAATCCGGGTTTTAAATATATCATGCGGTTCCCATTTTCTCCAAAATCAAATGCAACATCATATAAAGGTGTGCATGTAGCTATGTATGCACGATGAATTTCATATGAGCAATAAAACAAGAATCAATGTATCAATATCAATAACAATACAATACCGCATATGTGTATAGGTTGTGCGTGTCATGGCAATTACCGACGTTGTGGGTGTAGCATACAATTTAGTGCTCGTGCAATATGAACCGTCAGTAATGGTGCAGTGTCCACTAGGTACTAAGTCAAGGCACAATCAACATATATGAATATAAACATGCGGCTATACTATCATATCAAGCCCTGACGCATAACGCCATACGGGCGATTTTTCCATAGATGTTAAATCTACTCACCGGTGATCTCGAGCTAAGTAAATCCGACCACCTGCTTCCCTTCTTTCGCATCGTCCGAAGTCCCCACCTGCGATCCTATTAACATAAAACACAATAACGCGTGGATTTAGCAAACTACGTAATAATAATGAACACAACGCCAATTTAACGAATCGGTTCTCTTAAGCTACAAAAGGGTTCGCTTAGCGGCTAACGTGTGTGGCGACATCACCAAAACAAACCCACGACAGCAGGCTACCCGAAACACTAAAACTACGTCAGATCAATCGTAACGCGTGTCGTCGAAACACTAAAAACTAGCTAATTGATCCCAGATTTTGCATACTGTCAAAACCTAAAAATCTAGCAGTACCAAATACCCTAAAACAACAGCAGACAGCTACCCTAAAAACCACAACACCCCAGTCCCCTGTACGGCCGAGCTCGCCTGAAATTACCCCAATGTCACCGGTTGAACAGTGTCAGGTGGGGTTCGTGTTTCAGGTGTACACACAGGGTCTCTAGTATAACACTACTACACTGCTAGTTTTTCCAGTAAACATTCATGGTCGTAGCAGATCACAGAGAACCTAATATGACACTAAAAATATGATATTACGCCAAAACTATATCTTTGTCGTTCTAAACAGCGACTACTATGCAACACTACAATAAAAGAACCTAATTAACAGTAGAGAGGTCATTACCTATCCACACTTGCTCAAAATCCTATCTTTCCATGCTCCAAGTGATCCTAGTGGCTTGATCTTGACTTATGAAGGGTTTTAGTGAAGTTTAATCGAGATTTTTTTTGGTTTAGTGAGGGTTTGGGTTAGGGTTTCAGTTGAGGGAGTGAGGGAGATAATGAGGTGAAGAAAATATGAGAATGAGAGAGTTATGAATGAGAGAGTGAGGGAAATGAGAGTGTATGTGTGAGTGAGGGATGAGGGAATGAGGGGGTGAGAGTAGTGTATGCCATGCCTCCCTCTTCTTTCTCCTCATTTAATGCATGGCATGTTTGCCCCATGCTCATCATGCCCTCTCTCTCTCTTCCTCTCTCAAGTCAACCAATTCAAACCCCTTTTTAATTAAAACTAAATAGTTTAAATAAATACATATTACAACTTAATTGAAATGGAGTTAGGTGCCATGGCTAATTAAGCATGGTTAACCCCTAATTAACCCTAGATTAACATGCACAAATGTGTCCAAGCCCGAAATAAATATTAATAAAATATTAATTAATTTTTATAAAATATTTGAAAATTATTTTGGAAAACTTTTTACTAAAAATCCGCATTATCGCCTAATTAACACTAATCGCAATCTAAGATGTTACAATCTTCCCCCTTAAAGAAATTCGTCCCCGAATTTAAAAATCTTACAATGCGTATCTTCAAAAAGATGAGGGAATTTCTTCTGCATCTCGCTCTCGGCCTCCTAAGTGACCTCTTCACTATTCGGGCTATGCCAAAGAACCTTCACAGATGGTACGACTTTTGACCGAAGTTTCTTCACCTGCCGATCCAATATAACTACCGGCTGCTCGGTGAACGAAAGATCGCGCTCTAGCTGAACGGTCTTGTGCCGAATCATGTGAGAAGGGTCATGAAGGTATTTGTGAAACATCGATATATGGAATACGGGGTGAACATCCGGAAAACTGGGTGGAAGTGCCAAACGATAGGCAACGGTACCAACTCGCTCAAGAATTTCAAAAGGACCTATAAATCTGGGACTAAGCTTCCCTTTCTTCCTAAATCTCATCACGCCCTTCATCGGAGAAATCCGTAGGAATACATGATCCCCCACTGCTAACTCGAGCCTGCGACGACGACGGTCGGCATAAGACTTCTGTCTGCACTGGGCTGCTTTCATCCTATCCTGAATCAACTGAATTTTCTCCGTAGTCTCTTGAACTATCTGGGGTCCCAAAATCCTGCTTTCGCTGAGTTCGGTCCAACAGACTGGTGATCGACACTTTCTACCATACAAATTCTCAAAAGGTTCCATCTGAATCGTCTCCTGATAACTATTATTGTAGGAGAACTCTATCAACAGTAAGTGACGATCCCAACTGCCACCAAAATCAAGCACGCATGCACGAAGCATATCCTCCAGAGTCTGTATAGTCCACTCTAACTAATCATCGGTCTGTGGATGGAAAGCGATGCTAAAACTCAATCGGCTACCCAAGGCTTCCTGGTGCTTCTGCCAAAGACGGCTAGTGAACTGGGTGCCCCTGTCGGATACGATGCATGTGGGAACGCCGTGCAAACGCACAATCTCATCAATGTACAACTGAGCATACTGAGCATAACCGAAAGTGGTCTTCTCTGGAAGGAAGTGGGCCGCTTTCGTCAACCGGTCAACAATCACCCAAATGGAGTCATACCCTTGACTGGACCTGGGTAGACCCACAACGAAATCCATGGAAATCTGTTCCCATTTCCACTCCGGAATAGGTAAAGGCTGCAACTCTCCTGCCGGTCTCTGATGCTCAGCCTTGACTTGCTGATGAGTTAGGCACCTCGAAACGAAATCCGAAACATCACTCTTCATCCCTGCCCACCAGTAGATATCTCTCAAGTCACGATACATCTTGGTAGGACCTGGGAGAACACTAAAAGATGACTGATATGCCTGCTCTACGATCTCGCGCCTTAACCCATCGGTATCAGGTACACACAAACGAGTCCAAAAACGTAGCACACCCTGGTCATCAATCAAGAACTCCGAATCTCTACCCTGCCGAACATGCTCAAGAATCTCAAACAAACGGGCATCGGCGGGTTGTGCCCCACGAATACGATCAAGTAGAAGTGGGCAGGCGCGGACATGAGCGAGCTGTCCCCCAGTGGATGTGAACTCAAACTGTACTCTGCTGTCGCACAAGATCTGCCAATCTGCAGAAGACTATCTCTGAACTGCGCTCAACTGGGACAAGCTACCCCCGGGCCTACGACTCAAAATATCAGCTACCACATTCGCCTTGACCGGGTGATAAAGGATCTCACAACCATAATCCTTCACAAGCTCCATCCAACGGCGCTGTCTCAAATTCAGATCCCGTTGCTAGAAGATGTACTTCAAGCTTTAGTGGTCCGTGAAAATCTGACACGACTCCCCGTACAAGTTGTGTCTCCAAATCTTAAGCGCAAAGACCACTGCGGCCATCTCAAGATCATGAGTGGGATAATTCCGCTCGTGATTCTTCAACTGCCGGGAAGCATAAGCGATAACTCTATCATGCTGCATCAATACACAATCGAGCCCCACTCGAGAAGCATCACAGCAAACGACAAAGCCGCCCGATCCAGAAGGCAGAGATAAAACTGGTGCAGTCGTCAACCGAGTCTTCAACTGCTGGAAACTCTCGGTCCAAAGAAAAGGAACTCCCTTCCTGGTCAGTCCGGTCAGCGGTGCAGCGATACTCGAGAAGTCCTGCATGAAACGGCGGTAGTAACTGGCTAAGCCCAAAAAGCTGCGAACCTCTTTTACTGATATAGGTCTGGGCCAAAGCTGTACGGCCTCGATCTTCCTCGGGTCCACACGAATACTGTCTCCCGTAACCACATGACCGAGGAAGTCAACACTATCAAGACAGAAGGCACACTTCGAGAATTTAGCAAACAGCTGGTGCTCTCTCAATATCTGCAAAGCAATCCTCAAGTGCTGCTCATGCTCCTCTCGACTCTTGGAATAAACCAGAATGTCATCAATAAACACAATAATAAACTGGTCGAGGAACAGCCTGAAAATCCGGTTCATCAAATCCATGAACGCCGCTGGTGCATTGGTGAGTCCGAACAACATCACCAAAAACTCATAATGCCCGTAGCGCGTACGAAAAGCAGTCTTCGGAATGTCATCATTCCGAACCTGCAGCTGATGATAACCTGATCTCAAATCAATCTTGGAAAAATGTCCCGCACCTTGGAGCTGATCAAACAAATCGTCAATGCAAGGTAAAGGATACCAATTCTGCACCTTCACTTGGTTCAATTGACGATAATCAATGCACAACCTCAAACTGCCATCCTTCTTCTTGACTAACAGAACAGGAGCTCCCCAAGGTGAAACACTCGGACGTACAAGTCCCCTATCAAGAAACTCTTGCAGCTGATCCTTAAGCTCCACCGGGGCCATTCGGTAAGGCGGTATAGAAATAGGCCCCGTGCTGGGGATCAGATCAATGCAAAACTCAATCTTACGCTCTAGCGGCAATCCAGGTAACTCATCGGGAAACTCTCGCACGATAGGAACCTGGTCCAACGAATCTACTGTGGCTCCAGTATCTCATATGAAAGCTAAGAATCCCAACATCCTCTCATCAAAAGACGATTAGCACAAAGGGCTGAAATCAAACTGTGAGGAGCGGCACCACGGTCTCCCTGCACAACAAGAACTGACTTGCCGGGAAAATAAAACCTGACTGTCTTCTCGCGGCAGTCCACGGACGTGTAGCAAGTAGCTAACCAGTCCATGCCCAGGAGAACGTCGAAGTCCAACATCTCAAGAAGGATCAAGTCGACGGACGAATCTCTATCTCCAATACGAACGGCACACAACCGAAACACATGTCGCGCAACAAACGACTCGCCAACAGGAGTAGTCACGACAAGTGGCTGATCTAGCAAACATGACTCTCGGCCCAATCTCTGCACGAAGTGTGTAGAAACATACGAGTGCATATATCCCGGATCAAACAAAACGTGTGCATCGAAGGAACATACTGAAAGAGTACCTGAAACCACTGCATTGGACGCCTGCGCGTCCTAATGAGTCAAAGCAAATACTCATGCCTGCCCTCTACCTGCAACTGGCTGTCCTCCGCCTCTGTCACCCCGTCCTCTCTGAACAAACCCTCTACGACCATGACCTCTCTAAGCATAAGTCTGACGCGGAGCAACAACAGGCGCAAGAGGCAACGCTCTCTGAGGTGGAGAAGGTGGTAAGGTAACATGTGGTAGGCTGCCTCGTCTTCACGTGACCCAGTACAATCTCGAACGCGATGATAAAAACTCCTACACCGGAAACATCCAGACGATGACTGCTGACCCTCCTAGGGATAAAAGCTAAACAATTGGCCTCATCCCGAGCCTCTGCTACTCCCCGTACCTGAACGAAATCTGTCACGGCGTCTAAACATCTATCTCTGTGCTGATACACCAGTACGAACCCTCTTGGTTCCGGAACTACCGAAGTCTCGGCAAGACGCTCCTCAACCAATAGGGCTGCGTCCACTGCGGCTGCATATGTGTCACAATGTTATATGCTGATGGCGAGGAACAACTGGGTAAGCAGCCCTCGAACAAATCTCTTGACTGCATCTCCTCAGTGCCCACCAAATACGGAGCATACACAGATAGCTGGGTAAACTGCACATCATACTCTGCCACCATCATACCCGGAGTCTGGCGTAACGACTCGAAACTGTGAGCTCGAGCATCCCTGACGCTCTGCGGAAGAAAACGGGCAAGAAACACCGTCACGAACTCAGCCCAGGTCATAGGAGAAAGACCTGAGGCTCTGCCTCTCTCTAAAGACTCGCACCACTTCTGGGCAAGACCTTCCAGACGAAAACTCGCGATCTCTACCCATCTCGTGTTGGAGCATCTCAGCGAACGACATATCTTGGCCATCCGATCGATAAATGACTGCGGGTCCTCAACAGCATCAGTGCCGGTGAAAACCGGAGGCTTCAGCCTCATGAATTCAAATAACGATACGGTGATAACCTCCATAGCTGCAGGTACAACTGCCTGAACAGTAGGCACCATCGCAGTCCCCATAACAGGTGGGACAACCTCCTGTCGCTGCGCTCGACTGGCCTCGACTAACGATCCTATCATCTGGTGCAAATCCTGCATACCGGCCTCTAGCCAAGTAATACGATCAAGCGAAGGTGGATCAATCTGCTTCTGAACAATGGACGTACCGCCCTGGTCAGTCCTCGTCTCCGATGAGCCAACTCTGACCTCGGCTCTCATAGCCGCTCTCTGCGCTCTCGTAGTCTTCGGCTGCATAATGGATGGAAATGAAAATAGGATTCGATAAGAACACGGAAATCGAATCACAAGGATATATATAATCACGGAAGGAATTTCAACCAACAAGTCCTAAGGTCACTTAGGCGGAGTGCCGTGTCGTAAGTATGCCGCGGAACATACACACGCTACGTCACTCTGCTTAAGCTGCCTACTCCATCATACCAAGGTTATCCTACACTCCGAAAAGTAAAACCTAGCGCTCCGATACCAACTTTGTCACGACCCAAACTATGGCACGTGACCGGCACTTAAACCGCGTAACGTTAACAGGCAAAACGCAATTTAAGTAAGCCAAAAACCCAGAAATCTAAACCATCAAAAGTAGTAAGTGATACGAACATTGTTAAAAACATTTGGAAATCTCAAGTAAAAATCCTTAAAAGTTTAAATTTTATTTTCTTAAAAATTTCGGCAGCACCTCCTTTGTAAAAAATAGCCCCGAAATGGGTACAAACATAAGATATAAGTAAAGCAACATATGATATAAATTAAGCATCCCTGAACGAGAGCAAATCACGCCCAAAGGCGGCCACCACAAGCATATATACGACGTCGTAGCGAAGAAATAGACAATATTAAATGAAAACGGTATAAGAGATAAAACTGCATAATAAAAGCCAGCTCACACGAGCTCGACACCCAGAGTCACAAAATATACAATATCGTCCTCACAACTCATCTCTAAGTCAATACATAAAGGTGGTATATGGAGAGTACTAGATACAATGAGAGATATACAATGAATATAAACGGATAACCGAAAAACCCACATATAGCAAAACGGCTCACAGCCAACCATAGCGGTATCCGCTGCAAAATGATACAATAAAAAGCCCTGCCGGGACTACTCTGAGGGTCAACCTGCAAAACAGGGTGGCACAATGTGGGTGAGTTGCCAACTCATGAATAGTAAGTAACATCGTACAGATAATCGCAGGTATGCACGTACAGCGATAATCTATCACATGCAATCTGATAGTATCAATATGGTAATATGGATATGCAACAATCCTGAAAGGTACTCTATCAGGTACTACAAATACATGAAGCAATGCATATCAATGAATACTGAGTATGGGATAAAACATATCATCATCACGAATCATCATCGTGGAAAAACCCGGTATCCATCAATGACACCCAAATCCCAATACCTCAGGCGCCGTCACTCTGATCGGCTCTAATATCCTGTGAATCTCATGGAACCTGAGTGCCCAATATCGACACTCGAAAATATCATGAAAACTCGTGTCCAACATCGACACGCAAATCCACATATCTCGGTCTCCGTCAGTCCGGATCGGCCCATATCCATCTCAAGACTCTGGTCGGTATCCTCCGGATAACCGCCAGGTCAAACCAATCACCGGTAGGTAGTAGTCCCTCTGTCAGGCTCATCGTTTACTGCACAACATCCCTTTCTTACCCCGGGGTACCATACCGGGTCCACCATGAACCCGCAAACGGTTCATCCAGCTCCTCGAATCGGGTTTCTATCACAAGTCTCAGAACCGAGAAAACTCATGGTGTGCGCACTGAAATATCATATTAAGAGAAACCGGGTTTTCAAAACAATGCATACTTTCTTGAAAAAATACCACGGTTCTCAAATCCATAAATCACATGAAATCCGTATCTCAATGCGTAAATCCATGAAATATGATATATGCAACATAAAACCGTAATTGAGCATATCAAGGGAAAACCGCTCTTTTAAATGAATCCGGTTTTTAAATATATCATGTGGTTCCCATTTTCTCCAAAATCAAATGCAACATCATATAAAGGTGTACATGTAGCTATGTTACGATGCATTTCATATGCGCAATAGAACAAGAATCAATGTATCAATATCAATAACAATACAATACCGCCTATGTGTATAGGTTGTGTGTGTCATGGCAATTACCGGCGGTATGGGTGTAGCATACAAGTTAGTACTCGTGCAACATGAACCGTCAGAAATGGTACAGTGTCCACTAGGTACTAAGTCAAGGCACAATCAACATATATGAATATAAACATGCGGCTATACTATCATATCAAGCCCTGACGCATAACGCCATACGGGTGATTTCCCCGTAGATGTTAAATCTACTCACCGGTGATCTCGAGCTAAGTAAATCCGACCACCTGCTTACCTTTCTTCGCAACGTCCGAAGTCCCCGCCTGCGATCCTATTAACACAAAATACAATAACGCATGGACTTATCAAACTACGTAATAATAACGAACACAACACCAATTTAACGAATCGGTTCCCTTAAGATACAAAAGGGTTCGCTTAGCGGCTAATGTGTGTGGCGACATCACCAAAACAAACCCACGACAGCAGGCCACCCGAAACACTAAAACTACGTCGGATCAATCGTAACGCGTGTCGTCGAAACACTAAAAACTAGTTAATTGATCCCAGATTTTGCATACTGTCAAAACCTAAAAATTTAGCAGTACCAAACACCCTAAAACAACAGCAGACAGCTACCCTAAAAACCATAACACCCCAGTCCCCTGTACGGCCGAGCTCGCCGGAAATTTCCCCAATGTCGCCGGTTGAACAGTGTCAGGTAGGGTTCGTGTTTCAGGTGTACACTCAAGGTCTCTAGTATAACACTACTACACTGCTAGTTTTTTCAGTAAACATTCATGGTCGTAGCAGATCACAGAGAACCTAATATGACACTAAAAATACGATATTACGCCAAAACTATATCTTTGTCATTCTAAACAGTGACTACTATGCAACACTACAATAAAAGAACCTAATTAACAGTAGAGAGGTCATTACCTATCCGCACTTGCTCAAAACCCTATCTTTCCATGCTCCAAGTGATCCTAGTGGCTTGATCTTGACTTGTGAAGGGTTTTAGTGAAGTTTAATGGAGATTTTGTTTGGTTTAGTGAGGATTTGGGTTAGGGTTTCAGTTGAGGGAGTGAAGGAGATAATGAGGTGAAGAAAATATGAGAATGAGAGAGTTGTGAATGAGAGAGTGAGGAAAATGAGAGTGTATGTGTGAGTGAGGGATGAGGGAATGAGGGGTGAGAGTAGTGTATGCCATGCCTCCCTCTTCTCTCTCCTCATTTAATGCATGGTATGCTTGCCCCATGCTCATCATGCCCTCTCTCTATCTCTTCCTCTCTCAAGTCAACCAATTCAAACCGCTTTTTAATTAAAACTAAATATTTTAAATAAATACATATTACAACTTAATTGAAATGAGGTTAGGTGCCATAGCTACTTAAGCATGGTTAACACATAATTAAGCCTAGATTAATATGCACAATTGTGTGCAAGCCCGAAATAAATATTAATAAAATATTAATTAATTTTTATAAAATATTTAAAAACTATTTTGGTAAACTTTTTACTAAAAATCCGCATTATCGCTTAATTAACACTAATCGCATTCAAAGATATTACAATCTTCCTCCCTTAAAGAAATTTGTCCCCAATTTAAAAATCTCACTATGCGTACCTTCAAAAAGATGAGGGAATTTCTTCCGCATCTCGCTCTCGGCCTCCCAAGTGACCTCTTCACTATTCGGGCTACACCAAAGAACCTTCACATATGGTAAAACCTTTGACCGAAGTTTCTTCACCTGCTTTGGGAAGCATCCAGGGTCATGATTGGCCGGACACGCCGGAGTGTCCTCGTTGCTCAGACTCGAGCCAACGAAAATGACTATGATCTATCCGACTGTCAGCTCTCCTATAGGTTGTTACTTGGCATGCTCCCTATCCGCCTGATGTTTGTCTCGCAAGTATTTCGCCAAGTGACCGGAGCGGATCAGTTTCTCAATGTAATCGCGCAGCTATTTGCAGTTCTCGGTCGGGTGTCCTTATGACCGATGAAAGGAACAATACGGGCCGCGGAATCGCTTGCCCGGTATTTGTATCATTGGTGGGAGTTTGAAGAATCTCTCACTCTTTTCCTCCTCTAGCAGCTCAGCCTGAGAGACATTCAGAGAAGTGTACTTGTGAAACCTCGGAGAATAGGGTTTCGGACGATCGGTCTTTTTCTTCTCCTCTCAGTCCCGCTTCTTTCGGTCTGTCCGGTCTCCATGGGGAATGTTGGCGTTCAACTCAGACTCAAGTTGGATTTCCCATTCAGTCCCAACTTTTACCTCGGCTATAGTTTTAGGTTGCGCCAATGCAAAAGAGTAGAGCCACTCTTTATGCCTAAGACCGGACCTCAAAGCAGAGATGACCATCTCATCCCGGTGCTCGAATACTTCAAGGAGAGCATTATAGAATCGGGTGATATAGCCCTTGAAAGATTCTCTGTCCTCACTCTTGATGGTGAACAGATAGTTGACCGACCTCTAATGTCGTCAGTTTCCGACGAAATGGCTGAGAAACTGATTAGCCAACTCGTCGAAGGTTGAGATTGAGCGCGGAGTCATGCTGCGGAACCAGTCTCGTCCAGCCCGGATGAGAGTGGTGGGAAATGTTCCCTCATAAAAAGGGAGAGAATTCCCCACGGCTCAAGCCTCATATGTTAAACACGCAAGCGCTTATATGCAGAGCATATAAGCGCTGCAACCAAACAATTAAAACTACATAAGCCACACGTGTTAAACACGTGAGCGTCTATGTGTAAAGCATATAAGCACAAAAAAATCCTACACTGGGTCACGTGTTAAACATGTAAGAACACCCTTTCAAAGCATTAGTTTCAGATAGAGTTAAACTCTGTGCATAGAATTAAATACTATTTTTGTATGCAAAGCATATGAGTATTAAGAGTAAATGGCCAAAGGCCAAATTGACCTCACGTGTTAAACACGTGAGCGCCCATATGCAAGGTTTATGAGCACCAAATGAAAGAAGCTAAATAACCCTCACGTGTTAAACACGTGAGGGCGTCTCCTTATATAGAATTAAATTCTACTCTTGGGAAATACCTCCTTGGATTTTTCTAAAAGAGAAAGATCCTCTCTATTAAACAGAGAACCATTTGATCAAAAATGCAATGGTGATTAAATATAGAATTATATTCTATTGGGGGAAAATATCTCCCTCATCTTTCTAAATGAGAAGGATATTTTCTGTTAAAGAGAAAGTTGGCGGTTCAAAGATCCAATGAGATGGAAAATATTTCCTATATCTTTCTAAACAGAGAAAGATTGTACTCTGTTAAATCGAGCATCCTTGGATTGAAAATCCAATGGTGATAAAATATCACCGTTTAATAAAATAAAATTCTATATATGGGAAAATATTCCCCCAATCTTGTTAAAAACAAGAAAATATATTCTGTAAAATAGAAATACTTTGATCAAAGATCCAACGGTGGGTAAAATGCCCCAAACCAATTTTGAGACCAATTAAATCAATTGGAATCTCTCAATAAGAGATTTTCTCAAAATTAATTAACAAACTTGCCTCCATTATATAAAGGACCCGAGACTTCAAGTCTCATATATAGGGAACCCCCTATAAGTTTCTGCAAAAATACAGTGAGCTCTAAAATAGAACAGAGAATTTAATTCTCAAAAAAGAAGATCTTCCTTCTCAAAATCCTAGCTAAAGAAAAAAGAAGAGATCAAAATATCTCTTTTATCTATCATATCACATTTAAGAGTTTAACCCTTTTTAAAGAACTTAGTTCTTTCTCTGGATCTGAGATCCACAAGACAAGTCTCCCACAAGTTGAGAATTTAATTCTCAACGGAAAACTTTGTTCTTGAGAATCAAACATTCAGGGAAGAACAAGTTTAAAAATGTAACACCCTAGTTCATTTAAACCAATTCCAGTTCCCGTATTTACTTATCTGTGGTATTTTCTAGATTTATCGCGTTTTTGGTGCGAATGGTATTTTACATTTTACTTTGCATTCGACCTGACCCGCTTGCTTGAACATGTTGATTCATATTTATAGATTACCCTGATTTGTTACTTAGACACGTGCATCTCATGATTACTGCGTGTTGACATTTCATCGGACATCACACATTTTACCATATAACATTTTAGGTCGTGTAAAATAAATTAAAAATTGAATTTCATAGCCTGCATGATACCCCTAACCCTGTGGTAGCATCCGCGCATCTTGCGCTCGTCCCGTTCAGTGATACAGACATGTTTGGATAGCTACGCGCATGTACGGGCGTCCGTTCTTGGGGGTATGCATTTTCGTTACCTAAGCATTCATTTTAAAATTTGGAAGTCACATATATTTTTCGTATTTTAAATCTGAAATTTTAGACCCGACCCGGGCGTGTTTTGGAATGTTTTTGTATCCCGCCAAAATTCAAATTAATTAATTTAATATTCTTATATTTTTAACCAGCTTTTAAAATATCGATAACAAACAAAAATCTTTTTAAATTTTTTTTTTAAATCTAATCCTAACTCCCCAGCTCTCTCTTTCTCTGCCCGTGGCCCCCATCTTTCTCTCTCTCTCTCTCTCTTTCTTTTCCTTTCTCTCTTCTCTTTCTTTCTCTCCTTCTCTCTCCTCACAAAAAGCCAACCTTATACCTCTATACTGTTCATTTCTCTCTCTCTCACCTCTCGATCTCGCTCCTTCTCTATCTCTCACCTCTCGCATTCTCTCTCTCTCAGCCCTCTTTCTCTGTCTCTCTCACAATCCTCTCTCTCTCTTTCTTTATATATATATAATATAAATTTTTATATATTAATTTTTAACCCCATGCACTGTTCCCTCTCCCTCTCTTCTTCATCACTCGTTTTCTTTCCTCCCGCCTCGCGAGACCCAAACCCATGCCCTAGCCTTCGCTCGTCTCACCGCCGTTGCCATCTCACCCTCAACCCTATCCACTTCTCAACCTCAACCTCATCTCGCTCGTCTCTCCCCACTGCATCCCCGATGACGAGACGCGGCGAACCCAAGAACCCACAACCCAACCTCGCCTCTATCCTCGTCGCCGACGTTCACCTCGTCGTCGTCGACCATCCCCACACCCTCGTCTCCACCTACTCGTCTTCCTGTCCTTCCTCCTCTCTCTTCTTTCCCGACCTGCAAACCATCGCCCGACTTCAAGAACCCATGAACCCATCGCTCGTCGTCGCCTTCACCGAGCAATCACCTTGTCGTCGCTACCTAACCCTCGTCCTCCACTCATCTCACCGACCACCATCACTCCCTATCCTCCAACAACCGAGCCTACCCCTACACGTTCGAACCCAAGAAGAGAACCCCCGACGCCAAGAACTGCGACCACTGCCTCGTCGGTGCCTCGCCGGAGCTCCAACCCCGTCGGCCTCACCCCATCACCACCACCTCTCTCCTCTCTCATATCCTCCTCCCTGCACCAGAAACCCAACACCCTGATCCCCGACATCTAGAAACCCGCAACCCCATTGCCTCCTCGCCGGAAAATCCTCGCCTGCACCCTCGCCGACGATGACCCATCGTCATCATCCCCTCGCCCTTGTCTCTGACCCCAGAGCAAAACCTGAGCACCAGCCTCTATCCTTCTTCTTCTTCTTCTTATTTCTTCTTCTTTTCTTTCTTGTTCTCGATCTAGCTTTTCCCGGTCATTGCCGGAGCCATACCGTCGCCGACGATCCGGGCGACCCAGAAGACGTTCTTGTGCAGTGTGGTCACTTCTTGCATTGGCCAGTCCCGTTCCGGGCACATGTGTATGCATCGCAGCTTTTACCGACATTGGACGTTGCAGCGCGTATCCGTATCGCGATCCATCAGGCAAGTTAATCTTGCTACATGCTATTTAAATTATTACATACTTATTTAAATACATATTAAACCTGTTGTTTGAATCTAGTGTCCCACTTTTCATTTTAATATTTCGATGTTCCGTTTATATCATTTTAGATCTAGAACATGAAAACATATCTTGTTGCATATTAGATTACAATACACTATACCCATATCCATATTTATATCACATATTGCTTAGTTGTATAGCCCATAGTACCATTTTTTAATAGTTTATAACCTTTCAGATACCTATTTGCATCCATCTCGTCTAGTATATATACAATTGCATCTATAGATCATATAATACATAATAATATGATATTAACATTCCATATTTGATAAAGTGTATTTTAATTAGTGTTGGAACTATAATCTTAACCCTAATCGATAACTGTGCATCCATGTGTTTGAATTTATACCTATTTGCATACAACATCATATTATTCCTTTTTATTGTTACATTGGTACCCCACACTTGTTTTGTCTACCCATGCTTATTATAGTATTGATTATGAGTACCCACGTGACATTTGTGCACCCCTGACATGACTTGATACACTACTACTTGACACGACTTGATACCGTGCACTTCTTGACATGATTGGATTTATATACACTACCAGATTTGACCTGATGTACCACAGCTTGACCTGTTATCTGATCTTGTTACTAATGCCAACGATCTTGACCTGTTGTCCCAACGGACATTTTCTGTTGTCTATTCAGACAAACCTGTACCTGCTTGATCCTGTGTTAGCATTAACTCCTGTTTTTATCAATACCTGACTTGAACACATAACCTGGGGGTATGGGGAAATCAATGATGAAACCTGACTTGTAACTCGACAGTTCGATACCTTTACTGATCAGTCTTACGGGCTAGGCCAGCCCCGGGGTGATGCTGCTGACATCACTCATCATTACCTACTACCTATTACTGCCTTGCGGCACGTCTTGGATTCAGCCCGAGAATCTTGACTATGGTCTTGGGCATGCACGGGATACTATTGAGTTACATCGATGATTCATCAAATTGATTTCAAAGACTTGAGAGTAGTTAACCCAATAGACCGGTCTAGATTACTCACTACACATTACCCTCACTGACCTCAGTTATATTACTGTTATACATGTTTTACTGTTCATACACATACCTGTATGTCTTGCTACCCCTGTTTATTTTATTGCTTGATATTATGACGCACTGACCTCTGAGTTTTGCATGGCCCAGATCCTCTACCTTTGTTGCAGACTGATCAGGAGTACTGCCGCTGTTAGACCGAGCGGTGAGGATCCTGTTGGTATCCAGTTTTACTTTCCAGGTGTTTATTTATCGAATCTTTTGCTTCCGCATATTATATTATTTCTTGACTCATTTATTCTGGCTCATAGACATGTACTAGATAGTTTAGTTTACTTTCCTGTTCTTGATATCTCTACAGTCATAATGTGACTGTGGAGGGATTTTTCCTATCCACATGTAGCATGGTTGGCTCTGTCACGTGCCTATCTTAGCGCACTCTGGGAAACGGGGCGTGACAGGGTTTGTTTTGATATCAGAGCTATAGGATCTAGGTTAATCGGGTTTGATTCTTTTGTAGTTGGGTATTGGACCCAATACACGAATCGTAAAATCCGTGATTAGGAACATGTCCTGCCATCTTGTTATCGTGATTCTTGAATCATATCTTTCCCCTTATCCTTTGCCTTGACGATATGCAAACCACTTTGCATCTCGACTTGAAACCTTTTGGTTCCTTATTGTTTTCCCCTGTTCCTTTGATTCTGATACTAGGATTTGGGCGACTTGAACAGAGTTATGTGATTGTACCCATGAACTGCAGTATGGTTACAATGTGGTACTCTATTTAAGTAACTTGGAGTCCTGGTCTTGACTCACTTCCTTGCTCCATGGTCGTTATATTGCCTTGTTTCTCTTGCTTTCCGGTTCATGTTTTATCGCAAGTTTGAATCCCGTTTACTATGCTTATCTTCTTCAATGTTTGGCTTCAGGTGAAATCGTTTTAGGTATCCTACTTATTCATGTCTTCCCCGCATTAGAATTATTTGATTCTGATGCATCCCATTGTTTGATGTTGTCTTGGGAATGGACTTTCTCGGCACTTTCCACGCTCATATTGATTGTAGGGCAAAGAAAGTGATTTTCCGTATTCCCGGACATCCGGAGTTTGTTTTTGCTGGAGGAAGCAGTTCTGTCGGGCCAGTTGAGTTTAGGACTAGGCCGACACACAGTGTTCTTTTGTCGATGGAAGTTGATAAGGAGGAAGCGCCAGTTGTAGTTCGAGAGTTCATAGACGTGTTCGAGGACATCTCGGGTTTACCACCAAAACGAGATGTGGAGTTTGCGATCAATCTTATTCCTGGTGCAGCGCCAATCTCAAAGGCGTACTATCCGATGGTACCAGTAGAGTTGGAAGAAGTAAGAAAAAAAGCAGGTTACCTAATTGCTAGAGAAGGGTTGGATTCGCAGCAATAATTCACCTTGGGGAGCTCCGGTTCTTCTAGTAAAGAAGAAAGATGGCACAAGGAGGATGTGCATCGATTATCGAGAATTAAACCGGGTGACTATTAAGAACCAGTACCCGATCCCTCGCATTGGCGAATTGTTCGAGCAGCTTAGTGGCGCGAGAGTATTCTCGAAGCTGGATTTGCGATCCGGATATCATCAGGTCCGAGTTAAATTAGAAGATATTTGCAAGACGGCGTTCAGCACTCGGTATGGACATTACGAGTATTTAGTGATGCCCTTCGGAGTAACGAATGCACCGGCGGTATCTATGGACTTGATGGACCGAATCTTTTCACCATTCTTAGACAAGTTTATAGTGGTGTTCATCGATGATATTCTGGTCTACTCGAGGAGCCTAGAAGAGCATGCAGAACACTTGAAGATCGCACTGCAGACATTGAAGCATGAAAGATTGTATGCAAAGATGAGCAAGTACGAGTTTTGGCTTGAAGAAGTGAAGTTTTTGGGGAATGTCGTATCTGGAGATGAAATCGCCATTGACCCTGAGAAGATTGCAGCAGTTCAAGATTGGCCGGTTCCGAAGAACGTAGCAGAGATCAGAAGTTTTCTTGTATTTGCCGGATATTACAGAAAGTTCGTGGAGAATTTTGCTCGTTTGGCTGAGCCTTTGACCAAGCTTACGCGGAAGGAAGTACCGTTCGTTTGGACGGATAGTTGTACCTCAGCTTTTGGGGCGTTGAAGCAAAGGTTGATAACCGCTCCTATTCTAACCATACCAGACGGTTCCGGAGGATTGGTGATTCACAGCGACGCGTCTGGAAAAGGTTTGGGATGTGTTTTGATGCAGCATGGGAAGGTTATAGCCTACGCATCGAGACAGTTGAAAACCCATGAAAAGAATTACCCAACCCATGACTTGGAGCTAGCAGCTGTGATTTTCGCTTTGAAGATTTGGAGACACTACTTATTGGGCGAAAGAGTCGAAGTATTCACCGATCATAAAAGATTGAAGTATGTGTTCACACAGAAGGAGCTTAATATAAGGCAGCGTAGATGGTTGGAGATGATGACCGACTATGATCTTGATCTCAAGTACCATCCGGGGAAAGTTAATGTAGTGCCGGATGTGCTTAGTCGGATGCCAGCAATTCGGATGTTGACTGCACAGAAGGAGCTTATCGAAGATTTTCGGAAATTCGAGTTGGAGATTGTGCTACCGCATTCTTCGGGACAATTGATGCAGCTGCAAGTACAGTCGTCGTTGATCGATAATATTAAAGCAGCGCAGTCGCAGGACCCAAGATTGCAAAGGTTTCGAGAACAGGTTGAAGCTGGACTTCGAACTGACTTGTTGATTCATGAAGATGGTTCATTGCGATATGGTAGCCGTTTGTGTATGCCGAAAGGGGACATTCGTAAAGAGGTTATGAAGGTGGCACACAGTTCCGCGTATTCCGTACATCCACAAGGCACGAAGATGTACTGCGATCTAAGACAGCATTTCTGGTGGGAAGGCATGAAAAGGGAGATTGCTCGCTTTGTAGCGAAGTGCTTGGTGTGTCAGCAAGTTAAGGCTGAACATCAAAGGGTTGCTGGTTTACTACAACCACTTTCGATTCCTCAATGGAAGTGGGAACATGTAACCATGGATTTCATGACAGCTTTACCGTGGAGTCCAAAAGGCAACAATGCAGTTTGATGATTGTTGATCGATTGACCAAGGCAGCTCATTTCATCCCCTTTCGAGTTGGTCAATCAATAGAAGCTTTGGATGAACGGTACATGCAGGAGATTGTAAGATTGCATGGAGTACCGGTGAGCATCGTGTCCGACCGTGACACTCATTTCTTATCGCACTTTTGGAGGAGCTTACAGGAAAGTTTGGGGACTCGATTGAAGTTTAGCGTAGCTTATTATCCTCAGACAGATGTCCAGTCGGAGAGAATTCTTGAAGACATGTTAGACTTCAAGGGTTCATGGGAGGATCATCTACACTTGGTGGAGTTTTCTTACAATAACAGTTTCAGGCGACTATTCAGATGGCTCCATTCGAAACTTTATATGGTCGTAAATGTCGTTCACCTGTTTGTTGGGACGATATTGGAGAACGAAAATTATTGGGACCGGATTTGATCATGCAAACAGTTGAGAGGGTTATACTATCCGGAATTATATAAAAGCAGCACAAGACCGACAGAAGAGTTGAGCTGATACATCGAGAAGACCTCTAGAGTTCACTGTTGGTGAGTTGGTATTCTTGAAGATATCACCGACTAGAGGAGTAATTCGTTTCGGAAGTCGAGGAAA
Organism: Agapanthus africanus; assembly: GCA_030015575.1. Lineage (NCBI taxonomy): Eukaryota > Viridiplantae > Streptophyta > Magnoliopsida > Asparagales > Amaryllidaceae > Agapanthus > Agapanthus africanus. Next base: position 115,022,899 of record CM057350.1, read on the forward strand.
GCTTAGTCCTCGATTTGTTGGACCTTTTGACATTTTGAAGCGTGTTGGAGAAGTGGCGTATCGATTGGCGTTACCGCAATACTTGGCGAATGTTCATGACGTGTTTCATGTATCTCAACTCCGTAAGTATGTTCGAGATGAAACACATGTGTTGGATCATTCGGAGCTGACTGTAAGAGAGGATTTAACCTTTGAGGAACGAACGATGTCGATTGTTTATCAAAGGGAAAAGATTCTTAAGAACAAGGTTATCCCTCTTGTACTTGTTTCTTGGGAAAATCGCTCGCATGGAGAATCAACTTGGGAACGAGAAGATGAAATCCGACAGAAGTTCCACATCTATTCTTGTGGTTTGTTGATTGTTTATCCTTTCTTGTTCTTCGAATTTCGAGAACGAAATTCTTTTTGTAGTTGGATTTAATGTAACACCCTAGTTCATTTAAACCAATTCCAGTTCCCGTATTTACTTATCTGTGGTATTTTCTAGATTTATCGCGTTTTGGATGCGAATGGTATTTTACATTTTACTTCGCATTCGACCCGACCCGCTTGCTTGAACCTGTTGATTCATATTTATAGATTACCCTGACTTGTTACTTAGACACGTGCATCTCATGATTACTGCATGTTGACATTTCATCGGACATCACACATTTTACCATATAATATTTTAGGTCGTGTAAAATAAATTAAAAATTGTATTTTACAGCCTGCATGATATCCCTAACCCTGTGGTAGCATCTGCGCATCTTGTTCTCGTCCCGTTCAATGAAACGAATGTGTTTAGATGGCTACACGCATGTACGGGCGTCCGTTCTTAAGGGTATGCATTTTCGTTATCTAAGCATTCATTTTAAAATTTGGAAGTCACATATATTTTTCGTATTTTAAATCTGAAATTTTAGACCCGGCCCAGGCGTGTTTTGGAATGTTTTTGTATCCCGCCAAAATTCAAATTAATTAATTTAATATTCTTATATTTTTAACCAGCTTTTAAAATATCGATAACAAACAAAAATCATTTTAAATTTTTTTTTAAATCTAATCCTAACTCCCCAGCTCTCTCTTTCTCTGCCCATGGCCCCCACCTTTTTCTCTCTCTCTCTCTTTCTTTCTTTTCCTTTCTCTCTTCTCTTTCTTTCTCTCCTTCTCTCTCCTCACAAAACACCAACCTTATATCTCCATACTGTTCATTTCTCTCTCTCTCTCACCTCTTGATCTCGCTCCCTCTCTATCTCTCTCCTCTCTCTCTCTCCTCTCGCATTCTCTCTCTCTCAGCCCTCTTTCTCTCTCACAATCCTCTCTCTCTCTTTCTTTATATATATATAATATAAATTTTTATATATTAATTTTTAACCCCATGCACTGTTCCCTTTCCCTCTCTTCTTCATCACTCGTTTTCTTTCCTCCCGCCTCGCGAGACCCAAACCCACACCCTAGCCTTCGCTCGTCTCACCGCCGTTGCCGTCTCACCCTCAACCCTATCCACTTCTCAACCTCAACCTCATCTCGCTCGTCTCTCCCCACTGCATCCCCGATGACGAGACGCGGCGAACCTAAGAACCCACAACCCAACCTCGCCTCTGTCCTCGTCACCGACGTTCACCTCATCGTCGTCGACCATCCCCATACCCTCGTCTCCACCTACTCGTCTTCCTGTCCTTCCTCCTCTCTCTTCTTTCCCGACCTGCAAACCATCGCCCGACTTCAAGAACCCATGAACCCATCGCTCGTCGTCGCTACCTAACCCTCGTCCTCCACTCATCTCACCGACCACCATCACTCCCTATCCTCCAACAACCGAGCCCATCCCTGCACGTTCAAACCCTGGAAGAGAACCCCCGGCGCCAAGAACTGCGGCCACTGCCTCGCCGGTGCCTTGCCGGAGCTCCAACCCCGTCGGCCTCACCCCATCACCACCACCTCTCTCCTCTCTCATATCCTCCTCCCTGCACCAAAAACCCAGCACCCCAATCCCCGACATCTAGAAACCCGCAACCCCATTGCCTCGTCGCAGGAAAACCCTCGCCTGCACCCTCGCCGTCGATGACCCATCGTCGTCATCCCCTCGCCCTTGTCTTTGACCCCAGAGCAAAACCTGAGCACCAGCCTCTATCCTTCTTCTTCTTCTTCTTATTTCTTCTTCTTTTCTTTCTTGTTCTCGATCTTGCTTTTCCCGGTCATTGCCGGAGCCGTACCGTCGCCGACGATCTGGGCGACCCAGAAGACGTTCTCGTGCAGTGTGGTCACTTCTTGCATTGGCTGGTTCCGTTCCGGGCACGCGTGTGTGCATCGCGGCTTTTACCGACATTGGACGTTGCAGCGCGTATCCGTATCGCGATCCAGGCAAGTTAATCTTGCTACATGCTATTTAAATTATTACATACTTATTTAAATATATATTAAACCTGTTGTTTGAATCTAGTGCCCCATTTTTCATTTTAACATTTCAATGTTCCGTTTATATTATTTTAGATCTAGAACATGAAAACATATCTTGTTGCATATTAGATTACAATACACTGTACCCATATCCATATTTATATCATATATTGCTTAGTTGTATAGCCCATATTACCATTTTTTAATAGTTTATAACCTTTCAGATACCTATTTGCATCCATCTCGTTTAGTATATATACAATTGCATCTATAGAGCATATAATACATAATAATGTGATATTAACATTCCATATTTGATAAAGTGTATTTTAATTAGTGTTGGAACTATAATCTTGACCCTAATCGATAACTGTGCATCCATGTGTTTGAATTTATACCTATTTGCATACCACATCACATTATTCCTTTATTGTTACATTGGTACCCCACACTTGTTTTGTGTACCCATGCTTATTATAGTATTGATTATGAGTACCCACGTGACATTTGTGCACCCCTGACATAACTTGATACACTACTATTTGACATGACTTGATACCGTGCACTTCTTGACATGATTGGATTTATATACACTACCTGATTTGACCTGATGTACCACAGCTTGACCTGTTACCTGATCTTGTTACTAATGCCAATGATCTTGACCTGTTGTCCCTACGGACATTTCCTGTTGTCTATTCAGACAAACATGTACCTGCTTGATCCTGTATTAGCATTAACACCAGTTTTTATCAATACCTGACTTGAACACATAACCTGGGGGTATGGGGAAATCAATGATGAAACCTGACTTGTAACTCGACAGTTCGATACCTTTACTGATCAGTCTTACGGGCTAGGCCAGCCCCGGGGTGATGCTGCTGACATCACTCATCGTTACGTACTACCTTTTACTGCCTTGCGGCATGTCTCGGATTCAACCCGAGAATCTTGACCGTGTTCCCGGGCATGCACGGGATACTATTGAGTTACATCGATGATTCATCAAATTGATTTCAAAGACTTGAGAGTAGTTAACCCAATAGACCAGTCTAGATTACTCACTACACATTACCCTCACTGTCCTCAGTTATATTACTGTTATACCTGTTTTACTGTTCATACACATACCTGTATGTCTTGCTACCCCTGTTTATTTTATTGCTTGATATTATGACGTACAGACGTCTGGGTTTTGCATGACCCAGATCCTCTACATTTGTTGCAGACTGATCAGGAGTACTGCCGCTGTTAGACCGAGCGGTGAGGATCCTGTTGGTATCCATTTTTGCTTTCCAGGTGTTTATTTATCGGATCTTTTGCTTCCGCATATTATATTATTTCTTGACTCATTTATTCTGGCTCATGCACATGTACTAGATAGTTTAGTTTACTTTCATGTTCTTGATATCTCTACAGCCGTAATGTGACTGTGGAGGGATTTTTCCTATCCACATGTAGCATGGTTGGCTCTGTCACGTGCCTATCTTAGCGCACTCTGGGAAGCGGGGCGTGACAAAAAAGAAAGAAGATGGAGTTCATAATACTCTAGGAACTTAGTTCCTTCAAATCAAGAACTTGGTTCTTTAAAAACTCAACCCAAAATCCTCAAAAATAGTGATTTTGGTAATCGTTAATGATCAAAATACCATTGACAGAGGTTTAACCTCTTTGAAAATATGAACAGAAATTAAATCTCCATATAAAAAACTCAGTGCCTCACGTGAAAAATACGTGGGCGCCCAAGACAGAAGGCCAGCGCCTCACGTGAAATACATGTGAGCACTAGTTAAAGTGCTCGGCACTTCATATACGAAGTGAACCACCAGAGAAGGAGAAAGTGGTTATTGCAATGCGATAATGTAATTAACTGCAGGGACTTGTGTCTGCAGGGAAGAGCGTCCCCACAATAAAAAAAAACCTCAGAAACGAGGAAAATATGATAAAATCTGCTACAATGGTCGCATCTGTCCAAAACTCCGATATATGGTGCCATAAATCAACTTAGTATTTTCGGAGAGGTGGATGGAGAAGTCCAAATAGCATCTGCCCCCAAATTCAGGTCAGACGTCCCAACGTCTCGGTCCGATCTTTCATCGGTGAATAGATTCTGGCATGCCCGATAGGACCTTTTCCTCTTTCCACTCCACACTTTGTATGTCGTGTCTCGCAAACAAAATCGCAGTTCACTATGATTGCCCTTGGATTCGAGGTACTAAAACTTGGTGTGTTGCTCCTGGGCAGAGGAAATCAATGGCTTCTCAATGCACTGCATGCAACAGCAACTCTCACTCTATCCCAACCGGAGGAGTGACCTACGGGCCCAACGCAGCCTCTATTTTCTCAATGCCAGTGGAGCAAGTCACACATGCCACTTTTGGATTGTTCTTTGGTACCATGCTCCCACCTGTAAGATTCGGTGCTTCAGCACCGCAAGGAGAAGATCCTAAAAGGTCGGTCTCCAATCGACTGGCAACCACAGCGGCCCTTCTCAATGGGCCATCCAAATCTGGCGTCTCAGGCTTCAACAGGCTGAGCAAAAGCACAAACGGGCCCGCAAAGAAGCCCATGATACCTGAAGGAGCTACCCCAAAATGAATAGCCCTCCCAACTCCTCCTACATGCGAAGCCGTCAAAGGCGCTTCCCTCACTAGTCGGTCGGTTTTTGAAAGGCTGGCCGCTTCTCCTCAAACTTTAACAAGGACGTCGGTCTTTAACAGGCTGACACCGATTCAAGCCCCTCAGCAAAGTCGGAGGCATGACGAAACTGCTTTAAAAACCGATATGGTCGCTTCTATGAAGCACGCTCGACATTGCCACTGGCGTCGAGTAAGAGAACCTGGAAGCAACTCCCCCTCTGGACTCACCCCACCAGCTCCAATGGTAGAAGTCGACGCTACTGTTCCAACCAGGAATAGCTTTGATTCGCTTAAGAGGGTGCGCAAAAACTCCCTAACGGCGATTCTAAAGAAATCACCCCCACATGCAGAAGTTCCAAGGCAGGCAAAGCCGAAGCGGCCTCATCAGCGTCTCTCCTCGCAAATTCATAGGGTCTGGCAGAAAGTCCAGGACTCTGTGATTGACCAAAACTACTCTCGTCGACCAAAGAAATTAAAGGCTCGACAAAAAAAGGACTACTGCTCCGCCATACAACGGAGGACTTCTCCTAAACAGGAACTTATCACAATGGCTCCTTCAACTCCAATCTCTCATAAAAGAACGAGGCTGGAGAAAACTCTACCGCCCGCGACAAAATCCAAAGGCGGTAGACCTAAATGCCCCAAGGCCGGTGTCACGCCCCGCTTCCCAGAGTACGGTAAGGAGACGTGACGGGTCACACGACGTATTTACTCAGAAGTAAACACATTAAGCGTAAATAAGCAATATAATATAAATGTACACAAGAATGACATGAGATGTAAATGAACAACAACTTTTTATTTATTAAACATTCTTTACAATACAACTGAAAAGTAAATACAATATGGAAAGCAATGCCTAAACAATGGCATGAACTGAAAGTAAAGTATATACAAGTGACCTAAAGCTCGGGGTTCTCAATGAACTGCTCCAAGTCTTCTGAGCTGGGCTCGATCTCCAGAGAGTCGGGTCCTCCTGACAACATTCCAAAGAAAGAATAAAAAGGAATGTTGTCAGCAAACAATCGCTCGATAAGTCCCAAAGAGAGATAGAAGTAGAATAGACAGATAGAAAGTATAACTAATATAATGTATGTTTGTTATGTTATTGATGTTATTTGTAGCTTGGTACAGAATATGCCAGTGTATACGAAAGGATTCCAACTATTCCGTGGACTAAGCTATACGAAGCACAAGGAACCGTTAAGCCACGGAACAACAGCAACGGATATTCAGCTTGGGTGTATTAAAGTGACCATCATCGTGCCATTTTTAACACATTCCGTACCAATCTATCCCTTTTAAACCCCGTAATGTTTATTGAATTGTTATGTAGTGATTTTTAGATATAAGACTTGCCGAAACCATGATATCAATTGTTCATGTAAATGGAAAGAATGTAAACGGATAGTCATATAGACAAGTCAATGTATATCCATGGTTCGGTAAATTAAGTCATGTTGATATAGATGGATTCATGTTGTAATGGAATTATATCAAGTATGGATTGTATTCAGATTAAACTGAGACCCTATCTGAGTCATACACTTAAACAGAATTGAAGTCCTGAATTAAGTTTTGGAGTTATCGGTAACTGATGCACATGGACTGCAGGATTTGTGTCTTTTTCCAAGACAATTACCATATTGATAACCCCGTTTTTAGTTGTCTACCTTAAATAGGCAAGCACCCACATTCTCCGGCTCCCTGAGGCTCAAGTGAATTGGTCCCGCTTAAACCTATATTTACTTAGGTCCTTATTGTAAATTAATATAACTTGAGGGGGTTTTATGAAAAATAGTTTTGATGTATTTTCAAAATAAACCTCAAGTATTTATTTATCGTCTTTAGGGTTTTCATAGATGTAATTTTTATAAGATGAGATATTCTGGTGGATATAAACCTAAATTGAATAGTATACGGTATTCTTATATAAATTGACTTGTTTTGATTTCTGATTGTAGTTTCATGAAATTTGGGATTCCTTTGTTTAGAAAACATGGATATTTTTTATGTATATTTAAAATAGATAGATTGATAATATTATATATAATTATTAGAAAATAAATTTATTTATTAAATAGAAATCACGTTTTCTTAAAAATTGTAATATAAATTCCATCGAGATCGTAGGCTCCGTGAGGAGGTCTGCATCTCGCCGTACTAGTCCGATGGATGTGCGATAACCCGCACCAACCAAATCGGATTCCCCAAAATGGGTTGTAAGGACATAATTGTATGAAATTTGATTAAAACAATTAAAAGAAATACGGTTTTGATAGTTTATGGTGTTTAACTGTAAATTCGCCTTAGCCACAAAAATATTGTTTTCAAGCCATCGTGCTATGTCATGATGAGTGTTGTGATGAGCTAGATCATTACCTCGTGAGTTTTCTAAAGGTAATATGAGCAATATGATGAATTAATGTCGTAAGTAAACTTTGTGGTATTTAAACAAAAAAGTGTAATACAGGTTGCATAGCATTTTATTTTGAATTGAAACTTGTTCTAAATATTGTTTTATGGTTGCTAAACAAGATATAAAGAAATGGTTGATTTATTGTTAAGAAAAATTAGTTTTTTAATGAAATTAGAATCGGAAGTCGGAATAACTCCGCTTCCGACGAGTTTTAATAAGAGATTGTTTTAGAATAGAAAAGAGGAGAGGAGAGGGAACTTACGGGTTTGGAGAAGAGAGAAGAGATATAGGAACAAGTTGTGAACTTTATAGTCACGATGTCGCCGGATTTGTCCCGAATCGTCACCGGAACTTGACCTTGGGCTGACTCCACTTGTATAACTTTTTGGACTTGGAAAACTTTGAGAGTTTTGACAATGGATTTCAGAATAGTTAGGGCTAGGGTGTGGGGTGGTATTTATAGGATAGAATTAGGGTTTAAGGTATTAAAATGAGAATTAAAATGTATTAAAATTTGTTTTTAAAGCTCATTTTAATTCTCGGTTAATGTGCAGGAAAATCAAACATAAGAGGAGTAGTTGGGGAGGCCAAAAAGGTGTTAGGGCAAAATTTGAGAGCATTTGGGACGGGGGAGCCCGGCGGCACCGGCCCTATATGGGATCTCGCCGACCATCAAGAAGGGGGTGGGGCTTGGATGCATGCCACGTGTCAAGGTCTGTGTGTATAACATTTTCCACATGTTTGATTTTAGTGACTTTTCATTTTACGTGTATTACACGTGTAAACTTTTGGGCTTCCAAAAAGTTTAAAAGAAAAAAAATCAGCAAAAATAATATGTGGCTAAGGGGATTCGAACACAGAGGCTACGTCACAGCAGTGAAAGGCTCATCAGAAGACACTGAAAACCGTGTAGCAAGTTACCACATGGTCTCCCATTCATCGTTATATGGCGAAGAGGCTCCCTCAACGTCAGAAAACAACGCAAAGGAACTGGGGACATAATCGACGCTAAAATCTCCGGAACTGCCAGAAGACCCGATCGAGAGGCTGTTAAACGAAGCCTTTTAAAAAAGCAAAGTTGACCGAGAACGCGAGATGGCCATATATGAAAAGGTTAAACGTCAGCGTCAGGATAAAGAAGCTGCGGCAAAAACGAGTCGTAAAGTACTCCAACCAAACTAAAGCATACCTGCTACAAATAAGAGCAGGATCAAAATAGAGAAGCGGTTCGCCAATGCCCTGTCAATGGGGATGAAGCGGCTACCTCTCATAAGAAACACTCCTGGGGTCATATGCCTCGATGGAGAAGATTCACATTCAAACTCCTGCCTATATCATCGGAAGGTTACCCACCCCACCGAGAAATGTTGTGCCTTCAAGAAGTAGTGGCAAGGATACGTTGCCCATCAAAAACACTTCAAGAGGATGAAGCGCGAAGCTCATCGACGGAAAAATAGTAGGACAGATGCGCATGAAGAAACGACTAGAAACTGTCATATAGTTGGTACCAGTTTGGAAAGGGAAAACCCCCAAGTTCTTACCTTTGGGAGCGATTCTGAGGACGAAATACCCCTCGGCCCTCTCTTCAAAAACTCCCCCTTCGAAAAAGAAGAGGAGGAGATGAACTGCGAGAATATTCAGCTGCGTAACCGCACGCTGGCTGAGAAGAATCTCGGACCTACAAATAAAGTTTCGAGCAAAAAAGACAAAGAGAAAGAAAAATCTCTGAGAAAATTGCCCTCGACGATAGAGTTATCAAAGAGCTCACAAAAAGGAACCCACCTAGGAAAAACAAGGTGGATTACAATGTCATAGCACATCTGAGGAAAAAACCCTCACAATTGAGTATATTGGATGCTCTCCTCCTGTCTAAAGAGACATGAGATTCTCTGATCAAGGCATTACAAAAGCCCGATCAGTTCCAAGCTTTTTTCGCGGAAGAGAAGATGAAAGATGAACTGGCTGAGGTTCACATGGCTGACATTATATTCAGTGATGAAGATCTCCTCCTCGATACGTGCGAACATAATCGCCCGCTATACGTCACAGGATACTGCCATGATATCAAGATAGAGAAAATCCTTGTCGACAACGAATCCTCCGTCAACCTTCTCAACGTGAGGGTGCTGAAGGAAATTTTCATGGACGTTCAGCACCTTGTCTGAGATAAAATTACCATCTCTAGGTTCAACTCACAGTCGTCAAGGATGCTTGGGTCTGTAATACTGACGTTACGCTTCGAGCTGCTCGTCACTGACATGAAATTTCATGTCATTGACGCAAAGACTTGCTATAACGCTTTGCTTGGTAGGCCTTGCTTACATGAGTACAATGTCATCCCTTCTACACAAGATCAGTGTATGAAGTATTTCAAGGATGGCTCGGAGTACACTATTGTTGGCTATAGTGCCCTCAAGTCAATTATTTGATCGCAGGCACGTGATTGCAATGATTGAGGGAGGAACTAGACCGGTAGAACAGTCTTACTCGAGATGATAGTATGCTATCTGGTTTGTCTTTATCATCGTGTACATGCTTCAAGTGACATTATAGATCACTATTACATGTTGATAGAGACCATAGGATTATGCTTGACTACCAGCAGTATGATGGCGATCATATACGTGAGAGTTGGGTGGTCTATAAGCACATCCTTAAAGTGTCTCTAGTTGTGGGAGTTTTGAGACTGGGCATCGATACTCCAAGCGTAGACTAGTGTATACGGATCGAGACCCCGACGAGGGATGGTGGCCGATCTCACAAGCCATTGGTGTTAGTTGGTTCACCTAAGATGTATACAGGTGCTCATTGGGTTATGAGTACACCGGACGGACTCGCTGGGAACATGCTAGTTGGTATTATACCTATTGTCAGATAGTAGTTCCCAGGTAACATGTGTACAGGTTAGCCTATCGACCTGAGATCGTCATTTGTCTCGTGTGAGTTCCTATTGTGCTTTGATTACTACCCTACCACGGCTCAAAGGAGTCGTGCAAACAGGTTTTAGTTGGGTACAGTCCCGAGCTACATGGAGGCAGTGAGCGAATCGTCAGGGGATTCATCTCTCCCGGTATATTGGGGGCTGATGTCGCGGAGTGCACGGATGGCCATCACCAGAAATCCTCGGCCGGGGTAGACGAGAATTACCGATCTAGGATCGGTAGTTTCTAAATTAGTGATAGCTTTCATACCGACACTAAATGTCAAGTTATTAAGGGTCTGACTTTATCCACCCCCCTAGACTCGATATGCGATACTCATAGACGAACGGACTGGACTGTACAGATATTGTCACTGTCAGGCTCAGTAGGGTTTCAGGATGAGTTTTCTCGTCGGCATCCCCTTTGCTCAATACCTGAGTAGCCGTTACGTACAGCTAGTGCCACTAACGTGCTTGTGGTTAAACCCACTGCCAACGTATTGAGGAGTCTTTAGAGTCCCACACAGAGGGTTTCCCTGGTTTGGGAGAAACGTTGTAGAGGCCGTATGGTTTTATGGCAGGGTTCGATCATATACGTGCACTTATGCACGGATCATGATCGGACGGATAATACTAGTGGGCTTTGGTTTAAGCCGGATCCTAATATTATATTGTTGGATTACTTTCATCTCGTTGTATTCGTATTCAGTCGTAATACGGATACAGGTATGTATACACGGATGAGGGGTATTCTTGTAATTCGTTACGAGATTACTTTTGAAGATGCCATTTCTTTTCCTGGATTAAACATTTGGTTTAATGTTTATTATTTGTGGAAAGTGTGAGCATGAGTTTTGACTTGGACTTTTGATGCATGCACTTGTGAGTGCAAGTTTTGTTTTTATGCATTGATTGTGGCATGTACCTTGGTTTTGTTTTGGTGAAGATTTTTGTGAGATATTTGTGGTGAGCATGGGAGAAGGCAGATCTTTTTGTGTGTGTGTAGCTTTTCTTTAGTTTCCCAGTCACAACAAATACCTCACAACATCAAAGCAATTTCAACTCAAGAAAAGAGCAGAGACAATTCTTTACTTGCTTTTTTCTTTAAGCTAAAACTTGAGCTCACACTTCTTTCACTTGGCTTCTTATTCACCTCCATCCATACCTTCTCATGAGTTGAGAATCCATGGATGTTTTGAGACAAAATGATCACACACTATCTGTTGGAGATAGTGCCCTCAGAGTCAATTATTGGATCACAGGCACGTGATTGCAATGATTGAGGGAGGACCTATCCCGGTAGGACAGTCTTACTCGAGATGATAGTATGCTATCTGGTTTACCTTTATCATCGTGTACTGCTTTAGGTGACCTGACAGGTCGCTATTGCACGTTGATAGAGCCCCTAGGATTCTTGCTTGACTGCCAGCAGTATGAGGGCGATCATATAAGTGAGAGCTGGAGTCTATAAGCACATCCTTAAAAGGTCCCTAGTCGTGGGAGTTTCGAGACAGGGCATCGATTCTCCAGAGTAGACTGGTGTATACAGTCGAGACCCCGACGAGGGGCGGTGGCCGGTCTCACAAGCCACTGGTGTCAGTTGGTTCACCTAAGATGTATACAGGTGCTCATTGGGTTATGAGTACACCGGACAGGACTCGCCGGGAACATGCTAGTTGGTCTTATACCTGACGTCAGATAGCAGTTCCCAGGTGACATGTGTACAGGTTAGTTCATCGACCTGGGGATCGTCATTTGTCTCGTGTGAGTTCCCACTGTACTTTGATTACTACCCTACCACGGCTCAAAGGAGTCATGCAAACAGTTTTTAGTTGGGTACAGTCCCGAGCCACATGGAGGCAGTGAGCGGATCTTCAGGGGTTCGTCTCTCCCGGTATTGGGGGTGAGGTCGCGCTGTGTCTAGGAGAGCCATTACACGAAGTCCTTGGCCAAGGCAGGAGATTTACTGGTAGGTATTCCAGTAGTATCTCAGGGTGTTCTGGGCTACACTCCGACACGACTTGTACCGCTTTTGGGGGTCTGACTTTTACCCACCCCCTAGGCCCGACATGCGATGCTCATAGACGAACGGACCGGACTGTACGGATATTGTCACTGACAGGCTCAGTAGGGTGTCAGGATGAGTTCGCTCATCGACGTCCCTTTTGGTCAATAGCTGGTGGCCCGTCACGTATTGGCTTATACCTCTGACGTGCTAGTGGTTAAATCCACAGCCATAGTATTGACGAGTCTTTAGAGTCCACCACACTTTCAGTTACTCAGCTTTCGGGCGAAACGCTGTAGAGGCCGTATGGAGATATGGCAGGGTTCGGTCAGATACGTGCGGTATTGCACGGATCAGGATCGGACGGATATTGCTAGCCGGCTTTGGTTTAAGCCGGATCCTAGTATAGTACTGTGTAGATTTTGTCTCTTTGCATTTGTATCCGGACGGAATACAGATGCGGGTGTGTATGCACAGTATCGGGGTTTTCCTGTAATTTATTACGGGACCAGTTTTCTGGAGTTGCCAGTTTGCATTCCGTTCCGGCCGGTTTTCCTTTGTTCTTTCCCGGCCGGACTTTTCCGATGGAGGGGGTTATTTGCAATTGTGCAAATAACATTTGTGGAGGGGGTTTCTTGCAATTGTATTCATTATGATATGTTAAGCATCTTTCTTCCATCACTTGCATTAATTGTGATTTGAATGGGTATGGGTTGATTAAAGTGATAAGTATGGTTGATGTTTGGATATGGTCACCTCTTGCTTTTCTCCTACCATCACCTCCCTTCATGCTACAAATTCTTTCCTTCTCCATTCTTACAAGATGATGGCCGGCCACAATTTTGAGAGGAGAGGAAAAATGAGAGATTTCATTTTGGTGGGAAATTAATCATCCATCTCATTTTTCCATTGCTACCAAAAATCCCCAAGTTCATATCTTGTTGATTCCTCCATCAAGGCAACATAACCCCAAAGAGACAAAGCACTACACATTCTACAGCAAACCTTGGGCACGTCGACTAGCCAGCTTCGTGCCCGAGTTGCCTCGGCAATGAGGCGGGAGCCCGTAAAAGATGCAGGCGATGTGGTGCCCTTCCGGCGAGGAGGCGACGACCGGAGTTTCCGCGAGAGATCGGGATGACGACGAGAAGACCGGAGGACTCGGATCACTCGGTATATCTCTAACCCGTCTTGTAGTTAGCTAGATCTAGTTTAATGGCCCGATCCGGGGTTTAGTGCGCGGTGGTGCCGGTTTGCAAAGTTCGCAAAATTAAAGTTTATCACCGCTTCCGCATTTGGCCGTCGGATTGACGGCCGGGGCACCGCCGTGCACTTACAGTGGTATCAGAGCCTCGCCATTAACTTCGTCTAGCTTCGTTTAATGTGTTTTGCATTTCCGATCGACCAAAATTCCAAAACTTGCATTTTTGTTCACATCAGTTTTCTGTTGAAATTTTTTGATCTCGAAAAAATTTTCAGGTTGTCTCAGAATGATGTGCAGGGAGTTCTAAGAACACTGGAAAAATTCGACAACACAATCCCTCCGTACGACCGCGGATCCGCGGCCATTACCACTCTGGAGGCCGCGGATCCGCCGCATGAATGAGGGATCATGTCATCATTTTTTTGCAGTGGGCTTGTAGGCTAAAAATAGGGGTTTTGGAATATTAAAATTGGGCCCAGATTTTCTGTGAGTGCTACAGTATTGCTTGGGGGCCCACTTGTTAATTTTTGATCGATCGGATATTTTAAACACATTATTTCACAGTATTTACATTATATCTGCGGCCGTGAATGTCACTCGATCGGTAAATCCGGTCTAACTGCTATAGCCCGGTTAGACGGATTTGCGAACGTGACTTTCACGTTGATGTTCTGTGTTTTGCTGTGATGTTGTGGATCGGTCGTGGGGGATAGCCTGGATGCAATGCTAGTACAGTGTTGTTGTATTATGTACATTTGATATTGCGGGGCGAGCGTCCGACATGTGGACTGCCGTCACTGTCTGTTTGTATTATTCTTTTGGGGCACGACCTGGTTGCGGTCGATGTACCCGTTGTATGTATATTTTACTTTCTGTACTAGGGTTACCCTACGGAGGGGTGCACGGATAGCCGGGTTCTAGAGGGCAACGGGCCCGCATCTCAGGGCATTGAGACGGAGGGGGCTTCAGTCTGGAATTGGCGGGCCATTCGCCGCACTCGTAGGGGGTACAGGTTGACCCAGGAGGGGTGCCCAAGTTACCGGATTCCGTGAAGTGCTGGGTGGTCCATTCACGGTGCTGAAGGGGGCTGCCTCGCTTCAGGTTTTGGCGGGTAACTTGCCGCGCCCGTAGGGGTCTAGGATTTCATTGCACAGGCTATCCACACGACCAGGGGAACGTCGGGTTTCAGTAGTGGCTCTGTGAAACCCGGGGATCCCAGATATCTGTATTGTTTTGTGATGCTGTACATTTCTGTGATGTTGCATTTTATTCACGCCTTGAGCGAATATAATATATTGGTAAATATATTAGTAGATGTTGTATATGTTTTTCATCCGCGCTAGTCCAGTCCCCGCTCTGCCGTTAGTTAGCTAACCTAACGGGTGATGACGGGACCCAGTGGCGAATACGGATGGCATATACGTACGTCAGTATATTTTCGTTCTTTGTGGTGTGATCAATTGATGGGACTGCGTTGATTCGGATCAATGCAAGTTAAAACAAACCTATTCTGATGTTGTTGGAACACTTTTCAAAAAGCTGTTATTGCAAGGACGTTCACTTTTGTTTTGCATCGTGGTATTCATTTGGAATATCCTGCTCCTCAGTCGACGAGGCAAGGGCCGAGATCCCTTCACCGGGAGTGACCCCTTGGACAGAAGTTTGCGTCAGGGCATTAACTTCACTATAGCCGATTACTTTTGCTTTGCACAGTGATATTCGGTTATGAATATCCAGCACCCCATTCTACGAGGAAAGAGCCGAGATCCCTTTACCGGAAGTGACCTCTTTAGTAAAGGTTTTCGTCACTATATTTTCTAAAAAGCTATCCGTTCCTTCAACGATATCAAGTTCATTACGTTAAAGGTTTTCGCCAGAAACCATTCGTAGCCCTCCGTCGTTTCATATGCGTAGTCAATAGTATTCAAGCTGTGTATGTTGGCCAAAGTCAAGGCACAGTGATTGGTAGCTATTGGGTATTCATATGCAGCATAGATAGATGCGTTGGTTTGGGACAGTCGTACTGCCATTTTGGCTAAAGTCAAGGGTAGGTACGGGTGGATTCAAATTAACCTGGAGAATGACGGGTTGAACTTGACATGTGACTTATGATATGTTGGCCAAAGTCAAGGTCATAAGAGCATGGGGTAAAAATCACATCGGGAGTTTCAAAAGAACTGAAACTTGCCAGATATGCGCATACCTTCTGGAGTGTGATAACGTGAGCGGATTACGTCACGTTATCATGCGATGAGAGTTGGATCCCGATTCCCACTAATGAGTTGGTTTACTCCTCGGGTGACCCCGACTAATTCTTCTTTCAGGTTTGGAGGAGAATTTGAGGTACAGTGGGAGGTTTCCTGATTAGATAAATTGGTAACCATTCTGATCTAGGTTAGAGTGCACGCTGAGTGTTTCTTTTCTCTCTCTCTAGTAGCGACCATTGACCCGATCCTAGACTTTGACTCAGTGACCAAGTTGACCGAACCTTCTTAACACTGGTTTTTGGATTGTCAGAGTTGCAGACCTCATTGCCACTCCTACTTTTACCCCTTTCTCCAGGACACCCCGTATTACTGCGAACGTCCACTTCCATTGGACAAAGCCATCGTATGGTTAGATACGAACTCGAAGGAATTCGAGGATGGTTTCCGGTTCTGGAGAAAACGGATAGGATTATTCAGTTGTCTTTTCCTTTTTGCCTCCTCTCAAGTTACGAGTACTCCTTAGTTTAGGAGATAGTACACCTATTACGCAAATTGGATAGTCTTCTTCCAAACTTTAGGCTGGTGTCGACCGGTAGGGAATGAAGAAAACCAATTAGCCTAAACGGTGTGCAGAAGGTATTAAGATTAAGACAAAGCAAGGGATTAGTAAGAGGGCAAAGTAAATTGCGACTGATATTCACGACCAAACCAAGTATTTCTTCGCCAATCCTAAATCACCTTTGAATTTCTTCAGGACACTCCGTATCACTACGAAGATCCACAGTTTATTGGATACTCCATCGTATGGTTATATACGAACTCGAAAGGAACTTGTTCCAGTTCGGGGATGGATTCTGGTTCAGGAGAAATAGGAATAAGGTTTATTCAGGTGTCTTTTATCCTCACCTTCTCTCGCACTGCGAGTGCTCCTAGGGTTAGGACAGTACACCCATTATGCTTATTGGATAGTCTTCTTCCAAACCATAGGCTGGTGCCGAACGGTAGGGAAGGAAGAAAACCAATTGGCCTAAATGGGTGTGCAGAAGGTAACGACTAAAGACATATAAAGGGATTTGGAGAGGTGGCAAAGAATTATACGGTTATAGTTGTGAATCTGGATAATGGTAGAGGCATTACTAGGAATACCAGGATACCCCATCAAAACATTTCAATGTTTCAGTTCAGCTGTGTACTGTTAAAAGAAAACTGATTTCCCGATTGGACACTTGCTCCAGGGTATGTATTTACCAGGTTTGATTCTCACATCTGTATGGTTTTACAGATGATGAGTGGGAGTAAGTTATTGGGAATAGGGTAATCATCCTCATTATATCGGGATTCGTTGTAATCGGTGATATTTGAGGAGATCATCTGGGCTGTTTGCCGGTCGGCAAATATTTGGTTTTGAATATCCGCTGTTGTGCACCAATTTCAAATTGATATATCTGTACGTCTATTTTCATAGAGTGAGATATACCTTTTGATATTATGTCGATGACATTTACCTATATCAGTGGATGGTTAGGTAAGGAGCATTAAACAGCGGTGTAATTCTTCTTAACCATAAGTACAGTTTTCAACCTACGACATACAGTGAAAGAGTTGTTAGACTCAGCGGACTTATACAGAGTATTGTATGTTGTCCAGTGTCCATTAGGACAGAGGGGTTGGTCCTCATACTATATTCTGTTTACTTTTAACTTCTCTAGTTCTTAGACATGTGTTTCGTAGAAACACAAGGTCTAAGTTTTGAGGAGTTATAGGTATTTGAATAGAGTAGAGAACCAGGTGTAGCAAGTATCGGGATTCTTCAAAGTGATCGAAGATGTAGATAGTTGTGTATGGTATTCAGTAATGATAAAGAGAAATTGCTTCTCTTTCAGGTTACTCATAATTGGAAGTGTTCCTAAGTTGAGTAACGCTGATCGGCCTCCTCCCATTTAGTTGACATGCACTGGAGATAGCTGCATGATTTGAATCTGGTTAAATTAAATCAGTGGCTCTGGTTCTATATTGGATATAGAACAGTTCATATCTTAACGTTGTTAAGGTACGGGGAGTTGTCCGGCTTATGATTAAAACCAGACACTGGACAGCTCAAGGTACGTTTCTGTAATGGCTGTTTGTGGGTTGACCCAGGCTATGACGAGGGTTGACTTTCTACCATATGGGAGATCAATAGTAATATTGTTCTGGACTCGCCACAGTTTTAATAAAAATGGATTTTTTCAAAAACAGTAGTGGGAGTATGGTAGAACTGGAAGTGATTCCAGAACCGCAAACGATTACTGAAGATTTGATAAGGAACCTAAAGATTCAATCTGATTTGACATTCCATTGGCCACTCCGCAGGTAAGGTGGGTAACTTCAGGCACCCGAGAGGTACTCCAGTAGCCTCAAGGATGGTGACAGGGAAGTTCTTGTTTACCCACACTTGCCATTGCTGTTGTTCCAGGCTGTGAGACCCGGTGGGAGGATGAGTATAGCGTCGTTCTAAACTAGCTTTAGAAGTGCACGTATATATGACTCTGCCAGAGGGTTGTCGTAGTCAGTGGGAGCAGCGGAAGCATTGGTGGACATCAGGCTTATATCTATTTATAGACTAAAGCAGATGTAGCGGAGATAGATCATCTATTTCTGATGTGACAGGCATAGGTTTGACGTCATCAGAATAGGAGGATGGATCTGTTGAGAAGGTAGTAGGGTGTGATGTCCTGGTATTGGATGACATACACAAAGTAGGAAGTGATATTCCTATACTACGATCGGTTATACTTTGGTCGTCACACAGTGGTTTCTCCACAAAGGACTTGGACATTATATCAGACATACTGGTTACTAGATCTATGGTTTTAGATCTAGATTTGGGTGGTTTCCCAATCAGGGTACTTTGACAGCATTCTAAGAGTATTTAGAATGAACGACTCCTGGCACAGTAGCGTACCTGCAGGTGATGGAGTCACCGTCTCTAAAGGTGTCTTATAGACTAAATTAGAGAGGGATGCGCATGATTGGCAGATCGCTTGCTTAGGCAATTGAGTCAATCATGAGAGGTCAAGTACCACACCAAATGTTGTTCTTGCACTAGATGCAATAAGTTGACATTGATCCAATCCTGGAGAAACAGTCGGAAGCAGTTTTAGAACATAAGTGGATGTTATAGGGATATGATAACGACAGCCACATTTGGGAGACAGTTATCATTCCAGGCTTCTAAGGTGACATGGACGACAAGGAGGTTGTCAGAGTTTTAGTTTTCCCTCTGACGAGGGGCAGTATTTTGGACAGGTGATCCAAGGCAATACTGAGGTAGGCATGGCGCAGGATACTGATTAAGTTCAGTTGACGATACAGTCTAAGAAGTTTGGATTTGAAGTTCATTTATGAACTGGGTCCCATCAGACATCCAGACATTCTAAGACAGGTATTGCTCATTTCGGGAGATGGCTTTCTCTGCGAACTTGAGATATAGAGAGACATAGAAAGAAACATCATGGCGGATCCACTCACTGAGGCTATTCCTCGACCGCAATAGTTTCACAAACGGGATTTGTGAGACTGACTAGTAGAGGAGTTGGGTGTTCGGTATCACACGGGCTGTGAGTATGCGATATCGCAATAATTAGCCTTGAGTGCAAGTGGAAGATTGTTGGAGATAGTGCCCTCAGAGTCAATTATTGGATCACAGGCACGTGATTGCAATGATTGAGGGAGGACCTATCCCGGTAGGACAGTCTTACTCGAGATGATAGTATGCTATCTGGTTTACCTTTATCATCGTGTACTGCTTTAGGTGACCTGACAGGTCGCTATTGCACGTTGATAGAGCCCCTAGGATTCTTGCTTGACTGCCAGCAGTATGAGGGCGATCATATAAGTGAGAGCTGGAGTCTATAAGCACATCCTTAAAAGGTCCCTAGTCGTGGGAGTTTCGAGACAGGGCATCGATTCTCCAGAGTAGACTGGTGTATACAGTCGAGACCCCGACGAGGGGCGGTGGCCGGTCTCACAAGCCACTGGTGTCAGTTGGTTCACCTAAGATGTATACAGGTGCTCATTGGGTTATGAGTACACCGGACAGGACTCGCCGGGAACATGCTAGTTGGTCTTATACCTGACGTCAGATAGCAGTTCCCAGGTGACATGTGTACAGGTTAGTTCATCGACCTGGGGATCGTCATTTGTCTCGTGTGAGTTCCCACTGTACTTTGATTACTACCCTACCACGGCTCAAAGGAGTCGTGCAAACAGTTTTTAGTTGGGTACAGTCCCGAGCCACATGGAGGCAGTGAGCGGATCTTCAGGGGTTCGTCTCTCCCGGTATTGGGGGTGAGGTCGCGCTGTGTCTAGGAGAGCCATTACACGAAGTCCTTGGCCAAGGCAGGAGATTTACTGGTAGGTATTCCAGTAGTATCTCAGGGTGTTCTGGGCTACACTCCGACACGACTTATACCGCTTTTGGGGGTCTGACTTTTACCCACCCCCTAGGCCCGACATGCGATGCTCATAGACGAACGGACCGGACTGTACGGATATTGTCACTGACAGGCTCAGTAGGGTGTCAGGATGAGTTCGCTCATCGACGTCCCTTTTGGTCAATAGCTGGTGGCCCG
Source organism: Agapanthus africanus (assembly GCA_030015575.1). NCBI lineage: Eukaryota > Viridiplantae > Streptophyta > Magnoliopsida > Asparagales > Amaryllidaceae > Agapanthus > Agapanthus africanus. The sequence continues at coordinate 115,043,288 of CM057350.1, forward strand.
TCACGTATTGGCTTATACCTCTGACGTGCTAGTGGTTAAATCCACAGCCATAGTATTGACGAGTCTTTAGAGTCCACCACACTTTCAGTTACTCAGCTTTCGGGCGAAACGCTGTAGAGGCCGTATGGAGATATGGCAGGGTTCGGTCAGATACGTGCGGTATTGCACGGATCAGGATCGGACGGATATTGCTAGCCGGCTTTGGTTTAAGCCGGATCCTAGTATAGTACTGTGTAGATTTTGTCTCTTTGCATTTGTATCCGGACGGAATACAGATGCGGGTGTGTATGCACAGTATCGGGGTTTTCCTGTAATTTATTACGGGACCAGTTTTCTGGAGTTGCCAGTTTGCATTCCGTTCCGGCCGGTTTTCCTTTGTTCTTTCCCGGCCGGACTTTTCCGATGGAGGGGGTTATTTGCAATTGTGCAAATAACATTTGTGGAGGGGGTTTCTTGCAATTGTATTCATTATGATATGTTAAGCATCTTTCTTCCATCACTTGCATTAATTGTGATTTGAATGGGTATGGGTTGATTAAAGTGATAAGTATGGTTGATGTTTGGATATGGTCACCTCTTGCTTTTCTCCTACCATCACCTCCCTTCATGCTACAAATTCTTTCCTTCTCCATTCTTACAAGATGATGGCCGGCCACAATTTTGAGAGGAGAGGAAAAATGAGAGATTTCATTTTGGTGGGAAATTAATCATCCATCTCATTTTTCCATTGCTACCAAAAATCCCCAAGTTCATATCTTGTTGATTCCTCCATCAAGGCAACATAACCCCAAAGAGACAAAGCACTACACATTCTACAGCAAACCTTGGGCACGTCGACTAGCCAGCTTCGTGCCCGAGTTGCCTCGGCAATGAGGCGGGAGCCCGTAAAAGATGCAGGCGATGTGGTGCCCTTCCGGCGAGGAGGCGACGACCGGAGTTTCCGCGAGAGATCGGGATGACGACGAGAAGACCGGAGGACTCGGATCACTCGGTATATCTCTAACCCATCTTGTAGTTAGCTAGATCTAGTTTAATGGCCCGATCCGGGGTTTAGTGCGCGGTGGTGCCGGTTTGCAAAGTTCGCAAAATTAAAGTTTATCACCGCTTCCGCATTTGGCCGTCGGATTGACGGCCGGGGCGCCGCCGTGCACTTACACTATCTCTACTTCACCTTGGGTATCTAGGCTGGCAAACTGGATGCCCGAGTTGCTTCGGTTTTTGAAGCAGGAGCCCGTATTACTAATCCTCCACGTAGATCCTCTTCGACGAGGGAGACCGGAGAACAAACTTTATCGAGGAAGCCGCGAGGAGTTTGGGACAGAGGTTGAAGACCGAAAGACACGGATCGATCGGTATAACCTCTCTAAACTCCTTTTACAGTTAACTACTATAGGGTTAATGGTTCGATCCGGGAATCGGGTTCCGTTAGCGCCGGGTTTTAAAAAATTTTGTTCCGCGTTTGGCCACAGATTGATGGCCGGGGCGTTGGCGTAACCCTATATGGTATCAGAGATAACCCATTAACCACATACCAGTTGGTTTAGATAATGTTAAACTATCGAAACCGAAACAACTCCAATTCAATACCAACCATATTCCATTCTCTGTCGATTTTTCCTGAGTCTTCTAAAAATATTTTAGCAACTGCAGAAAACTACTTGTATGACCACTAGACTGCACCCCAAATACGAGCCACTTCCACCTATTTTGGACCAAGCACATAGCCTTAAAATCCGAGCTGGCCGGCCATGGGAAGGGATTTGGATTTCGTATTTAGGTTGTGGTTTAGACTCTGGAATATTGGTTTATTGGTATTGCTTATTTAACCCAGTTTGGATATGGTTTTATCTAGTTGTTTGGGGCTATTCGGGGTTATTTCAAAGTCGATATTTCTAACACTGTTTAAAGTTTACAGTACATACATTTTTATCTGCGACCGTGAATGTCATTAGAGCGGTACAACTTGTAAGTCGATGTACTACACCGCAGTACTTATGGGGAGGCGGAATTTTCAGAAACAAACTTGTTTAGTGAACGAACATCGACTAACCGCTTGAATCGAAGCTAAACTATAAATAACCAAACACAAAGTGTTTCTAAACTACTGTGTTTAGGGATTATACCTAATGAACCAACTCCTTCGTCTTTACGATCTCCTTGTCCTCCTCGGCCTTCTCTAGGTAGTAGACGATCCACCCGAGAGCAAAACTCCAAGCTAAACCTCTAAACTTGAGGCAACTAACCTTCTTGGATTGCTAATCAAAGAAGCTAGGATGAAATAGAGTGATGGTTATGGATTGATTAGTCTTACTAACCCTTGTACTCAACTCAAGAGAAGGGAGGATTAGTCTTTGAAGATGGAGAGCTTGAGGAGAGAGAAGGTGAGAATGAATTATGATGAGAATAGTAAGTTATCATAATAAATATGAAGCATTCTTATTTTTGAAGAAAAGAATAAAACATAATGAATAAGCATGCTTCACAAATATCTAATGGTGATTCATTGTCATGACTCACTAAGCATTTATCATGCATTAATGATATGCATGAATCACCCTCATGACTCACTAAACTCATTTAATGCAAATGACACCTAAACCTCCTTAGTCACCACCTTCTAGAAGCTTCTCGAGTAATTACGAGAACGCCCCTCCGATCCGTAAAAATACGGAAAAACTTTAGACTGTATAAATCCAATAACCGGATACCAGTAACTGGCTTAAACCAAAGCCGACTGGTAAAAACTGTCCGAAAGTCGTACGTGCGTAAACGCACGTATGCGTCCGAACCCTTGTCGTAAAACCATACGACCTCTATATCATTTCGCCTGGAGTAGGAAACTCTCTGTGTGGGACTCTAGAGACTCGACTACTATGCTGGCAGTGGGTTTAACCACAGACCGCAAGCGGCACTAGCTGTACGTAACGGTCCCCAGGTAGTTGTCGATAAGAAGGCCGATGAGGAAACCCATCCGAACTCCTACTGAGTCTGATGTGACAATCTCCATACAGTCCGGTCCGTTCATCCAAGACTATCGCATATCGAGCCTAGGGGGGCGGCAAGCGTCAGTCCCCTAATAGCGGTATAAGTCGTGTCGGAGGGAAGCCCATTACACCCTGAGAAACCACTGGAACCTACCAGCAAATCTCGCTTGCCCTGGCCAGGGACTTTGCGTAATGGCTCTCTGACACAACACGATATCTACTCCCAATACCGGGAGGGACGAATCCTGTCTAACCGCCACTGCCTCCAAGTGCTCGGGACTGCACCCAACTGCTACCTGTTTGCACGACTCCTTTGAGCCGTGGTAGGGTAGCAATCTAATAACAGTGGGACACACTCGAGGCGAAGTAGCAGTGTCAAGTCTGCGGACTATGCTGTACTCATGTCACCTGAGAACTGCTCACTGACGACTGGTATCAAACCAACCAACAGTTCCCTGTGAGTCCTGTCCGGTGTACCCGTAACCTAACGAGCACCTGTATACTATCTCCAGTACGACGTACTGACGGCTGTGGGACAGACCATCTCCCCAACTGGGATGAGAAGCGTACACACCAGTCTACTCCGGAGTATCGATGCTCTGTCTCGATAATCCAACGACCAGGGACCTGAATAAGGATGTGCTTGTAGACTACCCAGCCCCCACTAGTGTGACTGCCATCACAACGCTGGTAGACAAGCAAGATCCTAAGAGCTCTATCATTACGTACACTCACATATTAAGATAGAAAAACCAAGTAGTATACTACCATGTTTAGCAAGACTGTTATACACATGTGAATATCCCAAGCTTCCATTAAGTAATATACAAACTAGTATGATACAGTAATGGCCTTCTAGGGCATAAACACTAACAATCTCCCATTTGCACTAGGGCCATGTACTGGCATATCGTAGACCGATGATCTCGAGTAGCCTCTCGAACTGAATCTGAGGTAGGGCCTTTGTGAATGGATCAGCAATGTTCTCTTCAGAAGCAACTCTCCGAACCTCGATCTCCTGACGATCAATGATCTCCCTGATCAGGTGATACCGCCTTAAGTTGTGTCTGGACTTCTGATGGGACCTTGGTTCCTTCGCTAAAGCTATAGCTCCGTTGTTGTCGCAATACAGAGGTATTGGATCAACTATGGTAGGAACCACCTGAAGTTCTGTTAGGAACTTCTTCATCCAGACTGCTTCTTTTGCGGCATCGCAAGCAGCTATATACTCCGCTTCCATCGTCGAGTCAGCAACGGTGTCCTGCTTGGAGCTCTTCCAGCACACCGCCCCTCCATTGAGGGTAAAGACATATCCCGACATGGACTTGGAATCGTCCTTATCACTCTGGAAGCCGGAATCAGCAAAGGCCTCCAACCTGAGGTCTTTTCCGCCGTAAACCAAGAACATCTCCTTAGTCCTCCTCAGGTACTTGAGAATGTTCTTTACTGCTATCCAGTGTTTCTCCCCTGGGTCTGACTGATACCGGCTCACCACGCTTAGTGCGTAAGCTACATCTGGTCTGGTACACAACATCGCATACATTATAGAGCCTACCGCAGAAGCGTAGGGTATAATAGACATGCGTTCCCTTTCCAAATCAGTCTTGGGAGACATCTCTTTGGAGAGGGTGATTCCGTGACAAGCCGGTAGGTTACCGCGCTTAGAATCTTCCATACTGAATCTTTTCAGTACAGTGTCGATATACCTGGACTGCGAAAGTCCCAACATCCTCTTGGATCTATCACGATAGATCCGGATCCCCAGAATGTACGAGGCATCACCCAAGTCTTTCATGGAGAACCTGTGTGACAAGAATCCTTTGACAGATTGTAGCATAGGAATGTCATTTCCTATCAATAGAATGTCATCCACGTACAAGACGAGGAATACGACACTTCTGGCTACAACTTTACTATATATGCACGGTTCATCTGGATTTTTGATAAAGTCATATTCTTTGACTGTCTCATCAAAACAGATGTTCCAACTCCGCGATGCCTGCTTTAGTCCATAAATGGACTTAAGCAGCTTGCATACTTTCCCGCTGCTCCCACTCTGATTGAAACCCTCTGGCTGATCCATATAGACGCACTCTTCTAAATTTCCATTTAGAAAAGCCGTCTTTACATCCATCTGCCAGATTTCATAATCATGGAAGGCAGCAATAGCAAGAAGGACCCGAATGGATTTAAGCATAGCCACTGGAGAAAAAGTTTCGTCATAGTCCAAACCAGGTCTTTGACGAAAACCCTTTGCAACAAGTCTAGCCTTATAGGTTTCCACCTGTCCATCTACACCAATCTTTTTCTTGAAGATCCATTTGCATCCTATGGGTTTTACCCCATCTGGAGCAAAGTCCAAAGTCCATACTTTGTTGGTGTACATGGACTCCATCTCGGTCCGCATTGCATCTAGCCATCGTACCGAGTCGCCGCTCTGGATGGCCTGCCGGAAGTCAGTAGGTTCATCATCATCTATGATGCAATCCTCTCTATCCCCATCTATGAGAAAACCGTAGTATCTCTCAGGCGGATGAGACGGCCTACTACTCCTGCGGAGGGGTGCGGGAATGTCCTGTTCTTCTTGAACTACTGGTTCTACCAAACTTTCAGTAGCAGTTTGTGGTTCTGGAATTTCTTCCGGTTCAATTACGCTCCCACTCTTCTGATTTTCCAAAAATTCAGTTTCTAAGAAGCGGGCATGACGAGAAACAAAAACCTTTTGTTCCTCTGCGTAATAGAAACAATATCCATGAGAGTTCTTTGGATATCCCACAAACTTACACTCTACTGAGCGTGCCTCGAGCTTGTCCGGATGCTGCTTTTTTACAAAAGCTGGACATCCCCATGTCTTCAGGTACTGAAGATAGGGTTTCTTCCCACTCCACATCTGATATGGTGTGGTAGGCACAGTTTTGGTTGGAACTCTGTTCAAAAGATATGTCGCTGATTCTAGCGCATAACCCCAGAAAGATCGCGGTAACTCAGCATTACTCATCATGGATCGTACCATATCCAATAGGGTTCGATTCCGTCTCTCCGATACACCATTGTGCTGTGGAGTGTACGGAGGAGTAAGCTGAGAGAGAATTCCTTTCTCTTTTAGGTAACCTAGGAACTCGGCACTTAAGTATTCTCCACCTCGATCAGATCTCAGTGTCTTAATACTTTTGCCTGTTTGGTTTTCCGCTTCACTCTTGTATTCCTTGAATTTCTCAAAGGCCTCGGATTTATGCTTCATCAAGAAGACATGTCCAAACCTAGAGAAATCATCTGTAAAAGTAATGAAGTAGGAATAACCACCTCTCGCATGTGTAGACATTGGACCGCATACATCACTGTGTATGAGTCCTAAGAGCTCGCTCGCTCTTACTCCTTGTCCAGTAAATGGAGTCTTTGTCATCTTTCCTTTGAGACAAGATTGACAAGTGTCATAAGATTGATATTCGAACAAGTCTAAATATCCTTCTCTATGCAACTTAGTCAACCTTCTCTCATTGATGTGACCCAGTCTACAATGCCATAAGAAAGCTTTATTTAAATCTGGAGACTTTCTTTTTAGTGTGTTCTGGACATTGAAAATTTGGAGTTGGTTTAAAACATATATGCCGTTATTTAGAGTACCGGACCCAATCAAACCATGATTAAGGTGGATGTTAACAACATCTCTTACAAACGTGAAATCATAACCTTTATTTGATAACAAGGAAACTGATATGATATTACACGTTAAGCTTGGTACAAAATAACAGTTATGTAAAACCAAAATGTGTCCACTCGTCAATCCTAGGTGATAATCCCCGACGGACGCAGCTCCCACGCTAGCTCCGTTAGCAACCCTGAGGATCATATCACCTTCCTTCAGCACTCTACGGTTTCTCAGTGCCTGCAATGAATTGCAAATATGAGATCCTGATCCGGTATCCAATACCCAGGAAGTAGAGTTGATCGACAGACAATTCTCAATTACAAACACACCTGAAGTCGAAGCCACAGCTTGCTTCGGTTCCTGGTTCTTGGCGTTCCACGCCTTGCAATCCTTCTTCCAGTGCCCTTTCCTGTGACAATGGAAGCACTCATCCTGGCCAACTACCGGTGCTGCAAACTTTTTCTTTCCCTTCTTTCCCACCTTACTAACACCTCCTCTAGGTTTGGGTGCGGCCTTCTTCTTCCTTCCTTTGGCCCTAGCCTTGGACCCGGAAGAAGATGCACCGCCAACAAACATAGCGGGTGTTTCCCTTGCCTTCTGCAAGGTGCCCTCTGCACTCCTTAACATGTTCAGGAGTTCCGCAAGTTCAACTTCTTTTCCTTGAAGATTGAAGTTGAGGATAAACTGGGCGTAGGTGGGAGGAAGGGACTGGAGAATAAGGTCTGTATAGAGCTCATTATCCAAAGTCGTCCCAAAGTCTGCGAGCTCTTCAATATAGCCGATCATCTGTAGGACATGTTCACCTACCGATGACCCGACAGCCAACCTCGCTCGAAACAAGTTCTTAGAGGTCTCGTATCTTGCTATACGAGATTGCTCTCCATAAAGTTCCTTTGTATGGAGAAATATGCCATCTAGGGACATATCCTCGTGCCTCCTCTGATGTTCATTGTTCATTGAGGCAAGCACGATGCACTTGGCTCTCGCGCAATCTAAATCCCAGGTTTTGCGGATTTCCTTATCCGCATTGCTGGATTTGGGACCAGGGACAGCAGGTGCCGTAGCGGTGAGGATGTACCCCAATTTGTCATAGGTCAAAGCCATTTTGACATTCCGCAGCCAATCTTTATAGTTTGGCCCTGTCAGTATATTTTTCTCTAAAAGTAACTTAAGTCCAGTCATTTTCAGGGTCGCTGCAATTAGGAGAGAGAGAAGAAAACTCTTTAGCATGATGCTCTTGCAAGTTTAGAGTGGTTTTTAGTTTATCTAAACTGGATGGCTCCCACTGTTTCTCGAATCCTTCCTCAAACCATAAAAGAAGAAATAGCCAGGACTATTCTCACCGTACAATACTTGCTTAACCGTTCAGCCAGGCCAGTGTCGATACTTCGAGGGAGGTTTTCCAACGCTTTCGCGAAGTTCCTTAATTAAATAACCTCTTTTCTCTGGGGGCGTAACCCCGCTGACACTTTTCTGGACACCTACTAGGTTTATAGCATTGATCGTTAAGTGACGAATATCCTGATAAGTAGCATATACTCACAGTAGGATCGGGATCCAAATATCATCGTATGATAATGTTGAAGGAATCCTACCAACATTCATCAAACTCCAAATGGTATGCATCTCTTTGCAAATTTCAGTTTCTTTAGAAATTCCCGATATAAGTTTTTGCCCCATGCTCTTATGACCTTGACGTATGCCAACAAATCATAAGTCACATGTCAAGTTCTGCCCATCATTATCTTGTTAATTTGAACCCACCCGTATATACCCTTGACGTATGCCAACAAGGTAATGCGACTGTCCCAAACCAACACATCTATCTATGCAACAAATGAATACCCCAGCAGCTACCAAACACTATGCCTTGACGTATGCCAACAAGCATAGCTTGAATACTACTGACTATCCACAAGAAATGACGGAGGGCTACGACTGGTTTTGGCGAAACCGTGAACGTAGTGAACTTGATATAACCGAAGGAACCTGATAGCTTTTAAAAGGAGTGGTTAAAGCTCCGCATTTAAAAATATCTGTTTTTAAAATTAACCGAGTGGTTTCTTTTAAATTGTTCCAACGATTTAAACTTTGGTTTGTTTTTCTTTGCATTATAGATAATGCGTCCCATCATTAACCTATCATTGCAGAAAACAACGAAAATACAACGTCCTCTTATGCCATCCGCATTCGCCACGGGGTCCCGTCATCACCCGTTAGGTTACTTAACTAACGACAGAGCGGGGGCTGGGCTAGCGCGGGTGTAAAACATAAGTGACGTCTAAATAGCTATCATAAATATAGATATTTTACATTCGTCTGACGCAATGATATACATTCCAGAACACAGATAAACAATATTGGATTTGCAAGCAATCTGTATTTCTTTTGAGCCTGCAAGAAAAGACAGATTACACAGTTGTGATGAATAGCCGTTACCCCACCCTCGACCCCTACGGGTACGGCAAACTACCCGCCCGGCAGTTTGTGTACCCCACCTTGGGTCAGTCCTAGGAGCAAAAACAGTAAAATGAAATAATACAACGGTGGCTACAACCGCAACCTGGATGTGCCCCGCAAAAATAATATTACAACAAATTACATTTACAACAAATGAATTAAACAATAACCCATTGCTAAACCCCGGCTACACACCACAACAGTCCAATACAGTTCATATGCACAAACAGATATAACCATTACAGAAATGTGCAACCCCCTGCCAACCGACATACTAGCAGTTAGGGGAGGTTTACGAACACATTTATCAATCACAGATATAATCCAACATGCAAATACTGTACAATTTCGATCGATTAAACATCTTTAATATTGCTCCAAAAACTGCTCTGTAAACTGGAAACCTGAGCAAAATTAAAATATTCCAGAAAACACCAAATACCAGAGAGGACCCACACATGAAAGATGAGTCCATGACTCGGCAACTCGGCCGCGGAACCACGGCGGATCGGTGGGATCCGCCGCGCTTCCGCGGCTCTTTAGCCGATTCATGGGCTCAAATTTCATGGGTGTTCTTCTGGACCCTTTTCAAGCTTTCTGAGCATCCCTGAAAAAATTTTGGACTTCATTTAAATTTCGACAGAAACTTGACAGTTTTAGGGTTTTCCGGCTTCGTTTTTCCGTTCGAAATTCGTACAAATTTGCAATAAAGTTATTTATTGTTTAGCGAGGCTCTGATACCACTGTAAGTCGATATACTACACCGCAGTACTTATGGGGAGGCGGAATTTTCAGAAACAAACTTGTTTAGTGAACGAACATCGACTAACCGCTTAAATCGAAGCTAAACTATAAATAACCAAACACAAAGTGTTTCTAAACTACTGTGTTTAGGGATTATACCTAATGAACCAACTCCTTCGTCTTTACGATCTCCTTGTCCTCCTCGGCCTTCTCTAGGTAGTAGACGATCCACCCGAGAGCCAAACTCCAAGCTAAACCTCTAAACTTGAGGCAACTAACCTTCTTGGATTGCTAATCAAAGAAGCTAGGATGAAATAGAGTGATGGTTATGGATTGATTAGTCTTACTAACCCTTGTACTCAACTCAAAAGAAGGGAGGATTAGTCTTTGAAGATGGAGAGCTTGAGAAGAGAGAAGGTGAGAATGAATTATGATGAGAATAGTAAGTTATCATAATAAATATGAAGCATTCTTATTTTTGAAGAAAAGAATAAAACATAATGAATAAGCATGCTTCACAAATATCTAATGGTGATTCATTGTCATGACTCACTAAGCATTTATCATGCATTAATGATATGCATGAATCACCCTCATGACTCACTAAACTCATTTAATGCAAATGACACCTAAACCTCCTTAGTCACCACCTTCTAGAAGCTTCTCGAGTAATTACGAGAACGCCCCTCCGATCCGTAAAAATACGGAAAAACTTTAGACTGTATAAATCCAATAACCGAATACCAGTAACTGGCTTAAACCAAAGCCGACTGGTAAAAACCGTCCGAAAGTCGTACGTGCGTAAACGCACGTATGCGTCCGAACCCTTGTCGTAAAACAATACGACCTCTATATCGTTTCGTCTGGAGTAGGAAACTCTCTGTGTGGGACTCTAGAGACTCGACTACTACGCTGGCAGTGGGTTTAACCACAGACCGCAAGCGGCACTAGCTGTACGTAACGGTCCCCAGGTAGTTGTCCATAAGAAGGCCGATGAGGAAACCCATCCGAACTCCTACTGAGTCTGATGTGACAATCTCCATACAGTCCGGTCCGTTCGTCCAAGACTATCGCATATCGGGCCTAGGGGGGCGGCAAGCGTCAGTCCCCTAATAGCGGTATAAGTCGTGTCGGAGGGAAGCCCATTACACCCTGAGAAACTACTGGAACCTACCAGCGAATCTCGCTTGCCCTGGCCAGGGACTTTGCGTAATGGCTCTCTGACACAGCACGATATCTACTCCCAATACCGGGAGGGACGAATCCTGTCTAACCGCCACTGCCTCCAAGTGCTCGGGACTGCACCCAACTGCTACCTGTTTGCACGACTCCTTTGAGCCGTGGTAGGGTAGCAATCTAAGAACAGTGGGACACACTCGAGGCGAAGTAGCAGTGTCAAGTCTGCGGACTATGCTGTACTCATGTCACCTGGGAACTGCTCACTGACGACTGGTATCAAACCAACCAACAGTTCCCTGTGAGTCCTGTCCGGTGTACCCGTAACCTAACGAGCACCTGCATACTATCTCCAGTACGACGTACTGACGGCTGTGGGACAGACCATCTCCCCAACTGGGATGAGAAGCGTACACACCAGTCTACTCCGGAGTATCGATGCTCTGTCTCGATAATCCAACGACCAGGGACCTGAATGAGGATGTGCTTGTAGACTACCCAGCCCCCACTAGTGTGACTGCCATCACAACGCTGGTAGACAAGCAAGATCCTAAGAGCTCTATCAATACGTACACTCACATATTAAGATAGAAAAACCAAGTAGTATACTACCATGTTTAGCAAGACTGTTATACACATGTGAATATCCCAAGCTTCCATTAAGTAATATACAAACTAGTATGATACAGTAATGGCCTTCTAGGGTATAAACACTAACACAACTTGTCTAATTACTATAGTTCTTTTAGACGGGTTTGCGAACGTGACATTCACGTTGATATTATGTGTTGTGTTGTGTTGTGTTGTTGCGGATTTGTCGTGGTGGATAGCTTGGGTGCAATGTTAGTATAGTTTAGTTTTATTTGTACATTTGATATCGCGGGGTGAGCATCTGACATATGGACTGCCGTCACTGCCTGTTTGTATATTATTTGTTTGGGGCACAACCGGGTTGAGGTCGATGTCACCGTTGTACATATTTTCTTTTCTGTACTAGGATTACCCTGCGATGGAGTGCACGGATAGCAGGGTTCTGGAGGGCAACGGGTCCGCATCTCATGGCGTTGAGAAGGATGGGGCCTCACTCTAGAATTGGTGGGCTACTCGCCGCACTCGTAGGGGGTACAGGTTGACCCAAGGTGGGGTTCTCATGTTACCGGATTCCATGAAGTGCTAGGTAGCCCATTCACTTTGATGAAGGGGCTGCCTCGCTTCTAGTTTTGGCGGGTAACTTGTCGCGCTCGTAGGGGTCTAAGTTTTCATTGCACAGGCTATCCACACGACCAGGGGAACGTCGGGTTTCACTTGTGGCTCAAAGAAAACCCGGGGCTCCCAGATTATCTGTATTGTTCTGTGATGCTTATTGCTTATCTGTGATGTTGCATTTATCATGCCTGGAGCGATTATTATATATTGCTATATATATATTAGTAGATGTTGTATATGTTTTACACCCGCGCTAGTCCAGTCCCCGCTCCGTCGTTAGTTAAGTAACCTAATGGGTGAAGACGGGACCTAGTGGCGAATGCGGATGGCATATACGTACATCATATTTTCGTTCTTTTGTGGTGTGATTAATTGATGGGACTGCGTTGATTCAGATCAATGCAAGGAAAATAGACATATTCGATGTTGTTGGAACAATTTTCAAAAGCTGTTATTACAAGGACGTTATCTTTTGTTTTGCACAGGGGTATTCGGTTATAAATATCCAGCACCTCATTCGACGAAGCAAGAGCCGAGATCCCTTTACCGGGAGTGACCTCTTGGGAAAAAGTTTGCATCAGGGTAATAATTTCACTATAGTCGATTACTTTTTGCTTTGCATCGCAGTATTCAGTAGGAATATCCTGCATCTCATTCTACGAGGAAAGAGCCGAGATCCCTTCACCGGGAATGACCTCTTTAGCAAACGTTTCGCCACTATATATTTGTAAAAAGCTATCCGGTTCCTTCAACGATATCAAGTTCATTACGTTAAAGTTTTTTCGCCAAAAATCATTCGTAGCCCTCAGTCATTTCAGATAGGTAGCACTTAGTATTCATGCTATGTATGTTGGCCTTCGTCAAGACATAATGTATGGTAGCTATTTGTTATTTTTCTGTTGCATAGATAGATGTGTTATTTTGGGACAGTCGTACTACTATTTTGGCCTTCATCAAGAGTATGTACGGGTGGGTTCAAATTAACCTGGACAATGACGGGTAGAACTTGACATGTGGCTTATGATATGTTGGCCTTCGTCAAGGTCATAAGAGCATGGGGTAGAAATCACATCGGGAGTTTCAAACATACAGGAAACTTGCCAGACATGTGCATACCTTCTGGAGTGTGATAACTTGAGTGGATTCCATCAGGTTATCATGCGATGATAGTTGGATCCCAATTCCTACTGATGAGTTGGTTTACTCCTCGGGTGATTTTAGATGATCCCGACTAATTTCTTTCAGGTTTGGAGGAGAATTTGAGGAAACAGTGGGAGACATCCTAATTAGATAAAGTGGTTGACCATTCTTATCTAGGTTAGAGTGCACGCTGAGTGTTTATTTTCTCTCTCTCTTTGGCAGCGACTATGTCCCGACCCTAGACTATAACTCAGTGACCAAGTTAACCGAACCTTTTTAAAACACAATGACTTTTGGATTGTCAGAATTGCATACTTCATTGACACTCCTACTTTTACCCTTTGCTTTTCTCTGGAACATTCCGTATCACTACGAAAATCTACATTTATTGGATATGAACGTCGTAACTACATACGAACTCGAAGAAACTTGTTTCAGATTCGAGAAAAGTTTCCGGTTCTGGAGAAAATGAATAGGACTATTCAGTTGTCTTTTATCTTTACCTTCTCTCAGGTTGCGAGTACTCCTAGGATTAGAAAAGAGTACACCTATTACACTTATTAGATAGTCTTCTTCCAAACCATACGCAGGTGCCGAAAGGTAGGGAAGGAAGAAAACTGATTAGCCTAAGTAAGGTGTACAGAAGGTAATAAATAAAGACAAATAAAGGGATAAGAAAGAGGGAAGAGTAAATTGCGACTGCTATTATTCACGACCAAACCGCGTAGTTCATCGCCACCCCTACTTCACCTTTGCATTTCTCCAGTTCAGGAGAAATTGAATAGGTTTATTCAGTTGTCTTTTATCTTTACCTTCTCTCAGGTTGCGAGTACTCTTAGGATTAGGAGAGTACACCTATTACGCTTATTGGATAGTCTTCTTCCAAACCATAGGCTGGTGCCGAACGGTAGGGAAGGAAGAAAACCTTTTAGCCTAAGGATGGTATACAGAAGGTAATGAGTAATAACAAATAAAGGGATTTGGAGAGATGGTAAAGAAATATACGGTTACAGTTAGGAATATGGATAGTGGAAGAGGAATTACTAGGAATACCCGACTACCCATTCGAAACATTTTCATATTTCAGTTTCACTATGCGTTGTTAATTGAAAACTGATTTCCCAATTAGATCCTTACTCCAGGGTATGTATTTACTAGGTTTAATTCTCACATCTGTATGGTTTTACAGATGATGAGTGGGAGTAAGTTATTGGGAATTAGGTGATTATATTCTCATTATATCGGAATTCGTTGTAATTGATGATATTTGAGAAAATCGCCTAGGTTTTGCCTGACGGCAAATATTTCGTTTTGAATATCCGTTATTATGCACCAATTTCAAACTGATATATCTGTACGTTTATTTTATAAAGTGAGATATAACTTTTTGAAATTATGTCAATGACATTTACCTATATCAGTTGATGGTTATGTAAGGAGCATTAAACAACGATATAATTCTTCTTAACCATAGTACAATTTTCAACCTACGACGCACAGGGTTTGAGTTATTTAACTCAGGGAACTTATACAAAGTATTGTATGTTGTCCAATGTCCATTAGGACAAAGGGGTTGGTCCTCGTACTATATTCTGTTTACTTGTGACTTCTCCAGTTTTAAACAAGTGTTTCATAAAAATACAAGGTCCAAGTGTTGAGAAGTTATAGATATAAGAATAAAGTAGAGAACCATGTGTTGAAAATATCAGGATTCTTCAAGTGATCGAAGATGTAGATACTTGTGTTTAGTATTTAGTTGATAGTAATGGTTTTGAGTACTTGCTTCTCTTTCAGGTTACTCATATTTGGATGCACTCCTAGTTGAGTAATATTGATCGGCCTCCTTCCATTTGGTTGACATGCACTGGAGGCAGATGCATGATTTGAATCTGATTCCAATTAAATTAGTGCCTCTGTTTCTATATTGTATATAGAACGGTTCATATCTTAACGATGTTAAGGTATATGGAGTTGTCCGGCTTATGCTTAAAGCCAGACTCTGGATAACTCAAGGCACGTTTCTGTAATGGCAGTTTGTGGGTTATCCCGGGCTATGACGAGGGTTAATTTTCTACCATCTGGAAGATCAATAGTGATATTGATCTTCATTCGCCACAGTTTTAGCAAAATGGACTTTTTCAGAAAACGGTAGTTGGAGTATAATAGAACTGGAAGTGATTCCAGAACCACGGACGATTACTGAAAATTTAATAGAACCTAAAGATTAAATCGGATTTGACATTCCATTAGCCACTCCGCAGATATGGTGGGTAACCTCACGCGCCCGAGAGGCACTTCGGTATCCTCTAAAACGGTGACAGGAAGGTTCTTGTTTACCCAGATTTGCCATTACTGTTGTTCTAGACTATGAGACCAGGCAGGAGGATGAGTATAGCGTCGTTCTAAACTAGCTTTAGAAGTGCATGTGTATATGACTCTGCCAGAGGGTTGTTGTAGTCAGTGGGAGCAGCGGAAGCATGGTGGACAAGGAGCTTGTGTCTATTTATAGACTAAAACGAGTATGGCGGAGATAGATCATCTATTTTTGATGTAAGAGTCAAAGGTTTTGACTTCATCAGAATAGAAGATGAATCTGTTAAGAAGGTAGTAGGGTGGTCTGTCCTGGTTTTTGGATGACATACACTTTGTAGGAAGTGAAATTCCTATACTACGATCGGTTATACTATGGTTGTCACACAGTAGTTTCTCCACATAAGATATGGATATTATATCTGGCATTCTGGTTACTAGATCTATGGTTTTAGATCTAGATTTGGGTAGTTTCCCAATCTGGGTACTTAGAAAGTATTCTAAAAGTGTTTTAGAATAGACGACTCCTGGTATGGTAGTGTACCTGCAGGTGATGGAGTCACCCTTTCTAAACGTGTCTTACAGACTAAAGGAGAGAGAGATGTGCATGATTGGCATATCACTTGCTTAGGCAATTGAGTCAATCATGAGATGTCAAGTACCACACCAGATATTGTTTTTGCACTAGATGCAATAAGTTGATATATTAATCCAAATCCAGGAGAAACGTTCGGAAGCGGTTTTTGAACATAAGTGGATGTTCTAGGGATTTGGTAACGACAGCCTCCTTCAGGAGATGGTTATCATTCCAGTCATCCAAAGTGACCTAGATGACAGAGTGACTGTCAGAGTTATAGTTTTCCCTCTTTTGAGTGGCAGTAGTTTGGACAGGTGGTCCAAGCGGATACTGAGGGAGACATGGCGCATGATACTGATTAAATTCAATTGACGATACAGTCTAAGAAGTTTACTGGATTTGGAGTTCATTTGTGAACTGGGTCCCATCAGATATCCAGACATATTCTAAGACAGGTATTGCTCATTTCGAGAGATGGTTTTCTCCGCGAACTTAAGATAAAGAGAGACGTAGAAAGAAACATTGGAGCGGATCCACTCACTACAAACGGGCTCTGTGGAACTGATTAGTAGAGAAGTTGGGTGTTCGGTATCACATGGGCTGTGAATATGCGACACCGCAATAATTAGCCTTAAGTGCAAGTGGGAGATTGTTGGCTATAGTGCCCTCAAGTCAATTTTTGGATCGCAGCACGTGATTGCAATGATTGAGGGAGGACCTATACCGATAGTACAGTCTTACTCAAGATGATAGTATGCTATCTGGTTTGTCTTTATCATCGTGTACATGCTTCAGGTGACATTACAGATCACTATTATATGTTGATAGAGCCCATAGGATTCATGCTTGACTACCAGCAGTATGATGGCGATCATATACGTGAGAGTTGGGTGGTGTAGAAGCACATCCTTAAAGTGTCCCTAGTTGTGGGAGTTTCGAGACTGGGCATCGATACGCCAAGAGTAGACTAGTGTCTACGGATCGAGACCCCGACGAGGGGCGGTGGCCGGTCTCACAAGCTATTGGTGTTAGTTGGTTCACCTAAGATGTATACAGGTGCTCAATGGGTTATGAGTACATTGGACGGACTTGCCGGGAACATGCTAGTTGGTATTATACCTATTGTCAGATAGCAGTTCACAGGTGACATGTGTACATATTGGTCTATCGACCTGAGATCGTCATTTGTCTCGTGTGAGTTCACACTGTGCTTTGATTTCTACCCTACCACGGCTCAAAGGAGTCGTGCAAACAGGTTTTAGTTGGGTACAGTCCCAAGCTACATGGAGGCAGTGAGCGGATCGTCAGGGGATTCGTCTCTCCCGGTATATTAGGGGTTGATGTAGCGGAGTGCACGGATGGCCATCACCAGAAATTCTCGGTCGGGGTAGACGAGAATTACCGATCTAGGATCGGTAGTTTCTCAGTTGGTGATATGTTTCATACCGACACTAAATGTCAAGTTATTAGGGATCTGGCTTTATCCACCCCCTAGACTTGATATGCGATACTCATAGACGAACGGACCGGACTGTACAGATATTGTCACTATTAGGCTCAGTAGGATTTCAGGATGAGTTTGCTCGTCGGCCTCCCTTTTTCTCAATACCTGGGTAGCCGTTACGTACAGCTAGTGCCAATGACATGCTTGTTGTTAAACCCACTGCCAGCGTATTGACGAGTCTTTAGAGTCCCATATAGAGGGTTTCCCTGGTTCGGGCGAAACATTGTAGAGGCCGTATGGTTTTATGGCAGGGTTTGATCATATACATGCATTTGTGCACGGACCATGATCGGACGGATAATACTAGTGGGCTTTGGTTTAAGACGGATCCTAGTATTATATTGTTGGATTACTTTCGTCTCGTTGTATTCGTATTCAGTCGGAATACGGATACAGGTATGTATATACGGATGAGGGGTATTCTTGTAATTCGTTACGAGTTTACATTTGAAGATACCATTTCTTTTCTTGGATTAAACATTTGGTTTAATGTTTATTATTTGTGGAAAGTGTGAGCATGAGTTTTGGCTTGGACTTTTGGTGCATGCACTTGTGAGTGCAAGTTTTGTTTTTGTGCATTAATTATGGCATGTGCCTTGGTTTTGTTTTGGTGAAGATTTTTGTGAGATATTTGTGGTGAGCATGGGAGAAGGCAGATCTTTGTATGTGTGTGTGTGGCTTTTCATTAGTTGCCCACTCACAACAAATACCTCACAACATCAAAGCAATTTCAACCAAGAAAAGAGCAGAGACAATTCTTTACTTGCTTTTTTCTTTAAGCTAAAACTTGAGCACACACTTCCTTCACTTGGCTTCTTCTTCACCTCCATCCATATCCTCTCATGAGTTGAGAATCCATGAATGTTTTGAGACAAAATGATCACACGCTATCTCTACTTCACCTTGGGTATCTAGGCTAGCAAACTGGATGCCCGAGTTGCTTCGGTTTTTGAAGCAGGAGCCCATATTACTAATCTTCGATGTGGATCCTCTTCGACGGGGGAGACCGGAGAACAAACTTGATCAAGAAAGCCGCGAGGAGCTTGGGACAGAGGTTGAAGACCGAAGGACACGGATCGATTGGTATAACCTCTCTAAACTCCTTTTACAGTTAACTAGTATAGGGTTAATGGTTCGATCAGGGAATCGAGTTTCGTTACCGCCGGGTTTTAAAAGTTTTTGTTCCACGTTTAGCCACGGATTGATGGCCGGGCACTGGCGTAACCCTACAACTATCATGGGAGAGCTAAATTTGTTCTTCGTAAACAAAGTCGGAAATATGAAGACGCAAAGTACTTCCTACCAAACTTCAAAGATACGGAAAGGTTTCATAAGCCGGAGGAAAAATATATGTCCGTTGCCACTATCCCGATCTTTGGGAGCAATACCGAGGAAGATGAAGAAATAGTCTACTCGGGGCAACCCTAGAAAGAAATCAATAAGCCTGAACCATCTACTCCTATTTTGGTCTTTGGCAGCGACTCTGAGGATGAAGCCAACGCAGTGTTCTCCATCCGCCCATCAATGCAAACATTCGCCGGAGCAGATTAGAGTCTGCAAATCGCAATGACTCCGCCTAGGCATTATAAGGAACTTGATGCGCTTCATACAAACAGCGTACAAAAAATGCACACTTTCTACGTACCTCCCAGGCGAAGAGGTGAAAAAGCGATCATCTTCTACCAATCTACGGAGACCAAAGTAGAAAAAGAAGTTTGGCATGGTGCCGATTTTGCACTCGACAGGCTTCAACCCATCCGTCTACAAAGATACTATGCGGAGAGATTGAAAAAGTTGTTAAGATGCCAAGGTGTACCCCTCGAACAAACTGTTCGACAAGCCCAATTCTACAAAAATATCTGGGATATTCCCGTGACTCGGTGAAAGATGTCCAACGGGAAGATGGAGACAACCGGGCTTGGATACGTTCGGTCTAAGAAACGGGAGTGGTTCCACAGTTGCCACGTCATAAATAGCTCAAGTGAAGCGGAAGACGCTTCTCCAAATAACCATGACGTCAAATCGGAGCGACATCCCGCTCTAAAAACATTAAGTCCGTCGCAGGAAGAGCAAATTGACAGGTTAGTAAAAAAAGCTTGTCAAAAGAGCCGGGACAATCACAGCCGCGAAATGGTCATTTATGAAAAGGCTAAGACGCGGCATCTCAATCAGCAATCAGCGGAGAAGGAAAACTATAATACTCTTCATTCTCGGCCTACTGTATGTTCTCACGAAAGAGGAAAATTCCGAAATAGAGGCAAAAACGGGGTAAAGAAGGCAAAAATGGGGTAAAGAGCACAAACAACGTTCGAAAACAACAAAATGGATCCAAGACGCCATGCAATTGAGAAAAACTCGATTGAAGTCCGTCCTTTATAAAGAAGATGGGTCGGAAATTCTTTTTCCCTCAAGATAAGACAAGGAAAATATTCAACTTTGTCATGAAGCACCAAATGATGATGCTTCGGAGTCTCGGCATCCCGAACAAATAAACGAGGTCTATCATTCGGATTATTGCTCCTATCACCGAGTAATAGGCCATCCCTTTGAAGACTGCTTCACCTTCAAAAACTGGGTAGAAGACCAGTATCAATAAGGCATGTTCGCTTTATCCGACAGCTGGAGGGTAACCCTTCCGCAAAAACATTAGCCAAAGAGGACCTATATAGTAAGGATAGGACCAGCTCAACATCAAGAATGGAAGCGAACTCATACCTGCCATATGATAGCACTCTCAAAAGAGGGAGGGCACGAGACTATGAATAACCTCTACAGGTGCTTCGCAAATGAAGACGAGGACGAGGTGATCTCAGAGTTTCCACCAGCACCAAAAGCGCTGGAAGATGGGATACACACCACGGCGGACAACCAAAGAAAAATTGACATAGGGACAGAAAACGATCCGAGGCCGACATTCGTCAGTGAGCTACTATTTGAAAAACAGGTAACCACATTAAAATACGTGCTCTTGCAATAAAAAGACTACTTCGCATGGAACTATTCCGAGATGCCGGGTCTAGATCTAAAGGTGGCAGTACATAAACTGGCTATATCGCCGGGTATAAAGCCAAATAGGCACCAAGAAGGATGCGACTCGAACTTGAGATGAGAATCAACGCTGAGGTCAAGAAACTAATCGACTCCGTCTTCATCCAAGAAGTTCAATATCCCAACTGGATCGCTACATCGTTCCAGTGATGAAGAAAAATGGGACAGTGCGCATTTGCGTGGATTTTCAGGACCTCAATAAAGCTTGTCCGAAGGATGACTTCCCGGTGCCCGTTACCAAGCTTATGATCCATAACACATCCATCCATGAGGTCTTCTCCTTCATAGATGGATCTCCAGGATACAACCAAATAAAAATGCATCCTGAAGACCAAAAGCATACTGCCTTTCAAACCCCACTGGGCATATTCTGTTATAAGGTGATGCCTTTCGGTTTAAAGAACGCTGGTGCTACCTACCAGAGAGCCATGACAAAGATCTTCGATGACCTCATCCATGAGATTGTCGAATGCTACATCGACGACCTTGTGGTTAAAAGCAAATCTCATGAGGAACATTGGGAACATCTAAAAATAGTGTTCCGACGTCTTCGGAAGTATAATCTGAAAAAGAATCCTCTAAAATGCGCATTTGGAGTCTCCTCAGGAAAATTCCTATGATTCATCATACGGCACTGGGATATCGAAATCGATCCCTCAAAAATCAAGGCGATTATGGCAATGCCCACACCAAGAACTGTCAAACAGTTGCGATCTCTTCAAGGAAAGCTCGCATATATACGGCGGTTCATAGCCAACCTCTCCAGAAAATGCCGTCCCTATAGTCATTTGATGAAGAAGGGAACCCCGTTCATCTGGGATCAAAAATGCTAAAACGCACCGGACGAAATCAAGCAATACCTGCAAAATCTGCCGGTATTGACCGCTCCAGTTAATAGAAAACCCCTTATCCTATATAAAACGGCCCTCGAAGGTTCTCTAGGCGCACTATAGGCACAAAAGAACGATCAGGGAAATGAGAGAGCTCTGTACTATTTGAGTCGAATTCTCTTAGGGGCAGAAAACAACTACTCCCCTATTGAAAAGCATTGCATGGCACTGATCTTTGCAATAACGAAGCTCAGACATTACGGCTTGGCACATGAGGTCCATCTCATATCAAAGGTGGATCCTCTCAAGTATCTAATGTCGAGGTCTATACTAATAGGAAGGCTTGTCAAATGGGCCCTCCTCCTGATGGAGTTCTCGATAAGGTATCATCCCCTCAAAGCAGTAAAAGGGCATGTCATTTCCAACTTTCTTGCGGAGCATCCGATACCAGCCGACTCCCTCTTAAATTGTGAGTTGCCAGATGAACATGTGTTTGATACAATTGAAGAAGAAAATGATTCCCAATGGGAACTCTACTTCGATGGAGCATCTTCCATGAAGCAGCGAAAGCAAAACACCCCATAATCAAAGCTGGGGTGGGCCTTATCTTCATGACTCCACAAGAAGAGATATTGTGTTATGCCCTCTCCTTAACAGAGCCAAAGACTAATAACGAAGCTGAATATGAAGCTTTGATAGCAGGTCTAGAGATCGCTATCGACATGGGAATCAAAGATCTCCTCATATATAGAGATTCCCAGCTGATCGTTAGCTAGGTAAATTATGACTATCAGAAATGCAAGCCAGAGCTAATAAAGTATGGCGAAAGAGTGCAGCAACTGCTGACACAAATCCCCTCCTACATCCTGGAGAGTATACCGTGTGCAGAAAACAGCAAGGCAGACGCATTCGCCAAATTGGCTAAGGAACTGGCCGATGAAGACCTCGATGACGTAAGGATCATTGTGAAAAACCGCAGGGTTCTCGCGCCAACAGATATATCTTCGGAAGACTTAATAGAGCCATCCGAAAGAAAAGAAATGACCGAACAAGTAGCCCTTCAAATAAAGGGTGAAGAAAAGGGTATGGATCGGAGGGAAGTCTTCATAGACTACTTCAAATACCAATGAACGTCCAAAAATGCGTCGTCTAGACATCAGCTCATGAAACGAGCTTTGTTTTTCGCTTTCGTCAATGATACTATATATAAGAGATCATTCGACTATTTGTGGCTAAGATGTCTGGGACCGGAAGAAGCGAAGAGAGTCGTCCAAGAAACTGATGACGTACTCTACAGTTCTCATCAAGCCGGGCCAAAGATGAAGCTAAAGATAAAAAGAATGGGTTACTATTGGCCCATAATGATTCAGGATTGTCTAGAATATGCAAAGTTGTGTCCCTCGTGCCAAATTCACGAGGACTTCATCCATCAACATCCAAATCCGCTACACCCGACAGTGGCTAGCTAACCATTCGAAATGTGGGGAACCGATATAATTGGACCTATTGAACCGGCATCGTCCAAAGGACATCGATTCATACTGGCAACGACCGACTACTTCTCCAAGTGGGCAAAAGTAGTACTACTAAGGGAGGTGAAGACGGAGAATATCCTTCATTTCTTCAAAACCCATGTCATCTACCGGTTCGGCACACCGCGACGGATAATCTCAAATAATGGACCAGCTTATAGAATTCATAAAATCATCTGCTTCGCACAACAACATAAAATATATTGGAGATACTCTTCAGTCTATAATGCTCGGGCCAACGGTCTAGCTGAAGCTTTCAATAAGACTTTGATAAAGATTGTAAAGAATACAGTTTTCAGAAACAAAATAGACTGGCACGAAAGGCTGCACAAAGTTCTCTGGGCGTACCGAACAACGTTCAAGACGGCCACAAATACAAAACCATACGCAGTGTGTTCAGCACGAAAGCAATACATCCCCTGAAAATAAAACTCCCTTCTCTACGAGCAGCGATTCGATACGAGCTGACAGATAAAGAAAATGCTCATCTTCGGCTTGAGGAGCTCGATGCCCTCGACGAAACTCGCCTTATAGCACAGCAAAACCTGGAACCTTATAAAGCTAGGATGACACGGTCATACGAAAGACTGACTAGGCCGAGAAAATTTTGCCAAGGTGAACTCGTATTAGTCGCCAAAAGACCAATGATCCCCAATCATACAAAACGGAGGAAGTTTAAGCCGAACTATGAAGGCCCATACATCATAGACAAAGTCTATCAAGGTGGAGCCTACCTGCTTATGGATATGCATGGCGAAAGACCCTTCCGGCCAATAAATGGCCAATTTCTCAAAAAGTGCTACGCTTAAAGAGTCATGACTTAGGTCAATGATAGATGACAACGCTTGTGTCCGCTCGCTATCCTCCTGAGTCAGAACTCTGAGAGTAGTATCCAAAAATCATTGTCGCCTCAAAAATGGCGACAATAGACCGAGATGTCCCTAAACTAATAACGGACCGAGACGTCCCTAAACTAGTGTGTCGCCTTAAATATGGCGATAATAGACCGAAATGTCCCTAAACTAGCACAACGCCCCCAAATACGGTGATATGCTCCCTTGAGATCTATATTGCAATCGAAGTCCTAACGGCGAAAGTTGCAACTCAATCCCACTGGCTACATGGTTACTCCAATGATGAAGCCACCCCTAAATCCTACCGGCAAGCAGATGGGTCACCTGCGATGAAGCTACTTTCAAGAGTTTCACCGTTCAAAAAAAAAGGTACATCCACAAGCGAAATGGGCATGGATGAAAACCTAAAAGGACGTTGTGAGTAAAAACAGCAGGACTACCGGCAGGCTTTGCGAAAACCCGAAAGGGTGCGATCTCGTAAAAAAACCACCTGTGTGAGATCCTTACAACTCACAAAGGAGCAACACACTTAGGAGTCCCCACGATTCCTAAGGAGAAAATATACCAACGAGATCCTCACGTCTCATAGGGAGAAACACCTTTATGAGACCCTTATGGCTCATAAAGTTAAAAAGCCTTAGTCGACAGAATCCTAACCCTGTTTGCTAAGCCACCTTTGTCCAAATTAACAAAGGCAAATGATTATTCGCTCCAGGAAATATCTCAGTTGAAGCGATGCTGTTGTATCAAATTTCAAGTCCTCTCATGGCAAATGATGATTCGCTCTTGGCAATATTCCAATTGCAACGATACTGATGCCACAATGGGTATCAGGACCAAGTCTCCAATTCATGACAAAAATCAGCGAGCAAAAAAATGCATATGAAATAGCCGAAATGATGGGGTAACTCGCAACAAAAATCAGTGAACAAATATATATATATATGAAACAGCCGAAATGTTTGGGCAACTCGTAATAAAAAGCAGCGAGTAAAAATTAAAAAAAATATATAGCCGAAATAATTGGGCACCACGATAAATAGCCGAAATGATTGGGCAATCGCGGCTTTCACAATATGAAAAGCTGAAAAGATAGAGCATTGCGGAAATAAAAAAATGAAATTGGCCCTGCAAGTATGTCCATATTGACTCTTGTACACGATCCATGGGCACAAATAAAGGAAAATGGACCATATCTCCCATCACACTTCGTCAAAAGAAGCTCCAAGTCTTGATGGTACATATATAACCTAGAGACTATCCCTGTGTCCCCCCTCATTTCAACAGGGGCAGACACAATAATCAAATAAAAATGGAGTGACGGCAAAATCCTAGCTTCAGGTCTTAATGGTAACATCTAAAGCCTAGGATCACCCCGACGTTCTTCTCATTCCAGCAGGATGCAGATGCAACGTCAACAAAAGACCCAAGGGTCAAAGCAAACATGGAGTGACGGCAAAATCCTAGCTCCAAGTCTTGACGGTACATATACAACCTAGAGACTATCCCGGCATTCCCCCTCATTTCAGCAGGATGCAGACGCGGCTATCAAATGAAATTGGAGCAATGGAATATTCCTAGCTCTGGACTTCAATTGCAATACATACAGTATAGATGTCCTACAGATGTCTAGCCTACTTCAGCAAAGAATCGGCGCGATATCGTCAAAGCAAAAAAAATGAAGTGATGGCATACTCCCAGCTTCGGGTCTTGACGGCAACTCATATAAAGACCATTGAAGATCATCCCAACCCAGAAGGGTGCGGCTATGACTCATCGGGGCTCCAAATTGAGCCTAACCTCAAATAAAAAGCGTTATAGCAAATTCCTAATGCTTGCTCTTCTGACGGTAATATGGCCTAAGGAGATTACTCAAAGACGTCTTGTCCAACCCACGAAGGAATCAGAGACACGACAGTCGCGGGGCTACTCGAACAGCGGCTTAAAGACTGCATATCGAGAAATATATTAGCAAACGCGATGGTACCACGGACTAAAACCCTAGTACCACAAACCTAACGGACCCCTGTCGTAAAGAACGTGGGTTATCTACATACAACGTTAAGACAAGTTTGCCTGAAAACCCAAGGGAGGTAAACTAAAAGCACTCCGAAATGAGTACATAAACTAGTAACTCCGAAATGAGTGAATAAACAACAAACTCC
Source organism: Agapanthus africanus (assembly GCA_030015575.1). Classification (NCBI taxonomy): domain Eukaryota; kingdom Viridiplantae; phylum Streptophyta; class Magnoliopsida; order Asparagales; family Amaryllidaceae; genus Agapanthus; species Agapanthus africanus. Next base: position 115,069,467 of record CM057350.1, read on the forward strand.
GAAATGAGTACATAAAATAGAGACTCCGAAACGAGTGAATAAACTACAAACTCCGAAATGAGTACATAAACTAGAGACTCCGAAACGGGTGAATAAACTACAAACTCCAAAATGAGTACATAAACTATACACTCCGAAATGAGTACATAAACTAGAGTCTCCGAAACGAGTGAATAAACTACAAACTCTGAAATGAGTACATAAACTAGTGACTCCGAACAAGAAATAGAAAGGCGCAACTCATAGGTCTCGGGGCTCGGAACTACACTTCTTAGGAATTGAAATCTTAGTTAATGATAGATGACGACGCTTGTGTCCGCTCGCGGTCTTCTCAAAAAAAATGTATGACATGCCAGCCCGAAACCAGACATATGCTATGCAAGATAGTGATGACAGCATTTGATTCGCACCAGTTTAAGCCCTCACTTACAAATACATGCGCACTTGAATGAAGATAGCGTTGGAAGCATGCCAATTTATATACACCTGTGGAGGGTCAGTGCATGACACGAGCATATCAGTGACGTTAGCACTTTAAAAAAAGGGTAAAAGTACATGCATAGATGCAAGATGCACATATGAATATGTGTTGGGGATAAAACATTCAACAGTCAACAATAAAGAAACACATTAAATAAATACTTTATTCTGCAGGAAACAGATCAGCAAACACGGGATCAAAAGTACAAGGGTTTACAAAGCTATGAATAAAGTTTTCTAAAACCCTCTCAGCCTTCTCCACCATATCGAAGCGGCGATCTTCGCGAGGAGTCGCTCCCCATCGGTCATCACCGTACCAATCATCAAAGGCAGACATGATGGCCCGCTGAGCCCGTATATGGCTTAGAAACTTAACAGAACGATCCTTCAGAGGCTGGGTAACCAAATCTGCCTCATGAAAGCACTCGATTTTCTCCTCCGCTGTATTGATCATCGCCGGAGTCAACTCCGCTGGATGAGGAGGAATGTCAGCAAGCACAGACAGGAAGATCATCCGGAGCCAAATGGAGCCGATAGGAAGAGGAGAGCCCCTACGAGTCAAAAGCTCGTACATCACCGTGTCACATTAGTCATCTGTGAGAACAGGATCCGCCAATCGTGCAGCAAAACGCGGAACAATTACCTCGATGGGCACCTCCCATGGTTACCGACGAGCATGACGACGATTGCAAGCCATAACTCTTGATCTGTTAAAAAATGGTTCTTTCCTTGTGAAGAACAAGAAGATCCTTGCTTCAGAATATAAAGAGAAGTATTTAAATTTAGACACAGAAAATGTTGTGCATGGTGGAACTATTTCCAAGGCCTGACAAAAAGGGCATGGGAAAAGAAAGAGTTGGCTCATGAAAATCAGAGCAAGAAGGTGAAACGATTCCCTCAGCAGCGCCTCACGTGCATGACATGTGAGCACCGGCGCTAGTTCTTTTCAGGATTAAATCCCGTAGCAGCACCTCACGCGCATGACACATGAGCATCGGCGCTAATTTTTTATATATATAACAACACCTCACGTGAGGCACATACGAGCATTGACGTAGAGAAAAGGGGGAGCTTTGTCATTCATACTTCAAAGAAATTTATACATTGGTGATAAAGATGATAAAAAGAAAAAAAGAAACAAACATCATCAAAATGTTTACAATGGCAGAACGACATGGATTCTCAAACTCAAAAGTAAGCTTGAGTAATGCGCGTTCAGCTTCATCAATCATCTTCTTGTGCATCTTCTCTCGGATGCAAGCGTCAGGGTCACCACTGATGTCCTCCACCTTCTGATATGCTAATACTATCGCTTTCTATTGAAAGACGCGGTACAAGATGGCAATGAGATTATCTCTCCGTTTCTTTGAGATCAACCCCATCAAGTACACTGAATGTACCTTATCCTCGACGGTGTCGAGCACTTGGAGTGGCATAACTTCAAGACGTCCGGGTATAGCTTCCCAGATTGACCCAACAACGATCTTTAAAAGAGAATAACGGCGGGGGTGCAATCTACCGTTGTAATCGTCGAAGCGACGCATCACCTCAGCGCATTGGGCATCAGTAAACTCCTGGCCTTGACAACAACCTTGGATGCGGATCTCCAAATAAGAGATAATCTCTTCAAGATCATACAAATTAGAAGCCATAGTACCTAAAAAGAAAAACCAGTGGAGGGTTAGCAATCAAAATACTAAAATCATTACAGTCTAAAGGAAAATCAATGGCCCCCACAAAATCAAGAGTTTAACTATACTCTGAAAAAGTTCTGTGGACAGAGATCTAAACACTGAGATGAAAATTAAATTCTCAAGGAAGAAGAAGACTCAAGAAAGATAATAAGACGGCAGTCATCTCAAGGGCCAAGGGCTCTATTTATAGAGGGGACGGTTCAACTCCTTAGAAGATCAAACGGTGGAGAAAGTGGCACCTTTGCACTCACGTGTGAGCCATGTGAGAACAACGGTAGAGCGCATTTGTTTCCCCAATATTTAAACATAATAAAAGAGCTACAGCGCCTCACGTGCTTCCTATGAAGGTGCAAGTGCCAGCGCCAACCCCGTAGGATTAAATCCTATGGTGGCGCCGCACGTGAAGCTTACGTGGGCGCCAATGTGCAAAACACAGGAGCACCTAGAATTAAATTCTTGAGTGGCATCCACGTGCGCAACATGTGAGCACCGGCGCCTAAGTAAAATCAAGTAGAATGAAATTCTACATGGTGATATTGTAAGTCAATGTCACGCACCCCGCGGGTTTGCGGGGACGCGGAATACATAAAAAAACGATTTTTTCTTTTGAGAGACTTCACAACATCGACCAAACAACCAAGATCTATCATAAACCATAACTAGTTAAAACTAACTACAAAGAGATTCTAACTACTCAGTGAGAGTTTATACCTCCTTGATCAAGTTCTTCGGGTCTTCTTCTCCTCATCTTAGCTCCTTGGTGGCTTGAATCTTCTTCTCCTCTTCTTAGCTCCTAGGTGGCTTGAATGGAACTCGATCGTCGGTCTCCTTTTATCGAAGACGATCCACCCGAGAGTCTTTGGTTCAAGCATTAACCTCAATTAAGGTAACTAAGATGTCTAGTTTGCTAATCTAGACAATTTAGGAGATGTAGAGAGATGATTAGAGTATTTTATCTCCAAAACCCTAGGATTCACAACACATGTGAGGGTTAGGGCTTGAAGAAGAAGGAGGAGAGGAAAAATGGAGAGAAAGAGCAAGAGCAAATGAGCTAGGTTATGGAGAGAAGAGAAGAATGGCTAAGTCAAATAATCAAGCATGCATTATTTTCCATAGAAAATAATCAACCATACTTGAATAGTGAAGTTAAATACAATAAACAAATGACTTAGCCATGCTTCAACCATGCCATAAATATCTCCATTTTCCATCTCATTAATCTATTTTCAAAATAGATAAATTCAAATAATGAGGTGTCCCCTTCTAGAAGCATGTCTTGTGAAATTACAAGAATGCTCTCACCGTATATACATACCCGTATTCGTACTGTAAAAATACGAATACAATAAGATAATAATAATCCAATAATATAATACTAGAATCCGGCTTAAACAAAAGCCCACTAGTATTATCCGTCCGAACAACATCCGTGTAGCCAGTACACATATATGATCGGAACCCTGCCGTAAAACCATACGGCCTCTACATCGTTTCGCCTAAACCAGGAAAACCCTCTGTGTGGGACTCTAAAGACTCGACAGTACGCTGGCAGTGGGTTTAACCACAAGTCCGTCAATGGCACTAGCTGTACGTAACGGCTTCAGGCATCTATCGAAAAGAAGGCCAACGAGCGAACTCATCTGAACCCCTACTGAGCCTGTCCGTGACAATCTCCATGCAGTCCGGTCTGTTCGTCTGAAAGTATCGCATGCAAGGTCTAAGGGGGTGGAAAATGTCAGACCCCTAATAACCAGACAAGTCATGTCGGTGTGGCTCAAGACCATCCGAGAATCTACTGGTCCGATTACCAGTAATTCTCAATCCTCCCTGGACAGGGACTTATGGTGTTAACCAACCGATCACAGCGCGACATCGACTCCCTATACCGAGAGAGACGAATCCCCAATAATCACTCACTGCCTCCATGTGGCTCGGGACTGTACCCAACTAAAACCTGTTTGCATGACTCAGTAGAGCCGTGGTAAGGTAGTAATCAAAGCACAGTGGGAACTCACACGAGACAAATGACGACCTCAGGTCAACAGACTATCTGCACTCATGTCACTAGAGAACTGCTATCTGACGTTAGGTATAATACCATCTAACCAGTCCTTGGCGAGTCCGTCCCGTGTACTCACCCCCAGTGAGCACATGTATACAATCTTAGGTGCACCTCACAATTGGCTGTGGGACCAATCTATCGCCCCTTGTCAGGGTCTAGATATGTATACACTAGTCTGCTCTGGAGTATCGATGCCCAGTCTAGATACTCCCACGACTAGTGACACTTTAAGGATGTGCTTATTGACTACCTAGCTCCTACAAGTATGATTGCCATCACAACGCTGGTAGTCAAGTAAGGATCCTACGGGCTTTATCAACATGTATACAAGATATGAAATACTAAGTAAAACACATCACATGTTAAGATAAAAGCAAATCATATAGTATACTATCATATCGAGCAAGATTGTCATGTACATACATATCCCTAATATCCTATACAATGAAGGCCTCTAGGGCATACATATCCAACAGATATTTCCCTAAAAACTGGGATACTCTCTGTTAAATAGAGCCATTGGATCAAAAATCTAATAGTGATGATAAGTCATCAAATAATAGAATAAAATTCTATGAAGGGAAAATATTCCCCTAATCTTTCTAAATGAACAAAAATTGTTGGATCAAAGATCCAATGAGATGGGAAAATATTTCCCTGCATCTTTCTAAACAAAGAAAGATGTACTCTATATAACAGACAGCCCTTAGATTAAAAATCCAATGGTGGTTAAAAATCACCGCCTGACAGAATAAAATTCTGTATATGGGAAAATATTTTCCCAATCTTGTTAAAAATAAGAAAAAATATTCTATAAAACAGAAATACTTGGATCAAAGATCCAACGGTGGGTAAAATGGCCCAAACAAATTTTGAGACCAATTAAATCAATTGGAATCTCTCAGTGAGAGTTTTTCTCAAAACTAATTAACAATTTGCCTCCACTATATAAAGGACACGAAACTTCAAGTCTCATATAGAGGGAACCCCCTATAAGTTTCTGCAAAAATACAGTGAGCTTTCAAAAAGAACAGAGAATTTAATTCTCAAAGAAGAAGATCTTCCTTCTCAAAACCCTAGGTAAAGATAAAAGAAGAGATCAAAATATCTCCTTTACCTATCATATCACATCTGAGAGTTTAACCCTTTTTAAAGAACTTAGTTTTTTCTCGGGATCTGAGATTCATAAGACAAGTCTCCCATAAGTTGAGAATTTAATTCTCATCGGGAAGATCTTGTTCTTGAGAATCAAACATTCAGGAAAGAACAAGTTCAAAAAGAAAGAAGATGGAGTCTATAATACTCCAGGCACTTAGTTCAATCAAATTATGAACTTAGTTCTTTAAAAACTCAACCCAAAATTCTCAAAAATAGTGATTTTGGTGATCGTTAATGGTTAAAATATTATTGACAGAGGTTTAACCTCTCTGAAAACATCAATAGAAAAATCTCCATATAAAAAATGCAGCGCCTCACATGAAAAACACGTGGGCGTCCAAGATAGAAGGCCAGTGCCTCACGTGAAATACACGTAAGCGCTGAATTAAAGTGCTCGGCACTTCATATACAGCCAAAATGGCTAAGTGCTCGGCACTGATTGGGCAGTGCCCAGCGCCTCACGTGAAACACACGTAGGTGCAAGACCAAAATAAATGAGACAACGCCACATGTGCTCCTCATGTGGACGTCCCCAATAAAAGACTCAGCGTCTCACGTCCTTCCCATGTAGGCGTCCTCAAACAAAGGGCCCAAAGCCTTACGTGCTTCCCACATGGATGCTCAAAACAGAAGGTCAGCGCCTCACGTGAAATACACGTGAGTACTGAATTAAAGTGCTTAGCACTTCATATGCAGCCAAAACGGCTGAGTGCTTAGCACTGATCGGGCGGCGCCCAGTGCCGCACGTGCACCTCACGTGGATGCCATAAAAAATGCTTAGCGCTTCATGATTAGTCAAAACGACTAAAGTGTTCAACACTCATTGGGCAGCGCCCATGACTGACATACATGTGAGCGCCAGAGATCAAATAAGTGCTTAGCACTTTTACATAAAAGAAAAAGGGGTGGAAAAACATAGCCCAAATAAGTGCTTAGCACTTTTGGAAAAAAAAGACTAAGCAGACCAAGCCCAAATTGGCTAAGTCTCTGAAGTTTTCTTGCAGCTGAGCCCAAATGCTCTTTTACTGGATCTTAAGTAAAAATAATCCTAAAATGTTCTTAAGTTGATCTTAGTCTCAAATAAGACTAACGTATCCTTAGCAAAAATAAATTGAGCCCAAATGCTCACTTATATATTTAAGTTGATCTTAATCTCAAACTAGATTAACGATCCTTAAATAAAACAAAAATATTTTTGAATTGTAGGAATATAGAATCTACGTTCAAAACCCCATCAAGAAAATCCTTGACCCAAACCCAAATCTAAAATATACGGATTTGGACTGATCCACGCCCTACGGGCGACGACACAAACTAGTCTTCGTATACAATCCATGGGCAACCAAAATAAACAAAAATACACACGACACGAAGTGAACCACCGGAGAAGAAGAAACTGGTTATCACAACGAAATAATGTAATTAATGTAGGGTTCCTAGGCACGCTAATGAGGTCTCACAAGGCATCAACCATACCAATTTCAAATTTTACAAGTGCCGAGAAACCCTAATACGAATCGTTAACTAGAATTTTAGGCGAAACAAGAAGCTAGTTAACAATTTAACTAAGTGAACGGAAATACAACCTTTGTAGATCCGGTTCTCCACCTCCATAGCTCCATGATGAAGTCCCCTTGCTGTCCAAATCCAATCCCGGGCTCTAGCGTCGGCTTCATCGGAGAAATGGGCGGGCTAGGTCATCGACAACGATGCCGAAGATGATCTACGTCGAGGCATCACAAGATCAAGCTCCCACTTCACCAAGTCATGAAACTTGTGAAGAAAACACCCTATACTACTTGGCAAGTGGTAGAGGATGAAGAAATAGGAAGTGGGTTCACTTTAGAATTGGATTTCTCACGAATTTTCTCAAGTTGCCATTGTTGATAGCAAGCTTTTCTTCATGTAAAGATGAAGAAGAAGAAGAAGATGAATATGATGTATATTATGATAAGAATAATATTATAGAAAAGAAAATCAATCCTTATCATAATTTTAACCATGGTTTTGTGTAGAGAACTAACTTGAGTTTAGATGAATGGTTAGGGTTAAAAGAAGAAGACAAAATGGTCACTTGGTCAAAGCTTCATGAAGCTTCAACAAGCTTCATGAAAAGAAAGAAAGAAACCATTTTTGTTTTCTTATATTTATTTCTCAAAAATGAATGGATAAATAAATAAGTGAATAAATCAAAACCCTAACCATTATCATAACCAAGGTATAAGTCTTTACACAAAGCCAATTTTGCATGTATCATCAAACATGATACAAACAAGTGCACAAAAATATATCACATATACAATGTGCACATCCGAGTGAGAAAATCCATTTAAAGTGAACCGATACTAGTTAATGCAAAGTAATATATCAAATATATAATTATGCATTAAATCATTAAATCAACACTTGATTTAACGATTCGGTCATATCGCATATAACCGACTAATATCCAATGTATCGGCTTATCGAATCAATACTTGATTCGATAACTAGGTTATATCGCATACAACCAATCGATACATTCATCGCGAGAATAGAATACGGTATCACATACACGCATTATTCTCGGTCCCGCACATATCTCATATGCACTCCTATTTCGTTTCGCTAGAGCCAGGAAACCTCTGTGTAGGACTCTAAAGACTCGTCAATACGCCGGCAGCAGGTGATGATCATATCAAACACCCATAAGCCGCAAGCGGTCTGCTAAACGTAACGGCCACCCGGGTATTGAGCGATCAGAAGATCGACGAGCAAGCCCGCTCATACTCCTGTGAATCCAACCAGTAACACTTACCGTACAGTCCGGTCTGTTCGTCTGATATGTCGCATATCTCGCCTAGGGGTGGTAAACGTCAGACCCCAATAGCTCGATAAGTCGTGTCGATATGAGGTCTATAACAGTTCGAGAAACTACTGGTAACACTTACCAGTAAATCTCAGCAACCCTGGCCAGGGATTTCCGGTTATAGCCAATCGAACACAGCGCAACATCAACTCCCTATACCGGGAGAGACGAATCCCCTCCTATCGCTCATTGCCTCCATGTGATTCGGGACTGTACCCAAAAACCACCGTTTTGCATGCCCTCTTGGACGTGGTAAGGTGGAAATCAAAGCACAGTGGGAACCACACAAGACTCTATGACTATCTCGGGTCAACAGACCACTTTGTACCAGTGTCACCAGAGAACTGCCATCTGACGTAAGGTATAATACCATCTGGGAGTTCTCGGCGAGTCTGTCCAGTGTACCCAGTCTCCACTGAGCACCCGTATATCCTCTCTGATGTCAAACACCAATGGATATGGGATCATCCATCGCCCATCTGTATGAGTCGAGAAGGTATATGCTAGTCTACTCTGGTATATCGATGCCCCGTCTCGATATACCCACGACTAGGGACTTTGAAGGATGTACTTATGGACTACCATGTCCTCACTAGTATGATCCGCATCATAGTCCAGGTAGTCAAGTACACATCCTAAGGGCTTTACCAACATGTAACAGAGAGACAATCAGTGTACACGTTAAGGTAAAGATCAACCAGATAGCATACTATCATGTCGAGCAAGAAAGTCCTCCCTATATATGTCCCAGCATTCACTACAATATAAATCCTATGTATAGTAATGGCCTCTAGGGCATACATATAACTAACAATCTCCCACTTGCACTAGGGCCATCTGATAGCAGTGGTTGTAGTATCTCATACTCAACCATCCCATAAAAGTCTCTCTCTGGGAAAAGGCCTTTGTGAGTGGATCCGCCGTGTTGTCCTCTGAGTCTGTTCTCCTAACTTCGATCACTCTGGAGATCAACCATCTCCATGATCAGGTGATACTGCCTTAGAATATGTCTGGATCACTGATGGGACGGGTGTTCCTTGGCATAAGCCACAACTCCATTGTCTCACAATGGTTGGAACGTAGTTCATCTCATGAACTAATATACATCCAGACAACCTCTTTGGTAGCATCTTAAGTAGCGATGTATCCATCCTTAATCGTCTAGTATGCCACGGTATCTAGTTTGGAACTCTTCCAACATACCGTCCCTTTACTGAGGGTAAAGACAATGCCTGCGACTGACATTCATTCGTCCTTATCACTCTGGAACTTTTCCAGTGATTCTCCCCAGAATCAATTGATACCGTCTCACTACAACTAGTGAGAATCCTAACATCCATTTAGATTTATCTCATAGATCCAAAACCCAGGATTTATGAGGTATCATTAAATCCTATATGGAGAATCCTTATGATAAGCGGAGATTGACCGAGCGTAGCATAGGAAACTCCTTCCCTATCAAGAGTATGTCATCCACGTACTCTACGAGGATCATCACCATACTCCCTACTACCTTTTTGTACATACAAGGTTCATCTACCATTTTGATGATGTCAAACTCTTTGACTAATCCATCAAAACAGATGTTCCAACTCCGCGATGCCTGCTTTATCACATAAAACATCTTGCACACGTTTCCGCTGCTCCCACTGTCTACGAAGCCCTCTGGCTGTGTACTTATAGACGCACCCTTCTAAAACACCATCTAGAAAAGTAGTCATGGCACCCAACCGCCAGATATCGTAGTCATGGTATGTAGCCGTGGCAAGTAGGATCGGGATGGACTTAAGCATAGCCACTGGAAAAGGTTTCATCATTATCCACGCCTGGTTGATGACGAAAACCTTTAAGTCTTGCTTTGAAAGTCTTAACTTTTCCACCTACACCAAGTAATATTCTCAAGATATACTTGCTCCTGATGGGGATTTAACCCTTCAGATATAGCAACCAAAGTCCATACTTTGTTGGTGTACATGGATTCCATCTCAGATCGCTAAGCATCCAGCCATTCTTACAGAGTCCCACTCCCGATGGCCAGCTCGAAACTAGTTGGGTCATCATCTCATGATGCCATCCTCTCTCCCACTGTCATAGAGAAACCGAAGTATCTCTCAGGTGGGTGAGGAACCCTACTAGATCGGCGGAGAGGCTGAGGTTCGTTGGTATCTACTGAATCCTTTGGTTCTACCAAATCATCTGCTGTTGTTTGTATAGCTGGAACATTTCCAGTTGTACATAACAGACCTTGCCTCGAGCTTGTCCGGATTATGCTTTTAGATATAGCCCGGACAACACCAAATCTTAACCAACTTAAGATATGGGCTCTTCCCTTTCCATATCACATATGAAGCGGTAGGCAACTGATTTGATTGGAACCCAATTCAATTGGTATGCAGCTTCTCAAGTGCATAACTCCCAAAAGGAAATAGAAAACACAGTAGTACTCATCATAGAGCACACCATATCACATAGGGTGCTATTGCTCCGTCCCGATATACCATCGTGTTATGGTGTATACGGAGGAGTAATGCTGAGAGAGAATCTTATTCTCCTTTAGAATAATCCAGGATTTCCGTGCTCAAGTATTCTCCTCCTCGATCTCATCAAAGGATATAATACTTATACCCGTGTTATGGTTTTCTACTTCTAAATCATATTCTGTGAATATCTCAAAAGGTTCGGACTTGTGTTTCAACAGGAACATATGTCTGAATCTTGAGAGATTATCAGAGAATGTAACGAAGTACAAAGAACCAGTCCTGGCATATGTAGACAGGGGACCTTACATACATCAACATGTATTATCCCAAGAGTTCATCAACTCTTTCTCTGTTTCCAATAAACAGAGCTGGTGTCATTATATCTTTGTGACATGACTGACAAGTTTCATAAGATGTAGATTCAAACTGATTTAAATATGCATCTTCATATAACTTCAGCTAGTCGGGTCGCATTGATATGACCTAGTCTACAATGCCTCAAGAAGGATTCGTTCATTTCTGAACTCTTCCTCTTTTGTGTGTTCTGTATACTAAAGAACTGTAGTTTGATTTAGAACATCAATGCTTTTAGATAACGTGCCTGAACCGATCAACTTTTGATATAGGAAATGTTCAAAACATTATCCAACAATACAAAATTATATCCTTTCTTTACTAATAAAGAGACTGATATGATTTTGTATATCAGGTTCGATATCTAATAACATTCGTTCAGAATCAATGTATTGATAATACAGGATGACAGTGACCAACAGACTTGGCTGCAACACTTGCCCCGTTTTCTGCCTCATGAAACTTATCACCCGTTCTCAGTTCTCTACCTTTTTGTAGCCCTATGTAACAGATTACATATCTGGGATCCTGATCTGGTATCTCATACCCAGGACGTAGAGAATACAGAGAAACAGTTCTTTGTAACGAACACACCCGAAGATGATGCATCAGCATGCACTCTCTTCGTTTGGGCGGCACGGGAATTCTGGTAATCCCCAATTTCCTGCTCTGTCTTATAACAATTATAAGTTGGAGCGGGACCAACGTTCCCCAGCTCAGTATAACAAGTGGGTTCGGTCTATAATCCGTATTATTATCTTGATTAAGGCGTGATATGGTCGCTACCTGGAGAGAGAGAGAAGAAAACACTCAGCGTGCGCTCTTGCAAGAATAGATTGGTTTTTATTTTATCTAATCAGGATGGCTCCCACTGTTTTTATCAAATCTTCCTTCAAACCCTAAAAGGAAAGACAAGCCGGAATTAATTACACACTACAAGTTCGCCAATTTTTCAGCCAGGCCAGTGTCGGTACTTTGAGGGAGGTCCCCCGTGCTTTCGCACGAACCTAATTACAGTAAACCTCGTTTTCCCAGAGGCGTAACCCCGTTGACACCTTTCTAGACACCTACTTGATTGGCTAATTGTAATGTGTAAAACTCTTCCAGGAGTAACAATTACTCGCAGCGGGTATCGGGATCCAACTATCTCATAGAAGGTATGCAATCTCATTGCAAATTTCAACACTTGAAATTCCCGATAATATTTTGCCCCTAACCTCCTATGACCTTGACAAAGGCCAACAAACCATAGGATGCTAGTCAAGTTCAACCCGTCATTTCCTGATTGAATCAAACCCACCCGCACGACCCTTGACAAAGGCCAACAAGGTCGCACGACTACCCTAACCTAATCTGCACCATATGCATAAGCAGATAAGCACCAGTTAGCTACCGCACACTACGCCTTGACAAAGGCCAACAAACGCAGCACGAATACTAACTACTACTTATCTGAAATGACGGAGGGCTACGACAGGTTTTTCTGAAAACCTATTGCGTAATGAACTTGATATCGTTGTAGAATCAAATGATTTTAAAATGGAGTGTTTTTTAGGCTTTTCTAGTTTTGCTAAAGGAGTCACTCCCGGTGAAGGGATCGTCGGTCCTTTCCTCGTCGAATGAGGTGCGGGATATATCATATATATCACTGTGCAAAGCAAAAACACTTAAAAGCAATCAAAAGACAAACCGAGTGTGTAGCATCTGCCAGTTATTGCTAAAGGAGTCACTCCCGGTGAAGGGATCTCGATCCTTTCCTCATCGAATAAGGTGCAGGATATATCACATTTACCGCTATGCAAAGCAAGAACTGTAGCTACCTGTTTTTATTTTTGAAATTCGATTCTACAACATCTTAGGTTTCTTTTATTTCATTAATCATATTAATGAAGTCCCATCATTTAAGTTACCTAAACATCACAGATAAATACGACATACACGTATGCCATCCGCATTCGCCTCGATGTCCCCTCGTGCACCGTTAGGTTAGGTAACTAATGACAGAGCGAGGCAGGGCTAGCGCGGGTGTAAAACATAAGTAACATCTATATAATATATCATATATACTATATACTGTATCCATCACAGAACATATCACATGATCACATCACAGATATCGCAGCAGAAGAATCATATGAAATATTGGATATACTAGGACGTCCGTGTTTTCAATACGAGCCAGTATAAAACACGGATTCCACGGTCGTGATGAATAGCCAAACCCACACCCCTAGACCCCTAAGAGAGCGGCAAGCAACCCTACCAATTCTAGGGTTAGGAGACCCGGACTCGACTCCTCGAGTTGGTCTCCCACTGGACCCCAGAACCCGGTTACTTGTGCTCCCCTCCTTGGGTCTATCCTAGTGCAGAAAAGTAAATAATATACAAATGGTGACATCATCCGCAACCTGGAAGTGCTCCAATAAAAGAATATTACATACAAGTTTTTACATGAATGAAAATGAAAAACACTCATCTCACATAAAAAAAACCCCGGCTATTCAAACACGACGATCCAATATAACATATCCAGCAACACATAACATCACATGTCATCAACGTAAGTAAATATGCGCATCCCAATTGTCGTTGACATATAGCAACGAAACCGGCGATATCACATATTACACTTACAGTCACAGAAAAGAAAGTGTAAAACTACAACAGTTGGAATCCGCAACCTCTTTAGACATCGCATGCCTAAACCAATGAATTCCTTAGACATCACATGCCTAACAATTATAAACCCCGCATTTTAGTCTCATTATCGAAAACTCTTTTCAATATCAAGTCGGGCAATTCAACAAGATTCCCGACATCCTGATCGAATGCTCGTCGCAAACTTTAGTAGGCGGCCACACCCCTGATACCGTCGACGAAGTGCACCAAGGCGGAACACCGCTACCGCTAGCACCCGAACGGATGCTTTCGGCGACGGGGTTCTCCTACAGTCACTTGGTCGAGGCTACGGAGCGAGACTGTCTATTAAGTTTACCAGGCGAGTATCCGCGTACGCTACGTGACTGCGACGGACTTTTGATCACATCAAAATTCCGTGGCAACCGATCAAGTGAGACTAAACCGCTAGATTTATAACTTCATTCAGTTATCTCATAACTTATTGTGAATTCCAATTGTTGTATCACATTCCAGATAAACAGAAAATGTTAAACTTTCCGATCGAACAGTCGAACACCCAAGTTTTCCCGAAACAGCTCAACTCATGAAATAAGTTCAAAGACATTCACTTCGTGCCTCAGTACCAACGGTCCAGCCGTAGAAGGGTCAAGCCAACGCCTCATATGTGGCACGCCGTACTGCCCCAAACCCGAAGGTTCAAAGGGCAGTTCAAGACGGTCACATAATCGAGTTAAGGTTTGTTGTCTTCTAGAGGGTCCATCGCATTACTTGCACTACTTAGAACGTCTTTAAACCTCGGAAAAATCCAACACTTGGAAATTTCCCGACAGGGGAAAAGGTGGGTATTTATGTCCGGTCGAACTTTTTAACATATTCTAAAATTTACCCGGAAAACCACATAGAAAAAGTTTGATAATCCGATCGAATCTTTGATTCCCAATACAACCCCAGAATACTCAACTGTAGAGTCACAAGAAAAATACCCAGAAAATATAGCATTCAATTATATGAATTACTGTGCAGAAATCATTGGACAAGGAGACAGAACGGCCGCGGAACCGCCGCACATGCCAGGCATGTGCCGCGGTTCCGCGGTGGACTAATCGAATTAGACCCTCGTTTTTCACAGTAATTCAAATAAGACCCTGCTTATTTTTCTGCATATTTTTAATTGCCAAAAATCCAAATTTTCAGAAAATTTCCAGAGAGCATTTTGGAAATGGGTTTCGGGTTCGTTCGGGTTTCAAACTTCGTCTACGCATCGCCAAAGGCTCTAGCTTGGCTCTGATACCACTGTAGGGTTCCTAGGCACGCTAATGAGGTCTCACAAGGCATCAACCATACCAATTTCAAATTTTACAAGTGCCGAGAAACCCTAATACGGATCGTTAACTAGAATTTTAGGCGAAACAAGAAGCTAGTTAACAATTTAACTAAGTGAACGGAAATACAACCTTTGTAGATCCGGTTCTCCACCTCCATAGCTCCATGATGAAGTCCCCTTGCTGTCCAAATCCAATCCCGGGCTCTAGCGTCGGCTTCATCGGAGAAATGGGCGGGCTAGGTCATCGACAACGATGCCGAAGATGATCTACGTCGAGGCATCACAAGATCAAGCTCCCACTTCACCAAGTCATGAAACTTGTGAAGAAAACACCCTATACTACTTGGCAAGTGGTAGAGGATGAAGAAATAGGAAGTGGGTTCACTTTAGAATTGGATTTCTCGCTCATTTTCTCAAGTTGCCATTGTTGATTGCAAGCTTTTCTTCATGTAAAGATGAAGAAGAAGAAGAAGATGAATATGATGTATATTATTATAAGAATAATATTATAGAAAAGAAAATCAATCCTTATCATAATTTTAACCATGGTTTTGTGTAGAGAACTAACTTGAGTTTAGATGAATGGTTAGGGTTAAAAGAAGAAGACAAAATGGTCACTTGGTCAAAGCTTCATGAAGCTTCAACAAGCTTCATGAAAAGAAAGAAAGAAACCATTTTTGTTTTCTTATATTTATTTCTCAAAAATGAATGGATAAATAAATAAGTGAATAAATCAAAACCCTAACCATTATCATAACCAAGGTATAAGTCTTTACACAAAGCCAATTTTGCATGTATCATCAAACATGATACAAACAAGTGCACAAAAATATATCACATATACAATGTGCACATCCGAGTGAGAAAATCCATTTAAAGTGAACCGATACTAGTTAATGCAAAGTAATATATCAAATATATAATTATGCATTAAATCATTAAATCAACACTTGATTTAACGATTCGGTCATATCGCATATAACCGACTAATATCCAATATATCGGCTTATCGAATCAATACTTGATTCGATAACTATGTTATATCGCATACAACCAATCGATACATTCATCGTGAGAATAGAATACGGTATCACATACACGCATTATTCTCGGTCCCGCACATATCTCATATGCACTCCTATTTCGTTTCGCTTGAGCCAGGAAACCTCTGTGTAGGACTCTAAAGACTCGTCAATACGCCGGCAGCAGGTGATGATCATATCAAACACCCACAAGCCGCAAGCGGTCTGCTAAACGTAACGGCCACCCGGGTATTGAGCGATCAGAAGATCGACGAGCAAGCCCGCTCATACTCCTGTGAATCCAACCAGTAACACTTACCGTACAGTCCGGTCTGTTCGTCTGATATGTCGCATATCTCGCCTAGGGGTGGTAAACGTCAGACCCCAATAGCTCGATAAGTTGTGTCGATATGAGGTCTATAACAGTTCGAGAAACTACTGGTAACACTTACCAGTAAATCTCAGCAACCCTGGCCAGGGATTTCCGGTTATAGCCAATCGAACACAGCGCAACATCAACTCCCTATACCGGGAGAGACGAATCCCCTCCTATCGCTTATTGCCTTCATGTGATTCGGGACTGTACCCAAAAAACACCGTTTTGTACGCCCTCTTGGACGTGGTAAGGTGAAAATCAAAGCACAGTGGGAACCACACAAGACTCTATGACGATCTCGGGTCAACAGACTACTCTATACCAGTGTCACCAGAGAACTGCCATCTGACGTAAGGTATAATACCATCTGGGAGTTCTCGGCGAGTCCGTCCAGTGTACCCAGTCTCCACTGAGCACCCGTATATCCTCTCTGATGTCAAACACCAATGGATATGGGATCATCCATCGCCCATCTGTATGGGTCGAGAAGGTATACGCTAGTCTACTCTGGTATATCGATGCCCCGTCTCGATATACCCACGACTAGGGACTTTGAAGGATGTACTTATGGACTACCATGTCCTCACTAGTATGATCCGCATCATAGTCCAGGTAGTCAAGTACACATCCTAAGGGCTTTACCAACATGTAACAGAGAGACAATCAGTGTACACGTTAAGGTAAAGATCAACCAGATAGCATACTATCATGTCGAGCAAGAAAGTCCTCCCTATATATGTCCCAGCATCCACTACAATATAAATCCTATGTATAGTAATGGCCTCTAGGGCATACATATAACTAACAATTAACTGCATGGGCTTGCGCCTGCAGGGAAGAGCGTCCCCACAATCAAAAAAACCCTCACAAACGAGGAGGGATCTGATAAAATCTGCTACAACAGTCACATCTGTCCAAACCTCCGATATATGGTGCCATAAATCAACTTGGTATTTTCAGAGAGGTGGATGGATAAGTCCAAATAGTATCTGCCCCCAAATTCAGGTCATACATCTCAACGTCTCGGTCTGGTCTTTCGTCGGAGAACAAGGAAGCCTCGGCACTGAGCCGCTTCTGAGTTATCTTAAAAGCTCATACCCGCGGTGAACGTGTCCAAATGATCTTTCGGGTCAGACTTCCTGTCAAAGAGAGCCACCTTGGGTGGTTGGTTCCGGGATAAGCCCCACTCCCTCAGCAATTGCTCGGTGAAGGGCTTTGTGAGAGAGTCCACATAGTATTTTGCCGATGCGCCGGGCGAACCGGTGGCGAGCAGCATGTCCTCGATCTTCTTCTCGATGATCTCAATTCGCTGCTAGTGCCCCGACGATTCTCCGTAATCGGAGTGCCTGTTGTCCCTACTTCGTGCTTGGCGATGTCTTCGGTTTCGCTCTATCACATTCCTCAGATCTTCGGGGTGAACCCTTCATTGCCCCCCCTATATGCGCCTTGGACATAGCCCCGATGATTATGGTGATGTCAGTCTTCCCTGGAATCAGGCGATCTGACCGACGTCGCCTTGGAGGGCGAGAGAGTGAGCCGAGCATTGAAGTGATAATTGGTTGGTCCCAAGAGCTCAATGTTGGACTGTCCAGTGCCCGTCGAGTCATGGAATCATTCCTTATATGGGGGTTGCGGCTGCTGGAATCGGCACGCCGGTGTTCCGTGGTTGGCACGAGCAAGGTCGAGGACCTGAACACGTCCTTTTGCCACCTCGTGCACGCTGCCGTTCTAGGGAGTAGGGGCGGCAGTTTGCCGGGTGTGGATTGCAGTTTAGACACGAGCGAGCGCGTCCACTATCTCTGTCAATCGGTCGATCCACGCCGATAAGGTTTCGACGATGTTGGGATGAGGAGTGGTACCGTCCCCGCCTCCGTTGCGGAGGACGGGATGGCTCGTGGTAGGATCCTCGTTGCGATGATCGCTGACTATCGAATTGAAGGCTGAAGATCAACTTTTTGGGTGGAAAATAGCTTTCCCACAGACGGTGCCAACTGATGGAGGGTAGAATCTCCCTCGGATGTTGTCCTCCGTCGATATTGTGGCCAGCGGGACTGAACGGTTGAGATTTATGGTGAAAATTGGGCGTGGATCTCAATGAGTTGTTGGTTGTTGTTGACGCCAAGCTATCTGCAAAGGAAGTCCTAGGGTGGCAATCCACCATAGGATCCTCCGACGATCAAGTAAGTACAGGGGAATAATTGGGCAGAGTAGTGGCGTATTGGATTGAGTTCGAGCTACCTGAATCGTCTGGAGGAAGGGTTTATATAGGGGTCGCATTAGAGTGAGCCGATGTGAGATTCTCGCCATTCATTTCGCCACTGCGTCATATTTGTGTTGATGGCAGGATACGCCCATTAATGTGTAAGTCTACGGTAGCGCCCCGGCCGTCTTTCAGACGCCAAAATGCGGAACAAAAACTTTTATAACTGACGCTATCGCATACTATAACCCGGATCTGCCATTAACGCTAAACTAACAATCTACAAAGAGGGAAGAAAGGTTATACCGAATGATCCGAGTCCTTCGTTCTTTAACCATCATCCCACGCTCCGTTGCGGCTGCTCCGATCTCGTCGATCTCCGATCTCGTCGTCCAGGTGGCACCACATCATCGGATCTTTAAACGGGCTCCCGCCTCTGACTCGAGGCAACTCGGTCGTCAAGTTTGCTAAAAGAGACGACCAAGATTGATATAGAGAATGAGTGGAATACTTTGTCTCGCTTCGTCCAAAACCATGGACGAACGGTTAATGAAGCTGCCGTGGGAATCGGGTGATGGAATGAAATGAGCTGTGAAATTCCATACACCCCAAAATCTATCATAATCTTTTTACCAGATAAAACATCAAGTGTGTGAGAGTGAGAGAGGGGGAAGGGGGGCCGGCCACCATATATAGAGGTGGGGGTGAGTGTAGGACAGGGGAGGTGACAATAAGAAAATATCTCTAGTGTGAACACAAAGTGTGAACACACTTAATGAAATGATGAATCATTAAGCTAGTCATCAAGCATTAATAGAATCATTAAATGCAACCATGACTCACTAAACACCTCACTACTTCTAGAACCTTCTAGAAGCTTCCACACTCATCTCAAGAAAAGATAAATCCGTATTTAACCAAATGTTAAAAGACGGCTGATAGAAAACTGGAAACTGACAACTTCCAAAAGTGATCCCGAAACGAATTTCAGGATAACCGCGTAACTGTATAAATATACCCGCATTTGTATTACGACCGAACACAAATGCAACTGAGACAAAGATATTATATCTACTCTGTATAATACATGGATCCGGCTTAAAACAAAGCCCACCAGTATTATCTGCCCGAAAGATGGCACGTGCGTAAACGCACGTGCATTTTCCGAACCCTGCCATAAAACCATACGGCCTCTACAACGTTTCGCCCGAACTTGGGAAACTATCTGTGGGGGACTCTAATGACTCATCAGTACCCTGGCAGTGGGTTTAACCACAAACCGTCAGCGGCACTAGCTATGCGTAACGGCTGCCCATGGACTGATCTCAAGGGAGGCTGATGAGCGAACTCATCCAGAAACCCTACTGAGCCTAACAGTGACAATGTATATACAGTCCGGTCCGTTCGTCTATGAGTATCGCATATCCGGCCTAGGGGGCTAGTAACGTCAGACCCCCAATAGCTGTATAAGTCATGTCGGAGACAAGCCCTGAACACCCTGAGATACTACTGGAGTACCTACCAGTAAATCTCACCTGCCTTGGCCAAGGACTTGGTGTAATGGCTTTCCTAGACACAGCGCGACCTCTACCCCCAATACCGGGAGAGACGAATCCTCTGCCGATTCGCTCACGTGCCTTCATGTGGCTCGGGACTGTACCCAAAAACTACCTGTTTGCATGACTTCTTTGAGCCGTGGTAAGGTAGAAATCAAAGCACAATGGGAACTCACACGAGACAAATGACGACCTCAGGTCGATGAACTAACCTGTACACATGTCACCAGGGAACTGCTATCTGACGATATGTATAATACCAACTAGCAGGTTCCCGGCGAGTCCTGTCCGGTGTACTCATAACCCAATGAGCACCTGTATACATCTTAGGTGATCCAACTGACACCAGTGGCTTGTGAGACCGGCCACCGCCCCTCGTCGGGGTCTCGACTGTATACACTAGTCTACTCCGGAGTATCGATGCCCTGTCTCGAAACTCCCACGACTAGGGACCACTATTAAGGATATGCTTACAGACCACCCAACTCTCACTTATATGATCGCCCTCATAATGTTGGTAGTCAAGCAAGATCCTAAGGGCTCTATCAAAGTGTAATCGTGATCGGTCACCTGAACCTATACACGACTGAAAAAGGCAAACCAGATAGCATACTATCATCTCGAGTAAGACTGTCCTACCGATATAGGACCTCCGCAATCATTGCAATCACGTACCTGCGATCCAATAATTGACTTTGAGGGCACTGTATCCAACAATCTCCCACTTGCACTTAAGGCTAATTATTGCAATGTTGCGTACTCACAGCCCGTGTGAAACCAACACCCAACTCTCCTACTAATCAGTTTCACAAAGCCCGTTTGTAAAACTATTGTGTTCGAGAAATAGCCTCAGTGAGTGGATCCGCCCTGATGTTTCTTTCTATGTCTCTCTTAATCTCAAGTTCGCGGAGAAAGCCATCTCCTGAATTGAGTAATACCTGTCTTAGAATATGTCTGGATATCTGATGGGACCTAGTTCATAAATGAACTCCAAATCCAAACTTCTTAGACTGTATCGATAACTGAACCTAATCAGTATCCGGCACCATGCCTCCCACAGTATCCTCTTGGACCTCCTGTCCATAATACTGCCCCTTCGTCAGAAGGAAAACTATAACTCTGACAATCACTCTGTCATCCATGTCACCTTTGAAGCCTGGAATGATAACCGTCTCCCGAAGGAAGCTGCCGTCATCAAATCCTTAGAACATGCACTTATGTTCTAAAACTGCTTCCTTATGTTTCTCCAGGATTGGATTAATACAAACTTATTGTATCTAGTGCAAAAACAACATTTGGTGTGGTACTTGACATCTCATGATTGACTCAATTGCCTAAGCAAGTGATCTGCCAATCATGCACATCCCTCTCCCCTTTAGTCTGTAAGACACCTTTAGAGAGGGTGACTCCATCACCTGCAGGTACACCACCATGCCAGGAGTCATCTATTCTAAAAACCATTAGAATACTGTCAAAGCACCCACATTGGGAAACTACCCAAATCCAGATCTAAAACCATAGATCTAGAAACCAGAATGTCAAATATTATATCCATATCCTGTCTGGAGAAACAACTGTGTGACGACCACAGTACAACCGATCGTAGTATAGGAATTTTACTTCCTACTCTATGTATGTCATCCAAATACCAGGACAACACACCCTACTACCTTCTTAACAGATCCATCCCCTATTCTGATGAAGTCAAACCCATGACTGTCACATCAAAATTAGATGATCAATCTCCGCTATAACTGCTCTAGTCTATAAATAGACATAAGCTACTTGTCCACTATGCTTCCGCTGCTCCCACTAACCACAACAACCCTCCTACCGGGTCTCATAGCCTGGAACAACAGTAGTGTCAAGTCTGGGTAGATAAGAACCTCCCTGTCACCGTCCTTGAGGCTACCGAAGTACCTCTCGGGTGTCTGAGGTTACCCACCATATCTGCGGAGTGGCTAATGGAATGTCAAACCTGATTGAATCTATCAGTCCTATTAAATATTCCGTAATCGTTTGCGGTTCTGGAATCACTTCCAGTTCTACCATACTCCCACTACTGTTTTCTGAAAAAATCCATTTTACTAAAACTGTGGCGAGTCAAGAACAATATCACTATTGATCTTCTAGATGGTAGAATGTCAACCCTCATCATAGCCTGGGCCAACCCATAAACTGCCATTACAGAAACGTGCCCTGAGTTATCCAGAGTCTGGTTTTAAGTATAAGCCGGACAACTCCCCGTACCTTAATATCGTTAAGATACGAACCATTCTATATCCAATATAGAAACTTTGGCACTTATTTAATTGGAACCAGATTCTAATCATGCAGCTGTCTCCAGTGCATATCAACTTTAATGGAGAGAGGCTAATCAGCATTACTCAACTTAGGAATCCATCCAATTATGAGTAACCTGAAAGAGAAACAAGTTTCTCAAAACATTTACTATCATCTGAATACCGATCATAAGTATCTACATCTTCGATCTCTTTGAAGAATCCCGATACTTGCGACATCTGGTTCTCTACTTTATTCTTATACCCACAACTTCTCAAAACTTAGGCCTTGTATTTCTACGAAACACTTGTCTAAAAACTAGAGAAGTCATAAGTAAACAGAACATAGTACGAGGACCTACCACTTTGTCCTGATGGACACTGGACAACATACAATACTCTGTATAAGTCCGCTGAGTTAAATAACTCAAAACCTGTGCGTCGTAGGTTGAAAACTGTACCCTGGCGATTTCCTCAAATATCACCAATTACAACGAATTCCGATATAATGAGGATGATCACCTAATTCCCAATAACTTCCTCCCACTCATCATCTGTAAAACCATACAGATATGAGAATGAAACCTGGTGAATACACACCCTGGAGTAAGTATCTAATCGGGAAAACAGTTTTTCATTAACAATGCACTGAAACATGAAAATGTTTCGTAGGGGTATCCTGGTATTCATAGTAATGCCTCTTCCATAATCCAATTCATGACTTTAACCGTATATTTCTTTGCCATCTCTCCAAATCTCTTTATTTGTCTTTAGTCGTTACCTTCTGTACACCATCGTTAGGCTAAATGGTTTTCTTCCTTCCCTACCGTTCGGCACCAGCCTATGGTTTGGAAGAAGACTATCCAGTAAGCATAATAGGTGTACCCTCCTATACCAAGGAGTACTCGCAACTGAGAGAAGGTGATGATAAAAGACAACTAAATAATACCTTATTCTTTTAAAAGTGAAATAGGAGTGGCGATGAAGTACGTGGTTTGGTCGTGAATGATAACAGTCGCAACTTACTTTGCCCTCTTTCTAATCCCTTTATTTTGTCTTTACATATTACCTTCTGTACACCCTACTTAGGCTTATTGGTTTTCTTCATTCCCTACCTTTCGGCACCTGCCTATGGTTTGGAAGAAGACTATCCAATAAGCGTAATAGGTGTACTCTCCTAAACCAAGGAGCCCTCGCAACCTGAGAGAAGGTGATAATAAAAGACAACTGAATAAACCAATTCTATTTCTCCTGAACCTTGATCCATCCTCGAAGAAGTCCCTTCGAGTTCGTATATAACCATACGATGGATCTATCCAATGGAAGTGGATGTCCGTAGTAATACTGGTGTTCTGAGAAATGCAAAGGGTAGAAGAAGGAGTGGCAATGACTTATGCAATATAGACAGTCCAAAAGCCAGTATTTTAAGAAGGTTCGGTCAACTTGGTCACTGAGTCATAGTCTAGGGTCGGTCAAAGGTCGCTGCCAAAGAGAGAGAGAGAGAAAAGAAACACTCTGCATGCACTCTATCCTAGATCAGAATGGTTATCACTTTATCTAATCCGGAAATCTCCCACTGTACTGTCAAATTCTCCTCCAAACCTGAAAGAAGAATCAATCGGGGTCACCCTAAGAGTAAACCAACTCATCAGTGGGAATCGGGATCCAACTCTCATCGCATGATAACGTGACGGAATCCACTCACGTTATCACACT
This sequence comes from Agapanthus africanus, assembly GCA_030015575.1. Classification (NCBI taxonomy): domain Eukaryota; kingdom Viridiplantae; phylum Streptophyta; class Magnoliopsida; order Asparagales; family Amaryllidaceae; genus Agapanthus; species Agapanthus africanus. The sequence continues at coordinate 115,093,659 of CM057350.1, forward strand.
CCAGAAGGTATGCGCATGCCTGGCAAGTTTCAGTTTCTTTAGAAACTCCCGATAAGATTTTTACCCCATGTTCTTATGACCTTGACGAAAGCCAACAAATCATAAGTCACATGTCAAGTTCTGCCCGTCATTATCTTGTTAATTCGAACCCACCCGTACATACCCTTGACGAAAGCCAACAAGGTAATACGACTGTCCCAAACCAACTCATCTATCTATGCAACAAATGAATACCCCAGCAACTACCAAACACTATGCCTTGACGAAAGCCAACAAACATAGCTTGAATATTACTGACCATCCATAAGAAATGACGGAGGGCTACGGCTGGTTTTTGGCGAAAAACCTTTAACGTAATGAACTTGATCTCGTTGAAGGAACCTGATAGCTTTTTATAAAATATAGTGGCGAAAACCTTTGCTAAAGAGGTCACTCCCGGTGAAGGGATCTCGGCTCTTTCCTCGTGGAATGAGGTGCAGGATATTCCACTGAATACCGCGATGTAAAGCAACATGTAATCGACTATAGTGAAGTTATTATCCTGACGCAAACTTCTACCCAAGGGGTCAGTCCCGGTGACGGGATATCGGCCCTTGCCCCGTCGAATAAGGTGCAGGATATTCCAACCGAATACCACTGTGCAAAACAAAAGGAAACATCTTTGTAATAACACTTTTTAAATTGTTCCAACAACATCCAAATAGGTTTGTTTTATTTTGCATTGATCAGAATCAACGCAGTCCCATCAATTAATCACACCAGAAAAGAAAGAAAATAAAATGTACGTATATGCCATCCGCATTCGTCACTGGGTCCCGTCATCACCCGTTAGGTTACTTAACTAACGACAGAGCGGGGACTGGACTAGCGCGGGTGTAAAACATATACAACATCTAATAGTATATATACCAATATACAATAATCGCTCCAGGCGTGATAATATGCAACATTACAGAAAAGTAATAAGTATCATAGAACAATACAGATAATCTGGGATCCCCGAGTTTCACAGAGCCGCTGCTGAAACCCAACGTTCCCCTGTCGTGTGGATAGCCTGTGCAATGAAACCTAGACCCCTACGGGTGCGGTAAGTTACCCGCCAAAACCTGAAACGAGGCAGCCCCCAACAGCATGGTGAATGGACCACCCAGCACTTCACGGAATCCGGTAGCTTGAGCACCCCTTCTTGGGTCAACCTGTACCCCCTACGAGTGTGGCGAATAGTCTGCCAATTCTAGAGTGGGGCCCCTCTGCCTCTCAAAGCCATGAGATGCGGACCCGTTGCCCCTCAGAACCCGGCTATCCGTGCACTCCGTCGCGGGGCAAAACCTAGTACAGTAATGAAAAATAGTACAACAGGTACATCGACCGCAACCTGGTCGTGCCCCAAAAGAATATTATACAACAGGCAGTGACGGCAGTCCACATGTTGGACGCTCGCCCCGCAATATAAAATGTACAAATAAAACCAAACTGCACTATCATTGCACACTGCTATCCACCACGACAAATCCGCAACATCACAGCACAACACAGAACATCAACGCGAATGTCACGTTCGCAAACCCGTCTAAAAGAACAATAGCAATCAGACGCGGTTTACCGATCAAATGACATTCCCGGTCGGAGATATAATGTAAGCACTGTAAAATAACATGTTTAAATTTCGATCGACCAAATTTCCCGAAGTGGGCCCCACGCAAATCTGCTGTACAGTAAAAAATACTGGGCCCAAATGAACAGTTCCAGAAACCACAATTTCCCAAATAGAATCCACAGAAGAAAGATGGTCCACTGATTCACCTAGACGGCCGCGGTTCCGCGGCCAAAGCATGGCTTTGGCGGCGGTTCCGCGGCCGTATGGTCGGATCAGTGGGTCGAATTTCTTCTGTGTTCTTTAAAAAGCCTGCTTGACTTTCTGAGATGCTCAAAAAAAATTTTAGACCAGATTTAAATTCAACAGAAACTTTAGACTTGAAAATTGTAGTTTTTGAAAATCCGTTCGATCGATCTTTTAAACGTGTTAGCACAAGTTAGTAAAGCTTAATGGCGTGGCTCTGATACCTTGTAAGTATACGGTAGCGTCCCGGCCGTCTTTCAGACGCCAAAATGCGGAACAAAAACTTTTATAACTGGCGCTATCGCATACTATAACCCGGATCTGCCATTAACGCTAAACTAACAATCTACAAAGAGGGAAGAAAGGTTATACCGAACGATCCGAGTCCTTCGTTCTTTAACCATCATCCCACGCTCCATTGCGGCTGCTCCGATCTCGTCGATCTCCGATCTCGTCGTCCAGGTGGCACCACATCATCGGATCTTTAAACGAGCTCCCGCCTCTGACTCGAGGCAACTCGGTCGTCAAGTTTGCTAAAAGAGACGATCAAGATTGATGTAGAGAATGAGTGGAATACTTTGTCTCGCTTCGTCCAAAACCATGGACGAACGGTTAATGAAGCTGCCGTGGGAATCGGGTGATGGAATGAAATTAGCTGTGAAATTCCATACACCCCAAAATCTATCATAATCTTTTTACCAGATAAAACATCAAGTGTGTGAGAGTGAGAGAGGGGGAAGGGGGGACGGCCACCATATATAGAGGTGGGGGGTGAGTGTAGGAGAGGGGAGGTGACAATAAGAAAATATCTCTAGTGTGAACACAAAGTGTGAACACACTTAATGAAATGATGAATCATTAAGCTAGTCATCAAGCATTAATGGAATCATTAAATGCAACAATGACTCACTAAACACCTCACCACTTGTAGAACCTTCTAGAAGCTTCCACACTCATCTCAAGAAAAGATAAATCCGTATTTAACCAAATGTTAAAAGACGGCTGATAGAAAACTGGAAACTGGCAACTTCCAAAAGTGATCCCGAAACGAATTTCAGGATAACCCCGTAACTGTATAAATATACCCGCATTTGTATTACGACCGAACACAAATGCAACTGAGACAAAGATATTATATCTACTCTGTATAATACATGGATCCGGCTTAAAACAAAGCCCACCAGTATTATCTGCCCGAAAGATGACACGTGCGTAAACGGCTATGGGTTTAACCATACGGCCTCTACAACGTTTCGCCCGAACTTGGGAAACTATCTGTGGGGGACTCTAATGACTCGTCAGTACCCTGGCAGTGGGTTTAACCACAAACCGTCAGCGGCACTAGCTATGCGTAACGGCTGCCCATGGACTGACCTCAAGGGAGGCTGATGAGCGAACTCATCCAGAAACCCTACTGAGCCTAACAGTGACAATGTATATACAGTCCGGTCCGTTCGTCTATGAGTATCGCATATCCGGCCTAGGGGGCTAGTAACGTCAGACCCCCAATAGCTGTATAAGTCGTGTCGGAGACAAGCCCTGAACACCCTGAGATACTACTGGAGTACCTACCAGTAAATCTCACCTGCCTTGGCCAAGGACTTGGTGTAATGGCTTTCCTAGACACAGCGCGACCTCTACCCCCAATACCGGGAGAGACGAATCCCCTGCTGATCCGCTCACGTGCCTCCATGTGGCTCGGGACTGTACCCAAAAACTACCTGTTTGCACGACTCCTTTGAGCCGTGGTAGGGTAGAAATCAAAACACAATGGGAACTCACACGAGACAAATGACGACCTCAGGTCGATGAACTAACCTGTACACATGTCACCAGGGAACTGTTATCTGACGATATGTATAATACCAACTAGCAGGTTCCCGGCGAGTCCTGTCCGGTGTACTCATAACCCAATAAGCACCTGTATACATCTTAGGTAATCCAACTGACACCAGTAGCTTGTGAGACCGGCCACCGCCCCTCGTCGGGGTCTCAACTGTATACACTAGTCTACTCCGGAGTATCGATGCCCTGTCTCGAAACTCCCACGACTAGGGACCACTATTAAGGATATGCTTACAGACCACCCAACTCTCACTTATATGATCGCCCTCATAATGTTGGTAGTCAAGCAAGATCCTAAGGGCTCTATCAAAGTGTAATCGTGATCAGTCACCTGAACCTATACACAACTGAAAAAGGCAAACCAGATAGCATACTATCATCTCGAGTAAGACTGTCCTACCGATATAGGTCCTCCGCAATCATTGCAATCACGTACCTGCGATCCAATAATTGACTTTGAGGGCACTATATCCAACATAATGGCGAGATACGCTCATTAAAGACGAGACGCTATCGTGGGATGCGGGACGTGGAGCGGCGGAGATCTCGTCGTAGTAAGATACACGGAGCTGTTACGGAGGCGCTCATGCTCCGTGCTCCCAGCCAAATAGGGACACTAAGAAATCTCAGCTATACGATAGCTCGTTGATGATACTCGATACCGGGGTTTCCCCAGATCATGACACGTGGCAAGTGACGTGTCCTAAAGCCTACGAGAAAGGATCAAGAACGGTACGTTGGAAGCATTCCCCGGGCCTCGACCCGAGGTTGTTCCCGACCTTCGGTGGCCTTCCAGACCACTCCCATGCTCGCCTTACAAACGACCGACGGCTCGCCTCCGAGCCTTCCCACACGCTGAGTTCCCTCGGTCCCCTAGCTCGCCTCCGAGCTATCACAGAACCGAGCTCGCTCGGCCTCCTGCTCGTTCCCGAGCCCCCCGCTGAGCCTAGCTTCCTCAGTTTCATCGACCGACCCACAGCACTGATCACAGGCGTCTCCACCACGGCTCCACTAATCTCGCCAGACGAGATATCCACCGCCCACGATCCCGTGGACCACGCCATCGCGTTCCCTCATTAACGAGCATATCTCGTCATTAATGGGGTATCCCGCCTTTCATGCGGGCGTAACACCAGAGGAATAACGGCCGGCATGAATCTCGCGCCCGCCTGCCCATGGCTACCACTATATAAACCCATCTCTCAGACGACTCGGGTAAGCCAATTTTAACCCAATATGCCATTACTCTGCCCATTTAGCCCGTCTAACTTGATCGTCGGAAGGTCCTCGGTGGCGCAACCACCCCGGGACTTCCTTGCTGGTAGCTCGGCCTCAACCACATCAAGTCCATGGAGATCCACACGCCCCAGGAGGCAACCTCCTAACTCAATCTCAGCCGCCCGTCTCCACTCGCTGCAGATCAACGGAAGGTAACATCTGAAGGAGATCCAGAGATCCATCAGTTGGCGCCGTCTGTGGAAAAGCTAGTTCCACTCAACAAAAGTTCACCTTCTGATCTCAACTTCTTGGTGAGCGATCACCACGATGATCCAAACACCAGCCGTCACCACCCTCATAATGGAGACGCGGGAGGATCCCCTCCTCCCCCGAACGCCATTCACGCCCTATCTGCTCGGATAGATCGGCCCGCGTCCGTCGTGGATGCGCTCGTCCATGTCCAAATGGCCGGGCAAACTCCACAGGTCGATGCTCCTCCACCTCAGGACCGGGACCTTTACAGAGGGAGAGAAGACGCTGCCCACGTCAGCATGATCGAGCACCGTCTCACTATCTCCGGCGGCCGCAGATCCCCCGGGCCAACTAATTCGATGACCCGGTGGGCACCTCACAGCTCGACGCCGAGGTCTTATGAAAGAGAACCCCGCCCTGAGGCCCAATGCGCTCCTGTCCCTCCCGAGGAGGTGTCGGTCAGCTCGCCTGCACCCAGGCGTGACCGGCGCCCCCTCCCTCGACAGGGTCGCGCGGACGGGACTCACTACGGTAGCTCGAAAACGACCTCGCCCAGGGACCTAAGGAACCTCATCGAACGGAACCGGAGCCGCGGTCAGACGCAGGTCGCCAGCAGTAAAGGCCATAAATCAGAGTATGCCGAATCGTCGGGATACCATGGCCGACTCAACGCCCTCGAAAAGAAGATCGAAGGCATGCATCGGGAAAATCATTCTTCAAGCGACGGGGCTAAATATGCCACCGACTCGCTCACGAAGCCCTTCACCAAAGAGCCACTCGCCGTCCACGTCTCCTCCAGGAACAAGCCCCCAAAGGTCTCCCTCTTCAACGGGAAGTCCGACCTGAAAGACCATTTGGACGCGTTCACTGCCGGGATGAGTTTCCAGGACAACTCCGATGCCGCGCAATGCCGTGCCTTCCCCGCTACTCTCATCCGCTCTGGACGAGACTGGTTCCGAGGACTTACGCCATGCTCAATCTCTACCTTCGATGAGCTAGCCACCCAGTTCCTCGGCCATTTCGTCGGGAACAGATGGCAGAAGCTGACCGTTGATTACCTCTTCACCATAAAGAGCGGGGACAAAGAATCCTTCAAAGGATACGTCACCCGCTTCTATAACGCCCTCCTCGAGGTCCCAGAGCACAGGGACGAGATGGTTATTACAGCCCTTAGGTCGGGTCTTAGGCACAAGGAGTGGCTACGCTCCTTTGCATTAGCGCAGCCAAGACCATGGCCGAGGTAAAGGCCTGGACCGAACGTGAGATCCAGCTTGAGTCCGAGGTGAACGCCAACCTGCCCCGGATAGAGCAAGCCGATCAAAAGAAAAGGGCCAGGGAGGAGAAAAAGAAGATTGAGCAGCCAAAGCCCTACTGCCCGAAGTTTCTGGAGTACTGATTGAAATTCGATTTCGGATTGTGTATGTTGGAAAATTGTAAAGAAATCACAATCAAAAATATTTGACCGCAATCAATAACGGTGTCGGATGTAGCGCGTTAGTAAGTGCGGATCGTCCACAGGGAAAGTGTAATCGTTCGTGTTTAGAATTAGATGAGTCGAAACTTTAATGAAAAGAAAACAAACAATTCATGATTTATATTTGAAGTTCAAGAATTAGAAAATCTAGATCTAATAACAAGAAAAAGATAGAATCAAGAATTGAGAGTTTGTTGATTTTTCCAACCAAATATCAAGAATCTAAATGAGGCTCGTAGGAATCGATCGGATCTATAGATGTGATGAGATCTAATGATTTCATGTTCTTATCCTTTAGCGAATTGATACTAGATCGATGATAATTCGTCGAGGTTAAGGATCTTGCGAAGAAGCTAGGGTTTCCTCGTCTTTATCCTTTATCCTTTCGATGAATCTCATTCAAATTCTAGCTTCTAGTTAATCAAATGATCAATCGTCGTTCCCTAGTTTTGAGTGAACACAATCAAAAAAGGATCATCCCGAAACTAGGTCATCGATCATTTGATTCACAAGAATTTACAATCGTTATAGGATTTAAGAATTGTAAAAAGATCTAAATCATCATCATTCTATTGATCGTCTCGACTCCTTTACGAGCGGAGTTTTACTCAAACATCACAATAAGAATCACAATCACAAATTGAGATCGAATCATGATGCAAGAATTTAAAGAAAGCAAGATTAAAGAATTTCACCTTTTATTTATATCAACAATTTCGTTACAATCGCTCAAGAACTACAAGAGGAAGAACTTGATCGTCGATTTGGCTTCGCTCGTCTCCTTGAGTCGCGGATCGGCTTGGATCACTTGCCCGATTGAAGATCGGCTCGGCTCCTAAAAGGTTGAAAGCTTCTTGCTTGAATAGTACTCGGGATCTTGAATTTGGAATTGGATTTAGAATTTGGGGCTACAAGATGTGTCACTCAACTTGTAGATGGAAAATGGAGAATTGAACAACTAATGAATTAACTAAGAACCAATCAAGATTAACCATTAACCCTAGGTCTAGGCTTCTATTTATAGACTTCCCTAAACCCTAGATCTAGGATTAGAATTTGAATTTCCCTCCAAAAGTTAGTTAGAAGAGATTTGAATTTCCCTCCAAAAGTTTGTTGAGGAGAAGCTTCTAGATGTGATTAGTTAGGAGCTTAATTAGGATTAGCTTAATGATCTTTGCTGATCTGGCAGAAGACTCTGGAGAATTCTGGAATTTGACGTGTCAAAATGAGGTGTACCCACTGAGATAGGAATTATGCCCTGAAAATGGAATGATGATCTGACCAAACCGCCGCGGAACCGTGGCTCAAACCTGCTCCTGCCGCGGTTCCGCGGCGCTTTGGAGGCTTCATGGCTTGGGCTCTCTGGTGCTGATTTGGGCTGAGTTGTGGGCCTTTCTCTGATATATTTATTTTTATTTTGCCTTCTGTATTGCTACCAGATCTCAAAACTTGGAGTTGATGTAATGTTTGATCAGCAAAATGACAATTTTGGCTTTTCTTCCGGATTTTCCTGCACAATATCTCAAGACAAGTGTTGCGCAATATAGGGATGATGCGATGCCATGATAAACACACAATTTCCTCAGAAATGTTGGTTTTAGAGTCTAACACATACAATCTGATATTTTACGACTGATTTGCTAATATGTGTAATATGAATGCCGAACACTTTTATATGAGTGCAAATGATAAGGAAATTGCCGTGTTAAAAATACATTATTTTCGACTGACCAAATTCCCCCAAACTTATTTTCGATCGTCTCGAGCGAATTGTTTTATTAAAAAGAGAAGGAGAAAATAAAGAAAGAGAAAAACTAACTAGCACACTTTCGTAGGCAACACGTTGCACTGAGCACGTGCAACAAGCCTTTAAACCTCTAGGTGTCTCTAGTAGGAGGAGTGTTGTCTTCTGAGGGTTTTCAGCGGATTGCACCCACAAAATCCAATAATAAAAGGAAGATCATGAATATTACATTTAAAGATAAGAATTGTAAAAGAAAAGGCTTGAAAATTACGGTTTTCAACTAAACTAGCTTTTCGGTTGTCATGAGCCCTATCTTAATGGTCATGAAAAGATGTCAAAAATCACGTCCTCCCTCAATAAAACATCATCTTATTCTTCATTCCTATCTTTCTTCCAAACATCGATCATATAACCCTGCGTGTGTGTAAAGGACATCCCTACACCCGGAGAATTCAATTCAAGCTATCATACTCTTGCCCATCAGCCTCAGTACTTTTTAATTAATGAATATTTAGATGAATTTGCTCACACACTTTCATGCGACCGTTAATACTTCTTGAGGTACTAACCGACCGATTACTCATGTGCTTGCTTATTTGGTGTATTTTCCTCGTCTCGCACCACCTCAGGCATAGCAGTGACTCCCAGACCAGTTGGCCTTAGGGCACTAGGTGAAAAGGCACCCTCGCTATATATTTTTTATTGTCCTCGGTGATAACAAAACCAGTGTCCATTTTTCTCACCACTTTATATTTTTTTATTCACTTTTTTTTTATTATTTCCTTCATACATCGGCTTTAAGACAAGAGCATTTCAAGGTATCCTCTACTATCCTAGGTTTCAAGACGTGTGTAAGTGCGAATAGCAGTGTATCAACGTTCAAAATATTTGGCTTCCAGAATAGAAACTATTTTTCAGACTTATTTTTATCCTCAGATTAGTGACTTCCTTCATCTTACTAACCCTTGGGACAATGGCTCATAACTACTTATTACTAGTTCGTGTAAAAAAAACTTCTAATTTTCTTGGTTTTCTTAAATTTTTCTAATCTCATGGATGTAATTTTTCACTATCTAATCTTTCATTATCTTATTTATATACAAAAAATATTTTTTATCTTTTTGAAAAAATTTTAAATTTTTATAGGTTTTCAAAAAATGTTTTGTGCTTATGCAAAGTATGATGCAAATGATGCAAAAATAAGCACAAACCTCCCCCAAACTTGTTTTCAACAGTGTCCTCACTGTTGCCTTCTGCTAAATCTGAAAAACCTGTAAGCTTGGGAGGAATTTATTAGTGGGGGCAAAATATTTAAGTGAAGAACCTCCCCCAAACTTATTTTTGGCTCAAAAATTTGTAAAAAATTTTCTTTTCAAGAGCCAGAAAAAATGCCCCCCCCCCAAACTTGAGTTATGCAATGTTAATCTTTGAAAATCAATGGTCAATGCCAAGCTTTGCAAAGACCGAATGTCAACACCAACCATTCAAAAAATTTGTCAATGCAGTGCTCTGGTTGGTGGAAGAAGAAGTGGGGAAAGGTTAAGTGGTGGAATAGAATGTGTGTGCGTCTCGTATTGGAGAGACGATGCAGTGAATGTGATGGATTACTCGCATTCTTTTTACAGTTCAGTGGAAGGGGTGGAGGTTCAATTTCATTGAGTGGGACATGATTCATCTCAACACCCGTGTCATTCAAAAATGCGAGTTCATCAGTGAAGATCTCCTCAAAAGTTCCATCAATACCCCGGTGAATAATGTCATCACAAAGTGCGGGGTGATCTTCAGACTCTAAGAGCAGTTCATAATCAGTGTTAATTGTTGACCCGGACATCTCGGTGGAAGAGTCCGTATGTGTATGATACATAGTTGGGTCAAACAATAACATATGGAAAGAGTCTAGATCGATATCAGGAGGATCATCAAATTCGCTGCTGTCGACATCCATTAAGTCGACAGAACAGACCTGAGCAATAGGTTCGGAGGGTACACTTCCCAACTTGTAAATGTTCAGCTCTATTGACCTATTCCCGAAAGATAGGGTCATAGAGCCATTACGACAGTTGATTATTGCATTGGAAGTGGCCAAAAAGGGGCGACCTAAAATCACCGGAATTTGATTACGTGGGTTCGCTACAGGCTGTGTATCAATTACAATAAAGTCTATATGAAATATAAATTCCCCGATTTTTATTAACACATCCTCCAGTTCACCCCTAGGTTTGGTGATTGATCGGTCAGCCATCTGGAGAGTTATGCTTGAGGGCTTTAACACTCCGATACCTAGTTGCTCATAAACTAAATATGGAAGCAAGTTAACACTAGCGCCAAGATCTAGTAGAGCACGATTAATGTGTTTTTCCCCGATAGAAATGGAAATCATAGGATATCCAGGATCCTTACATTTCCTCGGTAATTGTTGGGAGAAAACCGTGTCTACCGTCTTTGCCATAAATATCTTCTTGGGCACTTGAGTCTTCCTCTTCCTAGTGCACAAGTTCTTAAGAGTTTTCGCATAGGACGGAACTTGTTGGATAGCATCTAGGAGAGGGATGTTGATGTTAACTTGCTTAAAAATGTTCATAATCTTCTCCATATGTGGACTCGGTGTGTTTGCCCTTAACCGATTAGGATAAGGTGCTTTAGCAATAAGCGCTGGGTCCATCATAGGAGAAGGAAGTGGGGGTAGACATGATCCCAAAAGCGGAGTGGGGATCGTCTGTGGAGAACTAGAAGAGATGGACTGAGGTGGCGAGCCTTGTGGGAAACGAAGAATAGGCTCGTAAGAAGGTGGTGGGGTAGAAGAACTGGGGTCAAAATTAGAAGTGTGTGTGGAAGGAAAGGTGTCAGCCGGGGTGTTTTTGATTGATTTATCTGTGTCATCAAACTCTTCCCCAACATGATTGTCAAGCACTCTTCCAGATCTCAACGTGATTGCATCCACATGATGTGAATAGCTGGGATTAGGTAAAGGTTGAGCTGGAAGTTTCCCTTTCTTTCTTGCACTCATTTCGGCTTTTAGTTGTGCAATTTGTGCTTCCATCGATTTGATATTCTCATTTTGTGAGACAATGATCTTCATCACATTCTCGATGGAAGATTGCAAACTTGTCGTCCCTTAGATGGATTGTTTCATGAAAGTATCCAAGGTTTGTGCTAGTGCAGAGGTGTTATCTGTACCGGTCAATTGCAAAGAGTTTTCATGTAGTGCAAAAGTATTGGCCAGATTTTGGAAGTTTTGTGATTGGAAAGGGTGCTGACTCAATTGAAGTGGTGGATGCTGTTGTGGTGGAAGAACCCTTTGGAAATTGTGTTGGGTTGGAACCGTGTTTTGAGATTGTGATTGGTTCCAAGCAAAATTAGGGTGATTCCTCCAACCCTGATCATATGTGGAGGAAAATGGATCGTTCCTAGGTCTTTGAAATGCGGCATTGGTATGCTCATGACCTTGAAACGGACATTCTTCCGTCAAGTGAGACGGATCAGAACAGCAGCCACATACAGTTTTGGAGAGTGATATTTGATTTAGGGTGGGTGCTAAAAATTTATTTTCCATAGTCTCGAGTTTCTTGTGTATAGCTGCAATGTCAGCTCTAACTCCTATGGAAATATCATTGCCATCCCTAGACGATTGACTCATACCCTCCCACTGTAAAGATTTTTCAGCGAAATTTTCTAGGAATTCCCAGGCTTCCCCATCATCTTTGGTCATAAAATTGCCTTGACATATGGATTCAAGAGTCTGTCTTGTGTAAGGAGTAATGCTCTCATAAATGATTCGGCAAAGTTCCCATCTCGGGATGTCGTGATGTGAACATTGGACTAACAGATCCTTGAAACGTTCAAGACATTTTGAAAATGTTTCATTTGGAAGCTGGGTGAATTGATAGATTTCGCTACGGACTCGAGCTGTCTTTTGATGTGGGTAAAATTTCTTCAGGAATGCTTTGACGAATTCATCCCAATTTGAAATGGAATGTGCGGTAGTGTTATATAGCCACTTCTCAGCTAAATCGCACAAGGTAAATGGGAGAAGACGAAGACGCAAAGCATCCACAGACAGCTGTGAGGTACCCATCATTGCGCATACATTTTCAAATTTCGTGATAAACACGTATGCGTCTTCAGTCTCGAGACCGTGAAATTTTGGTAGAAGGTTGATGTATTGGGGTTTAATCTGAAAATTTTCCCCGTTGGCTGGTGGAATGGAAAGACAGGTGGAAAGGGGACCTCGTGTAGGATAGCACCTCTCTTGGAGAGAGATGCGAGGTGGATTCTGCGCACCAACGGACGGCGGCAGAGTAGTGGTAAAGAAATTCGATGAAGACGGATCCATCGATGTGGGTGTGGTGGTGGGTAAAAGAAAAGGTAAATTTAGAAATACCGACTTTTGGGTCGATCGGGGGATGCGGACTAACAGGCACTAGAATCCCGTTGTCCAGCCTATCTTGTACTAAAAAGGGTTAGTACAAGTGGCAGCGTGAATTTATAATTAAGGGAATGATGAATGAATGCGGTGTTTGTTTTGAAAATTAGACGGATTTTTGAAAAATATGATGCAACACAACAAATGCAACAACAAAAACCTAAAATCTAGTGGTCACCTAGGTCCGGCTCTAGACCGCTTCTAACTGCCAAAAGACAAGTCGCAGGATAAATCCTCCACTGCCTCTTTGTTCTCCTGTGGCCAGGTAAGTGCCAGGTAAGTGGGAAGGTACTCCACTACGTAAGTAGTGGGCCTAATTAATAACCACTAGCCTTCGACACACTTGCCTTAGACACCACAAGAAAACGCAGATAAGCAATGAATTACCCACGGCCTTCTCTTGTCCTAAGTGAGCGCGACGGTCCTTAGAGTCATCTCTAGATATTTTTTAGTTAATAAGGGTAAATGCGGATGCAAGTTTGTGATTTTTCGGGGCCTGGGAAGGGTAATGAACTCCCCACCTAATCTGGATTTGGTCTTTGCCCCTTAATTTTCCATATTAATTATGCAAACAACCACAAAATCAAAACACGTACAATTTATTTTGCTTTTTGCGGCGTTGCGATTTTTGCAAAGAATCCTGCACAAAATATTATTTGGAGCAGATTTTAGGAAGGAGATAAGAAAGATAGAAATTACCTGTTAAAAATTTCACAGAGAACCCTCAAGGATGCCGCGGTTCCGCGGCAAATGATGGCTTAGACCGCGCTTCCGCGGTGGCTTAGTCGGATCTCTTGACAAAAAATTTACAGAACACTCCTGATCACTTCCCTAGTCCTCTGGAATTATCCAATTAATTTTCCAATTTCACAGCACGCTCCAGATTTCCTCGCACAAATCACAACAACACGTATTAGTGTTTGCGCAAGTTTTGATCTAAAAATTATAATGGAATAAATCTTTTAACTCAAATTTCAAAAGACAAACAATTAGCGCACTATCCCCGGCAACGGCGCCATTTGATTGAAATTCGATTTCGGATTGTGTATGTTGGAAAATTGTAAAGAAATCACAATCAAAAATATTTGACCGCAATCAATAACGGTGTCGGATGTAGCGCGTTAGTAAGTGCGGATCGTCCACAGGGAAAGTGTAATCGTTCGTGTTTAGAATTAGATGAGTCGAAACTTTAATGAAAAGAAAACAAACAATTCATGATTTATATTTGAAGTTCAAGAATTAGAAAATCTAGATCTAATAACAAGAAAAAGATAGAAACAAGAATTGAGAGTTTGTTGATTTTTCCAACCAAATATCAAGAATCTAAATGAGGCTCGTAGGAATCGATCGGATCTATAGATGTGATGAGATCTAATGATTTCATGTTCTTATCCTTTAGCGAATTGATACTAGATCGATGATAATTCGTCGAGGTTAAGGATCTTGCGAAGAAGCTAGGGTTTCCTCGTCTTTATCCTTTATCCTTTCGATGAATCTCATTCAAATTCTAGCTTCTAGTTAATCAAATGATCAATCGTCGTTCCCTAGTTTTGAGTGAACACAATCAAAAAAGGATCATCCCGAAACTAGGTCATCGATCATTTGATTCACAAGAATTTACAATCGTTATAGGATTTAAGAATTGTAAAAAGATCTAAATCATCATCATTCTATTGATCGTCTCGACTCCTTTACGAGCGGAGTTTTACTCAAACATCACAACAAGAATCACAATCACAAATTGAGATCGAATCATGATGCAAGAATTTAAAGAAAGCAAGATTAAAGAATTTCACCTTTTATTTATATCAACAATTTCGTTACAATCGCTCAAGAACTACAAGAGGAAGAACTTGATCGTCGATTTGGCTTCGCTCGTCTCCTTGAGTCGCGGATCGGCTTGGATCACTTGCCCGATTGAAGATCGGCTCGGCTCCTAAAAGGTTGAAAGCTTCTTTCTTGAATAGTACTCGGGATCTTGAATTTGGAATTGGATTTAGAATTTGGGGCTACAAGATGTGTCACTCAACTTGTAGATGGAAAATGGAGAATTGAACAACTAATGAATTAACTAAGAACCAATCAAGATTAACCATTAACCCTAGGTCTAGGCTTCTATTTATAGACTTCCCTAAACCCTAGATCTAGGATTAGAATTTGAATTTCCCTCCAAAAGTTAGTTAGAAGAGATTTGAATTTCCCTCCAAAAGTTTGTTGAGGAGAAGCTTCTAGATGTGATTGGTTAGGAGCTTAATTAGGATTAGCTTAATGATCTTTGCTGATCTGGCAGAAGACTCTGGAGAATTCTGGAATTTGACGTGTCAAAATGAGGTGTACCCACTGAGATAGGAATTATGCCCTGAAAATGGAATGATGATCTGACCAAACCGCCGCGGAACCGTGGCTCAAACCTGCTCCCGCCGCGGTTCCGCGGCGCTTTGGAGGCTTCATGGCTTGGGCTCTCTGGTGCTGATTTGGGCTGAGTTGTGGGCCTTTCTCTGATATATTTATTTTTATTTTGCCTTCTGTATTGCTACCAGATCTCAAAACTTGGAGTTGATGTAATGTTTGATCAGCAAAATGACAATTTTGGCTTTTCTTCCGGATTTTCCTGCACAATATCTCAAGACAAGTGTTGCGCAATATAGGGATGATGCGATGCCATGATAAACACACAATTTCCTCAGAAATGTCGGTTTTAGAGTCTAACACATACAATTTGATATTTTACGACTGATTTGCTAATATGTGTAATATGAATGCCGAACACTTCTATATGAGTGCAAATGATAGGGAAATTGCCGTGTTAAAAATACATTATTTTCGACTGATCAAGTACACCCCGCTCAACGTCTCCCAGACGATACTGTTGAAGAAGGCTAAGGGCAAGAGGTTCTTCAAACTCCCCCATTCTCGAATAGGGCGGCAAAGCATACCCAGGGCCCCTACTGCGGTTTCCACAGGTCGCAGGGCCACCCCACCGAGAACTGCAACCAGCTCCTAGACTACATCAAGGAGTTGATCCGCTCGGGATACCTAGTGAGGTACTTGCGAGACAAACGGAAAACCGACCGTGAATAAGAGCACCATCCCCCTCCCGGCGAGTTGACAATTGGCCAAATCATGGTCATGTCAGTGGGGGGTGCGACGGGGACCGACAAAACACGGCACCCCTTACCAATCAAGAGGACTGACAGCCACCCAAGGAAGAGGGCTAAAGCGGACGAGCCGGTCATCTTTTCCGACAAGAACCTCCACGGGATATCCCTGCCTCACAACGACCCACTGGTGATCATAGCTCGGGTCCACCGCTACGAAGTGCACAGGATATTGGTCGACTCGGGAAGCTCGGCGGACATTCTCTTTTATGACTGCTTTCTGCGGATGGGACTCACCCCGTCGGACCTAAGGCCGACCGCCCATATCTTGTCGAGGTTCACTAACCACTCCATCCCTGCGGAAGAGGTAATCACCCTCCAATTTAACATCAGGGAAGAAGGTAGTACGCACACCGTGCCTGTGGAGTTTATCGTCGTGAGAATTCCATCGGCCTACAACGTCCTCCTAGGTCGCCCGACACTGAACTCCCTCCGCGCCCAGATATCGACCTACCACCTAGCGATAAAGTTCCCTCTCGACCAAGGCGGGATAGGTCGGGCCTACGGGGACTAACAAACCGCAAAGGTTTGCTTCACTGCAACATCTACACCAGAGGGGCAAAACAATGGCCGGGAAAGCGAAGATGATATCAAGGGTTCTCTGGACACTCGAGACGAGCAAAAAGAGGTCTGAGGGACCCCGGTGGAGCCACTAACAGAGATCCCCCTCATAGAAGGGGATGATAAACGAACCGTTCAGATCGGGTCACTCTTAATGGGGACTCAGCGGGACAACCTGGTCCACTTCCTCAGAAGTAACTCTGACGTGTTCGCCTGGGTGCCTGCCGACATGCCTGGAATCGACCCCAAAATCATATCGCATAAGCTTAGGGTGGACCCTACGGTCCGACCCGTCAGGCAGAAAAAATAAAGCTTCACCCCGATCAAACAAAAAGCGATCGAGAACGAGGTGGACAGGCTCCTCACCGCCAACTTCATTCGGAACGTGCCTTACTTGGAATGGTTGGCGAACGTAGTCATGGTTAAAAAGTCTAGCGGAAAGTGGTGCATGTGCGTCGACTTCACTGACCTCAACAAGGCCTGCCCGAAAGACAATTATCCCTCTCTTGGATAGATCAGCTCGTCGACAGTTCGGCAAGCCACGAGCTACTTAGCTTCATGGATGCTTTCTCTGGCTACAACCAGATCCGTATGAATCCGGCGGACGAGGATCTCGCTGCATTCACAACGGACCGGGGGGTATACTGCTATAAAGTGATGCCTTTCGGCCAAAAAAACGTCGGGGCTGCATACCAACGCTTGGTTAATCGGATGTTCAAGCCACAGATCGGCAGGAATATGGAGGTTTACGTCGACGACATGCTCGTCAAATCAATCTCGTCGGATGAACACACCAAGGATCTGGGCGAGGCCTTCGACGTCCTCCGCAAATACAAGATGAAACTGAACCCCGCCAAGTGAGCATTCGGGGTCACCAGTAGAAAGTTCCTCGGCTTCATGGTCACCCACCGTGGAATCGAGGCTAACTCAAAGAAAATCAGCGCCATCCTCAACATGGTCGCGCCCAAGACTAACGTCGAAATCATGTGGCTAACAGGGCGGGTGGCCGCTCTGAGTCGTTTCATGTCAAGGTCTCGGAAGAAGTGCCTCCCGTTCTTCAAAGCTCTAAGGAAGATACCAAGGTTCGGATGGTCAGAGGAGTGCCAGACCGCCTTTGAGAAATTAAAGAGGCACCTTGCGACTCCTCCGCTGCTCACCCGGCCAGTTGAAGGGGACGAGCTATCGCTATATCTAGCGGTGTCCGACCAAGATGCAGGTTCGGTGCTCGTCCGAGAAGTCGAGGGAGTCCAGAAGCCGGTATACTATGTGAGCCACGTCTTCAAGGATGCGTAAACGAGGTACCCAGCCATTGAGAAGATCATCTTGGCACTCATCGTGGCCTCAAGGAAACTACGGCACTATTTCCAGGCGCACACCATCCTCGTTCTTACCGAGCGGCCTTTAGGGGCTATCCTCGCCTCCCCCGAGTCCTTTGGTCGTTTGGAGAAATGGAGATGGGAGTTGTCCTAGTTCAACATAAAATACTGCCTGAGGCAGGCTATCAAGGCATAAGCCCTGGTCGACTTTATCATCGAGTGCACCATCCCCAGTAAAGAGCTGGAATCCTCACCGGCCCTCGGAGCTCAACCCTCAGTCGATGGAAAGCCGGACTCCGTCCCTGAATGGATCCTTTACGTCGACGGGTCCTCGACCGAGGAAGGCTGTGGTGCCGGCCTCATTATTCGGGGCCCGAACGAGGCGGAGATGGAGTATTCTCTGAAGCTCGGGTTCAAAGCCTCAAATAACGCAGGGAAATACGAGGTCTTACTGGCCGGACTGCGGATAGCCTCCGAAGTGGGGTTGAAAACGATCCGGATCCGCAACGACTTCGCCCTAGTCGTTGGCCAAGTGACCGGCCGATTCAAGGCACGGGAGCCTCTGATAGTGAAGTATCTGACCGAGGTGAGAAGATTGCGAAAGGACTTCGACGAAGTCCAAGTGGAACAGATCCCCAGACAGCTAAACGCCCAGGTCGACACCTTGAGTAAGCCGGCTTCATCCTATACGGCCAACAACAAGAGGAACATCCTTTTCAAGGTCTTACCATGGCCCAGCGTGGAATATGGGGCGATGCCACTTCAAGTGTACACAGCCCGGGAAGAAGACCGGGATTGGAGGAAGCCCCTCGTGGAATTCCTGAGGGAAGGTACACTCCCAGATGATCGAAGGAAAGCCCGCCGTCTCCGAGCCAAAGCTCGCCATTTTATCTGGAGCAATAGGAACCTCTACAAGAAATCCTTCACTCAGCTCCTGCTCCTGTGCGTCGACCCCCACGAGGCCGACTACGTCCTCCATGAGATTCACAAAGGGGTCAGCGGCACACACCAAGGGTCCTGCACCTTAATCCAGAAGGCACTGCTCCAAGGGTATTATAGGCCGACGATTCATCAGGACGCCCAAAAGCTCGTCAAGAGGTGCAAAAGCTGCCAACTCTATGGCAGCATACCTCGCCTTTTGGCTACCGAGCTACCAGCCCTAACCTCCCCATGGCCGTTTGCCCAATGGGGAATGGACATGATAGGCAAGTTCTCTACCGGTACGGGCAGACACAAGTACGTCCTCGTCGCAGTGGACTACTTCAAGAAGTGGATCGAGGCCGTCCCTATCAGGAAACCGGACGCCACCGCGGCTATCAAGTTCCTACAGAACAACGTAATATTCTGGTTCGGTATCCCGAGGTGTATCATCACCGACCATGGGACAAATTTCGAGAACGAAAAAGTTAAGGAATTCTGCAGCGAATACTATATCCTTATGAAGTTCGCCGCGGTAGCGCATCCCCAATGCAACGGGCAGGCCGAGGTCGCTAACCGGGACGTCCTCTGAGGTCTTTGGACACGCCTAGAAGGATGCCAAGGCAGTTGTGTTGAGGAACTACCCCGGGTCTTATGGGCCTTGTACACGTCGAAGAAGACCCCCACCGGAGAGACCCCTTTCAGCCTCTGCTACGGTACCGGGGCAATGGTCCCGGCGGAGATCGGGCTGCCCAGCTACAGGGTCGAGCACTTCAACGACGAAGAAAACACCTCGGCCCTCCGAACTAATCTGGACATCTTGTTAGAGAAGCGGGACCGGGCTCAGATCAGAGCTGTCGCTTATCAATAGCAAACCGCCAGCTACCACAACGCGTGAGTCAAGCGTTGCTTCTTCAAAACCGGAGATTTAGTCCTAAGGCGGAACGAGTTCGTCAATCAAGGAAAGCTGCATAAGTTTTCCCCGAAATGGGACGGTCCATTTCTCGTCTCCGAGGTCCTGCCCGGCGGAGCCTATCGCCTACAAGATGCGAATGGTCGCAAATTTCCATGGCCTTACAACGCCGAGAAGCTCAAGCTGTACCTCTGAAAAGAATTTCTATAAATGTATATTTCTTCTTTCACAAAAGCGATGTAAATTCTTCTAAGTTATTCTTATCTAAATAATAAGAAGGAAACAATAGGGCATCGCAAAAAGGAGAATTTTATTTATTCAAAAGGTATTGTGGGATCCTCAGCATTACAGAAAAAGAAAAATTTACAACAGAGGGGGGACGGGATCGAGGAATTACTCCTGGTGATACTCGGAGTAGATTTTCGCCAACCAGGCCCAGGCCCCTGCAGCCCGTTCCCGTCGATGCTGCGCGCGAACCCGGGATGCTACGGAAACACCCGGCGCTCCGTCCTCCGCGCTCTGGCTCATGATGTACCTCTTTTGAAAGCACTCCAAAATGAAGGCCAAGGATCGGTCGTGCCTGGCCTTCGAGATGAGGCCGAGCATATAGATCGAGTGCACCTTATAGAGCGCATCGTCCAGCAACTCCTCGGAGAGGGGGTTGTACAACCCTGGGGACCTCTTCCAAATTGCGTACATCAGCAACTGTAGGAGGGGAGACCGCCGAGGGAGAAGCCGGCAGACGTGACCCACGAGACGCTGAACCACACCCCGGTTCCTATCCCCGGCCAAGGTCTGGTCATACATGAAGACGTCGTCGAAGGTGATGATTTCTTCGATCGAATACATATGCCCAGTCATCTCAAAAAGCGATGCTGAAGAGTTGCCGTCTCATTCTCTATTTATAACCCCAAACAGCATCCCTAAAGACCCAAATTCGCGCGCGCATGGGTGGGAGTCCTGGGATTCACCCAAATTACTCCAATATCGCACCGCCACGTGGCATAACTGATGCGGCTCTTCGAAATGCTTCGCCTCCCCATGCGTTCCTGATACGTGCCGTCCGCGACGATCGCTCTTCCTAATGTTCACACACCAAGGAAGGTTAGACAGAACCTCGCAAAGCCTAGCAGCTTCCCTGCTCGGTCCATCCTTAGCAGGCAACTCCTTGCCCTCCCATGCTAAGGACTTTAGCCCTCATCAAGAAGCCACCGAGTAGCTTCCCTGCTCGGTCCATCCTTGGCTGGTAATCCCTTACCCCCACGACGCCAAGGATCAAATCCCCCATCAAGAGGCAACCGAGCAGCTTCCCTGCTCCGTCCATCCTTTGCAGGCAACTCCTTGCCCTCCCGCGCTAAGGATTGAAGCCCTAATCAAGAGGCCACCGAGCAGCTTCCCTGCTCGGTCCATCCTTAGCAGGCAAACCCTTGCCCTCCCGCGCTAAAGATCGAAGCCCTCATCAAGAGGCCACCGAGCAGCTTCCCTGCTCGGTCCATCCTTGGCCGGTAATCTCTTACCCAACGATGCCAAGGATCAAAGCCCTCATCAAGAGGCAACCGAGCAGCAACCCTTCCCGGTCCATCCTTAGCAGGCAACTCCTTGCCCTCCCGCGCTAAGGATCGAAGACCTCATCAAGAGGCCATCGAGCAGCTTCCCTGCTCGGTCCATCCTTAGCAGGCAACTCCTTGCCCTCCCGCGCTAAGGATCGAAGCCCTCATCAAGAGGCCACCGAGCAGCTCCCCTGCTCGATCCATCCTTGGCTGGTAATCTCTTACCCAACGACGCCAAGGATGAAAGCCCTCATCAAGAGGCAACCAAGCAGCAACCCTGCTCGGTCCATCCTTAGTAAGTAACTCCTTGCCCTCCCGCGCTAAGGATCGAAGCCCTCATCAAGAGGCCACCGAGCAGCTCCCCTGCTCGGTCCATCCTTGGATGGTAATCTCTTACCCAACGACACCAAGGATCAAAGCCCTTATCAAAAGGCAACCGAGCAGCAACCCTGCTCGGTCTATCCTTGGCTGGTAATCTCTTACTCAACGATGCAAAGGATCAAAGCCCTCATCAAGAGGCCACCGAGCAGCTTCCCAGCTCAATCCATCCTTGGCTGGTAATCTCTTACCCAACGACACCAAGGATCAAAGCCCTCATCAAGAGGCAACCGAGCAGCAGCCCTGCTTGGTCCATCCTTGGCCGGTAATCTCCTACCCAACGATGCCAAGGATCAAAGCCCTCATCAAGAGGCCACCGAGCAGCTTCCCTGCTCAGTCCATCCTTGGCTGGTAATCTCTTACCCAACGACGCTAAGGATCAAAGCCCTCATCAAGAGGCAACCAAGCAGCAACCCTACTCGGTCCATCCTTGGCTGGTAATCTCCTACCCAACGACGCCAAGGATCAAAGCCCTCATCAAGAGGCGACCGAGCAGCAACCCTGCCCGGTCCATCCTTAGCAGGCAACTCCTTGCCCTCCCGCGCTAAGGATCAAAGCCCTCATCAAGAGGCCATCGAGCAGCTTCCCTGCTCAATCCATCCTTCGAGGGTGACTTCCTACACGTCTTTACTGAGTGATCCCCACCTCGACTTTGGGGCCATGGAGATACCGACCCTGCACCAATCTTTGCACACTTCGCAAATGGTTGAATTCAATTCGACGTGCGATCGCTAGATGAAAAACCGATCTCCAACCTAATGCATCATGACCGCGCAAATAAAGATTTTACCATAAACAAAGGGAAAATATGTACGCAAAGAACACTGCAAAATGATTTCATTCACAAAAGTCGGAAGTCTTTACAGGGGTATTATGGGCTCCCCAGCCTTACAAAAATGCCCGGAGGCTTACAAAATTTCAGCGCAAAAGAAAATAAGGAGAAGATGAGATTCAGGCCTCGGGGCCGGGGAGAACCTTGATGAGCTCCGCATCCACCACCACAACCGAGGTGGCATCTTGAAGGTCGGCGTTCGCCGCAGGAGCCTCGGCGTTGGGAGCCGGGACGTCCGACTTCTCCCCAACGCTCCCATCAGGGGCTTGTCCCCCGGCAGCGCTTCCAGGGGCGTTCCCCTGCGCCTCACCCCCGAAGGGGTACTCACCCCGGAGCTCGCCGTCAGGAAACTCCAGCATCAGGGCTTTGACGGCGTCGAGGGCCTCATGCCAAACGAGGGCAGCGGCTTCAGCTAGGTTGGCATAGTACTATTCCGATTTCTTGTAGCTTTCCACCGCCTTCGATGCTCGGAGGTCGGCACGCCTCACTCCTTCCTTCGCCGCCTCGTTCTCCCTCCGGAGGGTGTTCGCCGTCTTCTTCAGGGTAGCGACAAGCACCCTGGAATCTTCCAACTTATCCTCGGCGACTCGAACGGCCTCTCAGCAGCAGGCGATCTCCCAATCCCCGACCGCCACCCGGTCTTCGAGGGCGGCGACCCTCTCCATCGCTGTTTGCAGCTCCGGCCTCGAGCTCTCCTCCCGCGAGGAGGACTCGCCCTCGATATGCATCGCCAGGGCAATTTCCTCGTCCTCCATGTTTACAACGAGGGCGCAGTGCTGGAGGACCTGAAGAAAACAAGGGAGGGGTTAATAAGAGAAAGGGGCACTTAATCTTGCGGACAAAAAGTACTGAATAAAAACCTGAGTGAGGTGCGAACACTGACCTGCACGTCCTCCTGGGATATGGCCGCCATTTGGGCCCTGAGGGTCCCCAGAGGGATTCTGCCCCCGGCCGACCTTTCCATCTCCGAGAGCAGGCTGTTGGCGACAAAAAGCCCCGAGGGCACCTCGAAGTGAAGTTCCCCTTCGTCCACGATGATCGGGGAAGCCAAGGAACGGGGCACCGTCATATGGTACCTCTTGAGGAGAGACGCAGGAGAACCAGTCCCGCCTCCTACCTCCAAAGGCCGGGGCTCCTGCTCCCGAGCACGTTTTCGGCTCGGCGCATGGCTGGACTCCGAGGCCCGAGGTGCGCTCGGGTGCCTGGCCGGAGCGGACGACGGGCGGGAGGGGCCGGTGCCTCCGGCCTTCCTCCCCTTCTTCTGTTCGATCAGGGCTGCCCGAAATTTAGCTGGGTCCATGGGTTCTGCATAAGACGAAAATGCAAAGAAGGAGTTAGCAACGCCAGAAAAAATGGAAGAATACACAAGTCTAAACAGCTCGCCTAAAAACTCCTAACTTTCCCGCAAACTGAGCGGGGCTGAGCCCGGCCCAACTGAGGGCATGCTCAGACAACAACACATCGGCCCGAAGGAGGGGCTCCCACTCCAACACCGCCACCGTGTCGGGATCATTCGACCGCCTCATCCGCGGGCAGTTGGCCCTGTGCCACTGGATAAGCACAGGCCAATCCTCATCCTCAGATGGCTCAACAAACAAAAACTTTTTTCTTCCATTCGTGAATGGAAGAAGGTACTACGAGGAACCTCGACCCAGCAGCACCTTCCCGGTGCTTTCTAAAAGAAATGTATACCCGGCTTGGCTCGTCCTTGCGAGTGCCGGGGTGGTTTTTGTAGCAGAGATAGGAAAGGAGAAGGCTCAGACTGAAAAGGATTGCCCGCAATTTCAACCGGACAAGGAACCCAAGGAGAATCCTCCAAGAGTTCGGTACTAACTGGCCCGGGGCTAACTGGAAACAATTCAACGCCGCACTCACCTCGGGGGAGAAGGGCAGGTGCATTCCGGCCTAAAAGACTTCCAGATACAAGACAATCTCCTTACCCCGTACCTGATCTGCCCTCTCTCCCTCCCCGGCCAGACGAAGCTGGTAGCCGGGAGGAATATAGAAGCGAGCCCGGATGGTGGTAAGCTCGTCTGCATGACTCAATATGAATGACACATCACGGACGCCCCTGACCTGCGCTTTGGGGACCGTCCCTGCCGCACGACCTCGAGAAGCGCATCTAACCCTAACCTCCCGGGAAGATTCCGACCCGGACAAAGAGAAGGAAGCTGCAGAAGACTCCCTAGACTCTACCCGAACTACCTCGACAAACTCCTCAGAGGAAGACATCTAACCTGAGCAGAGGAAGGGGACGTCCGAGAGAAGAACGCAGGAAATCCGACCTAGAGGGAAGAACGCCGAGCTAACACAACAAGGGAAGAGGAGATTATAGCGAAGAAGGACCCTCGGGGGAATCCCACCTCTATTTATAGCAATCAGCAAACAGATCCAGCGACGCCGATCGTCTCCCGCCAAAATGGCACTTCGTATTCAACGGTCGTCGACGCTCCACCTGTCGCACGCGCATTGGGCGCGTCCCATCGGATGCGAGAACACCGGCGGCCCATCACGTCAGCCAACCAGCATCGGACACGTGACCTGTCGCTCCAATGAACGTACGCCCGAATCGGCGCATCCTCTTTAATGTGAAATCTCTTCCCTGATTCGCTGATGTCATCAAGAAAATACAATCAATTGCCCGGGAATATGCACCGACGATATCTTCAAATAGGGGCTTACCCCGGGTGATCGGTCAGATCACTCTCGACCCGACCCATTAATAGGTCGAGACGAGAGTAGGGGGCTAATGATGATACTCGATACCGGGGTTTCCCCAGATTATAACACATGGCAAATGACGTGTCCCAAAGCCTACAAGAAAGGATCAAGAACGGTACGTTGGAAGCATGCCCCGGGCCTTGACCCGAGGATGTTCCCGACCTTCGGTAGCCTTCCAGACCACTCCCATGCTCGCCTTACAAACGACGGTTGGCTCGCCTCCGAGCCTTACCACACGCTGAGTTCCCTCAGCCCCCTAGCTCGCCTCCGAGCTATCACAGAACCAAGCTCGCTCGGCCTCCCGCTCGTTCCCGAGCCCCCCGCCGAGCCTAGCTTCCTCGGTCTCATCGACCGACCCACAGCACTAATCACAGGCGTCTCCGCCACAGCTCCGCGAATCTCGCCAGACAAGATATCCGCCGCCCACGATCCGGCGTTCCACGCCATCGCGTTCCCCCATTAACGAGCATATCTCGTCATTAATGGGGTATCCAGCCTTTCACGCGGGCGTAACGCCAGAGGCGTAACGGCCGGCGTAAATCTTTTGCCCGTCTGCCCATGGTTGCCACTATATAAATCCCTCTCTCAGACGATTCAGGTAAGCCGATTTTACCCCAATAGGCCATTACTCTGCCCATTTAGCCCGTCTAACTTGATCGTCGGAAGGCCCTCGGTGGCGCAACCACCCCGGGACTTTCTTGCAGGTAGCTCGGCCTCAACCACATCAAGCCCATTGAGATCCACACGCCCCAGGAGGCAACCTCCCAACTCAATCTCAGCCGCTCGTCTCCACTCGCTGCAGATCAACGGAAGGTAACATCTGAAGGAGATCCAGAGATCCATCACTCGTAGACGAGCAAAGGAGCTGAGAAATCTCAGCTATAGGATTGCTTGGAGACGAGCTAGGAAGCTGAGAAATTTCAACTCTATGATTGCTCGGAGACGAGGAATTGGCTGGTGGTTAGACATAAAGGGAACGTATGCAGAGAAGGCCTCCAAAAGGTCGGATACAATCTCGGAGGCTAGGCGTCGAGAAATGTCCCTGATGCATCATAACCATTCCGGCTCCATAGTCCCCAAAAATCTAGTGGGCTTATGTGGACGACACGTCATCTGATACGTGCCGTGATCTGGGAAATCTCCACTTACGAGTATCATCAGGAATGTACAACTGCAGTAGCAACTACAAGTCATTATCCTAAAATATTGGGGACCGAAGCTATTAAGTTGGTACTTTAATTTTGTTCTGTTAAAATCCATCTTTTCTGTTAACTTAAGACTTGACATATCATTGTCACATCCATGCTCATTTAAGTGTACCACTATCCATAATTGCGTCATTAATTACAATTTTGTCAGTTCTTCTAATTAAAACATTTATTGGCTTCGTTACATGTGTTCAAACCGTCTCAACCGATTTTCTCTCATCTTATATTGTATGAGAACAACCTACAACTTTTTATGAATATACTCATTCTTTATCCTGTCATTTTGGCTATTAGCATTTATGCACCCATTTTAATATTCTTATTTATGCGATACTCATTTTCTGGACTTTTTATGAATATGCTCATTCTTTATCTCATTCTTATTTCTGTGCATATGAATTTTCCTTTCAATCACAAAAGCATCCTACGATCCCATACATTCTTAAGTATACTTCTCCACTTCAACCATGCGGCCCGTTTCGATCTTATGAGTTGCATCTTACTGAATCTATTCATTATTATAAATCCTTACTAAAACGAAAATTATTACTTTTAGCTATTTCTTGAAGATCAATTTACGGCCTAAGCACATCTTTTAGTATTGTTGTGTTGAGATTGCATTTCATACATTTTGTTTTCATTGCCATAATTCTAAATCATCTCTCTCTATATTTTCTTCTTTCTTTTTTTCTTTTTTTCTTTATTTTGAATGAGAATGTAATTTAAGACTTCAAAGTACGCAACTATCACAATTGAAAAGAAAAAAATCAACTCATATGGTGGAGTCTGCTCGGCCAAAGATTATGGTGAGTGCTTCGGAAAAATATAGAAACAAAAGAGGCTCAAAATCTCAAATAGAAAGTTGGAGTATTCATGCACTAAACCATGCAAAACAACCTGGACGATGCCAAATATCCAAAAAAATCAGTTGATATTTATTTGTTAAGCCGCTTTCGAGAATTTTTCCGCGAGAACTTTTTCGGCACCATATATATAACTCGGATTATGTATAGATTACAGAATAAGTAAATAGTAGGCGAACCGTAAAGGAATATTAAGTCATGGGCAGGTTAGGCATGCAGTGCTCAATTGCTTAGCAAACTAGTTCTGATCCACTAGTTGCAAGCATTAAGAATGTTGGACTCTATTAAAGATCTCATAATATATTCAATTAATTTCTTTGAAAATCATCTGCACTCCTCTTACGATCTGTTGTTATACGTCCCGAATTCGATATAGATTTAAGAAATCTTATTTTGTATTGAATTTTTCTATCAAAACAGGTGTCATTTCACAAAAAAAATTCAAAAATTAACGTTAGAAAGGATTTACTGCATCCTCTATGTGGATATAGAGATAATCATAAACAAAATGAGAATTGCATTGTGAAAGCGAAGGACATGGAGTTGAATACTTGCGTGAAGAACTATATAGATGTCCATGCACGTCACGGTCCCAATAACAAATTTATCTACATTAATGTTTATCTTATTCCTATTACTCTATTAGTATTGTTATTTATCTTTAGACTTTGTTCTAACTTAATAATCATTTTGTATTCAACAAAACCTATCAAATGTCCACTCTCAATTCCCATAGACATGCTCACTTGACACTAGTGTATCCACAAATTTGCACATAATAATTAACAAATGCGTGTCCGACCAAGTTAACTAGCCCAAGAATATATAGATTTATTCATTTTTATTTGAAATTTATATTCAAGTAGATGCGTGACAGGTACTAATGCACATTATTTTAATAAATATTGGATGATTATTAGTTGTCGGAGAAAAATATGGCGTTCATGCTATTTGTAGCTAGTTTTTATCCTTGTGTGGTTTTAATAATTGATGAAGATTGATTTAATTTGGTGATGCTGATTTTTTCTCTCTCCTTCATTCTTACAAATATTTTTGCTGGGCTTGTAGTTTATTTGTGTATATAAAACTGTAGAATGAAAAGTTGTCTCCGTTTTTTTAGTTTGAATTTGAATTCTAAAAGTTAGTATGAATAGAGGGAAATTGACTATATTCTTTATTGTTATTAGGTCTTATTACGGTGATCCGGAACTCTTTAATGCTTGCGTTTAGCAAAGAATTTTTCTCTTTTTTTTTTTGAAATTCTTTATAACGCAGGTGATGCAATAATGGCATCGCTATCAAAAGATTTAGGTCATAATAGTAAAGATGGTTAGATGCTATAACAAATGCGAGCTTTACCACATATATATATATATATATATATATATATATATATATATATATATATCGGTTCTAGAATTTCTTATGTGCACTGTGATAAATTGATGATACACACACACCCACCCCATAGCATTAGGTGGCTCTAGAATTTCTTATGTGCAATGAGATAAATTGATGAATAAAATATCAAATTGTATATTCTTTCAATGTTTCAACACCAATGATAGGGCCAACCAAAAACTAATTAGCCGGTCAAAGATTTTAAATCATCTTTCATTTTTTTTAAGGATATTCATGAAGCCTCCTTATCTAAAAGTGATTAGAGTCCAAGTTTTATGCCCTTTCCAAAAGAGAACAGCTGCATTTTTCCCATAATATTAACCACTTTTGCGGAAAATTCTATGCTGTGCCGGTCGTATATGCCCGGTCATGAGAGAAAAAGAAATAAGAATACAGACCCCACCAAGCTGCCCGAAATTATCCATCTCCTTCTCTCTCCTATCTGGGTGTAATACACCCGGCATACAGAATAATTTCTCCACTTTTGCACTTTAATGCCTTATAGTTTTTTCCCCAAAATTTTAATAGCTTAAAGTATTTATTTATTCATTAGCAATTTTTAGCATGTTTTTTTTACCACCGTGTCTATTGCTTGATCGATTAAGCAGGTTAATATTTGTTACTTTCATCTCCACTGTCAAAGGAATGGGTTTAGTTTCCTTAAAACTGATAGGATTTGATTATATGTAAAAATATTATTAAACCACCACATGAATGTTTAGCAAAAGAAAAAAAAATACCTTATAACTAAATTCTTTATGACAGAAACTACATCCATATTTTGTGGGCAAATCTTCATATCTAAAACTGATCATATCATTTTCAAATTAAGAAACTTTTATTGTTAATTATTTTGAAACTATCTGCTCCTCATTCTAATTTATGAAAGTGCTATATTTAATTCCCAAACTACGGTTCATTGCCCGTGCAAAACTAAATAGATTTTAATATATTTGACATTAAAACCAAACAGATACCTATGATAATGTAAGCTCGTGCCACGTGCCAGGTGGGAGAAGACTCTAGAAGAGATAAGGATGTTAACAAGGACAGGTTACAACTACGACCACTTCTTAGCGAACCATGCCAAAATGGCAACAATATTTTCTATAGATAGAAATTGATATTTAGCTTTTCTTCCTTTCTTTGTTCTTTTTTCTGTATACAAGTTAAGTTGGTGTATTGCTTAATAGTCCTTCTTCAATGTTTCATCACTTTAACACTTTAATAACATAATATGCTCTATGTTCGCACTTTGTTGATCTCTCTTTTGTCACCGTGTTTATTTTGCATCCAAATGATTTTTTTCCAACCGTTTTCTGCAATCACTTGTCTATGTAAAGCCAGGAATAAAACCGGTGCAAAATAAACACGGCGGTAAAAATAAAAGGCAGCGGAACGCTGACTGCGACATGCATTGCGGTATTACATTACCTGCAAGATATCAATGTACATAATTAAGCAATTTACCCTAGGGTTTCAGGTGAAAGTTGAAGAAAGGGCTACGGAGGGGCCAATGCATAGCAGAGCTGGTACCAAACCTTATCTTTTTCATTATTATGTGGCTGAAAATGTCGACGTTTTGAGCTGGTATGTGGGACCCAGAAGGAACGAGCAACATTAATTAACAATTAATGAATATGTACCCCAAAATTGATTTGATTGTTGCTTGGAACAATAATATCTTTGGCTTTGTGCCTGCTGCTGTCCTTGCTCCTATCATATCCTTATCCCTTTATTTCTTCTTCGATCTCAAAATTATCAACAGAAAACTGTGGATTTGAAATAGAGAATAACGAGGCATTAAACAATGCTTAGCTTCAATGATTTAGGGTTTGATGATGAGTGCAAAGACTAAACATTTTAAATTAAAAATATATTATAAATACTAATAGGTTTTTAAGAATTCACATTTAAATATAGTTATTGGCTTCAATTAAGATAGCTTATGTATTCAAACTCCAAAAAGTATTACCCACACAATCTTTTTCTTTTAAATTGAAAAAACATATATACATAACAAATACTCTTAATTTACCTGTTAACTTGTACATAAACATAAATGACCTGTTTATGTATAACAAACTAACCCCGATCCAATCGGATGATGGGCACGAAAAGTAATACCGGTTTAACCCTTACCGTTTTAACCGGCCACTAGTTAAACTCAATTTATTAGAATTCCAATAATTGAAAGGGATTAAAAAAAACCTCTAAATAAAGATGGAAACCATAATAAAACTGTAGCGGAAAAAAAGGCATACTAGGAAACAGCCTAAGATGATATAGTTTATTTTCTTAATTACTCATAAATCATTTTCATAACGAATACGAATACAATACATGTTACATGGAATTGATGCCGGAACCCAAAGATAATTTTAAGTTCGATTGAAAAGGTAAAATAATATCATCACGTCAATGATACTGTAAAGATACCACGGCCAAAAGAGACATTTCTATAACATACACTGCAACTGCAAGGAAAATGATGTGCAATGCTTTCAATAAAGAATTAACATTATGCAACTTAGCATTGATGGGGGGTTTATTCATGATACAAACAGGCTACAAAACTCTTTATTTAGTAACAGAAAATTTCTGCACTAGTTCAGGAAAAAGAAAGCAAAATTTAACATCCCCAACAGTTTCTCTACAGTGCGTAGTCAAGAAAAATAATTATATATTGAAGAGGATTATAGTTAGATAGCAAATAATTGAAGTTACCAATAGGCAACACAGCCCTTTCTTAAATCTTTTATGGCAAAGCAAATGCCCGCCAGCAGCTGAGTGCGCAAGAAAAGGGAGAGAGCTCAGCTGATGACTTTTGAGACGACCCCTGCACCGACTGTTCGTCCTCCTTCCCTCAACGCAAATCTTTGCCCTGTCGATAAGAAAACAGATTCAAGGGTCTAATTTGATAATTGTGTCCATAATTTATGAAGAAAAGCAAGAAAAACTGAAAAATATGAGGGCGTACAATAGACCAGCAACTAATAAAGTTCTATAACAGCAGTAGTGTTCCAAAAGCCAAATAGTAAAATTAAAATTATATCGATATACAAAACATCAAGGGGACCGGAGTTACAAATTATTGCGAGGATGTGCTCAGAATTGTGAATTGAACGAGTTAGATGATAAAGAGAAAGTGAGGGTAAGAGATCTTTGAGACTATCACATGTAACATGATTCTCAATGCGAACCATCTTGTCGCATTAATATTTCAGTACCAAAAGAAGATATACGAAATAAATAATAAACTATTAAAATGCAATTCCTGTTACCTGCTTCAAGTGGAACAGGGGATATGAGTTCAAAAACAGCGGTTACATTATCCCCCGGCATCACCATCTTCACGCTTTCAGGCAATTCCACCTTGCCTGTAATATCTGCAGTCCTCAAGTAGAACTGAGGCATATAATTTGAGAAGAAAGCAGTGTGGCGACCACCCTCGTCTTTTGTAAGCACATAAATCTCTGCCTCGAATTTCTTATAGGTCTTAAGACTGCCCGGCTTGCAAACAACCTACATTCATTAGATATGCCACAAATATGATACACAAGTTTTCCATGAAAGAAAAATAAAATTGAAAGATGCACAAGCAACTCCAAAGATGAATCAAAGGTTTGAAATGGTGATTGGAAATAGAGGCGCAAAGATTAGTCAATGAAGAATGATGTGTTTTTTAAGATGACCACTTCATCTGCTGAAATATCTTGGATTACATCGTCTTTCACTGACAACCATTTAAATAAAAAAATCTTTTTTCTCTTATTTTAGCTATTTTAGGTGAGGGGAGCAAGCTTGTTTTATTCTTCCTTTTTCTGTATTTTTTCTTATTTTCTTTTGCTTTCTTTCTTCTTCTTTTTTCCCTTTTCTGGGTACAAATTCTTTAGTTGTGAATGCATGAGACGTGCACTGGTTGCCCAGCTCTCTAATCCCACCCACCCGAACCCAAAAAAAAGGTAAGAAAATAATTGCACAAGAAGTTCGAGTTGATATCACAATGTAAAATCTTCCTTAAATATTACTCACCTGTCCTCTTTGTACATCTCCACGTTTTAAACCACGCAGAAGAAGACCAACATTATCACCAGCCTATGGAAACATAATAACCGAATGCTTCAAAAACAAAAGACACATGAAGAGTGTGTTGGAATGCTTGTTACTACTAGTAATACCTCTCCATGATCCAAAATCTTCTTGAACATCTCTACGCCAGTGACTGTAGTCTTCAATGGACCACCCTGTCAAATAGGATAAAATTCATGTATGAAGGTTGCTGGTACTTACAATACCTAAACATCTGCATATTAATTTCGTTGAAAAATCCTCCAACCCTAAAGTACTTGCAGTTAGAGCTTTCCTTTACAGTTTACTTCTGCCGTTTGATCTTATACTCCAAAATAGCTGCATATCGGATTGCGAACATTGCCTAATGCTGCAATACATTGCCATTGATGAACGAAATTACTGGTTGGATAGTTTTTATCACATAAAGATTCCAATTGCTATCACATAGACAGTAAGCTGAATCGATCTTTATGTACATTTGGGGAATCAATGTCACAACTTACAATGATTCTTGCCTTTGAAATATATATTACATGTGAATCAAAGGTTTTTATTTTTCTTTTGTCATCCAGGCGTTAAAACTTAAACAGTCTATCCTGGAAGCTTGTATATGAAAGATATCGTAATTGCATAGTATGTAAGCCCTAGATTCTAGTGAACTTAAGTGTATGTGAAAAGCATAAAATATCATACTTGTGCTAACCTGTAACACTGCCTAATTTACTGATATTATATTGGTGGGAGTCAATGGGTGATCAAGTATGGACAGTAATAACCAACTTATTAAGGTAATAAAAATAGTTAGCATGTACTCAATATCGTATTGGTCCAAAGTTGACATAGAGTTCTGTTCATTGCTACATTTGCCGCATCAACTGCAGGACAAGTATAGCTTAGCCGTACACGTTTTGGGATAGCCTTCTTTATACCATGGCAATGGGTTGAAGGATATGATTGATGTGTATTTCATTGGCAAGCATTAACAACTTGCGTGATATTGGCTAATGGGATGTTCAAAATACCAAGTATAAACTAAACCCATTGACATTCTATATAGTATATAATAATTTTCATGGTATAATTTTAGCTATTTCAATTATTTATTTTATTTTATGCTTTTATTTTTGTCAAGAAATATCAAACTGATCTCAATCATATCGGAAAAACATTGGATTAATACTGGGATTACAAAGCCAGTATTGGTCAGCACAGTACCAGTCAATAGTGCTTTTGGGATTTTTATTGGTTTGTGGCATTTAAAAGACAATTGAGACGGCCTAAATGTGTCAATATCTTATGATATTTTAAATACTTGCATCAAATACATGGACTTTAACCAACTATGATGCGTTGATACTGCGAGAACTTTGCAATTGCTTGATTGAATTCCTCATACCTGGAGCATAGTTGGCTCTTTTTACTCCAAACTAGTATACCTAGGTTTTAGCTTAGATTTTAGATTGTGCTGCCAAATATAAGCACATATGACACATTTATCTACTTCAATACTAATAACTTTAGGTTTTGCCACGGCTTCAGCTATGAGCTGAGGTAATAGAGGTACAGAAAAAAATCACGTGGAAGTTCCATATCCATGATTACTTACTTGCATTAGACCTAAGATCTCAACATCTTCTCCGGTTTTAATCTTTCCTTGCTCTATACGTCCAGTTACAACAGTTCCACGTCCCTGCAAACAAACAGCACATAAAAACCATCTAAATGAATAGTGTAGTATGCATTTTGAAATAGATACATAAAGCAAAGCAGAATGGAAGCATGTTCTCTATATAGATAACACGACTGCAATTTCTATTTAAGTCAGAAAAATTTATGAGGAACAGAAACACCACTTGGGTTACTGAGTACTGATTATCTCCCTTTATGCAATGCACTCCTCCAGCCACCATGTGCATGCATGCATGTATACTGGGATACTTTAGCAGTTCTTTAACTTGCCATTAGCTAGTCAATTCCTTGAGATTTATTTAACGTCAATAGTATTCAGAGAAAAAAAATACTTACAATTCACCTCCCACAACTGATACATCAACATTCATTTGTCGAATACTTGCAAGTACAAATGGCATGCAACTACTATTTATATCTGATTTAAAGATGATTTCAACCATGAATAATCATGTTCAGCATCATACGAAACCTACAAATTCAAGGAAAATAACTACTAATATGATGCAAATTCCAAAAGAGTAGATCATATCTTCGATCGATGACCTATCTTTACTAAAAAGGAATATAAAAGAACCCCTACCCCCCAAAAAAAATCTCACTTCAAGCTTTCCACTCATCATCTTTTCAAAATTTTAAATTCCCCACCCCCTCACCCCCTCTTGCTCGCTCGCGCACACGATGTTGTATAAAAGGTTGAGGCATTTTTCACCCCAAAAAAAAACTTTTTTGAACTAAAACATTAATTTCATTCGTGCACCACAAGTGCAAAAGGCTAGTTGAAGCAATGGAAATCACCTGAATTGAAAAAACATCTTCAATTGGCATGAGGAAGGGCTTGTCTAGTTGGCGTACTGGATCTGGTATGTATTCATCAACAGAATCCATTAATTTTAGAATTGCCTTCCTCCCAATTTCTTCATTGGTGCCCTGTAAAGCAGAGAGAGCTGAACCCCGAATAATTGGAATCTCGTCACCAGGGAACTTGTAGAAGCTTAGAAGCTCTGCCAATCAAAAAGAAAAAGAAAAGGGAAAGGGAAAACAGTAGAGTAATTTATAATCTATACAACAGTAACACAGATAGAACTTTTATCAGAGTTGGCTATACATGTATCTGGCATATAATTGCAATATACAACAATAATTATTCATGAGTGCATACCACGGAGTTCCATTTCAACAAGTTCAAGTAATTCAGGATCATCAACAGCATCCACCTTATTTAGGAAGCACACAAGTGATGGAACTCCAACCTACATAAGAAAGAACAATAAAATATTTTCTGATCTGAAATAAGAAATCTAAAAATTGCATAACTAGCAGCAGGGCATGGAAGACCATAAATTAGTGCCTTGTGAAATAACCAAAAGAAGGCAAAACAAGTGTATTTTATTAAATCACCTGGCGAGCAAGAAGAATATGCTCTTTTGTCTGAGGCATTGGTCCATCTGGGGCAGATACCACAAGTATTCCACCATCCATTTGTGCAGCTCCAGTAATCATGTTCTGTAACTCGGGAAGATAATTGTTATGACAAAATAATTACAAAAAATAAGCCACAAAACACCTTCAGATATCTTAGTTTGTACATCAAAGGAAGACCACAAAATCTTTAGACCTTTCAAAGTTGTTCATAATTAAAGAATAGCTGTGTGGCAAACATGCAAAATACAGCCTCTTTCTTCTTAACAAATTCAACCTGAGTTATAAGGAAATAGTTGTTCTATATTACAGCATATGAGAATGTGCAGTGCTTTCCTTCACTACAATTGTATAAAAACCGTAAGTTCATAGAAATAGAGAGTGTGAGCGTGAAGAGAATAGCCTTTGTTTCTGTGCGTATTGATGTTTACTCAAATAGGAATATTTGTGTGTGCGCACATGCACACAAGAGAAATGCAAATTAATAATTATACAATAATTTCCCAAATGTATGGAGAATATGCTTTATTAAAATAGATGTAAGAGATTATGTTGAGATATTTCCTATCACAACAAATGCAAAAAGAAATTGTTGGGGTCAAAAATTACACCCCATTGACCAAGTCAAAGTCAAAGTCAACCCCAAATAAGCGGGCCCAAGTCCAGATCAAGTGACCCCATGCCTAAGTCGAGCCCCGCGGCCGGCCTCCCCCATGCCAAAGGAATAATGGTTAGAGCATAAATAGGCTTAATGTAATTCCCATGAATAAATGTAATAAAATGGGCAACAAACCCAAATTATGTAAAAACTCATGACCTATGTGCAAAAGAAAAAAAAAGCACATGGCATGGGAAAGGCACATGTGCCATTTTGAAAATCCCAAGGGGGCATATGTAAAATGTAAAGCCTATATAAGGTATCATGATGAATGATAACAAACAAGATTCCTCTAATATCAAATCTCTAGGGTTTGTGCCTCCATCCTCACTCTCTCAAGTTCTTCCTCCTCTTCATTTTCCAATTAAATCCAGAGGTTAACTCTCTTTTTCTCAAAACTAAATAAATTTTCACCATAAACCCACTAAAAGAGAGTTTAACTCTCATATCCGATCAAAAAAGGAGAAGATTTTCGCTACCTTCTTCTCCCTCCTCAAGATCCAATTTAAGAGAGGGAGAAGAAGAGAAATCCACCTCCTAAGACTCCATCAAGAGAAGAAAATGGGTCTCTTTTCATCATCCAAGATCTAAATCTTGGAGTTTCAAGAGAACCGATTTTGGATTTCTTCTTAAAAGAGAAAGGAGAAAATCTTTTGGAGTTTAACTCCACAATAAAAATTCTTTTAAGAGTTTAGGAGTTTAACTCCAAATAAAAATTCTTTTAGGAGTTTAACTCCATTTAAAATGTTTTGGAGTTTAACTCCAGATAAAATCTTTTGGAGTTTGAGTCCATTTTTTAAAAAAAATTATAAAAAAGTTTAAAAAAAGTTTTGAAGCCCACTGCTCCCTTACGTGGGGGAGTGGGAGCTTTCCCTACGTGAGGGGGAAGCTCCCACTTAGTGGGAGCCCCTTCTCCCTCTCACGTGAGAGGGAGGAAGGCTCCCATTCAGTGGAAGCTTCCTCTTAAGAAAAATATATTAAAAAAATTGTTTTGAGAGTTTAACTCCGTATAAAAAATTTTGGAAGTTTAACTCAAAATAAAATTCTTTTGAAAGTTTAACTCCATTTAAAATCTTTTGGAGTTTAACTCCTCAATAAAAAAAATATATCTTTTGGAGTTTAACTCCACAATAAAAGTTCTCTTGGAGTTTAACTCCACAATAAAAATTCTTTTGGAATTGAACTCCATTATAAAAAAAAATTAGGAGTTCAACTCCATTTAAAATATTTTAGAGTTTAACTCTATTATAAAAACTCTTTTGGAGTTGAACTCCATAATAAAAATCCTTTTTAGAAGCTCAACTCCATTTAAAATCTTTTGGAGTTCAACTTCATAATAAAAACTCTTTTGAAGTTGAACTCCACAATAAAAATCTTTTTTGGGAGTTCAACTCCGTTTAAGATCTTTTGGAGTTTGACTCCACAATAAAAGTCCTTTTGGAGTTTAACTCTACAATAAAAATCTTTTTGGGAGTTTGACTCTACAATGAAAATCTTTTTGGGAGTTTGACTCCGTTTTAAATCTTTTGGAGCTTAACTCCATAATAAAAATTCTCTTAGAGTTAAACTCCATAATAAAAGCCCTTTTGGAGTTCAACTCCACAACAAAAACTTTTGGGGAGTTTACTTCACGAAAAATCTTTTGGAGTTTAACTCCATACAAATGCTTTTGGGAGTTTAACCCCATAAAAAAATCTTTTGGAGTTTAACTCCATACAAATGTTTTGGAGTTTAACTCTTTCAAAAAATATATATATAAAAAAAACCTTTTGGAGCCCAACATGAGGAGGAGGCTCCCACTTGAGCCTCTGCTCCCTCTCACGTGAGGGGAGGTTGCTCCCCCACTAAGTGGGAGCTTTTTCCCCCCTCACGTGCGGGGGAGGCTCCCACCAAGTAGGGGCCCCTGCTCCCCTTCACGTGAGGGGGAGGAAGCTCCCACTAAGTCGGGGCTCCCCACTCCCGTTCACGTGAGGGAAGGCTTGGGAGCCCCTCTTCCCTCTCACGTGAGTGGGTAAGGGCTTCCCCTCCCTTTTTTATTTTTTTATTTTTTTCTTTCTTTCTTTTTTATTGTTTTTTTTAGTTTAACTCCATACAGGAACTTTTGGGAGTTTAACTCCAAATAAAAAAAAATTGAGTTTAACTCCAAATAAAATCTTTTGGAGTTTAATAAAATTATTTATTTTTTTTAAAAGAAAAATATTTCTTTGAATAAAAAAAATCATTTGTCATAAATAGAATAAAAAAAATGAACACCTCCCTATTATAAAAATAACAAAAACAAAAAAAACACCAACATATCGTATTGATTTCGCATGACCGGTTTGACCCGTCAATCGGAGGTTCTCTCGCTCTAAAAGTGGGGGGTAATTAACGGCAATTTAGTTTGCGGCTGCCGAAGATTCGGGTCCCCGCAATCAATAAACCCCGGCCTATCCTAGAAAGGGGGAATCTGTAATACGCCTGACGAGCGACGTGTATTTCCCATTTCGATGGGGTGACGAAAAACACCCTGCAGATTCTGGCACGTCCGGTAGGACATTTTCTCTCCTCCCATATTTCGGGTTAAACATTCATGCGAACTCAATCAACATATATATCGATTGCCTGTACTAAAATCATGTTTCTTTGTGCAAATTAACACTTTCCAATCGCAACCTTCGGATGCAAAAAAATGTCTTTAAGGACAAGCTCAGCTCTCAACACAGCTCCCATCTCCTACACGATGAAGATGGACGTCAGGACGGTCCTTCCGGCCAGTCTCGGGCGACTGTGGGAGGAGCCGCTGCTACCATTTGGCTCTATTCTGTTCGTACCAGCTAACGTCATCCCAGCTCCTCAAGTTCCGCTAACAGACAAACCGGCCTCAAAAGGGAAAAGGCCAAATGTCATAGTCGCGAAGACACCTAAGCCCAATCACAAATCTGTTCCCGAACAACTCTCCATTGCTCCAGCTGGGGACAAGGCCATCAACATCAACAAAGCAACAAGGCGTCTCGGGCAAGCTCCGGTAGTGCCCCTGACAACCATTCGATCGGGTATCTTCTTTAAGCTCCCTGTCAATCGACTCATGATGGCTTTCTAGGTAATGGATGCCCGCCAAGCCCTCAAAATCGAGAAGTTAAGACAGAAAAGGCTCAGATACAAAGCCAACAAAAGGGCTAGGGCTCCTGCTAATCTGAACTTCGTGGGGTTCCAAGAACGCGGTTACCCCGCAACAATAGCTTAATCGGCTGTAAGGCTCTCCAACTCTTTCAAACCGCTGAAATTGGTTCAGAAGAACGCCATGACCGCAAGGGTCAAGAAAACTGCGATCCGGGCCGTGCCACCCAAGGACCCAGCCAGGCCAACCGTCTTCAATCGTTCGTCATCTCCCGGAGAGGAAGGGCCACGACGACGGTCCGAAAGATCAGCCGCCAAAGACAAAGAGACGGTTGAATATGTGGTCCACACTGTCTACATGGTGGGCATGCGCAGCAAGAGCAAAGACGGAGTCACCACATCTCAAATCCAATCTGGTGTGAATGTGGCTGCCACTTCTCAAGACCAGCCTCTTCTGGAAGGTAATGAAAACCCTTCCAGTGAGGCTAATAAGCAGATAAATCCCTCGGTTCATGAGGAGTCGGGCTCGGAAAGCGAAGAGAAGCCAATCTTCCGTCCAAAGACAGCAGAGCAGCAACTTCTCCAAGAGCTCCAGAAGCAGCTCAAAAACAAAGATAAGGAGATAGCAAAGCTCTACTCGAAAATTGACGACTTGACAAACGTCGTCTTACAGCTCACGACCCAAGTTGCCTCTCATCCGCCCAATCAAGCGCAGAGCTCTGCTCATGAACCGGGAAAAGGTGTCCCGAGACAGCTGACACCTATTCCCTCAAATCCAAAGGTGGGCGAACCGCATAAAAGTCGGCCGCATCCTATCTCGGGAAATGTCTTGACTACTGATGACAGCAACCCGCTAACGCAAGATCAAATCATGCATTTGGTCGCCAACAAAGTCAAAACATTGACAGCCAAACCCGGAGAGCAAAAAGATATCAGCAGTAGCGGGAGACCATATCCTGCTCGATACGATCTTGTGGAGTTTCCCACTGGCTATGTCGTCCCCAAATTTGAAATGTTCGATGGGGCGGAAAATGCGAACCGGCATATTGCCCAATTTAAAGCATCATGCACGAACACTGGGGCAATGATGCGCTCTTTCTCCGCCAGTTCATCAATAGCTTGACCGATGGTGCTTTCGATTAGTAAACATACCGGATGAGTCGATCACGACGTTCGCTCAAATAGAATCTATGTTCAAACAAAGGCTCGTGAGTGTCAGCGATAAAATCACCATTGCCGACCTCATAAGGACCGAGTCAAAGAATGAAAGCAACATGAATTTTATAGTCCGATGGCGCAATCTCTCTGTCAAATGTGAACCGCCGTTGGAGCAAGACCAATCCGTCAATCTCCTCATCAGAAATCTCGGTACCTGGATGAATCATTTTCTATGTACCGCGGGTCTCAAGACGTTCTAAGAACTGACCAAGAAAGTTCAAATGTTGGAACGCTCAAAGCAGGATTCTCCCTCGGATTCCCAAAATAACAATAGATCCTGGAAAAATCGAAAGGATGATAATCGCAAAGGCGGAAATTCCGATGATGCTGAATCTTTCAACACTTTGGCTAACCGAAATAAGCGAGGGATGAGCGGGCTTAATGCCAACCAGCTTCGGAAGCCAGTGTTGGGAGAGGGAGGAGAATCGTCTTTGAAAGAGAAACTGGATAAGGTCTATTCCTTCAGAAGAGACAAAGTCCACAAGATATTCAAGGACGCCCTAAGAAAAGGTCTATAATTGCCAGAATCAAAGAGACCGCAATAAGCGAATATGACCGACGACCCCAAATATTACCCCTCTCACAGAGTTGATAGGTCATGCCATTGAGGACTGCTTCGTCTTCAAAGATTGGATCGAAAAGCAATACAAGGCAAGAGAAATAGAATCGTCTAAAGGCGTGCTAGCGAACAATCAAGTTGCGACCACCAATTTTATACAAACGGAGACCGAAGCCTTTACGGAATCTGCTGCTCTCAATCGTCTGCCCTTCTTAGAAAGGAGCGGGCCATGGTAACAAGCCAAAAGCCCAACTAGCAACATTACTAATGAAGAGACGGTAAACGGATACACAATCCATACGATCTACATGGTGGAGCCCAGCAGAACAAGTCCCCCTATGCCTCATACCCGTGATGATGACGTGGCTATTGCTATCCAGCATCGGCTCGATCTAACTGATGAAGAGCCCGCTCAGGCCATTAAGCCAAAGGAGCCTGTGAATCCTGCGGAATCAAGCTCAGGCAGTAAGGATGATCCGGTTATCATACCCGGAACTATAAAGCAATTATTATTCCAATGGCTTCAAAAGCAGCTTCAGGTCAGAGACGAGAAGTTGGCCAAGGTCCACTCCAAAGTAGACGAGCTGACAAACGTCGTGGCAGATCTCACGACCCAAGTCGTTCAACTGCAATTGCAGCAAAATCAAAATTCGGTCCTTGAGCAAAGGATTGATTCCCTAAAACAGCCAACCGATATCCCTCCAGCCCAAGAACGGAACACCTTTGCGAAAAACGGCCGCGATCGGCCTCCAGTCTGTCTGATACGTACACTGAACGTGGTAAGCGAACAGTAGGCGAACTAAAAATCGATCGGCCTCGAGGACCAGGATCGGAAAAGGCACCTACTCTAATGGGGAGGAAAAGAAAAGTATATTCCTTCAGGAGGGATGAAATCCGCAAAATATTCAAGGACGCCTTGAACAACGGTCTGCGACTGCCTATTCCAAAGAGACCACATGAAATGAACATGACCGGCAATCCCATGTAATGCCCGTATCATAGAATGGGGGTCATACCATTGAAGACCGCTATACTTTCAAAGACTGGACGGAGAACCAATACAAGGTTGGAAAAACCTCACAGTCTTCGGATGTACCGGCAAGCCACAAAGTTATGGTCATCAACACAGCTCCGCCAAGATCAAAGTTTAAGGAGCTGAGATAAGCAGACACAGATGACCACCACGTCGTTAAACTGGGAACAGCTGACCACCACGTCATTAAACTGGGAACATTCGACCCTAAGTCGTTAAGCTGGGAGTGTAAAAAAAATTGTAAATAAAAGAAAAGCCGAAATGATGGGGCAGCCGCGAATAAATAACCGAAATGATGGGGCAGCCGCGAATAAATAGCCGAAATAATAAGGCAATCGCGACTTTCGCGATAAGAAAAGCTGAACTGATTGAGCAATCGCGGTAAAAAAAACCTCCAAAGGTGAATAATGAGTCGCTTCTGAAACCATAATCCCTAACGCCCCGAGACTTAAGAAGACGATCATCTGATTCCCTTTCAGTGTTAGCGATGCAGACGCCAACAAAATTTCAAATCTCCGAATATCCCGACGGTGAATGATGAGTTGCTCTTGGTACCATATTCCAGTGTAGCGATGCAGACGCCAACCAAAATCCAAACCCTTAAATTTCCAAACGGCAAATGATGAGTCGCTCCTGATACCATTCGAGTGTCAGCGATGCAGACGCCAATCAAAATCCAAACCCCAAATTCCCAAACGACGAATGATGAATCGCTCCTGGTACCATATTCCGGTGCAACGATGCAGACGCCAACCAAAATCCAATTTCCCAAAATTCTCTCAGCCTTACAGCCAGTCCCCAAATTGACTACCATATACAATCCACGGGCTCAAATAACCCTCATCACACCCATGTCTCACCACAATCACCAGTCCCGCAGCCGATCTCCACCCATGGAATTATGCTCTATTTGGGAAGACCCACTCATGTGTCCTCACGATACATGAGGAGAACAAGCCTTGCGAGATCCTCTCGACTCATAAGAAAACACCTTCGTGTGATCCTTATGACTCACAAAGGAAAAACACACTTGGGGTCTCCACGATTCCTAAGGAGAAAATACACCTACGAGATCCTTTCGACTCGTAGGAAGAAAATGCATTTATGGGACCCTTACAGCTCATAAAATTCAAAATCCTTACGTGATGGGGACCTAAACCTGTCTCTTAAGCCATCGCTCCCCAACAGAAAAAGGCAAATGATGAATTGCTCCTGGCACTTGTGCTCCAGTGTTAGCAACGCTGATGCCGACACCAACCCCAAAAATTCTAAACTTTCGATCCAATAGACCCCTAAGTCGTTAAACTGGGAATTGATGACCTCTAAGTCGTTAAACTGGAAACAGATGACCCCTAAATCGTTAAACTAGGAACAGAGGACCCCTAAGTCGTTAAATTGGGAACGAGGGAAATCCCCTCATGGCAAATAATGATTCGCTCCTTGTACCATATTCCAGTGTAAGCGGTACTGATGCCGAACCAAAACCAAAATCCCCAAATTCTCTCATGGTAAGTGATGATTCACTTCTGGTGTCATATTCCAGTGTAGCGATACTGGTGCCAACTCAAATCCCATGTTCTTCATAGCAAATAATGATTCGCTCACGATACCATATTCCAGTATAGCGATGTTGACGCCTAACAAAAACCCAAATTCCAAGTCCCGGACTCGAAAGCCGCACTGGACGGATAAGAAACTCCCAAATCAAATTAACAATCTCTGCGTCGGAATTATGTTTCGTCTCAGAATGTACACCGTGTCGAAATCATGCTTCATCTCGGGATATCTGCCTTCCCTGCCAGATTATGCTCCGCCTCGGAATCAAGTCAACCAGTGACACCCCGTGACGGAGACAGGTCAACCAGCGACACCCCGTGACGGGGACAGGTCAACCAGACACCCCGTGACGGGGACAGGTCAACCAGCGACACCCCATGTCGGGGACAGGTCAACCAGACACTCCGTGCCGGGGACAGGTCAACTAGACACTCCGTGACTGGGACAAGCCAACCAGCGACACTCCTTGCCGGGGACAAGCCAACCAGCTGTTAGTTATATATGGACAGGTCAACCAGACACTCC
This sequence comes from Agapanthus africanus, assembly GCA_030015575.1. Lineage (NCBI taxonomy): Eukaryota > Viridiplantae > Streptophyta > Magnoliopsida > Asparagales > Amaryllidaceae > Agapanthus > Agapanthus africanus. The sequence continues at coordinate 115,138,108 of CM057350.1, forward strand.
GTGCCGGGGACAAGCCAACCAGCGACACTCCTTGCCAGGGACAAGCCAACCAGCTGTTAGTTATATGTATATGCCCTAGAGGCCATTATTATACATGTGATGTATATTATAATGGATGCTTAGACATATATAGGGAGGACTTTCTTGCTCGACATGATAGTATGCTATCTGGTTGCTCTTTATCTAAACATGTACACTTATTGTCTCTCTATTACATGTTGATAAATCCCTTAGGATGAGTACTTGACTATCAGGATTATGATGCAGATCATACTAGTGGGGCAAGGGTAGTCGGTAAGTACATCCTTCAATTGTTCCTAGTCGTGGGAGTATCGAGACGGGGCATCGATATTCCAGAGTAGACCATCGTATACGCTTCTCGACCCATATGATGGGCGATGGATGATCCCACATCCATTGGTGTTTGACATCAGAGAAGGTATAGGGGTGCTCAGTGGAGACTGGGTACACGGAACGGACTCGCCAAGAACTCCTAGATAGTATTATATCTATCGTCAGATAGCAATTCTCTGGTGACACTGGTACAGGTTAGTCTGTCGACCTGAGATCGTCGTAGAGTCTCATGTGATTCCCACTGTGCTTTGATTTTCACCTTATCACGTTCAAGAGGTCGTGCAAAACGGTGGTTTTTGGGTACGGTCCCGAGTCACATGGAGGCAATGAGCGATAGAAGAGGATTTCGTCTCTCCCGGTATTGGGGGTTGATGTTGCGCTATACTCGATTGGCCATAACAGGAAATCCCCGACCAGGGTTGTTGAGATTTACTGGTAAGTGTCATCAGTAGTTTCTCGAACCGTTATAGACCTTACATCTGCATGACTTATCAGGCTATTGGGATCTGACGTTATACCACCCCCAGGCTGTGATATGCGATATATCAGGCGAAGAGACCGGACTGTACGGTAGTGTTACTGATTGGATTCACAGGAGTATGAGCAAGCTTGCTTGTTGATCTTCTGATCGCTCAATATTCGGGTGGCTGTTACGTTTAGCAGACTGCTTGCGGCTTGTGGGTGACTGATATGATCACCACCTACTGGCGGCGTATTGACGAGTCTTTAGAGTCCTACACAAAGGTTTCATGGCTCAAGCGAAACGAAGTAGGAGCACATATGTGATATGTGCGAGACCGAAATTAATACGTGTATGTGATACTGTATTCTATTCTCGCGATATGTGATATCGGTCGGTTATATGTGATATAGCCAGGTCATCAAATCAAGTGTTGATTCGATAAGTTGATACATATGATATTAGTCGGTTATATGTGATATAGCCGGATTATTAAATTAAGTGTTGATTTAATAATTTAATGTGTGTGTGTATATTTGATATATTAATTTGCATTAACTAATATTAGCTCACTTAAGCATTTCATTCTCACTTGTGCACATTTAATATATATGTTATATATATTATTGTGTCATGGTTGTTGATATATGCAACTTAGGTGTTTGAGGCTTACACCATGGCAAAGGTAATTTGGGGTTTATATTTATCTAAGTAATTCAAAATTAGATGGAAATTTATCATGGTTGGAAGCTTGGAGAAGCTTATGCTAACCATTGACTTAGTCCACTAACTTTATTTTACATGAGATATTTATTAACCTAACCATTATGTTTAGCTATGGTTTATTCTCTACATGAGTTAGTGTATGACATAAACTCACCCATGGTTGCTATTCTCACACAACCTTATTCATTCACCATTTTTTCTCCATTTCATCTTCTTCCTCATCTCCAAAAGCTTTCTAGGATTTGGAGAGATGAAGAATCCTAGTGAGAAAATAAATCCAAAGTGAGCAAAATTCCTACTGCATCATCCTCTACTAGATTAGCCATTTAATTTAGAGTGTTTGCTTCACTAAACCCTAATTTAGTGAAAAGGTAGCTTGGGTTTGAGTCTTCTCGACATATATCATCTTCGGCCTCGAAAACTTCAAGCAAGTTAGTTCCTTTCATCTTGTAGAGCCTTTCTAGAGTCCGTGAGATCACTACTTGGAGCGTAGGGACTACTACACGGAGCTATTGAAGTGAAGGACCGGTCTACAAAGGTTGTATTTCTTGTTCACTTTGTATGTAAAATTGTTTGCATGCTTGATTCGTCTAAATCTCTAGTTAAGATTCTATGTTAGGGTTCTTTCGCGCGGCAAATTTTTTAAAACGGCATGGACGATACATCCCGAAACCTTGCTGTCGTGGTAGGCAACCCTGCACCAGCGACACTCCATGCCGGGAAAAAGGCAACCAGCGACGCTCTGCCTCGGGGGTACGTCGACCAATGACACTCTGTATTAGGGAAACGTAAACCAGCGAAGCTCCGTCTCGGAGACACGTCGAGCACCGACCGTCCAAGTAGCAAAAAAGGCAGTATCAACCTCCCTGTCGGAATTATGCTCCGCCTCGGAATCAAGTCAGCCAACAATCTCTGCGTCGGAATCACGTTTCGTTTCAAAATGTACCCCGTGTCGATATCATGCTTCGCATCGGAGTATCTGTCTTCCCTGTCGGAATTATGCTCCGTCTTGGAATCAACCTACAATCTCTGCGTCGGAATCACGTTCCGTCTCAGAATATATCCCGTGTCGAAATCATGCTTCCACTCGGAGTGTTCGCCTTCCATGTCGGAATCATGTTTCATCCTGGAATCAACCTCTGCATCGGAACTATGTTTCATTCGGAATGTTTACCCCTGCGCCGGAATTATGCTTCGTCTCAGGATATACCGGAATTATGCTCCGAGAATCGGAATGATACTTCGATCCCCGGAATTATGCTCCGCAAATCGGAATGATGCTCCGACCCCCGAAATTATGCTCCGCTCTTCGGAATGATACTTCGATCCTGGAATTATGCTCCGCGAATCAGAATGATACTCCGATCCCCGAAATTATGCTCCGCGGGTCGGAATGATACTCCGATCCCCGAAAGTATGCTCCGCTCTTCTAAATGTTACTCCAATCCTGGAATGATGCTCCGCGAATCGGAATGATGCTCCGCAAATCGGAATGATGCTCCGACCCCCGGAATTATGCTCCGCTCTTCGGAATGATGCTCCGACAGTGGAATTATGCTCCGCACATCGGAATGATGCTCTGCCTCAGTGTCAGACTTCTGCGAAACAAGATCCATCAATTTCATCCACACTACTCATATACGCGGTGTGCATTTATTGATGGGAGGTACTTTGTTGGGGTCAAAAATTACACCCGAATGACCGAGTCAAAGTCAAAGTCAACCCCAGGTAAGCAGGCCCAAGTCCAGATCAAGTGACCCTATGCCTAAGTCGAGCCCCGCGGCCGGCCTCCCCCATGCCAAAGGAATAATGGTTAGAGCATAAATAGGATTAATATAATTCCTATGAATAAATGTAATAAAATGGGCAACAAACCCAAATTATGTAAAAGCTCATGACTTATGTACAAAAGAAAAAAAAGCATATGGCATGGAAAAAGCACATGTGCCATTTTAAAAAACCCAAGGGGGCATATGTAAAATGTAAAGCCTATATAAGGCATCATAATGAATGATAACAAACAAAATTCCTCCCATATCAAATCTCTAGGGTTTGTGACTCCATCCTCACTCTCTCAAATTCTTCCTCTTCATTTTCCAATTAAATCAACAGCTTAGCTCCCTTTTTTTCAAAACTAAATAAATTTTCACCATAAACCCACTGAAGGAGAGTTTAACTCTCATATCCGATCAAAAAAGGAGAAGATTTTCGCTACCTTCTTCTCCCTCCTCAAGATCCAATTTGAGAGAGAAAATGAGAAACCCACCTCCTAAGACTCCATCAAGAGAAGAAAAAGGGTCTCTTTTCATCATTCAAGATCTAAATCTAGGAGTTTCAAGAGAACCCATTTTGGGTTTCTTCTCAAAAGAGAAAGAAGTAAATCTTTTAAAGTTTAACTCCATAATAAAAATTCTTTTGGGGGTTTAACTCCAAATAAAATTGTTTTGGAAGTTTTAACTCCAAATAAAAATTCTTTTGGAAGTTTAACTCCATTTAAAATGTTTTGGAGTTTAACTCCAAATAAAATCTTTTAGAGTCTAACTCCATTTAAAAAAAAGTTTTGGAGCCCCCTGCTTCCTTACGTGGGGGAATGGGAGCTTTCCCCACGTGAGGGGGAAGCTCCCACTAAGTGAGAGCCCCTGCTCCTTCTCACGTGAGGGGGGGCTCCCACTTAGTGGGAACTCTCCACTCCCCTTCACGTGAGGCTCCCACCTAGTGGGAGCCCCTCCTCCCTCTCACGTGAGGGGGAGAGAAGCTCCCATTCAGTGGGAGCTTCCACTTAAGAAAAATATAAAAAAAATAATTGTTTTGGGAGTTTAAATCCGTATAAAAAAATTTGGGAGTTTAACTCCACAATAAAAAAAATATCTTTTGGAGTTTAACTCCACAATAAAAGTTCTCTTGGAGTTTAACTCCACAATAAAAATCCTTTTGGAGTTTAACTCCATTATAAAAAAAATTAGGGGTTCAACTCCATTTAAAATATTTTGAAGTTTAACTCCATTATTAAAATTCTTTTGGAATCGAACTCCATAACAAAAATCCTTTTTAGAAGTTCAACTCCATTTAAAATCTTTTGGAGTTCAACTTCATAATAAAACTCTTTTGGAACCCCACGTGAGGAGGGAGGCTCCCTCTCACGTGAGGGGAGAGGGGGAGGCTCCCCACTCCCCTTCGCGTGAGGGGGAGGAATCTCCCACTAAGTGGGAGCTCCCCACTCCCCTTCACGTGAGGGGGAGGCATGGGAGCCCCTCTTCTCTCTCACGTGAGTGGGAAGGGGGCTTCCCCTCCCTTTTTAATTTTTATTTATTTACCTCTTTCCTTTTTATTGTCTTTTTTTGGAGTTTAACACCATACAGGAACATTTGGGAGTTTAATTTTTGACCGCAACAAAAATGAAAGAAAGAAAAACAAAGGGGAAAAAATAAGTTAAAGAATAATCAACTCTATAATCTGTATGTGTTTTATGTATATGGAAACATGATGCGGATAGCATATATCTTATTTTGACATAGTATCTCTATTATGTTTCGCCGCTATTAATAACATTTTCTTTCTAAACTTACTTTAACATAATCTGCATGTCCAGGGCAATCCACATGTGCATAATGTCGTTTAGCAGTTTCATACTCCACATGAGCCTGCAAAACAATGTTCAGAATGAAAAAGATATAAATATTGGAAATGCAATTTCACATACCACTTAAGATAGAAAAATAAGCCATATGTACAAGGAGTATGTCATGAATAACGACAAAGATTACTAACCGTAGCAATGGTAATTCCCCTAGCTTTCTCCTCGGGGGCCTTGTCAATCTCATCAAAAGCAACCGCCTTTGCTTTTCCTTCTTCAGCTAATACCTGAAAAAAGGGTATGGGCATGATGAACTTACATACATATTAGGCTTCAATTACAACGATACAAAACCGTTTCTTTACATTGTCGTTTTATTTATAGAAGTAAATTCAGACAAAGCCTCCTGATTAGGTTTTCTTACTGTTTGACTCTGACAAAGGATAGGTAGCTAAAGAGTACACTCCTCTTTTGCTGCACCCAGAACTCTTTTATAACCTAATGTATTGTTCTTATCTTTATTCTATACTTTTCGGCTTTCTTTCCCTTCATCCTTAGAATCGAAGAACAAATATTGTTGAAGGTCATTTGCGCATGATGTAGCTACAACATATATAAAAAGGTAAAAGAGAGAAAATTGAACTGGATTTTCCGAATATCAAACGATGCCAACGAAAACATAATAACCTTGGTGATCGCCGCTGTAAGAGTAGTTTTTCCATGATCAACATGCCCAATGGTTCCAACGTTCACATGAGGCTTCCTGAGTTGCCAAACAAGATATGGTAACAATCGAGTTCAATCATTCAAGGTTATTTCTTCAATAGTTTAGAGCAAAACCCAAAGCCTACGCTATCGCTTGCAAGAAAAAATCCTACCCTACTTGGGTATTGAATCATAATATCTAGGAAAATATTATTGCAAAAATATTTTTAAAAAAAATTAAATTCAGTCAAAAAATTATAGATCCATTGGTCGATTCAGTGTTAGATTCAATCGAAAAAGAGAGAGTTGAAAATTAGGGCAAACGTTCGAGTGAAGGTGGCCATGGATCGGCTCCACAAGAATCCAGAATCCAAGGGTTTCTCGACATTGGATTGGATCGGCGAGGGCACGTGAGGAGACGAGATGGGGATCGAGATCGATCCTCGGGAACAAGAATGGTAGAGGGAGGAGGAAGAAGGGGAAGAGAAATGGAGGAGGCGCCTCGAATTAGGGTTTCTGAGGACAGTGGAGGAAGCCATGAGCGAAAGACCTGGGTCGTTAGAAGTGAAGAATGGGGGGTTTTAGCAAATTTCTAGGGTTTTGGAGCTTAATGTTGATGGGCAAAGGGCCTGATTTTGGGCTGGATCAACATAAGCTCAGATAGAATTCTTTTCTCTCTGCCCTGGCGCAAAAGGAAGGGTCTCCAAGTTTGAAATGGGAAATTTCATGATGACCACCATGTACTTTTGGTCGGTTTTTTTTTTGGAACAGAAACTACCGAACTTTTTTTAACTTAAAATTTTACTTTTTGACATTTCATCTCCCTTCTAAGAGTCTACCACACAGTAGGGTATTTTGACCATTCCATAAATAAATTAACGACAGGAGGTCTCGAGGAGGGTCGCGTTTAACGAAAGAAAGCTTAAGAGATTTCTGTACACGAAAAAATCCCAACGGTGTTTTTGGGAACATATGATATATTACAGGATGGTTTTGATGAAATTTACCTTTTGAAATTGATTCGGGGGTTTGGCTATCTAATTTGCGAAAGAAATTCATTGGAAAAATATTTAAAAATCCAACATCAAATTAGAACCGCACCTAACCCCAGCTCCACAAATCTCTCTCAATGACTAGCATCATACAAATTTCTTAATTAAGCTTAAGATCTGCAAAATACTTGTCTATTATAACTGGAAGTCATTTGATGATGTCATTAATCAACAAAATATATAAAAAAAAGATTGACAGAATTCCATTAGCCAAGAAGTCCACCCTCTTTCTCTCTCTCTCTCACATTTATTACATACATCCTCTCTCCAGCTCAGAAACCCAAAAAGAGATATAACTTACAAATTTATACATGAGCCCTTATATAATTGCTATTTTGTATTACTCATAAATTTATCGATTCTAATATTACCACTAAATACATCATTTATATAAATTTAGAAAAACTATAGATATCTTTAGAAATATTCATGTAATTTTTACACACGCCTTCGGTTTATGTTGTTCAAAATATACACACGTGTATCGCACGTGCAAAAATACTAGTAGGTGATCTAAGCTAACCCTAGGCTCTTTCAAGTTCAACTCCCCCCTTCGGATTTGGAAAACGTTTCTTAAGATCCTACAAAAATGCAACCATGTCAATCGTTCCGGACCAACTGCCCCCGACCACACTATCCAGTGCACCAGCATTTGCCAAATAATCAACATCAGTATTTTCTTCATGGAAAACGCGAGAGACTTGAAAACCAGTAGGCAAACCAATCCAATTTTATATATCATCAATCACTGCAATACCATAAGTGCTTCGCAGGTAGTATCCCAAACGATATGAGACTGTCTAGTAACACACCATATGACATCGCCCTATCATACCTAGAAAAATTAAGGGACACATGAGAATTTCAATTAATCTAAATACTAATTAATAGAAAATGAGAAAATATATTCTTTTTAAGAGGTGTTGGAGCTCCTTTTCGGGTCTCCTTCAGATGTTGTCTTCCGTCGATCTCCCGGTGGATTTTGGAGGTGATCCCCTGTTGCGTGTGGGTCTCAATGAGTTTTGAGGAGATTGGTGATTTGAGGAGTTTGGCGCCGAGTACCTGCAAAGAAGTCCCGGGATGGTTTGGTACCACCGAGGACCTTCCGACGATCAAGTTAGTATGAGATCCGAGCAGAGTAACGGCTGAGTGGAGTAAAAAATGGCTTACTCGACCCCGCTGTGATGGGGGTTTATATAGTGGTGGTAGCACGCAGCAGCAGGCATGAGAATCTTACAGACAGTTATGCTCCCGACGTCACGCCCGTGCGGAGAGCGGATCGCCCATTAATGGGGATCGTGATGGCGTGGAACGTGGGATATTGCTGGCGGAGAATCTGCGCATGGCGAGATTTCCGGAGCTGCGGTTACGCCCGTGAGCTGTGGAGTTGGTCGGAGGACCGAGGAAGATGTCCTCGGTTGGGGAGCTCGGGGGCGAGCGAGAAGGCCAAGGAGTCTTGGTCTTGTGGCGGCTCGGGGCGAGCTGAGAGGCCGAGGATGCCCATTTGCAGAGGGCCCTGAGGAGGGCCAGCTCGCGCGTGCAGGTCAGGTATAGGGGTGGCCTGGTCGATCCGTGTGGGCCCTTTCTTCTGAGTTCTAGGACACATCATCTGCCACGTGTCCCGATCTTAGGGATCGCCAATATTGAGCATCATCATTATCCCCCCACTCTTGTCCTGACAAGCTAGCGGGTCGGATCAGGAGTGGACTGTCGGGCCGCCCGGGGCGAGTTCCCTCCTAAGGTTTCGTCGGGACGCATTCCCGGGCTGTCAGCTGTCTTTCCTGTCGGCAAATCAGGGCGAGATCTCTGCATTTAAGGAAGGTGCGCCAGTTCGTGCCTCCTGCCGTTGAAGTGACGGTCCACGTGTCAAGTATCGATTGGCCGATGCGACGTGTGCAGACCTGCAACGCCTGCAGGGGTGTGGTCCAGCGTGGGAACGACAAGTGGAACAATCGGAGCCATTAGATGCGAGGAGGTGTTTTGGCGGGAGACGAAGGGAGCCGTTGGATGAGGTCGCTCGGTGTGATAAATAGGGGTGGGGCCCGTTCCAGGGCCCCTACTCTTTCATATTTCCCCGTTCTAAGTCTTGGTTGCTCGGCGCTCGTCTTCTTTCTTCCGCTTTCGTTTTCCGAGGACCCTTTTTCTCAAGGTTAAATGTCTTCCTTTGTCAAGTCAGTAGATGTCGTCGGAGTAGGTTATAGGGACCCTTTAGGTGAACCTGAGTCCTCCCAGGGAGCAGGGGTCGGGCCCTCTTCCCGGGATCGTGCGGCGGGGACAGCCCCCAGGGAGGAGGCGGTAGATGCTGCCCCCGGCGCCTCGTGTTGGGTGAGGCATGAGGACGAGCTCGCATCCACATCCCTCCGCGATATACGCTTCGTCTGGCCAAGGAAGGAGAGAGGGCAGACCAGGTACGGGGCAGGGAGATCGCCCTGTACTTGGAAGCTTTTTGGTGTGGAATGTGCCTGCCCTTCTCTCCTGAGGTCGTCGAAGCGCTGAATTTTTTCGAGTTAGCCCCTGGCCAATTAGTGCCGAACTCGTGGAGGATTATCCTCGGGTTTCTAATCCGCCTGAAGTTACAGGCGATCCCCTTCAGCCTCTCCCTCCTTGATTCTTCCCTCGTCTTTAAAAATCACCCTGGTGGTCGAGCGGGCGACCCGAGGTGGGTTTATCTCTCTTTCAGAAAGCGACAGTGGGCGCCGCCGGGACAGGGGTGGTGGCCCTGCCTTCTTCCATTCACGACTGGAAGAAGAAGTTCTTCTTCGTTTCCCCTCCCGAGGGCGAGGACTGGCCCGTGCCTACAAAATGGTCTAGGGATAAATACTTGCCGGGGAACCAGTCCAGTGACCCCGTCACGGTGAGAGTGGCGTCGTGGGAGCCCATCCCCCGTTTCGACGTGCTATTGTCTGAGAGGGTCCTGAGTTGGGCCGGGCTCAGCCTTGTTGAGTTCGTCGGTAAATTTAGGTTTGCTTTTTTTGGCTTGTATATTGCCTGTGTCGCTGATCTCTTTACATTCGGTTTTGTGCAGGACCCATGGATATGGACTCGCTCCAAGCTTCCCTGTGCCAACCGAGGAAGGTCACAAAGGCTGGGGGTGCCGGCTCTTCCCGCTCAAAGCCTGCCCCGGCTCCTTCTTGTTGGAGATAGTGCCCTCAAAGTCAATTATTGGATCGCAGGTACATGATTGCAATGATTGAGGCAGGACCTATACCGATATGACAGTCTTGCTCGAGATGATAGTTTGCTATCTGGTTTGTCTTTATCATCGTATACATACTTTAGTTCACTATTGCATGATGATAGAGCCCATAGGATTCTTGCTTGACTACCAGCAGTATGATGGCGATCATATACGTGGGAGCTGGGGTCTGTAAGCACATCCTTAAAGTGTTCCTAGTCGTGGGAGTTTCGAGACAGGGTATCGATACTCCAGAGTAGACTAGTGTATACAGTCGAGACCCCGACGAGGGGCGGTGGCCGGTCTCACAAGCCACTGGTGTCAGTTGGTTCACCTAAGATGTATACAGGTGCTCATTAGGTTATGAGTACACCGGACAGGACTCGCCGAGAACATGCTAGTTGGTATTATACATATCGTCAGATAGCAGTTCCCTGGTGACATGTGTACAGGTTAGTTTGTCGACCTGAGATCGTCATTTGTCTCGTGTGAGTTCCCACTGTGCTTAGATTACTACCCTACTACGCTCAAAGGAGTTGTGCAAACAGGTTTTAGTTGGGTACAGTCCCGAGCCACATGGAGGCAGTGAGCGGATCGTCGGGGATTCGTCTCTCCCGGTATTGGGGGTTGATGTCGTACTGTGCAGGGTAGCCATCACTAGAAATCCTTGGCCGAGGTAGTGGAGAATTACTGATTTGGATCGGTAGTTTCTCAGGTGGTGATGGGCTTCATACCGACACGATTTATCGCGTTATTAGGGGTCTGACTTTATCCACCCCCCTAGACTCGATATGCGATACTCTTTAGACGAACGGACCGGACTGTATATACATTGTCACTGTTAGGCTCAGTAGGGTTTATAGATGAGTTCGCTCGTCAGCTTCCCTTCCAATCAATACATAGGCAACCGTTACGTACAGCTTGTACCTCTGACGTGCTAGTGGTTATACCCAGTGCCAGTGTGTTGATGAGTCATTAGAGTCCCCCACAGACACTTTCCCAAGTTCGGGCGAAACGTTGTAGAGGCCGTATGGGTTTATGGTAAGGTTCGGAAAATGCACGTGCGTTTTCACACGTGTCATTTTTCGGACAGATAATACTGGTAGGTTTTGGTTTAAGCCGGAACCCAGTATTATACTGTGTAGATATAATATCTTTGTCTCAGTTGCATTTGTATTCGGTCGTAATACAAATGCTGGTATGTTTATACCATTACGGGGTTATCCTGAAATTCGTTTCAGGATCACTTTTGGAAGTTGTCAGTTGCCAGTTTTCTATCGGCCGTATTTAACATTCGGTTAAATGCGGATTTATCTTTTCTTCTTGGATGAGTCATGAAGGTGAGTCATACTTCTAGAAGGTTCTAGAAGTGGTGATTAGGCATGTGACTCATTTGTTCATTAATGGTGCTTTAATTGTGCATTTATTGTGTTCATACTTGGTGTCATTTGTGAGTCATGCTTTGATGTTATGTTCATAACTTATGGTCACCAAACCCTAGCTCCTACACTCACCTCCCTCCTCACTACAAATATGGCCGGCCCCTCTTGCTTGAAGAGGATGGTTGTTGATTGATTTCATTTGAGAAAAGATTATAGTTTATGTGTATGGAAATTCATAGCTCCATTTTTCCATCACCCGATTCAAATGGCAACTTCATTAACCGTTCGTCCATAACCTTGGACGTAACGAGACAAAGTATTCTACTCATTCTCTACATCATCTTGGTCGTCTCTTTTGGCAGACTTGACGACCGAGTTGCCTCGGTTCAGAGGCGGGAGCCCGTTTAAAGATCCGTCGACGTGGTGCCACCTGGACGAGAAGACTGGAGATTCAGGAGATCGGAGCAGCCGCAACAAGCGTGGGATGATGGTTGAAGACCGAAGGACTTCGATCGTTCGGTATAACACTTCTACCCACTTTGTAGTTTGTTAGTTTAGCTTTAATGGCAAATCCGGGTTATAGTACGCGATAGCGCCTGTTGTAAAAAGTTTTTGTTCCGCATTTGGCGTCTGTTAGACGGCCGGGGCACTACCGTGGACTTACACTTCTCCTCCGGTGGTCGCGTCCCGTGAGCGCTTGGAAGCGGATCTCGCCCCGGGGCCCAACAGAGTGTCAGGACGGAAGCGGGCTCGGATTCTGGAGGACCCGGCCTCGAAGGAGGAGATCGGCTCTCCCTCAGAGCCGCTCAAGAGGAGGTCATCCCGGGGACCGTCTTCGCCGATCATGGTGGAGGAAGGGGGCCTCCAGTTCGCAGTGCCTTCGGCGCTATCCGTCGCGGATAGCCTGCTGCACGAGATAGAGACATCGGCAGGGGGTAAAGTCCCGGGGGGGCCTTCAGGGCTCAGCTGGCGTCCATCGCCCAGGAGTCCGTGCAGGTAAGTGCTTAGTTTTGATTATTGTATATTTTTTTGAAATTCGGTGCTTCTCTCGTCTTTCTGACCTCTCCCCTGCCTTTCAGGTTCTCCAGCACGTTGCCCTCGCCTTATGCATGGAGGCCGAGGTGATAGCCTCGGCGATGAAGGTTGAGGGCCAGCTCGCCTCGCTGGAAGAGAGCTCCAAGCGGGAGCTGGAGGCGGTGATGGCGAGGGTCGCCATCCTGGAGGGCGAGGTGAAGGCCGGGAAGCCGGGAAGCGGGAGAGCATACCTGAAGATCGTTCAGCATTTTCTTTGTCTTAGCTGACAGCACAACCTCCCACGGGGCTTCTTCGACGAGAGAGCACGTTGCCCCCGGCACATTCATCCTTTTAGAGGCGTGAAGTTGCGGCGGATTCACTTTCCATCTATCGGATAACGCGAACTTGTCCTGTTGGTACTGGTCTTCAAGCCAATTTTTGAAGACGTAGCAATCTTCAATCGGATGACCCAGTACTCGATGATAGGGACAGTAGTTGGGCTCGTTTGCATCATTTGGTTGCGACGGACGTTTTGGCTCCGGCAGACTTATAAGTCGGTTGCGCAACGCCAGTTCGAACAATCTTCTCGTTTTATCTCGGGAAAACGAGTAAGGACGTCCTAATCTCTCCCCAAGGGGTACTTGTGGACGCATATTATTTTGACGAACAACCGGCTTCGAGTTGCTCGGCTGTTGTTGAGCATTAGCGACAACGATCGCTTTCCCCTTCCCCTTATCATTTCGGGAGTCCGGCTTTGGAAGAGGAGGTCTATGGCCCATCTGATCCATTTGGGCCAGCTTATCGATCAGGTCCTGGAAGGTAGTCGGTTTGAAGAACATCATAAATTGGGATATGGTTGCTTGCGGATCAAGGGTTCCCACAAACATACCCACTGCAGGAGCTTCTTCAATGCGTTGCTCGCATTTTGACCATAAGTTCCGCCATCGTATAGCATATTGGACCCATGTCACGCCTGGCTTTACCCTGGCGTTAATCAATGCCGTCATCGGGGTGCGTTCACTGGCGCTCGCAAAACGCTGGGTAAACAACAGCTCCATCTCCGCGAATGTCTTGATAGAGTCGTTCGGGAGCTCAGAGTACCACTCGAACGCCGTATCTGATAAACTTCCAACAAACTGGCGAAGCAACAGCTTGTCATCACCGCCGGTGTTGCCGCAGAGTGCCCTGAACTGGGCAACATGCTGGTGAAGATTGCCCGTCCCCTTGTAGACATGGAACTTGGGAATTGTGTAACCCGGCGGGTACTTGATTTGGTCGTACCAACTTGGATATGGCCGCCCCATTTTTACGACCTGGCCGGCTGCTTCAGTCGCATGATGAACCCGTATTTGCTGGGCTATGTACTCGTCCAAATCAGCTTTAGAGATTGTATCCTCTTTAGCCGTTGACAGAGCTGGCGGAGGATTTGATGTTTCTCCCCTATCGTCTCTAAGGACGATCGGGGGCTCTTCGGCCGGAGGATCTTGTTGTATCATCATCCCTATCATGTCTTGGAAGAGGAGGCCCATACGCTGTATGTTGGCTGCTTGTTCAGCAGCGTCTTTGTCCTTCTTCTCCAATATCCGACGAAGGAATTCAGCGTCGGTTTCTTCCTCCTGACGTTCGTCCGAGGACGTCTCAGGGCTTTCTTTTGGTCCGGTAAGTGCGGTCATAGCGTTCATCATCTCTTGGAGCTTCTGCTGCTGCTCCTGCGTTTTGGTCACTGATCGCGTAAGCGGTCGATGACCCGTAGATATGCGACTGCTCTCTTTACCAGATGTCACATAGACGGTGTGAACTACAATGCCCCCTGACTTAGGGCGTTTGGGTGCATCCCCTCTGATATTTGTTGTAGATGTAGGGACTTTCTCCGGCCTTCTTCTTTTGTGGGCCGTTGAAGTTGAGGGGGCCGCTGCAGTGGGTACCCTAGCGATCGTTGTCCCCTGCTATTTAATATGACGGTCTTTTTCTTTTTGCACCTTCGTCTTCTTTTGTTGACGAGAGTGATCTGGGTCGATCACGGAGTCTTGAACCCTTCGCCAAACCTTGTATATTTTTTAGGACAGCCGTTGAGGGGGCTGTTCTTGCTTTGTTTCCGGAACTCTTTCCGCGGGCGGAGGAGATCTTTTCAATGTAGCGGTTGGAGAATTCTTACGTACCCTCCTCAGCAGTTCAAAGCTGTTCCCAGTTGGAACAGCAGCGTTGACTTCTACTACTGGAACCGGTGGAGTAAGCCTTGAGGGGGAGTTGCCCCCTGCCTTCCTTACTCGTTGCCAATGGCGACGTCGAGCATGGCGAGCCGTTGAGACTGGCTCGGAGATAGAGATTGCTTCTTTTTGCCCCCCTGCCTGAATGAAGCGCCGCTGGTGTTAGCCTCTTAAAGACTGAGGTTGTTTTTTGAGGGGTGATATTCAACCTGTTGAAGACGGATCCCCGAGCAAGCGCGGGAGCAGGAATCGTCAATCTTGAAAAGACTGATTCTTTGACAGGGGAAGCCGCCTTGACGATTTCTGGAGCAGCAGTTATTGCCTTCCTTGGGACAGCCAATTTAGAGTTCTGATACAGCCTGGCGAAAACCGAGGCTGTTGGTTTGGCAGTGGGCGACCCGCTGACAGGGGTCGTCGTAGTAGTGAGTCGGTCGAAGACCGATTTCTTGTTCACTTCCGGTGCAGGTATTGGCATAGAGAAGCTTGTAGGAGAGATCATGGTCCCGAAAAACAGGCCGGTGGTGGCCTGGGTCACCTGGTCTACTGGCAAAGCGAGGAAGGAAGCCGCTTGGGGCCCATATGCTACACCTCCAGGTGAGGCGGAGCGTCTGTTGCATTGGCACTTCGAGCAGTTGGTGCAGTTAGAGGCCATTGATACTTGAGTTCTGTGCCAGACAAAAGACCAAATCTTAGTAACTTGCAACCCAAAGGCAACCATTTAACAAACCGAGATTGGTTCGCGAGGACGACACACGAAGTGTGGAGTGGAAAGAGGAAAAGGTCCCACCGGGCGTGCCAGAATCTGTTCCCCTCCGAATGGCGGCGGAGACGACGTGAGGACTTCTGGGCCTGAGATTCGGGGCAGATGCTATATGGTTTTATCTGTCTATCTCTCCGAAGATGCCAAGTTGATTTATGGCACCGTGTATCGGAGGTTTAGACGGATGCGGCCGATGTAGCAGACTTCGTCAGATTCCCCCTCGCTTGAGGGGTTTTTGATTATGGGGACGCTCTTCCCTGTAGGCGCAAGCCCCTGCAGTTAATTACGCTACCGCATCACGGTAACAACTTTCTCCTTCTCCAGAATTTCACTTCGTGTCGTGGGTGTTTGTTTTGTTTGCGGTTGCCCGTGGATTGTATACGGAGACAGAGTAATGCCGTCGCCCGTAGGACGTGGATTAGTCCAAATCCGTATTTACTTAGATTTGGGTTTAGTGTTTTTAGTTTAAGGATACGTTAGCCGCATTTGAGACTAAGATCAACTTAAACGTTCGTTAAGGATACGTTAGTCTGATTTAAGACTAAGATCAACTTAACGGGCTCGTCTAGATCCATTTCCAGTTTAAGGACGTAGTGGTCCATTTAATATATGGTCGTCGGGACCCGTCACCTCTCTGACGTCGTTGAAGGATTACAACGATGGGTGTCAGAGGAGTTCGGAGATGTACCCTCGAACCGGTTGTAAATTGATTTAAGAGAGCAAACTTGCTCAGTCAATTTAATTTGAGGACTTACGGCCAAAATTGGGCTAAGTCCAGTTGAAAATGTTCAACATTTTATTTGCTTTTGCATTGCATTTCTTTTTATTTTTATTTGAGCTCTGCCCAGAAAGGATGCAGAGCATCAATTTGTTTTGGGGCTCTGCCCATTTATAAATGATGCAGGCACCAATTTTATTTGGGCTCTGCCCTTTTATGAATGATGCAGGGCATCAATTTAAATTGGACTCTGCCCTTTTATTGCTTTGCAATTTATTTAGGCATATTAGGTCTTTTTGATTTGGGCCTGGCCCTTTAAGAAATGCATTGCATTTGTCAGGCGCTTTGCGCCAATTAGAGAGCGCAAGCGCTTGTAGTGTTGACACGTGTCGCGCAGGCGCAGTGCGCTACGCTAGTGCGTTGCGCTGCTGACACGTGGCGCACTCTGGTGAGTTGCGCCAATTACAGAGAGCAAAACTCTATCTTAAAGCGCATAGCGCAAGTAGTTCAGATGTTGACACGTGGCGCTTTCCCAAGAGCGCAACAGCGCAATTTAGAAGTGCAAAGCACTAAGAATCTTTTAAATTCAAGAAAAGAAGTGCAAAGCACTATTTGATTTCTTGATCTAATTTAGATCAAAGAAAAATAAGTTTTTCTTGTCTTTCTTATCTCAGAGAACCAAGGTTCATAAAATAGTGCAAAGCACTATTTTATTTTTTTTTGTTTTTATTAAAGATCATTGATCTTGTTTTTAGATCTATGATCTGTTCATAAGAGAACTTTCTCTTTTCTCTAAAGGCTTTTTACCTTTATTGTTCTTGAGGAGTTCTTCAGAGTTCTCTTTTTTTTTTCTGAAAATGTTGATACCTTTTGATTTGAGGTCTAGGGGTCTTTTTATAGTGCCCACAAATTCGTTAAATTTGTTAAAGAGATCTTTCTCTGAGTGGTTTGGGGAATTTTCCCCACCGTTGGATCTTTGATCCAAGGGCTTCTGTTTTACAGAAGAAAATCTTCTTGTTTTAAGAAGAACAGAAAAGATTTCTTTAGAATTTTAATTCTGTTTGGCACAAATGCCCCAGCGCGTGACACGTGTCATGCAGCGCTGGCGCATCTGCGCTGACACGTGTCGCGTCGCGCAAAGCACAGCGCAACTGCGCTGACGCATCTGCGCTGACACGTGTCGCGCAGCGCAGTGCGTGCGCAACTGAAGCGTCGCTTCCTTTAATTTTAGTTTAAATAGAGCTTTGTTCTGATTGGGCGCGCCTTCTTGGGCGCTGCGCTGATGCATCTACGCCTGACACGTGGCGCGTTGCGCCCGAGATTTGAAGCGTTGATTTAAAATTTGAATTTTGAATTTCAACAGAGCTTTGCTCTGATTGGGGAAACAAATGCCCCCCAACCGTTGCGCTCACATGGCGCGCACGTGAGTGCAGCGGTGGCAAGCTCTTGACCGTTGGATCAAGGGGTGAGCTGAAAGGGCGCAAGCGCCTTATAAATAGGGCCTATGGCCCTTAGGAAATCTTCACCATTTCAAGATTTTATTTTCCAGAGCCCTGCTCTTCTAAGAACTTTAGAGCATTGCTCTCTTCTTTAAAGAACTTCAAAGTTCAAACTTTTAGAACATCTTAGGTAAAATTTATCTTAAATTTAATTAAATTAATTTTAATCAACAGAGCCTTGCTCTCATAGATCTTTGATCTAAAGAAAACTCCTTTGTGGTTTCACGAACAGAGCCTTACTCTCAAGAATCCATAGATCTAAAGAGATCTTGTTTTAGGGTTTTTACCCATGAACAGAGCTTTGCTCATGGACAAAATATAGATCTTTTTGATCTAAAAATGAAGAACTCTTAAGAGTTTTCATGGATCTCTAAGATCCCAAAAAAAAAATTAACTTCTAAATTTTTTTTAATGGATTCTCTCATCATTATTATAGAGCTAGGCTTTTCTAAGGAATTTTATTCCCTCGAGAGCAGAGTTTGACAAGTGTCACTCTGTGACAGAGCTTTGCTCTGAAATGGGAGATTCTCTCCTTGTCTCTAGGGATTTATCATTTAATGAGAGTATTCTTTTGAGGATCTCCTTATTAATTGACAGTCCCATCCAATGATGGGGCTGTCTTATTCATTGGCACATTGTCATCTGGATTTTGTGGGTCCCTCTTTGGTCCCCCCTACACTGCATTGCAGTGTAGTATTAAGTGTCAGGCTTTTAAAATTAAATTAGGACACAGACGGCTGAATTTCATTTTTCTTTGCAGGCAATCATGTCTGCTGATCCGTCTTTCCCATTTGTTCGCTCAGAGGGGGGATTTCCCCAGGCACCAGTGGATCGAGTAGTGTTCGCTCTCATTAAGGATCATGACCCCGAGCATAAGAGTCTTCACCTGTGGGGTAGGTGGTACAATGAGATCATGCAGGGTCGCCGAAGTTTCGGTTCCGCCACGCCATCTGAGCCCATATCTTGACTCCCTTACGCGGATGAACCCCCGGTGAAGTATGCCGTGGAGGTTAAAAATTGGAACTCGGATGACCTCCTCCAACCTGCGATTGGTGCTATTCCCGTGCAGCCGCTGCCGGCAATAGATATTTTAGGGAGGCGAATCTGTCAGGGTGAAGCACGCCCTTGGGGACAGGCCTATAACATCGGATTGATGTCGCGACCGCCCGCCGGATATTTGCAGTGGACCGGTATATCTTGTCGGCGAAGAGAACTCATCTGATGAAGATAGGCTTGTATTCGGCCATTTATGTCTCGCTCTTCGAGTATCCTTCTCCTCCAACGTGGTGGGTTAAGGCTTTTATTGAACAATGGAACATCCCTACCCACACCTTCCTGATGACGGACAGGGAAGTCTCTATCTCCTTAGAGGAGTTTGCTGAAGTCTCAGGCTTGCCGATGAGGGAGGAGCACTATGAGGAGCTGCTTCCTCCTGATGAATATGTCTTTGCTACTAAGCCGTTGGTGTTCAACCTGACGCCGGAGAACGCCATTCAGCACCAGTTTCCGGGCCTGGTGAAGGTGCTGGAGGTTTATGAAGGGCTCTATTTGGAATCGGGCACCCGGGGAGTTAGTTTCGCAGACTTCGTTGCCCGCTTCGTCCGACCGGAGTTTTGTCGGAACAGTGCGAGAAGTTCGCCAAGCCTGACGACCCTTTCGGCTTCGGCCTGGACCGTCGACCAACATCGGAGGGTGATCAAAAGGATTTTTATCTCCCCAGCGCCGCCGTCACGCCGTTATCGGAGATTGCCGTTTCGGGTATGGATGAAGAAACCTTTTTATAGGGTTCCTGGGATTGTGGTTGTGCAACTTTGAGCTCCCAATGCACCCGCATTTCATGCGGCCATCCGTTTTCTACCCAGCGCATCGAATGGTGGCTGGCCTGCAGTTAACAATAGGAATTGCCGGGTTGGCTCACCTCTATAATGGACTTAGCGTGGCGGCGGACGCTAATGAACCCGGGGTGCAGTCTGTTAATTTCCCGATGCACTACTTCACCTCTTGGATGGAAATGCATGTGCATGGGGTGTTCGGCATCCACAAGACCCCTCCGTTTTTTGAAAAGTGCAGACTCCCGAGAGTCATGCGGCTGGTCGGCGCCTCGATCGTGGTTGCATCTCCACGAGAGGCAAGGGGGCTACTCCTTCGTCCACACCTGGTCGGAGCGAAGGTTTCTTTTTTGGACAAGGTCATAACCATAGGCTCAGAAACCACTAAGTCGGTGGTGCCGCTGCGCGATGATTTTAAGGACGGGGCCTCCATATTGAAAGCCCGAGAGATCCTCCACCTTTATTCCATTCGGCCGGGCTACCTGGTGTTCAGGCAGAATGAGATGGCGCTTTTCATGAGGTATAACCCTCACCGGTTCGTCCAACAATCCAGCTATCACCAGGGGATACCACTGGAAGCCTTTTTGGAAGAGCCCACGGCCGGCCGGGAGGGGATAAGGAGTGTGATGCACCATTTCATACGGCTTAACACGGGCTCTTATTTCTTCATCAGCGAGCCGAGCTGCATCCCCAAAGTCCTCAACACGTACATGGCCTAGTACGCGCACGCAATGGGTCCAGTCATCCAAATGGAAAAGCGCATGCTGGTTGACCGCAAGGGTGCGCCTCCCGGCGGCGATCGCAAGGCTCCCCTGAAGTCGAGGACCCCGGTCATTCCTCCATTGAAAGGTGCTGGAGTCGGACCTCCGCGCGTGTTAAGCCCTCCGTGCGGATTGCCGCTTCGTGATATTGTAGGTGCGCCACCAGCCCCCCGTGCTCCAGCGAAGGTGGTAAATGTGGTATCGTCGGAGTCCGGCGCAGGCGCGGATATCGGGACCCGCCGCCCCAAGGTGTCTGCCAAGCGCAAATCAGCCCCGGGTGCATCCAGAGCTGGTGGGCAAAAGAAGAAGAAGTCGCTCTTCTCCCTCGACGCGATCCTCGGTTTAGAGCCTGAGGTCCCTCTTACCGAAGGAATAAGCGAATATGGCAGCAATAAGGGTTTCTCGGTAGACCCCGTAGACACCGATTTGGCGGCTGCTATTGTAGCTTCTGAGCGATCAGCGAGGCTCGAAGCGATGTTGAGTGAACTCGCTGAGTCAGGTAACCATTAGTTGCTTTCTTCGTCATTTTATCGCATTTTTTATCCTTACTTTTGACTAATGCTTTCTCCTTTTTAAACAGGGGTCAATACCGAAGAGGCCATCGCTGCTTCTTTGAAAACCTTCCAGGAGGAAGAGAATAAGCGTGCTTTAATGGGCGTTGGTACGTATCGTCTTATCAGGAAAAAAAATTCTTCTTTTCCAATGGCCAATCTAACTTTCTTCCTTTGTTTCTTTGCAGGGGCTGCGCCAGCTGATGTGGGGGCTATCCCCGGGTCCTCTACTGAAGTCCCAGTTTCTTCAGGGCTGCCGCGGGAGCCTCAACTTGACAAAACGACGAGTGATGCCTTGAAAAATTTGGAGGCATCCCTGTTCACGGACGAAGACGCCTCAATGAAAGAGGCTCTGATGAGATCCGTCTCAACGGCTCGGGAGGAGAGGAAGCGGTTAAGGCGCGAGGCGATGGCGCGCAGGGCCGCTTTAGCCACGAGAGCGGGCCCAAGCGCCATTATTCTCTCTGCTTCTCCTTCTGAAGAGCTCCCGGCCGGTCTATTTACCGCACGCAGACAGGTAGCACGTGCAGTTCGGGAAGCTAATGATAAGTCCACTTCAGGTAATATTTTTCTCAGAATTTTGTTGTAAGAATTATAATGCCATCGGTTCTTATATATTTTATCTTGCAGGGCTAAGTCCGACCGAGGGGGAGGCGGAGACCGTTGAACCCAAGGAAACAGAGAAGGCGGCGCCTGCCGAACCCGAGCCGACGGTGGGCAACGTCGCTGAGGCTTCGGAGCCTGAGATAGAGGTTGAGGGGTCTGCAGCCGAGAAGGTCATTGATGCCGAGCCTGAGGTGATGGCAAATGAGATGATCACTATTACTGAACCTGGGGCGGCGGCGGATGAGACGCTTAAGACCGGCGACCTCATGGCGGCGGCGGATGAGACGGCGGCGACCACCGGGCCCGAAGAAGTAGCGGCGAGATGGGCACAACTCTCGGGGAAGAGTCGGCCGCTCTTTCTTAAGAGTCCGGCAATGCTCCGATCATTGCCCTCCCCGTCTACGGTCTTCCGCCATCTCCTGGCCACGCGAGTACGACGACAGCCCCCATTGAGTCGGATGATGAGGCCACGGGTGGTGGCCTCATGTCGGTGGAGGAGGGAGTCGCCTTCGTTTCAGCCGGCAGCTCATCAGGTAAATCCCAAGTTGCTGTCTTTCTTTACCTTACAATCCTTTCTAACAAATTCACCTTTTTCGTAACGCAGGTGCAGCCAGCGCCGACGCCCCACTGCTCGAGGGAGCGCCTTCAACGACTGCCTTGGCAGTGGTCACCTCTCAACCTTCTCTCATACCATCGAAGATGTTGGAAGGTATGTGTTTGCAATTTATTAATCTTATCTTTCAGACGTATAATTTGGGTACTAAAGTCGTACTGTTGTGTCTTTTCAGGAGTGCTCTTTGATCATCTATATCAAGTGTTGCTCCCACACTTCTCCTTCCCATCTGAACTCGCTTCTCCCTCTGGCGATGCTGGTGAGTATAGTTCCCGACTGATACCCCCCTTTTTTCGGTAATAGAATTATTTCTAACTCTCTCTCGTCCTGACTGCAGTGTTACAAATCGAAGGGGGAGAAGAAAGATCGGTCGCGCCACCGGCCCTTCCGGCCTTGCCACCTGCTTCAACTGGTATAGTAAGATATCTTATCAATGACTTTTTCCATATCTATTGAATCATCATCTAATCGCATTTTGTCTTTTCAGCTGTCGTTCCGGTCTTGGCGCCTTTTGAGTCTTATATTAAAATGCCGGCCGGCCCTTCCCAGAGACGTCCGTCCTCAAAAGGTGCGGCGAATAGTCTGCGCATGTTGAGCGACCACATCGAGGAACTCGACATCGAGACTCCTACGTCTGCTGCAGACTTCGCTACGACGGTTAACCCGATGTTGGTAATTTTTGCCAATTTCCATGACGAGGGCATCGTCGCCTCTTGGGTTAATCACTGTCGGGAGATTGAGGCTCGCCTTCATCAGCTGGAGTCGATGCGTCTCGCCCCCGAGACTTTAGCCGCGAGCAATGAAAAAGCAGCATGGATCAAGGAAAGCGCTTCTTACGTCCGCCACTTGGAACAAGAAGCAGCTTTAAAGCTACAGGAATGCCAAGAGATCTCGAGCGAGACGGCCTGTCTGCGTGCTGAGGTTGAGGCGAATGCTGCCCAAGTAAAGGCTATCTTTGAGGGTCTCCTAGAGCGCATCTCCCATGGGCTAAACTTGAAGCGAAAGCTTGATATTGCCGAGCGTGACATCCCAGGCCGTGAAGCTGCTCATCAGGCCGTTAGGGAGCGGCTTGCATCTGTCTTGCGGTAGCGGGCTCAAATGGAGGCAGAATTGGCGGTGGTGGCCGATCAGGAGAGAGTGTGGAAGGAGGTGTGCGAACAATTGCAAGAGTTATGCAAGACGCTTCCTTCCCAGTAGTTCTCCTTGTACCTATATACTTGTAAAATTTTCTCTTTTCGAATAACATGTATCTATTCTTTATTCTTTTGTACGATTTACCTTGTACTTGATTGAATTAATAAATAAAGATACACATTTTTTCTCTGCAATGTCTTGTATGCTCTTTTGTTTTCTCCCCTCTCTTATTATCAGCGTGCTGTCTTGATAAACATAATTGATAGATAACTTAGTTTTTTCCAAGAGATAGCGATGGCTTAGGCCGCAGGTTCAGATCTGCTGCCTAAGACTTTTCAACTCTATGAGCCGTGAGGGTCTCATAGAGACTTTTCTCCCTACGGATCGAGAGGATCTCATAGGTGGAATTTTTCCTTGGGAATCGTGAGGATTCCCAAGTGTGTTTCTTCTTATAAGTCGTAAGGATCCGATAAGAGAATTTTCCCTCTTACGAGTCGAGAAGACTCGTAAGTGTTTGGTGGGTTGACTTGTTTCTGGGTCGAAGTATTCCTCCGACGGGGAGGTCGTTGGCTGACTTGTTTTCGCGAAGGAGGTCGTTGGTTGACTTGTTTCTGTGACGGAGGTCGTTGGTTGACTTGTTTCCGCAACGGAGGTCGTTTGTTGACTTGTTTCCGAGACGGAGGTCGTTTGTTGACTTGTTTCCGCGACGGAGGTCATTGTCGACTTGTTTCCGAGACAGAGGTCGTTGGTTGACTTGTTTCCGCGACGGAGGTCATTGGTTGACTTATTTCCGCGACGGAGGTCGTTGGCTGACTTGTTTCCGCGACGGAGGTCGTTTGTTGACTTGCTTCTGAGACGAAGGTCGTTTGTTGACTTGTTTCCGCGACGGAGGTCATTGGCTGACTTATTTCCGAGACGGAGGTCGTTGGTTGACTTGTTTCCGCGACGGAGGTCGTTGGTTGACTTGTTTCCGCGACGGAGGTCATTGGCTGACTTGTTTCCGCGACGGAGGTCATTGACGACTTGTTTCCGCGACGGAGGTCGTTGGTTGACTCTAGGTTATTTGTGAACCGTAGAGTCTTGGAACTGGGGACTTTGCCGTGGCTCCGATTGGTGATGTCACGTTTATGTCCTGTTGGAATGAGGAGGGACGCCGCTGTTAGTATCCAGGCTGTAGATGCGGTCGTCGAGTTCTGACTTCCCTTTGACGCAGCCTGGTGGGGAAATGTAGTCCCTTTTCTTTTTTTTTTGTTTATATTTATGGATTGTATACAGGGGGTCACTATGGACTTACCTGCAAGGCAAAAGTTTCATTCGTTTTTATTGTTTTATTTCCGCGATGCTCTATCATTTCAGCTTTTATATCGCGAAGGTCGCGATTGCCCAATCATTTCGGCTATTTTTCGTGGTGCCCAATCATTTCGGCTATTTATTTTATTTTACTCGCCGCTTTTTATTGCGAGTTGCCCAATCATTTCGGCTATTTTCCATGCATACATTTTCTTTACTTGCTGCTTTTTATTGCAAGCTACCCCATCATTTCGGCTATTTCGTATGCATATGCGGCCTACCGGCTTTTCATCGTAAACCTGAAATTAGACGCCGATTTCGGCATCAACACCGCTGCAACTGGGATATTGCCAGGAGCGAATCATCATTTGCCTCTGTCGATGTCGAACAAAGGTAGCTTAGCGAACATGGTTAAGGTCCTGTTGACTAAGGCTTTTGACTTCATAAGCCGTAAGGGTCTCACAAAGGTATTTCTCCTTACAAGTATTGAGGATCTCGTAGGTGTATTTTCTCCTTAGGAGTCGTGAGGATTCCTAAGTGTTTATTCCTTTGTAAGTCGTAAGGATCCTACAAGAGGGTTTTCTCCTTGTAAGTCGAGAGGACTTATAAGGGTTGTTCATCATGCGTACATATCCCCAGTCACAGATAGGACTTGGTTAGGGAAATGTTTATTCGCGCCCGTGGATTGTATACAAGGGCCAGTATTGGACCACTCGTAGGGCAATATCGGAGATTGCGGGAGGGGGGGTTGCTTAAGCACAGGTTGAGGTCTCTGTAACTTAAGACTTTCAAATCCTATGAACCGTGAGGGTCCCATAAGAGAGTTCTTCTTACGGGTCGTAAGGATCTCGCAAGTGTATTTTCTCCTTAGGAATCGTGGGGATCCTTAAGTGTGTTGCTCCCTTGTGAGTCGTAAGGATCTCACGCGGGTGGTTTCTCCTTACAAGGTCGAGGGGACCCTGTAAGTGTCTTTTAACGAGGTTGCGCCCTTTCGGGTTTTCACAAACACTCGCCAGTAGTCCTGCTGTTTTTACTTACGGAGCCTTTTCAGGTTTTCATCCGTGCCCATTTTGCTTATGGACATACCGTTTTTTTATTCTTTTTATTCTTTTTTTTTACGAGGTCGCGCCCTTTCGGGTTTTCATGAACACTCGCCGGTAGCCCTGCTGTTTTTACTCACGGAGCCCTTTCGGGTTTTCATCCGTGCCCATTTTGCTTATGGACATACTGTTTTTTTTTGTTTTTTTATTTTTATATATATATTTTTTATTCATCTCGTCAGCCTGAAGATGCTGCGGTAGTAGTTTAAGGACGTTTCGGTCCGTTGTTAGTTTAAGGACGTCCTGGTCCGTCATTAGTTTAAGGACGTTTCGGTCCGTTATCCAGTTTTAGGACGTAGTGGTCCGTTGGGTTTCCTCTATGAATGAGCATGCTGCCCCCGGCATATCCATCTTCTTCGGAGCATGTGGTTGTGGCGGGCTCACTTTCCAGTTTTCGGACAGCGCGAGTTCACCTTATTGGTACTGGTCTTCAACCCAGTTTTTGAAGATGAAGCAATCTTCGAGCGGATGACTTATTGCTCGATGGTAGGGGCAGTAATTAGGATCGTTTACATCTCCTGGTTGTAGCGGACGTTTCGGAGTCGGCAGATTGACGAATCCGTTGCGCACTGCCAGTTCAAACAGTTTCCTCGTTTTATCCTGGGGAAACGAGTAAGGACACCCCAGTCTTTTCTCGAGTGATGGACGTGGACGCATGTTGTTTTGGCGAACAATCGATTTCGAGTTGCTCGGCTGTTGTTGAGTGTTGGCGATGAAGGTCATTTTTTTCTTTCCTTTATCCTTTTTGCTCGCTCTGTCATTCGCGGGTCCGAGATTCTTTCCGGGTAATATGCCCTTGCATGGATGAACGTTCTCATAATTCTTCAGTTCTTCAGAGGTGGATTCCTTGAAGAAAGGGTTGAAGGCTGTTTTTTCATCGGGGTCGTTCCTATGGCAATTGCCGGTGACTCTTTTATGCTAATCTGTCGTATTTTTCGGCCGTCTACGAGCTTCCCGCTTTGTTCTGTTGATGTAATGCTTGTGAGCGACATACCCCTGCCACCAACACTTAAAGGAGTCGCAGTCTTCAGTAGCGTGTGCGATCTTCTGATGATATAGGCAATAATTAGGATGCATCTCTATTCTATCTAGAATGTTTTCTTCAGAGGGTGGTAGCTTCATTCCCATTGATATGGCTTTAGCAAACCTTTTCCTCGTCTTGAATTTGTTTTTATCGGCAGCGGATGTCTTTTGATTTGATGGGAGTGCCTCGACTCTTTCGTCCAGTCGGCAATGTTTAGCTCCTTCCAGTATAGCCATTTCACGCTCTTGATTAGCTTTAACTTTCAGACGGATCTCATTCAGGAATGCATCGATCATCTCATCTGATGGTCGCAGAATTTCTGGTTCAGGGTCCGCCCTCGGTTTCTCGGCGCAAGGGGTTTCCTCATCGTCCGTCAACGAATGGGAAATCATACGACAGTTCGCCACGTATTCCTCAAATTTATCCGACGAACTTTCTCTCTCATCTTCCTCTTGAAAGACGTGGTTGAGAAACTCTTGGAGTGTGATGGGAGTCCGTGCTTTCTAGTTGTATTCCTCCAGCGTGTCAATTTGTTTTTGCAAGTCCGTGCGCTTGTCGCCAGGCTTCACGGGCTTCTTGGATTTTTTCTTCTTCTTCTTCTGTGAAGATTTTGACGGCTGGTTGTGAGTGCTTGGGCCACCACCATCGGTCTTTGGAGTTGGACGCGGCTTCAACATCCCCTCAATGACCTGCGGGTCCAACGGGTTCTTCCATTTGATCGCTGGGCATGCCTGAAGATCGTTCAGCATTTTCTTTGTCTTAGCTGACAGCACAACCTCCCACGGGGCTTCTTCGACGAGAGAGCACGTTGCCCCCGGCACATTCATCCTTTTAGAGGCGTGAGGTTGCGGCGGATTCACTTTCCATCTATCGGATAACGCGAAATTGCCCTGTTGGTACTGGTCTTCAAGCCAATTTTTGAAGACGTAGCAATCTTCAATTGGATGACCGAGTACTCGGTGATAGGAACAGTAGTTGGGCTCGTTTGCATCATTTGCTTGCGACGGACGTTTTGGCTCCGGAAGACTTATGAGTCGGTTGCGCAACGCCAGTTTGAACAATCTTCTCGTTTTATCTCGGGAAAACGAGTAAGAACGTCCTAGTCTCTCCCCAAGGGGTACTTGTGGACGCATATTATTTTGACGAACAACCGGCTTCGAGTTGCTCGGCTGTTGTTGAGCATTAGCGACAACGATCGCTTTCCCCTTCCCCTTCTCATTTCGGGAGTCCGGCTTTGGAAGAGGAGGTCTATGGCCCATCTGATCCATTTGGGCCAGCTTATCGATCAGGGCCTGGAAGGTAGTCGGTTTGAAGAACATCATAAACTGGGATATGGTTGCTTGCGGATCAAGGGTTCCCACAAACATACCCACTGCAGGAGCTTCTTCAATGTGTTGCTCGCACTTTGACCATAAGTTCCGCCATCGTATAGCATATTGGACCCATGTCTCGCCTGGCTTTACCCTGGCGTTAATCAATGCCGTCATCGGGGTGCGTTCACTGGCGCTCGCAAAACGCTGGGTAAACAACAGCTCCATCTCCGCGAAGGTCTTGATAGAGTCGTTCGGGAGCTCAGAGTACCACTCGAACGCCGTATCTGATAAACTTCCAACAAACTGGCGAAGCAACGCCGTATCTTACGTACCCTCCTCAGCAGTTCAAAGCTGTTCCCAGTTGGAACAGCAGCGTTGACTTCCACTACTGGAACCGGTAGAGTAAGCCCTGAGGGGGAGTTGCCCCCTGCCTTCCTTACTCGTTGCCAATGGCGACGTCGAGCATGACGAGCCGTTGAGACTGGTTCGGAGATAGAGATTGCTTCTTTTTGCCCCCTGCCTGAATGAGGCACCGCTGGTGTTAGCCTCTTAAAGACTGAGGTTGTTTTTTGAGGGGTGATATTCAATCTGTCGAAGACGGATCCTCGAGCAAAGGCGGGAGCAGGAATCGTCAATCTTGAAAAGACTGATTCTTTAACAGGGAAAGCCGCCTTGACGACTTCTGGAGCAGCAGTTATTGCCTTCCTTAGGACAGCCAATTTAGAGTTCTGATCCAGCCTGGCGAAAACCGAGGCTGTTGGTTTGGCAGTGGGTGACCCGCTGACAGGGGTCGTCGTAGCAGTGAGCCGGTCGAAGACCGACTTCTTGTTCACTTCCAGTGCAGGTATTGGCATAGAGAAGCTTGTAGGAGGGATCATGGTCCCGAAAAACAGGCCGGTGGTGGCCTGGGTCACCTGGACTACTGGCAGAGCGAGGAAGGAAGCCGCTTGGGGCCCATATGCTACACCTCCAGGTGAGGCGGAGCGTCTGTTGCATTGGCACTTCGAGCAGTTGGTGCAGTTAGAGGCCATTGATACTTGAGTTCTGTGCCAGACAAAAGACCAAATCTTAGTAACTTACAACCCAAAGGCAACCATTTAACAAACCGCGATTAGTTCGCGAGGACGACACACGAAGTGTGGAGTGGAAAGAGGAAAAGGTCCCACCGGGGTGCCAGAATCTGTTCCCCTCCGAATGGCGGCGGAGACGACGTGAGGACGTCTGGGCCTAAGATTCGGGGTAGATGCTATATGGTTTTATCCGTCTACCTCTCCGAAGATGCCAAGTTGATTTATGGCACCGTGTATCGGAGGTTTAGACGGATGCGGCCGATGTAGCAGACTTCGTCAGATTCCCCCTCGCTTGAGGGGTTTTTGATTGTGGGGACGCTCTTCCCTGCAGGCGCAAGTCTCTGCAGTTAATTACGCTACCGCATCGCGGTAACAACTTTCTCTTTCTCCAGAATTTCACTTCGTGTCGTGGGTGTTTGTTTTGTTTGTGGTTGCCCGTGGATTGTATACGGAGACTGAGTAATGCCGTCGCCCGTAGGACGTGGATTAGTCCAAATTCGTATTTACTTAGATTTGGGTTTGATGTTTTTAGTTTAAGGATACGTTAGCCACATTTGAGACTAAGATCAACTTAAACGTTCGTTAAGGATACGTTAGTCTGATTTGAGACTAAGATCAACTTAACGGGATCGTCTAGATCCATTTCCAGTTTAAGGACGTAGTGGTCCATTTAATATATGGCCGTCGGGACCCGTCACCTCTCTGACATCGTTGAAGGATTACAACGATGGGTGTCAGAGGAGTTCGGAGATGTACCCTCGAACCGGTTGTAAATTGATTTAAGAGAGCAAACTTGCACAGTCAATTTAATTTGAGAACTTACGGTCAAAATTGGGCTAAGTCCAGTTGAAAATGTTCAACATTTTATTTGCTTTTGCATTGCATTTCCTTTTATTTTTATTTGGGCTCTGCCCAAAAAGGATGCAGAGCATCAATTTGTTTTGGGGCTCTGCCCATTTATAAATGATGCAGGGCACCAATTTTATTTGGGCTCTGCCCTTTTATGAATAATGCAGAGCATCAATTTAAATTGGACTCTGCCCTTTTATTACTTTGCAATTTATTCAGGCCTATTAGGTCTTTTTGATTTGGGCCTGGCCCTTTAAGAAATGTATTGCATTTGTCAGGCGCTTTGCGCCAATTAGAGAGCGTAAGCGCTTGTAGTGTTGACACGTGTCGCGCAGGCGCAGTGCGCTGCGCTAGTGCGTTGTGCTAGTGCGCTGCGCTGCTGACACGTGGCGCACTCTGGTGAGTTGCGCCAATTACAGAGAGCAAAGCTCTATCTTAAAGCGCATAGCGCAAGTAGTTCAGATGTTGACACGTGGCACTTTTCCAAGAGCGCAACAGCGCAATTTGGAAGTGCAAAGCACTAAGAATCTTTTAAATTCAAGAACAGAAGTGCAAAGCACTATTTGATTTCTTGATCTAATTTAGATCAAAGAAAAATAAGTTTTTCTTGTCTTTCTTATCTCAGAGAACCAAAGATTCATAAAAAAGTGCAAAGCACTATTTTATTTTTTTTGTTTTTATTAAAGATTATTGATCTTGTTTTTAGATCTATGATCTGTTCATAAGAGAACTTTCTCTTTTCTCTAAAGGCTTTTTACCTTTATTGTTCTTGAGGAGTTCTTCAGAGTTCTCTTTTTTTTTCTGAAAATGTTGATGCCTTTTGATTTGAGGTCTAGGGGTCTTTTTATAGTGCCCACAAATTGGTTAAATTTGTTAAAGAGATCTTTCTCTGAGTGGTTTGGGGAATTTTCCCCACCGTTGGATCTTTAATCCAAGGGCTTCTGTTTTATAGAAGAAAATCTTCTTGTTTTAAGAAGAACAGAAAAGATTTCTTTAGAATTTTAATTCTGTTTGGCGCAAATGCCCCAGCGCGTGACACGTGTCATGCAGCGCACAGCGCTGGCGCATCTGCGCTGACACGTGTCGCGCCGCGCAAAGCGCAGCACAACTGCGCCGGCGCATCTGCGCTGACACGTGTCGCACAGCGCAGTGCTTGCGCAACTGAAGCGTTGCTTCCTTTAATTTTAGTTTAAATAGAGTTTTGCTCTGATTGGGCACGCCTTCTTGGGCGCTGCGCTGATGCATCTGCGCCTGACACGTGGCGCGTTGCCCCCGAGATTTGAAGCGTTGCTTTAAAATTTGAATTTTGAATTTCAATAGAGCTTTGCTCTGATTGGGGAAACAGGGCAGGAGATTCCTGGCGAGGAAGTCGCCGAGGACCCGGCTCGCCTCGTGGTGGATGTCGAGGGCCCCGAGGTCGCTCCTGGCCCCGAGGCCTAAAGCCCCCGTCTTCCTCCTCCTTTTATTTTGTTGCTTCTGGAATTTTGTAAGCCTCCGGGCATTTTGTAAGGCTGGGGAGCCAAAAATACCCTTTGTAAAGACTTTGCCTTTTAGTAATAAAACTTTTTCTTTGGTTTCATCGGTTTGCACTTTGTCTTTTGTTCATGAAGAATGCTCGTAAAATTTCTCTTCTTGCACTGTTGGGCTTTCATGTCAGGTCGGCCACTTGCCTAGCGATCGTTCGTCGAGTTGATTTCGATTACTTGCCAAGCGCTGCTGAGAAGGAGGCATCTCCATGGACCCGAAGTCGAGGGGAGATCGCTCGAGACTTGGATAGACCTGATGCCCCTTGTTGGTGGCTCGGATCCTCTGCTTGCGATGGGCAGAGGGCTGTCCGCTTTATTTATGCCGAGGATGGATGGAAGCTGCTCCATTGCCCTTTGGCGAGGGCTTCTGATTTCTGGCGTCGTGGGTAGGCAACCAGTAGCCTGGGATGACTGAGCGGGGTAGCCGCTTGGAGGCCTCTTTCGAAGGCTTCGATCCCTGGCGTCATGGGTAGGGAGCTACCAGCCAGAGTTGACCGAGCAGGACAGCTGCTCGGTTGCCTCTTGTGAGGGCTTCGATCTTTTAGGACGGGGACCGAGCAAGGTTACTACCCGGTGCCTCTTGGCGATGGCTTTTGTCCTGAAGGATAGCCGAGTGAGGGATCCTCGGGCTCGACTGCCTCTGGGAGGGCTTTCTGATCCCAGGCGTTGCGGTAGAGAAGCTACCCGCCAGGGATAACTGAGCAGGGATGACCGGGCAGTGAAGCTGCGCCGTTGCCTCTTGGCGAGGGCTTTGATCTCTGGCGCCGTGGGTAGGCAACTACCAGCCTGGGATGACCGAGCGGGGTAGCCGCTCGGACGCCTCTTGCGAGGGCTTCGATCCCTGGCGTCATGGGTAGGGAGCCACTAGCCGAAGATGACCGAGCAGGGTAGCTGCTCGGTTGCCTCCTGCGAGGGCTTTGATCCTTAAGGACGGGGACCGAGCAGGGTTACTGCCCAGTGCCTCTTGGCGAGGACTTTGATCCCTGTTGGTTGTGGTAGGAAGCTACCAGCCGGGGATAGCCGAGCAAGGACTCGACTGCCATTGGGAGGACTTTCGTCCTTGGCGCGGGAGGGGCTGTAGAAGCCTACCAAGGACCCTTGGCCGGGCAGAGTTACTGCCCGGTGCCTCTTGGCGAGGGCTTTTGTCCTGAAGGATAGCCGAGTGAGGGATCCTCGGGATCGACTGCCTCTGGGAGGGCTTTCTGATCCCTGGCGTTGCGGTAGGGAAGCTACCCGCCAGGAATAGCCGAGCTACGGTTGGGCTCGACTGCCTCTGGGAGGACTTTCTGATCCCTGGCGTTGCGGTAAGGAAGCTACCCGTCAAGGATAACCGAGCAGGGTAGCTGCTGGGTTGCCTCTTGGTGAGAGCTTTGATCCTTGGCGTTGCGAGTAGGGAAGCTACCGGCCAGGTATAGCCGAGGAGGAGAGCCGCTCGGCTGCCTCTGCGGAGGACTATGATCCTTAGCGTTGGGGGGGCCTAAGGAGGCTGGCTAAGAACAACAGGGCAGGGTAGCTGCTTGGCCGAATCTTCATAAGGTTTCGCCCGACCATCCAGTTGCGGGTATGGGGAACAGGAAAGGTCGCGGCGGGTGTGCGCGTATTATGCGCATTGGATGTGAGGGGAGGCGAAGCGCTGGGGTCGCGTCGTTTCGATTCCGCCAGAGAAGGCTTGATGACAGCCGCGTGGCAGCGACCTTTTGGGTGAAAGCGGGCAACTGTTGAGCTCCGTTGGGGCGCAGTGGGCTATATAAGGCTGAAGCGGCACTGGTCCTCCCTTCCTTCATAAACAGGTCATCGAGAATGCAAGACTTCCCATTCACCATCCCCGACATCATCCACTTCGAAGACGTATACCTTTACGACCAGAACTGCACCGAGGACACGGTGCAGTTGGTCTATGAGAGCATCGATGACCATTTCGGCCGGCTGCTCCCCCGACGCTCCTCCTTGCTGCAGCTGCTGATGTACTCTATCTGGAGGGCATCGCCGGAGCTTTACAACCCCCTATCCGAACAGCTCTATGACGAGGCCGTGGGCAAGCCGCGGTCCCTGAGGCGCTTCGGCCTGATCTCTGCGAACCGGCTCGCTCGCTCGGAGGCGCTCGTCCGCGAGTGCTACGAGTTGAGGCTCGGGGTCAACGCGCGCGGGGGGGACTGAGGGGAGAGGTTGGATCTCGCGAGGCCTCGGCTGTTGGAGATCTTTACCGGGTATCATGAGCAGTGCTCTCTGCACTCCCTTCCCCCGCTGTTGTAATTTTCTTTTTCTTTTTGTATGTACGGCTGAGAAGCCCATAATACCTCTTTTTTTTAATAAATGAGATCTTTCTTATTTTTCCGCAATGCTCTGTTTATCTTTATTAAATCAACAATAGACCCTAGGGAGAGTTTACATTACCCCAAAAGAAAAGTACATGCTAATAGATGACCCTATCAGCGTGGCCCGAGATTCCCGGAGGCTTGCTGGTCTTCGTGCTCGGCACCGGGTACGGGGCTTCCCGAGCGTCGGACTAGTCATCTGCTGAGATAAGCATGATCTGGCCGATGGTCAGCTCGGCGGGAGGAGGACGCTGCTCCTGCTCGAGGTCGGCCTGCCGTTTGTCCCTTAAGTAGGCGGCGAGGTTCCCCGATCGGATGAACTCCTCGATGTAGTCCCGGAGTTGCTTACAATCCTCCGTGGCGTGGCCCAGCGTCCGGTGGAAGGCGCAGTAAGGGCCCCGGGTCCGCTTCGAGGCCTGACGTGGGATTGGAGGGAACTTGAAGAACCCCTCACCTTGGGCCTCCTCTAGCAACACCGCGAAGGAGACATTGAGCGGGGTGTACTCCTGGAACTTTAGATGATAGGGCTGCTGACGCTCCGGCCTCTCCTCCCGAGCCCTCTTCTTCTGGTCGGACCGTTCTGTCCGGGGGAGGTTCGCGTTCACCTCGGACTCCAGCTGAACCTCACGCTCGGTCCACGCCTTGACCTCGGACATGGTCTTAGGCAGTGCCAACGCAAAGGAGCATAACATTCCTTATGTCTAAGCCCAGATCTGAGCGCCGTGATGACGGTCTCGTCCCGGTGCTCGGGGACCTCGAGGAGGGCGTTGTAGAAGCGGGTGATGTAAGCTTTGAACGTCTCCATGTCCCCGCTCTTTATCGTGAAGAGGTAGTCGACCGTGCGCTTCTGCCGATGGTTCCCAACGAAGTGGCCGAGGAACTGAGTAGCCAGCTCGTCGAAGGTCGAGATTGAGCCAGGCTCGAACCCTCGGAACCAGTCCCGACCTGCGCGGATGAGGGTGGCTGGGAAGGCCCTGCACTGGGCGGCGTCGAAATGATCCTGGAAGCTCATCCCCGCGGTGAAGGCATCTAAATGGTCTTTGGGGTCAGTTTTCCCGTCGAACAGAGAGACCTTCGGAGGCTTATTGCGCGAGGAGACGTAGACAGCGAGCAGTCCCTCGGTAAACGGTTTGGTGAGCGAGTCGGCGGCGTACTCAGCCCCATCGCCCGAGAGGTGACCTTCCAGGCGCATGCCCTCGATCTTCTTCTCGAGGGCGTCGAGTCGGCCGTGGTACCCCGAGGACTCGGCACCTCGTGATCCCTGGCCTCTACTGTGGGAGACCTACGTCTGGGCGCGGCCCCGGTTCCTCTCGATGAAATTCCTCAGATCCCCGGGTGGGGTGGCCCTCGAACCGTGGTGGTGAGCCCCTTCTGTGCGACCCCGTCGAGGGAGGGGGTGTCGGTCATGCCTATGGATAGGCGAGGTGACCGACATCTCCTCAGGGGGGTAAGGGTCGCGAGGAGGCTCGAGACGAGGCGCTCCGGCGGCGGACCTTGGTGTGGAGCCGCTGGGCGCCCAACGGGCCTCAGGGAGTATCGGCCCGTGAGATCTGTGGTCAAGAGTCGTAGCCTGCCGGTGGTCAGTCGTGCCGACGAGGGCAGAGCATTCTGGGGGCGGAGGAGCGGTGATCTGGGGCCCAGGCCTGGCCGTTTGGACGCGGACTAGCGTCTCTACGAGGGACTATAGCCGATCTATTCGGCTGGCGAGGGCGTTGATGATGGTCGCCGGAGGAGGTTCATCCGCGCTTCCAGTGAGGGGGAGACGGCGGCTGGTATCCGGATCTTCAGGATGGTTGCTTGCCATGTGGACGGAGATCGGAAGGCCAACTTTGTTTTTGTGGAGTTTGCTTCCCACAGACGGCGCCAACTGATGGAGGTCCTTTTCGGGTCTCCTTCAGATGTTGTCTTCCGTCGATCTCCCAGTGGATTTTGGAGGTGATCCCCTGTTGCGTGTGGGTCTCAATGGGTTTTGAGAAGATTAGTGATTTGAGGAGTTTAGCGCCGAGTACCTGCAAAGAAGTCCCGGGTAGTTTGGTACCACCGAGGACCCTCCGACGATCAAGTTAGTACGAGATCCGAGCAGAGCAACGGCTGAGTGGAGTAAAAAATGGCTTACTTGACCCCTCTGTGATGGGGGTTTATATAGCGGTGGTAGCACGCAACAGCAGGCGCGAGAATCTCACCGGCAGTTATGCTCCCGACGTCACGCCCGCGCGGAGAGCGGATCGTCCATTAATGGGGATCGTGATGGCGTAGAACATGGGATATTGCCGACGGAGAATCTGCGCATGGCGATATTTGCGGAGCGGCGGTTACGCCCGTGAGCGGTGGAGTTGGTCGGAGGACCGAGGAAGATGTCCTCGGTTGGGGAGCTCGGGGGCGAGCGAGAAGGCCGAGGAGTCTTGGTCTTGTAGCGGCTCGGGACAAGTTGAGGGGCCGAGGAGGCCCATTTGCAGAGGGCCCTGAGGAGGGCCAGCTCGCGCGTGCAGGTCGGGTACAGGGATGGCCCGGTCGGTCCCTGTGGGCCCTTTCTTCTGAGTTCTGGAACATGTCATCTGCCACGTGTCCCGATCTTGGGGATCACCAATATTGAGCATCATCAAGAGGATTCACCTAATCAATTCATAATTATGAGAAAGCACGTTAATAAAAATGTAGGATCAACTTTTCAACTGTATCGACTCTTTAAATACATCTACTAAACAGGGACGGATCCAAGATGAGTTGAGCGTAGACAAAGGATCCATCTGGACCAAGAGTTTCGGCATATAAGGGTGCATGTAAGAAGTTAAACTTCTATATAAAAATTACATGTTGCCTAACCTGAAATGAGTACAAATTGTTCTGGTGATTGATGTCTTGGTCTTTGGTCTTTGGGGTATAAGACTCGAGTTCAAATCCATCATTTCTTATTTATTTTCTTTTAACTTGTCACGTAGATGTTGCCTAAATTGTAATTCAACTCCAATGTTTATAAATAAATCAATTTTATTTATGACAAAAGAGATTGCTAACTTTTTTCTTTTTCTTTTTTTTTTCTGAAGAAAAGAAAAGGGCCCACGTGTCTGCCTCATAGAATTTAATAAACACGAAACTGTTTACAGGTAGCAGTAAGGTTCAATATTTACAAACAGGAAGCTAAACACCACTTCAAACAAAACATCAAGAAAGAAAAAGAGGAGAAAAGAGAAGGTTTTGTTTTAAATCTCCAGCTACCTGTAGATAGAATAAATAGAGCAGTAATTGGTTTCCAAAGGCAAAATAAAACAAGAAAAGAAAAAGGCAACACATGGGAAACAGAAAAGAAAAACAAAGGCAACACTACATCAAAAACAGAGAAAAGAGAAGGAAAGAAAAGGGAATTAGATTGAAGGAAAGAAGAGGTTGCTGACTTGGTATATTGTTCAAATATTTTTTTAAATAAAATTTTCGTTTAAATTGCTTGCCCTATTTGACATTTGTTGCTGGCCACTGCTGCTGAGAGGCTTTAAAAACATGTTTATCACCTTAGTAAAAATTCTTTGAAAAACGTTATTGTTTTAGCTGAATTCTTTGAAAATATTCTCCAACCTTTTGTTTATAATTTTAACATACATACACATACATGCATGTGTAGACATTGGTCTATTTGAAAACTAAAATCCCGCTCTAAGCTTTGAAATAACTAAAATGCTTAAATCCAGTAAACTACCAAAAAGTTTTCCAGTTTTGTAACTAACTACCAAATCATTTGAAAACTACAAATAACTATCGAATTTAACAGCGACGCATCAGCACCGTTAATTGCACGTCTCAACATATTTGCCAAATCATTGAATTTTTTTATTTTATTTTCCAAAACCACCATTCTTCTTCTGCCCTTCTTCATTAACTCTAATCCTAACCAAAACCCTACTCTACAACCAGCGCCCAACTCCTCACCGGCGGCCCTACTCTGGCCCCCACCTCCTTTCTGTGTCGCCGCCTCACTCCCCTCCGGCAGCCCTCCTCCTGCGCCACCTCCTCTATGCGTCGCCGCCACAAGCCTTGGCAGGTCATGCTCGATCCGCCTAACCTCTCGCCGGAGCATCAAGACAATGGGGCCAGAGACGAGATTGATCTGGC
The DNA here is from genome assembly GCA_030015575.1 of Agapanthus africanus. NCBI lineage: Eukaryota > Viridiplantae > Streptophyta > Magnoliopsida > Asparagales > Amaryllidaceae > Agapanthus > Agapanthus africanus. Next base: position 115,175,819 of record CM057350.1, read on the forward strand.
ACCATATCTATGTCGATTCCCTCACCGTCACGCTATTCCACTCTGATCGTTGCCAACCCCTCCTCTCCCCGCTGCCGCTCTCCTTCTTCCTCTTCATCAATATCTTCATCTTCATCTTCATCTTCTTCTCCATTCATTTCTTCATTTATTTACCCTAATTTTTTCCTAGACCCTAATCATAGCCTCCTCTGACCAATCCTCACAGTCGACGTCGGTGCAACCACTTCCAGCCACCTTTTCCGTCTCAATGCGGCCGGCCACCACCTCTGCTATGTCCGTACCTTCAAGTTCCGTTAATCATTAAGAAAAATAGTTAATAAAATAATTATTAATTAATTGATTAAATTATTAAAATGGCAAAACCGTTATTTAATTCAGTTAACGCCTTCAGCCATTGACCCGAGTTCACCATTAAGTTTGGTAGTTATTCGTAATTTTCAAACTATTTGGTAGTTAGTAGCAAAGCTGAGAAACTGTTCGGTAGCTTACTGGATTTAAGCCTAACTAAAATCATGACGCTAGAGATAATATGTAATCGTCTACGGTAGCGCCCCGGCCGTCTTTCAGACGCCAAAATACGGAACAAAAACTTTTATAACTGGCGCTATCGCATACTATAACCCGGATTTGCCATTAACGCTAAACTAACAATCTACAAAGAGAGAAGAAAGGTTATACCGAACGATCCGAGTCCTTCGTCTTTAACCATCATCCCACGCTCTGTTGCGGCTGCTCCGATCTCGTCGATCTCCGATCTCCTCGTCCAGGTGGCACCACGTCATCGGATCTTTAAACGGGCTCCCGCCTCTGACTCGAGGCAACTCGGTCATCAAGTTTGCTAGAAGAGATGACCAAGAGTGATGTAGAGAAAGAGTGGAATACTTTGTCTCGCTTCGTCCAAAACTATGGATGAACGGTTAATGAAGTTGCCATGGGAATCGGGTGATGGAATGAAATGAGCTGTGAAATTCCATACACCGAAAACTATCATAATCTTTTAACCAACAACCATTTCTTTTTCTTACAAGTGAGAGTGAATGAGAGAGGAGGAGGGCCGGCCACATATATAGAGGTGGGGGTGAGTGTAGGAGAGGGGGGGTGACAATAAGAAAACATCTCTAGTGTGAACACAAAGTGTGAACACACTTAATAAAATGATGAATCATTAACCTAGTCATCAAGCATTAATGGAATCATTAAATGCAACCATGACTCACTAAACACCTCACCACTTCTAGAACCTTCTAGAAACTTCCACACTCATCTCAAGAAAAGATAAATCCGTATTTAACCAAATGTTAAATACGGCTGATAGAAAACTGGAAACTGACAACTTCCAAAAGTGATCCCGAAACGAATTTCAGGATAACCCCGTAACTGTATAAATATACCCGCATTTGTATTACGACCGAATACAAATGCAACTGAGACAAAGATATTATATCTACTCTGTATAATACATGGATCCGGCTTAAACCAAAGCCCACCAGTATTATCTGCCCGAAAAATAACACGTACGTAAACGCACGTGCATTTTCCGAACCCTGCCATAAAACCATACGGCCTCTACAACATTTCGCCCGAACTTGGAAAACTATCTGTGGGGGACTTGTCAGTACCCTGGCAGTGGGTTTAACCACAAGTCGTCAGCGGCACTAGCTGTACGTAACGGCTGCCCATGGACAGACCTCAAGGGAGGCTGATGAGCGAACTCATCCAGAAACCTTACTGAGCCTAACAGTGACAATGTATATACAGTCCGGTCCGTTCGTCTATGAGTATCGCATATCCGGCCTAGGGGGCTAGTAACGTCAGACCCCCAATAGCTGTATAAGTCGTGTCGGAGGCAAGCCCTGAACACCCTGAGATACTACTGGAGTACCTACCAGTAAATCTCACCTGCTTTGGCCAAGGACTTGGTGTAATGGCTTTCCTAGACACAGCACGACCTCCACCCCCAATACCGGGAGAGACGAATCCCCTGCCGATCCGCTCACGTGCCTCCATGTGGCTCAGGACTGTACCCAAAAACTACCTGTTTGCACGACTCCTTTGAGCCGTGGTAGGGTAGAAATCAAAGCACAGTGGGAACTCACACGAGACAAATGACGACCTCGGGTTAATGAATTAACCTGTACACATGTCACCAGGGAACTGCTATCTGACGATATGTATAATACCAACTAGCAGGTTCCCGGCGAGTCCTGTCCGGTGTACTCATAACCCAATGAGCACCTGTATACATCTTAGGTGATCCAACTGACACCAGTGGCTTGTGAGACCGGCCACCGCCCCTCGTCGGGGTCTCGACTGTATACACCAGTCTACTCCGGAGTATCGATGCCTTGTCTCGGAACTCCCACGATTAGGGACCACTATTAAGGATATGCTTATAGACCACCTAACTCTCACTTATATGATCGTCCTCATACTGTTGGTAGTCAAGCAAGATCCTAAGGGCTCTATCAAAGTGTAATCATGATCAGTCACCTGAACCTATACACGACTGATAAAAGTAAACCAGATAGCATACTATCATCTCGAGTAAGACTGTCCTACCGGCATAGGTCCTCCTCAATCATTGCAATCACGTACCTGCGATCCAATAATTGACTTTGAGGGCACTATATCCAACAATCTCCCACTTGCACTTAAGGCTAATTATTGCGATGTTGCGTACTTACAGCCCGTGTGAAACCAACACCCAACTCCTCTACTAATCAGTTTCACAAAGCCCGTTTGTAAAACTATTGTGTTCGAGAAATAGCCTCAGTGAGTGGATCCGTCCTGATGTTTCTTTATATGTCTCTCTTAATCTCAAGTTCGCGGAGAAAGCCATCTCCCAAATTGAGTAATACCTATCTTAGAATATGTCTGGATATCTGATGGGACCTAGTTCATAAATGAACTCCAAATCCAAACTTCTTAGACTGTATCGATAACTGAACCTAATCAGTATCCTGCACCATGCCTCCCACAGTATACTCTTGGACCACCTGTCCATAATACTGTCCCTCTTCGTCAGAGGGAAAACTATAACTCTGACAATCACTCTGTCATCTATGTCACCTTTGAAGCCTTGAATGATAACCGTCTCCGAAGGAGGCTGCCGTCATCAAATTCGTAGAACATGCACTTATGTTCTAAAACTGCTTCCTTATGCTTCTCCAGGATTGGATTAATACAAACTTATTGCATCTAGTGCAAAAACAACATCTGGTGTGGTACTTGACATCTCATGATTGACTCAATTGCCTAAGCAAGTGATCTGCCAATCATGCACATCCCTCTCCCCTTTAGTCTGTAAGACACCTTTAGAGAGGGTGACTCCATCACCTGCAGGTACACCACCATGCCAGTAGTCATCTATTCTAAAAACCATTAGAATACTGTCAAAGTACCCACATTGGGAAACTACCCAAATCCAGATCTAAAACCATAGATCTAGAAACCAGAATGTCAGATATTATATCCATATCCTGTCCGGAGAAACAACTGTGTGATGACCACAGTACAACCGATCGTAGTATAGGAATTTTACTTCCTACTCTGTGTATGACATCCAAATACCAGGACATCACACCCTACTACCTTCTTAACAGATCCATCCCCTATTCTGATGAAGTCAAACCCATGACTGTCACATCAAAATTAGATGATCAATCTCCGCTATAACTGCTCTAGTCTATAAATAGACATAAGCTACTTGCCCACTATGCTTCCGCTGCTCCCACTGACCACAACAACCTTCCTACCGGGTCTCATAGCCTGGAACAACAGTAGTGTCAAGTCTGGGTAGATAAGAACCTCCCTGTCACCGTCCTTGAGGCTACCGGAGTACCTCTCGGGTGTTTGAGGTTACCCACCAAATCTGCGGAGTGGCTAATGGAATGTCAAACCTGATTGAATCTTTAGGTCCTATTAAATTTTCCGTAATCATTTGCGGTTCTGGAATCACTTCCAGTTCTACCATACTCCCACTACTGTTTTTCTGAAAAAATCCATTTTACTAAAACTGTGGCGAGTCAAGAACAATATCACTATTGATCTCCTAGATGGTAGAAAGTCAACCCTCGTCATAGCCTGGGACAACCCACAAACTGCCATTACAGAAACGTGCCCTGAGTTATCCAGAGTCCGGTTTTAAGCATAAGCCGGACAACTCACCTATATCCAATATAGAAACTTTGGCACTTATTTAATTGGAACCAGATTCTAATCATGCAGCTGTCTCCAGTGCATATCAACTTTAATGGAGAGAGGCTAATCAGCATTACTCAACCTAGGAATCCATCCAATTATGAGTAACCCGAAAGAGAAACAAGTTTCTCAAAACTTTTACTATTATCTGAATACCAATCACAAGAATCTATATCTTCGATCTCTTTGAAGAATCTCGATACTTGCGACATCTGGTTCTCTACTTTATTCTTATACCCACAACTTCTCAAAACTTAAACCTTGTATTTCTACGAAACACTTGTCTAAAAACTAGAGAAGTCATAAGTAAATAGAACATAGTATGAGGACCTACCCCTTTGTCCTGATGGACACTGGACAACATACAATACTCTGTATAAGTCTGCTGAGTTGAATAACTCAAAACCTGTGCGTCGTAGGTTGAAAACTGTACCCTGGTGATTTCCTCAAATATCACCAATTACAACGAATTCCGATATAATGAGGATGATCACCTAATTCCCAATAACTTCCTCCCACTCATCATCTGTAAAACCATACAGATATGAGAATGAAACCTGGTGAATACACACCCAGGAGTAAGTATCTAATCGGGAAAACAGTTTTCCAGTAAGAATGCACTGAAACATGAAAATGTTTTGTAGGGGTATCCTGGTATACATAGTAATGCCTCTTCCATAAACCAATTCATGACTCTAACCGTATATTCCTTTGCCATCTCTCCAAATCCCTTTATTTGTCTTTAGTCGTTACCTTCTGTATACCATCGTTAGGCTAAATGGTTTTCTTCCTTCCCTACCGATCGGCACCAGCCTATGGTTTGGAAGAAGACTATCTAGTAAGCATAATAGGTGTACCCTCCTAAACCAAGGAGTACTCGCAACTGAGAGAAGGTGATGATAAAAGACGACTGAATAATACCTTATTCTTTTAAAGGTGAAATAGGAGTGGCGATGAAGTACGCGGTTTGGTCGTGAATGATAACAGTCGCAACTTACTTTGCCCTCTTTCTAATCCCTTTATTTTGTCTTTACATATTACCTTCTGTACACCCTACTTAGGCTAATTGGTTTTCTTTATTCCCTACCTTTCGGCACCTGCCTATGGTTTGGAAGAAGACTATCCAATAAGCGTAATAGGTGTATTCTCCTAAACCAAGGAGCCCTCGCAACCTGAGAGAAGGTGATAATAAAAGACAACTGAATAAACCAATTCTTTTTCTCCTGAATCTTGATCCATCCTCGAAGGAGTCCCTTCGAGTTCGTATATAACCATACGATGGATCTATCTAATGGAAGTGGATGTCCGTAGTAATACGGGTGTTCTGAGAAATGCAAAGGGTAAAACAAGGAGTGGCAATGACTTATGCAACTCAGACAATCCAAAAGCCAGTATTTTAAGAAGGTTCGGTCAACTTGGTCCCTGAGTCATAGTCTAGGGTCGGTCAAAGGTCACTGCCAAAGAGAGAGAGAAAAGAAACACTCTGCATGCACTCTAACCTAGATCAGAATGGTTATCACTTTATCTAATCCGGAAACCTCCCACTGTACTGTCAAATTCTCCTCCAAACCTGAAAGAAGAATCAATCGGGATCACCCGAAGAGTAAACCAACTCATCAGTGGGAATCGGGATCCAACTCTCATCGCATGATAACGTGACGGAATCCACTCGCGTTATCACACTCCAGAAGGTATGCGCATGCCTGGCAAGTTTCAGTTTCTTTAGAAACTCCCGATGTGATTTTTACCCCATGTTCTTATAACCTTGACGAAAGCCAACAAATCATAAGTCACATGTCAAGTTCTGCCCGTCATTATCTTGTTAATTCGAACCCACCCGTACATACCCTTGACGAAAGCTAACAAGGTAATACGACTGTCCCAAACCAACTCATCTATCTATGCAACAAATGAATACCCCAGCAACTACCAAACACTATGCCTTGATGAAAGCCAACAAACATAGCTTGAATATTACTGACCATCCATAAGAAATGTCGGAGGGCTATGGCTGGTTTTTGGCGAAAAACCTTTAACGTAATGAACTTGATCTCGTTGAAGGAACCTGATAGCTTTTTATAAAAATATAGTGGCGAAAACCTTTGCTAAAGAGGTCACTCCCGGTGAAGGGATCTCGGCTCTTTCCTTGTGGAATGAGGTGCAGGATATTCCACTGAATACAGCGATGCAAAGCAACATGTAATCGACTATAGTGAAGTTATTACCCTGACGCAAACTTCTGCCCAAGGGGTCAGTCCCGGTGAAGGGATATCGGCCCTTGCCCCGTCGAATGAGGTGCAGGATATTCCAACCGAATACCACTGTGCAAAACAAAAGGAAACGTCTTTGTAATAACACTTTTTAAATTGTTCCAACAACATCCAAACAGGTTTGTTTTACTTTGCATTGATCAGAATCATCGCAGTCCCATCAATAATCACACCAGAAAAGAACGAAAATAAAATGTACGTATATGCCATCCGCATTCGTCACTGGGTCCCGTCATCACCCATTAGGTTACTTAACTAACGAAAGAGTGGGGACTGAACTAGCGCGGGTGCAAAACATATACAACATCTAATAGTATATAAACCAATATACAATAATCGCTCCAGGTATGATAATATGCAACATTACAGAAAAGTAATAAGCATCACAGAACAATACAGATAATCTGGGATCCCCGGGTTTCACAGAGCCGCTGCTGAAACCCGACGTTCCCCTGTCGTGTGGATAGCCTGTACAATGAAACCTAGACCCCTACGGGTGTGACAAGTTACCCGCCAAAACCTGAAGCGAGGCAGCCCCTTACAGCATAGTGAATGGACCACCCAACACTTCACGGAATCCGGTAATCTTGGACACCCCTCCTTGGGTCAACCTGTACCCCCTACGAGTGCGACGAATAGTTTGCCAATTTTAGAGTAAGGCCCCTCTGCCTCTCAAAGCCATGAGATGCGGACCCGTTGCCCTCCAGAACCCGGCTATCCGTGCACTCCGTCGAGGGGTAAAACCTAGTACAGAAATGGAAAAATAGTACAACAGGTACATCGACCGCAACCTGGTCGTGCCCTAAAAGAATATTATACAACAGGCAGTGACGGCAGTCCACATGTTGGACGCTCGCCCCGCAATATCAAATGTATAAATAAACTCAAACTACACTACCATTGCACACTGCTATCCACCACGACAAATCCGCAACATCACAGCACAACACAGAACATCAACGCAAATGTCACGTTCGCAAACCCGTCTAAAAGAACTATAGCAATCAGACACGGTTTACCGATCAAATGACATTCCCGGTCGGAGATATAATGTAAGTACTGTAAACTAACACGTTTAAATTTCGATCGACTAAAATTTCCCGAAGTGGGCCCCACGCAAATCTGCTGTACAGTAAAAAAACACTGGGCCCAAATGAACAGTTCCAGAAACCACAATTTCCCAAGTAGAACCCACAGAAGAAAGATGGTCCACTGATTCACCTAGACGGCCGCGGTTCCGCGGCCAAAGCATGGCTTGAGCGGCGGTTCCGCGGCCGTACGGTCGGATCAGTGGGTCGAATTTCTTCTGTGTTCTTTAAAAAGCCTGCTTGATTTTCTGAGATGCTCAAAATAATTTTTAGACCAGATTTAAATTCAACGGAAACTTTAGACTTGAAAATTGTAATTTTTGAAAATCCGTTCGATCGATCTTTTAAACGCGTTAGCACAAATTAGTAAAGCTTAATGGCGTGGCTCTGATACCATGTAATCGTCTACGGTAGCGCCCCGGCCGTCTTTCAGACGCCAAAATGCGGAACAAAAACTTTTATAACTGGCGCTATCGCATATTATAACCCGGATTTGCCATTAACGCTAAACTAACAATCTATAAAGAGGGAAGAAAGGTTATACCGAACGATCCGAGTCCTTCGTTCTTTAACCATCATCCCACGCTCCGTTGCGGCTGCTCCGATCTCGTCGATCTCCGATCTCCTCGTCCAGGTGGCACCACGTCATCGGATCTTTAAACGGGCTCCCGCCTCTGACTCGAGGCAACTTGGTCATCAAGTTTGCTAGAAGAGATGACCAAGAGTGATGTAGAGAACGAGTGGAATACTTTATCTCGCTTCGTCCAAAGCCATGGACGAACGGTTAATGAAGTTGCCATGGGAATCGGGTGATGGAATGAAATGAGCTGTGAAATTCCATACACCGAAAACTATCATAATCTTTTAACCAACAACCATTTCTTTTTCTTACAAGTGAGAGTGAATGAGAGGAGGAGGGCCGGCCACATATATAGAGGTAGGGGGTGAGTGTAGGAGAGGGGGGGTGACAATAAGAAAATATCTCTAGTGTGAACACAAAGTGTGAACACACTTAATAAAATAATGAATCATTAACCTAGTCATCAAGCATTAATGGAATCATTAAATGCAACCATGACTCACTAAACACCTCACCACTTCTAGAACCTTCTAGAAACTTCCACACTCATCTCAAGAAAAGATAAATCCGTATTTAACCAAATGTTAAATACGGCTGATAGAAAACTGGAAACTGACAACTTTCAAAAGTGATCCCGAAACGAATTTCAGGATAACCCCGTAACTGTATAAATATACCCGCATTTGTATTACGACCGAATACAAATGCAACTGAGACAAAGATATTATATCTACTCTGTATAATACATGGATCCGGCTTAAACCAAAGCCCACCAGTATTATCTGCCCGAAAAATAACACGTGCGTAAACGCACGTGCATTTTCCGAACCCTGCCATAAAACCATACGGCCTCTACAACGTTTCGCCCGAACTTGGGAAACTATTTGTGGGGGACTCTAATGACTCGTCAGTACCCTGGCAGTGGGTTTAACCACAAGTCGTCAGCGGCACTAGCTGTGCGTAACGGCTGCCCATGGACAGACCTCAAGGGAGGCTGATGAGCGAACTTATCCAGAAACCCTACTGAGCCTAACAGTGACAATGTATATACAGTCTGGTCCGTTCGTCTATGAGTATCGCATATCCGGCCTAGGGGGCTAGTAACGTCAGACCCCTAATAGCTGTATAAGTCGTGTCGGAGACAAGCCCTGAACACCCTGAGATACTACTGGAGTACCTACCACTAAATCTCACCTGCCTTGGCCAAGGACTTGGTGTAATGGCTTTCCTAGACACAGCACGACCTCCACCCCCAATACCGGGAGAGACGAATCCTCTGCCGATCCGCTCACGTGCCTCCATGTGGCTCGGGACTGTACCCAAAAACTACCTGTTTGCACGACTCCTTTGAGCCGTGGTAGGGTAGAAATCAAAGCACAGTGGGAACTCACACGAGACAAATGACGACCTCAGGTCAATGAACTAACCTGTACACATGTCACCAGGGAACTGCTATCTGATGATATGTATAATACTAACTAGCAGGTTCCCGGCGAGTCCTATCCGGTGTACCCATAACCCAATGAGCACCTGTATACATCTTAGGTGCTGTCCGGTGTACTCATAACCTAATGAGCACCTGTATATATCTTAGGTGATCCAACTGACACCAGTGGCTTATGAGATCGGCCACCGCCCCTCGTCGGGGTCTCGACTGTATGCACCAGTCTACTCCGGAGTATCGATGCCCTGTCTCGAAACTCCCACGACTAGGGACCACTATTAAGGATATGCTTATAGACCACCCAACTCTCACTTATATGATCGCCCTCATACTGTTGGTAGTCAAGCAAGATCCTAAGGGCTCTATCAAAGTGTAATCGTGATCAGTCACCTGAACCTATACACGACTGATAAAGGCAAACCAGATAGCATACTATCATCTCGAGTAAGACTGTCCTACCGGCATAGGTCCTCCTCAATCATTGCAATCACGTACCTGCGATCCAATAATTGACTTTGAGGGCACTACATCCAACATAATATTGGTACGTGATGAAAAACATATCAAAGGATTAACTAACATACATAACACTACCTTCATATATACCTCTAATAACGATCATCCTTAACCACTTAGTTTGTTAGCACATAACATCTATAAATAAGATAGATTCGCCTAATCAGGTGAGATATGACTTGATCATCGACCAGTTCATGGCATGTCTATTGATGCGCGCTAATAAAGCAGTTGAGAGTTTTGCTTGCACATTACATGATAATTAAGGAAAGCTGGTGTGTTTCGTAGGAGGTAATGTAGATGGTAATCCTAAAATATCATAAAATATTACCATACTTGATTAGGTGTAAACGGTATTCCAGAAAATACAGGATTACCGTGATAATCAAATGACCCCGTTTCATGATAATCATATTCCTCCCAGAATATGTATCTATCCTAGATTACCACGAAATATTCATGTCTGACATGAAAAGAGCCATGACCATTCGCCGCCGGCCTCCATTGCCAACCGCCAGTCGGCCCACCACCGATTGGCCGCCCGCCAGTCAACGCCGATTGTTCATCGGCTGACCAACAGTCGATCGGACGTTCACCGTCGGCTGGCCATAGTCCTTCGCTGACCGGCCCTGCCTCCCATTGCCGGCCTGCCGCCGATTGGTCATTCGTCGCCAGCATAGCCGCTATCCACCGACCCTCATCCAACCTTACCGCCGGTCGACGGTTGCACATACACATATTACCGGGAATGATTAAAGTATACCAAGCACGTTAATGCGACATTTTCTGAGATTAGATGCCCGGTCATCTCATTCCCGGAAATGCAAGGATTCCTAATAATTTTCTATTTCATGTACCAAAGCCAGCCTTGGGGCTTGTTTGGAGACACCATTTCCGTAGGATTAAAATGCAAGATTCTTTTTTTCTCCTGGATTGGAACAATTCTCAGAAATTGGTTGTTTGTATGGACTTTTTAAAAGTAAATCCTAAGTAAAAGAAAACCCCAAATAGGCACAGTCCATTGGATATAAAAAATTAGGCGGGGCCTGATTTTTTATATCCTGATCTTTTTCTTTCTCTTTTTCCTTGAAAACCGAGCGCTCATTTCTCTCTCTTTCTTTAGCATTCACCCAAATAGAAATTCCTCTTGCTCCAAAAAAAAATTTAAAAATTAAAATATCCATTCATTTTTCCATCATACAACCTCTTTCATATCTTTAGAATCTTCTGGTTGTGTTTGATTATTTCTCTTTTCTGAATCTTTTGAGGATCCAGGCACCTTCTACTGAATATGATTATTTTACAGTTTCTTCCTCTACAATTTCTAAGTAATTATCCTTTAAGATCCGTATATGGTGATTATCATGGAATTTTTAAGGTCTGCTAAATCTATGTTTTGATGGTTATTTTGTTGTTCTTGATGATGAATTTTGTGATCAATTAGGTTGTGTTTTTTTATCCTTTGAGTTATTTCATTTTAGTTTAGTCTCCCATTCATCTGGCACAGAGAAGTTTTATCGATGGCTCCATTTTCTTAACAAAATAATCAGGACTTACTATTGGTAAATTAGATTCAAATGCTTTTCCGCAAACCTTCATGATGCAGGTTCTTTTTATCTTCTTCAGATGTTGTCTTCTGTCGATCTCCCGGTGGATTTTGGAGGGGATCCCCTGTTGCTTGTGGGTCTCAATGGATGTTGAGAAGATTTGGTGATTGGCGGAGTTTGAAGCCAAGTACTTGCAAAGAAGTCCCAGGATGGTTTGATACCACCGAGGACCCTCCGGCGATCAAGTTAGTACTAGATCCGAGTAGTGTAACGGCTAAGCGGAGTAAAAAATGGCTTACTTGACCCCTCTGTGATGGGGGTTTATATAGTGGTGGAGCCACGCAGCAGCAGGGGCGAGAATCTCGTCGGTAGTTACGCTTCCGACGTCACGTCCACGTAGAGAGCGGACCACCCATGAATGGGGATCGTGAAGGCATGGGACGTGGGATGTTGCTGGTGGAGAATCCACGCATGGCGAGATTCGCGGAGCGGCGGTTACGTCCGTGGACGGCGGATCTAGTCGGAGGACCGAGGAAGACGGCCTCAGCCAAGGGGCTCGGGGACGAGCGAGAAGGCCGAGGAGACTTGGTCCTATGGCAGCTCAGGATGAGCTATGGGGCCGAGGAGGCCAATCTGCAGAGAGCCTCGAGGAAGGCTAGCTTGTGCTGGCCGGTCGGGCACAGGGGTGGTCTGGTCGGCCTTTGTGGGCCCTGAGTTCTGGGACGTGCCATCCGCCACGTGTCCTGATTTTAAGGGTCGTCAATATTGAGCATTATCATTAGCCCCCCACTCTTGTCCCGACCAGCCAGCGGGTTGGGTCAGGAGTGGACTGCCGGGCCGTCTGGGGTGAACTCCCTCTTAAGGTTTCGACGCGTCCCCGGTCCGCGAGCTGTCTTTTCTGCCAGCGAATCAGCGCGAGATCTCTACATTTAAGGAGGGTGCGCCGGTTCGTGTACTTTGCCTTTGAAGTGACGGCCCGCGTGTCGAGCGTCGGTTGGCTGATGCGACGTTTGCAGACCTGTGACGCCTGAAAGGGTGCGTTTCAGTGCGGAGACGACAAGTGGAGTAATCGGAGCCGTTGGATGCGAGGAGGCGTATTGGCAGGAGATGAAGGGCACCATTGGATGAGGTCGCTCGTGGCGATAAGTAGGGGTGGGGCCCGTTCCAGGGCCCCCACTCCTTCATATTTCCCGTTCTAAGTCTCGGTTGCTCGGCGCTCGTCTTCTTCCTTCTACTTTCGTTCCCCGAGGATCATTCTTCCCAAGGTTAGATATCTTCTCTTGTCGAGTCAGTAAATGTCGTTGAGGTAGGCTCTAGGAAGCCTTTAGGTGAGCCTGAGTCCTCCTGGAGAGCAGGGGTTGGCCCCTCTTCTCGGGATCATGTGGCGGGGGCAGCCCCCAGGAAGGAGGCGGTAGATGCTGCCCCTAGCGCCTTGTGTTGGATAAGGTATGAGGACGAGCTTGCCAACGCTCAGGCTCGCTTCCACATCCCTTCACGCTATACGCTCCGTCTGGCCAAGGAGGGAGAGAGGGCGGACCAATTACGTGGCAGGGAGATCGCCCTGTATTTGGAAGCATTTTAGGGTGGAATGCGTCTGCCCTTCTCTCCTGAGGTCGTTGAAGCGTTGAACTTCTTCGGGTTAGCCCCCGGTCAGTTGGTGCCAAACTCGTGAAGGATTCTCCTCGGGTTTCTGGTCTGCATGAAGTTACAGGCGATCCCCTTCAGCCTTTCCCTCCTTGATTCTTCACTCGTCTTCAAAAATCACCCCGGTGATCGAGCGGGCGACCCGAGGTGGGTTTATCTCTCTTTTAGAATGTGACCAGGGGACGCCGCCGGGACGGAGGTTGTGGCCCTGCCTTCTTCCATTCACAACTGGAAGAAGAAGTTCTTCTTCGTTTCCCCTCCCGAGGGCGAGGATTGGCCCGTGCCTACAGAGTGGTCGAGGGAGAAGCACTTGCCGTGGAACCAGTCCAGTGACCCCGTCGCGGTGAGAGTGGTATCGTGGGAGCCCATCCGCCGTTTCGACGTGCTATTGTCTGAGAGGGTTCTGAGTTGGGCCGGGCTCAGCTCCGTTGAGTTCGTCGGTAAGTTTAGGTTTTATTTTTTGGTTCGTATATTTCCTGTATCGCTGACTCCTTTTACACTTGGTTCCGTGCAGGACTCATCGATATGGACTTGCTCCGGGCTTCCATGCGCCAGCCGAGGCCGGTTGCGAAGGTTGGGGGCGCCAGCTCTTCCCGTTCACAGCCTGCCCCGGATCCTTCTCCCCATGCGGTAGTGCCCCGCGAGCGCTTGGAGACGGATCTCGCCCCCGGGCCCAGCAGAACGTCGGGTCGGAGGCGGGCTCGGATTCTGGAGGACACGGCCTCGGAGGAGGAGACTGTCTCTCCCTCAAGGCCGCTCAAGAGGAGGTCTTCCCGGGGACCTTCTTCGCCGATCACGGTGGAAGAAGGCGGTCTCCAGTTCGCCGTGCCTTCGGAGCTATCCGTCGTGAATAGCCCGCTTCATGAGATAGAGGCATCGGCCGGGGGTAGAGTCCCCGAGGGGACCTTCATGGCTCAGCTGGCATCCATCACCCAGGAGTCCGTGCAGGTAAGCACTTGTCTTTTATTATTATTATTTTTTGAGGTTCGATGCCTCTCTCATCTTCCTGATCTCTCTTCTGCCTTTCAGGTCCTTCAGCACGTCGCCCTCGCCTTGCGCATGGAGGCCGAAGTGGTAGCCCCGGCGATGAAAGCTGCGGGCCAGCTCGCCTCGCTGGAAGAAAGCTCCAAGCGGGAGCTGGAGGCGATGAAGGCGAGGGTCGCCGCCTTAGTGTAGGGTTACTAGGCACACTAACAAGGCTCTACAAGGCATCGACCATGCCAAAATTAATTTTTTATGTGCCAAACAACCCTAAGTAAGATCGTATACTAGAGTTTAGGCGAAACTAATAGTAAGCAAACAACTTTACTTCTAAGGGAACACGAAATACAACTTTTATAGATCGGTCCTTCACTTCTATTGCTCCTTGTTGAAGTCCCTTCACTGCGATCGTGGTTCTCCCGGACCCTTGCATGGCTTCACGAGACGAAAGACGCGTCCTTGCTTGAAGTCTTCGAGGCCGAAGATGATCTACGTCGAGGGGATGCCAACTCAAGCTTCTACTTCACTAACTTGAGAATTAGTGAAGCAAACACCCTAAACTAAAGTGCTAGTCTAGTAGAGGATGGAGAAATAGGAAGTGGGTTCTCTTTAGAATTTTATTTCTCACAATATTTTGCTCTCACTTGAAAACCCTAGCTAGCTTTTCTTTTGCTCAATCAAGAAGAAGATGAACAAAAGAAAAGATGAAGAGGATAATGATCAAGTCTATCAGCTAACCATGGTGAGTGAGTATCATATACTAACTCTTGTAGAGACTTAACCCTAGGCTAATTGTTATGGTTGGGTTAATAAAATCCATAGTAAAAACAAACTCAGGTTGAATTAGTCAATGCATCCACAAGCTTCCACAAGCTTCATGCATTTTCTAATCCTCCACTTGATTTTGTAATTACTTTAAATATTAAAAACTCAAACTAAAAATCAGCATAGTGTAAGTCTCATACACCCATGGATAATGTATCATCAATCATGATACAATAATATAACACAGTTTAATATATATCATATATATAGTAAATATGTGTACATGTGAGAAAAAACCCTAAGTGAACATGTGTTAGTTAATGTAAACTAGTATATCAAATATACAATTATACAATAAATTATTAAATCAACACTTGACTTAATAATCTGGTCATATCATATATAACCGACTAACATCCAATATATCGACTTATCGAATCAACACTTGATTCGATAACCCGGCTATATCATATATAACCGACCGATACAAAAAGTCGCGAGAATAGAATACGGTATCACATACACGCACTATTCTCGGTCCTGCACATATCACATATGCGCCCCTATTTCATTTTGCCTGAGCCAGTAAAACCTCTATGTAGGACTCTAAAGACTCGTCAATACGCCGGCAGTAGGTGATGATCACATCACGCACTCATAAGCCGTCAGTGGTACTAGCTGGACGTAACGGCTACCTGGGTATTGAGCGATCAGAAGATCAGCAAGCAAGCCCGCTCCAACTCCTGTAAAAGCCTGCCGGTAACACTTCCCGTACAGTCCGGTCTCCTCGTCTGATATGTCGCATATCAAGTCTAGGAGTGGTAAACGTCAGACCTCAATAACCGATAAGTCATGCCGATGTGAGGCTCATAACGGGTCGATAAACTACTGGTAAGACTTACCAGTAAATCTCTAAATCAGCTCTGGCCAGGGACTTCCCTGTTACGGCCAATCGAGCACAGCGCAACATCAACCCCTAATACCGGGAGAGACGAAACCCCTCCTATCGCTCATTGCCTCCATGTGACTCGGGACTGTACCCAAAAACCACCGTTTTGCATGCCCTCATGGACGTGGTAAGGTGGAAATCAAAACACAGTGGGAATCACACAAGACTCTATGACGATCTCGGGTCTACAGACTAACCTGCACAAGTGTCACCAAAGAACTGCCATCTGACGTGAGGTATAATACCATCTGGGAGTTCTCGGCGAGTCCGTCCAGTGTACCCAGTCTCCACTGAGCACCCGTATACCATCTCTGATGTTAAACACCAATGGATATGGGATCATCCGTCGCCCATCTCATGGGTCGAGAAGCGTATACGCTAGTCTACACTGGTATATCGATGCCCCGTCTCGATACATCCACGACTAGGGACTTTGAAGGATGTACTTATGGACTACCATGTCCCCACTAGTATGATCCGCATCATAGTCCAGGTAGTCAAGTATACATCCTAAGGGCTTTACCAACATGTAACTATAAGACAGTATAAAGAGACAAGTATACATGTTAAGATAAAGAGCAACCAGATAGCATACTATCATATCGAGCAAGAAAGTCCTCTCTATATAAGTCCAAGCATCCAATATAATATACATCATCTGTACAATACTGGCCTCTAGGGCATACATACAACTAATACTTAGAGGGCGAGGTGGAGGCCGGGAAGCGGGAGGTTGCCCAGCACCGCGAGGCCGCCGCGGTTGCTGAGGCCAAGCTTGAGGACGCTCATGTGCTGGCCGGCAACCTGAAGAAGACAGTGAAAACCCTCCAGAAGGAGTTGGGGGCGGCGGCTGAGTGGGCGAAGTCGGCTGACCTGAGGGCGGCCAAGTTGGCCGACCTCTCGGCGGCGAAGGTGGTGGAGGGCTACAAGAAGTCGAGAGACTACTATGATGACCTGGCCGTCGCCACGACCCTCATCTGGCATGAGGCCCTCGACGCTGTTAAGGCCCGGGTGCCGGGGTTTGCCGACGAAGAGCTCCGGGCTCAGTACCCCCTCGTGGACACCAACGGGCAGGAGCAGGAGATTAATGGCGAGGAAGTCGCCGAGGACCCAGCTCGCCTCGTGGTGGATGTCGAGGGCCCCGAGATCGCTCCTGGCCCCGAGGCTTAAAGCCCCCGTCTTCCTCCTCCTTTTTATTTTGCTGCGTCTGGAATTTTGTAAGCCTCCGGGCATTTTGTTAAGCTGGGGAGCCAAAAATACCCTCTGTAAAGACCGCCTTTTAGTAATAAAACTTTTTCTTTGGTTTCATTGGCTTGCTTGTAAAAATTTCTCTTCTCGTGCTGTTGGGCTTCCATGTCGAGTTGGTTATTTGCCTAGCGATCTACCGTCGAGTTGATTCAAGTGCTGTCGAGGAGGAGGTGTCTCCATGGCCCCAAAGTCGAGGGGAGATCGCTCGAGACTTGGATAGACCTGATGCCCCCAAGTGGCGGTTTGGATCCTCTGCGTATGGTGGACAAAGGGCCTCCCGCCTTATTTGCGCCGAGGATGGATGGAAGCTGCTCCGTTGCCCTTCGGCGAGGTCTTCTGATTTCTGATGTCGTGGGTAGGTAACTACCAGCCTGGGACGACCAAGCGGGGTAGCCGCTCGGATGCCTCTCGCGAGGGCTCCGATCCCTGGTGCCATTGGTAGGGAGCTACCGGCCGAAGATGACTGAGCAGGGTAGCTGTCCGGTTGCCTCTTGTGAGGTCTTTGATCCTTCAGGATGAGGACCGAGCAGGGTTACTGCCCAGTGCCTCTTGGCGAGGACTTTGATCCCTGTCGGTTGTGGTAGGATGCTACTAGCCGGGGATAGCCGAGCAAGGACTCGACTGCCTCTGGGAGGACTTTGGTCCTTGGTGTGGGGGAGGGCTGTAGGAGCCTACCAAGGACCCTTGGCCGGGCAGGGTTACTGCCCGGTGCCTCTTGGTGAGGGCTTTTGTCCTGAAGGATAGCCGAGCGAGGGATCCTCGTGCTCGACTGCCTCTGGGAGGGCTTTCTGATCCTTGGTGTTGAGGTAGGGAAGCTACCCGCCAGGGATAGCTAAGCGATGGTTGGGCTCGACTGCCTTTGGGAGGACTTTCTGATCCCTGGCTTTGCGGTAGGGGAGCTACCCGCCAGGGATAACCGAGCAGGGCAGCTGCTGGGTTGCCTCGTGGTGAGGGCTTTGATCCCTGGCGTTGCGGTAGTGAAGCTACCCGCCGGGGATGACTGAGTAAGGCAGCATCTAGGTCGCCACTTGGTGAGGGCTTTGGTCCCTGGCGTTGCGGCAGAGAAGCTACCCGCCAGGGGTGACCGAGCAGGGCAGCTGCTAGGTTGCCTCTGGGAGGACTTTTCGATCCCTGGCGTTGCGGTAGGGAGGCTACCCACCAGGGATAACCGAGCAGGGCTGCTGCTGGGTTGCCTCTTGGTGAGGGCTTTGACCTCTAGCGCTACGGGGCCTGAGGAGGCCGGCTAAGGATAACCGGGCAGGGCAGCTGCTCAGCTGAATCTTCAAGAGTTTTCGTCGGACCATGCATCTGCGGATATGGGGAACAGGAACGGTTAGCATGCGCATTGAATGTGTATGGGGGGAGGTGAAGCGCCAGGGTCGCGTCGCTTCGATTCCGTTGGAGGAGGCTTAATGATCACCGCGTGGCAGTGACTCATTGGGCGAGAGCGGACGACCGTTGAGTTCCTCTGGGGGTGCAGCTGGCTATATAAGGCTGAAGAAGTACCAGTCCTTCCTTCCCTTGCAAACAGAGTGTTGAGAATGCAGGACTTCCCCTTTACCATCCTCGACATCATCAATTTCGAGGATGTGTACCTCTATGACCAGAACTGCACCGAGGACATGATGCAGTTGGTGTACGGGAGCATCGATGACCACTTCGGCCGGCTGCTCCCCCGACGTTCCTCCCTGCTGCAGCTGCTGATGTACTCTATCTGGAGGGCGTCGCCAGGGCTTTATAACCCCCTGTCCAAGCAGCTCTATGACGAGGCCGTGGGCAAGCTGCGGTCCCCGAGGCTGTTTCCCTCCGAACGGCGGCCAAGACATAGACGTCTTGCCTGTGATTCGGGGCAGATGCTATTTGGTTTTATCCGTCCACCTCTTCGAAGATGCCAAGTTGACTTATGGCACCGTGTATCGGAGGTTTAGACGGATGCGGCCGATGTAGCAGATTTCGTCAGATTCCCCCTCGCTTGAGAGGTTTTTGATTGTGGGGACGCCCTTCCCTGCAGGCGCAAGCCTCTGCAGTTAATTACGCTACCGCATCGCGGTAACAACTTTCTCCTTCTCCAGAATTTCACTTCGTGTCGTGGGTGTTTGTTTTGTTTGTGGTTGCCCGTGGATTGTATACGGAGACTAATTTATGACGTCGCCCGTAGGACGTGGATTAGTCCAAATCCGTATTTTCTTAGATTTGGGTTTGGGGTTTTGGTTTAAGGATACGTTAGCCATATTTGAGGCTAAGATCAACTTAAACGTTTATTAAGGATACGTTAGTCTAATTTGAGACTAAGATCAACTTAACGGGATTGTTTAGATCCGACAAAAGAGCATTTGGGCTCTATTGTTCCAGTTTAGGGACATAGTGGCCCAACATTCCTATTTTGGGGACGAATTTTGGTTTAAGGATACGTTAGCCATATTTGAGGCTAAGATCAACTTAAACGTTTGTTAAGGATACGTTAGCCCAATTTGAGACTAAGATCAACTTAACGGGATCGTTTAGATCCAACAAAAGAGTGTTTGGGGGCTCTATTGTTCCAGTTTAGGGACATAGTGGTCCAATTAATATATGGCCGTCGGGACCCGTCACCTCTCTGACGTCATTGAAGGATTACAACAATAGGTATTAGAGGAGTTCAGAGATGTACCCTTGAACCAAAGTTGATTAGGGGATTTATAATCCGATTTGGGACTAAAGTCTGTTTGAATGTTTAAGGATACGTTAGCCATATTTGAGGCTAAGATCAACTTAAACGGGATTGTTTAGATCCAACAAAAGAGCATTTGGGAGCTCTATTGTTCCAGTTTAGGGACGTAGTGGTCCATGTTCCAGTTTAGGGACATGGGGGTCCAATACCAGTTTAAGGACATAGTGGTCCATTGCCAGTTTAAGGACATAGTGGTCCAATACCAGTTTAAGGACGTAGTGGTCCAATACCAGTTTAAGGACGTAGTCCATAAAATATATGGTTGTCGGGACCCATCACCTCTCTGAAGACGTTGAAGGATTACAACGACAAATATCAGATAAGTTCAGAGATGTACCCTTGAACCAATGAGTTGGTTGAAAGAGCAGATGTGCTCAGTTTAAGATGATTTGAGGACTTATGGCCAATTTGGGCTAAGTCCAATTATGTTTGAAATATTGGCCCTTTGGGCCATTAGACATTTGTCTGGGTTCAGCCCCTCATCATTCAGCAGTGCTAAACAGAGCTTTGGGGGCTCTGACAACATTTTGTCTTTGATTTCCTCAATTTTGAGATTCATTTGGAGGATGGACTTTTGCCTCTGGAGAACTAGCCAATTTGGCTAAAAGTAGTGTTAAACACTAAAGAATAACAGTGTTTAACACTGGAGGTAGAACTCTCAAATTAGTGTTAAACACTAGAAAATAACAGTGTTAAACACTGAAAATAAGATTTTCAAATTAGTGTTAAACACTAAAAGATAATCAGTGTTAAACACTGGGAATAAAGCTATCGAATTAGTGTTAAACACCAAAGAAAAAAGGGGTCACGTGCGGACACGTGAGGGCGCCCAAAGGTGGGACCAGATTCCTTTTCTCGTTCTGCAATTAAGTGTTAAACACTTTTTATATTTTATTTTGGAGCATCACGTGTTGGCACGTGAGGAGGATTCATGCACTGATCATTAAAGCGTCCGCCAAGGGGTCACGTGGGAGCACGTGAGAGCGCCCAAAAGTGGGACCAGATCCCTTTTCTTCGTTCTGCAATTAAGTGTTAAACACTTTTTATATTTTATTTTGGAGCATCACGTGTTGGCACGTGAGGAGGATTCATGCACTGATCATTAAAGCGTCCGCCAAGGGGTCACGTGGGAGCACGTGAGAGCGCCCAAAAGTGGGACCAGATCCCTTTTCTTCGTTCTGCAATTAAGTGTCATACACTTCTTCATCTTTTGAGCATCACGTGTTGACACGTGATGGAGATTTATGCACTGATCATTAAAGCACTCGCTAAGTGGTCACGTGGGGACACGCGAGAGCGCCCAAAGCTCATATTTCCTTTGTTTTTTCTTTCTGTGTTTTGTAGGTCACGTGGGAGCACGTGAGGCATTGCCTCAAAGCTTTCCTCTTTCTCATTTCTAGGGATCTCTTCAGGGGTCACGTGGGGACACGTGACCTTGGTCTTTTGCATGCATGGAGATCTTTTAAGTCTCTTCATTTTATTTTGAGAATTTAATTCTCTGTAAGATTAAGAATTAAATTCTCATTTAGGGTAAAACCCTAATTTCTTTTTAAAAGAATTAAATTCCCAAATATGTAAAAGAATTAAATTCTTATATAGGGTTAAACCCTATTTTTGTTTTGAGAGAATTAAATTCTCATAACTCAATTTCCCTTCTAAGTTTAGGATCTGCATGGCAGGATCTCGACCCGATGAGAATTAAATTCTCAACTTATGGGGAGATGTGCTCTGTGCAGATCTTCAATCAGAAGAAGAACTAAGTTCTTTATTTGCAAAAGAGTTAAACTCTTAGATTTTGAGAATTAAATTCTCTGTTTGAAGTTGATCTTTTTCCCTTTTCTCACCTAGGGTTTTCTTTGTCGAGAATTAAATTCTCCTTTCCTTTCTTCCCTCTTGAGAATTAAATTCTCCTCTTTCTGTTTTTCTCTCCAAAAAGGTCCCTCCTTCTCTTCTTTTCTTGGCTTCTATTTATAGGAGAAATAAAAGAATCAATTTGTTTAGTAAATCTTTCATTGAAAGATTTGATTTGATTTCATAATTAATATGATCCTTTAGATCATTCAGTGAATTTTATTCACCGTTGGATTTTAAATCCAAAGATATTCTGTTTGTTATTTTCGGTAAGATTTGGGGAAATCTTTCCTTGTCTAAGATTTTTCCATAAATTGGTGATATTTAATCACTCTTGGATCTTTAATCCAATGGTCCTCATAATCCTTTTCCATTTGGAAAGATTTAGAAGCTTTTAGAATTTAATTCTATTAACTGTAAGGCTTTCGAAGCCAGTCACGTGCTGGCACGTGACCCTTGGTCACATGTGAGCACGTGACCCCCAATTGAGTTCTTTAACGGCCGCTTGTTTATGTTGTTGTTTTAAGCATAACGTGTCAACACGTGACCATTGATCACGTGTGAGCACGTGATACCTCATTGAGGTATTTCCTTTAACCATTTGTTTTTATTTTTCTTTTAACTATCACGTGTCAACACGTGACCATTGGTCACGTGTGAGCAAGTGACCCCCAATTGGGTCTTTCTTCAGCCGTTTGTTTTTATTCATGTTTTAACTATCACATGTCAACACGTGACCATTGGTCACGTGTGAGCACGTGACACCTCATTGAGATAATTCCTGATTTCAGGGAGCAGTGCATAGTATATTTGCTCATAACTTTTGATCCCGGATGAATTATGAAGCCCATAATATATCAAATCGAAGGGATTTTCGAGATTCTTCCAATACCATCAGAATTTAATAGTTCCTCCTTCAGGAGTTTATCAAAATACAGGCCGGAAGATACTGGTTCGCATTTCCTTAAGCGTATCGCTGCCATTTGATACCTTGGACTCTTCTGCGCAGAATTTTTTGGCGGGAACAGAGGAGCTTCGGCCTGATCTCCGCGAACCGGCTGGCTCACTCGGAGGCGCTCATCCGCGAGTGCTACGAGTTGAGGCTTGGAATTAATACGCGCGGGGGGAACCGAGGGGAGAGGTTGGATCTCGCGAGGCCTCGGCTGGCCGAGATCTTTACCGAGTATCATGAGCAGTGCTCTCTGCACCCCTTTCCCCCGCTGTTGTAAATTTTTACCCCCCCCCCTTTTGAATAAATAAGATCTTTTCTACTTTCCTCGCAATGTTCTGTTGATCTTCATTAAATTGACAATAGCCCTAGGGAGAGTTTACATTGCCCCAAAAGAAAAGTACAGGCTAATAGATGACCCCATCAGTGTGACCTGAGCTTCCTGGAGGCTCGCTTGTCTCCGTGCTTGGCGCCGGGTGAGGGGCCTTTCGGGCACTGGACTGGTCATCCACGGAGGCAAGCATGATCTGGCCAATGGTCAGCTCGGCGGGAGGAGGGCGCTGCTCTTGCTCGCGGTCGGCCTGCCGTTTATCCCTTAAGTAGGCGGCGAGGTGCCCCGATCGAATGAGCTCCTCGATGTAGTCCCGGAGTTGCTTGCAATCCTCGGTGGCGTGGCCCAGCGTCCGGTGGAAGGCGCAGTAAGGGCCCCGGGTCCGCTTTGAGGCCTGACGCGGGATTGGAGGGAACTTGAAGAACCCTTCGCCTTGGGCCTCCTCTAGTAACACTGCGAGAGAGACATTGAGCGGGGTGTACTCCTGGAACTTCGGGTGATAGGGCTACTGACGCTCCGGCCTCTCCTCTCGAGCCCTCTTCTTCTGGTCGGATAGTTCTGCCCGGGGGAGGTTCGCGTTCACCTCGGACTCTAGCTGAGCCTCGCGCTCAGTCCACGCCTTGACTTCGGCCATGGTCTTAGGCTGTGCCAACGCAAAGGAGCGCAGCCACTCCTTATGCCTCAGACCAGATCTGAGCGCCGTGATGACGGTCTCATCCCGGTGCTTAGGGACCTCGAGGAGGGCGTTGTAAAAGCGGGTGATGTAGGTATTGAACGTCTCCTTGTCTCCGCTCTTAATTGTGAAGAGGTAGTCGACCGTGTGCTTCTGCCGATGAGCCTCGCGCTCAGTCCACACCTTGACTTCGGCCATGGTCTTAGGCTGTGCCAACGTAAAGGAGCGCAGCCACTCCTTGTGCCTCAGACCAGATCTGAGCGCCGTGATGACGGTCTCATCCCGGTGCTCAGGGACCTCGAGGAGGGCGTTGTAAAAGCGGGTGATGTAGGCCTTGAACGTCTCCTTGTCTCCGCTCTTAATTGTGAAGAGGTAGTCGACCGTGCGCTTCTGCCGACGGTTCCCAACGAAGTGGCCGAGGAACTGAGTAACCAGCTCGTCGAAGGTCGAGATTGAGTGAGGCTCGAGTCCTCAGAACCAGTCCCGACCAGAACGGATGAGGGCAACGGGCCCTTGCCTCGTTGACTGAGGTGCTGGATATTCATAACCGAATACCACTATGCAAAACAAAAGAGAACATCCTTTCAATAACAGCTTTTTTTGAAAAATGTTCCAACAACATCAGAATAGGTTTGTTTAGCTTGCATTGATCCGAATCAATGCAGTCCCATCAATTAATCATACCACAAAAGAACGAAAATATGATGTACGTATATGTCATCCGCATTCGTCACTGGGTCCCGTCATCACCCGTTAGGTTACTTAACTAACGACAGAGCGAGGACTGGACTACGTGGGTGTAAAACATATACAATATCTACTAGTATATATATCAATATATAATATTCGCTCAAGGCGTGATAAAATGCAACATCACTGAAATGTAATAAGCATCACAGAATAATACAGATAATCTGGGATCCCCGGGTTTCATAGAGCCGCTACTGAAACCCGACGTTCCCCTGGTCGTGTGGATAGCCTGTGCAATGAAATCCTAGACCCCTACGGGCGCGGCAAGTTACCCGCCAAAACCTGAAGCGAGACAGCCCCCTTCAGCAAAGTGAATGGACCACCCAGCACTTCATGGAATCCGGTAACTTGAGCACCCCTCCTTGGGTCAACCTGTACCCCCTACGAGTGCGGCAAATAGCCCGCCAATTATAGAGTAAAGCCCCTTCCGTCTAAAAGCCATGAGATGCGGGCCCGTTGCCCTCTAGAACCCGGCTATTCGTGTCACGTCCCGCTTCCCAAAATACAGAATACGAGGGGTTGATAAGGCCAGCCATGCTCCTGCGATCAAGGAAATAACCTGCCGTAATCACACTTCGGCTTCTAGCTTTACGTGGTAATCAGTAAATAATGCGCAGGTAATGAGAAATGCAGTAACTGAAACAAAACAATATAAAGAACTGACCTGATGGAAAACAAAAGGGTATAACTCTGGATAGCTAATCAAGATGTCCGTGATGTGCGTCTGGTCCTGGTCCCGGCTAAATCCACTCCTCACACTGAGCATGCATACTCGGGTCGTCAGAGCGACACAATAGCAATATAATATATAGATACAAGTGACAACTCGAACAGTGATAATAGATATATATGACAGTAAATCAAGAAGGTATAGGTATGAACATGCAGTAACCAAAGAAGTGTCTAATAGATCAGGTGAACAGTAAAGCAGTAAAATAATATGCCAGGCATGTCAACAACGGTAAGTAATGTATATCAATGCCATTATCCCTACCGGTCTCTAAGTGTCACTGTACAGCTCACTAAGCCTATCGTCAGGCCAAGTGTGAGTGTCAACCACTCGCGAGTGTCCTCCACCCAAGGGTAGGACCCAAGAGCAAGGGACCACGGGCCCAACATGTAACTCACGGTAATAATCATGTACCCTGTAAATCTCCATATATCTCCATATATATAAGTCGGCATGGGACTCCCGAGATTCTGTTGAACTCACACTCAAACTACTCCACACCCCATGGTCTACATCAAATGCTAACCATAACCTCAAATACCAGTCGGTCTGTGACAAGTCTGCACGAGAACTGGAGACAGGATCTCCATCAAGCACGTCCCGACTAATATTCAAGATAAATGGCAGTGTCTGGTGCCTTATCTGTGACACCCATGCAAGAGCTTCCATAAGTGTCCCATACCACTTATAGTCACACGTACACGCGTCCCACAGACGTCGACAGTGCAATAGAATACTAGGGTTCACTGATTGTGTACAAGTACGTGTCACTTTCATTTATTCACTCATGCACGAACACTAACGTACTTGTAACAATCATCACTAATACCTAACACTGGGTAATGCACATGATCACTAGGTTATCAATGCAGTGACAACAGTATGTAAAGCATGATTAAGATGTCATAAATCAGTATTCTACCACTTGCGTAATTTATCATAAATCATACGTGTACAGTTTAGCGAAACGATGAACGGGAAATAAATAGTATGTTTGATTATCTATCCAGTGAATTTAGTTTCACGTCAATCGGGTTTCAGGATCACTAGTTATGGCCATTACATATTAAGCGTTCACGGCTGGAAATCCGGTTTCAGAATCGGAAGTCCGTTTCGCAACGCATTTTAACCCCAGTAGAGATCAGAATTTAGTGACGTTACAGTTGAATGAAATCTAGGGTTTTCAGTAAGGTTTTCAACGCAATAGACAGATCCTCAACCGCGTCTGTACGTCAGGAGTTATACACTGTTTAACATTAGTATGTCACTTCTGAATCTGTTCTGGACTGTTATACGTCCCGATCTTTTAAATTACAGATTAAATAGTAAATGACAAGGAAACAGGATGAAACCACTTGTGTTATCTAGCTAACAGATTCAACTTTAATAAACAGTAGAGTTCTGCAACATACGAGTTAAGGAAGCAAGGCGGTACTCATTACAGGACAGTAAGAAATAATCAGAGTCGCTCTGGACTGCAGTCCAGAGTCGCACTCCGAACTAAATATTATGACAATTTAAATACAGAAACCATTAGAAACTTACATAGGGTTATAGTTCGTCGAGTCATCTTCGATTTAAGCCCTTGAACGCATCATTCCAATATATACATAATTTATGGTGATTTTAACGGTTTTCAGATACAAGAAATTTCCAGTTTTACAGGTATACTTGGGGGTAATCGTTTTAGTCGTTAATAGTCGTATTATCCAGTGAAATTTATACACCGCATTCATCACTACATGGGCCAGCATAGAAAAACCAATTCCGTCAATTTAGACGAATATTTTCATTGAGGTCACACATCGAACAGGTATATCACATGGGTTATCATAAATTGTAAATTAGCAATCTATACGATTTGAGTTTGTAATGTAATTAGATTAGCATGTAGCAAGTATAAATACTTGCCTGGAGACGTTTTGGGGCACACGGCAGCGGCACGACACACGTGCGGCATGGCAACGGCTAGTTCGACGACTTGTATCCGTCACGGCAGTAAATTGGTTGGGTTTGAGCTTTAGTGGAGCTTGGGCTCGAGAGATAGGAGGCTTAACTTGGGCTCTGTGCAATGGCAGCGACGGTTGCGAGCTCAGGCGATGTTGTGATGGTGGTCGGTTGATAGAAAGAGGGAGAGATGGATGAGATTTAGAGAGGGGGAGAGAGAGAGAGTTAGACAGAGAGAGAGAGAGAGAGTTAGAGTTAGGCAGAGAGAGGGAGAGTGAGATTTAGAGAGAGAGAGAAGGGATTAGAAGGAGAGAGAGAGAGACACAGAGAGAGAGGTGGGGAATTAGAGAGGGAGAGAGAGACAGAGAGAGAGTGAGAGAGAACCGGAGAGAGAGAGAGAGAAAGAGAGAGCCAGAGAGAGAGAGGAGGGCGACGACGACGACGACGACGACGATGATGATGCGGTCGACGATGGTGCGGGGGAGTCGGCGAGATGTAGTGGGGGCTCGCCGGCGAGAGGGCGCAGGGGGTGCTTGCTGGGTTTTGAAGGTGGGTCAATTGGATGGTGGTTGCAGGGAAGAGCGAGGGAGAATGGTGTGGAGATGAGGGCGGTGTCGAGGGGCCCGACGAGGTGGCCGGCGGCGTAGGATGATGGCGACAGAGGAGGCGGGGCGATGGATATGAGGGGTGCAGGTCTTCGGGTCGTTGCGAGGTCGGCGGCATGGAGGAGGGAGAGGGGAGTGAGGTGATGGTCGAGGAGGGGAGATGAAGGTGGAAGTGCGCTCGGGGAGGACGTCGGCGGTGGTGGCGACGGCGAGCGCAGGCATGGGCGTGGGCTCGAGAGAGGGAGAACGTGTGTTTGTGAGTGAGAGAGGAGTAAGGGAGATAGAGGAGGAGATTGGGGGAATCGCGAGGGGTAATGGCAAAGCGAGCGTCGGCGTGGGCGTCGGCGAAGGAGATGGAACGGTCGAGCGGGAAATGCGCAACGGGAAGGAGAAGGAAAGGGTGTGAGCCGGGTCGGTTAGCTGGGCGGGCGTGGGCTTGGGCCGGAACAGAAATAATAATAAGGAAAAGAAAATGAAAGGGCCCGGGCTGGGAAAGAAAATAGGAGAGTGGGCCGGGGATTATTTATAAAATAAAAGATTTGTAAGGGAATGGAAAAGAGAATAAGTTTATTTAAAGGAAAGGAATGGGCTGATGAGAAAAATAGGGTTTTGGGTTTAATAAAAAGGAAAACGGGCTTTAGGAAATAATCAAAAATGAAATGGAGTTCTGGGCCGGAATAGAGGTTTAAATAAATGGGAAAATAAAATGGGGGATTGGGATTAGGGTTTGAGAAAATGAGGGGGAATAATAAAATGGATTGGGAGTTTTAAAATATTTAAAATGGTTTATAGATATAAATAAATAAATTTGTAATTAACCCTTTTTATAAAAATATGAATATTGGTGTATAAAAGAACCGGGTATTACATCATACCACCCTTACAAAAATTTCGTCCTCGAAATTTAAAAGGACGACAAGCTATAAAATAATAAACGAAAAGTTACCACATCGAACACCAATACATAGTGGTTTACTTAAAACGGGTGGATAAAATTTTGAAGGTATATATATGTAAGAACAACATACAAAAAGATAGGTCTAAATAGGTATAAGGAAGGAACAACTATAAGGGCAACTACATGTATACGAGAATATAGATAACAATAACGAACGATAATAATCAAGGCGTGTTCGATAAAAATCGAAACCCAAATTTGTGCACATATAAGTATATCAAAAGTAGCAAAGCAGAAATAATAAGTATAAGGCATAATTATAATGAAACAGTGAAGGACTTGTCGGTGGTTTAAAACATTTTTAGAATAACGTATCAATCAAACAATTTTAACATAGCTTAGAAAACCACATGATGAAAATAAGAAGCATGGAACGAAAATATGCGCGATATATGGTTGCGCTACCGAAAGTGAGAATAATAGTAGTGTACTTAAAATACATAAAACGGAGTAATCAATAACACGCACTCTTCCATAAATACAAAATAATGAAAACTAAATTTTCGAATAACACCGTCCCTAAATATAGTTAGGGTAACAGGAAAAACACAAAAATGTATAGGGCTAGCTAGGGTAGGGATTACAAGGGAGTGTGGCTCATTCAAAAGGTCGGAGTGTGACGGCTATAGACTGAAGGTCAAAGGGATTGGGGTCTGTTCCCCTCCGAACGACGGCGCGTCGCGGGGTCGTCTCGCCTGAGGTTCGGGGCAGATGCTAATTGGTGCTATCCGTCTACCTCTCTGAAGATGCCAAGTTGATTTATGGCACCGTATATCGAAGGTTTAAACGGATGCGTCCGATGTAGCAGACTTCGTCAGATTCCCCCTCGATTGAGGGGTTTTTGATTGTGGGGACGCTCTTCCCTGCAGGCGCAAGCCCCTGCAGTTAATTACGCTACCGCATCGCGGTAACCACTTTCTCCTTCTCCAGATGGTCACTTCGTGTCGTGTGTGTTTATTATATGTTTGGTTGCCCGCGGATTGTATACGGAGACTGAGTTATGTCGTCGCCCATAGGGCGTGGACTAGTCCAAATCCGTATTATCTTAGATTTGGGTTTGGGGGTTTGGGTTTAAGGATACATTAGCCTCATTCGAGACTAAGATCAACTTAAACCCTTGTTAAGGATACGTTAGTCTAATTTTCAGACTAAGATCAACTTAACGGGATCGTTTAGATCCAACAATAGAGCAATTAAGGGAGCCCCGTTATTTAGTTTAGTGACATCACGGTCAGTAGGTAGTTTAAGGACGTTGCGGTCCATGGGTAGTTTAAGGATGTTGCGGTCCAATGTTAGTTTTAAGTCGTTGCGGTCAAGGTTAAGGACCTCATAGTCCGTGGATTTAAGGACTCCACAGTCCAAAGTTAGTTTTAAGACATCTCGGTCAAGGTTAAGGACGTCATAGTCCGTGAATTTAAGGACTCCACGGTCCGGCGTTAGTTTTAAGACATCACGATCAAGGTTAAGGACCTCATAGTCCATGAGTTTAAGGACCCCACAGTCTGTATCAATATGTGGTCATCGGGACCCGTCACCTCTTTAAAGACGTTGAGGAATTACAACGCCGAGTATCAAATGAATGAAGAGATATACCCTTAAACCGAGATAGATTAAATAATCTTTGGCCCAATTCGGAACCAAGACCAATTAATTATATTATGAGCCCATTGGCTCAGTTGAATTTGAATTGAGGACTTATGGTCAGTTTGGGCTAAGTCCAATCATGTTTAGGATATTGGCCCTCTGTTGGTCAATTAGAGGAGAGGCTTTGCCTCTAGACACTTAGCCACTTGGGCTAAAGTTAGTGTTAAACACTAAATACCAGCAGTGTTGAACACTGGGAACAAGTTAGTGTTTGACACTACAAGATAGTTGGTGTTAAACACCAGCAACAGGGGGTTCAAATTAGTGTTAAACACTAAAACAAATCAATGTTAAACACTAGCAACAGAGATCTCAAATTAGTGTTAAACACTAAGATAATCAGTGTTAAACACTGGTGACAGAGATTTTAATTTAGTGTCGAACACTAAGAAAATTAATGTTAAACTCTGTTAACAGAGATTTAATTTAGTGTTAAACACTAGGAAATTCAGTGTTGAACACTGCAAGAAAGGCTCTTCGATTAGTGTTGAACACCAAGGCAAAATAGTGTTAAACACTGGATTCAGAGGGTCCAATTTAACGTTAAGCACTAAGGTAAGAGGGGTCACGTGGTAGCACGTGAGGGCGCCCTCCCTTTTATTTGTTCTGCCGAGAGTATTGAATACTTTGGAGTATCACGTGCTGTCACGTGATGGGCATTTAATTGTTTGTGTGTTAAAGCTTCTGCCAAGGGTCACGTGGGTCATGTGAGGCATTGCCTCAAAAGCCCTTCTCTGTGGATCTTTCCAGGGGTCACGTGGTAGCACGTGACCCTGCCTCTTTGCAATTTCTGAATAAATTCTTCATTAAATCCCTCTTGTCTTCTGAAGAATTATATTCTCTGATAGAGTTGAAATCTGATTTTCCTGTAGGAATTAAATTCCTCATATATGTGAAGAATTGAGTTCTGTCATAGGGTTAAACCCTAATAATAACTTTAAAGGAACTAAATTCCTTCTTTCTTTAGAGAATTACTCTTAGATAGGGTTAAACCCTAATTTATATTTTGAGGAATTAGATTCTGTCATAGGGTGAAACCCTAATTTCTTCTTTCTTAAGAGAATTAAATTCCTGTTATTTTAACAGAACTAAGTTCTTAACTAGGGTTAAACCCTGATTCTGTTCATTCTGAAGGAATTATATTCCTACAACATAGGGTTAAACCCTAATTTTAAATCGAAGGAATTAAATTCCTATAATTCTATGAGAATTAAATTCTTAAATATCCATTCCCTCTCTATGCTTTGGATCTGCATGGCAGGATCTCAACCCAATGAGAATTAAATTCTCAATTCATGGGGAGATGCGCACTTTGCAGATCCTCTGCTAAAGAGAGAACTAAGTTCTTCTTTTTAATATCAGAGTTAAACTCTTTCGAGAATTAAATTCTTTTTTTTTCTTGAAAGCCTCCCCCTTCTTACCTAAGGTTTTCTTTTGCAGAAGATCCAAATTCCTCCAAAATCTCAAGGCTCTATTTCTCTCTCTCTCTATGTATCCCTTTCTCTGTATATATCTTGGCTCCTATTTATAAGAGAAGAAGCAGAATCAATTAGTTTTGATGAATCTTTCATTGAGAGATTTGATTTGTATTCACCATTCGTTTGGACCTTTGGATTATTAGGTGAATTTTATTCACCATTGGATTTTAAATCCAAAGATTTTCCTTTGTTATTTCGATTAGATTTTAAGGGGAAATCTTTCTAAGTTTAAGATTTTTCCATAGATAGGTGATCTTTAAATCTTTAATCTAATCGGTTCC
Organism: Agapanthus africanus; assembly: GCA_030015575.1. Lineage (NCBI taxonomy): Eukaryota > Viridiplantae > Streptophyta > Magnoliopsida > Asparagales > Amaryllidaceae > Agapanthus > Agapanthus africanus. The sequence goes on from CM057350.1 coordinate 115,207,958, forward strand.
AAATAATCATTCTCCTTTGGAAAGATTTGAATGATCTCTTCAGAATTTGATTCTGTTAAATAAATAGGCTTTGAAAGCCGGTCACGTGTGGCCACGTGACCCTTGGTCACGTGTGGCCACGTGACCCTTGGTCACGTGTAGGCACGTGACCTCTGGTCACGTGTAGGCACGTGACCCCTTGGAATGAGCTTTCCTCTGCTTTCTGCGCTTTGTTCCTAGCCGCTGTTCAGCCGTCACGTGCCAACACGTGACCCCTGGTCACGTGTGAGCACGTGACCTTTTCTGAAGCCTTTTTTCTTGATTTGATCAGGGAACTGATGTGCCTTTGCCGCTGTTTTTAAATGTCACGTGCCAACACGTGACTGCTGGTCACGTGCTAGCACGTGATGCCTTCTTCGTAAGCTTTCCTGATTTTAAATCAGGAAACAAATGCCCCCACAGCGTTGTTCTCACGTGTCTGCACATGAGTGCAACGCTGTCACCTTGGTGACCGTTGGATCCCCCTAAGGACTTGGGGAGATGAAGCATTTTCCATCCCATCCTATAAATATAGGGGTCATTTCAGAGACGCCTCCACTTTGCTCGTCTTCCTCCTTGCAAACTTTTTTCTGAGAATTTAATTCTCTTCTTCCAGAGCTTAGTTCTCTGTCTTGAAACCGTCTTCAGAGTTTAACTCTGTTCAGGTGACCCTTTTCCTCAGGTAATGTTCTTGGACAAACAGTGAACTTTCACGTTCCTCTGGATTTTAAATCCAAAACAAGGGTTTTTACCCCTTTCTGAGTATGAACCCATTTTTTCTTCAAGTTTTTCTATAAGAACAGAAAACTACCTAACCTTCAAACTGTAGATCTCTTAGGGCTTAGACGATGATCCATGGAGTTTAACTCCGTTTACAGAAAAAATGCTTTTGGGAATTTAATTCCCTTTTCTTAATAAGAAATTTAATTTCTATGAAGGACTTAGTTTCTTCACATGGAGGCTTCTTAGGGTCTCTTGGCCCGAGATTGTCCTTCTGCAATTAATGGAACATAAGCTTTGTAACAATTCTCATGACCTTTATTTCAGGTATCATGGATGCTCATATGTATGGTCTTGACGAAATCATTTCCTATGGGAACATTCGTGCACTGGGCCGCAGTCAGAACCAGGAGTTCACCAATGCTCAATGCGCCGAGATCATGAGCTGCTTTGGCGAGTACAACCATCGGCTACTCCCTCGTCGCTCTTCTCTTTTGAGACTCATCGTACTGGCAATTTGGGAGGCGCTTTCTCTCTTCTGCGCCGGTGTACCGCTCAGGACATTGGACGCTGCCGAGGACAAGATACATTCGGTGTACTTGATGAGCTTGATCTCAAAGAGGAGGCGAGATCACCTCATTGATCTCTTGCACCAAGCCTTTCAGCAGTTAGCCATACTTGCCGCCTATCGGAGGGTGGAGGACATTCATGAGGACCCCGACGCTTGTGATCGTGAGATAAAACATACTCAGGAGGTTCGAAATGCTTGGAGGATCTTGGACAAAGTTAAGCTTGAGTTTCTCAATCCGTGCCCCGCGTCTGAAGTCTTACCATTGTAAACGTGTTCTCTTTATTTTGTATGACCTTCTTGAAGTATGAATGATAAATTCTATTATGTCTTTGTATGTTTGCATGCCTCTATGCGGGATTTTGTCATTTCACTATTGTTGTTGCTGATGCTTTTAATATGCATGGTGCTATTCCATTTTTAGTGCACGTCAAGTTTGGGGCTCACGTGGTCTGCACAATATCAGATGCAGAAAAGGAGCCTTGGAAATAGTTCCACTCCCCTGATTTTCGATGCCTTTCCTTTTTTGGGCCTTGGAAATAGCTTCATCATGCAAGATTTTCCGCGCTCAACACTTAATGCACTTCTTTATATCTGAGGCTATAGCCTTCTTTTCCCTTCACAGAGAGATTTATATTTTTTTTTTCTTATTTTGGTGTAATTTGTCTTGAGAAACAACCGAGCGCCATGGCCTGCAATCGCCCTCATACTCGTCGATAGCCATGGGAAGTTCTTATCGAGGAGATGATCCCCCGCTTTGCTGCTCGGTTGGTGGATCCACTCCTTACCGATGACGAATGCGACTCGGCAATGTATGAACTTTCGATCCGTAGGGGGTCCCCCCTCCCGATGGGGTCCCTCTGGCTCCGGATGATTCTTGCGGCCGTGCTTGCCGACATCCCTCCTCACCCGGCGGAGATGACCCTGGCGATACTTGACGCGGCTGAAGAAAAGCTCAAGGGATTTCACGAAGCGTGCCTGATTACTCAGGCTTTGAAGGATTGCTCAATTCACTTGCTGAGCCAGACAAAGGCCCGGCGAGCTATTATGTCTGCTTTCGCGGACGAACATGGTGCCAATCGATGGGGAGCGACTCCTCGCGAGAACCGTCGCTTTGATGTGCTGGAGAAAGCAGAGAGAGATATGGAGAATTTTGTCCTCTGCTTTGTTAACCCTTGTGTCATTGATCCCGTGTTTGGTGACCTTTTCCCGTTAGCGTAGCATTTTTAAATTAGTCCTTCTTTTTGTATGCTTTATGCTGAACTTCCATGTAGGCTCGGTACTCGTATGTATGTTTTCGCTTGCAAAAATAAACTTTTGTGTTCTTCTTATAAGAGCTTTTCTTTAATTATCAACACTATCATCATGTCGTAGGCACATTAAAGTTTCGAATATTATTTCTTTTCTGGATGTTCATATAATTGCGAACACATGCTCGCTAGGATAAACGTCAGAAATTTTCTCGTCGCTTTCCATACCAGGTAATGTGAGCGCGTTTTAAATTGATCATTGCTGTCGACTGGGAGCCCACTTATACGGTCTTGAGCGTGTATGTCCCGTTTCCAAAGTTGCGGTCGCGAAAGTGAACTTAAGTGGCCTGACAGGGCGACACGTGGCGAACACATTGTTGCGCGAGAAGAGGGCTCGGCCGCGAATTCTCGGAGAGGGGGCTGGCTTGCTGAGCGAGCTTCAAGCGAGTCTTACTGCCAAGGCCAACAAAGCGTATGAACTCTGGCGGGTGCTTCAAGAGTCTATCAGGGAGATGGTGACTCTTGATAAAGCTGCCGCGTTCACTCGTAAGAGGGTCGAGGCTCATAAGGCTACCGAGAAAGAGCTTGAAGGCCGGCTCGCTTCGTATCAGGCCCAGAAGGCTCAGGCGGAGGCCTGTCTTCTGGCGATCCTAAATCATGAGGCCGTGGCCCAACAAAAGCAGGATGAGCTGACTAGGCTGCTAAATCGTCCACCAGCTTGAAACATTTGTATCTTTTCCTTTCTTTTTTGTACATACTCATGGATGAAAGTATTTTCTTTTTGTTTCTTTCATGAATTGTACTTTGTATCCATTTTGGTTTATGAATAAAAGATACATTTTTCTTCTCAATGGCGTGTCTCTTTTTATTGAATGTGTTTTGCGGACAATTTATCTTGATCTCCTCGTAGGTCAGCGATGGCTTAGGATTCAGGGTTAAGGTCTGCTTCCTAAGACTTTTGCGCTTTATGAGCCATGAGGGTCTCATAAAGAGTTTTTCTCCCTACAGGTCGAGAGGATCCTGTAAGTGTAAGTCCTTCTTAAGAATCGTGAGGATTCTTAAGCGGGTTTTCCCTTGAGAGTCGTAAGGATCTCACAAGAGAGTTTTCTTCCTTACAGGTCGTGAGGACCTGCAAGTGCTGGATGTGGTCGCCCTTATCCGTGTTACGCGGGGTCAGGGGTTGGTCTGGGATGGTTTCCAGGGTGTCGTAGTTTAAAGACATCGCGGTCAAGGTTAAGGACATCATAGTCCGTGGATTTAAGAACTCCACAGTCCAAAGTTAGTTTTAAGACATCTCGGTCAAGGTTAAGGACGTCATAGTCTATGGATTTAAGGACTCCACAGTCCAAAGTTAGTTTTAAGACATCTCGGTCAAGGTTAAGGACCTCATAGTCCATGGATTTAGGGACTCCACAGTCCGATGTTAGTTTTAAGACATCACGGTCAAGGTTAAGGACCTCATAGTCCGTGGATTTAAGGACTCCACAGTCCGATGTTAGTTTTAAGACATCACGGTCAAGGTTAAGGACCTCATAGTCCGTGGATTTAGGGACTCCACAGTCCGACGTGAGTTTTAAGACGTCACGGTCAAGGTTAAGGACCTCATAGTCCATGGATTTAAGGACTCCACAGTCCGATGTTTGGTTGCAGGGACCCGTCACCTCTTTGAAGACGTTGAGGAATTACAACGCCAGGTATCAAAGGAGCGAAGAGATGTACCCTTAAACCAAGTAGAATCAGTACAGAATCAAGGTGGTTGATTGTTAGTTTTAAGACATTACGGTCGAGGTTAAGGACATCATAGTCCGTGGATTTTAAGGACTTCACAGTCCGGTGTTTGCTCTGGATGCTTCACACGGGTTCACTGCCATGCTTGGCGAGGACCAGGCTCCGCTCTGGGCGTTTTTCCGCGGGGTCAAAGAGTGACATTATCCGCGTTCCACATGACCAGGAATTTTGCACTAGATGCTTCACACGGGTTCACTGCCGTGTTTGGCGAGGACTAGGCTCCGCTCTGGATGCTTCACACGGGTTCACTGCCGTGCTCTGTGAGGACCAGGATCCGCTCTGGATGTTTTCCATGGGGTCAAAGAGTGACGTTATCCACGTTCCACGTAACCAGGAATTTTGCACTAGATGCTTCACACGGGTTCACTGCCGTGCTCGGCGAGGACTAGGCTCCGCTCTGGATGCTTCACACGGGTTCACTGCCGTGCTCTGCGAGGACCAGGATCCGCTCTGGAAGTTTTCCACGGAGTCAAAGAGTGACGTTATCCGCGTTCTACGTAACCAGGAATTTTGCACTAGATGCTTCACACGGGTTCACTGCCGTGCTCGGCGAGGACTAGGCTCCGCTCTGGATGCTTCGCACGGGTTCACTGCCGTGCTCTGCGAGGACCAGGATCCGCTCTGGACGTTTTCCACGGGGTCAAAGAGTGACGTTATCTGCGTTCCACGTAACCAAGAATTTTGCACTAGATGCTTTACACGGGTTCACTGCCGTGCTCGGCGAGGACTAGGCTCCGCTCTGGATGCTTCACACGGGTTCACTGCCGTGCTCTGCAAGGACCAGGATCCGCTCTGGACGTTTTCCACGGGGTCAAAGAGTGACGTTATTCGCGTTCCACGTAACCAGGAATTTTGCACTAGATGCTTCACACGGGTTCACTGCCGTGCGCGGCGAGGACTAGGCTCCGCTCTGGATGCTTCACACGGGTTCACTGCCGTGCTCTGCGAGGACCAGGATCCGCTCTGGACGTTTTCCACGGGGTCAAAGAGTGACGTTATCCGCGTTCCACGTAACCAGAAATTTTGCACTAGATGCTTCACACGGGTTCACTGCCATGCTCGGCGAAGACTAGGCTCCACTCTAGATGCTTCACACGGGTTCACTGCCGTGTTCTGCGAGGACCAGGATCCACTCTGGACGTTTTCCACGGGGTCAAAGAGTGACGTTATCCGCGTTCCACGTAACCAGGAATTTTGCACTAGATGCTTCACACGGGTTCACTGCCATGCTCGGCGAGGACTAGGCTCCACTCTAGATGCTTCACATGGGTTCACTGCCGTGCTCTGCGAGGACCAGGATCCGCTCTGGACATTTTCCACGGGGTCAAAGAGTGACGTTATCCGCGTTCCACGTAACCAGGAATTTTGCTGATTGTATCCACATCTCACGGAACGGGGGTTAGACTATTGGTGATATGCGTATCGCCGAGCCATGGAACTGGGGGGGTTGCCGCTGTTCCTCTTTGCTTGAAGTTGTGTCCGTTATTACGAGACGAGTGTTGAGATGATCTCTAGGTCACTTGCGGCCCGTCGAGATTTGGCTTCTTTCTTTGATGAAACCTGGGGGGGTATGATCACTTCTTTGTTTACGCCCTTGGATTGTATACAGGGTGTGATGTAAGATCACCTGTAGGGCATAAATTAAAACTTTTTTTTAATTTTATTTCTTTTTCCGCGATGCTCTATCATTTCAGCTTTTATATCGCGGAGGTCGCGATTGCCCTATCATTTCGGCCATTTTTCGCGGTGCCCAATCATTTCGGCTATTTATTTTATTTTTACTCGCTGCTTTTTATTGCGAGTTGCCTAATCATTTCGGCTATCTGTCATGCATACATTTTTACTTGCTGCTTTTTATTGCAAGTTGCCCCATCATTTCGGCTATTTCGTATGCATGTGTGGCTCACTAGCTTTTTCGCTGCAAGCTTGGATTTTAGACACCGATTTCGGCATCAGCACCGCTACAACTGGGATGTTGCCAGGAGCGAATCATCATTTGCCTCTGTCGATATTGAACAAAGTGGCTTAGTAAACAGGGTTAAGGGTCCTGTCGACCAAGGCTTTTGACTTCATGAGCCGTAGGGGTCTCACAAAGGTATTTCTCTCTACAAGTCATGAGGATCTTGTATGTGTGTTTTCTCCTTAGGAATCGTGAGGATTCCTAAGTGCATGTCCTCTTGCAAGTCGTAAGGATCTTACAAAAGGGTCTTCTCCTCACAAGTCGAGAGGACTTACAAGGGTTGCTCACCATATGGACATATCCCTAGCCACGGGTGGGACTTTGCTGGGGAAATGTTTATTCGTGCCCGTGGATTGTATACAAAGGTCAGTATTGAGCCACTTGTAGGGCAATATCGAAGGTTGTGGGGGATTTGCTTAAGAACAGGTTTAGGTTTCTGTAACTTAAGACTTTCAAATCTTATGGGCCGTGAGGGTCCCATAAGAGAGTTCTTCTTACGAGTCGTGAGGATCTCGTAAGTGTATTTTCTCCTTAGGAATCGTGGGGATCCCTAAGTGTGTCGCTCCCTTGTGAGTCGTAAGGATCCCACACGGGTGGTTTCTCCTTACAAGGTCGAGAGGATCTTGTAAGTGTCTTTTAACGAGATTGCGTCCTTTCGGGTTTTCACAAACACTCGCCGGTAGTCCTGCTGTTTTTACTCACGGAGCCCTTTCGGGTTTTCATCCGTGCCCATTTTGTTTATGGACATACCGTTTTTTTTATTCTTTTTCTCTTTTTTTTTACAAGGTCGCGCCCTTTCGGGTTTTCACGAACACTCGCCGGTAGCCCTGCTGTTTTTATTCACGGAGCCCTTTCGGGTTTTCATCCGTGCCCATTTTGCTTATGGACATACTGTTTTTATTTTTCATTTTTTTAATTTTTTTATATATATTTTTTTCTTTTTCTCTTTTTTTTATTCATCTCGTCAGCCTAAGGATACTGCGGTAGTAGTTTAAGGACGTTTCGGTCCGTCGTTAGTTTAAGGACGTTTTGGTCCATCATTAGTTTAAGGACGTTTCGGTCCATCGTTAGTTTAAGGACGTTTCGGTCCATCGTTAGTTTAAGGACGTTTCGGTCCATCATTAGTTTAAGGACATTTCGGTCCATCATTAGTTTAAGGACGTTTCGGTCCATCCAGGGGAAGGCCGGCTACTGCTTATAAAGTCTGAGCTTAGGAAGATAGGGAGCGGACATAGTCGTCGTCATCTATCATTGACCTAGGCTGTGGCTCATTAAGCGTAGTATTTCTTTAGGAAGCGGCCGTTTATTGGCCTGAAAGGCCTTTCACCGTGCATGTCCATGAGTAGATAGGCTCCACCCTGGTAGACCTTGTCTATGATGTACGGGCCTTCATAGTTTGGCTCAAGTTTTCCCCGCTTGGTACGATTGGGGATCATAGGTCTTTTGACCACTAGTACGAGTTCGCCTTGGCGGAATGTCCTCGGCCTGGTCAATCTTTCGTACGAGCGCGTCATCTTTGCTTTGTAGGCCTCCAGATTTTGTTGCGCTATGAGCCGGGTTTCATCGAGGGCATCAAGCTCCTCAAGCCGAAGGTGAGTATTTTCTTCGTTTGTTAGCTCGTAGTGGACTGCCACTCATAGAGAGGGTAATTCTATCTCGAGGGGGAGTACTGCTTCTGTACCAAATACCAACGCATATGGCGTTGCGTTGGTGGCCGTCTTGAACGTTGTTCGATATGCCCAAAGAGCTTCTTGCAGTCTCTCGTGCCAGTCTTTCTTGTTTCGGGACACCGTCTTTTTCATGACCTTTGTCAAGGTCTTATTGAAGGCCTCAGCTAGACCGTTAGCTCGCGGATTATAAACCGAGGAATATCTCCAGTCTATATTGTGTTGTTGCGCGAAGCGACTGATCTTGTGGCTTCTGTAAGCTGGCCCATTATCGGAAATGATCCGTCGCGGAGTTCCATACCGATAAATGACGTGCGTCTTGAAGAAATGGAGGATATTCTCCGTCTTCACTTCTCTCAACGACACTGCCTCTGCCCATTTGGAGAAGTAATCAGTCGTCGCCAAGATGAAACGATGTCCCCTGGACGATGCTGGTTCGATGGGGCCGACTATGTCAGTTCCCCACATTTCGAATGGCCAGCTAGCCACCGTTGGATGGAGTGGATTTGGATGCTGGTGGATAAAGTCCCCATGGATTTGGCATGAGTGGCATCGCTTCGCATATTCGAGGCAGTCCTGGATCATCGTGGGCCAGTAGTAACCCATCCGTTTAATTTTTAACTTCATCTTCGGGCCTGCTTGATGAGAACCACAGATTCCGTCATGAACTTCCTGAACGACTCTTTCTGCTTCGTCAGGTCCTAAGCATCTCAGCCACAGAGAATCAAATGATCTCTTGTATAGAGTATCGTTGACGAAAGCGAAAGATAGAGCTCGTTTCATGAGCTGATGTCTTGAGGACGCTTCTTCGGGCATTCGGTGGGACTTAAAGTAGTCTATGAAGACTTCCCTCCAGTCCTCGGCCTTCTCACGGTCTTTTATTTGTAGGGTCGTCTGCTCAGTCGCTTTCTTTTCTTCGTATGATTCCGGGGATATTTCTGCTGGGGCGAGCACTCGACGGCTTTGTACCATGATTTTAACGTCATCGAGGTTCTCGTCAGCCAATTCTTTAGCGAGCTTAGCTAACGCGTCCGCTGTGCTATTTTCTGCGCGTGGTATGCTTTCCAAAGTATAGGAGGGAATTTGGGTCAACAGTTGTTGCACCTTTTTGCCGTGCTTCACCAACTCCGGTTTGCACGTTTGGTAGTCACAATTTACTTGACTAACGACCAGTTTAGAATCTCCGTATATAAGGAGGTCTTTAATTCCCATGTCAATGGTGATATCGAGGCCCACTATCAAAGCTTCGTATTCGGCTTCATTGTTCGTCCTTGATTCCGTTAAGGAGAAAGCAAAGCGCATTATCCCTCCTTGTGGGGTCACGAAGATAAGGCCTACTCCCGACTTGACTATAGGGGTACTTTGTTTGCGCTATTTCATGGAAGATGCTCCATCGAAATAAAGTTCCCATTGGGTATCACCACCGTCGACCGCGTCAAATGCATGTTCGTCCGGCAAATCGCAATTTAGAGGAGAGCCGGCAGGTACTGGATGCTCAGCAAGGAAGCCGGCAATGGCTTGGCCTTTCACTGCCTTAAGAGGCTGATAGGTTATTGAAAACTCCATCAGGAGTAAAGCCCATTTAGCGAGTCTCCCCGTCAATATGGCCTTCGACATTAGATATTTTAGGGGGTCCACCTTTGATATAAGACGGACTTCATGTGCCAATGCATAGTGCCGGAGTTTTGTTATCGCAAAGATTAGCGCCAGGCAATGTTTTTCGATCGGGGAGTAATTGCTTTCTGCCCCCAGAAGAACTCGAATTAAGTAGTAGAGTGCTCTTTCTTTCCCCTGGTCATTCTCTTGCACCCATAAGGCGCCTAAAGAACCTTCGAGGGCGGTTGTATAAAGAATGAGAGGCTTTCCCTTAACCGGAGCAGCCAACACTGGGGGGTTCTGCAGGTACTGCTTGATCTTGTCCAGTGCGCCTTGACATTTGTGATCCCAAACGAATTGGATTCCCTTCTTCATCAGGTGACTGTAAGGACGGCACTTGCCTGACAGGTTGGCGATAAACCGCCGGATGTACGCGAGCTTCCCCTGGAGAGACCGCAGCTGTTTGAGAGTCCTCGGAGGTGGCATTTCCATGATCGCCTTAATATTAGATGGATCTATTTCGATACCTCGGTGTCGGATGATGAATCCCAGGAATTTACCCGAGGAGACTCCGTACGCGCATTTGAGGGGATTCATCTTCAAATTATATTGCTGAAGGCGCTGAAATATGGTCTTCAGATGCTCTAAATGCTCTTCGTATGACATACTTTTCACTACGAGGTCATCGATATAGCACTCGACGATTTCATGTATGAGATCATCGAAGATCTTTGTCATGGCCCTTTGATAGGTGGCACCGGCGTTCTTTAAACCGAAAGGCATCACCTTGTAGCAGAATATACCCAAAGGAGTCCTGAAGGCGGTGTGCTTCTGGTCTTCGGAATGCATTTTTATCTGATTGTACCCTGATAAACCGTCCATAAAGGAGAAAATCTCGTGAGTGGACGTGTTATCTATTATTAGCTCGGTTACCGGTACTGGGAAATCGTCCTTCGGGCTGGCTTTATTGAGATCCCTGAAATCCACGCATATGCGCACCGTCCTATTTTTCTTCATTACCGGGACGATGTTGGCAATCCAGTCAGGATATTGGACTTCTTGGATAAATCCAGAATCGATCAGCTTCTTGACTTCGGCATTGATGCTCATCTCAAGCTCGAGCCGCATCCTTCTCGGCGCCTGCTTGACTGGCTTGATATCTGGAGATATTGCTAATTTATGCACAGCAATCTCTGGATCTAATCCCGGCATCTCTGAAAAGTTCCACGTGAAGCAATCTTTATACTGTAGAAGCACGTCCTTTAACGCAGCCACCCTTTCTTCAGATAGCAGCTCGCTGACGAATGTCGGTCGCGGATCGTCTGCCGATCCCAACTCAATCTTCTTGAGGTTATCTGCAGTAGTATGTATGCCATCTTCCAGTTCTTTCGGAGCCGGTGGAAATTCTGAGATTACCTCATTGTCATTGTTTTCGAAGCACCAAGGGAGCTCATCTATGTCCTCGGGCTCTTCTTTTAATATTATAATCATGTAACAGGTGCGAATCCGCTTCCAAGATTGATGTGGATCTGGTTCTGCTCTTGCGGCTTTGGGTTCATGTTTTTGTGGCGGCGTTACCCTCCAGCTGCTGGATAAAGCAAATCTGACTTGCTCGTACTGGTCTTCGACCCGGTTCTTGAAGGTGAAGCAGTCTTCGATAGGGTGTCCTATGGCTCGGTGATAAGAGCATTAGCCCGGATAAGAAACTTTGTTAGCTTGCTCAGGGTGCTTAGACTCTGGAAGTGCGATCATTTGATGTTTTAGAGCGAGCTCGAGTAACTTCTTCGTCTTATCTCGAGGGAAGGAATACGCTCGACTCATCTTCTTCATGAGGGACAAATCCGGGCCGCGCAATACCCGATCACATAACTCTCTAATCCTGCGTCGTTGTTGTCGGCTCCTCTTTCCGCTTCTTGATTTACTTCTGCCTCTGCGTCGGGCCTTTTGTACAACGGGTTGACAGGGAGGAGCATCTTTGTCTTTTGCAGCCTGTTGGAACAGACGTTGCGTCCTGGCCTTCTCGTAGATGGCCATCTCGTGGTTGTGGTCTTCCCGAGCCTTTTGACCTGCTTTCTGATAAGCTTGTCCACTTGTTCTTCAAATGACGGACTCGGCACTTCACTCGCGGGATCCAGTTTTGACGAGGGGTTAGCATTCCCCGACAGGGTGTCCTCCTCCTCATCGAAGTTATATATGGCGTAGCTGCCGTGGACTCGCTCCCGTTTCCCGGATCTCACATATCCAAGCCCAAGCGTTTCCATTCTCCCGTTGGGCAATTTGCGCTGAGTCCCAGGGACATTCCAAATCCTGTTGTAGAACCGAGCTTGTCGACCAGTCTATTTTAAGGATACTCCTTGGCGCTTCAATATTCTCTTTAGTCCATTTGTGTAATATCTGGGCAAACGGATGGGTTAGAGCCTGTCGAGTGTAGCATCCGCGCCATGCCATATCTCTTTCTCCACTCTCGTTTCTGTGGATTGGTAGAATAGGATCACCTTTTCACCATTGCGCCTGAGAGGGACGTAAAACGTCTGCAGGTCCCGCACATTGTAAGCTTGAAGTGCGTCGAGATCCTTGTAGTGTTTCCACGGCACCATGGTGATTTGCAAACTCTGATCATCGCTAGGGGATGCTTGTATTGACGGCTGACTGGAGAACACGGCATTAACCTCATCTTCCGAGTCACTTCCGAAGATCAACATGGGGGCGGACGTTCCCGGGTTGTTGCGTCGAGACGGCCCAGCATAAACCATCTCTTCTTCTTCTTCTTCGGTATCGCTCCCGAAAACAGGGATGGTGGCGGCAACTTTGTTCTCTGGCTTGCGACTCTTTTCTGTATCCTCGAAGTCTGGCAAAAAGTATTTTGCATCTTCGTACTTGCGGACTTCATTCACGGAGAATGGGTTCAGCTCACCTGTTACGGTATACTCGAAACCATCCTTAAAGTACTTCATACACTGATGTTGTGTAGAAGGGATGATGTTGTACTCGTGTAACCAAGGACGACCGAGCAAGGCGTTGTAGCAGGTTTTGGCGTCAATGACGTGAAACTTGATGTCCATGACGAGCAGTCCGAAGCGTAATGTTAGTATTACAGATCCGAGAGTCCGTGATGACTGGGAGTCGAAACCGGAGATGGTAATTTTGTCACGAGTGAGGTGCTGTACGCTCATGCAAATTTCCTTCAACACCCGAACATTAAGGAGATTGACGGAGGATCCATTATCCACCAGGATCTTGCCTATCTTGATATCATGGCAGTATCCAGAGACATATAGGGGACGGTTGTGGTCGCACGTCCCGAGGAGGAGGTCTTCGTCACCGAAAGTGATGTCGGCCGTATGCACTTCTTCCAGTTCATTCTTCATCCTTTCTTCGGCGAGGAAGGCTTGGAATTGCTCAGGTTCTTGTAACACCTTGATTAATGAATCTCGTGCTTCTTTTGATAATAGGAGGGCATCGAGAATGCTGAGCTGAGAAGGTAGCTTCCTTAGGTGCGCTAGGATGTTGTAGTCCAACTTACCCTTCCTGGGAGGGTCCTTGGCAGTCAGCTCTTTCATGACTTGGTCATCTAAGGCGATATCCCCAGTGACCTTCTCCTTTCCCTTATCTTTTCTATTTGCGGGCCCGAGATTCTTTTCCAAGAGCGTGCGATTGCGCAGCTGAATGTTTTCGCAGGCCTCTGGTTCTTCCTCTTTCCCTAAAACGGATTCTTTAAAGAGAGGGCCCAGAACCATTTCCTCATCAGAGTCGCTCCCAAAGGTGAGAACTTATGATCCTCCGGCGTCGACCACGTAACAGTTGCCGGTAGTTCTTTTGTGCCTGTCGGTTGTACTTCTTTGCTCCCGACGAGTTCTGCGTTTCATGTGCTTAAAATGTTGCCGGTGAGCAACATATCCCTGCCACCATATCCTAAAGGCGTCGCACTCCTCCGTAGGGTGTGAAATTTTCCGATGATATAAGCAATAATTAGGGTGCCTCTCCGCCCCATCGAACGCGTTCTCTTCCGAAGGTGGTAGCTTCATCCCTACTGACATGGCTTTGGCGAACCTCTTTCTCGTCTTGCACTTGTTTTTATTCGTATCGGATGTCTTTTGATCTGGCGGGAGTGCTTCGACTCTTTCGTTTAGTCGCCTGTGCTTGGCTCCTTCCAATGCAGCCATCTCACGCTCCTGATCGGCTTTACTCTTCAAACGAATCTCGTCTAGAAAGGCGTCGATCATTTCATCTGTTGGCCATACAAGTTCTGGCTCAGGCTGTGCCCCCAGTTTCTCAGTACCAGGAGTTTTCTCATCTTCCGAGTGGGAAATCACATGACAACTCGCCACATATCCCTCGAATTCATCCGATGAGCTCTCTCCATCTCCTTCCTCCTGAAAGACGTGGTTGAGGAACTCTTGTAGCGTGACGGGAGTCCGCGCTTTTTGACTGTACTCTTCCAGCGCGTCAATCCGTTTCTGTAAATCCGTGCGCTTGTCTCTAGGCTTCACGGGCTCTTTGGATTTCTTCTTCTTTTTCTTCGAAGATTTTGACGATTGGGTGTGAGTATTTGGGCCATCACCACGAATCTTTGTAATTGGGCGCGACTTCAACATCCCTTCGATGATTTGATGTTCAAACGGGTTCTTCCATTCGACCGCCGGGCACGCATGAAGGTCCCTCGGCATTCTTTTGGTTTTAGCTGATAGCACGACCTCCCATGGAGCTTCTTCAATAAAGGAACAAGTTGTTCCCGGTGCGTCCGTCTTCTTAGGAGTATGCAGCTGTGGTGGGTCCACCTTCCACTTTTCGGATAGTGCAAACTTCCCCTGGAGGTATTGATCTTCAATCCATCCTTTGAAAACAAAGCAATCCTCAATCGGATGGCTTACCGTTTGATGGTAAGGGCAATAGTTGGGGTTATTCACCTCAGTGGGTTGTGGCGGTCGCCTTGGATTTGGCAAGTTTATAAGTCTGTTGCGTACTGCCAGCTCGAATAACCGTTTCGTCTTATCCCGTGGGAACGAGTAGGGGGGCTTCATCTTCTCATTATAATACCGGCGTGTTTCCTCCAGTTGATCCGCCAGCTTTGGGGCACTAGGTTGCTGCTGAGCATTCGCGACGAAGGTTGCCTTTCCTTTACCCTTGTCTCTCCGAGGCTCGGGATTCGGGGGAGACGGTCTATGACCCATCTGGTCCATCTGGCCCAACTTGTCGATTAGAGCCTGGAATGTGGTTGGCTTAAAGAACATCATAAACTGGGAGATAGTTGCGTGAGGGTCTAGGGTTCCCACGAACATGCCCACCGCGGGCGCTTCCTCAATGCGTTGCTTGCATTTCGACCACAAATTTCGCCAGTGTATAGCATACTGGACCCACGTTTTGCTTGATTTTACCCTGGCATTAATCAATGTCGTTATTGGAGTGCGTTCGCTGGCGCTCGCGAATCGCTGAGTGAATAGCAACTCCATTTCAGCGAACGTCTTGATAGAATCGTTCGGGAGTTCCGAATACTATTCGAACGTTGTTTCTGATAAGCTGCCCACGAACTGGTGAAGCAACAGTTTATCATCACCGCCGGTGTTACCGCAAAGGGCCCTGAACTGGGCAACATGTTGATGGGGATTGCCGGTCCCTTTATACACATGGAATTTTGGTATTGTATAACCTGGAGGATATTTGATTTGGTCGTACCAGCTCGGATATGGTCGCCCCGTTTTTACGACTTGACCAGCTGCCTCAGTCGCATGATGAACCCAGATTTTCTGGGCTATATAGTCGTCCAAGTCAGCCTTAGAGATTGTCTCCTCCTTGGCCGTTGAGAGAGCCGGTGGTAGATTTGATGTTTCTCCCCTGTCGTCTTCAAGGACGATCGGAGGATCCTCAGCGGGTGGGTCTTGTTGGATCATCATTCCCACTATGTCTTGGAATAAGTGGGCTATCTGCTTTATATTGGCCGCTTGTTCCGTAGCCTCTTTATCTTTCTGTTCCAATATTCTCCGAAGGAACTCAGCGTCAGTTTCCTGTTCTTGTTGCTGATCTGAGGATGCCTCGGGGCTTTCTTTCGGCCCAGTAAGCGCGGCCATTGCAGTCATCATTTCCTGGAACTTTTGCTGTTGCTCCTGAGCTTTGGTTACTGACCATGTAAGCGGTCTATGACCTGTAGACGCACGGCTGTCTTCCTTCCCCGACGCCATGTATACAGTGTGGACCATCCTGCCCCCAGCCTTAGGGCGTCTGGGTTCAGCGCTTTTAGCTCTCGTTGCAGGCCCGGGGATCTTCTCCGGCCTCCTCTTTTTATGAGCAGTGGAAGTTGAGGGGGCCGTTGAGGTGGGCACCTAGACAGCTTTTCGTGGCTTAGCCTGGTGATAGGCTTCCTGTTGGATTTTCAGCTTCTTGTGCTGGCGGGAGAAATTTGGATCGATCATCGAGTCTCGGGCCTGCCGCCAGACTTTATAGATTCGGGAGGACAGCCGTTGAGGAGATTGGGGCTGTTCTGGCTTTACTTCTATAGCTCTTTTCAGCGGATGGGGAGACTTCTTTAGCGCCGCGGTAGGAGAATTCCTACGCACCTTATTTAGCATCTCAAAGCTGTTCCCAGTTGGAACAGTAGCATTAACTTCTGCCATCGAGGCTGGAGGAGTTAGCCCAGAAGGGGAGTTGCCTCTGGCCTTCCTCACTCGGCGCCAGTAATGACGTCGAGCGCGTCGTGCTGATGGAACCGGCTTGGTGAGGGTGATAGTCTCGTCTTGCCCCCTATGTAGGTGGGGGGTCGTTGCTGGTGCCAGCCTGTTAAAGACTGATGTCCTTTGGGTAGCAGGAGTGGGAGCTGGAACAGTCAATCTTGTAAGGACCGACTTTTTGGAAGGAGAAGCCGCCTTGACGACTTCAGGAGCGAGACTGGTTATTTTCTTAGGAGCAGCCTTCTCTGGGATTGCAGGCCCCATTGTGGTTCCACAGGAGCTCTGGCCCAGTCTGGAGAAGACCGAGGCACTGGTGTTGGGCGACCCGTTGAGAGGGGCCGCGGCAGGGGTAAGACGATCAAAGACTGACTTCTTGGGAGCTTCCGTTGTCAGCATCGGAGCGGTGAAGCTTGTCGGCGGGAGCATGGTCCCAAAAAACAATCCTGTGGTGGCTCGAGTGACCTGTTCCACGGGCATTGTGAATAGCGAAGCAGCTTGGGGTCCGTAGGCTATACCTCCTGGCGAGGCAGAGCGTTGGTTGCAATTGCAGTCCGAGCATGTCGCACAAGTGGAGGCCATTGATTCTTTGCTTTCTGCAGCAAACGAAACACCAAATCTTCGTACTTCGAAACCCAAGGGCAACCATTAGCGAACCGCGATTGGTTCGCGAATCACAACACACGAAGTGTGGAGTGGAAAGAGGAAAAGTTCTCACCGGGAGTGCCAGAATCTGTTCCCCTCCGAACGACGGCGCGACGCGGGGTCGTCTCGCCTGAGGTTCGGGGCAGATGCTAATTGGTGCTATCCGTCTATCTCTCCGAAGATGCCAAGTTGATTTATGGCACTGTATATCGAAGGTTTAAACGGATGCGTCCGATGTAGCAGACTTCGTCAGATTCCCCCTCGATTGAGGGGTTTTTGATTGTGGGGACGCTCTTCCCTGCAGGCGCAAGCCCCTGCAGTTAATTACGCTACCGCATCGCGGTAACCACTTTCTCCTTCTCCAGATGGTCACTTCGTGTCGTGTGTGTTTATTTTATGTTTGGTTGCCCGTGGGTTGTATACGGAGACTGAGTTATGTCGTCGCCCGTAGGGCGTGGACTAGTCCAAATCCGTATTATCTTAGATTTGGGTTTGGGGGTTTGGGTTTAAGGATACATTAGCCTCATTCGAGACTAAGATCGACTTAAACCCTTGTTAAGGATACGTTAGTCTAATTTTCAGACTAAGATCAACTTAACGGGATCGTTTAGATCCAACAATAGAGCAATTAAGGGAGCCCCGTTGTTTAGTTTAGTGACATCACGGTCAGTAGGTAGTTTAAGGACGTTGCGGTCCATGGGTAGTTTAAGGACATTGCGGTCCAATGTTAGTTTTAATTGCGGTCAAGGTTAATGACCTCATAGTCCGTGGATTTAAGGAATCCACAGTCCAAAGTTAGTTTTAAGACATCTCGGTCAAGGTTAAGGAAGTCATAGTCCGTGGATTTAAGGACTCTACAGTCCGGCGTTAGTTTTAAGACATCACGGTCAAGGTTAAGGACCTCATAGTCCATGAGTTTAAGGACCCCACAGTCCGTATCAATATGTGGTCATCGGGACCCGTCACCTCTTTGAAGACGTTGAGGAATTACAACACCGAGTATCAAAGGAATGAAGAGATGTACCCTTAAACCGAGGTAGATTAAATAACCTTTGGCCCAATTCGGAACCAAGACTAATTAATTATATTATGAGCCCATTGGCTCAGTTGAATTTGAATTGAGGACTTATGGCCAGCTTGGGCTAAGTCCAATCATGTTTAGGATATTGGCCCTCTGTTGGTTCATTAGAGGAGAGCCTTTGCCTCTAGACACTTAGCCACTTAGGCTAAAGTTAGTGTTAAACACATAAGACCAGCAGTGTTGAACACTGGGAACAAGTTAGTGTTTGACACTACAAGATAGTTGGTGTTAAACATCAGCAACAGGGGGTTCAAATTAGTGTTAAACACTAAAACAAATCAATGTTAAACACTAGCAACAGAGATCTCAAATTAGTGTTAAACACTAAGATAATCAGTGTTAAACACTGGTGACAGAGATTTTAATTTAGTGTCGAACACTAAGAAAATTAATGTTAAACTCTGTTAACAGAGATTTAATTTAGTGTTAAACACTAGGAAATTCAGTGTTGAACACTGCAAGAAAGGCTCTTCGATTAGTGTTGAACACCAAGGCAAAACAGTGTTAAACACTGGATTCAAAGGGTCCAATTTAGCGTTAAGCACTAAGGTAAGAGGGGTCACGTGGTAGCACGTGAGGGCGCCCTCCCCTTTATTTGTTTTGCCGAGAGTATTGAATACTTTGGAGCATCACGTGCTGTCACGTGATGGGCATTTAATTGTTTGTGTGTTAAAGCTTCTGCCAAGGGTCACGTGGGTCATGTGAGACATTGCCTCAAAAGCCCTTCTCTGTGGATCTTTCCAGGGGTCACGTGGTAGCACGTGACCCTGCCTCTTTGCAATTTCTGAATAAATTCTTCATTAAATCCCACTTGTCTTCTGAAGAATTATATTCTCTGATAGAGTTGAACTCTGATTTTCCTGTAGGAATTAAATTCCTCATATATGTGAAGAATTGAGTTCTGTCATAGGGTTAAACCCTAATAATAACTTTAAAGGAACTAAATTCCTTCTTTCTTTAGAGAATTACTCTTAGATAGGGTTAAACCCTAATTTATATTTTGAGGAATTAGATTCTGTCATAGGGTGAAACCCTAATTTCTTCTTTCTTAAGAGAATTAAATTCCTGTTATTTTAACAGAACTAAGTTCTTAACTAGGGTTAAACCCTGATTCTGTTCATTCTGAAGGAATTATATTCCTACAACATAGGGTTAAACCCTAATTTTAAATCGAAGGAATTAAATTCCTATAATTCTATGAGAATTAAATTCTCAAACATCCATTCCCTCTCTATGCTTTAGATCTGCATGGCAGGATCTCAACCCAATGAGAATTAAATTCTCAATTCATGGAGAGATGTGCACTTTGCAGATCCTCTGCTAAACAGAGAACTAAGTTCTTTTTTTTAATATCAGAGTTAAACTCTTTCGAGAATTAAATTCTCTTTTTTTCTTGAAAGCCTCCCCCTTCTTACCTAAGGTTTTCTTTTGCAGAAAATCCAAATTCCTCCAAAGTCTCAAGGCTCTATTTTTTTCTCTCTCTATGTATCCTTTTCTCTGTATATATCTTGGCTCCTATTTATAGGAGAAGAAGCAGAATCAATTAGTTTTGATGAATCTTTCATTGAGAGATTTGATTTGTATTCACCATTCGTTTGGACATTTGGATTATTAGGTGAATTTTATTCACCAGTGGATTTTAAATCCAAAGATTTTCCTTTGTTATTTCGATTAGATTTTAAGGGGAAATCTTTCCAAGTTCAAGATTTTTCCATAGATAGGTGATCTTTAAATCTTTAATCCAATCGGTTCCAAATAATCATTCTCCTTTGGAAAGATTTGAATGATCTCTTCAGAATTTGATTATGTTAAATAAATAGGCTTTGAAAGCCGGTCACGTGTGGCCACGTGACCCTTGGTCACGTGTAGGCACGTGACCTCTGGTCACGTATAGGCACGTGGCCCCTTGGAATGAGCTTTCCTCTGCTTTCTGCGCTTTGTCTCATATCCGCTGTTCAGCCGTCACGTGCCAACACGTGACCCCTGGTCACGTGCGAGCACGTAACCTTTTCTGAAGCCTTTTTCTTGATTTGATCAGGGAACTGATGTGCCTTTGCCGCTGCTTTTAAATGTCACGTGCCAACACATGACTGCTGGTCACGTGCTAGCACGTGATGCCTTCTTCGTAAACTTTCCTGATTTTAAATCGGGAAACATGGTCGGGTCAGCACAGGAAGTAAGGGTGAGCAGCAAAAGGGCTACCAGGGGAAGAATGTATGGGGAGAACAACGGTCGATACATCAAGTGAATAAAAAAAATTTCGAAGGGTTAGCGATCTCGGAGATTTCACTATGAATTTCTCCTCTCAGAAGAATCTCAAACGAAGCATAGACGAAGAATGAAGGGTGGCCCACTCAAAAGATCGGATGCGGTACCTTTTTAATTGAAGCGAGGGTTAAAACAATACAAGGGGTAGGGGTGGGCAGTCAGGGATTTCATCAGGAAAAATAAATGTATATGAGAAATAATCAAGCATCAAGTGAACTAAGAAGATCGGAAGATTAGCGAACTCAGCAATTTATTTCATTCTAGAAGATTCGAAACAAAGCACTCTCAAAAAGTAACAGTTGGTCCTAAACTATACATAGATTTATTTGGCCAGAGAAGACGACATCTAAAAGAAATCCCGTCAGTCGCGGTTGTGGAGATTCAACAGGTTGTGGTAGGCTCGCGCGCTCAGGTAGGGGCGTCCATTTCCATAGCGCCTCGCAGGGACCGCCATTGGGAGTTCTTCCACTGCAGGGTCTTGTTCTTCTGGTCCTTCTCCCTTTGCTGGAGCTTCTTCATCAAGGTCTGCTTCCATGTGATTCTCTTCTTCTGGATTTTCTTCCATGGGGTTTTCCTCCACTAGATTTTCTTCTATCGGGTCTTCCTCGGGATCTTCCTCTATCGGGTTCTCTTCAGGGTCTCCTTCCTCTTCATCGGAATCGCTTATCATGTCAACCTCTGGGGTGGC
The DNA here is from genome assembly GCA_030015575.1 of Agapanthus africanus. Taxonomy (NCBI): domain Eukaryota; kingdom Viridiplantae; phylum Streptophyta; class Magnoliopsida; order Asparagales; family Amaryllidaceae; genus Agapanthus; species Agapanthus africanus. The sequence continues at coordinate 115,228,866 of CM057350.1, forward strand.
GGCTCCTTCGTCCTCGGAATCGCTGTTTTCGAAGATGACCTGGGGACCGTTGACCTCATCGTCAGAACTCATCAGCGTGCGGTCTAAGGAAACACATTACTATGCATCCTCATCTAGATGCGGCGCTGCTCCACGGTGGGCCATGGCCTGAAAAGAAAGAGTCATGATTAGACAGTGGAACACATCAAGAAAATAGCTAAGGGTACGGAGTATAGGAAGATATGCGGTGGGCAGGAACTGAAAAATCAGAATTAAAAAATGCTGTGGTAATGAATAGTATAAATAAGGAGAAAGCAAGAGAATGATACATATATTACGATTCAAAGTTTTTATTGCATTCAACTAAAAGTACGACGATACAAGATTTCAAACGAAAGGAAATATTTATAAGAGGATGACAACATTTTATTAAAAGCAGAAAACGTGATAACTCTTCTTCGATTACTAGGCCGCTGCATTCTCGTCACGTGAGTTGAATCCTGCGCTGAGTCCGCCTTATCCTCGAAGTTCGAACTACGCAATAATCATCACTTGGCAGAAGTGGAGAGTGTGGTCGAGCCTCCTCCTTGTAGCTCCTTCCTTTTTGGGCAACCGTTGATAAGATGTTCGTTGGATCCGCAAATCAGACATTTTCCTTGGGCGCGGTGACAATCCCTCTGAAGATGTCCTGGCCTCTTACAGTACCCACAACATTGGGTCTTCTGCTGCTTCTGTCGCGGGGAAACAAATGGGCGCTTCATCTTCTTCTCTTTTCCTCGTCTAACAGAGATCCCTTTACGATTTGAGACTCCCGTTGGTGCCTGATTCACCTGCCTTCTCAGTCCTTCAGCTAACAAGTCGTTCGTTCGCTCCTGGGCTTCCTTCAGACCTTGCAATACACTCAGAATCTCAACGCTCTGATCCTGGGGAATGGAGAAAGAGGAAGAGTCGTTGGAAGACATGATCCTGAAACAATAATTTTGAGGACAATATAAGGCACAAGCTATAAGAATCAAAATATAATATGGATTGGGCAAGGAATCAAGAATATTGGGTGTAATGAAATTCATAACAAGTGGAAATCAACTGTAGGACTCTAAGTCACCTAAACAGAGTACGGTAGTGTAACTATGATGTATTCCAAAATTACAACCACGTAACTCTGCCAAGTCGTCCGAAACCTTAGCGGATGGATAACAGAATACTCGATGTGAATATGGATCAAGAATGACAAGTTTACAACCTAGACCAAGGAATGTCTTAGATTGCCAAGCTCTACATGGAAAACTGCAATCCCAATCGAACCAAAACCTGGGCTCTGATACCAACTAAACCATGTCACGCCCCGCTTCCCAAAATACAGAATACGAGGGGTTGACAAGGCCAGCCATGCTCCTACGGTCAAGGAAATAACCTGTCGTAGTCACACTTCGGCTTCTAGCTTTACGTGCTAATCAGTAAATAATGCGCAGGTAATGAGAAATGCAGTAACTGAAACAAAACAATATAAAGAACTGACCTGATGGAAAACAAAAGGGTATAACTCTGGATAGCTAATCAAGATGTCCGTGATGTGCGTCTGGTCCTGGTCCCGGCTAAATCCACTCCTCACACTGAGCATGCATACTCGGGTCGTCAGAGCGACACAATAGCAATATAATATATAGATACAAGTGACAACTCGAACAGTGATAATATATATATATATATGACAGTAAATCAAGAAGGTATAGGTATGAACATGCAGTAACCAAAGAAGTGTCTAATAGATCAGGTGAACAATAAAGCAGTAAAATAATATGCCAGGTATGTCAACAACGGTAAGTAATGTATATCAATGCCATTATCCCTATCAGTCTCTAAGTCTCACTGTACAGGTCACTAAACCTATCGTCAGTTCAAGTGTGAGTGTCGACCACTCGCGAGTGTCCTCCACCCAAGGGTAGGACCCAAGGGCAAGGGACCACGGGCCCAACATGTAACTCACGGTAATAATCATGTACCCTGTAAATCTCCATATATCTCCATATATATAAGCCGGCATGGGACTCCCGATATTCTGTTGAACTCATATTCAAACTACCCCACACCCCGTGGTCTACATCAAACGCTAACCATAACCTCAAATACCAGTCGGTCTGTGACAAGTCTGCACGAGAACTGGAGACAGGATCTCCATCAAGCACGTCCCGACTAATATTCAAGATAAATGGCAGTGTCTGGTGCCTTATCTGTGACACCCATGCAAGAGCTTCCATAAGTGTCCCATACCACTTATAGTCACACGTACACGCGTCCCACAGACGTCGACAGTGCAATAGAATACTAGGGTTCACTGATTGTGTACAAGTACGTGTCACTTTCATTTATTCACTCATGCACGAACACTAACGTACTTGTAACAATCATCACTAATACCTAACACTGGGTAATGCACATGATCACTAGGTTATCAATGCAGTGACAACAGTATGTAAAGCATGATTAAGATGTCATAAATCAGTATTCTACCACTTGCGTAATTTATCATAAATCATACGTGTACAGTTTAGTGAAACGATGAACGGGGAATAAATAGTATGTTGGATTATCTATCCAGCGAATTTAGTTTCACGTCAATCGGGTTTCAGGATCATTAGTTATGGCCATTACATATTAAGCGTTCACGGCTGGAAATCCGGTTTCAGAATCGGAAGTCCGTTTCGCAACGCATTTTAACCCCAGTGGGGATAAGAATTTAGCGACGCTGCAGTTGAATGAAATCTAGGGTTTTCAGTAAAGTGTTCAACGCAATAGACGGATCCTCAATTGCGTCTGTACGTCAGGAGTTATACACTGTTTAACATTAGTATGTCACTTCTGAATCTGTTCTGGACTGTTATACGTCCCGATCTTTTAAATTACAGATTAAATAGCAAACGACAACGAAACAGGATGAAACCACTTGTGTTATCTAGCTAACAGATTCACCTTTAATAACAACAGATTTCCGCAACATACGAGTTAAGGAAGCAAGGCGGTACTCATTACAGAACAGTAAGCAATAATCAGAGTCGCTCTGGACTGCAGTCCAGAGTCGCACTCCGAACTAAATATTATCATAATTTAAATACAGAAACCATTAGAAACTTGCAGTGCAGCACGGCAACGGCTAGTACGACGACTTGTATCCGTCACGGCAGTAAATTGGTTGTGTTTGAGCTTTAGTGGAGCTTGGGCTCGAGAGATAGGAGGCTTGACTTGGGCTTTGTGCAATGGCAGCGACGGTTGCGAGCTCAGGCGATGTTGTGGTGGTGGTCGGTTGATAGAAAGAGGGAGAGACGGATGAGATTTAGAGAGGGGGAGAGGGAGAGAGTTAGACAGAGAGAGAGAGAGAGTTAGAGTTAGACAGAGAGAGAGAGTTAGGCAGAGAGAGGGAGAGTGAGATTTAGAGAGAGAGAGAGAAGGGATTAGAGGGGGGAGAGAGAGACACAGAGAGAGAGGGGGGATTAGAGAGAGAGAGACAGAGAGAGAGTGGGAGAGAACCGGAGAGAGAGAGAAAGAGAGAGCCAGAGAGAGAGAGAGGATGGCGACGACGACGACGACGATGATGATGATGCTGCGGTTGACGATGGTGCGGGAGAGTCGGCGAGATGTAGTGGGGGCTCGCCGGCAAGAGGGCGCAGGGGGTGCTCGGTGGGTTTTGAAGGTGGGTCAATTGGATGGTGGTTGCAGGGAAGAGCGAGGGAGAATGGTGAGGAGATGAGGGCGGTGTCGAGGGGCCCGACGAGGTGGCCGGCGGCGTAGGATGATGACGACAGAGGAGGCGGGGCGATGGTGATGAGGGGTGCAGGTCCTCGGGTCATTGCGAGGTCGGCGGCGTGGAGGAGGGAGAGGGGAGTGAGGTGATGGTCGAGGAGGGGAGGTGAAGGTGGAAGTGCGCTCGGGGAGGACGTCGGCGGTGGTGGCGACGGCGAGCGCAGGCGTAGGCGTGGGCTCGAGAGAGGGAGAACGTGTGTTTGTGAGAGAGAGGAGTAAGGGAGATAGAGGAGGAGATTGGGGGAATCGCGAGGGGTAATGGCAAAGCGAGCGTGGGCGTGGGCGTCGGCGAAGGAGATGGAACGGTCGAGCGGGAAATGCGCAATGGGAAGGAGAAGGAAAGGGTGTGGGCCGGGTCGGTTAGCTGGGCAGGCGTGGGCATGGGCCGAAACAGAAATAATAATAAGGAAAAGAAAATGAAAGGGCCCGGGCTGGGAAAGAAAATAGGAGAGTGGGCCGGGGATTATTTATAAAATAAATGATTTGTAAGGGAATGGAAAAGAGAATAAGTTTATTTAAAGGAAAGGAATGGGCTGATGAGAAAAATAGGGTTTTGGGTTTAATAAAAAGGAAAACGGGCTTTAGGAAATAATCAAAAATGAAATGGAGTTCTGGGCCGGAATAGAGGTTTAAATAAATGGGAAAAGAAAATGGGGGATTGGGATTAGGGTTTGAGAAAAGTGAGGGGGAATAATAAAATGGATTGGGAGTTTTAAAATATTTAAAATGGTTTATAGATATAAATAAATAAATTTGTAATTAACCCTTTTTATAAAAATATGAATATTGGTGTATAAAAGAACCGGGTATTACAATTCGTGCACCCCACATCCTAGTACAGAAAGTAAAATATATACAACGGGTACATCGACCTCAGCCCGGTCGTGCCCCAAAAGAATAATATACAAACAGGCAATGACGGCAGTCCACATGTCGGACGCTCGTCCCGCAATATCAAATGTACAAATACAACCAAACTGTACTACCATTGCATCCAGGCTATCCACCACGACAAATCCGCAACATCACAGCACAACACAGAACATCAACGTGAATGTTACATTCGCAAATCCATCTAAAAGGGCTATAGTAATTAGACAAGATTTACCGATCTAATGACATTCACGGTCACAGATATAATGTAAATACTGTGAACTAATATATTTAAAATTTTCGATCGACAAAATTTCCCCGAAGTGGGCCCCAAGCACAATTCCCAGTACTCAAACAAATCTGGGCCCAAACAAAAAATACCAGAAACCCCAATTCCATGTCATAGACCACTGTGAAAATTTTGGTGGACTGATGCTACAGTACGGCAGCGGAACCGCGGCCAAAACGTGGGTACGGCCGCGATTCCGCCGCGCTACAGTGAAATCAGCCTACAAAATTTCTATAGTTTTCTTAGAAAAGCCTGCCTGATTTTCTGCAATACTCAAAATAATTTTTTGACGACAATAAAAAATCGACAGAAACTTCATGATTGGAAATGCAGTTTTGGAAAAATTCATTCGATCGAAATTCTAAACACGTTAGAGTAAGCTAGTAAAGGTTAATGGCGTGGCTCTGATACTATGTAAGTCTACGGTAGCGTCCCGGCCGTCTGTCCGAGGCCAAAATGCGGAAACGAAAACTTTTCTTAAACTAGAAACCGGCGCTATCGTATGCTTAAAACCCGGATCGAACCATTAACCTATAACTAGCAACTAGAGAAAGGGTTGGAAAGCTATACCGATCGATCCGTGTCCTTCGGTCTTTGGCCACCATCCCAAGCTCCTCGCGGCAACTCCGGTCTCGATCTCCTCGTCGGAAAGGGCACCACATCTACGAGGCTTTTTACGGGCTCCCGCTTCATCCGAAGCAACTCGGGCATGAAGTGTGCTAGCCGACGTGTCCAAGGTGATGTAGAGAATGTTTGTGATCACTTTGTCTCTTGCATCCATTGTATGGATGGAGGTTGAAGGTGTTGCCATTAATAGAAATGGTGAGCTAGAGAAGAAAGAGGAGGAAGAAGAGGTTTCCTCTCTCATTTCTTTTGTTGTTGCAATGATAATATGAGAGAGAGTTAGAGATCAAGAAGGAATAATCCAAGAGCAAACTTCAACCATATGGTTGCCTTTCTCTCTCTCCTTATCATTTCAACTCACAAATCAAACACTAATGTGACATTTGCACAATAAAAGAGACCATGAGTCACTAAACATGTCCATGTCACATTTAATGCATCTCATGATGAATTCTAGCTCATTATTTCCATATACAAACATTAATCCAAATGTTTGCAAACAATAAAAAGATATGGCAACATCTAAAGTAAACTCGTGACGGATTACAAGGATACCCCTCACCTGTATATACATACCTGCATCCGCATTCCGATTGAATGCGAATGCGATGAGACTAAAGTAATCCAACAAATCTAATACCAGGATCCGGCTTAAACCAAAGCCCACTAGTATGATCCGTCCGATCATGATCCGTGCATTACTACACGTATATGATCGAACCCTGCCATATATCATTCGGCCTCTACAACGTTTCGCCCGAAACTTAAGAAACTGTCTGTGGGGGACTCTAAAGACTCGTCAATATATTGGCTGTGGATTTAACCATTAGCACGTCAGAGGTACTAGCCGTACGTAACGGGCTACCAGGTATTGACCAAAAAGGAGGTCGATGAGCAAACTCATCCTGACACCCTACTGAGCCTGTCAGTGACAATATCCGTACAGTCCGGTCCGTTCGTCTATGAGCATCGCATGGCGGGCCTAGGGGGTTGGTAAAAGTCAAACCCCCCAAAGCGGTACAAGTCGTGTCGGGGTGTAGCCCAGAACACCCTGAGATACTACTGGAATACCTACTAGTAAATCTCCTACCTTGGCCAAGGACTTCGTGTAATGGCTCTCCTAGACACAGCGCGATCTCACCCCCAATACCGAGAGAAACGAAACCCCTGCCGATCCGCTCACTGCCTCCATGTGGCTCGGGACTGTACCCAACTAAAACCTGTTTGCACGACTCCTTTGAGACATGGTAGGGTAGTAATCAAAGCACAGTAGGAACTCACACGAGACAAATGACGATCTCAGGTCGATGAACTAACCTGTACACATGTCACCAGGGAACTGCTATCTGACATCTGGTATAATACCAACTAGCATGTTCCCGGCGAGTCCTGTCCGGTGTACTCATAACCCAATGAGCACCTGTATACATCTTAGGTGAACCAATTAACATCAATGGCTTGTGAGACCCGCCATCGCCTCTCGTCGGGGTCTCGACTGTATACACTAGTCTACTCTGGAGTATCGATGCCCTGTCTCGAAAACTCCCACGACTAGGGACCTTTTAAGGATGTGCTTATAGACCCCAGCTCCCACGTATATGATCGTCATCATACTGCTGGTAGTCAAGCAAGAATCCTAAGGGCTCTATCAACGTGTAATAGCGACCTGTAAGGTCACCTAAAGCAGTACATGATGATAAAGACAAACCATGCCAGCATACTATTCTCTATCAACGTGTAATAGTGAATTACAATGTCACCTAAAGCATGTACACGATGATAAAGACAAACCAGATAGTATACAAACCTCTCGAGTAAGACTGTCCTACTGGTATAGGTCCTCCCTCAATCATTGCAATCACGTGCCTGCGATCCAATAATCGACTCTGAGGGCACTATATCCAACAATCTCCCACTTGCACTCAAGGCTAATTATTGCGATGTCGCATACTCACAGCCCGTGTGATACCGAACACCCAACTCCTCTACTAATCAGTTTCACAAAACCCGTTTAGGAAACTATTGCGTTCGAGGAATAGCCTCAGTGAGTGGATCCGCTCTGATGTTTCTTTCTATGTCTATCTTTTTCTCAAGTTCGCGGAGAAAGCCATCTCCCGAAATGAGCAATACTTGTCTTAGAATATGTCTGGATATCTAATGGGATCTGGTTCATAAATGAACTCCAAATCCAAACTTCTTAGACTGTATCGTCAACTGAACTTAATCAGTATCCTGCGCCACACCTCCCTCAGTATCCGCTTGGACCACCTGTCCAAAATACTGCCCCTCGTCTGAGTGAAAACTATAACTCTGACAGTCACTCTGTCATCCAGGTCACCTTGGAAGCCTGGAATGATAACGGTCCCCCGAAAGAGCCTGTCGTTATCATATCCCTAAAACATCCACTTATGTTCTAAGACTGCTTCCGAACGTTTCTCCAGGACAGGATTAATATCAACTTATTGCATCTAGTGCAAAAACAACGTCTGGTGTGGTACTTGACATCTCATGATTGACTCAATTGCCTAAGCAAGTGATCTTCCAATCATGCACATCCCTCTCCCTTTTAGTCTGTAAGACACCTTTAGAGAGGGTGACTCCATCACCTGCAGGTACACTACCGTGCCAGGAGTCGTCCATTCTAAAACACCTTTAGAATGCTGTCAAAGTACCCAGATTGGGAAACTACCCAAATCTAGATCTAAAACCATAGATCTAGTAACCAGAATATCTGATATAATATCCATATCCTATGTGGAGAAACCACTGTATGACAACCAAAGTATAACCGACCGTAGTATAGGAATTTCTCTTCCTACTCTGTGTATGTCATCCAAATACCAGGACATCACACCCTATTACCTTCTTAACAGATCCATCCACTATTCTGATGAAGTCAAACCTATGACTGTCACATCAGAAATAGATGATCTATCTCCGCAATATCTGCTTTAGTCCATAAATAGACATAAGCTACTTGTCCACTATACTTCCGCTGCTCCCACTGACTACGACAACCCTCTGGCAGAGTCATATACACGTGCACTTCTAAAGCTAGTTTAGAACGACGCTATACTCATCCTCCTGCCGGGTCTCATAGCCTGGAACAACAGTAGTGTCAAATCTGGGTAAACAAGAACCTCCCTGTCACCGTCCTTGAGGCTACCGGAGTACCTCTCGGGTGCCTGAGGTTACCCACCATATCTGCGGAGTGGCCAATGGAATGTCAAACTAGATTGAATCTTTAGGTTCTTATCAAATTTTCAGTAATCGTTTGCAGTTCTGGAATCACTTCCAGTTCTACCATACTCCCACTACTGTTTTCTGAAAAAATCCATTTTTATTAAAACTGTGGCGAGTCAAGAACAATATCACTATTGATCTTCCAGATGGTAGATAGTCAACCCTCGTCATAGCCCGGGTCAACCCATAAACAACCATTACAGAAACGTGCCTTGAGTTATCCAAAGTCTGGTTTTAAGCATAAGCCGGACAACTCCCCGTACCTTAACATTGTTAAGATATGAACTATTCTATATCCAATATAGAAACAGAGGCACTGATTTAATTGGAACCAGATTCAAATCATGCAGCTGTCTCCAGTGCATGTCAACTAAATGGAGAGAGGCCGATCAGTATTACTCAACTTAGGAGTACTTCCAATTATGAGTAACCTGAAAGAGGAGCAAGTTCTCTTAATTGTTACTATTAACTGAATATCATACACAAGTATCTATATCTTCGATCACCTTGAAGAATTATGATACTTGCAACGCCCGGTTCTCTACTTTACTCTTATACCTATAACTTTTCAAAACTTAGACCTTGCATTTCTACGAAACACATGTCTAAGAACTAGAGAAGTCACAAGTAAACAAAATACAGTACGAGTACCGACCCCTCTGTCCTCATGGACGCTGGACAAAATACAATACTCTGTATAAGTCCCCTGAGTCTAATAACTCATTCGCTGTGTGTCGTAAGTTGAAAACTGTACTTATGGTTAAGAAGAATTACACCGCTGTTTAATGCTCCTTACCTAACCATCCACTGATATAGGTAAATATCATAAACATAATTTCAAAAAGTTATATCTCACTTTATAAAAATAAACGTACATATATATCAATTTGAAATTGGTGCATAACAATGGATATTCAAAACCAAATATTTGCCGTCCGGCAAACAACCCAGGCGATTTCCTCAAATATCACTAATTACAACGAATCCCGATATAATGAGGATGATCACCCAATTCCCAATAACTTACTCCCACTCATCATCTGTAAAACCATACAGATGTGAGAATCAAACCTGGTAAATACATACCCTGGAGCAAGGACTAATTGGGAAATCAGTTTTCTTTTAACAATACACAGTGAAACTGAAACATGTAAATGTTTTGAAGGGGTATCCGGGTATTCCTAGTAATGCCTCTTCTATTATCCAGATTCATGACTATAACCGTATATTTCTTTGCCATCTCTCCAAATCCCTTTATATGTCTTTAGTCATTACCTTCTGTACACCCATTTAGGCTAAATGGTTTTCTTCCTTCTCTACCGTTCGGTACCAGCCTATGGTTTGGAAGAAAACTATCCAATAAGCATAATGGGTGTATTCTCCTAATCCTAGGAGTACTCGTAACCTGAGAGAAAGTGAAGATAAAAGACAACTGAATAAAACCTTATTCCTATTTCTCCTGAACCAGAGTCCATCCCCGAACTGGAACAAGTTCCTTCGAGTTCGTATATAACCATACGATGGAGTATCCAAATAACTGTGGATCTTCGTAGTGATACGGAGTGTTCTGGAGAAATACAAAGGTGATGTAGGATTGGCGAAGAAATACTTGGTTTGGTCGTGAATAACAGTCGCAATTTACTTTGCCCTCTTACTAATCCCTTTATTTGTCTTAACCTATTACCTTCTGTACACCATCGTTAGGCTAATTGGTTTTCTTCATTCCCTACCGTTCGCCACCTGCCTATGGTTTAGAAGAAGACTATCCAATTAGTATAATAGGTGTACCGTCCTAATCCAAGGAGCACTCGCAACCTGAGAGAAGGTAAAAGGAAAAGAAAACTGAATAGTCCTATTCGTTTTCTCCAGAACCGGAAACCATCCTCGAATCTGGAACAAGTTCCTTCGAGTTCGTATATAACCATACAATGGTTTTATCCAATAGAAGTGGATGATCGTAGTAATACGGGGTGTTCTGGAGAAAAGGGTAAAAGTAGGAGTGGCAATGAGGTATGCAACTCTAACAATCCAAAAGCCAGTGTTTTAAGAAGGTTCGGTTAACTTGGTCACTGAGTCATAGTCAAAGGTCGGGTCATGGTCGCTGCCAAAGAGAGAGAGAAAAGAAACACTCAGCGTGCACTCTAATCTAGATCAGAATGGTTATCAACTTATCTAATCAGGAAACCTCCCACTATAACCTCAAATTCTCCTCCAAACCTGAAAGAAGAATTAGTCGGGATCACCCGAGGAGTAAACTAACTCATCAGTAGGAATCGGGATCCAGCTATCATCATATGATAACGTGATGGAATCCACTCACGTTATCACACTCCGGAAGGTATGCGCATGCCTGACAAGTTTCAGTTTCTTTTGAAACTCCCGATGTGATTTTACCCCTAGGACCCAAGTGACCTTGACGAATAATCAACAAATTAAAAGGTCCTAGTCAAGTTCAACCCGTCATTATCTTGATTGCGTTAAACCCACCCGCACGACCCTTGACGAATAATCAACAAAGTCGTACGACCGTCCTAACCAATCCACATATCCATGCGATAGAAAAGCACAACAGAGCTACTGCACACTACGTCTCGGTGAATAGCAACGACAAACGTAGCGCGAATACTAAGCAATACTAATCTGAAATGACGGAGGGCTACGGCTGGTTTTTGGCGAAAAACCTTTAACGTAATGAACTTGATATCGTTGAAGGAACCGGATAGCTTTTAATAAAAATATAGTGACGAAAACCTTTGCTAAAGAGGTCACTCCCGGTGAAGGGATCTCGGCTCTTTCCCCGTAGAATGAGGTGCAGGATATTCCAACTGAATACCATGATGCAAAGCAAAAAGGCAATCGGCTATAGTGAAGTTATTACCCTGACGCAAACTTCTGTCCAAGGGGTCACTCCCGGTGAAGGGATCTCGGCCCTTGCCTCGTCTGAGGTGCTGGATATTCATAACCGAATACCACCGTGCAAAACAAAAGAGAACGTCCTTGTAATAACAACTTTTTTTGAAAAATGTTCCAACAATATCAGAATAGGTTTGTTTAGCTTGCATTGATCCGAATCAATGCAGTCCCATCAATTAATCACACCACAAAAAAATGAAAATATGATGTACGTATATACCATCTGCATTCGCCACTGGGTCCCGTCATCACCCGTTAGGTTACTTAACTAATGACAGAGCGGGGACTGGACTAGCGCGGGTGTAAAACATATACAACATCTACTAGTATATATATCAATATAGAATATTCGCTCAAGGCGTGATAAAATACAACATCACAGAAATGTAATAAGTATCACAGAACAATACAGATAATCTGGGATCCCCGGGTTTCATAGAGCCGCTACTGAAACCCGACGTTCCCCTGGTCGTGTGGATAGCCTGTGCAATGAAATCCTAGACCCCTACGGGCGCGGCAAGTTACCCGCCAAAACCTGAAACGAGGCAGCCCCCTTCAGCAAAATGAATGGACCACCCAGCACTTCATGGAATCCGGTAAGTTGAGCACCCCTCCTTGGGTCAACCTGTACCCCCTACGAGTGCGGAGAATAGCCCGCCAATTCTAGAGTAAAGCCCCCTCCGTCTCAAAGCCATGAGATGCGGGCCCATTGCCCTCTAGAACCCGGCTATCCGTGCACCCCACCTAGGGGTAATCCTAGTACAGAAAGTAAAATATATACAACGGGTATATCGACCTCAGCCCGGTCATGCCCCAAAAGAATAATATACAAACAGGCAGTGACGGCAGTCCACATGTCGGACGCTCGCCCTGGAATATCAAATGTACAAATACAACCAAACTGTACTACCATTGCATCCAGGCTATCCACCACGACAAATCCGCAATATCACAGCACAACACAGAACATCAACGTGAATGTCACGTTCGCAAATCCGTCTAAAAGGGCTATAGCAATTAGACAAGATTTACCGATCAAATGACATTCACGGTCGCAGATATAATGTAAATACTGTGAACTAAAATGTTTAAAATTTTCGATCGACAAAATTTTCCCGAAGTGGGCCCTAAGCACAATTCCCAGTACCCAAACAAATTTGGGCCCAAACAAAAAATACCAGAAACCCCATTTCCATGTCATAGACCACTGTGGAAATTTTGGTGGACTGATGCTACAGTACGGCGGCGGAACCGCGGCCAAAACATGGGTACGGCCGCGGTTCCGCCGCGCTACAGTGAAATCAGCCTACAAAATTTCTACAGTTTTCTTAGAAAAGCCTGCCTGATTTTCTGCAATACTCAAAATAATTTTTTGACGAAAATAAAAATTCGACAGAAACTTCATGATTAGAAATGCAGTTTTGGAAAATTTCGTTCGATCGAAGTTCTAAACACGTTAGAGCAAGCTAGTAAAGGTTAATGGCGTGGCACTGATACCATGTAAGTCTACGGTAGCGCCCCGGCCGTCTGTTCGAGGCCAAAATGCGGAAACGAAAACTTTTCTTAAACTAGAAACCGGCGCTATCGTATACTAAAACCCGGATCGAACCATTAACCTATAACTAGCAATTAGAGAAAGGGTTGGAAAGCTATACCGATCGATCCGTGTCTTTCGGTCTTTGGCCACCATCCCAAGCTCCTCGCGGCAACTCCGGTCTCGATCTCCTCGTCGGAAAGGGCACCACATCTACGAGTCTTTTTACAGGCTCCCGCTTCATCCGAAGCAACTCGGGCACGAAGTGTGCTAGCCGACGTGTCCAAGGTGATGTAGAGAATGTTTGTGATCACTTTGTCTCTTGCATCCATTGTATGGATAGAGGTTGAAGGTGTTTCCATTAATGAAAATGGTGAGCTAGAGAAGAAAGAGGAAGAAGAAGTTTCATCTCTCATTTCTTTTGTTGTTGCAATGATAATATGAGAGAGAGTTAGAGATCAAGAAGGAATAATCCAAGAGCAAACTTCAACCATATGGTTGCCTTTCTCTCTCTCCTTATCATTTCAACTCACAAATCAAACACTAATGTGACATTTGCACAATAAAAGAGACCATGAGTCACTAAACATGTCCATGTCACATTTAATGCATCTCATGTTGAATTCTAGCTCATTATTTCCATATACAAATATTAATCCAAGTGTTTGCAACAATAAAAAGATATGGCAACATCTAAAGTAAACTCGTGACGGATCACAAGGATACCCCTCACCTGTATATACATACCTGCATCCGCATTCCGACTGAATGCGAATGTGATGAGACTAAAGCAATCCAACAAATCTAATACCAGGATCCGGCTTAAACCAAAGCCCACTAGTATGATCCGTCCGATCATGATCCGTGCACTACTGCACGTATATGATCGAACCCTGCCATATATCATACGGCCTTTACAACGTTTCGTCCGAAACTTGAGAAACTGTCTGTGGGGGACTCTAAAGACTCGTCAATACATTGGCTGTGGATTTAACCACTAGCACGTCAGAGGTACTAGCCGTACGTAACGGGCTACCAGGTATTGACCAAAAGGGAGGTCGATGAGCGAACTCATCCTGATACCCTACTGAGCCTGTCAGTGACAATATCTGTACAGTCCGGTCCGTTTGCCTATGAGCATCGCATGGCGGGCCTAAGGGGTTGGTAAAAGTTAGACTCCTAAAAGCAGTACAAGTCGTGTCGGGGTGTAGCCCAGAACACCCTGAGATACTACTGGAATACCTTCTAGTAAATCTCCTGCCTTGGCCAAGGACTTCGTGTAATGGCTCTCCTAGACACAGCGCGATCTCACCCCTAAAACCGGGAGAGACGAAACCCCTGCCGATCCGCTCGCTGCCTCCATGTGGCTCGGGACTGTACCCAACTAAAACCTGTTTGCACGACTCCTTCGAGCCGTGGTAGGGTAGTAATCAAAGCACAGCGGGAACTCACACGAGACAAATGACAATTTCATGTCGATGAACTAACCTGTATACATGTCACCAGGGAACTGCTATCTGACGTCTGGTATAATACCAACCAGCATGTTCCCGGCGAGCCCTGTCCGGTGTACTCATAACCCAATGAGCACCTGTATACATCTTAGGTGAACCAACTGACACCAATGGCTTGTGAGACTAGCCACCGCCCCTCGTCGGGGTCTCGACTGTATACACTGGTCTACTCTGGAGTATCGATGCCCTGTCTCGAAAACTCCTACGACTAGGGACCTTTTAAGGATGTGCTTATAGACCCCAGCTCCCACGTATATGATCGCCATCATACTGCTGGTAGTCAAGCAAGAATCCTAAGGGCTCTATCAACCTGTAATAGCGACCTGTAAGGTCACCTAAAGCAGTACACGATGATAAAGACAAACCATGCTAGCATACTATTCTCTATCAACGTGTAATAGTGAACTACAATGTCACCTAAAGCATGTACACGATGATAAAGACAAACCAGATAGTATACAAACCTCTCGAGTAAGACTGTCCTACTGGTATAGGTCCTTCTTCAATCATTGCAATCGCGTGCCTGCGATCCAATAATCGACTCTAAGGGCACTATATCCAACAGGGAAGGCCCTGCACTGGGCGGCATCGGAATGGTCCTGGAAGCTCATTCCCGCGGTGAAATCATCCAAATGGTCCTTGGGGTCGGTTTTCCCGTCGAACAGAGAGACCTTCGGGGGTTTGTTGCGCGAGGAGACGTGGACAACGAGCAGTTCCTCGGTAAACGGTTTGGTGAGCGAGTCGGCGGCGTAGCCGGCCCCGTCGGCCGAGAGGTGACCTTCCTGGCGCATGCTCTCGATCTTCTTCTCGAGGGCGTCTAGTCGGCCGTGGTACCCCGAGGACTCGGCGCCTCGTGATCCCTGGCCTCTGCTGTGGGAGACCCGCGTCTGGGCACAGCTCCGGTTCCTCTCGATGAGGTTCCTCAGATCCCCGGGGGCAGTGGCTCTCGAGCCGTCGTGGCGAGCCCCTTCTATGTGACCCCGCCGGGGGAGAGGGTGTCGGTCATGCCTGTGGGCTGGCGAGGTGACCGACATCTCCTCAGGGGGCAAGGGTCGCGCAGAGGTTTGAGGTGTGGTGCTGCGGTGGCGGACCTTGGGGTGGAGCCGCGAGGTGCCCAACGGGCCTCAGGGAGTATCGGTCCGTGAGATTCGTGGTCAGGAGTCGCAGCCTGCCGGTGGTCGGCCGTGCCGACGGGGGCAGAGCGTTCCGGAGGCGGAGGAGCAGCGATCTGGCGCCCAGGCCTGGCCGTTTGGGCGGGGACGAGTGCCTCCACAAGGGACTGTAGCTGATCTATTCGGCTGGTGAGGGCGTGGATGATGGTTGCCGGAGGGGGTTCATCCGCACCTCCGGTGAGGGGGAGGCGACGGCTGCTACCCGAATCTTTAGGATGGTATCTTTCCATGTGGACGGAGATCGGAAGGACAACTTTGTTTTTGTGGAGTTTGAGTTCCCACAGACCGCGCCAACCGATGGAGGTCCTTTTCAAATCTCCTTCAGATGTTGTCTTCCGTCGATCTCCCTGTGGATTTTGGAGGGGATCCCCTGTTGTATGTGGGTCTCAATAGGTGTTGAGGTGATTTGGTGATTGGAGGAGTTTGACGCCAAGTACCTGCAAAGAAGTCCCGGGATGGTTTGATACCACCGAGGACCCTCCGACGATCAAGTTAGTACTAGATCCGAGCAGCGTAACGGCTAAACGGAGTAAAAAATGGCTTACTTGACCCCTCTGTGATGGGGGTTTATACAGTGGTGGAGGCACGCAGCAGGCGCGAGAATCTCACCGGCAGTTACGCTTCCGACGTCACGCCCGCGTAGAGAGCGGATCGCCCATGAATGGGGATCGTGAAGGCGTGGGGCGTGGGATGTTGCTGGCGGAGAATCCGCGCATGGCGAGACTCGCGGAGCGGCGGTTACGCCCATGGGCGGCGGAACTGGTTGGAAGACCGAGGAAGACGGCCTCGGCCAAGGGGCTCGGGGACGAGCGAGAAGGCCGAGGAGACTTGGTCCTGTGGCAGCTCAGGGTGAGCTATAGGGCCGAGGAGGCCAATCTGCAGGGAGCCCCGAGAAGGGCTAGCTTGTGCTGGCCGGTCGGGCACAGGGGTGGCCTGGTCGGCCTTTGTGGGCCCTGAGTTCTGGGACGTGCTATCCGCCACGTGTCCTGATTTTATGGGTCGCCAATATTGAGCATTATCACTTCATGAGTTCTTTATTTAATTCTTATCATTTTATGTTGAAACCACATTTTTGATGTGCAGACTTTTCTCAGGTTCCAACTTGTTGAACTCACTAGCAAGAGCATGAAAAATGAAAAAAAAAGTTATGAGAAAAAAGTTGATCATTTTCGAAATATGAATTAGACATGGAATCAAGGTAGAGTGATCAAACCAACAAAATAAAAGATAATAGCTCTCAAGAACCTCACAAGTTTATTTTAAATGAATATATAACAACTAGTTTTTCGAAATAATATTTTTCTAATAAGTCATATGAACTCTTAAGGGATTGTATTTTGACAAAAAAAAATTCAATGAATCAAATTATTTTTAATAAAGTCATGATGTTTAGTTTTCTCAAGAATTTTCTTTTTACGATCAACCATGCATTCAAAGTAAATGCAAGAATTTAATGCAAATTTTTATTCTAAATCATCAAAACATGCATAATTAAAAAAAGTATGCTTAGAGGAATGCAAGTTAATTCCGGATATTTTAATCCCAAATTATATCCTATGTATTTTAATGCTATCCATCCAGTTAAAATGAAATTCCCCGGTAATTGGTATATGATATAAATATAAATTTGAGATTTAAATATATAAAAAAACATAAATACCAGGGGTGTTATGTGCAATAAACCCAGAATTAATTGGGGAGGGAGCTTTGAAGAATCAGCGGTAATGGCCTGGAGAGCATCAGCATGAACTAATGCCTCCTCGTTTCTCTCCTCCAATTCAACAACAACAACAACATCAACGAGAAGAAGACGATGGCGATGGCGATGGAGCCGCAGCTCTCTCTATCTCAGACCAGCGCACCCTTTATCTCGTTCGTATATTCTTCTCTCAATCAAATTTAGATCATTCTTTAAACCCTAGCTCTAATTTAATCCCCTTTTGTTGATGTTGATCATGAATTTAGGTCAACATCTTCATCGGAAACACAGCTCGCTTCCTCAACTCCTTCTCCTCCATCTGCGAGCACAAGCTCTCTCAGCTCCACAGGTTCAATTTACTTCAATTTCATTTCAAGGGTTCTGCGGAATCGCTCATTTTGGGTTTAATTTATTGGCAAGTTTGGAACTTTTTTGTATTTTGATAAGTTTTTTTGTATTAGGATGATGACACTGCTTGTTTCCTTTTTGGTCTCAAGTGCATTTACTTATAGTCATGTCTTCTCTAATAACTAAAATTGGGGCAAATTTTAGGGATGGCATCATTTGTTGCGAGCGAGAAACATTAAGTCATGCAAGTTTTTTTGTTTTGGTTTTTTTTTTGGGGGAGAAAGTTCAAGTAATGCAAGCTTAAATTTGATGAACTTGAGCTCGAACTCATGTCCTGCCTAGAAGTTAGATTTCTTTGCATTTTGTAAAGGTAATCAATTTATAAGAGCTGTTTCCAACTTTATGTTGAATTTAAGTTGCACTTTACTGTTTGTGGAATCTCTTGTCTATCATTTAATTATTATGGGAAAATTCAATTTTTATCTAAAGTTCTGCAACTCCGATCATACTCTATGTAGTTATGTCATTATAATCGACATACCTCATTAATTTTATAGAAATCTTGTAAGCTTCCTCAAACACATCCATTTATCCTTATTGCACTACAAAGTTGAATTATTTTGAGCTGGTAGTTTGACATTGTTGCATTAATTGATGTAGAAAATAACCATATTTTGTATTACCAAAATGCAAATTTTCCCTAGATCTATGGTTTCTAATACCCATTTATGGCTGCAACAATAATAAACTGGACGATAATAATGGTGATGCTAACAATAATAAAGTAGATACGAAATGGAAATACAACATTTTATATTGATTTTTTGGAATTAAAGCAAGAACTAAACTTTGGCATGTTTTTTTTCAAAATTTATTCCTTTCTTTCTTCAATGTATTATTCCTTATTATATTTATTATCTGTAAACAAATATTTATATGATGTTTGTAGGAGAATATTGCATTTAGATGCCACTCTCTCTCTTCTTGAGGCCAAATTAGAGAGCACATGCCCCTTTTTAGAGTTTGATGATAATAATTGTGAAGAAACTAAAAAGTCTTCAAGTTCGCCATTGCCAACAAATGTCTTGTCTAAAGATGGAATTCTTGATACAACATTTGAATATGGCGAGTCTTCAAGGTTAGTATATTTGTTGTTACCTAGTTTCCCTTTAATATTTCGATATTTTCTTTTTTCCCTTATTGCCACAATGGTTGCATGAGCTTAAAGCGCTTTAACGGAAAATTAGGTTTGCCTAATTGATAAGATAAAATTCATGACATACCCTATTTAGCTCTTAATTACTTCATACAAGCATTAGCCCATAGCTAATCCAAGATTGTCATTGGATTGACACACAGGCGCATGTACTCGGTCAACTCTTTTCAGTTCTCTTTACTGTAGTTGACATCATATTACGGAGTAATGATTTTCCTTTCTTTTGTACCCTCGAAATAAATTTGGCTATAGTTAGTTTTGACAGGAACCAATAACCTCTATAGCAAGATATATTTTTATATGTTCCTTTCATATTTCAAGATGCTCCAGTTTGATATTCTTATTTTTGCTGTGGTTTCATATTGCTCTCTTACAACAGTCATCTTATTTTTCTTTAACCATCAAAGTATATACTTAGAAGAATTTCGTCAACATTGGGTTATTTTGTTATACAAGCGCTTTAACATAAAGTCCAACAAGAGGATTGTTAAAGATTTCTCCAACCATTCTACGTTATTGATGATCTAATGTACATACAATATATGATATCTTACAGCAAATTTCGTATAGTCTCAGTGGTATGTTACTGTTGCATAAACAATATGTTACTCTATACATGCCACAATGATCTAGAAAACATATCCATGTTTACCTTGACACATAATATACGAATGTGGACACTGTATGAGAAACAACATGTCCAAAAAACGAGTATGATTGAAATAAGAATGTTAAGATGGATGGGTGATAATACACTAAATGATAAGCTAAGGAACGAGTCTATTCAATATTCATAACAAGTTGGTGATTGGTTGAAAATAATATAAGAGAACCGATTGAGATGGTTTGAATATTTGTAATGCACCTACTAAATGCCCCAATTAGAAAAAGTGGCAAAATTGCAGTTAACGGCACAACTAGAGGTAGGATTTCTTAAACGAATATCGATAGAGGCAATCAAGAACAATATGTTAATGGTTAATTTAATCGAGGATATGACCCTTAATAGAGCAGTATGCACTATGCAGCAGAAAGAAAGAAACAAATTCATACAACCGACCCCAAAGCTTGGGATAAAGGCATGTTGTAGTAGTAGTAGACTGCATTAAAACCCACACTTCCTAATGACTAAATTATTAAGATGGAATCATTATTTAAGCTTTTGGTAGAAGCTCTTGGTACGTCGTATTGTAACATTTATCTATTATTTATAACTCTATTCCTTCCTTCTTCCAAGAGGATCTTAGCATTACAACAACATAATTGTGATAAAAGTTAGTTCTAATGAGCTGATCGTTGGGCTTTTAATCCAAACCCACTACCGTCATCAAATTACGATCTTGCCAGGGAATTTTCGAAAAGATGCAACTTTTGTATGCTTTTCAAGAATTTGGTCCAGCCAGTTTGTTAAGATGTCATTATTTGTGAAAAGAATCAAGAAAAAATAAATTTATTGACATAATAATTCACGAGTGCATACTAAATATATATAGGGAGAATAATAGACCACCTTTCCTATTATAACCGATGTGCGACTAAAGCTAATAGCCAATAGCCAATAGCTAATAACTAATTATATTCATAACACTTCCCGCAAGCTGGAGCGTAGATGTCAATCATGCCAAGTTTCGACAGACGAATGAAAACTGGTCGAGGAAGAGTTTTGGTAAGGATTTCTGCCAGTTGAGCCGAAAAGGAAACATATTAGAGTGCAACCACTTTATTTGTCATCTTGTCACGAATGAACTGACAATCTATTTCGATATGCTTGGTCCGTTCATGAAAAACTAGATTATCAGTAATATGGATTGCAGTCTTATTATCATATAAAAGTGTAGTCGGAAGAGAAGAGAGAACCTCAAAACCTGTTAGGAGGGAGGTGAGCCATACCAACTCAGTAACTGTATGCATCATGGATCTATATTCAGCCTCAGCAAAAGAACGAGCCACTACATTCCGTTTCTTGCTCCATGTAACCAAGTTTCTTCCTAAGAATACACAGTAGCCACTAGTGGAATGACGATCATTAATAGATCCAGCAAAGTCAGCATCTGCAAAGGCTATGAGCGACAACGTAGACGATTGTTTGTAGAGAAGATCCTATCCTGAAGAACCTTTGATATACTGAGAATATGCTCAACTGTCTTAAGATGAGAGGTCAAAGGATTCTGCATATACTGACCTACTTTGCTAACGGCAAAGGCAATGTCAGGATGAGTGGCAATGAGGTAAATAAGCCTCCTAACCAGACGTCAATATCGTCCTGGATCAGACAGTGGAGGATCTGAAAGAGAGCTCAATCGAGATAGTTTGATCGTGGAATCCATATGAGTGTCTGCTGGTCTACATCTCAGAAATCCTATCTCAGATAGAAGATCGAGTGTATACTTGCGCTGAGAGAACTGCAATCTACCATAATTTTGTGACACTTCAATTCCAAGGAAGTATCTAAGTGGCCAAGGTCTTTGATATGGAAGTGTGAATCCAAATGCTCTTTCATCTTGAAAATGCCAGCAGAATCATCTCCAGTAATGATAATATCAACATACACCAGCATAATTACCATGCCTTGAGGACGGATATATGTAAAGAGATATGTGTCGGCACGACTACGTTTGAAACCAATTTATTGTAGAACCGTACCAAACTTTTCAAACCAGGCACGTAGCGACTACTTCAATCCATATAAAAATTTATATATGAGACAAATCATGGACTCTCCCCGTCGCTCAAAACCAGGAAATTGCTGGATATAAATGGTTTCTAAAAGATCGTCATTCAGAAAGGCATTCTTCACATAAAGTTGATGAAGTGGCCACGCCTTAGAAACAACCACGTATATAAGAACACGAACCGAGATCAATTTGATAACTGGTAAAAAAACTCTCAATATAACCCAAACCATACTGCTGAGTAAAGCCCTTGGCCACCAATCGAGCTTTAATACGATCAATCGTCCCATCTGGATTTTGCTTGACAGTAAAGACCCATTGACAACCGACAACCTTCTTATCTGAAGGTGGAGGTATCAATTTCCAAGTCTGATTAGAGCGTGGTACGGTAAGCTCCTCTAATACAGCTGCATGCCAATCTGAGTGCTGAAGTGTATCCTGAACAGAGAAAGGAAGAGTGATGACAGACAAGGAAAAAACAAGCTGACGAGCAGATGGTGTCAATCTATGATAAGAAACAAAGTTAGAAATTAGATGCCTTCTCCGGTCATAGGCAACCAGTCCCCTTTCTCTATTTTGTTTCCACATGGTAAGCATTTTCCTGTTCCTCCTAAGGTATTTGGTTGTCTATGCTATCCTCATATTCTAGGTTCTCAGGTAGACAAACTTGAATCTTGAGCTACTCGTATGGTATTTGTATGTTACTCACGATCTCAGAAAGGATATGTTTGCTTTGTAACTGCCACTTCTAAATGTTGTACTTCATGTGATGCGATTTTGTTAGAAGATTAAGCATAATTCCCACCACATGTCACGGATCCCACGTCTGCTATTCATGTTCCTCACCTACTTTTCTCGGAGCTTGATTCGTCTGTTCGACCTGTGCATCCTAGTTTTAAGTTTGTATCCCTCTATCCACAGATGTATTACTATCGTGACCTAAAAGCCTATCACTCCAACTGCTTTAATTTTAAACTCTATTTTAAAAATAACTGTAATATGGTATCAGAGCCAATGACTCGTTCCAAACCCAACTTGACAATACTAACGAGTGTTGTACTTTCCACGTGACAACCACACCAAAGAGAAAAGTGATAGTTGCATGTGAAAGTGAGCGCTGAAAGTAAAAAAAACCAAATGATAAGACTTTAAAGATAGTCCCACATTGGAAACAACAAAAAAACACGTGTATAAAATATAAAATGGATCATACCTCAACAAGCCTTGAGTCTTATTGTTGGAACCCACTTATCATTAAAAGCTCATATGTAAAAGCCCATCACTTCTCCAACTCTTCTTTAACTTTAAACTCTACTTACTTTAAAAATAACTTTAACAATTTGGTTTACTCTATGATAATTATATGCAATTGGATCACACCCTATAATGTCAGTTCAGTAGAGCAGAAGATTTATTTCCTTAACTAACATTAGCTTTACAAATATTATTATTTTATCGGTTGCTTTCTTCTTGCCCATTGCCTATATGTTGACTTGGAGATAATGTTTGCTCTACCAGGGGTGCTGCGAACGTTCAATAGGCTGCTGGAGTATCAACTTCACTGTTGGAGGATCACATGGTCAGCCTTCACAAAAAACGTTACAAGTTCCAATTTCCCTTCTTATTTAACACTTATGTATCTCTTACCCCTCAAGTATTATCTTTTCTAATCTTGAAAATGCTTCTAGAATCTAACATCCATATATAAAAGGCAAATGACCTGTAGATTTTTTAAACTTTACTTTCTGACATTTAGTCAAGAAATGTTTGTAAAGATGGATTCATTTATTCTCTTGCACTACAATAGCATCACACCACAATCATCCTCTACTGCCTAATCATACCAGATAAATTTTCTGTCATAGGCAAGGCCCCATGTAACAAATATGAGGCCATACTTTCAACCTTGTATCGACACAGATTGAGGGAAGATCACTCATTTTCAAGGGGCGAGGAGTTTCAGGAATAGAGATATATTTTCATCAAACAATTTGGAGTTCATCATGGCGCGTCTCGATGTAATGGTAATACCTTTCATCCAGTTAAAGGAACGGGGAATTATCTTACGATATTGTGTCGGGTTTGAATGGGATGGTGCATTCTCTTGTGTACTTCATTACTATTAGTAAATATCTCTCTGACATTCTTTTGTGAGTTGTCTATTTGATCCAATGATGCTAGAGGTCACACTTTTTCATAGTAAGGGCCTGTTTGGTTGCAGGATTATGGAATTTGGATTCCAAAATAGTACGGTTGAAATTTCTGGATTTAGTAATTTGTTATTTGGTTGGTTTTGGATTTCTAGTATTGGATTTGTAGATCCTTATAATCTTTGTTTGGTTGGTGAAAAAAAGGTAGGATTTGGATTTGAGGATTTTAGGGAGAGATAGATAGAGAGAGCATTGTTAAATAAATAAAGTACACGGGTCCCATCTAAAAGTACAATGAATAGTGCCAAATCCTTGAAAATCCTTGAAAATTTTTAGGATTCAAGAATCCTTGTTTTGTGGTGGGCCCCCCATAAAAAACAAAGGAATCCTAGAAATCTAAATCTATCAACCAAACACAAAATCATGGAATCCTAAGATTCCACAATCCAAATAGTAAATCCAAATCCATAATCCTGCAACCAAACAAGCCTTAAGTATAGCCTCAATAGGTGCCATGAATTGTGTAAATGATCTAACAAAGGGTACTATAGGGATGTGAACGGAAATGGTTAATCGGAGCCGACTCTCTATCCGTATTATGGCGTTGTATCCGTATCCGATTTCTATCAAATATAGATAGTAATTTTCATTTCCAATGACTGTTCGTATCCGCAATTCAGCATTCGCCAATAGCTACCGGTTACGGATATGCTAACATCTATATCCATCCCGTGTCCATATCTATATTTTTGACTTTATTAGGTATATTTTTTCCAATATTCCTTTTATATCCGTATCCTTATCCGATTTTTTTTGAAATACGGATAATATATTTCATTTCTGATAACTATCCATATCATATTCGAATCTGCTTGTGATTACTTGATATGGATATGGTAATATCTATATCCGTTTCGTATCTGATTCGTTTACATCCCTAGGGTACTAAGTACAGACCACCGAGGCTACAAGATAACGGATATAGGTGACAAATCATGGTGGAAATTTGCTGTTGGATGTAGGCGCAAATTAGGCGCATCTTCATTTTGCATGAAGTATTAATTTTGAATCCCTTAGTGCAAAATTTGTTCGGGATTGGTCCTTTTGGAAATTGCAACCTCAAATTGCAACCATTAGGTTCCAGTGAAATAATTTTACAGATCAATTATTCCTCTTTCTGAACTATCTTAGGCAACATCCAATCTCAAATTCTCACATGTCAGTGAGTAGGCAACTGATGCAACCTTCTGCCTGTGTCTGGGAAATAACAGAATACACAATGTGTCTATATTATACACACATATGTACTGGACTACAAACTTCTCGTTAAATATCATGGAACTTCGAGTTAGATGCCTTAGGATTCAATTGAAAAGTCGTCTCATTCCCATTGCATCAGTGTTGTTCATGAAGGGCCCCAGTGGTATTACAATTCTGTACCAGGACCAATCATATCCATATTATTAATAATTAATAACATATACAACAGCAAGAAAGAAGACTTATAATCTCCTGCCCCCAAAAGTCAATGAAAACAACATCACACTCTGTTCAATTTCTAAGTTTCTGCCATCAACAATCCCAAGCCATTTCTGATCTTGCATCTTAAGAAAAAGAAAGGGGGAAGATGGAGAAGGAATGGATCATCACACTCGAATCCGAGCTTGCGACGATCAACCCCTTAGCTGAAGCAGAGAAGCAAAGAAAGCATTGCATCTTCAGAGCCCCAAAAATCCTGCGTGATCTCAACAGAGTCGCCTACACCCCCCAGCTCATCTCCTTTGGCCCTTACCATCACCACCACGATCACCTAAAGCCAATGGGTCCATACAAGCGCCTCGCTCTATGGAATTATCTGGAGAGAGCGGAGAAGACAGTGGCGGCGGTGGCGGAGGCGATGAGGCCGGAGGTGAAGGAGATGATGGAGGCCTATGATGGGCTTGGTGAAGAGTGGAGAGATGAGGAGAGCTTCTTAGAGGTGATGATTGTTGACGGGTGTTTTTTCTTGGATCTGATGATTTGGCATACAGTTGAATTTTGGAAGCCGTATATGACGGTTAGGCTTTGGATGGATATGTTGAGGCTTGAGAACCAGCTGCCTTTGGCCGTGCTTGCTGTCTTGATTGAAGTGGGAGGACACAAGGTGAATTCTTATTTACACCGATCTCTTGGCGAAATAAACTATTTCCTCAATTTTGTTTAGTCTAGAAGTTAACATATCATAAGCCATATTATTACTAATATGCATACGAATAAAAAGAACTGTTACTCGGATTGTTCTATTGAGTTTTGATTACCATAGTATAATCTGGTCTAGATGCAGAGAGGAAATTTTACCCATTAAGTAACCGAATTAGGTCTGAATCAGCGAGAATCAACTCAGAGAGCCAAAACCGCCCCAATCCCAATCTTATCGTACCATAGCCAATTCTCACCCCCACCAATTGTGGCCTTTCAGCACAACTATAATAGCTCTTATGCCTAATAGGGTTTGAGTGCTAGTTCCACGGGCCGAAAAGAATTTCGGATACAAGTATAATGGAGCATGTTCTGCATACCATCTGAAAAAATGAACAGTTCCTTTAGAATTTTTCAATCTTTAGACTAATTAATCCATGCATACCATCAGGTTGAGGACACCAAAGAGTTCATCAAATACTATGAGCCCAAATCAAACAAGCAATCACAAACCATAAGAGGAATGGGCCTCCACCACCTCGACATATACCGAAGGCATGTAACGCTCAAAGGATACTACTTCTATGACCCCTACTCGAGCGTCCGCCCCGTGACAGAGCTCCACCAAACAGGGGTCCGCTTCCTTAAAAGCGATTCCGACAGCTTAAAAGACATCACGTTCACTAAAGGCATCCTCAAACTCCCCTACTTCAAAGTCGATGACAACACCGAGCCATTGCTCCTCAATTACTTGGCTTATGAGCAAATACTCAATGTGGATAATGCGGTGACTTCATATGCGTTTCTTATGGATAATTTGATCAATACAGCTAAAGATGTGGCTGTGCTTAGAGAGAAGGGGATCATTAGGGGTTGGATTGGGAGCGATGATGATATTGCTGCATTGTTTAATAGGCTGACGAAGGCGATGACGTTTTCAAATGGGAAGGGGAATGTGAATGTGAACGAGAAACTAAATGGGTACTGTAATAAGAGGTGGCATAAGTGGCGTGCGAGTTTTATGCAGACATATGCTAGTAATCCTTGGGTTTTTATCTCGCTCGTGGGAGCGTTATTCTTGTTGATTTTGACCTTGGTGCAGACTGCGTACACAGTTCTCAGTTACTACAAAGGCCCTTGATTTCCAAATTTTGTGTCCTGTTGTTACTACTGGTGTTATTATTATTTTTTAATTTTAATTTAAAGCAATAGAGTATGGTTATGGATGTGTGTTTTTCCGCCCCTTTATTTCGTTAACTGTATGGTGTGGTGTCAGTTCGATAGAATTATTACATAGAAGAAATATAAGAGTGCAGAAGATAAATAGAAGAGATTTTCATAGGTATGAGCTAATCCCCTATTCATGGAAGTGTGTACTATCATATGTATGTCCTTGTTTGGTCAATGTTTATAATTTCACGGCTATAATGCAGGAAACCTTTCTCGTTTTTGCCTGAAAAACAAGAAACCCTTCTAAACTTAAAGACGCACATCCCTCAAAATTCTAACCGTGTTAATTATTCCATCCATAAGACTTAGGTATACCATAACTGTCTCTCTAATAAATTTAATCCGCTATGCCAATTATTCTCATTTCTCTTTTTTTTTCTTCATCTTTTCAGTATCCATATTTTCTTAAATCCATGCTCATTCTTTGAATGAGAAAAGAGAAGATGTGTTGAGTTTTGAAGTAGAGATTTTTGGAAGAAGGAAAAGGATTTTGAAGGGAAATCTTGTTAAGAAAAGAAAGAGGGAAAGAATTTGGGAAAGAAAGGTTTGAAGAGCATTTTGGAAAACATACACAAAAACCTTATAAACTTATAGGGTAAAATGCATGTTTTTTTATGTTGAGGGGATTTACTGCTTTTGTGCATGTGTGTGTCTCCTGCATTTTAGCCTTATTTCAAATAGGCTTCAGTCTCTCTCTCTCTCTCTCTCTCTCTCTCTGAGTCTCCTTTTGCCATTTATTATAGATTACATTCTCTGCTCATCCTCTTCCTCTATAAAAATAACCCCTGTCCCCTTCATTTTGTATCCCACAAGTTCATTAAAGCCTGTAAAATTAAGTACCTTCCGTCTCTTAGTTGTAAAGCACTAAATTCCCAATTCCTTCGAACTTTTTGCCATCTTCCTTTGCTACATTATAACCACCCTTCAAATTTTCCATGCATATATCTATCTGAAACTCTCCATTTTTTGCCATGGCGGTAGTCGACATCGAACGAGGGGATTGTAATATCGAAAACTGGATGATCGATATCGAAGGTAGAGAAAAGGAAGTTGGGCCCTCGATCGAGGAACAACTCTGGAAGGACGCAGCCATATACATAGTCCCCGCGTTCATGAGAGGTCTCAACCCGAAAGCTTTCACGCCCGAGCTCGTCTCGTTCGGGCCCTACCATCACGAACAACCTGAGCTTAAGCTAACGGAGGTTCATAAAGAACGAGCGCTCATGCATTTTGTGAGGAGAGCAAAAAAGCCAATGGAAGTCATTGTGAGGGCAGTAGAAAAAGTGGTGCCGAAACTGCAGGATTGTTATTACTGTCTCGATGAGAAATGGAAGAGCAATAGAGCCGGGTTTTTGAAGATGATGATCACCGACGGGTGTTTTATGCTCGAGGTTCTGCGTTTCCCTGAAGAGAATGGAAATGATTATCCTGCTAACGATCCTTATTTTAGCCAGAATGCAGTTAATAATAAGATGCCTTATATAAGGAGGGATATGCTGATGAATCGAGAATCAGTTGCCCTTGTTGCTGCTCAAGACTCTGGTTGAGGCTGAGAAACAGACTCATAAGGTAATTATTAAAAGTTATGTTCATTTCATTTTGCAAGATGTTGATTAATGCCTTTAAAAATTTGAAAATTTATATTGGTTCTTTATATATAGCCTTCAAAAAGGTTTCATAGTAGTATATACGGGTTAAACCCTACTCGATGCTAAGAATATCAATAAAAATTTTATACAATGAAAAGTTGATTATATGAAACCATAATCATATATGGTTCAGGATTATTGACGTGAAAGTCTATAGTATTTTTCATTAGTAAAAAACAAAGTCCATGATGTTTAGTAGCAGAAAACAAAGCCCATGATGTTTATCTGAAAACTCGTCGTATTTTCTGTAATAAACAAAGTTTGTGATATTTATTTCTAATAAAGAAAATCCATAGTTTATCTGGAAAACATTGAAAGTTTGTGATTTTTTTACTTGTTAAAAAATCCCATGGTATTTATATGAAAAAAGCTATTCCTATTTTTTATTAAGAAAATCTCATGGTATTTACATGAAAAATATCTGAAATTCATGGCACTTATTCGAAATTAAAAAAAAGTTCATGGTATCTATTTAAAAGACTTTGAGAAGTTCACTGTATTCAATGAAAAAATCCATAGTATCTATTTAAAGTTCATGGTATTTATTTGTGATAAAAAGTCCCATGACATTTATCTAAAACCATTAAGAATTCATGGTATTTTAGTGGAAATCTACATGAGATTTTGAGTTATTAGCTAAAAGAAAACATAGTTCTTAGATTTATCTAAAATTCCTCGTTTTTTCTATAATAACAAAGTTTGTGATATTTATTTGTAGTAAAGTAAGTCCATGATATCTATCAAAAATATTTAAAGATATGGTGATTTTTAATTTTATAAAAAAATTCCATGATGCTTATCTAAACACATTAAAATTTCTTTCTATATATTTGTAATAAGCAAAGCCCATTGTACTTATGTGAAAAATGTCGAAAATTCATGGCATTGATTTAAAATTAAAAGGTCCACAGTATCTATTTATAAAGAGTTGAGAAGTTCATGGTATATATTTGAAAAAAGCCTATGGTATTTATTCAAAGTTTATGGTATTTATTCAAAGTTTATGGTATTTATTTGTAAAAATATCCATGACATTTATTTGTAAAAAAATCCATGGCATTTATCTATAAAAACAATAAGAATTCATGATATTTTAGTGGAAATCTAAGTGAGATTTTGAGTTGATGGCAATATTATAATTCATGAGAAATGGGAAAAGTATAATTAAATTGAATTTTTGCTATTTCAATGATTTTTCATTATCGGCCTCACAACTTTATCAAAAACTCAAATTTGTCTATAAAATCCAAATTTTATGCTAAAAATGTTAAGTAAGAGTGGGCAAAAATGGAGATATCAAAGTTTTGCCATTTTAAAGCTTTTACATTATTGCCCTCACAACTTCATCAAAAACTCAAATTTGTCTATAAAAATCCAAATTTTATGCTGAATATGTTAAGTAGAGAGTGGGAACAAAAATGGAAATATCAAAATTTCCACTTTAGATACCATTTTCTATTATTGTATAGATAGATAGATAGATAGGAGATTGTAGGGTTCCTAGGCACACTAATGAGGTCTCACAAGATATCAACCATGCCAATTTCAAATTTTACAAGTGCCGAGAAACCCTAATACGGATCGTTAACTAGAATTTTAGGCGAAAGATGCAACTAGTTAACAAGTTAACTAAGTGATCGGAAATACAACCTTTGTAGATCCGGTTCTCCACCTCCATAGC
Source organism: Agapanthus africanus (assembly GCA_030015575.1). Lineage (NCBI taxonomy): Eukaryota > Viridiplantae > Streptophyta > Magnoliopsida > Asparagales > Amaryllidaceae > Agapanthus > Agapanthus africanus. Next base: position 115,259,628 of record CM057350.1, read on the forward strand.
TCCGTGTAGACATCCCTCCGTTGTACAAATCGGATCTTGGACTCTAGTGTCGGCTTCATCGGAGAAATAGGCGGGCTAGGTCATCGACTACGATACCGACTACGATACCGAAGATGATCTACGTCGAGGCATCACAAGATCAAGCTCCCACTTCACCAAGTCATGAAACTTGTGAAGAAAACACCCTATACTACTTGGCAAGAGGTAGAGGATGAAGAAATATGAAGTGGGTTCACTTTAGAATTGGATTTCTCACTCTTTTTCACTAGTTGCCATTGATGGAGGCAAGCTTCTTCATCTTGAAGAAGAAGAAGAAGAAGATAAATCTTATGATAAGTTAATTAAATTCAAAAGAAAATGAATACTTATCATAATATTAACCATGGTTAGGTGTAGAGAATTGACTAAGGTTAGATGAATGGTTAGGGTTAAGCATGAAGACAAAATGGTCACTTTGATCAAAGCTTCATGAAGCTTCAACAAGCTTCAAGAATGAAAGCAACCATTTTCTTTTCTTTTGCCATTTCTTTTTAATCCAAATTAAAAAGATAATAGAATGAATAAATAAAAACCCTAACCATTTACTTAACCAAGCTCACAAACCCTAGCAATCATGTATCATCAAACATGATACATCCAAGTGCACAAAAGTATATCACATATACAACTTGTGTACTACAAGTGAGAAAATCCATTTAAAGTGAACCAATACTAGTTAATGCAAAGTAATATATCAAATATATAATTATGCATTAAATCATTAAATCAACACTTGATTTAACGACCCGGTCATATCGCATATAACCGACTAATATTCAATGTATCGGCTTATCGAATCAATCCTTGATTCGATAACTAGGTTATATCACATACAACCATTCGATACATTCATCGTGAGAATGGAATACGGTATCACATACACGCATTATTCTCGGTCCCGCACATATCTCATATGCGCTCCTATTTCATTTTGCTTGAGCCAGGAAACCTCTGTGTAGGACTCTAAAGACTCGTCAATACGCCGGCAGCAGGTGATGATCATATCAAACACCCACAAGCCGCAAGCGGTCTGCTAAACGTAACGGCCACCCGGGTATTGAGCGATCAGAAGATCGACGAGCAAGCCCGCTCATACTCCTGTGAATCCAACCAGCAACACTTACCGTACAGTCCGGTCTCGTCGTCTAATATGTCGCATATCTCGCCTAGGGGTGGTAAACGTCAGACCCCAACAGCTCGATAAGTCGTGTCGATATGAGGTCTATAACAGTTCGAGAAACTACAGGTAACACTTACCAGTAAATCTCAGCAACCCTGGCCAGGGATTTCCGGTTATAGCCAATCGAACACAGTGCAACATCAACCCCCTATACCGGGAGAGACGAATCCCCTCCTATCGCTCATTGCCTCCATGTGACTCGGGACTGTACCCAAAAACCACCGTTTTGCACGCCCTCTTGGACGTGGTAAGGTGGAAATCAAAGCACAGTGGGAACCACACAAGACTCTATGACGATCTCGGATCAACAGACTACTCTGTACCAGTGTCACCAGAGAACTGCCATCTGACGTAAGGTATAATACCATCTGGGAGTTCTCGGCGAGTCCGTCCAGTGTACCCAGTCTCCACTGAGCACCCGTATATCATCTCTGATGTCAAACACCAATGGATATGGGATTATCCATCGCCCATCTGTATGGGTCGAGAAGGTATACGCTAGTCTACTCTGGTATATCGATGCCCCGTCTCGATACACCCACGACTAGGGACCTTGAAGGATGTACTTATGGACTGCCATGTCCCCACTAGTATGATCCGCATCATAGTCCAGGTAGTCAAGTACACATCCTAAGGGCTTTACCAACATGTAACAGAGAGACAATCAGTGTACACGTTAAGGTAAAGAGCAACCAGATAGTATACTATCATGTCGAGCAAGAAAGTCCTCCCTATATATGTCCAAGCATCCACTACAATATACATCCTATGTATAGTAATGGCCTCTAGGGCATACATACAACTAACAATCTCCCACTTGCACTAGGGCCATCTGATAGCAGTGGTTGTAGTATCTCATACTCAACCATCCCATAAAAGTATCTCTCTGGGAAATGGCCTTTGTGAGTGGATCCGCCGTGTTGTCCTCTGAGTCTACTCTCCTAACCTTGATCACCCTGGAAATCAACCATCTCCATGATCAGGTGATACTGCCTTAGAATATGTCTGGATCACTGATGGGACCGGGGTTCCCGGGCTAAAGCCACACTTCCATTGTCACACAATGGTAGGAACCTAGTTCATCTCATGAACCAGTATACACCCAAACAGCCTCTTTGGTAGCATCTTAAGTAGCGATGTATCCTGCCTTTATCGTCTAGTAAGTCACGGTATTTAGCTTGGAACTCTTCCAACATACCGTCCTCCATAGAGGGTAAAGACAATGCCTGTGACTGACATTCAGTCGTCCTTATCACCCTGGAACCTTTCCAGTGATTCTCCCCAGGACCAATTGATACCATCTCACTACAACTAGTGAGAATCCTAACATCCATTTAGATCTATCTCATAGATCCAAAACTCAGGATTTAATAGGTATCAGTTTGATCCTATGTGGAGAATCATAGTGATAAGCGGAGATTGATCGAGCGTAGCATAGGAAACTTCTTCCCTATCAAGAGTATATCATCCACGTACTCCACGAGGATTACCACCATACTCCCTACTATCTTTTTGTATATACAAGGTTCATCTACCATTTTGATGAAGTCAAACTATTTGACTACTACATCAAAACAGATGTTCCAACTCCGCGATGCCTGCTTTATCCTATAAAGCATCTTGTACACGTTTCCGCTGCTCCTACTGTTTACGAAGCCCTCTGACTGTGTACTTATAGACTCTCTCTTCTAAAACATCATTTAGAAAAGCAGTCATGACACCCAACCGCCAGATATCGTAGTCATGGTATGTAGTCGTGGCAAGTAGGAACCGGATGGACTTAAGCATAGCCACTGGAAAAGGTTTCATCATTATCCACGCCTGGTTGATGACGAAAACCTTTAACAAGTCTAGCTTTGAAAGTCTCAACTTTTCCATCTACACCAAGTAATCTTCTCAAGATATATTTGCTCCTGATGGGGATTTAACCCTTCAGATATAGCAACCAAAGTCCATACTTTGTTGGTGTATAAGGATTCCATCTCAGATCACTAAGCATCCAGCCATTCTTACAGAGTCCCACTTCTGATGGCCAGCTCGAAACTAGTTGGGTCATCATCTCATGATGCAATCCTCGCTCCCACTGTCATAGAGTAACCGAAGTATCTCTCAGACGGGTGAGGAACTTTACTAGATCGGCGGAGAGGCTGAGGTTCGTTGGTAACTATTGAATCCTTTGGTTCTTTCAAATCATCAGCTGCGGTTTGTATAGCTGGAACATTTCCAGTTCTACATAACAGACCTTGCCTCGAGCTTGTCCGGATTTTGCTTTTAGACATAGGCCGGACAACCCCAAATCTTAACTAACTTAAGATATGGGCTCTTCCCTTTCCATATGAAGTGGTAGGCAACTGATTTGATTGGAACCCTATTCAATAGGTATGCAACTTCATAAGTGCATAACTCCTAAAAAGGAAATAGGACACTCAGTAGTACTTATCATAGAGCGCACCATATCACATAGGGTGCTATTGCTCCACCCCGATATACCATCGTGCTATGGTGTATACGGAGGAGTAATGCTGAGAGAGAATCTCATTCTCCTTTAGAATAGTCCAGGAATTCCGTGCTCAAGTATTCTCCCCCCTTGATCGCATCAAAGGACATAATACTTATACCCGTATTGGTTCTCTACTTCTAACTTATATTCTGTGAATACCTCAAAAGGTTCGGACTTGTGTTTCAACAGGAACATATGTCTGAATCTTGAGAGATCATCAGAGAATGTAATGAAGTACAAAGAACCGGTCTTGGCATGTATAGACATGGGACCTTTATACATCAACATGTATCATCCCAAGAGTTCACTAACTCTTTCTCTGTTTCCAATAAACAGAGCTGGTGTCATTATATCTTTGTGACATGACTGGCAAGTATCGCAAGATGTAAATTCAAACAGATTTAAATATACATCTAAATGTAACTTCAGCTAGTCAGGTCGCATTGATATGACCTAGTCTACAATACCTCAAGAAAAATTCGTTCATTTCTGAACTCATCCTCTTGTGTGTGTTCTGTATACTAAGAACTGTAGTTTGATTTAGAACATCAACGCTTTTAGATAACGTGCCTGATCCGATCAACTTTTGATATAGGAAATGTTCAAAATATTATCCAACAATACAAAATTTTATCATTTCTTTACTAATAAAGAGACTGATATGATTTTGTATATCAGGTTCGGTATCTAATAGCATTTGTTCAGAATCAATGTATTTGTAATACAAGGTGACAGTGACCAACAGAGTTGGCTGCAACACTTGCCCCGTTTTCTGCCTCATGAAACTTATCACCCGTTCTCAGTTCTCTACCTTTCTGTAGCCCTATGTAACAGATTACATATCTGGGATCCTGATCCGGTATCATATACCCAGGATGCGGAGGATACTGAGAAACAGTTCTTTGTAATGAACACACCCGAAGAAGATGCATCATATGCACTTCCTTCGTTTGGGCGGTAAAGGAATTCTGGTATTCCCCTATTTCCTGCTCTGTCTTATAACAATTATAAGTTGGAGCGGCACCAATGTTCCCCAGCTCAGTATAACAAGCGGGTTCGGTCAATATTCCGTATTATTATCTTGATTAAGGCGTGATATGGTCGCTACCTGGAGAGAGAGAGAAGAAAACACTCAGCGTATGCTCTTGCAAGATCAGATTGGTTTTTATTTTATCTAATCAGGATGGCTCCCACTGCTTTTTATCAAATCTTTCTTCAAACCCTAAAAGGAAAGACTAGCCGGGATTAATTACACACTACAAGTTCGTCAATCTTTCAGCCAGGCCAGTGTCGGTACTTTGAGGGAGGTCCCCCGTGCTTTCGCACGAACTTAATTAATGTAAACCTCGTTTTCCCAGAGGCGTAACCTCGTTAACACCTTTCTAGACACCTACTTGATCGGCTAATTGTAATGTGTAAAACTCTCCCAGGAGTAACTCTTACTCGCAGCGGGTATCGGGATCCAACTATCTCATAGAAGGTATGCAATCTCATTGCAAATTTCAACACTTGAAATTCCCGATAATATTTTGCCCCTAGCGTCCTATGACCTTGACGGAGGTCAACAAACCATAGGCTACTAGTCAAGTTCAACCCGTCATTTCTTGATCGAATCAAACCCACCCGCACGACCCTTGACGGAGGTCAACAAGGTCGCACGACTACCCTAATCCAATCTGCATCATATGCATAAGCAGATAAATACTAGTTAGCTACCGCACACTACGCCTTGACGGAGGTCAACAAACGTAGCATGAATACTAAGTAGGACTTATCTGAAATGACGGAGGGCTACGACAGGTTTTTCTGAAAACCTATTGCGTAATGAACTTGATATCGTTGTAGAATCAAATGATTTTAAAAATGGAGTGCTTTTGAGGCTTTTCTAGTTTTGCTAAAGGAGTCACTCCCGGTGAAGGGATCGTCGGTCCTTTCCTCTTCGAATGAGGTGCAGGATATATCATATATATTACTGTGCAAAGCAGAACTCTTAAAAGCAATCAAAAGACAAACCGAGTGTGTAGCATCTGCCAGTTATTGCTAAAGGAGTCACTCCCGGTAAAGGGATCTCGGTCCTTTCCTCATCGAATAAGGTGCAGGATATATCACATATACCGCTGTGCAAAGCAAGAACTGTAGCTACCTGTTTTATTTTGAAATTCGATTCTACAACATCTTAGGTTTCTTTTATTTCATTAATCACATTAATGAAGTCCCATCATTTATGTACCTAAACATCACAGATAAATACGCCGTACACTTATGCCATCCGCATTCGCCTCGATGTCCCCTCGTGCACCGTTAGGTTAGGTAACTAACGGCAGAGCGGGGCAGGGCTAGCGCGGGTGTAAAACATAAGTAACGTCTATATAATATATCATATATACTATATACTGTATCTATCACAGAACATCACATGATCACATCACAGATATCGCAGCAGAAGATATCATATGAAACATTGGATATACTAGGACGTCCGTGTTTTCAATACGAGCCAGTATAAAACACGGATTCCACGGTCGTGATGAATAGCCAAACCCACACCCCTAGACCCCTACGAGAGCGGCAAGCAACCCTACCAATTCTAGAGTTAGGAGACCCGGACTCGACTCCTCGAGTTGGTCTCCCACTGGACTCCAGAACCCGGTTACTTGTGCTCCCCTCCTTGGGTCTATCCTAGTGCGGAAAAGTAAATAATATACAAATGGTGACATCTTCCGCAACCTGGAAGTGCCCCAATAAAAGAATATTATATACAAGTTTTTACATGAATGAAAATGAAAAACACTCATCTCACATAAAAAACCCCGGCTATTCAAACACGACGATCCAATATAACATATCCAGCAACACATAACATCACATGTCATCAACGTAAGTAAACATGCGTATCCCAATTGTCGTTGATATATAGCAACGAAACCGGCGATATCACATGTTACACTTACGGTCACTGAAAAGAAAGTGTAAAACTACAACAGTTGGAATCCGCAACCTACATAGACATCGCATGCCTACACAAATGAATTCCTTAGATATCGCATGCCTAACAATTATAAACCCCGTATTTTAGTCTCAAAATCGAAAACACTTTTCAATATCAAGTCGGGCAATTCAACAAGATTCCCGACATCCTGATCGAATACTCGTTGCAAACTTTAGTAGGCGGCCGCACCCCCGACGCTGTCGACGAAGTGCACTAAGGCGGAACACCGCTACCGCGAGCACCCGAACGGATGCTTTCGGCGACGGGGTTCTCCTACAGTCACTTGGTCGGGGCTATGGAGTGAGGCTGTCTATTAAGTTTACCCGGCGAGTATCCGCGACGCTACGTGATTGCGACGGACTTTTGATCACATCAAAATTCCGCGGCAACCGATCAAGTGAGACTAAAGTGCTATGTTTATAACATTCATTCAGTTATCTCATAACTACTTGTGAATTCCAATTATTGTATCCCATTCCAGATAAATAGAAAATGTTAAACTTTCCGATCGAACATTCAAACACCCAAGTTTTCCCGATACAGATCAACTCATGAAATAAGTTCAAAGATATTCACTTCATGCCTCAGTACCAACGGTCCAGCCGTAGAAGGGTCAAGCCAACGCCTCACATGTGGCACGCCGTACTGCCCCAAACCCGAGGGTTCAAAGGGCAGTTCAAGACGGTCACATAATCGAGTTAAGGTTTGTTGTCTTCTAGAGGGTCCATCGCGTTACTTGCACTACTTAGAACGCCTTTAAACCACGGAAAAATCCAACACTTGAAAATTTTCCGGCAGGGGAAAAATTGGGTATTTATATCCGGTCGAACTTTTTAACATATTCTAAAATTACCCGGAAAAACACATAGACAAAGTTTGATAATTCGATCGAATATACGAACTCCCAATACAACCCCAGAACACTCAACTCTTGAGTCAAATTAAAAATTCCCAGAAAATACAGCATTAAAATGTAAGAGTTACTGTGCAAAAAGTACTGGGAGAAGGGACAAACTTGCCGCGGAACCGCCGCATTAGCCATGCTAATACCGCGGTTCCGCCGCACTGTAATGGAATCATGATCTCGTTTTTCACAGTTTTTCTTAGAAAACCCTGCTGAATTTTCTGCATATTTTTAATATTGAAAAATCCACATTTTCAAAAATTGGACAGAGAGTGGTCTCGGATTAGGGTTTCGGGTTCGTTCGGGTTTCAAACTTCGTCTACGCATCGCCTAAGGCTCTAGCTAGGCTCTGATACCACTGTAGGGTTCCTAGGCACACTAATGAGCTCTCACAAGACATCAACCATGCCAATTTCAAATTTTACAAGTGCCGAGAAACCCCAATACGGATCGTTAACTAGAATTTTAGGCGAAAGATGCAACTAGTTAACAAGTTAACTAAGTGATCGAAAATACAACCTTTGTAGATCCGGTTCTCCACCTCCATAGCTCCGTGTAGACGTCCCTCCGCTGTACAAATCGGATCTTGGACTCTAGTGTCGGCTTCATCGGAAAAATAGGCGGGCTAGGTCATCGACTACGATGCCGAAGATGATCTACGTCGAGGCATCACAAGATCAAGCTCCCACTTCACCAAGTCATGAAAATTGTGAAGAAAACACCCTATACTACTTGGCAAGAGGTAGAGGATGAAGAAATAGGAAGTGTGTTCACTTTAGAATTGGATTTTTCACTCTTTTTCACTAGTTGCCATTGATGGAGGCAAGCTTCTTCATCTTGAAGAAGAAGAAGAAGAAGAAGAAGATAAATCTTATGATAAGTTAATTAAATTCAAAAGAAAATGAATACTTATCATAATATTAACCATGGTTAGGTGTAGAGAATTGACTAAGGTTAGATGAATGGTTAGGGTTAAGCATGAAGACAAAATGGTCACTTTGATCAAAGCTTCATGAAGCTTCAACAAGCTTCAAGAATGAAAGCAACCATTTTCTTTTCTTTTGCCATTTCTTTTTAATCCAAATTAAAAAGATAATAGAATGAATAAATAAAAACCCTAACCATTTACTTAACCAAGCTCACAAACCCTAGCAATCATGTATCATCAAACATGATACATCCAAGTGCACAAAAGTATATCACATATACAACTTGTGTACTACAAGTGAGAAAATCCATTTAAAGTGAACCAATACTAGTTAATGCAAAGTAATATATCAAATATATAATTATGCATTAAATCATTAAATCAACACTTGATTTAACGACCCGGTCATATCGCATATAACCGACTAATATTCAATGTATCGGCTTATCGAATCAATCCTTGATTCGATAACTAGGTTATATCACATACAACCATTCGATACATTCATCGCGAGAATGGAATACGGTATCACATACACGCATTATTCTCGGTCCCGCACATATCTTATATGCGCTCCTATTTCATTTTGCTTGAGCCAGGAAACCTCTGTGTAGGACTCTAAAGACTCGTCAATACGCCGGCAGCAGGTGATGATCATATCAAACACCCACAAGCCGCAAGCGGTCTGCTAAACGTAACGGCCACCCAGGTATTGAGCGATCAGAAGATCGACGAGCAAGCCCGCTCATACTCCTGTGAATCCAACCAGTAACACTTACCGTTCAGTCCGGTCTCGTCGTCTAATATGTCGCATATCTCGCCTAGGGGTGGTAAACGTCAGACCCCAACAGCTCGATAAGTCGTGTCGATATGAGGTCTATAACAGTTCGAGAAACTACAGGTAACACTTACTAGTAAATCTCAGCAACCCTGGCCAGGGATTTCCGGTTATAGCCAATCGAACACAGCGCAACATCAACCCCCTATACCGGGAGAGACGAATCCCCTCCTATCGCTCATTGCCTCCATGTGACTCGGGACTGTACCCAAAAACCACCGTTTTGCACGCCCTCTTGGACGTGGTAAGGTGGAAATCAAAGCACAGTGGGAACCACACAAGACTCTATGACGATCTCGGGTCAACAGATTACTCTGTACCAGTGTCACCAGAGAACTGCCATCTGACGTAAGGTATAATACCATCTGGGAGTTCTCGGCGAGTCCGTCCAGTGTACCCAGTCTCCACTGAGCACCCGTATATCATCTCTAATGTCAAACACCAATGGATATGGGATCATCCATCGCCCATCTGTATGGGTCGAGAAGGTATACGCTAGTCTACTCTGGTATATCGATACCCCGTCTCGATACACCCACGACTAGGGACCTTGAAGGATGTACTTATGGACTACCATGTCCCTACTAGTATGATCCGCATCATAGTCCAGGTAGTCAAGTACACATCCTAAGGGCTTTACCAACATGTAACAGAGAGACAATCAGTGTACACGTTAAGGTAAAGAGCAACCAGATAGCATACTATCATGTCGAGCAAGAAAGTCCTCCCTATATATGTCCAAGCATCCACTACAATATACATCCTATGTATAGTAATGGCCTCTAGGGCATACATACAACTAACAGAGATATGAAGCCCGACCATCATAAAAGGATATTTCCTCATATGACGGCAAAAATGTCCACTTTTACATTTTGGATAAATGACTAACACAATCCATGTTGATCTACCTGGTCTAAAACATAAACACACACCAGACATCTTGTAATTTATATGGTCTTTTAGTTTTCTTATGATGGTTGTAAAATTAATGGGTTTTTTTATTCTGTAAAATTTTGCACCTCCTGATTTTTAGTATACCTAGGCTTAAGACCATGAAGATCAACATCCACGGTGTTGATTATCGAACTAAAATTTGGAAAGTTGAATTTTTTGGCCACCATTTACTCCTGTGAAATCTGAATGTCTCAAATTTTTAAATTTATACATACCCATGATTCATGAATAAGTAATCAGAAGGCACTGTTCTTTGTCAGAACAGGTGTATCATGCAAACCATATTAATTTATTTAAATGTTAAAAAGTTAGTTGTAATAATTTAATCTCTAATCTGTAGTCTGACGTTTTTATTTTCATTACCAAAACCGTTTGCTTTACAGCTTTTCTAATTTATTTCATTAGTTCTCCCTTGAAGTTCAATACTCAAATTAAACAAATTATAAAGATTAAGTTAAATAGATAATAACATCTGAAATGAGAAGAAATTAAGAAAATTTAGATACAATAAACTACAAGAAAAATGGAAAACGAAAACTCAAAATTCCAGGAAAGGTTTTATCATCGGGACTCCGATGGAAATATATATTATATATAACAAGGTAGGGAACCACACTAGCCGTTGCTGGAAATTTCCTCCTATGTTTTTTTAACATTAAGCTAATTATATGACATTTAAAATTTTTATTCCTCCCAAGGACATCGACGACTACGTCCACAAGTTGGTTCTCAAGTTCCTCACCGGTGCAAATCACGACATAGTCGAAAAACAACCCCTAAACCATCCGCTTGACCTCTACCGCTACAGCCTGCTCAACCCTCCACCCAAACCCAATATCACCACTGAATCCAAAGACCCCCAAGCTGCCGTCTCCTCCGGCATGCCCACCACCATCATTCGCTGTGCGGTCGAGCTCCGCGAGGCCGGGGTCCACTTCCGCAAATCCGACCCAAAATCCCTCAAGAACATCACCTTCAGTGTGAAAGATGGCATACTGCACCTCCCCGACCTCGTAGTTGACGATGCCACTGAATCCACTTTCCTCAACCTCATCGCTTTCGAGCACTTGCATGTAAATGTGGACCACGACGTGACCTCTTACGTTTGTTTCATGGACGAGATAATCGAAACCGCGAGCGACGTGAGCCTGTTGCATGCAAAAGGGATCTTACTGAATTCATTAGGGAGCAATAAGGCAGTTGCAGGGTTGTTCAATAGGATCTTGAAGGAGGTGACAGTCGATCCCAAGAGTAAGCTGATGGATGTGAGGAGAGATGTGCATGGTTACTGCCAGAAAAGGAGGAACAGATGGAGAGCGAATTTGGTGCATACTTATTAAAGGAGCCCTTGGTCTGCGCTTTCGCTCGCGGGCGCGCTTCTTGTTATCGGGCTTACAATTGTGCAGACAGTTTTTACTGTCTTACATTAACATCAGAATGCTGATTGAGTTTGTAGTGGATTTCTCATGATAAAAATACCAAGCAATAAAACAGCAAGACAGAAATTAAGAATCAAAACTTTGCTGCAGCTTTAAGTTTCATGGAGAAGGCTATTAGCTAGAGAGAAGGCTATTAGCTAGAAAGAAGGCTTCATATAAATTTGCAAGTGTTAAAAGCTTTGTCATTCATTTCAAAGTATCAAAACACCTCCCTAACTGTGTTAAAGGAAAATTACAAAATTACCATAATAACTCCCCCTAATTTTTGCAAATATATTATTTTTTATTATATGAGAGAGGTATTATGGTCATTTTGTAATCTTCCGTTAATACGTAATACCCTGGGGGTGTTTTGATATATACTATCAAAATTCATTGTAGCAATTATTTTTTCATGTTCCAAAAAAAGCACTAGGTGGTAGTATAATTGGACAAACACAAGCTTTGAAGATCGAGATCCATTGCAGTAAGATAGAACCGTGTATGCAGTCTGCAGTCTGAGCCAAGGCCAAAATCAACATAATCAACGCTCCCACGGCCAAACTCGCATGCCCACCTGTTGTGCCTCTTATTACAATACCTATTCAGTTTCTCGTTCACTTTCCCCTTTTCTATTCGAATGCCTCGGCGCCTTGGTCAACCTATTAAACAACACGGCAATATCATCATCGCTCCCTACCCAACCCCTAATAATCCCTTTCTCTCTAAGGACTGCCACATCTTAAGCTGTCGGATTCGCTTTTGAGGAAGCGGACCCGGCTTGGTGGAGCTCTGTCACGGGACGCACACTCGAGTAGGGGTCATAGAAGTACTTTCCTTTTCATGTTACCTGCCTTCGGTATATGCCGAGGTGGTGATGACCCATTCCTCTTATGGTTTCGGATTGATAGGTTGATTTGGGGTAGTAGTATTCGATGAACCTTTTGGCGTCCTCAGTGTAGTTGTCACGGACAAATTCATCGATCAGTCTAAAATGAGAAAAATAACCATCCCTAAGCGCCCACACATATACATACATATATACATGCATATCTTATGTATGTATGTACCGTGCTCCAATTAATATAATTACCTTTTCAAATAAAACAAAACACAGACAAAACACACACAAAAGATACATTTACGCACACACATGCAACACACACATACATATAAAGAGAGATATGTATATATATATATATGTATACATACATTTATATGTATATATGTCTAGATCTAATTAAACCGAATCTGAATGAGATTTTTTTCTAATAAAAAAAAAATCATTGTTAGATCCTAATTGAATTAAATCAATTTTGCCATATCAAAACCCTTGACCCAAAATTCATCTTTTCAATAATCATTTATTGATCCAAACCTGTTTATGGTCCATCCATACCCAATAATTTGAGGTCAGTCAAGGATCAGGCTGTTGGGTTGAATCAAAATTGTCATCCCCCACCAAATTAGCAAAAGGGAAAAGTACACTAAAATACCTTGAACTATTGTGTTTTCCCCACTAAAATACCTTAATGTTCTATTACTACAATAAAATACCTTAAGTGCTATTCTCAAGCATATATTACTGAAAAAGATTCCCTTAAAACCCATAATTTAAGGTATTTTACTGTAATCAAAGCTTAAAAGTATTTTTGAGGGTATTTTAGTGTAATTTAACCCAAACAAAATAAATCCTAATATATTAAAAAGAATAATTCACCTTGTATCCTCCCGCTTCAATCAAAGACTGCAAGCACGGCCAAAGGCAGTTGGTTCTCAAGCCTCAACATATCCATCCACAACCTCGCCGGTCGTGTACGGCTTCCAAAAATTCACGGTATTCCAAATCATCAGATCCAACAAGAAACGCCCATCAACTATCATCGTCTCCAAGAACCTCTCTTCGTCTCTCCACATCTCGTCAAGCTCGTCATAACACTCCATCATCTCCCTCACCTCCGGCCTTATCGTCGATCCTTGCCACCGCCGCCACCTTTATTCCAGCTCTCTTTAAATAATCCGATAGTGCGAGACACTTGTATGGTTCCATATGTCTTAGGTGAGCTTGGTGGTGATGGTAGGGGCCAAAGGAGACGAGCTGAGGTTGCGTAGGATCACGGGGACTTTGTAGACGCAGCGTTTTCTTTGCTTCTCTGCCCTCTGCGGAGGGGTCGATATTTGCGAGCTTGGAGTCGATAGCGATGATCCATTCCTCCTCCATACTCTTCTTTCCTTGCTATCAAGATGAGTTGGAATTGGCTATCAAGGACTTACAAGTTGCCACACCCACACACTTACTGCAGCAGAATAATACCCATATAGTACTTTTTTTCACACTTCACTACCACCACAAGTAACATGCATAAGTCCAAAATAATAGAACTAAAAAGCACAAAAATAACATCACACTGAAAATTAATATACATAGCTTAATTTGGAGATGCTATCTCCAGTTTGCTACACAAACATACTTCACAAGTTGCAACAAACATATATATCATACTAGCATAAAAATATATATATATATATATATATATGAGATTAATGGAGGAAAGAGGCCATAGGAGGGGATTTCCTCCTATGGCGTGAAAAAAATACCATCTCCACTATTTTTTCCGACGATCGGCACCCATCATCATCATCGTTATCATCTAAGATGTGCGTATACCAAATTTCATGTGATTCCACAACCTTTTCACCGTTGATTTAGTGAGTTCAAAATTAACGGTTTACCGACAATAGAACTTTTTACATTGCTAAATCAACGGTGAAAAAGTTGTGGAATCACATGAAATTTGGTGTACCCACATCTTAAATGATGACGATGAAGATGATGGGGGCCGATCGTCGGAAAAATTGGTGGAGGGGGTATTTTTTCGACGCCATAGGAGGGAATTCCCTCCTATGGCATCTTTTCTCCATTATTCTCTCTCTCTCTCTCTATATATATATATAGATTAATGGAGGAAAGAGGCCATAGGAGGGAATTCCCTCCTATGGCGTCGAAAAAATATCCTCTCCACCAATTTTTCCGACGATCGGTCCCCATCATCTTCATCGTCATCATTTAAGATGTGGGTACACCAAATTTCATGTGATTCCATAACTTTTTCACCGTTGATTTAGTGGGTTCAAAATTAACGGTTTACCGACAATAGAACTTTTTACATTGCTAAATCAACGGTGAAAAAGTTGTAGAATCACATGAAATTTGGTGTACCCATATCTTAAATGATGACGATGAAGATGATGGGGGCTGATCGTCGGAAAAATTGGTGGAGAGGGTATTTTTTCGACGCCATAGAAGGGAATTCCCTCCTATGGCATCTTTTCTCCATTATTCTCTCTCTCTCTCTCTATATATATATATGAGAATAATGGAGAAAAGATGCCATAGGAGGGAATTCCCTCCTATGGCGTCGAAAAAATACTCTCTCCCTAGTTTTTTCCGACGATCGGCACCTATCATCTTTATCGTCATCATCTAAGATGTGGATACACCAAATTTCATGTGATTCTACAACTTTTTCACCGTTGATTTAGCAATGTAAAAAGTTCTATTGTTGGTAAACCATTAATTTTGAACCCACTAAATCAACGGTGAAAAAGTTGTATAATCACATGAAATTTGGTATACCCACATCTTAGATGATGACGATGAAGTTGGTGGGTGCCGATCGTCGGAAAAAACTATGGAGGGGGTGTTCTTTCGACGCCATAGGAGGGAATCCCTCCTATGGCCTCTTTTCTCCATTAATCTCTCTCTCTCTATCTATATATATAATTTCTATCATGGCATATATGCATTCAAACAAAGACTCTGGGAACCGAGTCCACCAACAGGAAATCAACCTCTCTTATCTCCTTCTTCAGAGTGGCTTCTCATCGTCGGGAAGAGCCAGGATTAGGTTCTCGGTGATCAAGTATTCGACGCCGATCAGACGAGCATCGGCTTCGGGGCTGTCGTAGATGAGGCATTGCCGCATCTCTTCATTCTGGTGGGAGCAGTAGTGGTGCGCCTCTACTTGGCGTGTCATGTCATGAGAAAAGAAGTGGAACCTGCACCAATTTGTATTATCCTTTGTATAATATTTTTTGTTTTTGAAAAGCTCATTTTGATCCCTCCTTGATTTTCTTACTCTGATTCATTTGGAGAATTAAGCCTAGACAACATATCTCCTTTTTCACAGCCACATGCTAAATATGGGAGCTCAATGTATTTACATTTAATTTAAAGAAGAAAATCTATTGCTAGATATCATATATCACCAACCTTCACACCATATATACAAGTCTCCCTCCCCATTTTAATATGTACTCGGTCGTATGATAATAAATACAGAAGCCTCTCTAATTGATGTGAATAATTAACCATCATATTCTTATTTGATTTCCTTCATCTCTTCGATTATAATGCATGCAAACACGGGGCGTGTGGCACTTCCAATGTCAATGTTAATTCAAAGGAACATATAGAAAAAGGAATTTTTTTTTACTTTATTCTTTGATAATCCACGTCACCATAATTATTTTAAAAATTAGCCATATGAATATTGTTTAAATAACCACCATCCAAGCATAGCCACGATGCACCCCGCACGCCAAAATCTAATTGTAGACATGCGCATTCCTTCTCTAGCTTGTCCACTACTCTGCAACTTTGAGTCCAAGCCTTGACAAAAATTCTGAAACTGATCAGTGTTTACCCTACCAATTAGGGCTGCTTGGCTCATATCGGCTCAATAAAAACTCTTCTGATGCTTAAACAAGCAGAGCTTTAACCAAAATTAAGCTCGATAAAAATAAACAGGGCATGTTTGAGTTTGGCCCGTTAGAGCTCGTGTGGGCTTCGATGGTTTATGGCTTATTTAGTATTTTGTAGTAATAATAAAATAGTTACATATTCTTAAATTCAGATCATATTTAGTAACTCGTTAATATTAGCTCGAAATTCATATCATAATTGTAAAAAAATTGTTATACTAAAAATATCACAAAAAAAATCTACAAATCGACGGCAACAAACGCTCCTTCGTCATAGTAAATTTCACTGCTCAATTTCTCGAAAATAATATATATCTATAATCTTACTTATTTTTTTAAATTTTGGATAGCCTCAATAAAGCTCGTAGGCTCCCATAAATAAATAAGCCATAAATAAATAAGCCAGGCTTGAACCAGTTTTTAATTCAAACTCGTTTAAATAATTGAATCGAGCCGAACAATCTAAAATATGGGTCTTTCAGCTCATTTAACAGCCCTACTCCCCATTATTTAACCAATATCCCAG
This sequence comes from Agapanthus africanus, assembly GCA_030015575.1. Classification (NCBI taxonomy): domain Eukaryota; kingdom Viridiplantae; phylum Streptophyta; class Magnoliopsida; order Asparagales; family Amaryllidaceae; genus Agapanthus; species Agapanthus africanus. The sequence continues at coordinate 115,276,671 of CM057350.1, forward strand.
CCATAAAACAAACAACCCCTTGTGGCAATATCAAGGTTTTGAGGGGAATATGGAAATATCAAAGTTTTCGGGATACATGAGATATAAAAAGAAACCTTAACCATAAATATACATACAAACCCAATAACCCAACAGTTACACCCACTAACCCAAACTCAATAACCCCACACATATACACCCAATTAATAAACCAACCCCTATAAATCAAGGGATAATTGCTAAATAATGCCCCAATATTTAAACCTTATTGATTTTTTTTGTTACACTTAGTGATGATGCTCGATATCGGTGATCTCCCAGATCATGACACGTGGCAGATGACATGTCCCGGATCATGCAAGAAAGGACCTACAGTGGCCGACCCGACCACTCCTATGCCCGTCCTACAAATAAATGCTGGCTCACCTCCAAGCCCCCTGCACAATTGGCCTCCTCGGCCTCACAGCTTGTCTCCGGGCTACCGTAGAACCAAGATACCTTGGCTCTCCCGCTTGTCCGCGAGCTCTCCCGCCGAGGTCATCTTCCTCGGTCTTATCGACCGACCAACGGTACCGCTCACAGGCACAACCGCCATCCCGCGAATCTCACCATGCGCGAGATATCTGCCGGCCACATCCTACGTTCCATGTTATCACGACCCTCCATTAACGAGCCTGTCTCGCCATTAATGGGAGATCCCGCTCATTACGCGGGCGTGACGTTGGGAGCGTAACGGCCGACGTGATTCTCGCGCCTGCCCTGCCTGCTGCCACTGCTATATAAACCCCTTCTTCAGACGATTCAAGTAAGCCATTTTTACTCCAAGCCGTTACTCTGCTCGGATTTCCTCTCTAACTTGACCGTCGGAGGGTCCTCGGTGGTATAACCACCCCTGAACTTCCTTGCAGGTAGCTATGCAACAACAAACCTCAAACCCATTGAGATCCACACGCTTCAGGAGCATGCCTCCAGATCCAATATCAGCCATCCATCGCCGCCATCGGCAGATCAACGGAAAGTAATATCTTAGCGTGATCCAGGTCGCGTCAGCTGGCACTGTCTGTGAGAAACATCTTGATTCTAAAAAAACAAAAGTTCATCTTCTGATCCCAATCCAATGGTGAGCGATCATCACGATGATCCAAGCACTAGCCGCCGCTTCCCCCTGAACGGAGGCGCGGACGAACCTCCTCCGCCGAATGCCATCAACGCCCTTGCCGGCCGGATAGACCGACTCGCGTCCGTCGTGGAGGCGCTCATCCGCGTCCAAACGGCAAGGCAAGATCCCCAAGTTGCCGCTCCCCTGCCTCGGGACCGGGACCCCTACAGGGAAAGACAAGACTCCGCACGCGTCGGCGCGGCCGATCATCGCCTCACCGTTTCCAACAGCCGCAGGCCCCCCGGGCCTACATATTCAATAACCCGGTAGGCACCGCTACTCTTGGCTCCGAGGTATTATGCCAGAGAGTTTCGCCCTGAGTCTCGTCGCACCCATGTCCCTTCCGAGGTGGTGGCGGTCAGCTCGCCTGTTCGCAGGTATGATCGACACCCCCTTCCTCGACGGGGTCGCGCACAGCGAGACTCTCCACGACAGCTCAAAAACAACCCCACCGGGGGGCGTAGGGAACCTCATCAAAAGGAACCGAGGCTCGTCAAAAATCATGGTCATGACGGCGGGGGGTGCGTTGAGTACCTACGAGACTCAGCGCCCCACGCCAGCCGCGGAGGCCGACAGCAGTCCGAGAAAGAAGGCCAGGGAGACCGAGCCGATCACTTTTGACGATGGGGACTTTCACGGCATATCCCTGCCCCACAACGACCCACTGGTGATTACGGCCCGGGTCCATCAATACGAGGTGCACAGGATTCTGGTCGAGTCGGGAAGCTCGGCAGACATTCTCTTCTACGATTGCTTTCTGCGCATGGGGCTCACCACACCAGACCTGAGGCCAACCTCCTACGTCCTTTCAGGATTCACCAACCACTCCATCCCGGCGGAAGGGGTAATCATTCTACAGTTAAACGTCGGGGAGACCATCCGTACGCGGACGGTGCCAGTGGAATTCATCGTAGCGAGAATTCCATCGGCCTACAACATCCTCCTCGGCCGCCTAACGCTGAACTCCTTCCGGGCCCAGATATCGACATACCACCTGGCGATGAAGTTCCCTCTCGACCAGGGCGGGATAGGTCGGGTCTATGGAGACCAGCGAATTGCAAAAGTTTGCTTCACCGCAACATCTTCATCGGAGAAGCCGGTTGACGATGTCGAAGGTGAGGGTGACATCAGGGGTTCTTTGGACACTCGAGACGAGCAAAAAGAGATCCGAGGGACCCCGGTGGAGCCTCTGATAGAGGTCCCCTTCGTAGAAGGGGATGACGAAAAACTCGTTCAGATCGGGTCGCTTCTGACAGGAACTCAACGAGATGACCTGGTTCATTTCCTCAGAAACAACTCCGACGTGTTTTCCTGGGCGCCTGCTGACATTCCTAGGATCGACCCCAAAATTATATCTCACAAGCTCGGGGTAGATCCTACGGCCCGACCCGTCAGACAGAAGAAGCGAAGCATCGCCCCGGTCAAACAGAAGGCTATCGAGGACGAGATAGATGGCTCCTCGCCGCTAACTTCATTCGGAATGTGCCCTATTCGGAGTGGCTAGCGAACGTAGTCCTGGTCAAGAAGTCAAACGGGAAGTGGCGCATGTACGTCGACTTCTGTAGGGATTCTTTAGCACCACTACTAGGGTTTGGTAGCATCACACATGCCATAATTTAAAAATTAGAGGGTGCTAAATACTCTAACCTAGGAATCGAACTAGAAAAGCTAGGGTAACATGAAGTAGTATCACATACTACAAGTAATAAAGCACTAAGTTAAGAGATTACAACCTTTGTAGTTCTCTTTACTTGACTCCTTGGCTCCTTGAGAGTTGGAACGGGCTTGCTTGAGATCTTCCAAGTCCACGATGATCCACCCGGAGTCCTCTTTGTCCAAGCTCCTAGCTCCACTTGATCAAAAAATGAAGATGAAGCTCACTCTAAACTAATTGACAAGATTAGTGTAGAATGATGATGTGGTTTGTTTTCTCATTTCAAAACCCTATCTTTATCACTCTCTCACTCACAAGAAATCTCAAGAGAGTAAAAGAGAGGAGGAAGAAGATGATGGCAAGAACAAGAGCTCAAAAAGGATAATGATAAAAAGAAATGAGAATGAAATAATAATATATATTAAATCACTTTCACTTGTAACCATGGGTTAATAAATATCTAGATATTTATCATTGAGCAATAAGAGCCATAGAAAGTTATCTCATGGTTAATGTAAGGTTTAGTGTAGAGAACAAATAATAAAAATCAACCATGAATTAATTCTATTTCTTTTTAACTCAATAAATAAATATAAAGATAATTATACCATGTGAGTCTTGCATTGCTACCATTTGTGTATCAACAACCATGACACACACAAGTATATGCATGTATGTGTGCATGCACATCAACATGTGCATCAACATGAACATATGCATACATGCATGCATACAACAAAAGAAAAGGGTTTAAAAGAAGTGAGCTAAAAGTCAATGTCAAATCAACACTTGATTTAACAAACCGGTCATATCACATACGATCCGACCAATAGTAAACCGCCCGATTAATATACAATATCACATACACGCATTTAATCGGGTCTCCACGTATATCTCATATGCACACCACATCGTTTCGCCTGGGCTAGGAAACTCCTCTGTGGGACTCTAAGACTCGTCAATACGCCGGCAGTGGGTGATGATCATATCAAGCACCCCAAGCCGCAAGAGATCAGCTAAACGTAACGGCCACCCAAGTATTGAGCGATCAGAAGAAAACAAGCGAACCTGTCAAAACTCCCGTCGAGCCAACTGGCAACATTACCGTACAGTTCGGTCTCTTCGTCAGTTATGATGCATATTAAGACTAAGGATGGCATCGTCGACCCCAATAACTCAATAAGTCATGCCGATATATGGCCTATAATCAGTTCGAGAAACTACTGATAACTCTTATCAGTAAATCTCATCAGCCCTGGCCAGGAACTTGCTGATATAGTCAATCGAGCACAACGCAATATCAACCCCCAATACTGGGAGAGACGAAACCCCTCATATCGCTCATTGCCTCCATGTGTCTCGGGACTATACCAAAAATCTACCTGTTTGCACGACTCAGTAGAGCCGTGGTAGGGTGGTAATTAAAGTACAGTGAGAGAACACATAAGACTCTATGACGATCTCGGGTCTACAGACTAATCTGTACCAACGTCACCTGAGAACTACTATCCGACGATAGATATAATACCATATAAGAGTTCTCGGCGAGTCCGTCCAGTGTACCCAGTCTTCACTAAGCACCCGCATACGATCTCGATGTCAAACATCAATGGATGTGGGAACATCCATCGCCCATCACATGGGTCTAGTATCATATACGCTAGTCTACTCTGGAATATCGATGCCCCGTCTCGATACACCCACGACTAGGGACATTTCGGGATATGCTTATAAACTACACATGTTCCACTAGTATGATCTGCATCATAATCACAGTAGTCAAGCAAATATCCTTAGGGCTTTATCAACATGTACAAATGAATAAAAGCATGATCAAGTGAACATGTCAGACAAAGAGTAACCAGATAGTATACTATCATGTCGAGCAAAAATGTCCTCTGAATATATATATATATACACACACACACATCCATTATCTAATAATGGCCTCTAGGGCATACATATATCCAACAATCTCCCACTTGCACTAAGGCCAGTTATTGGCGTATCTCATACTCAACATCTCAAAAAGTCGCTCATGCTGCGGCTGAGGGAGGGCCTTGGTGTGTGGATCCGCGGTGTTATTCTTTGTATCTACTCTCCTAATCTCGATCTCGCGGCGATCTACTATCTTCCGGATCAGATGATATCGCCTCAGGATGTGTCTGGACCGCTAATGGGACCTGGACTCCTTGGCTAACGCCATAGCCTCATTATTATCACAATACAATGGTATTGGATCAATAATGGTTGGAACTACTCCTAGCTCTGTGACGAACTTCCTCATCCAGACGGCTTCCTTTGCAGCATCATTTGCAGCAATGTACTCAGCTTCTATCGTAGAGTCTGCAATGGTATCTTGTTTGGAACTCTTCCAACTCACCGCCCCTCCATTGAGGGTAAATACAAACCCATAGATAGATTTGCTGTCGTCCTTATCACTCTGGAAGCTCGAATTGGTAAAGGCCTCCATTTGGAGATCTCCATTACCATACACCAAGAACAATTCTTTAATCCTTATCAAGTACTTAAGAATGTTCTTCACAGCTGTCCAGTGATTCTCCCCTGGGTTGGATTGATACCTGCTTACTACACCAAGTGCATAAGCTACATCAGGGCGTGTACACAACATCGCATACATTATAGATCCTACGGCCGAAGCATAGGGTATAATGCTCATGCGAGCTCTCTCTTCATCGGTCTTTGGGCAAAAGTCCTTTGAGAGAGTGACTCCATGGTAAGCGGGTAAGGCATCCCGCTTGGAGTCTTCCATACTAAACCTCTTTAGTATGGTGTTGATATACCTGGTTTGGGACAATCCCAATAATCTTTTGGATCTATCCCTATGGATCCGAATGCCTAAGATGTACGTGGCATCACCCAGGTCCTTCATGGAGAACCTTTGTGATAAGAATGATTTGACCGACTGTAGCATAGGAATGTCATTTCCTATCAGAAGAATGTCATCCACGTGCAATACGAGGAATGTGACAGCTCTCCCTACAGCCTTCTTATAAACACAAGGTTCATCTGGATTTTTGATGAAATCAAACTCTTTGATAACATCATCAAAAAAGATGTTCCAACTCCGTGATGCCTGCTTTAATCCATAAATGGATTTAAGCAATCTACATGCTTTCCCGCTGCTCCTACTGTTAATGAAGCCTTCTGGCTGATCCATATAAATGCATTCATCTAAATCTCCATTAGAAATGCAGTTTTAACGTCCATCTGCCAGATTTCATAGTCGTAGTGAGCAGCAATAGCAAGTAGGATCTGAATGGATTTAAGCATGGCTACGGGAGAAAAGGTTTCGTCATAGTCCAGACCTGGTCTTTGACGAAATCCTTTCGCCACAAGTCTTGCCTTATAGGTCTCCACATACCTATCTACACTAATCTTTCTTTTAAAAATCCATTTGCACCCCACGGGTTTTACCCCAGAGGGTACAACGTCCAAAGTCCATACTTTGTTAGTGTACATAGACTCCATTTCAGATCTCGTGGCATCCAGCCACTTCACAGAATCTCCACTCGTGATAGCTTGCTGAAAACTGGTAGGATCATCATCTTCCATGATGCAATCTTCTTTATCACCATCAATGAGGAAACCGTAGTACCTCTCCGGCGGGCGAGAAGTCCTACCAGATCTACGGAGTGGTTGAGGTTCATCAGTTTCCGTTGCAACAGCCGGTTCAACCAAGTTGTCATTTGTAATTTGTGTTTCTAGAACCTCTTCTAGATCTACCACATTACCATCAGTATCATCTGTAAAAAATTCTTTTTCTAAAAATGTGGCATGCTGAGAAACAAACACCTTTTGTTTCTCCTTGTGGTAGAAAAGATATCCATATGAATTCTTTGGATATCCCACAAATTTACACATGACCGACCGTGTCTCGAGTTTGTCCGGGTTCTGCTTTTTAACATAGGCCGGACAATCCCAAATCTTAACTCATTTAAGAGATGGTCTCTTCCCATGCCATATCTCATATGGTGTGGTAGACACGGTTTTGGTTGGAACCCTGTTTAATAGAAACGCTGCAGTCTCCAATGCATGCCCCCAAAATGAGACAGGTAACTCAGTATCACTCATCATGGAACGAACCATATCTAATAGGGTTTGATTCCGACGTTCTGACACACCGTTGTGCTGTGGTGTGCAAGGAGGAGTGAGCTGAGAGAGAATCCCATTCTCTTTTAGAAAGTGTGCAAACTTTGTACTGAGATACTCCCCACCTCGATCTGATCGAAGCATTTTGATACTTAATCCGGTTTGTTTTTCTACTTCAAGTTTGTACTCAGTGAATTTCTCGAAAGCTTCAGACTTATGCTTTAATAAAAATACATGACCGAATCTTGAGAAATCATCAGAAAAAGTTATGAAGTAAGAAAAACCGCCTCTAGCCTGTGTAGACATTGGCCCGCATACATCACTATGTACAAGGCCTAAGAGCTCAGTAGCTCTTTCTCCGTATCTTGTAAACGGAGTTTTGGTCATTTTACCCTTGATACAAGACTGGCAAGTCGCATAAGATTTATATTCAAAATGATTTAAATATCCATCTTTATGTAGCTTGTTTAGTCTTGTTTCGTTAATATGACCAAGTCTACAGTGCCAAAGAAAGCGTCATTTATTTCTGAAAGTTTTCTTTTAGCAGTGTGTTGTATGCTGAAAACTGTGTGTTGATTTAGGACGTATATCCCGTTATTAAGTGTACCATACCCAACCAATATTTGATTCAGGTTAATGTTCATAACATTATTCTGCAATACAAAATGATATCCTTCATTGTCTAACAAAGAAACAAATATTATATTACAAAGCATACTAGGTACATAATAACATGCGTTCAAAATCAATATACACCCAGACGGCAATCCCAGGTGATACTCTCCCACTGAGACCGCATGTACATTGGAACCATTTCCAACCCGGAGAGTATGGTCACCTGTCTTCAAAACTTTGCTATTTCTCAGTCCCTGCATGAAATTGCATATGTGAGAACCTGAACCGGTATCTAATACCCAGGAAGCATAGTTTATAGAAAAACAGTTTTCTGTCACAAACACACCTGAATTAGACCGGGCTACTTTGAAATCCGATGGCGGAAGCATCACCATGCTTCTTCTTCTTGAGATCCAGGTACTCAGCATAGTTGCGCTTCCAGTGTCCCGTTTTGTGCCAGTGATAACATTCCCCTTTCCCCGATTCCCCAGCCTTGGACTTGTCTTTCCCCTTAGCCCTTTTAACTCCACCTCTAGGTTTGGTGGGTTTCTTCTTCATCTTTCTCTTGGTCTTGGCCTTCGGGCGAGATGAGGAAGATGGCCCAGCAATCAAAGCGGTAGTCTTCACTGACTTAAGCGTGCTCTCTGCACTCCTCAACATATTGAAGAGTTCAGGTAGTGACTTCTCCATGTTGTGCATGTTGAAGTTAACTACAAATTGAGCAAAGGTAGGGGTGAGAGACTGAAGAATAATATCAATATATTGTTCATTCTCCATTATCCATCCGAGGTCCTCAAGTTCTTCTATAAGAGCTATCATCTTCAGAACATGGTCACCTACTGGTGTGCCAGGAGCCATCCGCATCTGAAATAGCTTTCTAGATGCTTCATATCGGAGGACACGAGATTGCTCCCCATACAACTCTTTTGTATGGAGAAAAATGGATTGGACATTCATCTGCTCGTGCTGCTTCTGATGTGTGTTATCCATCGATGCAAGCGCGAGACATTTGGCCGTGGTACAATCAGCGTCCCATGTCTTGCGGATTTCCCTATCCGCAACTGAAGATTTAGGACCTGGGACGGACGGGGCTGGGGCCGTGAGGACATATGATACCTTATCATAAGTCAAGGCAATGTTGATGTTTCTCAGCCAGTCTTTATAATTGGTCCCATTCAGTTTATTTTTATCTAGTAGAAGCTTGAGTCCTGTCATTGGTATCTGCCATTAAGAGAGAGAAAAATACACTCAGCGAAAGCTCTTGTAAAGATCAGATTGGTTATTATCTTATCTAATCGATATCTCCCACTGCTTTAATCAAGTTTTTCCTTCAAACTTTAAAAAGAAAACTAGCCAGGATTAATTGCATTCTACAACTTCGCTAACCGTTTAGCCAGGCCAGTGTCGGTATTTGAGGGAGGTTCCCCGTGCTTTCGTACGGACCTAATTAATATAAACCTGGTCTTCCGAGAGACGTAGCCTCGTCAACACCTTTCTAGACACCTAATGAGTTAGCTAATTGTAAAGTGCAAAACTCTCCTGAGAGCAACTTTTGCTCACAGTGGGATCGGGATCCAACCATCATATGGAAGGTATGCAATCTCATTGCAAATTTCAACTCTTGAAACTCCCGATATAGTTTTTACCCCTAGCACTTATGATCTTGGCTATGGTCAACAAATCATAAGTACTAGTCATGTTCAACCCGTAATTTCTTGATTAATTAGACCCATTCACATGACCCTTGTCTAAGGTCAACAAAGTCACATGCATGTCCTAATTAATCACATCATATGCTTTGTAGGAAGACATCACTTAGCTACCGTACACTATGCCTTGGCTAAGGTCAACAAACGTAGCACGAATACTAAGTACTCTACTTTCTAAAATGACGGAGGGCTGCGGATGGTTTTTAAGAAAACCTTTAAGGCTTTGAACTTGATATCATTGTAGAATCAAATGGTTTTCAAAACGAGTGGCTTAAGCTCAGCAATTTTGAAATATAGCTTTTTCGTAATAAGCCAAGTGGGTTTCAAATTCGATTCTACAATATCTTTTAGGTTTATTTTCTTTACATTAATCTCATTAATGTAGTCCCATCATTTAAGTCCTTAAGCCAAAAACAGAAAAGAAACGAAAATACAGCGTACGCTTATGCCATCCGCATTCGCCACAATGTTCCGTTATGAACCGTTAGGTTACTTAACTAACGGCATACCGGAACGGGATTAGCGCGGGTGCAAAACATAAGCAATGTTTATTATATATCATATATATAATACTGCATTCGTCTCAGATATATCAAGCGATCACATCATAGAATATAAGCAGCAGAAACACATATATGAAAATATAGGATATGCTAGAATGTCCGTATTTTGTATTTAGTCAACAATAGAAAATACGGATTCCACGGTTATGATGAATAGCCAATCCCACACCCCTAAACCCCTACGAGAGCGGCAAGTGACCCTACCAATTCTGGAGTTAGGAAACCCGGTCTCGACACCTCGAGATGGTCTCCCACTGGACCCCAGAACCCGGTCACTTGTTGTCACGCCCCGCTTCCCAGAGTACACTAAGATAGGCACGTGACAGAGCCAACCATGCTACCTGTGGATATGAATTATCGTTCCACAGTCACATTACGGCTGTAGAGATATCAAGAACAATAATAAACTATTTAACATATGTCCATAAGCCAGAATAAACGAGTCAAGAATAAAATAGTGCGGAAGCAAAAGATCCAATACATGAATAAAGTGGAATGTACGTCCCATAATGCGGGCTCACATCAGGAATGAAAAGCATAAATAAAACTAAAATACTAACGAGTCCTCACTGCTCGGCTTGCTGACTGAAATACTCCTGCTCGGCCTGCAATAAAGGTAGAGAATCTGGGCCATGCAAAACCCAGACGTCATTGCGTCATAATATCAAGCAATAATATAAACAGGGGTAGCAAGACATGCAGGTATGAGTATAAACGGTAAAACAGCTATAACAGTAATATAAGTGAGGACAGTGAAGGGTAAGGCATAGGTGATGTGCAGTAAGTAATCTAAACTGGTCTACTGGGTTAACTATTCTCAAGTCTTTTGAAATCAATTTGATGAATTATCGATGTAACTCAATAGTATCCTGTGCGTGCCCGGGACTACGGTCAAGATTCTCGGGCTGAATCCGAGACGTGCCGCAAGGCAGTAAAAGGTAGTATGTAAATATGAGTGATGTCAGCAGCATCACCCCGGGGCTGGCCTAGCCCGTAAGACTGATCGGTAAAGGTATCGAACTGTCGAGTTACAATTCAGGTTTCATCATTGATTTCCCCATACCCCCAGGTTATGTGTTCAAATCAGGTATTGATAAATCTAGAGCTAATGCCAACACAGGATCAAGCAGGTATAGGTTTGTCTGAATAGACAACAGGAAATGTCCGTAGGGACAACAGGTCAATATTGTTGGCATTAGTAACAAGATCAGGTAACAGGTCAAGCTGTGGTACATCAGGTCATGTCAGGTAGTGTATATAGATCCAATCATGTCAAGAAGTGCACGGTATCAAGTCGTGTCAAGTAGTAGTGTATCAAGTCATGTCAGGGGGTGCACAAATGTCACGTGGGTGCTCATAATCAAACTATAATATGCATGAGTACACAAAACAAGTATGGGGTACCAATGTAACAATAAAATGAAATAGTGTGATGTGATATGGAAATAGGTATAAATTCAAATACATGGATGCACAGTTATCGATTAGGGTTAAGATTATAGTTCCAATATTAATTAGGATGCATTTTATTAAATATGGAATATTAATATCACATTATTATGCACTAATATGATCTAAGGATGCAATTATATATATATTAGGTGAGATGGATGCAAACGGGTATCCGAAAGGTTATAAACTATAAAATGGTACTATGGGATGTACAAATAAGCACTATGTGATATAAATATGGATATGGGTACAGTGTATTGTAATCTAGTATGCAACAAGATATATTTTCCATGACTTAGATTTAAAATGATATAAACGGAACATCGAAACGTTAAAATGAAATATGGGGCACTAGATTTAAACAATAGGTATAATATGTTTTTAAATAAGTATATAATAATTTAAATAGCATGTAGCAAGATTAACTTGCCTAGACGGATCAAGAAACGGGTGTGTACGGAACGTCTCACGTCGGCGAAAAGTCGCGACGCGCGCACGGTACACGGAACGGATCCAAACAATGCACAAAGGTGATCACACAAGTCAGGTACGCTCGCTGGGTCGTCGGGATCGTCGACATCACGTCCGACTCCAGCGATCTAAACAAAGACAGAGAACTTTTAAAGAAAAGAAAAGCATAGAAAAGAAAGAAGAAGAGAAGAAGGGAAGGATGAAGAAGAAGAATGAGAAGAGGGGAAAGCTCACTGTGGTTCAGAGAGGAGTTGTGAGGGTGTCGACGGAGCTCCGGCGAGATGACCTGCAGAGAACAGAGAGCCATGTCCAAAAAGAAAACAGAAGAAAGGAAAGAAAAGAAAGGAAGAAGAAAGAAGGGGAAGGAGAAGGAGTGCAAGGGCTCACTGGGTGCACCGGATCTGGGACGAGGGGCGACGACGAGATCACTCCGGAAAACCTCGACGGCGGTGTAGTGGTGTGCAGGGCTCGGGTCTGCTCTCGGGTGTGCACAGGGCTCGGGGAAGGAGAGAGAAGGTGGAGGTGTTGATGGGGGTGAGGCGGCGGCGACGAGACGACGATGGCGACGAGGCAGGCGAGGGGGCGACGGTTGCGGAGGCAGGCGGGTTAGGGTTCGTGGGTTTGTAAAATAGGAAGAAGGAATATATGTATAAATATATATATATATATATATATATATATATATATATATATATATATACACAGAGAGAGAGAGAAATATACAGCGAGAGGAGAGAGAGATGAGATCGAGAGGAGAGAGAGATGAGATCAAGAGGAGAGAGAGAGTGGTGAACAGTGAGGAGAGATAATTTTGTTTTTATTTGGGAGAGAGAGAAAGGGATAGCGGTGAGAGAGAGAGAGAGGGAGATAAAGAAAAGAGAGAGAAAGAGAAAGAAAGGGAGAAAGAAAAGAGAGAGAGAAGGAAGTGGGGCCGGGGTCAGAGAGAGGAAAGCTGAGCTGTGTGTGTGTGTTTAGAAGTTAGGATTATTATTTTTTTAAATGTAAAAAGATTGTAGTTTGTTATCAGAATTTATGAACTGTTAAAAAAATATTCGAATAAAAATTTAAAATTTAAATAAATTGAATTTTGGCGGGATGCAAAAAGATTTCAAAACGCGCCCGGGTCGGGTCTAAAAATTTAGATTTAAAATACAAAAAATATATGCGACTTTCAAATTTCAAAACGAATGCTCTGGTAACGAAAATGCATACCCCCAAGAACGGATGCACGTAGCCATCCAAACACGTCCGTTTCACTGAACGGGACGAGAACAAGATGCGCGGATGCTACCATGGGGTTAGGGGTATTATGCAGGCTATGAAATGCAATTTTAATTTATTTTCCGTGACTTAAAATGTTATATGGTAAAATGTGCGATGTCAGATGAAATGCCAATATGCGGTATTCATGAGATGCACGTGTCTATGTAACAAGTCAGGGTAATTTATAACTATGAATCAAAATAGGTTCAAGCAAGCGGGTCGGGTCAAATGCAAAGTAAAATACCATTCACACCCAAAACATGATAAATCAAGAAAATACCACAGATAAATAAATACGGGAACTGGAATTGGTATAAATGAACTCGGTTGTTACATTATACCCAACTACAAAAAGAATTTCGTCCTCGAAATTCCAAGAACAAGAAAGGATAAACAATCAACAAACTACAAGAATAGATGTGGAAACTTCTGCCGGATTTCATCTTCTCGTTCCCAAGTTGACTCTCCATGTGAGCAATTTCCCCAAGAAACAAGCACAAGAGGGATAACCTTGTTCTTAAGAACTTTTTCTCTTCGATCCACAATCGACATCGGTCGCTCCTCAAAAGTCAAATCTTCTCGTACAGTTAGCTCCGAATGATCCAGCACGTGTGTTTCATCTCGAATATACTTATAGAGTTGAGATACATAAAACACGTCATGAACATTCGCCAAGGATTGCGGTAACGCCAATCGATACGCTACTTCTCCAACACGCTCCAAAATCTCAAAAGGTCCAACGAATCGAGGACTAAGCTTTCCTCGACTTCCGAAACGAATCACCCCTCTAGTCGGTGATATCTTCAAGAATACCAAATCACCAACGACGAACTCTAGAGGTCTTCTCGATGTATCTGCCCAACTCTTTTGTCGGTCTTGAGCTGCTTTCATATGATTCCGGATAGTGTTAACCTTTTCAACTTTTTGCACGATCAAATCCGGTCCCAACAATCTTCGTTCTCCAACATCGTTCCAGTAAACAGGTGAACGATACTTGCGACCATATAAAGCTTCGAATGGAGCCATCTGAATAGTCGCCTGAAAACTGTTGTTTTACGAAAACTCCACCAAGTGTAGATGATCCTCCCATGAACCCTTGAAGTCTAACATGCAAGCTCTTAACATGTCTTCAAGAGTTTGGATCGTTCTCTCCGACTGGCTATCTGTCTGAGGATGATAAGCTGTGCTAAACTTCAATCGAGTCCCCAAACATTCCTGTAATCTCCTCCAAAAGTGTGATAAGAAACGAGTATCACGATCGGACACGATGCTCACCGGTACTCCATGCAATCTTACAATCTCCTGCATGTACCGTTCTGCCAAAGTTTCTGTTGATTGACCAACTCGAAATGGTATAAAATGAGCTGCCTTGGTCAATCGATCAACAATCACCCAAACTACATTGTTGCCCTTTGGACTCCGCGGTAAAGCCGTCACGAAATCTATTGTTATATATTCCCACTTCCACTGAGGAATCGGAAGTGGTTGCAATAAACCAGCAACCCTTTGATGTTCAGCCTTAATTGCTGACACACCAAGCACCTTGCTACAAAGTGGGCAATCTCCCTTTTCATGCCTTCCCACCAGAAATGCTGTCATAGATCACGGTACATCTTCGTGCCTCCTGGATGTACGGAATATGCTGAACTGTGCGCCTCCTTCATAACTTCTTCGCGGATATCTCCTTTTGGCACACACAAACGACTACCATATCGTAACGAACTATCTTCATGAATCAATAAGTCCGTTCGAAGTCCAACTTCAACCTGTTCTCAAAACTTCGACAATCTTGGGTCCTGCAATTGTGCTGCTTTAATATTCTCGATCAACGACGACTGTACTTGCAGCTGTATCAACTGTCCCGAAGAATGCGGTAGCACAAACTCCAAATCAAATCTTCGAAAATCTTCAATAAGTTCCTTCTGTGCAGTCAACATCTGCATTGCTGGCAACCGACTAAGCACATCCGGCACAATATTAACTTTTCCCGGATGGTACTTAAGATCAAGATCGTAGTGTCACGACCCAAAGTTTGGCCCGTGACCGGCACTTAACCACGTAACGTCTACAGGCGTAACGCGACTAAGTAAGCCGAAAACCCAGAAATCAAACCAGTAAAAGTATAGAGTGATTTAAGCATTTAATAGAACAAATTACTAAGATAACAATATACGACGCCGTAGCGAAGAAAATGAGCAACAGGTGGGAAACATCACAGATAGAATAAACTGCATAAGTAAAGTCGGCTCACAACGAGCTCGACGCCAGAATACAAAATAATATACATCGTCCTCACAACTGGTCTCTAAATCAATACATAAGTGGTAGATGGAGAGTACTAGATACAACAATGTACATAACTGAAAGATAACCAGATACCGTACAAAACCCACCTATCAGCAAAAGAGCTAGTACACCAACTGTAGGGGTATCTGTATCAAAAGATGCAAGAACGCAGCCTGCCGCGACTACTCCGAAGGGCAACCTGCAACACTGTGGCACAACGGGGGTGAGTTGCCAACTCGTGAATAGAAGATAACATATAAAGATAATCGCGAGTATGCACGTGCAACAATACTCTAACCTATATCAACAGATAACATCAATATGATGAACTGGATGCCCAAACATGCAACAAGTATGATCTAATAACAACTCCATGTGATGAGCAAGAACTGTGATGATCAGGTATAGCAATGCAATCTAACGACCCTATATAGAATGAACAGGGTGTGCAATGATCAGGTATAGCGATGCAATCTAACAACCCTATATAGAATGAACAGGGTGTGCAATGATCAGATATAGCGATAAAATCTAACAACCCTATATAGAATGAACAGGGTATGCAGTGATCAGGTATAGCAATGTGTACTATATCAGGTACAATAGGTACAGGATGAGATATCAATTACTACATACTGAGCATGGGAAATATAACATCTACACGGAATGTCATCGTGGAAAGTATAATCGGTACCCATCAATGTACCCAAAACCCAATACTACTCAGATGTCGTCATCCTCCTCGGTCCTCCAATCCTGTAAATCTCATATAACCGTGAGTGCCCAATATCGGCACCCAAAATATCAAGAAATACTCGTGCCAAGCATCGACACGCAAATCCTCCTGTATAGGGCATCCGTCAGTCCGGATCAACCCACGGGCTCTGTCTGCGGTATCGGCCCTCGGCCCCGGCAGTACGAGTCGTCCCGTATCCATCCATAGACTCTGGTCGGTATCCTCCGGATAACCGCCAGGTCCAACCAATCACCAGTAGGTAGTAGTCCCTCTGCCAGGCTCACCGTCTACTACACAGCGAAACCGTTCTCGCCCCGGGGTACCATACCGGGTCCACCATGTACCCGTAATCGGCCTCATCCAACTCCTCGATTCGGGTTCACATATATGTCACTCTAGTACCGAGAAAACACATGGTGGATGCACCGAAATATCATATCAAGGGAAACCGGGTTTTTAAATAATTAACTATTCTCTTTGAAATATCCACGGTTCCCCAAATCCAGAATTAACATGGAAACAACATATCTCAATGCGTAATCTAAGCAAGTATGAAGATATCAATATATGTGTGCACTGGTACGAATATACAGTGTGCATGTGCGCATGTATGAACATATCAATATATGTGTGCACTGGTATGAATATACAGTGTGCATGTGCGCAGGTATGAACATATCAATATATGTGTGCACTGGTATGAATATACAGTGTGCATGTGCGCAGGTATGAACATATCAATATATGTGTGCACTGGTATGAATATACAGTGTGCATGTGCGCAGGTATGAAGATATCAATATATGTGTGCACTGGTATGAATATACAGTGTGCATGTAGTACCAGTAGGGGTATGTGATGCATATGTGCCTGAATATGGATATAACATATGCTGTTATGCGGCAACTCATGACAACATCAATAGGGTGGAATCAGTATGATATATGATTTATAGCAATCCTATAATGTGAGTGTCATGGAAATCACTAACGGTGTGAGTGTAGCATATCAAGCGTGCTCGTGTGACTTGAACCGTTAGTGACAGTGCAGTGTCCTATGCTATCATTTCTGTATGCAACAATAAGGTATGCTACTACAGTCCATATGAACATCTACAACCTAATATCCTAATTCGCCCCGACGCTTAACGCCATACGGACGATTTCCCCGTAGATGTTAAATCTACTCACCTGGTCGTGCACTACTCGTAGCCGACCACCTGCTTCCCTTTCTTAGCTTCGTCCGACGTACCCGCCTGCGAACCTGGAATTACACAAGAATCCATATATAAGCAAATATCTCGCAAAACGTGATATCGACGTCAAACGATACGCTCGCGTCGCGAACTAAACGCGCGTGTATACGATACGCTAAACGTGTGCACGCGTCTAAAACTAACCCCGATACGCCGCGATACGCTGAATCATGGAACCCTCTCCCGTATCGCGCGTATCGCATGAACCAAATGTACTAGAAATACGATATAATGTCCCAGATTCTACCCAGGCTAACAACTTAGAAAACTATACATACCACTGGCCTAGAAATAACAACATACTCCTACCCATCCAAACATCACCCAAAAATCCTCCTGTCTGGCCGCAAATTGCGGCCAGAAAGATTAAATTGGCGGCCTCGCTATAGGGTGGGGGTCTCGGGCTCTGGTGGTGTGGTCTATACCTTATATACATGCTCCAGTTAACTCAATTTCAACCTGAACTACTCGGGCCTAAAGCAGATCACAGAAATCCAATTTGTTCACTTAAAACACTAAATTTGCACAATTTGAAATCCTATGGTATTTTGTTGTAATCTGGGGTCTAACTAGGTTTACATGGTCTTAATAACACCTAATTAGGCTAGGTTAACCAATACTAACATCACTAAACCATAAGTCCACACAAATTCATCAAATCAAGTACTAATTCTCACTTTTAACGTTAATCAAACTTAAAATCACTAGTTTAGCAAGCAAGGAAGTAGGCTCAGATCATATACCTCACTTAAAGATCTTAGAGTGCAGGAAGGAAAGGAAGGAGAAGATCTAGAGCTGCTGTTGGGGTTGCTGGAGCTGCTACTGCTGCTGCCCCATGCTGTTGCTGATGCTGCTGCCTGCTGCTGCCTCTTCTGCTGCTGTTGCTGCTGCTAGTGGCTGCTGATGTTGCTTCTTCTGCTGCTGCTTGTTGTAAGGGTGTGTGTGTGTGTGAGAGAGTGAGAGGAGTGAGAAGTGAGAGTGAGAGTGAGAGAACACAAGTCAAACATCCCCCTCCCTCTCTCTTCATTTAATGAGCATGGCTCATGCCATGCCCATACCCCCCTCTCTCACACCAAGGTCAACCAAAGAAAAAGAATTTCAAATAAACAAAACACACTAATAAATAAAACCCAAATACACCTAATGAAAATCAATTAACTTAAAGAGAATGGGTTAATCCTTCATGCTAGCTAATCATGGTTTAACCCCAAATCTAAACCATAGTTAACATGCACAAGTGTGTGTGTGTGCCTAGAAAAATCCTAATAAAATATTCATTAATTAGAATAAAATATCAGAAACTTAATTTGGTAAACTTTTTACCAAAAACTATCTATTAAAATATAATTAACCCCTAAACACGACCTAAGGTGTTACAATCTTCCCCCCTTAAAGAAAATTCGTCCCCGAATTT
The DNA here is from genome assembly GCA_030015575.1 of Agapanthus africanus. Taxonomy (NCBI): domain Eukaryota; kingdom Viridiplantae; phylum Streptophyta; class Magnoliopsida; order Asparagales; family Amaryllidaceae; genus Agapanthus; species Agapanthus africanus. Next base: position 115,295,340 of record CM057350.1, read on the forward strand.
TTAAAATACAAAGCTACGCAAACCTTCAGAAAGATGAGGGAACTTCTTCCGCATTTCGCCCTCACCCTCCCAAGTGATCTCTTCACCGTTTGGGATGCACCAAAATACCTTCACTGATGGCAAGACCTTCGATCGATGTTTCTTCGCCTGCCGGTCCAAAGTTACAACTGGCCGTTGGGTGAATGACGGATCACGCTCGAACTAAATGGTCTGGCGCTGAATCCAATGAGAAAGGTCATGAAGGTAATTGCAAAGTATCGACATAGGGAATACGGGGTGAATACTCAATAATCTGGGTGGAAGTGCCCAACTTAAGGCAACGAACCAACTTGCCTTAGGGATCCCTAAAAGACTTACTATCCTGGAAAACTTCCCAATACTCAACATGTCATTTATCGGAAATTTCCGTGGGAATACATAATCTGCCATTGCGAACTTGAATCTGCGACCCTCTTGGTCAGCATCTGATCTCTATCCGCAATAGACCATTCTCATCCTGACCCAAAACAACCGAGCCATTTCCGAAAATTCTAAACTAGCCGAGGTCCAATAATCCTATAACACGGAGTTAGGAAAAACAGACTGGTGATCGACATGACCTAACCTCTAATTCTAAAGGTTACCAATTGGAGTGTCTCCTGATAACTGCTATCAAAGGAGAACCCTATCGATGGCAACCGACGATCCCCAACTGCCGACAACAATTTCTACATACGCACAACTTAACAATAACAACTGAGTATCACCGGATGACAAACATCTGAAAGGAGTCACATCCTGACAACTCCTGGGTGGATACCATAACAAATTTCGGGAAGATCTGCTCTCGTTCCCTCTTCGGAACGGTTAAAGGTTGCAACTCTCCCGTCAGTTTCAGTTGCCCAGCTCAAACACACAACAAGACAGACACTTGAAACGAATCCCAAGACTTCTCTTTCTATCCCTGCCCCCCCGTAACTACCTTACAAGTCACGTTAACAGTTGGTGGGGCTTGAATGAGTACAGAAAGTTGACCGATGTGCCTGCCCTAGGATTCCTCGTCTCTTTCCTATAAAATTAGGTACACAAGTGCCTCTCTAGCCTAGCACACCCTTGCCACCAGTCAAAGATTCCAAATCATTACCCAGCCGAGTAGGCTCCAATACCTCTGACGAACGAGCGTCGGCGGGCAGTGTCTCGCGAAAGCGATTTAAGAAAAAGTGGTCGGGCGCGGACATGAGCAAGCTGTCTCCTCAGAAGAGACAAAATTATGCCGTACTCAACGATCACACAAGAACTGTGAATCTGCGGAGGATTATCACAATAATCAAATTTCGCCGCAGGAAGAGGTACCTTTAACTCTGGTGGTCCGTGAAAATCTGACACGACTCTCAACAAGTGGTGTCTCTAATCTCCAACGCAAAACCATCACGGCCATCTCCAGATCATGAGTGGAATATCCTTCTCGACTTCTTCTAAATGTAAGGAAGCAAAAGCGATAACTCCATTGTGTCACCTCAGTACACATTCGAGTCCTACTCACGAAACATCACAGTTAAACCATAAAGTCGCCCGAACCAAAAGCAAAGAAGGAGCCGAAGCAGTTGTTAACCGAGTCTTCAACTGCCGAAACTTCGCACACCAGCCTCAGTCAACAGAAAAGAAACCTCCATTCCAGTTAATCAAGTCAACGGGGCAACATTACACTAGCAATCCTGCATGAGACGGCGGTAAAACTTGCTAAGCCAAAAAAAAAAAAAAAATCCACAGACCTCCGTCCTGCTCACAAATTGGGCCTAAGCTGTACGTCCACGATCTTCCTCGAAACCATACCAATTCATCTCCGTAACTACAAAACCTAGGAGTCAACACAACAAGCTTAAAGGGAACACTCCGAGAATCTAGTAAACCGCTGGGGCTCTCCCAGTATCCGTATAACAGATCCTCAAGTGCTACCCTAACCCTTAAGGCACACTAAAAGACTAGGATGTCGTAAATAGCACAACAATAACTGGTCGAGGAATGGCCCGAAGAAAACCAGTTCATCATACCTACGAATGCTGCTAAAGCATTGATGAGTCCAGTGACACACCCAAAACACACAAAACCTGTAGCACGCACAAGGCAGTCTTCGGAATGTCATCACTCCGGACCCGCAACAATGATGACCTGATCCCACACGAACTTAGACAAGGTCTCGCACTCTGGTGCTGATCGAAGAATTCGTCAGTGCGAAGTACAGGATACTTATCCGTACCATAAGCCGATTCAAGTGACGATCCATCAATACACAACCTCAATCTGTCGTTTTCCTCCTGGATGAACAGAAATAGGAGCTTCCTAAATGCGAAACACTCAGACGCACAACTCCCTCAACAACCACTCTGCAGAAGATCCTTAGCTCCATAAGCTTCGCCGGCTTATCTTGGAACGACGTCGGAAAAATTCTCGCACGAAAGAAAACCGGTCCAACAACCCAACTGTGGCTACAGCATCATGAAAAACGCCAAGAATCCACGACATCTCCTCAGAGCCGACTAGCAAATAAGGCTGAATTCAAGCTGTAAGAGGCGACACCACTATCCACCTGCACAACAAGAACTGACTTGCCCGGGAAAACAAACCCTAACTGTTTCCTCACGGTAGCCCACAACGCCTAACACGTAGCTAACCAGTCCGTGCCCAGGAGATCGCCAAATCCAACATCTCTAGGAGGATCAAAATAGCAGATAAATCTCTATCTCCTATCCGATCGGCACAAGACCGAAGTACGTGTTGCACAACAAAAGGATTGCTGACGGAAGTTAACACAACAAACGGCTAATCTACCCAGCACGACTCCCGTCCTAAACCCGGCACGAAGTGTGTAAACATACGAGTGCAACAAAAGAACATACTGAAAGAGTACCTGAAACCACAGCATTGGACGCCCGCGCGTCCCGATGTGTCGAAGCGAAAACTTGTGCCTGTCCTTCATCTGCGACTGATCGAACTCCTCCTCTACTAGCCTGACCCCTTTGTGCAAACCCTCCGCGTCCACGACGTCTCAGAATACGACCCTGACGTGCTGTGAAGGAACACTGCCTGATGAGGTGCTGAAGGCTTCCGCATCGTAAACACCTACGCGCTGCCTGCTGTCCTGCCTGGGGATGGAAGCCAAACGACTGTCCTCGTCCTAAGCTTCTGCTCTGGGCTGGTACACCAGTACGATTCCACAACTGTTCCGAAACTCTCACGGTCTCTGGAAGATGTGTCTCGTAAACAGGGGCTACCTCCACCGGTGCTATGTTGGGGACGGAACACTACATGATGATCGCAAGGAACAACTGGGTAACAGGGGTGGCACCCATCTGTCGCTGCGCTCGAACGACCTCTACCAATGAGCTCATCGTCTGGCGTAAGCTCTGCATCTCTGCCACTAGTCTAGCGATCTGATCTGTGATAGGAGAAATAATCTGCCCTGGTACAACATGGGTACTACTCGGATCAGTCCTCATCTCAGATAAATCAACTCGAACCTCGGCTCTCCCGGCCTCTCTCTGCACCCTCGTAGTCCTTGGCGGCATAATGGCTGGAAAGAAGGTAGGATTCGATGAGGATATGAAAATCGAATCACAAGGATATATACGATCATAAAGGAAATTCAATCAATAAGTCCTAAGGTCGCTTAGGCGGAGTACCGTGTCGTGAGTATGCCGCGGAACATACGCACGCTACGCCACTCTGCTGCAGCTACCTACTCCATCATACCAGGGTCATCCTACACTCCGAAGGTAAAACCTACGCTCTGATACCAACTTTGTCACGATCCAAAGTTTGGCCCGTGACCGGCACTTAACCACGTAACGTCTACAGGCGTAACGCGACTAAGTAAGCCGAAAACCCAGAAATCAAACCAGTAAAAGTATAGAGTGATTTAAGCATTTAATAGAACAAATTACTAAGATAACAATATACGACGCCGTAGCGAAGAAAATGAGCAACAGGTGGGAAACATCACAGATAGAATAAACTGCATAAGTAAAGTCGGCTCACAACGAGCTCGACGCCAGAATACAAAATAATATACATCGTCCTCACAACTGGTCTCTAAGTCAATACATAAGTGGTAGATGGAGAGTACTAGATACAACAATGTACATAACTGAAAGATAACCAGATACCGTACAAAACCCACCTATCAGCAAAAGAGCTAGTACACCAACTGTAGGGGTATCTGTGTCAAAAGATGCAAGAACGCAGCCTGCCGCGACTACTCCGAAGGGCAACCTGCAACACTGTGGCACAACGGGGGTGAGATGCCAACTCGTGAATAGAAGATAACATATAAAGGTAATCGCGAGTATGCACGTGCAACAATACTCTAACCTATATCAACAGATAACATCAATATAATGAACGGGATGCCCAAACATGCAACAAGTATGATCTAATAACAACTCCATGTGATGAGCAAGAACGGTGATGATCAGGTATAGCAATGCAATCTAACGACCCTATATAGAATGAACAGGGTGTGCAATGATCAGGTATAGAGATGCAATCTAACAACCCTATATAGAATGAACAGGGTATGCAATGATCAGGTATAGCGATGAAATCTAACAACCCTATATAGAATGAACAGGGTATGCAGTGATCAGGTATAGCAATGTGTACTATATCAGGTACAATAGGTACAGGATGAGATATCAATTACTACATACTGAGCATAGGAAATATAACATCTACACGGAATGTCATCGTGGAAAGTATAATCGGTACCCATCAATGTACCCAAAACCCAATACTACTCAGATGTCATCATCCTCCTCGGTCCTCCAATCCTGTAAATCTCATATAACCGTGAGTGCCCAATATCGGCACCCAAAATATCAAGAAATACTCGTGCCAAGCATCGACACGCAAATCCTCCTGGATAGGGCATCCGTCAGTCCGGTCAGCCCACGGGCTCTGTCTGCGGTATCGGCCCTCGGCCCCGGCAGTACGAGTCGTCCCGTATCCATCCATAGACTCTGGTCGGTATCCTCCGGATAACCGCCAGGTCCAACCAATCACCGGTAGGTAGTAGTCCCTCTGCCAGGCTTACCGTCTACTACACAACGAAACCGTTCTCGCCCCGGGATACCATACCGGGTCCACCATGTACCCGTAATCGGCCTCATCCAACTCCTCGATTCGGGTTCACATATATGTCACTCTAGTACCGAGAAAACACATGGTGGACGCACTGAAATATCATATCAAGGGAAACCGGGTTTTTAAATAATTAACTATTCTCTTTGAAATATCTACGGTTCCCCAAATCCAGAATTAACATGGAAACAACATATCTCAATGCGTAATCTAAGCAGGTATGAAGATATCAATATATGTGTACACTGGTACGAATATACAGTGTGCATGTGCGCAGGTATGAACATATCAATATATGTGTGCACTGGTATGAATATACAGTGTGCATGTGCGCAGGTATGAACATATCAATATATGTGTGTACTGGTATGAATATACAGTGTGCATGTGCGCAAGTATGAACATATCAATATATGTGTGCACTGGTATAAATATACAGTGTGCATGTGCGCAGGTATGAACATATCACTATATGTGTGCACTGGTATGAATATACAGTGTGCATGTAGTACCAGTAGGGGTATGTGATGCATATGTGCCTGAATATGGATATAACATATGCTGTTATGCGGCAACTCATGACAACATCAATAGGGTGGAATCAGTATGATATATGATTTATAGCAATCCTATAATGTAAGTGTCATGGAAATCACTAACGGTGTGAGTGTAGCATATCAAGCGTGCTCGTGCGACTTGAACCGTTAGTGACAGTGCAGTGTCCTATGCTATCATTTCTATATGCAACAATAAGGTATGCTACTACAGTCCATATGAACATCTACAACCTAATATCCTAACTCGTCCTGACGCTTAACGCCATACGGGCGATTTCCCCGTAGATGTTAAATCTACTCACCTGGTCGTGCACTACTCGTAGCCGACCACCTGCTTCCCTTTCTTAGCTTCGTCCGACGTACCCGCCTGCGAACCTGGAATTACACAAGAATCCATATATAAGCAAATATCTCGCAAAACGTGATATCGACGTCAAACGATACGCTCGCGTCGCGAACTAAACGCGCGTGTATACGATACGCTAAACGTGTGCACGCGTCTAAAACTAACCCCGATACGCTGAATCATGGAACCCTCTCGCGTATCGCGCGAACCAAACGTACTAGAAATACGATATAACGTCCCAGATTCTACCCAGGCTAACAACTTAGAAAACTATACATACCACTGGCCTAGAAATAACAACATACTCCTACCCATCCAAACATCACCCAAAAATCCTCCTGTCTGGCCGCAAATTGCGGCCAGAAAGATTAAATTGGCGGCCTCGCTATGGGGTGGGGGTCTCGGGCTATGGTGGTGTGGTCTATACCTTGTATACATGCTCCAGTTAACTCAATTTCAACCTGCACTACTCGGGCCTAAAGCAGATCACAGAAATCCAATTTGTTCACTTAAAACACTAAATTTGCACAATTTGAAATCCTATGGTATTTTGTTGTAATCTGGGGTCTAACTAGGTTTACATGGTCTTAATAACACCTAATTAGGCTAGGTTAACCAATACTAACATCACTAAACCATAAGTCCACACAAATTCATCAAATCAAGCACTAATTCTCACTTTTAACGTTAATCAAACTTAAAATCACTAGTTTAGCAAGCAAGGAAGTAGGCTCAGATCATATACCTCACTTAAAGATCTTAGAGTGCAGGAAGGAGAGGAAGGAGAAGATCTAGAGCTGCTGTTGGGGCTGCTGGAGCTGCTACTGTTGCTGCCCCATGCTGTTGCTGCCTGCTGCTGCCTCTTCTGCTGCTGTTGCTGCTGCTAGTGGCTGCTGATGCTGCTTCTTCTGCTGCTGCTTGTTGTAAGGGTGTGTGTGTGTGAGAGAGAGTGAGAGGAGTGAGAAGTGAGAGTGAGAGTGAGAGTGAGAGAACACAAGTCAAACATCCCCCTCCCTCTCTCCCTCTCTCTTCATTTAATGAGCATGGCTCATGCCATGCCCATACCCCCCTCTCTCACACCAAGGTCAACCAAAGAAAAAGAATTTCAAATAAACAAAACACACTAATAAATAAAACCCAAATACACCTAATGAAAATCAATTAACTTAAAGAGAATGGGTTAATCCTTCATGCTAGCTAATCATGGTTTAACCCCAAATCTAAACCATAGTTAACATGCACAAGTGTGTGTGTGCCTAGAAAAATCCTAATAAAATATTCATTAATTAGAATAAAATATCAGAAACTTAATTTGGTAAACTTTTTACCAAAAACTATCTATTAAAATATAATTAACCCCTAAACACGACCTAAGGTGTTACACGTAGTTAGCCATCAGCTACAACCATCTACGTTGCCTCATATTAAGCTCCTTCTGTGTGAACACGTACTTTAGGCTTTTGTGATCGGTGAAAACCTCGACCCTTTCGCCCAGGAAGTAGTGTCTCCAAATCTTCAAAGCGAAAATCACAGCTGCTAGCTCCAAGTCGTGAGTTGGGTAATTCTTCTCATGAGTCTTCAACTGTCTTGATGCGTAAGCTATAACCTTCCCATGCTGCATCAAAACACATCCCAATCCTTTCCCAGATGCGTCGCTGTGAATCACCAATCCTCGGAACTGTCTGACACGGTCAGAATAGGAGCGGTTATCAATCTCTGCTTCAACGCCTCAAAAGCCGACGCACACTTATCCGTCCACACAAATGGTACCTCCTTGCGCGTAAGCTTGGTCAAAGGCTCAGCCAAACGAGCAAAATTCTCCACGAACCTTCTGTAATACCCGGCAAGTCCAAGAAAGCTTCTTATCACTGCAACGTTCTTCGGAATCGGCCAATCTCGAACTGCTGCAATCTTTTCGGGATCAATGGCGATTCCATCTCCAGACACGACATGCCCCAAAAATTTCACTTCTTCAATCCAAAACTCGCACTTGCTCATCTTTGCATATAATTTTTCTTGACTCAACGTCTGCAGTGCGATCTTCAAGTGTTCTGCATGCTCTTCAATACTCTTCGAGTAGACAAAATATCATGAATGAACTGTTAGTTATATGTATGCCCTAGAGGCCATTACTATACATAGGATGCATATTGTAGTGGATGCTTGGACATATATAGGGAGGATTTTTTTGCTCGACATGATAGTATGCTATCTGGTTGCTCTTTACCTTAATGTGTACAATGATTGTCTCTCTGTTACATGTTGGTAAAGCCCTTAGGATGTGTATTTGACTACCTGGACTATGATGCAGATCATACTAGTGGGGACATGGTAGTCCATAAGTACATCCTTCAAGTTCCCTAGTCGTGGGTGTATCGAGACGGGGCTTCGATATACCAGAGTAGACTAGCGTATACCTTCTCGACCCATACAGATGGGCGATGGATGATCCCATATCCATTGGTGTTTGACATCAGAGATGATATATGGGTGCTCAGTGGAGACTGGGTACACTTGAAGGACTCGCCGAGAACTCCCAGATGGTATTATACCTTACGTCAGATGGCAGTTCTCTGGTGACACTGGTACAGAGTAGTCTGTTGACCCGAGATCGTCATAGAGTCTTGTGTGGTTCCCACTGTGTTTTGATTTCCACCTTACCACGTCCAAGAGGGCGTGCAAAACGATGGTTTTTGGGTACAGTCCCGAATCACATGGAGGCAATGAGCGATAGGAGGGGATTCGTCTCTCCCGGTATAGGGAGTTGATGTTGCGCTGTGTTCTATTGGCTATAACCGGAAATCCCTGGCCAGGGTTGCTGAGATTTACTGGTAAGTGTTACCTGTAGTTTCTCGAACTGTTATAGATCTCATATCGACACGACTTATCGAGCTATTGGGGTCTGACGTTTACCACCCCTAGGCGAGATATGCGACATATCAGACGACGAGACCAGACTGTACGGTAAGTGTTACTGGTTAGATTCACAGGAGTGTGATCGAGCTTGCTCGTCGATCTTCTGATCGCTCAATACCCGGATGGCCGTTACGTTTAGCAGACCGCTTGCGGCTTGTGGGTGTTTGATATGATCATCACCTGCTGCCGGCGTATTGACGAGTCTTTAGAGTCTTACACAGAGGTTTCCTGGCTCAAGCGAAACGAAATAGGAGCGCATATGAGATATGTGCGGGACCGAGAATAATGCGCGTATGTGATACCGTATTCTATTCTCGTGATGAATGTATCGAATGGTTGTATGCGATATAACCTAGTTATCGAATCGAGGATTGATTCGATAAGTCGATACATTGGAAATTAGTCGGTCATATACGATATGACCGGATCGTTAAATCAAGTGTTGATTTAATGTATAATTATATATTTGATATATTACTTTACATTAACTAGTATTGGTTCACTTAAGATAGATTTTCTCACTTGATGTGCACATTGTATATATGATATAGTTTTGTGCACTAGTTTGTATCATGTTTGATGATACATGTAAACTTAGGTGTGTATGATTAAACCATGGTTATGTGAATGGTTAGGGTTTCATTATCTTCTCTTGATTATTTATTTCATTTATTTATTCTTTTAGCAAGGAAAGAAATGGTTGCTACTTTTGGATTTACTTTGAAACTTCATGAAGCTTTGAAAAGTTCAACCATTTTTGTTTCTTTTGCCTAACCTAACCATTCACCTAATCCTAGTTTATTCTCTACACTTAACCAAGGTTGCATTATGATAACTTCACTTGATTTATTAATCAATTGATTTTTATCATTATCATCATATTCTTTTCTTCTTCTTCTTCTTCTTCAAGATGAAGAAAACCTTGCATCCTTTAATGGTGTCTTGAGAAAAAGAGTGAGAAATCCAATTCTAAAGTGAACCCACTTCCTATTTCTTCATCCTTTACCACTTGCCAAGTAGTATAGGGTGTTTTCTTCACAAGTTTCATGACTTGGTGAAGTTGGAGCTTGATTTTGAGTTGTTTCGACGTAGATCATCTTCGGCATCGAAGTCGACGACCTAGCCCGATCATTTCTCCGATGAAATCAACACTAGAGTCCGAGATCCGATGATCGCAGCGAAGGGACATCGTCGCGGAGTTATGGAGGTGGAGGACCGGATCTACAAAGGTTGTATTTTCCGTTCACTTTAGAGTAAAGTTGTTTATTCGCATTTGTTTCGCCTATCCTCTAGTTATTGATCTATGATGAGGGTTGTTAGGCACATGGAAAATTTTGAATTTGGCATGGTTGATGCCTTGTGAGACCTCTAGAGTGTGCTTAGGAACCCTACATGAACACTACTATAAACTGATCCAAGAATGGTGAAAAGATTTGGTTCATCAAGTCCATGAATATCGCCGGTGCATTCGTTACTCCGAAAGGCATCACTAAATACTTGTAATGTCCATACCGAGTTCAGAACGCAGTCTTGCAAATATCTTCAGATTTAACTTGGACCTGATGATATCCAGATCGCAAATCCAGCTTCGAGAATACCCTCGCGCCACTAAGCTGCTCAAATAATTCGCCAATGCGAGGAATCGGGTACTTGTTCTTAATAGTCATCCGGTTTAATTCTCGATAATCGATGCACATCCACCTTGTGCCATCTTTTTTCTTGACTAGAAGAAGTGGAGCTCCCCAAGGTGAGTTACTACTGCGAATCCAACCCTTCTCAAGTAATTCAGTAACCTGCTTCTTGACTTCTTCCAACTCCACTGGTGCCATTGGATAGTACGCTTTAGAAACTGGCGCTGCACCAGGAATAAGATCGATCGCAAACCCCACATCTCGTTTCGGCGGTAAACCTAAGATGTCCTCGAACACGTCCATGAAATCTCGAACAACAGCTGGCGCTTCATCTTTATCAACCTCCATCGACGAAAGAACATTAGTTGTCGGCTTAACCCTAAACTCGACTGGCCCGACAGAACTGCTTCCTCCAGTAAAGATAAACTCTGGATGTCCGGGAATCTGGAAAATTACTTTGTTTGCCCTACAATCAATGTGAGGGTGGAAAGTACCGAGAAAATCCATTCCCAAGACGACTTCATAGCTGCCTGTATCAATCACCAAGAAATCTGCAAACAGCTCCCGTCCGCAAACAACAACTGCACAATCCTTACATTCTCTACTGGATATGATCTTCCCATTTCCAGTGTTTATGTCCTAACAACTAGACAGGGTCGTGCAAACAATCGAGTGTGTAGCAATAAACTTGGACAATATGAAACAATGTGATGCACCAGAATCGAATAACGCTAATACAGGAAAACCATGAACAAGTAGAATACCTGAAACAACTTCTCCTGAAGCCTTGGCTTCCTCAGCCGTCAGGGTAAATGCTCAAGCTTGATTGGGTCCCTGAGTCAGCTGCTTCTGTCCCTAAAACGGTTTCTGCGGCGGCTTCTGAACATCATCCTTCATGCGAAGCTTTGACGGACAAGCGTTGATAGTATGATCCGCTGATCCACAAACCAAACAGAGTCCCCGCATCCTTTGATAATCTCTTTGCACATGTCCGGGTAAATGGCAGTAGTCACAAATCACGCTCCTTCTTTGATCAACGATAACAGGCTTCTTCATAGGTGTTACTCCACGTCGGTTCACCGGAATACCTCTGCGTACATGCGCTCGGTTTGGTGCAAATGCCGGCTTCCGTACTGTAACTGCTGGCTGCTGCGTACTCCCAGTCTTCATAGATAGGCTCTGCTGCTCTCGGGCCGCTGTAAGTACTTGTGAGAAAGTGGTCAAACCCAGGGATACAATTTGCCTCTGGATGTCCACATCCAAACTGCGCATGAATCTCCTTACCCTATCAGCATCGTTGGCAACCAAAGGTCCAGCGAATCTACTGAGCCGCGTCCACTCAGCTGCATGTACATCCACAGGTGCGCCGTTCTACTTCAAACTGATGAACTTTTCTTCCATTTCCTCCCGTGCAGTCTGCGGGAAGAACTTCTCCAAGAAACTCTTCGAAAAATCCGCCCAACTGATCGGCTTGGGCAAGCGGGTCTCTTCCACAAGCCACCATTCACGGGCATATTCCACCAATTGGATGCGTACCACAGCCACTCTCTTATCTTCTGGGATCTGTGCCGCAACGAGTAAATTTTCCATGTCAACCAGCCACTGCTCCGCTGGAAATGGCTCCTCCAGGCCAGTAAAAACAGACGGACCTAGTCTCCTGAAATCCGCCACGGTACCCACACGATCAACTGGTCTGGCCACAACATTGTTCACGGACTGCTGAACGGTCCGCAAACCTTCCTAAAAAGCTTCAGCTTGCTGTTGGTTCAGCTCGGTCTGCCGCTTCTGATTCTCCAGCATCCCACGGATTACTCCAAGCAAAGCGGCTTTGTCAATACGCCTCTGGTACGTTTTCAGATTCTTGTCTGCCATGTTCCTGAAATCAAACACCGAAAAGATTAGCATGATAACAGATTCAAAATATAGATCAAGGATATGAATCAAGGCTAGAACTCCAAGTTACTTAAATAGAGTACCGCATTGTAACCATGCCGCGGTACATAGCTACAATCACATAACTCCACCCAAGTCGCCTAAGTTCTAGAGATAACCAATAGGAAACCAGGTTTCGAGTCGAGATGCAAAAGAGGTTTGCATATCGTCAAAGTAGAATCAGGAGGAAGTTAAGATTCAAAAATGGTAAGACGATAAGGTGGCAGGACATGTTTCCTAATCACGAGTATTCTAATTCTTGTATTGGGTCCAATACCCAACTACAAAAGAATCAAACCCGATTAACCTAGATCCTATGGGCTCTGATACCAAACAAACCCTGTCATGCCCCGCTTCCCAGAGTACACTAAGATAGGCACGTGACAGAGCCAACCATGCTACCTGTGGATAAGAAATATCCTTCCATGGAATAGTGTGATGTGGTATGTAAATAGGTATAAATTCAAACACATGGATGCACAATTATCGATTAGGGTTAAGATTATAGTTCCAATATTAATTAGGATGCACTTTATTAAACATGGAATATTAATATCACATTATTATGCACTAATATGATCTAAGGATGCAATTATATATATATTAGGCGAGATGGATGCAAACGGGTGTCCGAAAGGTTATAAACTATAAAATGGTACTATGGGATGTACAAATAAGCACTATGTGATATAAATATGGATATGGGTACAGTGTATTGTAATCTAGTATGCAACAAGATATATTTTCCTTGACGTAGATTTAAAATGATATAAACGGAACATCGAAACGTTAAAATGAAATATGCGGCACTAGATTTAAACAACAGGTATAATATGTTTTTAAATAAGTATATAATAATTTAAATAGCATGTAGTAAGATTAACTTGCCTAGACGGATCAAGAAACATGTGTGTACGGAACGTCTCACGTCGGCGAAAAGTGGCGACGCGCGCACGGTATACGGAACGGATCCAAACAACTCACAAAGGTGATCACACAAGTCAGGTATGCTCGCTGGGTCGTCGGGATCGTCGACGTCACGTCCAACTCCGGCGATCTAAACAAAGACAGAGAATTTTTAAAGAAAATAAAAGCATAGAAAAGAAAGAAGAAGAGAAGAAGGGAAGGAGGAAGAAGAAGAATGAGAAGAGGGGAAAGCACATTGTGGTTCAAAGAGGAGTCGTAAGGGTGTCGACGGGGTCAACGGAGCTCCAGTGAGGTGACCTGCAGAGAACAGAGAGCCATGTCCAAAAAGAAAACAGAAGAAAGGAAAGAAAAGAAAGGAAGAAGAAAGAAGGGGAAGGAGAAGGAATGCAAGGGCTCACTGGGTGCACCGGATCTGGGACGAGGGGCGACGACGAGATCACTCCGGCGAACCCCGACGGCGGTGTAGTGGTGTGCAGGGCTCGGGTCTGCTCTCGGGTGTGCACAGGGCTCGGGGAAGGAGAGAGAAGGTGGAGGTGTTGATGAGGGTGAGGAGGCGGCGACTAGACGGCGACGGTGATGACGACGGCGACGAGGCAAGCGAGGGGGCGACGGTTGCGGAGGCAGGCGGGTTAGGGCTCGTGGGTTTGTAAAATAGGAAGAAGGAATATATGTATAAATATATATATATATATATATATATATATATATATAGAGAAATATACAGCGAGAGGAGAGAGAGAGGAGATCGAGAGAGAGTGGTGAACAGTGAGGAGAGATAATTTTGTTTCTAATTGGGAGAGAGAGAAAGGGATAGCGGTGAGAGAGAGAGGGAGATAAAGAAAAGAGATAGAAAGAGAAAGAACGGGAGAAAGAAAAGAGATAGAGAAGGAAGTGTGGCCGGGGTCAGAGAGAGGAGAGCTGAGCTGTGTGTGTGTGTGTGTGTTTAGGAGTTAGGATTATTATTTTTTTAAATTTAAAAAGATTGTAGTTTGTTATCAGAATTTATGAACTGTTAAAAAAATATTCGAATAAAATTTTAAAATTTAAATAAATTGAATTTTGGCGGGATACAAAAATATTTCAAAACGCGCCTGGGTCGGGTCTAAAAATTTAGATTTAAAATACAAAAAATATATGCGACTTTCAAATTTCAAAACGAATGCTCTGGTAACGAAAATGCATACCCCCAAGAACGGATGCACGTAGCCATCCAAATATGTCCGTTTCACTGAACGGGACGAGAACAAGATGCGCGGATGCTACCACGGGGTTAGGGGTATTATGCAGGCTATGAAATGCAATTTTAATTTATTTTCCGTGACTTAAAATGTTATATGGTGAAATGTGCAATGTCAGATGAAATGCCAATATGCAGTATTCATGAGATGCACGTATCTATGTAACAAGTCAGGGTAATTTATAACTATGAATCAAAACAGGTTCAAGCAAGCGGGTCGGGTCGAATGCAAAGTAAAATACCATTCGCACCAAAAACATGATAAATCAAGAAAATACCACAGATAAATAAATACGGGAACTGGAATTGGTATAAATGAACTCGGTTGTTACACTTATGCTCCCCACCTTGGGTCTATCCTAATGCGAAAAAGTAAATAATATACAATAATGGTGACATCATCCTCAATCCGGAAGTGCCCCAATAAAAAAATATTACATACAAATGAATTTTACATGAATAAAAAGAAAAACTCTCATCTCACATAAAAACCCCGGCCATTCAATCACGACGATCCTATACATCATATCATAGCAACATATAACATCACATGTCATCAACGTAAGCAAGTATGCGTACCCCAATTGTCGTTGATGTATAGCTATGAAACCGGCAATACACCACATACTACGCTTACGGTCGCAGAAAAGAAAGTGAAAAACTACAACAATTGGAATCGACATTGCCCTTAGACATCTTAAACCCGGGATATCTCATATCCAAGATTTCATGCCCAACAATGTAAGTCTCGCATTTAGGTCTCATCCATGAAAACACCTTTTCAAAATAAATCGGATAATTCAACAAGATTTCCGATTATGCCTGAGATCGAAATGCTAGATTTACACGCAACATATAAATATAGATTCCAATTATTGTATCACAATATACTAGACTATGTTAAACGTTTCGACCGAATCAACCAACACCCACATCACTCGATGAGCTCAACACTTGAGAGAAGTTAAAGTACCCAAAATGTGCCACATTACCTATGATCCAGCCATAGAAGGGTCAAACCAATGCCTCACCTATGACACCGTAGAACTACGGCAAACCCTAGGGTTCAAGTCGCGGTTCCGAAGGCATAGAATCGAGTTAAGGTTTTTGTTCTTTTAGAGGGTCCACAAAGTAACTTGCATGACTATTGAATATAATTAATTTAAGAAAATTCCAACTCTCGAAAATTTCAGTGGGGTTCTTGACGAGATGTTTGAAGATCGATCGGACTGTTAAACATTGTCTAGCTTACCAATACAATGCTAAAACATACGACTACGAAATACTCCGCAATTAGTCCATAACCGAATTAACAACACATGCAATTTTGGGCTAAACAAATAATACCAGAAACCCTAAATCCTGCAGATCAGAGCACATGTGAAATACGATGAGGTTTGGTGCACTGGGGGCCGGCGTCGCCGGATTTTGAAGCCCCGTGCTCGGTCAAAATCCGAGCACCCCCACCCACCCCCGTATTTCACCTGTGTTCTACTAGTATCAAATACATTACTCTGCAGTTGTTAAAATAATTTTTAAACGATTTTTCAAAAAAATTCCAGAGAGCAAAATCTAGGGTTTCTAAAATTGTATTTTGCGGAGTTTTTCGGTTTCGTATTATCTTAACACTGTCTAGATTTCTAGTTTGGCTCTGATACCATTGTAGGGATTCTTTAGCACCACTACTAGGGTTTGGTAGCATCACACATGCCATAATTTAAAAATTAGAGGGTGCTAAATAATCTAACCTAGGAATCGAACTAGAAAAAGCTAGGGTAATATGAAGTAGTATCACATACTACAAGTAATAAAGCACTAAGTTAAGAGATTACAACCTTTGTAGTTCTCTTTACTTGACTTCTTGGCTCCTTGAGAGTTGGAACGGGCTTGCTTGAGATCTTCCAAGTCCACGATGATCCACCCGGAGTCCTTTTTGTCCAAGCTCCTAACTCTACTTGATCAAAAGATGAAGACGAAGCTAACACTCTAAACTAATTGGCAAGACTAGTGTAGAATGATGATGCGGTTTGTTTTCTCACTTCAAAACCCTATCTTTATCATTCTCTCACTCCCAAGAAATCTCAAGAGAGCAAAAGAGAGGAGGAAGAAGATGATGGCAAGAACAAGAGCTCAAAAAGGATAATGATAAAAAGAAATGAGAATGAAATAATAATATATATTAAATCACTCTCACTTGTAACCATGGGTTAATAAATATCTAGATATTTATCATTGAGCAATAACAGCCATAGAAAGTTAACTCATGGTTAATGTAAGGTTTAGTGTAGAGAATAAATAATAAAAATCAACCATGAATTAATTCTATTTCTTTTTAACTCAATAAATAAATATAAAGATAATTATACCATGTGAGTCTTGCATTGCCACCATTTGTGTATCAACAACCATGACACACACAAGTGTATGCATGTATGTGTGCATGCACATCAACATGTGCATCAACATGAACATATGCATACATGCATGCATACAACAAAAGAAAAGGGTTTAAAAGAAGTGAGCTAAAAGTCAATGTCAAATCAACACTTGATTTAACAAACCGGTCATATCACATACGACCCGACCAATAGTAAACCGCCCGATTAATATACGGTATCACATACACGCATTTAATCGGGTCTCAGCGCATATCTCCTATTCACACCACATTGTTTCGCCTGGGCTAGAAAACTCCTCTGTGGGACTCTAAGACTTGTCAATACGCCGGCAGTGGGTGATGATCATATCAAGCACCCCTAAGCCGCAAGAGGTCAGCTAAACGTAACGGCCGCCCGGGTGTTGAGCGATCAGAAGAAAACAAGCGAACCTGTCAAAACTCCCGTCGAGCCAACTGGCAACACTACCGTACAGTCCGGTCTCTTCGTCAGATATGCTGCATATCAAGTCTAGGGATGGCATCGTCGACCCCAATAACTTAATAAGTCATGCTGATATATAGCCTATAATCAGTTCGAGAAACTACTGATAACACTTATCAGTAAATCTCATCAGCTATGGCCAAGGACTTGCTGATATAGTCAATCGAGCACAGCGCAACATCAACCCCCAATACCGGGAGAGACGAAACCCCTCCTATTGCTCATTGCCTCAATGTGTCTCGGGACTGTACCCAAAAGCCACCTGTTTGCACGACTCGGTAGTGCCGTGGTAGGGTGGTAATCAAAGTACAATGGGAGAACACACGACTCTATGACGATCTCGGGTCTACAAACTAATCTGTACCAGTGTCATCTGAGAACTGCTATCCGACGATAGATATAATACCATATAGGAGTTCTCGGCGAGTCCGTCCAGTGTACCCAGTCTTCACTGAGCACCCGTATACGATCTCGATGTCAAACATCAATGGATGCGGGAACATCCATCGCCCATCACATGGGTCTAGTATCATATACGCTAGTCTACTCTGAAATATCGATGCCCCATCTTGATACACCCATGACTAGGGACATTTCAGGATATGCTTATAAACTACATATGTCCCACTAGTATGATCTGCATCATAATAACAGTAGTCAAGCAAATATCCTCAGGGCTTTATCAACATGTACAAATGAATAAAAGCATGATCAAGTGAACATGTCAGATAAAGAGTAACCAGATAGCATACTATCATGTCGAGCAAGAATGTCCTCTGAATATATATATATATATATATATATATATATATATATATATATGTATGTATATATGTATGTATGTATGTATGTATGTATAAATACATCCACTATCTAATAATGGCCTCTAGGGCATACATATATCTAACAACTTCACCGACCTCAACAAGGCCTACCCCAAAGACAATTATCCCTTACCTCGGATAGATCAGCTCGTCGACAACTCGGCAGGCCACGAGCTATTGAGCTTCATGGATGCTTTCTCTTGCTACAATCAGATCCGTATGAATCCGTCAGACGAAGATCTCACCGCATTCACAACGGACCGGGGGGTATACTGCTACAAGGTGATGCCCTTCGGCCTCAATAACGCCGGGGCTATGTACCAACGGTTGGTCAACCGCATGTTCAAGCCACAGATCGGCAGGAACATGGAAGTTTACGTCAACGATATACTCGTCAAATCAGTCTCGTAGACCGACCACGCCAAGGACCTGGGCGAGGCCTTCGAAGTACTCCGCAAGTTCAAGATGAAAATGAACCTCGCCAAGTACGCATTCGGGATCACCGGGGAAATGTTTCTCGGTTTCATGGTCACCCACCGCGAGATCGAGGCTAACCCGGAAAAAATCGACGCTATCCTCAACATGACCGCTGTCACGCCCCGCTTCCCAAAATACGGAATATGAGGGGTAGACAAGGCCAGCCATGCTCCTACGGTCAAGGAAATGTCCTGCCGTAGTCACACTTCGCCTTCTAGTTTTTCATGGTAAACAGTAAATGATGCGCAGGTAATGAGAAATGCAGTAACTAAATGAAACAATGTAAATAACTGACCTGAGGGGAAACAACCGGGATATAACTCTGGATAGCAAAACAAGTTTCCCGTGAAGTGCGTCTAGTCCTGGTCCAGGCTAAATCTTCTCCTCACACTGAGCATGCATACTCAGGTCGTCAGAGCGACACAATAGCAATATAATACATATAAAATCATGTGGCAATTCTAACAGTGATAATAGGTATATATATAACAGTAGATCAATGGCAGTATGGATATGAACATGCAGTAATCAATGCAGCGGAACCGTAAAAGCAGTAGAATGATATGCCACGTATGTCAACACAGTATATAAGGTATATCAATGTCAGTATCCCTATCAGTCTCTAAGTCTCACTGTACAGGTCACTAAGCCTATCGTCAGTCTAAGTGTGAGAGTCAACCTCTCACGAGTGTCCTCCACCCGAGGGTAGAACCCAAGGGCAAGGGACCACGGGCCCAACATATATATCACGGTGATAATCACATACCCTGTAAATCTCTATATATCTCCCTAAATATATAAGCCGGCATGGGACTCCCGAGATACTGTTGAACTCACACTCAAACTACCCCACACCCCGTGGTCTACATCAAACGCTAACCATAACCCTAAATACCAATCGGTCGGTGACAAGTCTGCGCGAGAACTGGAGGCAGGACCTCCATCAAGCACGTCCCGACTAATACCTAAGATAAATGGCAGTGTCTGGTGCCTTATCTGTGACACCTGTGCAAGAGCTTCCATAAGTGTCCCATACCACTTATAGTCACACGTACACGCGTTTCACAGACGTCGACAATGCAATAGAATAATAAGGGTCATTGATTGTGTACAAGTATGTATCACTTTCATTTATTCACTGATACACGAACACTGACGTAGTTGCCACAATCATCACTAATCCCTAACATGGGGTAATGCACGTTATCACTAGGTTATCAATGCAATGACATGTGTATGTTATGATGCGTAAACGGTATATGAAGCATGTTTAGGATGTCATGAATTAGTAATCTACCACTTGAATATTGTATCATAAATCATACGGTTACAATTTAGTGAAACGATGAACGAGAAATAAATAGTATGTTCAGTTATCTATCCAGCGAATTTGATTTCATGCCAATCGGGTTCCAAGATCACTAATTATAGCCATTTCATTTTAAGCGTTCACGGCTGGAAATCCGGTTTCAGAATCAGAAATCCGTTTTGCAACGCATCTTAATCCCAGTTGGGATCATATTTTAGCAACGTTACTGTTGGATGAAATCTAGGGTTTTTAGTAAGGTTTTCAACACAATAGACGGATCTTCAATCGCGTCTGTACGTCAGGAGATATACACTGTTTAGTACTAGTATGTCATTTCTGATTCTGTTGGGACTGTTATGCGTCCCGATCTTTTAAATTACAGAATAAATAACAAACGATAACGAAACAGAATGAAACCACTTGTGTTGTCTATCTAACAGGTTCACCTACAATAAACAGTGGAGTTCCGCAACCTACGAGTTAATAAAATCTTGTGGTACCCATTACGGAACAGCAAGCAACAATTGGAGTCACTCTGGACTGCAGTCCAGAGTCGCACTCCGATCCAAATATCGTCACAGTTTAAGTACAGGAATATCTGTAAACTAGTATAGGGTTAAAGTTCGTCTAGTTTTCTTCGATTTGAGCCCTCGAACGCATCATTCCAGTATGTATATAATTTATGGCGATTTTAACGGTTTTCAGGTACAATAAAATTCCAGTTTTTCTAGTAAACTTGGGGTAGTCGTTTTAGTCGTTAACGGTCATCATATCCAACGAAATTCATACACTAGGTTCACAGCCATACGGGACAAACTATACCATTTAGTTCCGCCAAATTTGATGAATATTTTCATTCGGAACACATGTCGAACAGGTATGGCACACTATTGATCTAAAATTGTAACTTTATAATATGAGTAATCTAGAATTGTAACTTGAGTATATAGCATGTAAGCAAGTAAAATACTTGCCTGGCGACGTGTCGACGACGGTACGGCAGCGGCAACGGCACGATCGCGACGCACGCGCGGCTCGGCAACTTGACTTGGCTCGAACACGAGTCTCGGCAACGACGGCTTGGTGACGGGCTGTTGCGAGCTCAAGCGATGTTATGGTGGTGGTTGGTTGATAGAAGAGGGAGAGACGGATGAGAGTTGGAGGGGGAGATAGAGAGAATTTAGAGAGAGAAAGAGTGAGAGCAGAGAGAGAGAGAGTGAGCAAGCAGTGAGAGGGAGAGAGAGAAAGAGAGCAAGCAGAGAGAGAGAGATGAGAGAGAATCGGAGTGAGAGAGAGAGAATCAGAGTGAGAGAGAGAGAGTTAGAGAGAGGAAAACAGAGGAAGGGGAGAGAGTGCAGGGGGAGAGAGAGGGCACAGAGGGAACGAGAGAGAGAGATTGATGCAGGGAGATTGAGAGAGAGAGAGAACACAGAGAGGGATGGAGAGAGAGAGCTCAGAGACACACACAGAGAGGGATGGAGGTCGGGTGAGGGAGCTGAAGTGGGGGAGATGGTGAGGAGGTGCTCGGTCGATGGAGGTTGTTGGCGACGTAGAGGAGGTCGTGTTGGTGCTCAGGCGGTGCCCAGTGGCGAGGGGATGCCGGTGTTGATGGAGGCAGTAGGTTGGGTGTGCAGGGGGTCGTCTAGATGGGTGCAGGTGAGTGAGTCGGGGCTCTGGTGGTGGAGAGGGGAGAGCGAGGGCGATGTTTGGGGTAGTGGCCGACGAAGAGGCGAGAGAGTCGGGCTCAGTGGTAGCAAGCTTGGTTGGGGAGAGGAGAGAGGGGATGTGAATGAGATCGAAGAGACGAGGGGTGCGCGTTGAGTGGACCGCGAAGGGGCGCGTCGTGGGGAAACTGTGCGCGAGCGTGGGCGTCGTGGTCGTGAGCGTTGGCGACGGAAGCGGCGGAGATCGTGGATCGCGTGGGCGGGAAAGAGGGAAGGAGCCGTTGGGGAGAAGAACAGTAGGAGCGGGTCGAATAGGGTGTAACGGGTCGGGTAGGCAGCGCGGCCTGGAATGAAGCGGGCCAGGAATTAAAAATGGGGGTTAAATTTATGGAAAAATATTGAATGGGCTGAGGGATTTTCGTTGGGCCGCAGGAAAATTGAATTAGAGGGAAAAATGGAAAAAGAGCCGGGGATATGGCTGCTGGGCTGGGCCAGAGAAAACAAAGATTTAATGTTTAAATTCTTGGGGAAAAATGAGTGTTGGGCTCGGGCTGGGTTTTATTAAAAGGATTTTAGTTAAAAGAATGGGCTTGGTTAGGCTGCCAAAATAAAAGGAATTCCAAGAATTGGCTGTGGAAAAATACTGCTGGGCCGGGCTCTTTAAAATAGTAAGGGAAATTAGTTTAATTAAAAATGAATAGGGTTTGGGGTTTAAAGAAAATGTTTTAAGAATGAAATAATTTTTACAAATAAAATTATAAATAAAACACATAAAATTTTAAATAAAAATAAATGGAATTCTAGAGTAACAAAATACAGACTTTGGTATAAAAGGGGCTGGGTATTACATCATACCACCCTTACAAAAATTTCGTCCTCGAAATTTAAAATAAACAATAAGTTATACAAACATAGACAAAAGTAATTACATTGCAAACTAACACATAATGCTTTATTTGAAATAGGCAGATAACGAAATTTGAAGGTTTATATACGTAAGAACAACATACAAAGGTATAGGTTTAAATAAGTATAAGACCGGAACAACTACAAAGGCAACCTATATGTATATAAGAATAGTAATAACAACAATAATGAACAATGACATTCGAGACATACTCGATAAAATCGAAACTCAATTATATGCACATGTAAGTATATCAAAAGTAGTACATCAGAAATAGTAAATATAAGGCATAAACATTGTTGATAGTAACCATAGGCATAATACTCGAAAATAAAATAACGACAATAAAATAGTGAAAGATTTGTCGGTAGGTTGAAAACATTTTTAGGATAATGTATCGATCAAGCAGTTTTAAAATAACTTAGAAAACTTATATAGTGAAAATAAGAAACACGGAACAAGAATATGCGCGGTGTAAGGTTGCGCTACTGAAAATAATAGGAAGGCTAGTAGTGGAGTACTTGAAATGTGTAAAACGAGAATAGTCGATAAAACACACCCTTCGATAAATATAAAATAATGGAAATCAAATTTTCGAATAATAATGTCCCCATATATATTTATTTAGGGTAATAGGAAAACACAAAGAGGTATAGGGCTAGCTAGGGTAATGATTACAAAGAAGTGTGGCTCATTCAGATGGTCGGTGTGTGGCGGCTTTAGGCTGAAGATCAAGGAGATTGGGATAGGGTCAGCACAGGAAGTAAGGATGAGCAACAAAAGAATACAAAAGGAAAAGTGTGGGGGAAACAACAGTCGGTACATCACACGAATCAAAATTTGAAGGGTTAGCGAACTTGGAAATTTCCCTAAAATTTTCTCCTCCCAGAAGGATCTCAAACAAGGCACAGACGGAGGATGAAGGGTGGATCTCTAAAAGATCGGGTGTTGTACTAGTTAATCTCAGTGAGGGTTAAGATAAAGTAAGGAGTAGGGGTGGACAGATCTCAGTAGGAAAAATGATTGTACAGAAGAAATAATCAAGTATCAAGAGAACTAAGAAGATCGAAAGATTTGCGAACTCAGCAATTTATTCCATTATAGAAAATTTTAAACAAAGCATCATCCAAACGAAATGTGGCCCTAAACTATACACAGATTTTATTTAGCCAAGGAAGACAACATCTAAAAGAAATCCCGTCAGTCGCGGTTGTAGAGATTCAGCAGGTTGAGATAGGCTCGCGCACTCAGGTAGGGGCGTCCATTTCCATAGCGCCTCGCAGGTATCGCCGTTAGGAGTTCTTCCACCGCAGGGTCTTGATCTTCTGGTCCTTCTTCCTCGGATGGAGCTTCTTCATCGATGTCCGATTTCATGTGATTCTCTTCTTCTGGATTCTCTTCCATGGGATTTTCCTCCACTGGATTTTCTTCTATCGGTTCTTCCTCGGGGTCTTCCTCTATCGGGTTCTCTTCAGGGTCTCCTTCCTCTTCGTCGGAATCGCCTATCATATCAAACTCTGGGGCGGCTACTCCTTTGTCCTCTGAATCGTTGTTTCCGAAATTGACCTGGGGACCGTTGACCTCATCGTCAGAACTCATCAGCGTGTGGTCTAAGGAAACGCAAGACTGTGCATCCTCATCTAGATGCGGCGCTGCTCCAGGGTGGGCCATGGCCTGAAAAGAAAGAGTCATGATTAGACAGTAGGATACATCAAGAAAATATCTAAGTGTACGAAGTATAAAAAGATATGCGGTGGCAGAAACTGAAAAAATCAAAATTAAAATGTTGTGATAATGAATAGTATGTATAAGGGGAGGAACAAGGGGATGATACATATATTACGATTCAAGTTTTTATTTCATTCAACTAAAAGTTCAACGGATACAAAGGTTCAAACGGAAAGAAATGTTTATAAAAGGATGACAACATAAAACTGAAATTGGAAAACATGAAAATTCTTCCTTGATTGCTAGACCGCTGCCTTCTCGCCACGCGAGTTGAATCCTGTGTTGGATCCGTTTTATCCTCGAAATTCGAACTACGCAGCCCCGCTTCCCAAAATACGGAATATGAGGGGTAGACAAGGCCAGCCATGCTCCTACGGTCAAGGAAATGTCCTGCCGTAGTCACACTTCGGCTTCTAGTTTTTCATGGTAAACAGTAAATGATGCGCAGGTAATGAGAAATGCAGTAACTGAATGAAACAATGTAAAGAACTGACCTGAGGGGAAACAACCGGGATATAACTCTGGATAGCAAAACAAGTTTCCCGTGAAGTGCGTCTAGTCCTGGTCCAGGCTAAATCTTCTCCTCACACTGAGCATGCATACTCAGGTCATCAGAGCGTTACAATAGCAATATAATACATATAAAATCATGTGGCAATTCTAACAGTGATAATAGGTATATATATAACAGTAGATCAATGGCAGTATGGATATGAACATGCAGTAATCAATGCAGCGGAACCATAAAAGCAGTAGAATGATATGCCACGTATGTCAACACAGTATGTAAGGTATATCAATGTTAGTATCCCTATCGGTCTCTAAGTCTCACTGTACAGTTCACTAAGCCTATCGTCAGTCCAAGTGTGAGAGTCAACCTCTCGCGAGTGTCCTCCACCCGAGGGTAGAACCCAAGGGCAAGAGACCACGGGCCCAACATGTATATCACGGTGATAATCACATACCCTGTAAATCTCCATATATCTTCCTAAATATATAAGCCGGCATGGGACTCCCGAGATACTGTTGAACTCACACTCAAACTACCCCACACCCCGTGGTCTACATCAAACGCTAACCATAACCCTAAATACCAATCGGTCGGTGACAAGTCTGCTCGAGAACTGGAGGCAGGACCTCCATCAAGCACGTCCCGACTAATACCTAAGATAAATGACAGTGTCTGGTGCCTTATCTGTGACACCCGTGCAAGAGCTTCCATAAGTGTCCCATACCACTTACAGTCACACGTACACGCGTCTCACAGACGTCGACAATGCAATAGAATAATAAGGGTCACTGATTGTGTGCAAGTACGTATCACTTTCAGTTATTCACTGATACACGAACACTGACGTACTTGCCACAATCATCACTAATCCCTAACACGGGGTAATGCACGTTATCACTAGGTTATCAATGCAATGACATGTGTATGTTATGATGCGTAAACGGTATATGAAGCATGTTTAGGATGTCATGAATTAGTAATCTACCACTTGAATAATGTATCATAAATCATACGGTTACAATTTAGTGAAACGATGAACGGGAAATAAATAGTATGTTCAGTTATCTATCCAGCGAATTTGATTTCATGCCAATCGGGTTCCAAGATCACTAATTATAGCCATTTCATTTTAAGCGTTCACGGCTGGAAATCCGGTTTCAGAATCAGAAATCCGTTTCGTAACGCATTTTAATCCCAGTTGGGATCAGATTTTAGCGACGTTACAGTTGGATGAAATCTAGAGTTTTCAGTAAGGTTTTCAACTCAATAGACGGATCTTCAATCGCGTCTGTATGTCAGGAGATATACACTGTTTAGTACTAGTATGTCATTTCTGATTCTGTTGGGACTGTTATGCGTCCCGATCTTTTAAATTACAGAATAAATAACAAACGATAACGAAACTGAATGAAACCACTTGTGTTGTCTAGATAACAGGTTCACCTACAATAAACAGTGGAGTTCCGCAACCTACGAGTTAAGGAAATCTTGTGGTACCCATTACGGAACAGCAAGCAACAATTAGAGTCGCTCTGGACTGCAGTCCAGAGTCGCACTCCGATCCAAATATCGTCATAGTTCAAGTACAGGAATATCTGGAAACTAGTATAGGGTTAAAGTTCGTCGAGTTGGCTTCGATTTTAGCCCTCGAACGCATCATTCCAGTATGTATATAATTTATGGAGATTTTAACGGTTTTCAGGTACAATAAAATTCCAGTTTTTCTAGTAAACTTGGGGGTAGTCGTTTTAGTCGTTAACGGTCATCATATCCAACGAAATTCATACACTAGGTTCACAGCCATACGGGCCAAACTATACCATTTAGTTCCGCCAAATTTGATGAATATTTTCATTCAGAACACATGTCGAACAGGTATGGCACACTATTGATCTAAAATTGTAACTTTATAATATGAGTAATCTAGAATTGTAACTTGAGTATATAGCATGTAAGCAAGTAAAATACTTGCCTGGCGACGTGTCGATGACGGTACGGCAGCGGCAGCGGCACGATCGCGACGCACGCGCGGCTCGGCAACTTGACTTGGCTCGAACACGAGTCTCGGCAACGACGGCTTGGTGACGGGCTGTTGCGAGCTCAAGCGATGTTATGGTGGTGGTTGGTTGATAGAAGAGGGAGAGACGGATGAGAGTTGGAGGGGGAGATAGAGAGAATTTAGAGAGAGAGAAGGAGTGAGAGCAGAGAGAGAGAGAGAGAGAGAGCAAGCAGTGAGAGGGAGAGAGAGAAAGAGAGCAAGCAGAGAGAGAGAGATGAGAGAGAATCAGAGTGAGAGAGAGAGAGTTAGAGAGAGGAAAACAGAGGAAGGGGAGAGAGTGCAGGGAGAGAGAGAGGGCACAGAGGGAACGAGAGAGAGAGATTAATGCAGGGAGATTGAGAGAGAGAGAGAACACAGAGAGGGATGGAGAGAGAGAGCTCAGAGACACACACAGAGAGGGATGGAGGTCGGGTGAGGGAGCTGAAGTGGGGGAGATGGTGAGGAGGTTCTCGGTCGATGGAGGTTGTTGGCGACGTGGAGGAGGTCGTGTTGGTGCTCAGGCGGTGCCCAGTGGCGAGGGGATGCCGGCGTTGATGGAGGCAGTGGGTTGGGTGTGCAGGGGGTCGTCTAGATGGGTGCAGGGGAGTGAGTCGGGGCTCTGGTGGTGGAGAGGGGAGAGCGAGGGCGATGTTTGTGGTAGTGGACAACGAAGAGGCGAGGGAGTCGGGCTCAGGGGTGGCAAGCTTGGTTGGGGAGAGGAGAGAGGGGATGTGAATAAGATCGAAGAGACGAAGGGTACGCGTTGAGTGGACCGCGAAGGGGCGCGTCGTGGGGAAACTGCGCACGAGCGTGGGCGTCGTGGTCGCGAGCGTTGGCGACGGAAGCGACGGAGATCATGGATCGTGTGGGCGGGAAAGAGGGAAGGAGCCGTTGGGGAGAAGAACAGTAGGAGCGGGTCGAATAGGGTGTAACGGGTCAGGTAAGCAGCGCGGCCTGGAATGAAGCGGGCCAGGAATCAAAAATGGGGGTTAAATTTAATTAAAAATATTGAATGGGCTGAGGGATTTTCGTTGGGCCGCAGGAAAATTGAATTAGAGGGAAAAATGGAAAAAGAGCCGGGGATATGGCTGCTGGGCTGGGCCAGAGAAAACAAAGATTTAATGTTTAAATTCTTGGGGAAAAATGAGTGTTGGGCTCGGGCTGGGTTTTATTAAAAGGATTTTAGTTAAAAGAATGGGCTTGGTTAGGCTGCCAAAATAAAAGGAATTCCAAGAATTGGCTGTGGAAAAATACTGCTGGGCCGGGCTCTTTAAAATAGTAAGGGATATTAGTTTAATTAAAAATGAATAGGGTTTGGGGTTTAAAGAAAAGGTTTTAAGAATGAAATAATTTTTACAAATAAAATTATAAATAAAACACATAAAATTTTAAATAAAAATAAATGGAATTCTAGAGTAACAAAATACAGACTTTGGTATAAAAGGGGCTGGGTATTACAACCGCGCCCAAGACCAACGTCGAGATCATGCGACTGACAGGGCTGGTAGCCGCTCTGAGCCGTTTCATGTCGAGCTCTGGGGAATAGTGCCTCCCATTCTTCAAAGCTCTAAGGAAAATCCCGAGGTTCGAGTGGTCAGAAGAGTGCCAGACCGCCTTCGACCAATTAAAGAGGCATCTTGCGACGCCACCGCTGCTAACTCGACCAGTTGAAGGGGGCGAGCTCTCACTATATCTGGCGGTATCCGATCAAGCAGCAGGCTCAGTGCTCGTATGAGAGGTCGACGGAGCGCAGAAACCGGTGTACTACGTGAGCCACATCTTCAAAGACGCAGAAATGAGGTACCCAGCCATAAAGAAGATTGTCTTGGCACTCGTTATGGCCTCATGGAAGCTACGACACTACTTCCAGGCGCACACCATCCTCGTTCTCACCGAGTGCCCGCTGGGGGCTATCCCCGCCTCACCCGAATCCTCGGGCCGCTTAGAGAAGTGGATATGGGAGCTATCCCAGTTTGACATAAGATACCGCCCGAGGCAGGCCATCAAAGCACAAGCCCTGGCCGATTTTATCGTCGAGTGCACCATCCCCAGCAAAGAACTGGAGTCCACGCCGACCCTCGCGGCTCAACACCCGATCGTGGGGAGACCCGACTCGGTCCCTGAGTGGGTCATTTACGTCGACGGGTCCTCAACTGAGGAAGGTTGTGGCGCCGGCCTCATCATTCGGGGCCCGAACGAGGCAGAAATGGAGTATTCTCTAAAGCTCGGATTCAAGACCTCAAACAACGTGGCAGAGTACGAGGCCCTGCTGGCTGAATTGCGCATGGCCTCTGGGCTGGGACTGAAAACAATTCGAATCCGCAGTGACTCAGCCCTAGTCCTTGGTCAAGTGACCGGCCACTTCGAGGCGCGAGAACCTCTAATGGTGAAGTACCTGGCCGAGGTAAGAAAACTTCGGAAGAACTTCGACGAAGTCCGGGTAGAGCAAATACCCAGGCAGCTCAATGCCCAAGCCGACGCCCTGAGCAAGCTAGCTTCATCCTACTCGGCCAACAATAAGCGATCTATCCTCTTCGAGACCTTGCCACGGCCCAGCGTGGAAGACTGGGCGACAATACTTCATGTATATACAGCGCAGGAAGATGACCAAGACTGGAGGAAGCCCTTCATAGAATTCCTAAGGGATGGTACGCTCCCAGAAGATCGGGGAGCATCCCGCCGTCTCCGGGCCAAAGCCCGTCACTTCGTCTGGAGCAATGGGAACCTTTACAAGAAATCCTTCACTCAGCCCCTGCTCCGGTGCATCGACCCCCACGAAGCCTGTTGGGATTCTCTAGCACCACCCCTAGGGTTTGGGTTGCATCAAACATGCTATAACAAAAATTTAGGGGTGCTAAACAATATCATCCATGGATCAAACTAGAAAGTTAGGGTAACAAAACTTATAGTATCACATGCTACAAGTATCTATCACCAAGTGGAGAAATTACAACCTTTGTAGACCTCCTTGAGTGACTCCTTAGATCTCCTAGAGTTTGGAACGGCTCGCTTGAATCCTTCGTTGTCCACGACGATCCACCCGAAGTCCCTTTGCTCAAACCTCCAAGCTTCACTTGATCTTGGAAAAAGTAAAGCAAACACCCTACACTAAAGGGCTAGGGCAATATAAAATGATGAAGTGGTTTATGTTATCTCTTAAAAACCCTTTCTTTTTAAATTTCTCACTCTTTGTAAAACTCAAGAGAGCTTGAAGAAAGAGGAAGATGAAGATGGCAAAGCTTTTCTCAAGATAACGATAATTCTAATGAAAATGAAAAACAAAAGGATATTTATGTGAGACACTCTCACATCAAACCATGGTTAAATAAATATCTAGATATTTTGTAGTGAGTTAAAAGAACAAAGGAAAATAAACTAGGGTTAAAGTCAATGGTCAACAAAGAATTGTGTAGAAACAATGAGTCACATTTTCATTTCCTTTATCCTTTTATCTCAAAATAAAAATCCACATATTAAATCTAACCATGTGAGTCTTGCATTGCCATCTTCTATGCATCATCAACCATGACACACATGCATGCATGTATGTGTGCACACACATCATCATGTGTATGTATATACATATATGCATACATCCATAAAGAAAAGGTTTAATAAAAGTAAGCTAAAAGTTTAATATTAAATCAACACTTGATTTAATAAACCGGTCATATCACATACGACCCGACCAATAGTAAACGCTTGATTAAAATACGGTATCACACATACGCATTTAATCGAGCTCCCGCACATATCTCATATGCACTCCACATCGTTTTGCCTGAGCTAGGAAACTCATGTGTGTGACTCTAAGACTCGTCAATACACCGGTAGTAGGTAATGATCACATCAAAACATCCACAAGCAGCAAGCGGTCAGCTAAACGTAACGGCTATCCGGGTATTGAGCGATCAGAAGAAAAACAAGCGAACCCGTCAAAACTCCCGTCGAGCCATTGATAACACTTACCGTACAGTCCGGTCTCTTCGTCTGATATGTTGCATATCAAGTCTAGAGATGGAATCGTCGAGCCCTAATAACCTAATAAGTTATGCCGATATGGATTATGACCGGTCGAGAAACTACTGATAACATTATTAGTAAATCCCATCATCCCTGGCCAGGGACTTCGAGTCAAAACCAATCGCGCATAGCACAACATCAACTCCCAATATCGGGAGAGACGAAACCCCTCCTATCGCTCATTGCTCCATGTATCTCGGGACTGTACCCAAAAGTCATCTGTTTGCATGACTCGGTAGAGCCGTGGTAGGGTGGAAATCAAAGTATAGTGGGAGAACGCACAAGACTCTATTACGATCTTGGGTCTACAGACTAACTTGTACCTGTGTCACCTGAGAACTGCTATCCGACGATAGACATAATACCATATAGGAGTTTTCAATGAGTTCGTTCAGTGTACCCAGTCTCTACTGAGCACCCGTATACAATCTTTGATGTCACAACACCAATGGATATGGGATCATCCATTGCCCATCATATGGGTTAAGAAACATATACGCTGGTCTACTTTGGAATATCGATGCCGTCTCGATATACCCTCGACTAGGAATATTTAAGGATATGCTTATAGACCACACATGCCCTACTACTATGATCTCCATCATAGCCATGGAAGTCAAGTATATATCCTGAGGGCTTTATCAACATGTATGCAATGAACAGTATCAAGTAAACATGTCAAGATAAAGTGAAACCAGATAGCATACTATCATGTCGAGCAAGAAAGTTATCCATACATATATACATGTCCAAGCATCCACTATACATATAATGGCCTCTATGGCATACATATATCCAACAATCTCCCACTTGCACTAAGGCTAATTATTGGCGTATCATACCCAACATCTCAAAAAGTCGCTCATGTTGCGGCTGTGGAAGGGCCTTGGTGAGTGGATCCGCGGTGTTATTCTTTGTATCTACTCTCCGAATCTCAATCTCTTGGCGATCTACAATCTCCCAGATCAAATGATATCGCCTCAGGATGTGTCTGGGCTTCTGATGGGATCTGGGTTCTTTGGCTAATACCATAGCTCCATTATTATCACAATAAACTGGTATTGGAATAACAATGGTTGGAACTACTTCTAGTTCCGCGACGAACTTCCTCATCCAGACGGTTTTCTTGGCAGCATCATTTGCAGCAATATACTCAGCTTCCATTGTGGAGTCTACAACGGTATCCTGTTTGGAACTCTTCCAACACACCGTCCCTCCATTGAGGGTAAATACAAATCTTGAGATAGATTTACTGTCATCCTTATCACTTTGGAAGCTGGAATCGGTAAATCCCTCCATTTGTAGATCACCATTACCATACACCAAGAACAATTCTTTAGTCCTTCGTAAGTACTTAAGAATGTTCTTCACAGCTATCCAGTGTTGCTTCCCTGGGTTAGATTTATACCTGCTTACTACAGCTAGTGCATAAGCTACATCAGGGCGAGTACATATCATTGCATACATTATAGATCCTACGGCTGAAGCGTAGGGTATAATGCTCATGCGAGCTCTCTCTTCATCAGTCTTCGGACAGAAGTCCTTGGAGAGAGTGATTTCATGGCAAGCGGGCAAGGCACCACGCTTGGAATCTTCCATACTAAACCTTTTTAGGATGGTTTCAATGTATTTTTATTGGGACAATCCCAATAACCTCTTGGATATATCTCTATAGATCCTTATGCCCAAAATACACTAGGAATCACCCAGGTCCTTCATGGAGAACTTTTGTGATAAGAATAGTTTGACAGATTGTAGCATAGGAATATCATTTCCTATCAAGAGGATGTCATCCACGTATAATGCGAGGAAAGTGACAGTACTCCCTATAATCTTTTTATAAATGCATGGTTCATATATATTTTTGATAAAACCAAACTCTTTGATTGTATCATCAAAACAGATGTTCCAGCTCCGTGATGCCTGCTTTAATCCATAAATGGATTTAAGTAACCTACACGCCTTTTCGCTGCTCCCACTGTCAATGAAGCCCTCTGGCTGATCCATAAAAACGCATTCTTTTAAATCACCATTTAGAAATGCGGTTTTAACATCCATCTGCCAGATTTCATAGTCGTAGTGAGCAGAAATAGCAAGTAGGATCCAAAGGGATTTAAGCATTGCTACTGAAGAGAAAGTTTCATCATAGTCCAGTCCTGGTCTTTGACGAAAACCTTTCGCTACAAGCCTTACTTTATATGTCTCTACCTGTCCATCTACATCAATCTTTCTCTTAAAAATCCATTTGCACCCTACGGGTTTTATCCGAGGAGGTGCAACGTCCAAAATCCATACTTTGTTGGTGTACATGGATTCCATTTCGGATCTCATGGCATCCAGCCACTTCACCGAGTCACCACTCATGATGGCCTGCTGAAAACTAGTAGGGTTATCATCATCCATGATGCAATCCTCTCTATCACCATCAATGAGAAAACCACAGTATCTCTCTGGTGGGCGAGAAGTTCTACTAGATCTCCGGAGCGGCTGAGGTTCTTGATGTTCTACTGCAACGTCAGGTTCAACCAATTCTTCATGAGTAATCTGTGTCTCTAGAACCAATTCTAGTTCTACCATATTGCCATCAGTACTATTTGTAAAAATTTCATTTTCTAAAAATGTGGAATATCGAGAAACAAATACCTTTTGTTCCTCTTTGTGGTAGAATAGATATCCATATGAATATTTTGGATATCCCACAAATATACACTTGAACGATCGTGTCTCGAGTTTATCCGGATTCTGCTTTTTGACAAAAGCCGGACAATCCCATATCCTATCTCTTTTAAGAGATGGTCTCTTCCCACACCACATCTCATATGGAGTGGTAGACACGGTCTTAGTTGGAACCCTGTTCAATAGATAAATTGATGTCTCTAATGCATGTCCCCAAAAGGAAAACGGTAACTCAGCATCACTCATCATAGACCGTACCATATCTAATAGGGTACGATTCCTCCGTTCTGATACACCGTTGTGCTGTGGTGTGTAATGAGGAGCGAGCTGAGAGAGAATCCCATTCTTTTTTAAGAAGTCTGAAAACTCGGTGCTTAGATACTCTCCACTTCGATCTGATCGAAGTTTCTTGATACTCGAGCCAGTTTGTTTTTCTACTTCAAGTTTGTATTCCTTGAATTTCTTAAAAGTTTCGGATTTATGTTTTAATAAAAACACGTGTCCGTATCTTGAGAAATCATCAGTAAAAGTGATGAAGTATGAAAAACCGCCTCTAGCATGTGTAGACATTGGTCCGCATACATCACTATGTATGAGGCCTAAGAGTTCTATAGCTCTCTCTCCGTGTCCAATAAACAGAGTTTTGGTCATTTTACCTTTGATACAGGACTGACAAGTCGTATAAGATTTATATTCAAAAGGATTCAAATATCCATCTTTATGTAGCTTGTTAAGTCTTGTTTCATTAATATGACCAAGTCTATAATGCCAAAGAAAAGATTCATTTATATCTGAAATCTTTCTTTTATGTGTATTTTGTATGTTGAAAACTGTGTGTTGGTTTAGGACGTAAATACCGTTATTCAGTGTACCATACCCAATCAAGTGTTGATTCAGGTTAATATTCATAACATTATTTTGCAACACAAAATGATATCCTTCATTATCTAACAAAGAAACGGATATTATATTACACAGCATACTAGGTATATAATAACAAGGGTTCAAAACCAAAATACATCCTGAAAGCAAGCCCAGATGATATTCTCCTACGGATACAGCATGTACATTGGAACCATTTCCAACCCACAGAGTGTGGTCCCCAGTCTTCAAAACTCTACTGTTTCTCAATCCCTACACACAATTGCAGATGTGAGAACCAGAACCGGTATCTAATACCCAAGATACAGAGTTTAATGAAAACAGTTTTCAGGTACAAACACACCTGAAGCGGAAGCATCAGTATGCTTCTTCTTCGTGAGATCAGCAAGGTACAAAGCACAATTGCGTTTCCAGTGTCCCGACTTGTGGCAGTAAAAATATTCTCCTTTTCCACTTCCCGTGGCCCCAGACTTGTATTTCCATTTGCCTTTACTACTCTACCTGTCGGCTTAGTGGGTTTCTTCTTCTTCCTTCCCTTGGCTTTGGCTTTTGGGATGGAAGAGGAAGATGACCTAGTAAGCAGAGTAGGAGTTCTCGCTATCTTAAGCGTTCTTTCTGCACTTCTCGACATATTGAGAAGTTCAGGCAGCGATTTCTCCAAATCGTTCATATTGAAATTCACAATGAACGGAGCAAAAGCAGCGGGGAGAGACTGTAGAACAATATCAGTATATTGCTCGTTGTCCATGGTCCATCCCAGGTCCTCAAGTTCTTCTATAAGACCAATCATCTTCAAGACATGTTTACCTACTGATGTGCCAGGGGCCATCCGCATCTGAAACAACTTTCGAGATGCGTCGTATCGTAAAGTCCGAGATTGCTCTCCATACAACTCCTTTGTATGAAGAATGATGGATTGAACATCCATCTTCTTGTGTTGCTTCGAATGTATACTGTCCATAGAAGCAAGCGCGATGCATTTGGCCGTGTCACAATCAATATCCCATGTTTTTCGGATCTCCTTATCCGAAACAGATGATTCAGGACCTGGGACGGGTGGGGCTTTGGCAGTGAGGACATATGATACTTTATCATATGTGAGTGCAATGTTTAGGTTCCTCATCCATTCAATATAATTCGGTCCAGTTAGTTTATTTTTCTCTAACAGAAGTTTCAATCCCGTCATTGGTATCTGCCATTAGGAGAGAGAAAAAAATACACTCAGCGAATGCTCTTGCAAAGATCAGATTGGTTATTATCTTATCTAATCGATGTCTCCCACTGCTTTGTCAAATTTTCTTTCAAACCTCAAAAAGAAAAACTAGCCAGGATTTATTACAGTTTACAATTTCGCTAACCGTTCAGCCAGACCAGTGTCGGTATTTTGAGGGAGGTTCTCCGTGCTTTCGTACGGACCTAATTAAGATAAACCTCATTTTCCCAGAGGTGTAGCCCCGTTAACACCTTTCTAAACACCTAATGGGTTAGCTAATTGTAAAGTGCAAAACTCTCCTGAGAGTAACTTTTACTCACTGTGGGATCGGGATCCAACTATCATATAGATGGTATGCAATCTCATTGCAAATTTTAACTCTTGAAATTCCCGATATGGTTTTTACCCCTAACGACTTATGACCTTGGCTATGGTCAACATATCATAAGTACTAGTCAAGTTCTACTCGTCATTTCGTGATTAACTAGACCCACCCATATGACCCTTGACTATGATCAATATAATCACATGAATGTCCTAACTAATTCGCATCATATGCTTTATAGGAAGACATCATTAGCTACCGTACACTATGCCTTGACTATGATCAACATACGTAGCACGAATACTAAGTACTCTGCTTCCTAAAATGACGGAGGGTTGCGGATGGTTTTTATGAAAACCTTTAACATTTTGAACTTGATATCGTTGTAGAATCTAAATTGTTTTAGAAAGGAGTGGCTTAAGCTCCGCATCTTTTGAAACTTGCATTTTTCATAAAAAGGCCGAGTGTGTTTCAAATCCGATTCTACAACATCTTTAGCTTTCTTTTTCTTTACATTAATCTCATTAATGTATTCCCATCATTTAAGTTCCTAAGCCATCACAGAAAATAAACGAAAATAGAACGTATAAGTATACCACCGGCATTCGCCTCAGTGTCCTGCTATGCACCGTTAGGTTACATAACTAACGGCATAGCGGGGTGGGACTAGCGCGGGTGTAAAACATAAGTAACGTTTATTATATATCATATATATAATAATAATAATCTATTCATCTCAGATACTAAGTAATCTCATCACACAATATCAACAGCAGAAGAAAAAATAAAGGATATTTAGGAGGTCCGTATTTTGTATTTAGCCTGCAATAGAAAATACAGATTCCACGGTCGCGATGAATAGCCAAGCCCATACCCATAGACCCCTACGAGAGCGGCAAGTGACTCTACCAATTCTAGAGTTTAGGAAACCTGATCCCGACTCCTCGAGATGGTCTCCAACTGAACCCCAGAACCTGGTCACTTGTGCTCCCTGTCTTAGGTCTATCCTAATATAGAAAAGTAAATAATATACAACAATGATGACATCATCCTCAACCCGGAAGTGTCCCAATAAAAGAATATTATATACATTGAATATTACATGAATGAAAATAAAAACTCTCATCTCACATAAAAACCCCCGGCTATTCAATCACGACAATCATGCACAACATATCTCAGCAACACATAATATCACATATCATCAACGTAAGTAAGTATGCGTACCCCGATTGTCGTTGATGTATAGCAACGAAACTGGCGATACACCACATACTACACTTACGGTCGCAGAAAAGAAAATGAAAAACAATAATTGCAATTATCACATATATCAAGACAATGTTAAACGTTCTGATCAAATCAACAAACACCCACAAATTACCCCAAGAACTCGACACTTGAGCAAAGTTAAAATACCCAAAAACGTGACACAGTGTATATGGACCAGCCGTAAAAGGGTCAAACCAAAGCCTCACCTATGACACCGTGGAACCATGGCAAACCCTAGGGTTTAGTCGCATTTCCGAGGGCATAGAATTGAGTTAAGGTTTTTGTTCTTCTAGAGAGTCCATAAGGATACTTGTACGATTTTTCGAATACCTTTAACTTGGGAAAATTACAACACTTGAAAATTTCAGCGGGGTTCCAAATGTGGGGTTTGAAATTCGTTCGAACTGTTAAACATTGTCTAGGTTACCATTACAATGTTAAAATATACGACTACGAAACACTCCGCAATTAGCCCATATCCAAATTAACATCATATGCAATTTTGGACTAAACAAACAATACATGAAACCCCAAAATCTATAGCACAGAGCACATGTGAAACATGAGGCAAAATGGAGCAAGGGGGGCCGGCGACGCTGGATTTGGGGGGTTGGTGCTCGGCCAAAATCCGAGCAATGGGCCTCGTATTTCACTGGTGTTCTATATGTATTGTAACACCCAAGCCTAATGCTACTATTTTCAGTTACTGTTTGAGCATAATGTGGTACTCATTTCATTTAGCTTGCTTGTTTGCTGCTTACTGTAAAATTTATCCGGCAAAATCATTTCTACATATAACAAATTTTGGCATCTAAAATAAAATTAAAAATATTCATCTTGGCCTACTTGACACCCCTAACCCCGTTGTAGCGTCCGTGCATCGTGTTCTCGTCCCGTTCAGTGAAACGGGCGAGTTTGGATGGCTACGCGCGCGTACATGTGTCCGTTTTGCGGGTATGCTTTTTAATCATAAAACACTAAATTTTAAAATTTGGATCCCTCTTAAAATCCTATTATTTCAATTTCAAATTTTTGGACTCGACCCGGACGCGATTTGGAAATGTTTTATATGGCGCAAAAATCCCAAATTTTAATATTTTAAAAATCACCATATATTATTTTTAACTATAGAATATCTCCTTTAACAAACCTAATGTTTCTAACGGTATAAGATTTTTTTTAATAAATTTAAATCTTTTAAAATCCCTCCACCCAATCAACTCTTTTCCTTTTTCCCGTGGGCCCCTCCTCTCTCTCTCTCGTGTTCTCTCTCTCTCTCTCTCTCCCCCCAAATATTTAAAACCCGCTTCTTTCCTTCTTTCCTTTTCAAAAACCCAAAGCGAGAACCCATCGGCAGCGAGCCCTAGCCGCCTCCATCCTCGCCGCCGCAGCCCCAACACCGGCGACGCCATCACCATCACCCTCGCCTTTTCATCCTCATCTCACTAAGCCCTCTTCCTCCTTTCCCACGCTCCGGTGCGCACTGCACCCTCACCGCGACCCTTGCCCTCGTCGCTGCAGCCATCGTCGTCGACACCCGCACCACCACCTTCACCCTTCTCACCCCAACCATCTCCTCTTCCCCTCCTTTCTCCATTCCCGCACCCCCTGCACCAGCGCCGCGACCACCCTTGAGCGCCCTGTGCTACTGTTCACCACCGGAGCACTGTCGTCACGACCTACGATATCGACCCCTTTACTGATCATCGTAAGCACCCTCTCAGATCCTCCTTCCCTCTTTCTTTGTATTTTCCTTGTATTTCTTTGCTTTCTTGTTGCATGCCTTGACCTTTTGCTCACTGTTCTTTCATCGGCCGGAATTCGGCCGTGCCGACGACGTGACCCGACATTCCAGCGAGGTACCCCGACTCGTGTGGTTCCATTGTTCGTTGTTTGGGTTCAATCCGTGAACCGTGCGGCCGTCGCGAGTTTTCCCGCCGACGTTTACGTTCCGTTTTTCCCGGTTCGCGACCCGTCGAGGCAAGTACCCCTTGCTACATGCTATACAATATTTACATATATATATAGACACCCTAAATCTGTAAATTTAGTTTTGGTACAATCATTTCTCATTTTTCGTGTACAATATTACATTATATCATTTTACCGCTACACATGGAACCTACAGTTTGCAAATTGAACCTGATAACCATATTTACCTGTTTAATCACATTTTTAATGTTAACGAAGCTTATGGCATTTATCTCTGTAGTTCTGTTCCATTCGGACACTTGTATGCATTTAACCTGAAATAGCTGTACTGAACCGTTACATAAATCATTGCACCTCTAAGGGTTCTTAAACCTGTTAACATGACTAAACGGCTATACTTGTCTTACTGCACTCTTGGAATCATCTCTGTGACAAAGTTGATAACTGTATTGCAAATTGAATGAAACTGCTTATTACTTAATTCATTGCTTATCTCATGTTGTTAATACCCATGTTTGATTATATATCTGATTGTGAGCACACCCACGATATTGTTTACATCTTGACCTGACATTGCTACACATGTATATATTGATATACCTGACATGGTACCGTATACTGTTGACTTGACCTGATGTACCATGACCTGACCCGTTACCTGATCTTGTGTCTAATGCCAACAAACCTGACATGTAGTCCTCATGGACCGTTCCTGTTATCTATCCAGACAAACCTGCTTTTACCTGATCCTGTGTTGGCATTAGTTCTTGATTACTGAATACCTGACTCGACATACATAACTTGGGGGTATGGGGAAATCAAAGGTGAAA
The DNA here is from genome assembly GCA_030015575.1 of Agapanthus africanus. Lineage (NCBI taxonomy): Eukaryota > Viridiplantae > Streptophyta > Magnoliopsida > Asparagales > Amaryllidaceae > Agapanthus > Agapanthus africanus. Next base: position 115,335,491 of record CM057350.1, read on the forward strand.
CCTGATTTGTAACTCAACAGTTCGATACCTGTTCTGATCAGTCTTACGGGCTAGGCCAGCCCCGGAGTGATGATGCTGACATCACTCGCCCATCCTGCTACCTGTTACTGCCTAGCGGCACGTCTCGGATTCAACCCCGAGGGTCTTGACCGTGGTCCCAGGCATACACGGGATACTATTGAGTTACATCGATGATTCATCAATTTGGTTTCAAAGACTTTAGAATAGAAAACCTGAGAGAACAGTTTAGTTTACCCATTGCACACTACCCTGTACTGATCTGATTCATATTATTGTTATTCTTGCTGTATTCATGTTTATTTTGCATTGCCTGTTACACTGTTCATATTATATTACTTGGTGACATGACGCGCTGACGTCTGGGTTTTGCATGGCCCAGATTCCGTACCGCTGTTGCAGTCCGATTAGGAGTACTTCAGCCCGCAGGCTGAGCTGTGAGGTGTCAGTAGTAGTTAGTTTTATTTCCTGCATTGATTTCCTGATGTGAGCCCGCATTATGGGACATACATTTCAGTTATTTGTATTGGATCATTTGCTTCCGCATTTATTTATTATTGACTCCTGTTATTCTGGATTATGGACATGTTTTAGATAGTTTTATTTTGTTCTTGATATCTCTACAGCCGTAATGTGACTGTGGATGGATGCTTCCTACCCACAGGTAGCATGGTTGGCTATGTCACGTGCCCATTTTAGCGTACTCTGGGAAGCGGGGCGTGACATGTATCACATACAATATTTTGTACTTGTTTAAATAATTTTTTAGATCATTTTAAAATCAACAGAGAGCAAACTGCAGGGTTCCAGAAATCCGTATTTTGCGGAGTTATTTCGGTTTCGTATCGTTTAACATTGTCTAAGTTTCTAGCTAGACTCTGATACCACTGTTTGGATTCTCTAGCACCACCCCTAGGGTTTGGGTTGCATCAAACATGCTATAACAAAAATTTAGGGGTGCTAAATAATATCATCCATGGATCAAACTAGAAAGTTAGGATAACAAAACTTATAGTATCACATGCTACAAGTATCTATCACTAAGTGGAGAAATTACAATCATTGTAGACCTCCTTGAGTGACTCCTTGGATCTCCTAGAGTTTGGAACGGCTCGCTTGAATCCTTCGTTGTCCACGACGATCCACCCAAAGTCCCTTTGCTCAAAGCTCCAAGCTTCACTTGATCTTGGAAAAAGTAAAGCAAACACCCCACACTAAAGGGCAAGGGTAGTGTAGAATGATGAAGTGGTTTATGTTCTCTCTTAAAAACCCTTTCTTTTTAAGTTCCTCACTCTTTGTAAAACTCAAGAGAGCTTGAAGAAGGAGGAAGATGAAGATGTCAAAGCTTTTCTCAAGATAATGATAATTCTAATGAAAATGAAAAACAAAAGGATATTTATGTGAGACACTCTCACATCAAACCATGGTTAAACAAATATCTAGATATTTTGTAATGAGTTAAAAGAACAAAGGAAAATAAACTAAGGTTACTGTTAGTGTTTATGCCCTAGAGGCCATTATTGTATCATACTAGATTGTATATTACTTAATAGAAGCTTGGAATATTCACAGTTGTATTGACAGTCTTGCTAAGAATGGTAGTATGCTACTTGGTTTGTTTCTACTTTAATATATGCATGTGTTTCTTTTAACATATCGCTTATACATATTAGTAGAGCCCTTAGGATCTTTGCTTGATTACCAGCGTTGTGATGGCAGTCACACTAGTGGGGGCTGGGTAGTCTATAAGCAACATCCTATACAGGTCCCTGGTCGTAGGATTATCGAGACGGGACATCGATACTTCGGAGTAGACTAGTGTATACGCTTCTCATCCCAGCATGGAGAGATGGTCTGTCCCACAGCCATCAGTACGTCGTACTGGAGATAGTATGCAGGTGCTCGTTAGGTTACGAGTACACCGGACAGGACTCGCCGGGAACTGCAGGTTGGTACTATACCTATCGTCAGATTGCAGTTCCCAGGTGACATGAGTACAGCTTAGTCCGCCGACTTGATATTGCTACTTCGCCTCGAGTGTGTTCCCACTATACTTAGATTACTACCCTACCACGGCTCAAAAGAGTCGTGTAAACAGGTAGTAGTTGGGTGCAGTCCTGAAGCACTTGGAGGCAGTGGCGGTTAGACAGGATTCGTCTCTCCCAGTATTGGAGGTTGATATCGCGCTGTGTATGGAGAGCCATTACGCAAGGTCCCTGGCCAGGGAAAGCGAGATTTACTGGTAGGTGCTCCAGTAGTTTCTCAAGATGTAATGGGCTTCACTCCGACACGACTTATACCGCTATTAGGGGACTGACTCTTGCCGCCCCTAGGCCCGATATGCGATAGTCCTAGACGAACAGACCGGAATGTACGGAGATTGTCACATACAGGCTCAGTAGGAGTTCAGATGGGTTTCCTCATCGTCCTTCTTATCGACATCTACTTGGGGACCGTTACATACAACTAGTACCGCTTGCGGCCTGTGGTTAAACCCACTGCCGGCGTAGTGTCGAGTCTTTAGAGTTCCACACAGAAAGTTTCCCTACACCGGGTAAAAGGTGTAGAGGCCGTATGGTTGTACGGCAGGGCCGCGATCACTTACGTACAGCTGTGCACGTATTATGATCGGGCAGATAATACTAGCGGGCTTTGGTTTAAGCCAGATTCTAGTATTATACAGATGGATTTATTCAGTCAAAGATTATCCGTGTTTTTCGGAAATAAGGATGGGAGGGGCAGTCTCGTAATTTCTCGGGAAGCTTCTAGAAGAAGGTGACTCATTTGTGTTTATTTCCTTTTAGGATTTAAACTAAATGAGGTGGAGGATGAGGTGTATGTTTATATTAAATGCTTAATGACTCATGAGGTGATTCACCCTTAGAATTAAATGAAGCATGCTAGATATTATCAAGAGAGATATTATTATGCTTCATATTATTCTAGCATAAGTATTATTCATTTCATTATCACAAAACACTTCTCTCTCCTCAAGTTTTCATCTTCTTCCTCAAACCTTAATAGCTCTCATGAGTTGAGAATCCTAGGGTTTAAGTGACTAAGTAATCCATCTAAATACTCTACACCTTCTAAGACTTCTAGATTAGCAAACTAGAACCCGTAGTTATCTCAGATTCGAGATAGGAGCTCGGACTATAGACTCTCGGGTGGATTGTCTTTGACTCGAGGAGGCCGTTGAGGTACCCATGTTCCATAGAGCCTATGAGGTGTGGAGGACAGCGATGAAGACCTGAAGGACAAGTAATATGAGGTATAACTTCGAATCAGAGTAGTTAAACCTCTCGTAGTTTGCTAGTAATGGTTTAGACACAATCCGTGTGCTCAAGTCCGTGTTACGAAGCTTTGATAATTGTTTTTCATATACTCCGCCTCCCCACGAACACGTGGGGTGCGTGACATGGGCTTACAGTGGTATCGGAGCCTACTAAACCTTTACTAGCTTGTTAGCAACTAATTAGAACTTCGATCGTCGGAAAAACACGAAAACTTAACCCCGGAATCCTCAAGTTTCTGTCGATTTTAAACCCGTCGAAAAAATTATTTCAGAGGCATGAAAATTCACAGCAGGGAATTCTAATAATACTGGAGAAATACGAGTTGCTAAATCGGTGAGACAACCGCGGAAGCGCGGCTGATTAGTGCAATATGCCGCGGATCCGCGGCCGAGTCGACTCCGAGTTGACTCGTATTTACACAGTTTGTCTTATATTTGGGTGTTTTGTTTTCCTGTATATTTTGTTTCTGCCCAGGTTTTTTCAGTGCTGGCTTGCATTTGGGGTAGACACGGAAAAAGGTTGTCGATCAAAATTCTAAGTTATTTGCTAATCAGGTTTTATCTGTGATGTTTAATGTGTTCGTAAACCTCCGTTAATTGCTAGTATGTCGGTTAGTTGGGGGTTGCACATTTCTGTGATGGATATTGGTTTATGTATATGAACTCTATTGGATCGTCATGGATGAATAGCCGGGGATGTGAGATGAGGGTTTTTATCTTTCATTCGATGTAAATTTTAATATGTTGTAATATTCTTTTGCGGGGCACATCCGGATTGAGGTTTTAGCCACCGTTGTATTATTTCATTTACTGTTTTATTCTCCTAGGATAGACCCAAGATGGGGTGCACAAACTACCAGGTATTTTGAAGTGTTTAATGGCCTACTCACGTCGTTGAGGGAGACTGTTTCACTTCTGGTACTAGGCGGGTAGTTTGCCGCACCCGTAGGGGTCTAGGGTGGGGTTTGGCTATTCATCACGACAGTATAATCCGTTTTTCGTTGCAGGCTCAAACGAAACGCGGATTCCTAGTATATCCAATATGTTCATCTGTGATCTGGAATGCCTATTATTGCGTCTGACGAATGTACAATATCTATAAATGATATCTAGTAGTCGTTGCTTATGTTTTGCATCCGTGCTAGCCCATCCCCCGCTCTGTCGTTAGTTAAGTAACCTAACGGGTGAATGACGGGGCCCAGTGACGAATGCGGATGGCATAAGCGGACGTTGTATTTTCGTTGTTTTCTGCAATGATAGGATAAATGATGGGACGCATTATATTAATGCAAAGAAAACAATCCAAAGCTGAATCGTTGGAACAAATTTAAAAGAAACCGCTCGGTTATTTTAAAAAAGCAGAATTTTTAATTGCGGAGCTTTAACCACTCCTTTAAAAAAAGCTATCAGGTTCCTTCGGTTATATCAAGTTCACTACGTTCACGGTTTCTCCAAAACCAGCCGTAACCCTCCGTCATTTCATATGAATTGTCAGTAGTATTCAAGCTATGATTGTTTGGCCCTTAGTCAAGACATAGTGATTGGTAGCTGCTGGGGTGTTCACATGTAGCATAGATAGATGCGTTGGTTTGGGACAGTCGTATTACTTTGTTGGCCCTTAGTCAAGAGTATATACAGGTGGGTTCAAATCAACCTGGATAATGACGGGTAGAACTTGACATGTGACTTATAATTTGTTGGCCCTTAGTCAAGGTCATAAGAGCATGGGGCAAAAATCCACATCGGGAGTTTCTAAAGAAACTGAAACTTGCTAGTGTTGCATACCATTTGGAGTTTGATAATGTTGGTAGGATTCCTTCAGCATTATCACACGATAATATCTGGATCCCGATCCTACTGTAAGTATATGCTACTCATCAGGAGATTCGTCACTTAACGATCAGTGCTATAAACTAAGTAGGTGCCTAGATCGGTGTCAGCGGGGCTACACCTCCAGAGAAAAGAGGTTATTTAATTAAGGAACTTCACGAAAGCGTCGTAAAACCTCCCTCGAAGTACCGACACTAGCCTGGCTGAACGGTTAAACAAGTATTGCACGGTGAGATCAGTCCTGACTAATTCTTCTTTTATGGTTTGAGAAAGGATTCGAGAAACAGTGAGAGCCATCCTGTTTAGATAAACTAAAAACCAATCTAAACTTGCAAGTGCATCATGCTAAAGTGTTTTCTTCTCTCTCTTAACTGCAGCAACCATGTGACCATGACTACGTTACATCTAGATAACAAGTTGACTGAATCTGACTTTTATGACTGGCAAAGGTCTGTCCAGATGTCCATTGCCTATGACAAGCTGGACCACCCTATTACTACTCAAACCCCCGCCGTCCCAGGTCCAGTTTCCACCGTCGCGGATATGGATATCCGTCAGACAAGGGAAAAGGACAGTGCGAATGCCAAGTGCCTCGTGTTGGCTTCAGAGAATGGTGTATACCAGAAGCAGCACGAGAAGATGGACCTTAGTTTCCATCTTCCTCCATAACAAAGAATTATATGGAGAGCAATCTCGTATCGTAAGATATGAGACCTCGAACGAATTGCTTTAAGCGAGGTTGACTGTCGGGTCATCTGTAGGGGACGACGTCCTTACGATGACTAGCTATATTGATAAGCTCACGAACCTAGAGACTACGTTGGGAAACGGGTCATATGCTGACTTATTTCCACAGTCCCTACCCTCTACTTACACCCTGAAAGAAACCAGGGAGACACCCGCTCTGCTTAATGGGGGACCTTCTTCTTCTGCATCCAGGGCGAAAGCAAAGGGTGAAAAGAGGAAAACCTCCACAAAGCCGATATACGGTGTCAGTGAAGTAAAAGGAAAGGGAAGAGCAAAAGTTTCGGGACTTGGTATAGAGAAGGAGGGATGTTCCTATTGTTATGGGAAGGGGCATTGGCAGAAAGATTACAGGGCTTTGGAAGCCAGTAGCCAGGATTCGAAGCATGTTGTGGCTTCGGCCTCAGGTGTTTTTGTAATTGAGAACTGTTTGTCAATTAACTCTACTTCCTGGTACTAGATACCGGATCAGGATCTCATATCTGTAATTCGTTACATGCTTTGAAAAACCGTAGAGTTATCAGGGTAGGTGATATGTCTCTCAGAGTTGCGAACGGAATGGGCATGGACGCTGAATTCGTGGGGGAATATCGCCTAGGATTGACAAGTGGGCAGATATTGATTCTACGTAACTGTTTGTATGTACCTAGTTTGACTTGTAATATCATATCAGTATCCTCACTTTCTAGACAGGGATATGATTTTACATTCGTAAGCGATGTAGTAAACATCCACTTAAATCAAGTTCTGATTAGGTCCGGTACATTAGATAACGGTATATACGTATTGAATCAAGCTCAAGTTTTCAATGTCCAGAACACACTTAAAAGAAAGTCTCCGGAAGTAGATCAGGCTTTCTTATGGCATTGTAGACTAGGTCACATCAATGAAACACGGTTGACTAAGTTACATAGAGAAGAATATTTGAATCCGTTCGAATATCAATCTTATGCTACTTATGAATCTTGTCTCATGGGAAAGATGTCAAAGACTCAGTTTACTGGACACGGAGTAAGAGCGAGCGAGCTCTTGGGACTCGTACACAGTGACGTGTGCGGTTCAATGTCTACACATGCAAGAGGTGGTTATTCCTACTTCATTACTTTTACGGATGATTTCTCTAGGTATGGACATATCTTCTTGATGAAGCATAAATCCGAGACCTTTGAGAAATTCCGGGAATACAAGAATGAAGTGGAAAACCAAACAGGCAAAAGTATCAAGACACCAAGATCTGATCGAGGTGGTGAATACTTAAGTGCCGAGTTCTTGGGATACTTAAAAGAAAATGGAATTCTCTCTCAGTTTACTCCTCCATACACACCACAACACAATGGTGTATCGGAAAGGCGGAATCGAACACTATTGGATATGGTTCGTTCCATGATGAGTAAGGCTGAGTTACCGCGATCTTTCTGGGGTTATGCACTAGGATCAGCTGCATATCTTTTGAACCAGGTTCCAACCAAGACTGTGCCTACCACACCATATCAGATGTGGAGTGGGAAGAAACCCTGTCTTAAATACTTTAGGACATGGGGATATCCAGCTTTTGTTAAAAAGCAGCATGCGGACAAGCTCGAGGCACGCTCAGTACAATGTAAGTTTGTGGGATATCCAAAGAACTCCATGGGATATTATTTCTATTACGCAGAAGAACAAAAGGTTTTTGTTTCTCGTCATGCCCACTTCTTGGAAGCTGAATTTTTAGAAAATCAGAAGAGTTAGAGCGCAATAGAACTGGAAGAAATTCCAGAACCACAAGCTGTTACTGAAAGTATGGTAGAACCAGAAGTTTCAGAAGAAAAGGACATCCCAGTGCTTATCCGCAGAAGTAGTAGGTAGTCTCATCCGCCTGAGAGATACTACGGTTTTCTCATAGATGGGGATCGAGAGGATTGCAACATTGACAATGATGACCCTACTATCTTCCAGCAAGCCATTCAGAGTGGTGACTCAGTAAGATGGCTGGATGCAATGCCGACCGAAATGGAGTCCATATACACTAACAAAGTATGGACTTTGGACATTGCTCCAGATGGGGTAAAACCCGTAGGATGTAAATGGATCTTCAGAAAGAAGATTGGTGTAGATGGACAGGTTGAAACCTATAAGGTTCGTCAAAGACCTGGTTTGGACTATGACGAAACCTTTTCTCCAGTGGCTATGCTCAAATTCATTCGGGTCCTTCTTGCCATTGCTACCTTCCATGATTATGAGATCTGGCAGATGGACGTAAAGACAGCTTTTCTAAATGGTAATTTGGAAGAGTGCGTCTATATGGATCAGCTAGAGGGATTCATTCAGAGTGGGAGCAGCGGTAAAGTGTGCAAGTTGCTTAAGTCCATTTATGGACTAAAGCAGGCATCGCGGAGTTGGAACATCTGTTTTGATGATACTGTTAAACAATTCAACTTTATCAAAAATCCAAATGAACTATACATATATAGTAAAATTGTAGAGAGAACTGTAGTATTCCTCGTCTTGTACGTGGATGACATTCTCTTAATAGGAAATGATATTCCTATGCTACAGTCAGTCAAAGGATTCTTGTCACAGAAGTTCTCCATGAAAGACCTGGATGATGCCATCTACATTATGGGGATCCAGATCTATCGTGATAGATCAAAGAGGATGTTGGGACTTTCACAGTCCAGGTACATAGACACCATATTGAAAAGATTCAGTATGGAAGATTCTAAGCGCGGTAACCTACCGGCTTGTCACGGAATCACCCTCTCCAAAGAGATGTCTCCCAAGACTGATTTAGAAAGGGCTCGCATGTCGATTATACCCTACGCTTCTGCGGTAGGCTCTATAATATATGCGATGTTATGTACCAGACCAAATGTAGCATACGCATTGAGCGTTGTAAGCCGGTATCAGGAAAACCTAGGGGAGAAGCACTGGATAGCAGTAAAGAACATTCTCAAGTACCTGAGGAAGACTAAGGAGATGTTCTTGGTGTATGGCGGAAATGACCTCCAGATCGAGGCCTTTCCTGACTCTAGCTTCCAGAGTGACAAGGATGACTCCAAGTCCATGTCGGGTTATGTCTTTACCCTCAAAGAAGGGGCGGTCTGTTGGAAGAGTTCCAAGCAGGGCATCGTTGCTGACTCGACGATGGAAGCGGGATACATAGCTGCTTGCGATGCCTCAAAAGAAGCTGTCTGGATGAAGAAGTTCCTCACAGAACTTCAAGTGGTTCCTACCAGTATTGATCCAATACCTCTGTATTGCGACAACAACGGCGCTATAGCTTTAGCAAAGGAACCCAGGTCCCATCAGAAGTCCAGACACATCTTAAGGCGGTATCACCTGATCAGGGAGATCATAGATCGCCGGGAGATCGAGGTGAAGAGAGTAGATATGGAGAATAACACTGCTGATCCATTCACAAAGGCCATTCCTCAGACGCAGTTCAAGAGGCTATTCGAGATGATAGGTCTGCGATATGCCTGTACATGGCCCTAGTGCAAGTGGGAGATTGTTAGTGTCTATATCCTAGAGGCCATTATTGTATCATACTAGATTGTATATTACTTAATGGAAGCTTGGGATATTCACAGTTGTATTGACAGTCTTGCTAAGAATGGTAGTATGCTACTTGGTTTGTTTCTACTTTAATATGTGCATGTGTTTCTTTTAACATATCGCTTATACATATTAGTAGAGCCCTTAGGATCTTTGCTTGATTACCAGCGTTGTGATGGCAGTCACACTAGTGGGGGCTGGGTAGTCTATAAGCAACATCTTATACAGGTCCCTGGTCATACGATTATCGAGACGGGGCATCGATGCTCCGGAGTAGACTGGTGTATACGCTTCTCATCCCAGCATGGGGAGATGGTCTGTCCCACAGCCATCAGTACGTCGTACTGGAGATAGTATGCAGGTGCTCGTTAGGTTACGAGTACACCGGACAGGACTCACCAGGAACTGCAGGTTGGTACTATACCTATCGTCAGATTGCAGTTCCCAGGTGACATGAGTACAGATTAGTCCGTGGACTTGATATTGCTACTTCGCCTCGAGTGTGTTCCCACTGTACTTAGATTACTATCCTACCACGGCTCAAAGGAGTCGTGCAAACAGGTAGTAGTTGGGTGCAGTCCCGAAGCACTTGGAGGCAGTGGCGGTTAGACAGGATTCGTATCTTCCGGTATTGGGGGTTGATATCGCGCTGTGTATGGAGAGCCATTATGCAAAGTCCCTGTCCAGGGAAAGCGAGATTTACTGGTAGGTGCTCCAGTAGTTTCTCAAGATGTAATGGGCTTCACTCCGACACGACTTATACCGCTATTAGGGGACTGACTCTTGCCGCCCCCAGGCCCGATATGCGATAGTCCTAGACGAACAGACAGGAATGTACGGAGATTGTCACATACAGGCTCAGTAGGAGTTCGGATGGGTTTCCTCATCGTCCTTCTTATCGACATCTACTTGGGGACCGTTACGTACAACTAGTACCGCTTGCGGCCTGTGGTTAAACCCACTGCCGGCGTAGTGTCGAGTCTTTAGAGTCCCACACAGAAAGTTTCCCTACACCGGGAAAAAGGTGTAGAGGCCGTATGGTTGTACGACAGGGCCGCGATCACTTACGTACAGTTGTGCACGTACTATGATCGGGCAGATAATACTAGCGGGCTTTGGTTTAAGCCAGATTCTAGTATTATACAGATGGATTTATTCAGTCAAAAATTATCCGTGTTTTTCGGAAATACGGATGAAAGGGGCAGTCTCGTAATTTCTCGGGAAGCTTCTAGAAGAAGGTGACTCATTTGTGTTTATTTCCTTTTACGATTTAAACTAAATGAGGTGGAGGATGAGGTGCATGTTTACATTAAATGCTTAATGACTCATGAGATGATTCACCCTTAGAATTAAATGAAGCATGCTAGATATTATCTTGATATTATCAAGAGAGATATTATTATGCTTCATATTATTCTAGCATGAGTATTATTCATTTTATTATCACAAAACACTTCTCTCTCCTCAAGTTTTCATCTTCTTCCTCAAACCCTAATAGCTCTCATGAGTTGAGAATCCTAGGGTTTAAGTGACTAAGTAATCCATCTAAATACTCTACACCCTCTAGGATTTCTAGATTAGCAAACTAGAAGCCGTAGTTATCTCAGATTCGAGATAGGAGCTTGGACTATAGACTCTCGGATGGATCGTCTTTGACTCGAGGAGGCCGTTGGGATACCCATGTTCCATAGAGCCTACGAGGTGTGGAGGACAGCGATGAACACCCGAAGGACAAGTAACGTGAGGTATAACTTCGAATCAGAGTAGTTAAACCTCTCGTAGTTTGATAGTAATGGTTTAGACACGATCCGTGTGCTTAAGTCCGTGTTACGAAGTTTTGATAATTGTTTTTCATATATTCCGCCTCCCCGCGAACACGTGGGGTATGTGACATGGGCTCACAGTTAAAGTCAATGGTCAACAAAGAATTGTGTAGAAACAATGAGTCACATTTTCATTTTCTTTATCCTTTTATCTCAAAATAAAAATCCACATATTAAATCTAACCATGTGAGTCTTGCATTGCCATCTTCTATGCATCATCAACCATGACACACATGCATGTATGTATGTGTGCACACACATCATCATGTGTATGTATATACATATATACATACATCCATAAAGAAAAGGTTTAATAAAAGTGAGCTAAAAGTTTAATATTAAATCAACACTTGATTTAATAAACCGGTCATATCACATACGACCCGACCAATAGTAAACGCCTGATTAAAATACGGTATCACACATATGCATTTAATCGAGCTCCCGCACATATCTCATATGCACTCCACATCGTTTTGGCTGAGCTAGGAAACTCCTGTGTGGGATTCTAAGACTCGTCAATACACCGGCAGTAGATGATGATCACATCAAAACACCCACAAGTCGCAAGAAGTCAGCTAAACGTAACGGCCACCCGGGTATTGAGCGATCAGAAGAAAAACAAGCGAACCCGTCAAAACTCCCGTCGAGCCATTGGTAACACTTACCGTACGGTCCGGTCTCTTCGTCTGATATGTTTCATATCAAGTTTAGGGATGGAATCGTCGAGCCCTAATAACTTAATAAGTTATGCCGATATGGATTATGACCGGTCGAGAAACTACTGATAACACTTATCAGTAAATCTTATCAGCCCTGAACAGGGACTTCGAGTCAAAACCAATCGCGCATAGTACAATATCAACTCCCAATATCTGGAGAGACGAAACCCCTTCTATCGCTCATTGTCTCCATGTGTCTCGGGACTGTACCCAAAAGCCACCTGTCTGCACGACCCAGTAGAGCCGTGGTAGGGTGAAAATCAAAGTATAGTGGGAGAACACACAAGACTCTATGACGAATTCGGATGTACAGACTAACCTGTACCTGTGTCAACTGAGAACTGCTATCCGACGATAAACATAATACCATATAGGAGTTCTCAATGAGTCCGTTCAGTGTACCCAGTCTCTACTGAGCACCCGTATACAATCTTTGATGTCACAACACCAATGCATATGGGATCATCCATTTCCCATCATATGGGTCAAGAAACGTATACGCTAGTCTACTCTGGAATATCGATGCCCTGTCTCGATATACTCTCGACTAGGAACATTTAAGGATATGCTTATAGACCATACATGCCCCACTATTATGATCTCCATCATAGCCATGGAAGTCAAGCATATATCCTGAGGGCTGTTCCCCTCCGAAACACGGAGACGCGACCGCGCGGGTCCGTCTCGCCTGAATTTCGGGGCAGATACTAATTGGTGCTATCTGTCCACCTCTCCGAAGATGTCAAGTTGATTTATGGCACCATGTATCGAAGGTTTAAACGGATGCGGCCGATGTAGCAGACTTCGTCAGATTCCCCCTCGTTTGAAGGGTTTTTGATTGTGGGGACACTCTTCCCTGCAGGCGCAAGCCCCTGCAGTTAATTACGCTACCGCATCGCGGTAATAACTTTCTCCTTCTCCAGATGATCACTTCGTGTCATGGGTGTTTGTTTTGTGCTTGGTTGCCCGTGGATTGTATACAGAGACTAATTTGTGTTGTCGCCCGTAGGGCGTAGATTAGTCCAAATCCGTATCTTCTTAGATTTGGGTTTGGGGGTTGGGTTTAAGGATACGTTAGTCTCATTTGAGACTAAGATCAACTTAAACGTTTGTTAAGGATACGTTATTCTAATTTTAGACTAAGATCAACTTAACAGGATCATTTAGATCCAACAAAAGAGCATTTGAACTCTATTGTTTAGTTTAGGGATATTGCGGTCGATTAGTTTAAGGACATTACGGTCCATGGTTAGTTTAAAGACATCACGGTCGAGGTTAAGGACATCATAGTCGGTGAGTTTAAAGACCTCACAGTCAAGGTTAAGGACATCATAGTCCGTGAGTTTAAAGACCTCACAGTCAAGGTTAAGGACATCATAGTCCATGGGCTTAAGGGCCCCACAGTCCATGAAATGTGTGGTTGTCGGGACCCGTCACCTTTCTGAAGACGTTGAAGGATTACAACGACAAATATCAAAGGAGTGAAGAGATGTACCCTCGAACCAAAGTAGATTGGATGATCTATAGTCCAATTTGGAACTAAGATCAATTAATTAGATTATGAGCACATTGGCTCAGTTAAATCTGAATTGAGGACTTATGGTCAGTTTGGGCGAAGTCCAATTAGATATTGGCTCTTTATTGGACCATTAAACATTTGTCTGGGTTCAAGCCCACATTATTTAGCAATGCTAAACCAGAGTTTGAGGGCTCTGATACATTTTTGTCTTTGACTGGGCATTAAATATTGTAGTTCTGAGTTTTACTCAACTTTGAGATTTAGTTAAAGGAGAGGTTTTTGCCTCTGGAAACTTAGCCAATTTGGCTAAGATTGGCTTAAAAATAGTGTTAAACACTAGAGGACAACAGTGTTAAACACTGGAAATGAAATGCTCAAAGTAGTGTTAAACACTAGAGGACAACAGTGTTAAACACTGGAAATAAAACGCTCAAATTAGTGTTAAACACTAGAGAGGAAGGGGTCACGTGGGGACACGTGAGGGCACCCAAAGGTGGGGCCAGATCTCCTTTACTTTGTTATGCAAATAAGTGTTAAACACTTTTAATTTTCTGGCCATCACGTGTTGGCACGTGATGGATATTTGTGCATTGATTATTAAAGCATTTATTAGGGGTCATGTGGTAACACGTGAGAGCGCCCAAAGCCAATACTGCCTTTGCTTTTGTTCCCTATATTATGAGAGTCGCGTGGGGGCACATGAGGCACTGCCCCAAAGCTTTTTCCTTCTCATTTTTGGGAGATCTGTTTAGGGGTCACGTGGGGACACGTGATCTAGTTCTTGACATGCATGGAGATCTTTCAAGTCTCTTTATTTTTAAGAATTAAATTCTTTGTAGGGTTAAACCCTAATCTAGTTTTTAAAGGAATTAAATTCCTATGCATGTGGATGAATTAAATTTTTATGTAGGGTGAAATCCTAATTTCATTTAGGAGGAATTAAATTCCTGTGAATTTGAGAGAATTAAATTCTCAAGTAGGGTTAAACCCTAGTTTTGTCCATCTTGAAGGAATTAAATTCGTATAAATTTAGGAGAATTGAATTCTCATATAGGGTTAAACCCTGTTTTTATCTTGGAGGAATTAAATTCCTGTGAATTGGGAGAATTAAATTCTCTAAACTTAATTCTCCCTCTAAGTTTTGGATCTGCATGGCAGAATCTTCCCGATGAGAATTAAATTCTCAACCTGTGGGGAGATTTGCTTCTGCAGATCTTCAACCAGAGTAAGAACTAAGTTCTTTTGCAGAAGAGTTAAACTCTTAGATTGAGAATTAAATTCTCTTTTTTTTTTGCTTTATGAAGTTTTGATCCCTTTTCCCCTTTCTCACCTAGGGTTTCCTTTCTTGAGAATTAAATTCTCCTTTCTTTTCTCTCTGCTATTTGCCTTCTGAAAATTTCAAGATCCAAAATTCTATATCTTTCTTCTCTTCTTGGCTCTTATTGATAGGAGAAGGAAAAGAATCAATTTTTTTAGTAAATCTTTCATTGAAAGATTTTTTTTTTATAACTAATATGATCTTTTAAATCACTCAGTGAATTTTATTCACCATTAGATTTTTAATCCAAAAGATATTCTGTTTGTTATTTTTGGTGAAACTTAGGGAAATCTTTCCTTGTATAAAATCTTTCCATAAATTGGTGATTTTTAATCACCATTGGATTTTTAATCCAACGGTGCTCCATTTTACAGAGCATAGTCCTTTTTGTTTGGAAAGATTTAAAGAAAATACTTCCCCAGTTAGGGTCTTTGATTTCCCTTAATTAGAATTTAATACTATCAACTTATAAGGCTTTCAAAGCCTATCACGTGTTGGCACGTGACCCTCTCTCATTCAGAATTTAATTCTGTCTTTTAACTGGGCTGAAGGACCATCACGTGTCAGCACGTGACCCTTGGTCACGTATGAGTACGTGATGCCCCGTTGGGGTCTTTCTTTAGCCGTTTTGTTTACCCTTTTGTTTGATTAGAATTTAATTCTATAAAGAGATCATGTGTCAACGCGTGACCCTTGGTCACGTGTAAACACGTGATACCTCATTGAGGTGTTTCCTGATTTTTATCAGGGAACAAATGCCCCCACAGCGTTGTTCTCACGTGTCTGCACGTGAGTGCAACGCTGTCACCTTTGTGACCGTTGGATCTGTCTAGGGAATAGGGGAGATGAAACGTTTCCCATCACATTCTATAAATACAGGGGTCTCTTCAGAAGCGCCTCCTCTCTTTCATCTTCTTCCTTGCTAACTTTTTCCCTTTGAGAATTTAATTCTCTTTTCTCAGAGCTTAGTTCTCTGTTTCGAAAATTTCCAGAGTTTAACTCTGTTGAAAGATTCCCTTTTCTCAGGTAATGATCTTGAACGACTGAAGAACTTTTGCAGAAACCTTCATTGGATTTTAAATCCACACCAAGGGTTTTTTCTCTTTAACAAGAACCCATTTTTTTAAAGTTCTTTAAAAAGAAAACTACTCAATCTTCAAATAATAAACCTCTTAGGGCTTCTCTGATTTTCAGGGATCGATGGCGATGCTTGTCTTCTCTCTGGAATTTAATTCCATTCTAAAGAGCTTGAGCTCCGAAAATGTCTTCTGGGAATTTAATTCCCCTGTTCTAAAGGAATTTAATTCCTCTAAAGAACTTAGTTCTTTCCAGAGAACTTCTTGGGGTTTTCTTGCCCTGAGTTGTTTCTTTGCAACCAAAAAGAAGAAATTTGCAGTAGGGTTTTCTGGGAATTTAATTCTCTTGCTCTGTTTGATTTTTTGAAGAGTCCTAGATGGATTTCTTTTTGGGGAATGTGTAGGGTCATTTGAAAATTCACTGTTCATTTATTGAGAATCTTTCTTTTGTTCTCATAGTGATTGCTTTGCCTCGTCATTAGTAAGCCACCATCTTGATTTTGTGGGACCCATGCGTTTTGTAACCAATGGTCCCATAAAATAAGTCCTTTGTCGCTTTTTTCCACTGTCTTTTTATATATGCATTTACAAACATATATATATATATACACACACACGTGTTGGCTTCGCTTAACAGTTTCCCCTTCTTTTATTTCAGGCATAATGACTTCGGTTCCATACTTCCCGTTCACTTGCTCGGAGGCTGCCTTTCCTCAGTCACCGTCTGACGAGGAAGTGATGGCGATGATCAAGGCTCATGACCCGAATCGCACCAATTTACTTTTATGGGGGACCTGGTACATCCGCGGTCGCCGCAGTTTTCTTTGCGAGATATCGACGGAGCCTACCTATCCGTTCCTACCGATGGATCCTCCACGGATTGCCCTTGCTGTGGAGATGCCGAATTGGACCC
Organism: Agapanthus africanus; assembly: GCA_030015575.1. Lineage (NCBI taxonomy): Eukaryota > Viridiplantae > Streptophyta > Magnoliopsida > Asparagales > Amaryllidaceae > Agapanthus > Agapanthus africanus. The sequence continues at coordinate 115,352,284 of CM057350.1, forward strand.
CTATGGGACGGCTTGAGCCTTCAACAACTGGTATTCCGAACCATCCGGTGCCGGCTATAGATATTTTAGGGCGCCGCATTTGCCAGGGCGAAACCCAGCCATGGGGACAGATTTACAAGATAAGGCTTACCCCTAGACACCCCACGGGCTACCTTCTTTGGGCTCGTTACATCCTGTACGCCCATCGCGCGCGACTGCAGAGGGTTGGACTCTATCAGGCGATATATGCATCCTTTTTCACTACCAATCTCCCCATGTCTGGTGGGTTAAGGCTTTCTTGAACCAATAGAATCTTCCCACCAACACCTTCCTTCTAGGGGACCGCGAAGTTTCAATTTCTCAGGAAGAATTTCGCGAGATCTCAAGGCTGCCGGTCACGGGGACACTTTATGAAAAATTACTCCCTCCTGATGAGTATGTCTTCGAAACTGAGCCTGCTATACTTGACGGCCTGTCGACCGAGAACGCCGTCCGCCACAAGCGCCCAAGTTTGATCAAGACCCTAAGTATTTTTGACAAACTGTTCATAGAGTCAGAGGAGCAGGGCGTCACTTTTAAAAGCTTTATCGCTTGCTTTCTTCATGAAAATGTCCTATCAAAGACAGCTCCGAAGTTTGCGAACATTAACGACCCCTTTGGGTTTGGTTTAAATAGGCGTCCGACTAAAGAAGAGGACTTGTCGCAGTATTACATTCCCATCATGTTGGCGGTATCTTTCGAGTCGATTGCAGCTCCTGGTATGGATGAGGAGACTTTCTTTGTGGGCTTTATCAGCATTTGGCATCGCCGGTTCGTCATTCTCATGCATCGCCGTTTCATGAGAGCCTCGGTTATTTACCCTGCTCATCGCATTGCTGAGGGAACACGACTAGCTGTGGGCATTCCAGGGCTAGCGCATCTATATCATGGGTTAGGCGCCGCGGTTAATACCTCAATTCCAGGTGTAGATGTGGTAAATTTCTCTCTTCATTACTTCACGTCGTGGATTGAGATGCATGTGTTGGGGGCCTTTGCTGCGTACCAAAGACCCAAATTTTATGCCGCTTACACTTTTCCGCGTCTCATGCGGCTGGTGGATGCTTTTGCTCCTGACCCGACTTAGTTTGGGGCTATTCGTGTGCTGATCGCTCCCTATGCTAATACGGGAGGAATAGTATTCATCGATCGAGCCCTATCTACTCCCTCAGGACCGATTCAACAGCTCAATGACTTGTCGAAAGAGGGGGTACCTTCTCTGAAGCCCAGGGAAGCCATGCACCTGTACGCGATCAGACCAGGTTATCTAGTATTTTGTCAGAACGGTGTGGCCCTCTTTATGCGGTATAACCCACACCGCTTTGCCCGGAAACTTGGATATGATCAGGGCGTCCCCTTCGAGGCATTTACAGTGGCTCCTAGCCTATCGCCTGAAGCTGTTCGTGACGCCGCTCATCACTTTATGCGGCTGAACACTGGTTCTTGCTTCATGATCCCTGAAGCTGATCATATTCCTCGATGTGTGGGGTTTTTCACGGGCTGGTACCTCCACCGGGTCAGTCCAATTATTGCTGAGGAGAAGAGGGTGCTTCTTTGATACAGAGCTCCCATTCCGATTCAAGCTACAGGAGTTCCGCCGCAACCGCGTACAACAGTTCATCCTCCCTTGAGGGATACCGGTGTCGTGCTTATTCCGGGGGCGGCGGAAGTAGACTTAACTCCCACAGCTGGTATGCCACTGCGTACTCAGGCTCAATCAAGGGCTAATAGGGCGCCGGTAGTAGTATCATCGTCCGCGGCGTCGACAATGGCCGTGTCGTCCTTGGTAGCACCGCCAAGCGATGACATTGAAGGTGAAGTGGGTCAGCGCCGTACCAAAGCTCCACGGTGGATGAAACGATCGTCTTCGGCGGTTAGTTCTAGGTCCAAGAGGCGGAGGAAGACGGCCACGAATCTACTCGACTCTTTAATAGAGTCCGAGCCTATTCTTCAGGATGAACCGCTAGCTATGCTAGAATCGGATGGTGGCCTACTTTTCCCGAGTTCATCTGCCGAGGAAGCCGCACAATTGGATGAGGCTATAAGACGTTCGCAAGATGAATCCGAGAATGTAAGGATTCCGAAGAAGCCCTACCCTACCGTCATCTTTTACGAAGACACTCCGTGGATACGGTGGCGATTTATAGGCCCTTTGGAAGAATGGGGCGAAAAGGCCCTTAAACAAGTTGTTTCGGCCGACGCTGAGAACGCGCTTTCACTGTGGACCGGTGGCCACGAGTCTACCCTCGGACCTCGGTGAGCACATCTCCTCAGGAAGGAGCATCGGCTTGAACAAGCCATATTAGAAGCTCCTTTGCGCATCTGTATGTTCATGTATCTCTTTGTAATATTTTGTATTGCTTGCATACATATATATGTATCCTTATTCTCATACAAACTTTGCAGGGACTTCGGCGGCGGTGGAGGCTCTGAGTCATGCTTTGACTGTAGATTTTGCTGATATCCTCAGTGAAACACCAATCAGTGTGGAGGGGTCGATACAACCGTTGCTCTTGCGATAGAGTCTCCCTCGGTGGTTCCCGCTCCCGAAGCGCTTGCTCCCTTGGGGGAGGCACCTTTGTCGGTCGCCGCTCCAATGGATCTTCCTGAGGGCGACTCGGAGACTAGGGTAAAGGTAGTCGAGGCTACTGTCCTTCCGCTGGAGCCTGCAGTCGCAGCCGCTGCTCCTCGCTCGGAAGTCGCTACATTGGTCCACGTCCCCGATGATGTGCCTGAGGTCACGGAGGAGGCCGCTGAAACTGCTATCCCTCCATCTCAAAATAGGAGGAGCATCGAAGGTAGCCTTCTATATTTTACATTAATAATCTCTCCATTATCTGAACCCTTCTGTCTTTTCAGAATTGCGCGGATTGGCGGCATCTATTGCTGATCTGTCTCCCAGGCAGTCCTTTCAGCGCCTGTTGGAGATGGCTGCTCCGCAGGCGATATCTCCTCAACGCATCGTCCTCTCTTCCGGGCAAGATTGGTGTTGTTTACCCTTTTTTCACAGCATTATCACTACATTGATGTCTTTTACAGTTCTGGAAGCCGACGACGAGGTTGAGATTCTTGACGGGCCTGGGGAGCCTTCAGATCCCTCTTGCCTGACTGTGGGTAAGTAAAGTCTCAACGTCGTTCCATTTGTTCTTTTCTTACAAGTCTTGCTGACTGTTTATAAATTTGAACAGCTCTGCCAGTTTTCACTACGCTGGAGTCTCGCATCGCCATGCCACCCGGCCCCTATGCTCTGCGTGCTTCGGAACGGATGTCAAAGCTAAGCCTCGATTCCCTGTCATCCCTGATTGAGGACCTTCGCGCTGGTAGTCTGATCACGGCCGAAGCGTTTGCCGCTGAAGCTAATGGCTCTCTTCCCTTTCTTGCCACTTATCCTAGTGAAACATTGGTGCAAGTCTGGGTTGAGTTTTGTCGGCAGGTGGAGGCTTGCTTGCATGTCCTTGAATGTACACGCTTTCCTTCGGAGGTTGTGGCCGCGAAGGCGAGCTTACAGGGGCTGATTAAGCGGTGTGCTTCGAATATGATATCATGTGAGAAAAGGCCCAGACGCAAGTTTTCGGAAAGGGAGCTGGCTTCTAAAGCGCTGAGGGAGCTTCAAGCCAACCTTACGGCCAAGGCCACTAAAGCATATGAACTTTGGCGAGTGCTTCAAGAGGCCATCAAGGATGTGGTAGCCATTGATAAGGCCGCCGTGTTCACTCGTGAAATGGTCGAAGCCCATAAGGTTATTGAAAAAGAGCTTGAAGGCTGGCTTGCCTCATACCAGACCCAACAGGCTCAAGCGGAGGCCCGTCTTTTGACGATACTGAATCATGAAGGCGAGGCTCAGCGAAAAAGGGATGAACTGGCAAATCTACTAAATTGCCCTCCATCTTGAAGAATTGTATATATATTTTTTCATTCTTCCTTTGTACATACTCCTGAATGAGAGTATATTTTTTTGTTCTTTCACGAATTGTACTTTGTATTCATTTTGATTCATGAATAAAAGACATATTTTTCTTCATGATGGTGTGTCCCTTTTATTAAATGTATTCTGTGGATAGTCTACCTCGATTTTTTTGCAGGACAATGATGGCTTAGGATTCCGGGTTAAGATCTGCCTCCTAAGACTTTTCAACTTTATGAGCCGTGAGGGTCTCATAAAGAATTTTATCCCTACAGGTCGAGAGGATCCCGTAGGTGTAATTTCTCTTTAAGAATCGTGAGGATTCCTAAGTGTGTTTTCTCTTGAAAGTCGTAAGGATCTCACAAGAGAGTTTGCTCCCTTACGAGTCGTGAGGACCCGTAAGTGATGGGTGAGGTTATCATCATCCGCATTTCACGGAATCAGGAGTTGCTCTAGATGCTTCCCACGGGGTCATAGCCGTGTTCTGCAAGGACCAGGCTCCACTCTGGATGCTTCACACGGGGTCATTGCCGTGCTCTGCGAGGACCAGGATCCGCTCTGGACGTTTCCCACGGGGTCAGGATTGACATTATCCGCGTTCCACGTGACCAGGAATTTGCTCTAGATGCTTCCCACGGGGTCATTGCCGTGTTCTGCGAGGACCAGGCTCCGCTTTGGACGTTTCCCACGGGGTCAGGATTGACATTATCCGCGTTCCACGTGACCAGGAATTTGCTCTCGATGCTTCCCACGGGGTCATTGCCATGTTCTGCGAGGACCAGGCTCCGCTCTGGATGCTTCACACGGAGTCATTACCGTACTCTGCGAGGACCAGGATTCGCTCTGGACGTTTCCCATGGGGTCAGGATTGACATAAGCCGCGTTCCACGTAACCAGTAATTTGCTCTGGATGCTTCCCACGGGGTCATTGCCGTGTTCTGCGAGGACCAGGCTCCGCTCTGGATGCTTCACACGGGGTCATTGCCATGCTCTGCGAGGTCCAGGATCCGCTCTGGATGTTTCCCACGGGATCTGGATTGACTTAAGCCGCGTTCCACGTAACCAGGAATTTTGCTCTGGATGCTTCCCACGGGGTCATTGCCGTGTTCTGCGAGGACCAGGCTCCGCTCTGGATGCTTCACACGGGGTCATTGCCGTACTCTGTGAGGACCAGGATCCGCTCTGGACGTTTCCCACGGGGTCAGGATTGACATAAGCCGCGTTCCACATAACCAGGAATTTGTTCTGGATGCTTCCCACGGGGTCATTGTCGTGTTCTGTGAGGACCAGGCTCCGCTCTGGATGCTTCACACGGGGTCATTGCCGTACTCTGCGAGGACCAGGATCCGCTCTGGACGTTTCCCACGGGGTCAGGATTGATATAAGCCGCATTCCACGTAACCAGGAATTTGCTCTCGATGCTTCCCATGGGGTCATTACCGTGTTCTGCGAGGACCAGGCTCCGCTCTGGATGCTTCACACGGGGTCATTGCCGTGCTCTGAGAGGACCAGGATCCGCTCTGGACATTTCCCACGAGGTCAGGATTGACTTAAGCCGCGTTCCACGTAACCAGGAATTTTGCTCTGGATGCTTCCCATGGGGTCATTGCCGTGTTCTGCGAGGACCAGGCTCCACTCTGGATGCTTTACACGGGGTCATTGCCGTGCTCTGCGAGGACCAGGATCCGCTCTGGACGTTTCCCACGGGGTCAGGATTGATATAAGCCGCGTTCCACGTAACTAGGAATTTGCTCTGGATGCTTCCCACGGGGTCATTTCTGTGTTTTGCGAGGACCAGGCGCCGCTCTGGATGCTTCACACGGGGTCATTGCCGTGCTCTACGAGGACCAGGATCCGCTCTGGACGTTTCCCACGGGGTCAGGATTGACATAAGCCGCGTTCCACGTGACCAGGAATTTGCTCTGGATGCTTCCCACGGGGTCATTGCCGTGTTCTGCGAGGACCAGGCTCTGCTCTGGACGTTTCCCACGGGGTCAGTATTGACATTATCCGCGTTCCATGTGTCCAAGAATTTGCTCTGGATGCTTCCCATGGGGTCATTGTCATGTTCTGCGAGGACCAGGCTCCGCTGTGGATGCTTCACACGGGGTCATTGCCGTGCTATGCGAGGACCAGGAAGGGTTGACTTTATCCGCATTTCACGGAGTCGGGATTTGACTCTCGGTCATCTGTGCACCGCCGAGTCATGGAACTGGGAGTTGCCACGGTTCCGCTTTACTTGATGTTGTGTCTGTTGTAATGAGACGAATGTTGAGATGATCTCCAGGCTATCTGTGAACCGTCGAGATTTGGCTTCTTCTTCTGATGAAGCCTGGGGAGGAAAGGTGTGATTCCCTCTTTGTTTGCGCCCCTGGATTGTATACAGAGATTGATGTGATATCACCTGTAGGGCATAAATTTCATTTTTTTATTTCTTTCCACGATGCTCTATCATTTCAGCTTTTATATCGCGAAGGTCGCAATTGCCCAATCATTTCGGCTATTTTTTGCGGTGCCCAATCATTTCGGCTATTTTTTCTTTATTTTTACCCACTGCTTTTTATTGAGAGTTGCCTAATCATTTCGGCTATTTTGCATCCATACATTTTTACTTGTTGATTTTGTTTGCAAGTTGCCCCATCATTTCGGCTATTTCGTATGCATGTGTGGTTTGCTAGCTTTTTTCGCTGCAAGCTTTGAATTAGACACTGATTTCGGCATCAGCACCGCTACAACTGGGATATTGCCAGGAGCGAATCATCATTTGCCTCTGTCGATGACGAACAAAGGTGGCTTAGTAAACAGGGTTAGGATCCTGTTGACTAAGGCTTTTGACTTCATGAGCCGTAAGGGTCTCATAAAGGTATTTCTCCTTGCGAGTCGTGAGGATCTCGTGGGTGCGATTTCTCCTTAAGAATCGTGAGGATTCCTAAGTGCAAGTTCTCCTATAAGTCGTAAGGATCTTACAAGAGGGTTTTCTCCTTATAAGTCGAGAGGACTTACAAGGGTTGTTCACCATGTAGACATATCCCTAGTCACGGATGGGACTTTGTTAGGGAAATGTTTATTCGCGCCCGTGGATTGTATACAAGGTTCAGCATTGAGCCGCTTGTAGGGCAGTATTGGAGGTTGTGGTGGCCACTTAAGAACAGGTTCAGATCCCTGTAGTTTAAGACTTTTGAATCTTATGAGCCGTGAGGGTCCCATAAGAGGGTTCTCCTTACGAGTCGTGAGGATCTCGCAAGTGTAATTTCTCTTTAGGAATCGTGGGGATCCCTAAGTGTGTTGCTCCCTTGTGAGTCGTAAGGATCTCACGCAGGTGGTTTCTCCTTACAAAGTCGAGAGGACCTTGCAAGCGTCTTTTAACGAGATTGCGCCCTTTCGGGTTTTCACAAAACTCGCCGGTAGCCCTGCTGTTTTTACTCACGGAGCCCTTTCGAGTTTTCATCCGTACGCATTTCGCTTATGGACATACCGTTTTTCTTTCTTTTTCTTTCTTTTTTTATTCTTTTATTCTTCTTCTTTTTGTGTCAGCCTTGGGGTGCTGTAATCCACAGTAGTTTATCGACGTCTCGGTCAACGGCTAGTTTTAGGACATAATAGTCTGTTGTTAGTTTAAGGACGTTTCGGTCCGTGGTTAGTTTAAGGACGTTTCGGTCCATCGCCGGTTACTACTTATAGAGTTTGGGCTTAGGAAGATAGCGAGCGGACATAGGCGTCGTCATCTATCGTTGACCTAGGCCGTGACTCGTCAGGCGTGGTATTTCTTCAGGAATCAACCGTTTATTGGCCGGAAAGGTCTTTCACTATGCATGTCCATGAGTAAATAGACTCCACCCTGGTAGACTTTGTCTATGATATACGGGCCTTCATAATTTGGCTCAAATTTTCCCCGCTTGGCATGGTTGGGGATCATAGGTATTTTGACCACTAGCACGAGTTCGCCTTGGAGGAATGTCGTCGGCCTAATCAATCTTTCATATGAGCGCATCATCTTTGCTTTATAAGCCTCCAGATTTTGTTGCGCCATGATCCGAGTTTTATCAAGGGCATCAAGCTCCTCAAGCCGAAGGTGAGCATTCTCTTCGTCTATTAGCTCGTAATGAACCGCTATTCGTAAAGAGGGTAACTCTATCTCGAGGGGGAGTACTGCCTCTGTATCGAATACCAATGCGTACGGCGTTGTGTTCGTGGCCGTTTTGAACGTAGTTCGATACGCCCAGAGAGCTTTATACAGTCTCTCATGCCAGTCCTTTTTATTTTGAGACACCGTCTTTTTCATGATCTTCGTCAAGGTCTTGTTAAAAGCCTCGGCTAGACCATTAGCTCGGGGATTATAGACTGAGGAGTATCTCCAGTCTATGTTATGCTATTGTGTGAAGCGGCTGATCTTGTGGCTTCTATAGGCTGGCCCGTTATCGGAGATAATCCGTCATGGAGTTCCAAACCGATAAATGACGTGTGTCTTGAAGAAATGGAGGATATTCTCTGTTTTCACTTCCCTTAGCGGTACTGCTTCTGCCCATTTGGAGAAGTAATCAGTTGTCGCCAAACTAAATCGATGTCCTCTGGACGATGCTGGTTCGATGGGGCCGATTATGTCAGTTCCCCACATTTCGAACGGCCAGCTAGCCACTGTTGTATGTAGTGGGTTTGGATGCTGATGGATAAAGTCCCCGTGAATCTGGCACGAATGGCACTGTTTCGCGTATTCGAGGCAGTCTTGGATCATCGTGGGCCAATAATAACCCATCCGCTTGATCTTCAGCTTCATCTTCGGCCCGGCCTGGTGAGAACCGCAGAGTCCATCATGAGTTTCCTGGATGACTCTTTTTGCCTCTTTAGGTCCCAGGCATGTTAACCACAGAGAATCAAATGATCTTTTATACAGAGTATCATTGACGAAGGCGAAAGACAGAGCTCGTTTCATAAGTTGATGTCCTGAGGACGCATCTTCAGGTGTTCGACGGGATTTGAAGTAGTCTATAAAGACTTCTCTCCAATCCGTAACCTTTTCCTGGTCTTTTATTTGTAGGGCCGTTTACTCGGTCGCTCCTTTTTCTTCGGACGATTCCGGAGATATTTCTGCTGGTGCGAGAACCTGACGACTTTGCACAATGATCCTCACGTCATCAAGGTTTTCGTCAGCCAGTTCTTTAGCGAGCTTGGCTAATGCATCCGCTTTGCTATTTTCCGCACGCGGTATGCTTTCTAGGGTGTAGGAAGGAATTTGAGTCAGCAATTGCTGTACTCTCTCGCCGTATTTCACCAACTCAGGCTTGCACGTCTGATAGTCGCCGTTTACTTGACTAACGACCAGTTGGGAGTCTCCGTATATGAGGAGGTTTTCAATTCCCATGTCGATGGCGATCTCGAGACATGCTATCAAAGCTTCGTATTCGGCTTCATTGTTTGTCCTCGGCTCTGTTAAGGAGAAAGCGAAGCGCGTTATCCCTCCTTGTGGAGTTACGAAGATGAGGCCTACCCCTGATTTGATTATGGGCGTACTTTGTTTGCGCTTCTTCATGGAAGATGCTCCATCGAAGTAAAGTTCCCACCGGGTATCACCCCCGTCGATCGTGTCAAACGCATGTTCGTCTGGCAATTCGCAGTTCAAAGGAGAATTGGCAGGTATCGGATGCTCAGCGAGGAAGTCTGCGATGGCCTGGCCTTTCACCGCCTTAAGAGGCTGATAAGTTATCGAGAACTCCATCAAGAGCAAGGCCCATTTAGCGAGCCGCCCCGTCAATATGGCCTTTGACATCAAATACTTGAGAGGATCCACCTTTGATATAAGACGGACTTCATGCGCCAACGCATAGTGCCTGAGCTTTGTTATCGCGAAGATCAATGCCAGGCAATGTTTTTCGATGGGAGAATAATCGAGTTCTGCCCCCAGCAGAACTCGACTCAAATAGTAGAGGGCTCTCTCCTTCCCTTGGTCGTTCTCTTGTGCCCATAATGTGCCTAAGAAACCTTCGAGGGCGGTTGTATACAGAATGAGAGGTTTTCCTTTAACGGGAGTGGCCAGTACTGGCGGATTCTGCAGGTATTGCTTGATTTCATCCAGTGCGTTTTGGCATTTGCGATTCCAAACGAAAGGGGTTCCCCTCTTCATCAGGTGACTGTAAGGACGGGACTTGCCTAAGAGATTGGCTATAAATTGCCGGATATACGCGAGCTTCCCTTGGAGAGACCGCAATTGCTTGAGAGTCCTCGGCAGGGGCATTTCCATAATCGCCTTGATCTTTGACGGATCTTTCTCGATGCCTCGGTGTCGGACGATGAATCCTAGGAATTTGCCCGAGGAAACTCCGAACGCGCATTTGAGAGGGTTCATCTTCAAGTTGTACTGTCGAAGGCGTTGAAATACGATCTTCAGATGCTCTAGATGTTCCTCGTATGATTTGCTTTTAACTACGAGGTCGTCGATATAGCATTCGACGATTTCATGTATGAGGTCATCGAAAATCTTCGTCATGGCCCTCTGATAGGTGGCACCGGCGTTCTTTAGACCGAAAGGCATCACTTTATAGCAGAATATGCCTAAAGGGGTCCGGAAAGCGGTGTGCTTCTGGTCTTCGGGATGCATCTTTATCTGATTGTATCCTGACGATCCGTCCATGAAGGAGAAGACTTCGTGCGTGGACGTGTTATCTATCATCATCTCGGTGACCGGTACTGGAAAGTCATCCTTTGGGCAGGCTTTATCGAGATCCCGAAAGTCCACACATATGCGCACCGTCCCAGTTTTCTTCATCACTGGGACGATGTTGGCGATCGAATCAGGATATTGAACCTCTTGGATAAAACCGGAGTCGATTAGTTTCTTGACCTCGGCATTGATGCTCATCTCAAGCTCGAGCCACATTCTTCTCGGTGCCTGTTTAATCGGCTTGACGTCCGGGGATATCGCCAATTTGTGCACAGCAATCTCTGGATCTAGTCCTGGCATCTCGGAATAGTTCCATGCAAAGCAATCTTTATGCTGTATAAGCACGTCCTTCAGCATAGCCACCCTTTCTTCAAACAACAGCTCACTGACGAACGTCGGTCGCGGGTCACTTGCAGTCCCCAAATCAATTTTCCTGAGGTTATCTGCAGTAGTGTGTATTCCATCTTCCAGCTCTTTCGGCGCCGGTGGAAACTCTGAGATCACCCCGTCATCATTGTTTTCGAAGCACCAGGGGAGGTCATCCATATTCTCGGGCTCTCCTTTTGACTGCGTTATCGCGTGATAGGTACGAGATCGTTTCCAAGATCGATGTTGATCTGGTTCTACTCTCGCTATACGCGTGGCTTTCGGTTCATGCTTCTTGTTCCCTTCCGAAAAACACACAAGACGGAGACGTCTTGCCTGAAATTCGGGGCAGATACTATTTGGTTTTATCCGTCCACCTCTCCGAAGATGCCAAGTTGATTTATGGCACCATGTATCGAAGGTTTAAACGGATGCAGACGATATAGCAGTCTTCGTCAGATTCCCCCTCTTCTGAGGGGTTTTTGATTGTGGGGACGCTCTTCCCTGCAGGCGCAAGCCCCTGCAGTTAATTACGCTACCGCATCGCGGTAACAACTTTCTCCTTCTCCAGCTGGTCACTTCGTGTCGTGGGTGTTTGTCTTGTTTGTGGTTGCCCATGGATTGTATACGAAGACTAATTTATGTTGTCGTCCGCAGGACGTGGATTAGTCCAAATCCGTATTTTCTTAGATTTGGGTTTGGGGTTTTAGTTTAAGGATACGTTAGCCATATTTGAGGCTAAGATCAACTTAAACGTTTGTTAAGGATACGTTGGTCTAATTTTAGACTAAGATCAACTTAACGGGATCGTTTAGATCCAACAAGAGAGTATTTGGGCTCTATTGTTCTAGTTTAGGGACATAGTGGTCCATTTCCAGTTTAAGGACATGGTGGTCCATTGCATGTATGGCCGTTGGGACCCGTCACCTCTCTGACGACTTTGAAAGATTACAACGACAAATATCAGAGGAGTTTAGAGATGTACCCTTAAACCGGATGTAAATTGATTTGGGATAGCAGTTGTGCTCAGTTCAATTTAAATTGAGGACTTACGGCCAGAATTGGGCTAAGTCCAGTTGAAGATGTTCAACATTTTGTTCATGATTGACCTGCACGGCATTGGGTTTTTTAATTAAATGCACAGCATTTAGATTAGGCCTGTTAGGCCTTTTAATAATGCATGGCATTTGTTTTGGTCTGTTAGACCTTTTAATTGGGCTCTAACCCTTTTAATAATGCAGAGCATTTAATGGCCTGACAGTGCGCCACGTGGCCTATCAGGCGCTCTGCGCCAATTAAAGAGCGCAAGGCGCCAGGGCATGTGGGGGTGACACGTGTCACGCTCTGCTGAGCGCAAGTATGTTAGCGCAGTGCACTGCGCCAGTGCAAGGAGCGCAACAGCGCAAATTAAGAGTGCAGGGCACTGTTCAATAGCGTAGAGCGCATCTTGATCAATTTTGGATCAAAGAAAAGAATCTTTTCAGTTCTAAAGAGGTTCTACCTCAAGATTCAAGAACCAATGGTTCATCAAAAGGCAGTGCCTTTATATAGATCAAAAGATCTAGGGATGAAGTAAATTACTTCTTTAATTTTCTTTGTGATTGGATCTTTTTTTGATCTTTTTCTTTTTAATTGAAGATCTTGATCTTGTTCTTAGATCTTTGATCTTTTTAGAAGAAATTCTTCTTTTTTCAAAGGTTTACCTTTTTTCTCTTTGAGTTTTTCTCAAAGTTTTTAGAGGAGCTCTCTATCTTCTGTATCTCTCTATATGTGTTTTAGACTTGAAGTCTAGGGTTCTTTATATAGGGCCAAATGATTTGTTGAATTGGTTAGAGAGATCTTTCTCTGATTGATTTGGGAATATTTCCCACCGTTGGATCTTTGATCCTAAGGCTTCTGTTTTACAGAAAATAATCTTCTTATTTTTAACAAGATTGGAAAGATCTTTCTAGAATTTTAATTCTAATTAATTAATTCATTATTTAAGTTTTAGTGCTGGCACAGTTGGCGCAAGTGTATCTGCGCTTGACACGTGTCGCGCAGCGCAGAGCGCAGCGCACCTGCGCTGACACGTGTCAGGCAGCGCAGCGCAACTGCGCTGACACGTGTCGCGCAGCGTAGAGCGCGGCGCAACTGCGCTAGCGCACCTGCGCTGATACGTGTCGTGCAGCGCAGAGCGCAAGTTATCTGAAGCGTTGCTTCCTTTATTATTTGAATTTTTAAAACAGATTCTTGCTCTGATTGGGGGAAACAGAAGCGTTGCTTCATTTCCCGCCTTGGAATTTGAACAGAGCTTTGCTCTGATTGGGGGAAACAAATGCCCCCCCACCGTTGCGCTTACATGGCCCCAGACGTGAGCGCAGCGGTGGCAGAATTCCAATCGTTGCGCCATCTTTTGGAAGTTGAAACGGCTCTCAATGCCTATAAATAGGACCTTTGGTCCCTTAGATGATTTTCATCACCTCCTTGAGAATTATCTCTTATTCAGAGCATTGCTCTTAGGCTTTAAGAACTTTTCAAGAGTAAAACTCTGTTAAAACTTAGGTATAGTTTAAAACTTTTAAAAAATCAGGGTTTTACCCATTAACAGAGCTTTGCTCTTTATAGATCTTTGATCTAAAGAGAACCATTTTAGGGTTCCAATAATAGAGCCTTTACTCTCTAAAATGATTTTATTTATAATTTCTTGATTCATTAATGGAGCTTTGTTCCTTTTAAATCATATGGAAGAACTCTTAAGAGTTTTTCATGGATCTTAGAGGTTAAAGATGGCATTTTATTTTTTTTGATGAATTATATCATCTTGCTTAATTAGTCTGTCTGCTAATTTTGCTGATTTTCTTTTACAGGAGTAATGGATGCCCACATGTATGACCTTGATGAGATCATCTCTTATAGAGACATTCGCCGACTCGGCCGTTCTCAGAACCGAGAACTCACAAACGCCGAGTGTGCCGAAATTATGAGTCTCTTCGACGCATATAACGGTCAACTGCTTCCTAGACGCTCCCCTCTCCTGAAGCTTATTGTGGGAGCAATTTGGGAAGCGCTTCCCCTATTCTTTACCGGCGTGCCGCTCAGAGCGTTAGATGCCGCCGAGGATAAGGTGCACTCGGTGTACCTGATGAACCTAATCTGGAACAGATGGCGAGACAATCTTGTCGATCTCCTGCACCAGGCCTTTCAACAGTCCACCATACTTGCTGCTTATCGGAGGGTGGAGGACATCAATGGGGATCCCGACGCTCGTGCTCGCGAAAGAAAGCACACTAGGATGGTTCGCCAGGCTTGGAAAGTCCTGGACAAGGTCACTTTCGAGTTCCTCAATCCATGTCCTGGATTTGAGGTTTTGCCATTGTAATAGCATTTCAACAATGATGTTTTTGTTTATTGTCTTTATTGATGTAAGAATTTTCCGAGTATGAATGACAAATCTTTTGCCTCCTTCCTTTCATTTTTTGCTTTGTTATTGGCATATTCCTTAAGTAAGCATAGCCTGTAGGTGATATAGAACATTCCGTCTTGAATACTTTGGGGAGTAGTGATGGCTTAGAAAACAGGTTCAGATCTGCTACCTAAGGCTTTTCAACTTTATGAGCCGTGAGGGTCTCATAAAGACTTTTCTCCTTACGAGTCGAGAGGATCTCGTAGGTGTATTTTCTCCTTAGGGGTCGTAAGGACTCCTAAGTGTGTTTTCTCTTGAGAGTCGTAAGGATCTCACTAGAGAATTTTCCCTCTTACAAGTCGAGAGAACTCGTAAGTTGTTGTTTCCCTCCTTGTCGAGATTCGACTTTGGAGAGTGTGGCCCGTGAATAGTATGCAAGAGTCCATTTTTGAACCGGCTTGTAGAGCCCCAGTGCTTAGAAAATATGTTTTTTAATCTCCGCTGCCTAAGGCTTTACCTCACGAAGCGAGATGAATCGAGCATTTCTCGCAAGGATATCCTAACGTCACAGTTAACCTCTGCTCTTTACGACAGAGGTCCGTTAGGGTCTGTGGTACTTAGGGTTTTGTCCGTTGTACCGTCGCGTTGGCTGATGTATTCCTCGATAGGCAATCTTGCTGTTCGAGTAGCCTTGCGACTGTCGTGTCTCTGATCCTTTCGGGGACTGGACAAGACGTCTTCAAGCAATCCTCCTAGGCAGTTTGACCGTCGGAAGAGCAAGCGTTAGGAATTTTGCCATGCCGCTTTTTACTTAAGGTTAGGCTCATTTTGGAGAGCCCCAATGAGTCATAACCACTCCGCACTGGTGTGGGATGATCTCCGATAGTCTTTCAGGTTTTATATGAGTTGCCGTCAAGACCCTGAAGCTAGGAATTTGGCCTTTGCTTCGTTTACTTTGGCGTGTCCGGATCCTGTTGGAGGAAGGACGCTGTGTGACATCTCGTCTGCTGTATCGAGACGAATGTCGTGATGGTGACCACTCCATGTGGGATGATCTCTGGTAGTCTTTCAGGTTTTATTTGAGTTACCGTCAAGACCCTGAAGCTAGGAATTTGGCCTTTGCTTCGTTTGCTTTGGCGTGTCCGGATCCTATTGGAGGAAGGACGCTGTAGTGACATCTCGTCTGCTGTATCGAGACGAATGTCGTGATGGTGACCACTCCATGTGGGATGATCTCCGGTAGTCTTTCAGGTTTTATTTGAGTTACCGTCAAGACCCTGAAGCTAGGAATTTGGCCTTTGCTTCGTTTGCTTTGGCATGTCCGGATCCTATTAGAGGAAGGACGCTGTAGTGACATCTCGTCTGCTGTATCGAGACGAATGTCGTGATGGTGACCACTCCATGTGGGATGATCTCCGGTAGTCTTTCAGGTTTTATTTGAGTTACCGTCAAGACCCTGTAGCTAGGAATTTGGCCTTTGCTTCGTTTTCTTTGACCGTGAGGTCTTTTGTTGTCGTTGCGTCTGCATACTGCTGGACTGTGAAGGAACGCTGCTGTTGACATCTCGTCTGCTGTATCGAGACGAATGTTGAGGTGAAGCTGGGATTTTTCCGTCACTCCGCTTTGTTTCGACCATAGGGTCTTTCATTGACGTTGCATCTACATCCTGCTGGACTGCGAAGGAACGCCGTTGTTGACATTGCATCTGCTGTAATGAGACGAATGCTGAGATGGAGCCGGGATTTTGCCGTTACTCCGCTTTGTTTCGATGTGAGATCTTTTGTTGACGTTGCATCTGCATCCCGCTGGACTGTGAAGGAACGCCGTTGTTGACATCTCGTCTGCTGTATCAAGATGAATGCTGATGTGGAGCTGGGATTTTGCCGTCACTCCGCTTTGTTTCGACCGTGAGGTCTTTTGTTGACGTTGCATCTGCATCCTGCTGGACTGCGAAGGAACGCCGTTGTTGACATCTCGTCTGCTGTAACGAGACGAATGCTGAAGTGGTCTCTAAGTTGTCAGTGAACCGTCGAGACTTGGCTCTCTTTCGGATTGAGCCTGTTGGGAAGGTATGGTTCTCTCTTTGTTTGCGCCCCTGGATTGTATACAGGGATCGATGTGATCTCACCTGTAGGGAGAAAGTTTCATTCATTTTTTTATATTATTATTTTATTTCCGCGTTGCTCTATCATTTCAGCTTTTATATCGCGAAGGTCGCGATTGCCCAATCATTTCGGCTATTTTTCGCGGTGCCCTATCATTTCGGCTATTTATTTTATTTTTACTCGCTGCTTTTTATTGCGAGTTGCCTAATCATTTCGGCTATTTTGCATGCATTCATTTTTACTTGCTGATTTCGTTGCAAGCTGCCCCATCATTTCGGCTATTTCATATGCATTTTTGGCTCGCTGGTTTTTCTTATCGCGAGTGTGGAACTTGGAATCTGATGCCAATCTTAGCATCAGTATCGCTACGACTGGAATATTGCCAGGAGCGAATCATCATTTGCCATGAAAGGACTTGGAATTTGATACCGGTTCAGGCATCAGCATCGTTACAACTGGGATATTGCCAGGAGCGAATCATCATTTGCCTCTGTCGATATTGAACAAAGGTGGCTTAATAAACAGGGTTAGGATCCTGTCGACTAAGGCTTTTGACTTCATGAGCCGTAAGGGTCTCACAAAGGTATTTCTCCCTGCGAGTCGTGAGGATCTCGTAGGTGTTTTTTCTCCTTAGGAATCGTAAGGATTCCTAAGTATATATTCCCCTGTAAGTCGTAAGGATCTTACTAAAGGGTTTTCTCCTTATAAGTCGAGAGGACTTACAAGGGTCGTTCACTATATGGACACATCCCTAGTCATGGGTGGGACTTGGTTAGGGAAATGTTTATTCGCGCCCGTGGATTGTATACAAGGGTCAATATGAGCCACTTGTAGGGCAATATCGAAGGTTGTGGGGGTGGTTGCTTAAGAACAGGTTCAGGTCTCTGTAACTTAAGACTTTCAAATCTTATGAGCCGTGAGGATCCCATAAGAGAGTTCTCCTTACGAGTCGTGAGGATCTCGCAAGTGTAATTTCTTCTTAGGAATCGTTAGGATCCCTAAGTGCGTTGCTCCCTTGTGAGTCGTAAGGATCTCACGCGAGTGGTTTCTCCTTACAAAGTCGAGAGGATACTGTAAGTGTCTTTTAATGAGGTTGCGCCCTTTCGGGTTTTCACAAACACTCGCCGGTAGCCCTGCTGTTTTTACTCACGGAGCCCTTTTGGGTTTTCATCTGTGCCCATTTTGCTTATGGACATACCGTCTTCTTCTTCTTCTTTTTTTAATTCTTTTTATTCTTTTTTCTAACGAGGTTGCGCCCTTTCAGGTTTTCACAAGACTCGCCGGTAGTCCTGCTGTTTTTACTCACGGATCCTTTTCGGGTTTTCATCCGTGCCCATCTCGCTTGTGGACGTACCTTTTTTTTCCACGTCAGCCTGGGGATGCCGTGGGTTGGTAGTAGTTTAACGACGTTTCGGTCATAGGTCAACGTACGATTATGCAGCTAGATTTTGCCGCAAATCTTCGCATGTTTTTGTGTCGGAGGTGGATTCCTTGAAGAGAGGGCTGATGGCTATTTATTCGTCAGAGTCGCTTCCAAAGGTGATAACTTGCGATCCCTTGGCGTCGGCTATGTGACAGTTGCCAGCAGCTCTTTCACGCTCATATGTCGTGCTTTTCTGTTCCCGACGAGCCTTGCGCTTCACTCGTTGAACGTGTCGTCGATGGGCAACATATCCCTGCTACCAGTTTTTAAAGGCTATGCACTCCTCGGTAGGGTGTGCAATCCTCTGATGGTATAAGCAGAAGTTAGGATGTATTTCCGCTTCATCAAGACGTATATTGCCAGGGGAATTTCCTTTGAAAGCGGGCAACTTCATTCCTATTTCCAGGGCTCTAGCGAATCGTTTCCTTACTTTAAGCTTGCTTTTGCTGGCGATAGGGATGCTTTGCTCCGGTTGGGGCGCCTCGACCTTTTCATCCAATCGTCGGCGTTTGGCTTTTTCAAATATGGCCATCTCATGCTTCCGATCAGCTTTGCTTTTAAGACGGGCTTCGTTTAGGAATGCATCAATCATTTCGTATGATGGTTCTAAAAGTTCAGGCTCAGGATTTGCCCCCGGTTTCCCTGCGTCAGGAGTTTCTTCACTGTCTATCGACGAGTGAGAGATCACATGGCAACTTGCTACGCAATCCTCGGATTTGTCCGACGATTCTTCTCCATCATCTCCGTCTTCAAGGACGTGGCCAAGGAATTCTTGGAGCATGATTGGAGTCCGCGCCTTCTGATTATATTCTTCCAACGCGTCAATCTGTTTTTGCAGGTCCGTGCGCTTGTCACCAGGCTTCACAGGCTTTTTGGTCTTCTTCTTCTTCTTCGAAGACTTTGACGGCTGGGTGTGCGAGCTTTGGCTATCACCACTGATCTTTGGAGTTGGGCGCGGTTTTAGCATCCCTTCGATGATCTGGGGTTCTAGCGGATTCTTCCATCTGATCGCCGGGCATGTTTGGAGATCATTCAGCATCATTTTGGTTTTGGCCGAAAGGGCCACCTCCCATGGGGCTTCTTTAATAAAAGAGCACGTTGCCCCCGATGTGTCCACCTTTTTAGGAGCATGAGGCTGTGGCGGGTTCACCTTCCAGTTTTTGGAAAACGCAAACTTGCCTTGTTGGTACTGATCCTCGATCCATCCCTTAAAGACGAAGCAATCTTCGATTGGATGGCTTACCGATTGGTGGTAAGGGCAGTAATTAAGATCGTTGACATCGCCTGGCTATAACGGACGTTTTGGACTCGGCAGCTTGATGAGTCTATTGCGCACTGCCAGATCGAACAGTCTCCTTGTTTTATTCTGAGGAAATGAGTAAGGACGTCCCAGTCTCTCCTCGAGGGATGGGCGTGGACGCATGTTGTTTTGGCGAACAACCGGCTTTGAGTTGCTCGGCTGTTGTTGAGTATTGGTGACGACGATCGCTTTCCCTTTTCCTTTCTCATTTCGAGTGTCTGGCTTTAGAGGAGACGGTCTGTGACCCATCTGGTCCATTTAGGCCAGTTTGTCGATCAAGGCCTGGAAAGTAGTTGGCTTGAAGAACATCATGAATTGTGAGATGGTCGCTTGCGGATCAAGAGTGCCCACGAACATGCCCACCGCCGGCGCTTCTTCGATCCGTTGTTCGCATTTTGACCATAAGCTTTGCCACCGTATTGCGTATTGGACCCACGTCTCGCCTGGCTTCACCCTGGCATTTATCAGTGCTGTTATCGGGGTGCGTTCACTAGCACTCGCGAATCTTTGTGTAAACAATAGCTCCATCTCCGCAAATGTTTTGACAGAGTCGTTAGGTAGCTCCGAATACCATTCAAAGGCCGTTTCTGCTAAGCTGCCGACGAATTGGCGAAGCAACAGTTTATCATCATCTCCAGTGTTGCCGCATAAGGCCCTGAATTGAGCGACATGCTGATGTGGATTCCTTGTCCCCTTGTACACATGGAATTTAGGGATCGTATATCCCGGCGGGTAACTGATTTGGTCATACCAGCCCGGATAGGGTCGTCCGGTTCTAACAATTTGCCCAGCCGCTTCATTCGCCTGATGAACTCGTATCTGTTGAGCTATATAGTCGTCTAGTGCAGCTTTGGAAATGGTTTCCTCCTTGGCTGCTGGAAGAGCCAGAGGAGGATTAGATGTCTCCCCTCTATCGTCTTCAGTAATGGTCGGAGGGTCTTCAGCTGGAGAATCCTGCTGTAACATCATTCCTACCATATCTTGGAAGAGAAGCGCCATTTGTTTTATATTAGCTGCTTGTTCTGCTGCTTCTTTGTCCTTCTTTTCGAGGACTCTGCGTAGGAAGTCAGCGTCAGTTTCTTGTTCATGACGCTGCTCTGATGATGCCTCCGAGCTTTTTTTTGGCCCGGTAAGTGTGGCCATTGCAGTCATCATTTCCTGAAGCTTCTGTTGTTGCTCCTGGGCTTTGGTCACGGATCGAGTGAGCGGTCGGTGATCCGTCGAAACACGGCTTTTCTCCTTTCCGGAAGCCATATAAACGGTGTGCACCACCATGCCCCCAGACTTAGGGCGTTTGTACTCAGCGCTTTTACGGTTCGCCATGTTCACAGGGGCTTTTTGCGGCCTCCTTTTCTTTTGAGCGATTGACGTTGAGGGAGCCGTTGCAGCGGGCACCCAGCCGGCTAACGTCTTCTGTGTTACCACGAGATGGCTCTTTTCTTGATGAGCTTTGAGCTTCTTTGGCCAGCGAGAGTAGTCCTGGTTAATCACCGATTCCTGGACCTGTCGCCAGACTTTATAAATTTTGGAGGACAGCCGCTGAGGAGGTTGCTCCGGTTTGTTTTCTGTATCATTCTCCACGGGTAGAGGAGATCTTTTCAGCACTGCTGTGGGTGAATTCCTGCGCACCCTATTAAGCAGCTCAAAGCTGTTTCCAGTTGGAACAGCGGCATCAGCTTCTACCATTGGGGCTGATGGAGTTAGCCTAGAGGGGGAGTTGCCCCCAGCTTTTCCCACTCAGCGCCAGTGGCGACGTCGAGCGTGCCAAGCTGTTGGAGTTGGTTCGGGGACGGGGATGGCTTTGTCTTGCCCCCTGTTCAGGTGAAGGGCTGTTGCTGGCGTCAGCCTTTTAAAGACCGACGTCCGTTGAATGGGGACGGCCAACCTATCAAAAGCAGATTTCCGAGTAGAGGAAGCAACCTTGGTTATTTCGCCTGGAACGGGAGCTGGGATGGCTATCCGCTTTGGGATAACGCCTTCTGGTATTGCAGGCTTCTTCATGGGCCCGTTGGAGCTCTGGCCTAGTCTGTTAAAAACTGAGGCAGTGGAGTTGGACGACCCGTTGAGAGGGGCTGCGGTAATTGTAAGCCGATCAAAGACCGACTTCTTTAGAGCTTCTTGCGACGTCATTGGGGCATTGAAGCTCATCGGTGGGAGCATGGTCCCGAAGAATAGTTCAGTGGTGGCTTGAGTTACCTGCTCCACTGGCATCTTGAAATGGGAGGCCGCTTGGGGCCCGTAAGTCACTCCTCCAGCAAGGGCGGAGTGAGAGTTGCAGTTGCAGATAGTGCAGTTTGAAGCCATTGATCTTCTGTTTTCTGCACGGAGCAAGACACCAAATCTAAGTACCTCGAATCCACAGGTAACTACAGCAAACCACGATTCGTTCACGAACACGACATACGAAGTGTGGAGTGGAAAGAGGAAAAGGTCCCACCGGGCGTGCCAGAATCTGTTCCCCTCCGAAAGACGCACAAGACGGAGACGTCTTGCCTGAAATTCGGGGCAGATGCTATTTGGTTTTATCCGTCCACCTCTCCGAAGATGCCAAGTTGATTTATGGCACCATGTATCGAAGGTTTAAACGGATGCAGCCGATGTAGCAGTCTTCGTCAGATTCCCCCTCTTCTGAGTGGTTTTTGATTGTGGGGATGCTCTTCCCTGCAGGCGCAAGCCCCTGCAGTTAATTACGCTACCGCATTGCGGTAACAACTTTCTCCTTCTCCAGCTGGTCACTTCGTGTCGTGGGTGTTTGTCTTGTTTGTGGTTGCCCGTGGATTGTATACGGAGACTAATTTATGTTGTCGTCCGCAGGACGTGGATTAGTCCAAATCCGTATTTTCTTAGATTTGGGTTTGGGGTTTTAATTTAAAGATACGTTAGCCATATTTGAGGCTAAGATCAACTTAAACGTTTGTTAAGGATACGTTGGTCTAATTTTAGACTAAGATCGACTTAACGGGATCGTTTAGATCCAACAAGAGAGCATTTGGGCTCTATTGTTCTAATTTAGGGACATAGTGGTCCATTTCCAGTTTAGGGACATGGTGGTCCATTGCATGTATGGCCGTCGGGACCCGTCACCTCTCTGACGACGTTGAAGGATTACAACGACAAATATCAGAGAAGTTCAGAGATGTACCCTTGAACCGGATGTAAATTGATTTGGGAGAGCAGTTGTGCTCAGTTCAATTTAAATTGAGGGCTTACGGCCAGAATTGGGCTAAGTCCAGTTGAAGATGTTCAATATTTTGTTCATGATTGGCCTGCACAGCATTGGGCTTTTTAATTAAATGCACAGCATTTAGATTAGGCCTGTTAGGCCTTTTAATAATGCATGGCATTTGTTTTGGTCTGTTAGACCTTTTAATTGGGCTCTGACCCTTTTAATAATGCAGAGCATTTAATGGCCTGACAGTGCGCCACGTGGCCTGTCAGGCACTCTGCGCCAATTAAAGAGCGCAAGGTGCCAGCGCATGTGGGGGTGACACGTGTCACGCTCTGCTGAGCGCAAGTCTGTTAGCGCAGTGTGCTGCGCCAGTGCAAGGAGCGCAACAGTGCAAATTAAGAGTGCAGGGCACTGTTCAATAGCGCAGAGCGCATCTTGATCAATTTTGGATCAAAGAAAAGAATCTTTTCAGTTCTAAAGAGGTTCTACCTCAAGATTCAAGAACCAATGGTTCATTAAAAGGCAGTGCCTTTATATAGATCAAAAGATCTAGGGATGAAGTAAATTACTTCTTTAATTTTCTTTGTGATTGGATCTTTTTTGATATTTTTCTTTTTAATTGAAGATCTTGATCTTTTTCTTACATCTTTGATCTTTTTAGAAGGAATTCTTCTTTTTTCAAAGGTTTACCTTTTTTCTCTTTGAGTTTTTCTCAAAGTTTTTAGAGGAGCTCTCTATCTTCTGTATCTCTCTATATGTGTTTTAGACTTGAAGTCTAGGGTCCTTTATATAGGGCCAAAAGATTTGTTGAATTGGTTAGAGAGATCTTTCTCTGATTGATTTGGGAATATTTCCCACCGTTGGATCTTTGATCCTAAGGTTTCTGTTTTACAGAAGATAATCTTCTTGTTTTTAATAAGATTGGAAAGATCTTTCTAGAATTTTAATTCTAATTAATTAATTCATTATTTAAGTTTTAGTGCCGGCACAGTTGGCGCAAGTGCATCTGCGTTTGACACGTGTCGCGCAGCGCAGAGCGCAGCGCAACTGCGCTAGTGCACCTGAGCTGACACGTGTCGCGCAGCGCAACTGCGCTGACACGTGTCGCGCGGCGCAACTACACTGACACGTGTCGCAGCGCAGAGCGCAGCGCAACTGCGCTAGCGTACCTTCGCTGACACGTGTCGCGCAGCGCAGAGTGCAAGTTATCTGAAGCGTTGCTTCCTTTATTATTTGAATTTTTAAAACAGAGCCTTGCTCTGATTGGGAGAAACAGAAGCGTTGCTTCATTTTCCGCCTTAGAATTTGAACAGAGCTTTGCTCTGATTGGGGGAAACACTTCTGTGGTGGGCTTAGCTTCCAGCTGCTGGATAGAGCGAACCTGTCTTGTTGATATTGGTTTTCGACCCAGTTCTTGAAGGTGAAGCAGTCTTCGAGAGGATGTCCTATTGCTCGGTGATATGAGCAATAGTCTGGGTGGGAGATCTCATTCGCTTGCTCAAGGTGCTTGGACTCTGGCAGTGTCATCATCTGATGCTTTATGGCAAGATCAAGTATCTTCCGCGTTTTGTTCTTGGGAAAAGAGTATGCTCGACCCATCTTCTTTATAAGAGATGAATCCGGATTGCTCGATTCCCGATCGCGTGGCTTCTTGGACCCGCTTTGTTGTTGTCGAACGCTTTTCCCGTTCTTTGGTTTATTTTTGCCTCTGCGTAGGGCCTTTTGTATGACGGGTTGATAATGAAGAGCATTGTCATTCTCCGTGGCCTGTTGAAGGAGGCGCTGCGTCCTGGCTTTTTCGTAAATAGCCATCTCACGGTTATGATCATCCCGTACCCTTCGACCCGCATCCCTTACTAGCTTGTCCATCCATTCTTCAAACGACGGACTCGGCGTTTTGATGACAGGACCTTGTTTTGGTTCAGGGTCAGCGTTTTCTAGCGGGGCGTCTTCTTCTTCTTCGAAGTCATGTATGATGTAGCTACCATGGACTCGCTCTCATTTTTTGGATTGAACATATCCAAGCCCGATCGTCTCCATCCTCCCGTTGGGCAATTTGCGCTGAGTTCCGGGGATATCCCAAATCCTGTTGTAGAATTGAGCTTGTCAAGTAGTCTGTCTGAAAGGTACCCCTTAACGCTTCAATAGCCTTTTCAAGCCTTCTGTGTAATATCTAGGCAGACGGATGGATTGGAGCCTGTCGAGTGTAGAATCGGCGCCATGCCAAATTTCTTTTTCCACTTTGGTTTCCCCGGATCGGTAGAATAGGATCGCCTTTTCACCTTTTCGCCTGGGAGGGACGTAGAATGTCTGCAGTTCTTGCACACTATAAGTTTTAAGTGCATCGAGCTCTTTGTAATGCTCTTGTGGAACCATGGTAATTTGCAAACTCTGATTATCGCCAGCGAAGGCTTGTATTGACGGCCGAGCGGAAAATATAGCGTTAACCTCGTCTTCCTAGTCGCTACCGAAGATCAACATAAGGGCGGACGGTCCCGGGTTGTTGCGTTGGGGCGGCCCTGAATAAACTATCTCTTCTTCCCCCTCGATATCACTCCCGAAGACCGGAATAGTGGTGATAGCTTTGTTCTTCGGTTTGTGACATCTTTCCATGTTCTCAAAATCTGGTAAGAAGTATTTTGCATCTTCGTACTTTCGGACTTCGTTCACGGAGAATGGGTTCAACTCTCCCGTCACAGTGTACTCAAGACCATCCTTGAAATACTTCATACACTGATGTTGTGTAGAAGGGATAATGTTGTACTCGTGTAACCAAGGCTTGTCGAGCAAAGCATTGTAGCATGTCTTGGCGTCAATGACGTGAAATTTAATATCTATGACAAGTAGCCCGAAGCGCAGCGTCGGTATCACAGACCCGAGAGTTCGTGATGACTGGGAGTCGAAACCGGAGATGGTGATTTTATCACGAGCGAGGTGCTGAACGCTCATGCAGATTTCCTTCAACACTCGCACGTTGAGGAGATTGACAGAAGACCCATTGTCAATCAGGATTTTGCCTATCTTGATATCGTGACAGTATCTTGATATCGTAACAGTATCCGGATACATAAAGGGGACGGTTGTGTTCGCATGTCCCAAGGAGGAGATCTTCATCGCCGAAGGTGATATCGGCTGTGTGTACTTCTTCCAGCTCGTCTTTCATCCTTTCTTCGGCGAGGAAAGTTTGGAATTGCTCTGGCTCTTGTAGTGCCTTGATCAATGAATCTCTCGCTTCTTTGGATAGCATAGGGGCGTCGAGAATGCTGAGCTGCGAGGGTAGCTTCCTCAAGTGTGCCAGAATGTTGTAGTCCACCTTACTTTTCTTTGGCGGGTCCTTGGCGGTCAGCTCTTTGATGACTTGGTCATCTAGGGCAATATCCTCAGAGACTTTTTCTTTTCCTTTACCTTTTCTATTCGTGGGTCTGAGATTCTTTTCGGGCAGCGTACGATTGCGTGGCTGAATATTTTCACTGGTCTTCAGTTCTTCCTCTTTTCCCGAGGTGGATTGTTTGAAGAGAGGGCCAAGAGTCATTTCTTCGTCAGAGTCGCTCCCGAAGGTGAATACTTGTGATCCTCCGGTGTTAACCATGCGACAGTTGCCGGTAGTTCTTCTAAGCTCCTCGGTCGTACTTCTTTGCTCCCGACGAGTTTTGCGTTTCATCTGCTTAAAACGTTGCCGGTGAGCAACATATCCCTGCCACCATCTTTTAAAGCGTTGCACTCTTCGGTAGGGTGTGCAATCTTTCGATGATATGAGCAGTAGCTAGGATGTGTTTCCACTTCACCAAGAATATTTCCTTTGGAGGGTGGCAGCTTCATTCCCATTGATATGGCTTTAGCGAACCTTTTCCTCGTCATGAACCTGTTTTTATTCACGGCGGATGTACTTTGATTTGGCGGGAGCGTTTCAACCCTTTCGTCCAGTCGCCGGCTCTTGGCTTTTTCAAATATGGCCATCTCAAGCTCCCGAGCAGTTTTGCTTTTAAGAAGCGCTTCATTCAGGAACGCATCAATCATTTCGTCTGATGGCCCTAGAAGTTCCGGCTCAGGACCTGCCCCCAGTTTCTCTTCTTCATCGTTTATCGATGAGTGAGAGATCACATGGCAACTTGCTATGTAATCTTCAGATTCATCCGACGAGTCTTCCCCATCATCTCCGTCTTCAAGGACGTGACTAAGAAATTCTTGGAGTGTGATTGGAGTTCGCGCCTTCTGGTTATACTCTTCCAGCGCGTCAATCTGCTTTTGCAGATCCGTGCGCTTGTCACCAGGCTTCACGGGCTTCTTGGCTTTCTTCTTTTTCTTCTTCGAAGACTTTGACGGCTGGGTGTGAGTGTTTTGAATATCGCCACCAATTTTTGGAGTTGGGCGCGGTTTCAGCATTCCCTTGATAATCTCGGGTTCCAGCGGATTCTTCCACCTGATCGCCGGGCATGTCTGAAGATCGTTCAGCATTCTTTTAGTTTTGGTTGAAAGAGCGACCTCCCATGGAGCCTCTTCAACAAAAGAGCATGATGCCCCCGATGTGTCTGTCTTCTTAAGAGTGTGCGGTTGTGGTGGGCTTACTTTCCACTTCTCAGACAGCGCAAACTTGCCTTGTTGGTATTGGTCCTCGATCCATCCCTTAAAGACGAAGCAATCTTAATTTGGATGGCTTACCGTTTGGTGGTAAGGGCAATAATTGGGACTATTAGTCTCGCCGGGTTGCAACGGTCGTTTCGGATTCGGCAGATTGATGAGCCTGTTACGCACCGCCAGTTCGAACAGTCTCTTCGTTTTGTCCCGAGGGAACGAATAAGGACGCTTCATTTTCTCATTGTAGTATCGCCGTCTCTCTTCCAGTTGATCCGTTAGTTTTGGGGCACTGGGCTGAGTATTCGCATCGAATGTCGCCTTCCCTTTACCCTTTTCGTTCCGCGGCTCCGGCTTCGGAGGAGACGGTCTATGACCCATCTGGTCCATCTGGGCTAGCTAGTCGATCAAGGCTTGGAACGTGGTCGGCTTAAAGAACATCATGAATTGGGAAACAGTTACATGAGGGTCCAGAGTGCCTACGAACATGCCTACCGCCGGCGCTTTCTCGATGCGCTGCTCGCATTTCGACCACAGATTCCGCCATCGTATTGCGTATTGTACCCAAGTTTCGCCTAGCTTTACCCTGACATTAATTAATGCAGTAATCGGGGTACGCTCGCTAGCGCTCGCGAATCTTTGCGTAAACAGCAGTTCCATTTCCGTAAATGTCTTGACAGAATTGTTTGGAAGTTCAGAATACCATTCGAATGCCGTCTCTGACAAGCTGCCGACGAACTGACGAAGGAGCAGTTTATCATCACCTCTGGTGTTACCATATAGAGCCCTGAACTGGGCGACATGCTGGTGCGGATTTCCCGTCCCTTTATATACATGAAATTTAGGGATGGTATATCCCGGCGGGTACTTTATCTGATCATACTAGCCTGGATATGGTCGCCCAGTTTTAACGACTTAGCCGGACGCTTCATTCGCCTGGTGAGCTCGTATTTGCTGAGCAATGTAGTCGTCCAGAGCGGCCTTGGAAATGGTTTCCACTTTGGCTGCTGAAAGAGTCGGAAGATGGTTCGATGTCTCCCCTCTATCGTCTTTAATGATGACCGGAGGGTCTTCAGCTGGAGGTTCTGGCTGTAACATCATCCCGACCATGTCTTGGAAGAGAAGCGCCATTCGTTTTATATTAGCCGCTTGTTCTGCTGCTTCTCTGTCCTTCTTTTCGAGGACTCTGCGGAGGAAGTCAGCATCGGTTTCTTGTTCATGATGCTGCTCTGATGACACCTCCGGGCTTTCTTTTGGCCCGGTGAGTGCGGCCATTTACGTTACTATTTCCTGAAGGTTCTGTTGCTGCTCCTGGGCTTTTGTCACGGATCGGGTGAGCGGTCGGTGACCCGTAGAAGTGCGGCTTTCCTCCTTTCCGGAAGCCATATAAACAGTATGCACCATTATGCCCCCAGACCTGGGGCGTTTGGGCTCAGCGTCTTTACGATTTGCCGCAGTCACAGGGGCTTTCTCTGGCCTCCTTCTCTTTTGAGCAGTTGAAGTCGAGGGGGCTGTCGTAGCGGGCACCCAGACAGCTGTTGCCTTTTGTGGCTTGGTAAGATGGTTCTCTTCTTGTTGAACCTTCACCTTTTTCTGTCGGCGAGGATAATCTTGATCAATTACTGAGTCCTGAACCCGTCGCCAGACTTTGTAGATTTTGGAGGATAGCCGCTGAGGGAACTGTTCCGGCTTTGCCTTCGGTGCATTTTCCACGGGTGGAGGAGATCTTTTCGGTACGGCGGTAGGAGAGTTCCTGCGCACCTTGTTCAGCAATTCAAAGCTGTTTCCGGTTGGAACAGCAGCATTGACTTCCACCGTTGGGGCTGGTGGAGTTAGCCCAGAGGGGGAGTTGCCCCCAGCTTCCCTTACCCGGCGCCAGTGGCGACGTCGAGCGTGTCGAGCCGCTGGGATTGTTTCAGCTTGAGGGGTGACTTCGTCATGCCCCCTGTTCTGGTGAGGCGTTGCTGGTACCGGCCTCTTGAAGATCGACGCCCGTCGAGCAGTATCCAGTCTGTCAAAGACAGACCTTTGAATAGGAACGGGAGCCGGGGTGGCCAACCTCTTAAAGACTGATCCCTTGACGGGAGAAGCTTCTTTAGTGAGCTCGAGAGCAGGAATGGCTATCCTCTTTGGGATGGCCGCTTCAGTCATCGTGGGCTTCTTGACAGGCCCATTGGAGTTCAGGCTCAGCCTGACGAAGACTGACGCTATTGGTTTGACATCGGACGACCCGTTGAGAGGGGCCGTGGTAGTAGTGAGCCAATCAAAGACCGACTTCTTTTGCACTTCTTGTGGCAGCGGGATATTAATGTTCACTGGTGGGAGCATGGTCCCGAAGAACAAACCGGTGGTAGCCTGCGTCACCTGCTCTATCGGCATTGTGAACAGGGAGGCCGCATGGGGCCATAAGCTATACCTCCAGATGAGGCGGAACGTGTGTTGCAGTTGCAGCTGGAACACTTCGTGCAAGTGGACGCTATTGATCCTTCGCTTTCTGTACCAAGCAAGAAGCCAAATCTAAATACCTTGAACCCAAGGGCAACCATTAGCAAACCGCGATTCGTTCGCGAACATGACACGCAAAGTGTGGAGTGGAAAGAGGAAAAGGTCCCACCGGGCATGCCAGAATCTGTTCCCTCCGAAACACGGAGACACGACCGCGCGGGTCCGTCTCGCCTGAATTTCGGGGCAGATGCTAATTGGTGCTATCCGTCGACCTCTCCGAAAATGTCAAGTTGATTTATGGCACCATGTATCGAAGGTTTAAACGGATGCGGCCGATGTAGCAGACTTTGTCAGATTCCCTCTCATTTGAGGGGGTTTTGATTGTGGGGACGCTCTTCCCTGCCGGCGCAAGCCCCTGCAGTTAATTACGCTACCACATCGCGGTAACAACTTTCTCTTTCCCCAGATGGTCACTTCGTATCGTGGGTGTTTGTTTTGTGTTTGGTTCCCCGTGGATTATATACGGAGACTAATTTGTGTTATCACCCGTAGAGCGTAGATTAGTCCAAATCCGTATCTTCTTAGATTTGGGTTTGGGGGTTAGGTTTAAGGATACGTTAGTCTCATTTAAGACTAAGATCAACTTAAACGTTTGTTAAGGATACGTTAGTCTAATTTTAGACTAAGATCAACTTAACAGGATCATTTAGATCCAACAAAAGAGCATTTGAACTCTATTGTTTAGTTTAGGGACATTGCGGTCGATTAGTTGAAGGACATTACGGTCCATGGTTAGTTTAAAGACATCATGGTCGAGGTTAAGGACATCATAGTCGGTGAGTTTAAAGACATCACAGTCAAGGTTAAGTACATCATAGTCCATGAGTTTAAAGACCTCACAGTCAAGGTTAAGGACATCATAGTCCATGGGCTTAAGGACCCCACAGCCCATGAAATGTATGGTTGTCGGGACCCGTCACCTCTCTGAAGACGTTGAAGGATTACAACGACAAATATCAAAGGAGTGAAGAGATGTATCCTCGAACCAAAGTGGATTGGGTGATCTATAGTCCAATTTGGAACTAAGATCAATTAATTAAATTATGGGCACATTGGCTCAGTTAAATCTGAATTGAGGACTTATGGCCAGTTTGGGCTAAGTCCAATTAGATATTGGCTCTTTGTTGGACCATTAAACATTTGTCTGGGTTCAAGCCCACATTATTTAGCAATGCTAAACCAGAGTTTGAGGGCTCTGATACATTTTTGTCTTTAACTGGGCATTAAACATTGTAGTTCTGAGTTTTACTCAACTTTGAGATTTAGTTAAAGGAGAGGTTTTTGCCTCTGGAAACTTAGCCAATTTGGCTAAGATTAGCTTAAAAATAGTGTTAAACACTAGAGGACAACAGTGTTAAACACTAGAAATGAAATGCTCAAAAGTAGTGTTAAACATTAGAGGACAACAGTGTTAAACACTGGAAATAAAACGCTCAAATTAGTGTTAAACACTAGAGAGGAAGGGGTCACGTGGGGACACGTGAGGGCACCCAAAGGTGGGGCCAGATCTCCTTTACTTTGTTCTGCAAATAAGTGTTAAACACTTTTAATCATCTGGCCATCACGTGTTGGCACGTGATGGATATTTGTGCATTGATTATTAAAGCATTTATTAGGGGTCACGTGGTAACACGTGAGAGCGCCCAAAGCCAATATTGCCTTTGCTTTTGTTCCCTATATTATGAGGGTCACGTGGGGGCACGTGAGGCATTGACCCAAAGCATTTTCCTTCTCATTTTTGGGGGATCTGTTTAGGGGTCACATGGGGACACGTGATCTAATTCTTTACATGCATGGAGATCTTTCAAGTCTCTTTATTTTTAAGAATTAAATTCTTTGTAGGGTTAAACCCTAATCTAGTTTTTAAAGGAATTAAATTCCTATGCATGTGGAAGAATTAAATTCTTATGTAGGGTGAAACCCTAATTTCATTTAGGAGGAATTAAATTCCTGTGAATTTGAGATAATTAAATTCTCAAGTAGGGTTAAACCCTAGTTTTGTCCATCTTGAAGGAATTAAATTCCTATAAATTTAGGAGAATTGAATTCTCATATATGGTTAAAACCTGGTTTTATCTTGAAGGAATTGAATTCCTGTGAATTGGGAGAATTAAATTCTCTAAACTCAATTCTCCCTCGAAGTTTTCGATCTGCATGGCAGAATCTCCCCGATGAGAATTAAATTCTCAACCTGTGGGGAGATTTGCTTCTGCAGATCTTCAACCAGAGGAAGAACTAAGTTCTTTTGCAGAAAAGTTAAACTCTTAGATTGAGAATTAAATTCTCTTTTTTTTGGCTTTATGAAGTTTTGATCCCTTTTCCCCTTTCTCACCTAGGGTTTCCTTTCTTAAGAATTAAATTCTCCTTTCTTTTCTCTCTGCTATTTGCCTTCTGAAAATTTCAAGATCCAAAATTCTATATCTTTCTTCTCTTCTTGGCTCCTATTTATAGGAGAAGGAAAAGAATCAATTTGTTTAGTAAATCTTTCACTGAAAGATTTTTTTTTTATAACCAATATGATCTTTTAAATCACTCAGTGAATTTTATTCACTATTGGATTTTTAATCCAAAAGATATTATGTTTGTTATTTTTGTTAAAACTTAGGGAAATCTTTCCTTGTATAAAATCTTTCCATAAATTGGTGATTTTTAATCACCATTGGATTTTTAATCCAACGGTGCTCCACTTTACAGAGCATAGTCCTTTTTGTTTGGAAAGATTTAAAGAAAATACTTTTCCAGTTAGGGTCTTTGATTTCCCTTAATTAGAATTTAATTCTATCAACTTATAAGGCTTTCAAAACCTATCACGTGTTGGCGCGTGACCCTCCCTCATTCAGAATTTAATTCTGTCTTTTAACTGGGCTGAAGGACCATCACGTGTCAGCACGTGACCCTTGGTCACGTGTGAGCACGTGATGCCCCGTTGGGGTCTTTCTTTAGCCGTTTTGTTTACCCTTTTGTTTGATTAGAATTTAATTCTATAAAGAGATCACGTGTCAACACGTGACCCTTGGTCACGTGTAAACACGTGATACCTCATTGAGGTGTTTCCTGATTTTTATCAGGGAACAAGGGCTTTATCAACATGTATGCAATGAACAGTATCAAGTAAACATGTCAAGATAAAGTGAAACAGATTGCATATTATCATGTCGAGCAAGAAAGTTATCCATACATATATACATGTCCAAGCATCCACTAAACATATAATAGCCTCTAGGGCATACATATATCCAACAAAGCCGACTACGTCCTCCGTGAGATCCATGAAGGGGTCGCCGGCGCACACCAAGGGGCCCGAACCTTAATCCAGAAGGCATTGCTCCAAGGGTACTACTGGACAACTATTCATGAAAACGCCCAGAAGCTCGTCAGGAGATGCAAAAGTTGCCAACTCCACGGAACCATACCCCGCCTTCCGGCTACCGAGCTGACCGTACTGACCTCCCCGTGGCCGTTCACCCAGTAGGGATTGGACATGATAGGCCAGTTCCCTACCGGTGCAGGCGGGCACAAATATGTCCTCGTCGCAGTCGATTACTTCACGAAGTGGATCGAGGCCGTCCCCATCATGAAACCGGATGCCGCCACGACCATCAAGTTCCTGCAGAACAACCTGATACTCCGGTTCTGCATCCCGAGGTGTATCATCACCGACCACGGGACAAACTTCGAAAACGAGAAAGTGAAGGATTTCTGCAATGAATATCATATCCTCATGAAGTTTGCCGCGGTCGCACATCCCCAGTGCAACGGACAGGCCGAAGTCGCTAACCGGGACATCCTCCAAGGTCTCCGGACCCGCCTAGAAGGACGCTAAGGCAGTTGGGTCAAGGAATTGCCCCGGGTCTTATGGGCCCTGCTCACATCAAAGAAGACCCCCACCGGGGAGACCCCTTTCAGCCTCTGCTATGGGACCGAGGCAATGGTCCCAGCAGAGATCGGGCTACCCAGTCACCGGGTCGAACATTTCAACGACGAAGCAAACACCATGGCACTATGGACTAACCTGGACATCTTGTTGGAGAAACGAGACCGGGCTCAGATCAGGGCTGCCGCCTTTCAGCAGCAAACTGCCCGATACTACAACGCGCGGGTCAAGCGTCGCTCCTTCAGGACCGGAGATCTGGTCCTGCAGCGAAACGAGTTCGTCAATCAAGGCAGGCTGCATAAGTTTTCCCCGAAATGGGACGGTCCTTTCCTCATCTCCGAGGTGCTTCCCGGTGGAGCCTACCGCTTACAGGACGCGGACGGGCGCAAGCTTCCACGGCCTTACAACGCTGAGAAGCTCAAGCTGTACCAGTAAAGTGAATACCTACGAGTGTGTACCTCTCCTTTCACAAAAACCATGTAAATTTTTCTAAAAAGCCCTTTCCGTTCAAATAAAAATAAGGGAACGCTAGAACACTATAAAAGGAGAGTCTTATTCAATAAAAAAGTGGCCTCCTCAGCCTTACAGAAAAAGATACGGTTACAGCAACGGTGGAACGGGATCAAGGAAGTACTTCTGGTGATACTCGGAGTAAATTTTCGTTAGCCGGGCCCTCGCCGCTATAACCCGCGCCCACAGACGCAGCGCCCGGACCCGGGACGCCACAGAAGCACCCGATGCACCGCCCTCTGAGCCTTGGCCCATGATGTACCTCATCTTGAAACACTCCAGGACGAGAGTGAAGGATCGATCGTGCCTGGCCTTCGAGATGAGGCCGAACTGGAAGATCGAACGCACATTGTCGAGCACTTCGTCTAGAAGGTCCTCGGTAAAGGGGTTATCCTGACCCGAGGACCTCCTCCAGATCGCATACATCAGCATCTGAAGCTGGCACTGTCACAACCCGAAAGTACGGAACATGACCGGCACTTAGACTACGAAATGTCTCGAGGCGTACGTAATCTAAGTAAGCCGAAAACCCAGAAATCCAGACCAAGAAAAGTAGTAGAGTGAAGGAAAACCATTTTAAATCAAGTAGTTTGCAACATGCGCCGAAATATACATTTTAAAATCACAAATCTTTTCTAAAAATTTCGGCAGAGTTTCCTTTGTAAATACTGGCCCCCAAACAGGATACAACATGAATAGTATACGAAATCAATCAAAAGGCATCTCCAAGCAGGAGCTAGCTCTTCATCAATCAACGATCACAACCACACAAGCAATATAATATACAACGCCAAGGGCGAGGATCAAAACTCAAAAGGAAACTCAAAACAGCAAGAAATCCATAGAAATACAACGCGCGACTCTAAGGTCGAAAGAATAAACATCACAGGTCTCTATCTCTGAAATAAATTCATGTTTGGTTGATGGAACTTCTAGATACAACTGAATAATAATATACAAGGTAAAATGATGGGTACGATACAAATAAACCCACCTACTAGCAAATCACCCGGAAACGGAAGTAGTGTCAGCAAAACCGTAATAAAACCTGTACGGCAAAACCTGCAAGGAACTGTGGCACAACGGGGGTGAGTTGCCAACTCGTGAGTAGAAAAATATCTACGAACAGAAACCGCATGAACAACGAAATCCTAGGTCAACGATCATAATGTATAATCCTCAAATATATAACCAGCAGCCTATAACAACAGTTAGGGTAAATATCTAATCCAAGTGTAATCCCATGTGCCCGTGTCAGTGCCTCAGGTAGATTTGTATCATATGGATGATGTATGATTGCATGAAATATAATGCATGTACTGAAGAAAGCTGCTTTCATAAGTTAGTGAGATTTTTGTATATTTAAAATGAGATATCATAATAAAATCAGCATAAACTGTGTCTAGCATCGACATAAAACATAAATCCAAATATCTCGATGTCTCAGTGTCGCAATCTCAGTACCTCAATATCTCAATATCTTTGTAGGTCAATCTCACTATCTAGGGCGCCGTCAGTCCAGACCGGCCCCTAACATCCATCTCAAGACCACGACGGTATCCTCCGGATATCCGACGCGTCGGGTAAAATCACCGGTCGGTAGTGCTCCCCTGCCAGGCTCAACGCCATCATCTGCGACCTTCTCGTCCCGGGGTACCGCACCGGGCCCACCATGTACCCAAAACGGTTCATCCATCTCCTCGAATCGGGTCTCGAAATCCATCAGCAAACTCATGGTGGATGACTCATACATCATGGGAAAACCGCGCTTTTCTTTTAAAAAGAAAGAAAAAAAGTTTATAAATATTTTTGCGGTTTTCCCCCAAATCCAGGAAATCTCATGAAAATCCGAATCCAAATCCTCAATAGAATGTAAACAGTGAATTTAGGCATGAAAATCCATGAATGCGGCATAACAGTGAATAATAACATGTATGAAGTAGCAAGTAATAACTACTATATCTAATCTAGCATATAAGGCAATTACACTAATATCATGTCTAAATTATTAGCTAACAACCTATGTCAATGAGATAGTATTTCCTAAGGTGACATGGCAATTACCGATGAAGATGTGTGTGAGCCGGCAAGTAAGTGTACGTGGTACATACGCATCATCGGTAATGGTGCTGGTGTCCTAACAGCATAATATCAACAATGCAATATGAAATAACAATATAAGTATGCAATGCGGAGCGAATAACAATAATGAGTGGGAGCTAAATACTAGACACAACGATAACTAATATGGTCTAACAACTACACTAAACTATATGGCTAAGCTATCAAGCTAAATGGAAGGTAAGGAAACCGCCTAACACCTGAATCGATACATATGTATATATATATATATGTTAGTCGGTGATCCCGCCTCGATAATATCACATCCGATACCATATCTATAATCAATATCCCCAAGTCAAGAGTGCGGATCAAACATCAATATATAGCTCGTACGTAAATCCGTCGTACGGCATCACAAATCTGGGTACGGTCAATATCACATTCATCATATTATTCATCTGGTATCCTCTTTATCAAGATCATAATCCGGGTACTGATCTATGTCTAGTACAATACTAATATCGTCAATATAATCATGATCTGACTACGGATCGACAGTCTCGTACAAACCGATATCATCAGCCCATATCATCATAAGGAAGTATACATCGCTCAATGCGGCCTATCATAAACATCCTAACATATCATATCTCATAACACGATCACATGTCGATCATTTTATTTATATCACTATTCACATGGTATCATCGTCCAACAATCCGCTATAATATCATAACGTATCTCTAATACGAATTCTGCTAAATCACCGATCTCCTAGTCTCAAATCAAATCTCATCGAATCACCTCAAATCCCAAACACTATCCTCAAATCCAGTATGTGAACACATAGTCCCATACCCATGTGAACACATAAACACATATGCCCATATACGCACAGGTAATAACATAGATGTATGCATGTGTGTGTGCGCGTGTGTAGGTGTAACAACTACTCTAGGGTTTCGCAACTAACACTAAACTAATCCATGAACACCTAGAATCTACCTTTATCATCAAAGTCTCATATCAACATAATATATATAAGTGTATACGTATTCGTATACATCACTGCGAACTGCGGGGGTGCTATACGCCATCCACCCGACTTCTCCCCGTAGATATAAATCTACTCACCTGATCTGAGCTCGCCGGTGCCGACGTCGTCACGCGCTTGCTTGTCGTCTCGAAGTCCACCTGGGGTACCTCACAACCGTCTTGAGATCAACATGAAACTTGACCTCCAAATTGAAATCCTTGCACCAAGATCCATGCTAAAAGAGATAAAAGAAAATGGGCAGGGCTTTGATTTGAATTTTAGCTTTGATTTTTGATGGAAATTGGTGAATTTTTTGATGGAAAATGAGAGGAGAAGAGGGAAGGAGGGGCTGCTGTTGGAGTTCTGAAATTTTCGGCCAGAATTGAGGGAAGTGAGGAGAGAGAGGGAGGGTTTGAAAGTGAGGAGAAAAGACAAGGCCCACATTGACTTTCTTTCATTTTCTTTTCTTTTCATTGTTTAAGTAATGAAAAGTGTGGTGATTGGAGAGAGAGAGAGAGAGAGGGCTGTCAAAGAGGGGCTGGCCACTTGGGGAGAGGAAGAGAGGGTGAGGTGTGGGTGTGTGGGTTAGGGAAAAAGATAAATTTATCACCCCAATTCCCATTAACACAAATTTCACTAGTTAAGCCCTTTTTCTTCAATATTTCTAAAACCGTTTTGGCAAACCATTTCATTTCAGAAACAATATTTTGCATGCCAATTTAGTGTGTCATGAAATATAAAATTTGTATCAACCCATTCCAATTTGTAATTTTCCCTAATTAAATGTATTAGTGACGGCTTAAAATAATATTAAAATAATTAATTTCGGAAAAATTTTCAGAAAATTTAAAATTTTACCAGTGGCTCAATAAACACCAAATACTAGCAATTACATAGCTAGAATATATATATTTAATTTTATAATAAAGATATTTGTATTTTGACTTTACAGAAAACCCCCTTATTTTACCGATTTTTCCGAAATTTCACCGAAACGATTTTCAAAACGTTACAATCTTCCCCCTTAAAGAAATTCGGTCCCCGAATTTAAATTAAAACTCCCCCCAAATACTAAAACATCTAAGCAAAACCATCAAGTTGTCGGGGCTCCGAAATCATAAATACATAAAACAAATCGTAGCACAACACATGCGCATGAAAAATGAAAATATAACTCAAAATCAAAACTCCGTCAAGCATCCCGCAATCATCGGAGTCATGGGAAAGACATCAATGCCAAATCAAAAGCAAAACCAATATGATATAACTCGAAACTATACATGTAAATATCAAATCTATATATGCAGATATCCGAAGGTAATGCATGCCAAATCTACTAAAGTCGATGTGCAATGCGCATAACACTGCACAGTGGCGGACGTCTATCATAAAAAAATAACCATATACATATATACCTTTTGTTTAATGTACACGTTCCGCCGTTTTTGAAAATAATTTAGAAGGGTTTCCTTGTTTTAAACGTTTCGTGTCATATCAGACACGTAGGTAAATACTGAGACTATAGTTCGCTTTTTGGAAATCCCTTGAAATCTATCAATGCATGCAAAATATATTCAGGTACTGTCCTCTGACTAGTCCTGCTCCGTACAAAAACACATAGCCAATATCATAAAAACGTACTGCCCCATAAGAAATCAATCCCAAAATATGCATATGAATACTACGTGCGTCTGGTGCACACGGAAATCAAAATCCATGGATGTGCCATACATGTGCACAAAACAACATCAAGGCGCAACGGGTGTGCACGAAACATCTGTCATAGGCAACGTGTGTGCCTGACAGCAAAATCAGGTGCATCTGACATGCACGAAAAATCTCGATTTAGTGCATCTGGTGTGCACTAAAATCGCATCTCAAAACTGTTAGTGTATATGCCCTAGAGGCCATTACTGTATCATACTAGTTTGTATATTACTTAATGGATGCTTGGGATATTCACCTTGTATATACAATCTCGCTCAAAATAGTAGTATGCTACTTGGTTTGTTTCTACTTCAATGTGTACTTGTGTTTATTTCAGTATATCACTTATACGCATTAGTGGAGCCCTTAGGATCTTTGCTTGATTACCAGCGTTGTGATGGCAGTCACACTAGTGGGGGCTGGGTAATCTATAAGCACATCCTTATTCAGGTCCCTGGTCGCAGGACTATCGAGACAGGGCATCGATACTCCGGAGTAGACCAGCGCATGCGCTTCTCATCCCAGTGTGGGAGACGGTCTGTCCCACAGCCGTCAGTACGTCGTACTTGAGATAGTATGCGGGTGCTCGTTAGGTTACGGGTACACTGGACAGGACTCGTCGGGAACTGACTAGTTGGTATTATACCTATCGTCAGTTATCAGTTCCCAGGTGACATGAGTACAGCTTAGTCCGCTGACTTGACACTG
This sequence comes from Agapanthus africanus, assembly GCA_030015575.1. Lineage (NCBI taxonomy): Eukaryota > Viridiplantae > Streptophyta > Magnoliopsida > Asparagales > Amaryllidaceae > Agapanthus > Agapanthus africanus. Next base: position 115,391,582 of record CM057350.1, read on the forward strand.
TCACTTCGCCTTGGGTGTGTTCCCACTGTACTTTGATCACTACCCTACCACGGCTCAAAGGAGTCGTGCAAACAGGTGGTAGTTGGGTGCAGTCCCGAAGCACTTGGAGGCAGTGACGGTTAGACAGGATTCGTCTCTCCCGGTATTGGGGGTTGACATCGCGCTGTGTCTAGGAGAGCCATTACACGAGTAGTCCCTGGCCAGGGCAAACGAGATATACTGGTAGGTTTCCAGTGTTATCTCAGGGTGTATTGGGCTTCACTCCGGCACGACTTGTACCGCTATTGGGGGACTGACGTTTACCGCCCCCTAGGCCCGCCATGCGATGTATCAGACGAACAGACCGGACTGTACGGAGAATGTCACGCTCAGGCTCAGTAGGAGTTCAGATGGGTTTCGCCTCGTCGGTCTTCTTGTCGGCATTACCTGGGGACCGTTACGCACAGCTAGTGCCGCTTGCGGTCTGTGGTTAAACCCACTGCCAGCGTAGTGTCGAGTCTTTAGAGTCCCACACAGAAAGCTTTTCGCCTTTAGGCAAAAGAGTAGAGGTCGCATGGTATTGCGACAGGTCGCATGGTTTTGCGACAGGGTTCGGTCACATCCGTGCACTTGTGCACGTACAGTGTCCGGACAGTTTACACTAGCGGGCTTTGGTTTAAGCCAGATCCTAGTGTACCTTATGGGATTGGATTTATCCAGTTTGCATTCGTGTTCCTCGGAACGCGGATGCGGGTGTGTATGCACAGTTGACAGGGAGGCAGAGGCAGCGGATTCTCATTAGGGTTGTTGACAGTTGACCGTTGACTTTTTGACTTTATGCTCAACCCTAATGAGAATATGATATGTGATTAACTATTATATTAATTAAGTATTATGGTGATATGGTTGTTGACTTGTTGACTTTTGTTGACTTGTTGACTTTGGTGACTTGTTGACTTTTGTTGACTTGTTGACCGGTTGACTAGGCTTGACTAGTTGACCATCATGATAACCATGGTTATCATTTCATGCCAAAGACTTTTTCTTGCTTGTTCATTTGAGTAAAATGAGTGCATGACATGATAAGGTTATGGTTACTTCAACCATCACATAAGACTTTTGTTGATATGATGAGTTATCATTGCTTTGGATTATGAGAGGGTGAGAGACAAAATACTTGCTCATTCTTTCTTGCTCATTCTCTCTCTTGTTCTTGAGCTCTCCTCTTGCTCTCACCCTCAACCTCTTGCTCCCTCTCTTGATCTATGGTTCTCTTGTCTCATGAGTTGAGAATCAAGAACCATAGATAAAATCCCATTCTAAATCATCTCTACTCATTCTAGTTCACTAGGTTTAGCAAACCAAGTGAACTAGTTTCTTCAAAGAACGAAGAAGGAGCTAAAGGTTGGAGCTTTCAAGTGGATCTATCTTCGGCGTACGGAGACAACGAGAAGGAGCCATCGAACCACCATCGGAGCTTGAAGAGAAGGAGTTCAAGTTTAGGTATAACCATCTTCATCCGAGTAGCTAACTCTCTTTAGCATAGTTTGCTAGTTTTAGTTTAGACAACGATCCCGACCATAGTTTAGTCCATGTTGCCTCTTGCGATAAAAATTCGTTTTTTATACCGTTTCCGCCTCCCCGTAAGAACCGGGGGTCGCAATATGGACTTACAGTGGTATCAGAGCCTAACTAAACTTAAACTAGCTTGGTAGTGAAGTGTAACGAAGTTCGGAACCGAAAAAAATCACAAAACCGGATAATCACAAAAACTGAGTTTCTGTTGAAATTTTTTCTGCTCAAAATGAAAAACTTTATACTCCTAAATTCGGCTCAGGGTTTTGTGTGAACACCCAAGAAAAACGATACAGTGATTCGCCTAAAGTGCCGCGCTTCCGCCGCGTGATCCTTCTTAGACGCCGCGGAACCGCCGCGACTTGGTGTCTTCTCTGCATCGTTTTTCGTGCAGTGTGTTTGTGTGTTGGTTTTGGGATTTTTAAAATATATTATATGTGCCCAGATTTTCCAGAAAAGAAATTTCCTTTTGGGGTCCTATAATTCCGTATTTTTTCCGAACTTCACTGCACTTTGACTATGATGGTTATATCTGTGATGCTTGCATGTATTGAACGTCGGCTAATCGCTATAAGTCGATTAGTCGGGGTTATACATGATCTGTAATGTGCTGGAATGTGTATATGAATGTGTTGGACTGTTGCGGGTGAATAGCCGGGGTGGATGTGAGATGAGCTTTTGTTTTTCTTTCATTCATTGTAAATGTAAATTGATGTAATAATTATTATTTGTTTGACCGCACAACCGGGTCGGGGTTGTAGCCGTCATTGTATAATTCTTTTTACTGTTTTTGCTCCTAGGATAGACCCATGGAGGGGTGCACAAACTACCGAGTACTTGGCGGGTAGTTTGCCGCACCCGTAGGGGTCTTGGGTGGGGTATTTGGCTATTCACCGCGACCGTGTTATCCGCTTTTCGTTTCAGGCTCGAAAGGATTGCGGATTGCTAGTATATCCAATGCATTCATCTGTGATCTGTAATGTCTATCATTGCTTACTATTTAGGCGTTGCTTATGTTTTACAGACGCGCTAGCCCAGCCCCCGCTCTGTCGTTAGTTAAGTAACCTAACGGGTAATGACGGGGCCCAGTGGCGAATGCGAATGGCATAAGCGTACGTCATATTTTGGTTGTTTTCTGCAATGGTAGGGTTAAATGATGGGACGCATTAAAAGTACTAATGCAAGAATATCACGCATTAAAAGAACTAATGCAAGATAATAAACCAAGTTAAAGTCGTTGGAACACTTTCGAAAAACCACTCGGTTCTTTTCAAAACAAACTTTTAAAATACGGAGTTTGAGCCACTCCATTTAAAAGCTATCTCGTTCCATCGACCAAATCAAGTTCACTACGTTCACGGTTTTGCCAAAACCATCCGTAGCCCTCCATCATTTCAGTTAAATATTCGGTAGTATTCAAGCTATGTATTTTGACCTCACGCCAAGGCATAGTGATTGGTAGCTGCCGGATATTTATCTGTTGCATAGATAGAATGCGTTGGTTTGAGACAGTCGTACTGCCATTTTGGCCTACGTCAAGGGTATGTACGGGTGGATTCAAATTAACCTGGATAATGATGGGACGAACTTGACATGTGACTTATGACATTTTGACCTCACGCCAAGGTCATAAGAGCATGGGGCAAAAATCCACATCGGGAGTTTCATAAGTACTGAAACTTGCTAGATTTGCATACCATTTGGAGTGTGATGATTCTGGTAGGATTCCTTCAGTTTCGTCACGCGATGATATTTGGATCCCGATCCTACTGTGAGTATATGCTACTCCTCGGGAAATTTCTCACTTAACGATCAATGCTATAAACCTAGTAGGTGCCTAGAAAGGTGTTAGCGGGGCTACGCCCCCAGGGAAAAGAGGTTCTCTAATTAAGGAACTTCGCGAAAGCGTTGGAAAACCTCCCTCGAAGTACCGACACCGGCCTGGCTGAACGGTTAAGCAAGTATTGTACGGTGGGATTGATCCTGACTAATTCTTCCTTTATGGTTTGAGGAGGGATTCGAGAAACAGTGGGAGCCATCCTGTTTAGACAAACTAAAAACCACTCTAAACTTGCAAGAGCATCATGCTGAGTGTTTCTTCTTCTCTCTCCTAATTGCAGCGACCAATCAACATGACTGGACTTAAGTTACTCCTAGATAAAAACAAACTGACAGGGCCAAACTACAAAGATTGGCTCAGGAATGTCATGATAGCAATCACTTATGACAAGCTGGGGTATCTTCTTACCACCAAAGCTCCCCCTGTCCCTGGTCCAACTTCCAGTGTCGCGGATAAGGAAATCCGCAAGACTTGGGAGATTGATAGCGCGAAGGCCAAATGCCTCCTGCTTGCCTCGATGGACAACGAACATCAGAGGAGGCATGAGAATATGGACATGGAGTCCATATTACTCCATACAAAAGAACTGTATGGAGAGCAATCACGTATCGCAAGATACGAAGCGTCGAAAAAGTTGTTTTCGACAAGAATGGCCGTCGGATCATCAGTAGCCGAGCATGTGCTAAAGATGATCGGCTTCATTGAGGAGCTCGCTGACCTAGGGATCACATTGGAGAGTGAGCTATATACGGATATAGTTCTCCAGTCCCTTCCTTCCACTTACGCCCAGTTTATACTGAACTTCAACCTACAAGAAAAAGAGGTTGAACTATCAGAGCTCCTCAACATGCTGAGGAGCGCAGAGGGCACCCTACAGAAAGGTAGGGAAACATCCACTTTGTTTGTAGGAGGATCATCTTCTTCTAGGTCCAAGGCGAAAGCCAAGGGAAAGAAGAAGAAGGCCCCCGCCAAACCAAGGGGCGGTGTTGGTAAAGTGGATACGAAGGGAAAAGGCAAAGCAACAAAGATAGCGGGGAAGCTTGTGGATAAGGAAGAATGCTTCTATTGTCATAAGAAAGGACACTGGAAGAATGATTGCAGGGCCTGGAAGGCCAGAACACAGGAATTGAAGCAGGTTGCAGCTTCAGCTTCAGGTGTGTATGTTATTGAAAACTGTCTTTCAATAAACTCTACTTCCTGGGTATTGGATACCGGATCAGGATCTCATATCTGTAATTCTTTGCAGGCGTTGAGAAACCGTAGTGTTTTGAAAGCAGGTGACATGACCCTCAGAGTTGCAAACGGAGCTAGCATGGATGCTAAAGCCGTGGGGGACTATCACCTGGGAATGTCAGATGGACATGTTTTGGTTTTGCGTAATTGCTTTTTTGTACCCAACGCAACTTGTAATATCATTTCTGTATCTTTAGTTTCTAAAGAAGGTTATGAATTTGCGTTTGTAAGTAATGTTGTAAACATTCACCTTAATCAAGTATTGATTGGGTCAGGTACTCTGAGTAATGGTATATACGTGTTAAACCAACCACAGATTTTTAATGTCCAGAATACACACAAAAGAAAGTCTCCAGAAATAAATCAGACTTTCTTATGGCATTGTAGATTGGGTCACATCAATGAGAGAAGGTTGACGAAGTTACATACAGAAGGGTATTTGAATGCGTTCGAATATCAGTCGTATGCCACTTGTCAATCCTGTCTCAAGGGAAAGATGACAAAGACTCCGTTTACTGGACATGGAGTAAGAGCGAGCGAGCTCTTGGGACTCGTACACAGTGACGTGTGCGGTCCAATGTCTACACATGCCCGAAGCGGACATTCTTACTTCATTACTTTTACGGATGACTTCTCAAGGTACGGTTATGTCTTCTTAATGAAACATAAGTCCGAGGCTTTTGGAAAATTCCAAGAGTATAAGAATGAAGTAGAGAAACAGACCGGCAAAAGTATTAAGATTCTAAGATCGGATCGAGGTGGAGAATACTTAAGTGCCGAATTCCTGGACTATTTAAAAGAGAACGGAATTCTCTCTCAGCTTACTCCTCCATACACCCCGCAACATAACGGTGTATCGGAGAGACGGAACCGCACCGTATTGGATATGGTGCGGTCCATGATGAGTAACGCTGAGTTGCCGCGATCATTCTGGGGATATGCGCTAGAATCAGCAGCATACCTTTTGAACCGAGTTCCGACTAAGACTGTGCCTACCACCCCATATGAAATGTGGAGTGGGAAGAAACCCTATCTTCAATATCTGAAGATCTGGGGATGTCCAGCTTTTGTCAAAAAGCAGCATGCGGACAAACTTGAGGCACGCTCAGTACTGTGCAAGTTTGTGGGATACCCAAAGAACACCAGGGGGTATCTTTTCTACTACGCAGAGGAACAAAAAGTCCTTGTTTCTCGTAATGCCCACTTTCTAGAACACCAGTTCTTGGAAAAGGAAATTAGTGGGAGCGCAGTAGAACTAGAAGAAATTCCAGAACCACAGACTATTACTGAAAGGTTAGTGGAACCAGAGGGTTCAACAGAACAGGACATTCCTACGCCGCTCCGCAGGAGTAGTAGGCAGTCTCATCCGCCCGAGAGATACTGCGGTTTTCTCATAGACGGGGATAGAGAGGATTGCATCATAGATTATGATGAGCCTACTAGCTTCCAGCAGGCCGTTCAGAGCATTGACTCAGTGAAATGGCTGGATGCAATGCGGACCGAAATGGAGTCCATGTACACCAACAAGGTATGGACGTTGGACATTGCTCCAGACGGGGTAAAACCCGTAGGATGCAAGTGGATCTTCAAAAGGAAGATTGGTGTAGATGGACAGGTTGAGACCTATAAAGCTAGGCTGGTAGCAAAGGGTTTTCGTCAAAGACCTGGCTTGGACTACGACGAAACCTTTTCTCCAGTAGCCATGCTGAAATCCATTCGGATCCTTCTTGCCATTGCTGCCTTCCACGATTATGAGATCTGGCAAATGGACGTAAAGACAGCTTTTCTAAATGGAAATTTAGAAGAGTGTGTCTATATGGACCAGCCAGAGGGTTTCATTCAGAGTGGGAGCAGCGGAAAGGTGTGCAAGTTGCTTAAGTCCATCTATGGACTAAAGCAGGCATCGCGGAGTTGGAACATCTGTTTTGATGAGACGGTCAAGGAATTTGGCTTTATCAAAAATCCAGATGAACCATGCATCTATAGTAGATTTGTAGCGAGAACTGTAGTATTCCTCGTTTTATACGTGGATGACATTCTCTTAATAGGAAATGACATTCCTATGCTACAATCTGTCAAGGGGTTCTTGTCACAAAGGTTCTCCATGAAAGACCTGGGTGATGCCTCATACATCCTGGGGATCCGGATCCATCGTGATAGATCCAAGAGGATATTGGGACTTTCTCAGTCCAGGTACATCGACACCGTACTGAAAAGATTCAGTATGGAAGATTCCAAGCGCGGTAACCTACCGGCTTGTCACGGGATCACCCTCTCTAAAGAGATGTCTCCCAAGACTGATTTGGAGAGGGATCGCATGTCTATTATACCCTACGCTTCTGCGGTAGGCTCTATAATGTATGCGATGTTGTGTACCAGACCGGATGTAGCTTATGCACTGAGTGTGGTAAGCCGGTATCAGTCAAACCCTGGGGAGAAACACTGGATAGCGGTAAAGAACATTCTCAAGTACCTGAGAAGGACTAAGGAGATGTTCTTGGTGTATGGCGGAAAAGACCTCCAGATCGAGGCCTTTGCTGACTCCAGCTTCCAGAGTGACAAGGATGATTCCAAGTCCATGTCGGGTTTTGTCTTTACCCTCAATGGAGGGGCGGTGTGTTGGAAGAGTTCCAAACAAGAAACCGTTGCAGACTCGACGATGGAAGCGGAATACATCGCTGCATCTGATGCCGCAAAAGAAGCTGTCTGGATGAGGAAGTTCTTGAAAGAACTTCAGGTGGTTCCGTCCATTGTTGATCCAATACCTCTGTATTGCGACAACAACGGGGCTATAGCTTTAGCAAAGGAACCCAGGTCCCATCAGAGATCCAGGCACATCTTGAGGCGGTATCACCTGATCAGGGAGATCGTGGATCGCCAGGAGATCGAGGTTCGGAGAGTCGCTTCAGAAGATAACACTGCAGATCCATTCACCAAGGCCTTGCCCCAGACTCAGTTCGAGCGGCTGATCGAGATGATAGGTCTTCGATACGCCAGTACATGGCCTTAGTGCAAGTGGGAGATTGTTAGTGTATATGCCCTAGAGGCCATTACTGTATCATACTAGTTTGTATATTACTTAATGGATGCTTGGGATATTCACCTTGTATATACAATCTCGCTCAAAATAGTAGTATGCTACTTGGTTTGTTTCTACTTCAATGTGTACTTGTGTTTATTTCAGTATATCACTTATACGCATTAGTGGAGCCCTTAGGATCTTTGCTTGATTACCAGCGTTGTGATGGCAGTCACACTAGTGGGGGCTGGGTAATCTATAAGCACATCCTTATTCAGGTCCCTGGTCGCAGGACTATCGAGACAGGGCATCGATACTCCGGAGTAGACCAGCGCATGCGCTTCTCATCCCAGTGTGGGAGACGGTCTGTCCCACAGCCGTCAGTACGTCGTACTTGAGATAGTATGCGGGTGCTCGTTAGGTTACGGGTACACTGGACAGGACTCGTCGGGAACTGACTAGTTGGTATTATACCTATCGTCAGTTATCAGTTCCCAGGTGACATGAGTACAGCTTAGTCCGCTGACTTGACACTGTCACTTCGCCTTGGGTGTGTTCCCACTGTACTTTGATCACTACCCTACCACGGCTCAAAGGAGTCGTGCAAACAGGTGGTAGTTGGGTGCAGTCCCGAAGCACTTGGAGGCAGTGACGGTTAGACAGGATTCGTCTCTCCCGGTATTGGGGGTTGACATCGCGCTGTGTCTAGGAGAGCCATTACACGAGTAGTCCCTGGCCAGGGCAAACGAGATATACTGGTAGGTTTCCAGTGTTATCTCAGGGTGTATTGGGCTTCACTCCGGCACGACTTGTACCGCTATTGGGGGACTGACGTTTACCGCCCCCTAGGCCCGCCATGCGATGTATCAGACGAACAGACCGGACTGTACGGAGAATGTCACGCTCAGGCTCAGTAGGAGTTCAGATGGGTTTCGCCTCGTCGGTCTTCTTGTCGGCATTACCTGGGGACCGTTACGCACAGCTAGTGCCGCTTGCGGTCTGTGGTTAAACCCACTGCCAGCGTAGTGTCGAGTCTTTAGAGTCCCACACAGAAAGCTTTTCGCCTTTAGGCAAAAGAGTAGAGGTCGCATGGTATTGCGACAGGTCGCATGGTTTTGCGACAGGGTTCGGTCACATCCGTGCACTTGTGCACGTACAGTGTCCGGACAGTTTACACTAGCGGGCTTTGGTTTAAGCCAGATCCTAGTGTACCTTATGGGATTGGATTTATCCAGTTTGCATTCGTGTTCCTCGGAACGCGGATGCGGGTGTGTATGCACAGTTGACAGGGAGGCAGAGGCAGCGGATTCTCATTAGGGTTGTTGACAGTTGACCGTTGACTTTTTGACTTTATGCTCAACCCTAATGAGAATATGATATGTGATTAACTATTATATTAATTAAGTATTATGGTGATATGGTTGTTGACTTGTTGACTTTTGTTGACTTGTTGACTTTGGTGACTTGTTGACTTTTGTTGACTTGTTGACCGGTTGACTAGGCTTGACTAGTTGACCATCATGATAACCATGGTTATCATTTCATGCCAAAGACTTTTTCTTGCTTGTTCATTTGAGTAAAATGAGTGCATGACATGATAAGGTTATGGTTACTTCAACCATCACATAAGACTTTTGTTGATATGATGAGTTATCATTGCTTTGGATTATGAGAGGGTGAGAGACAAAATACTTGCTCATTCTTTCTTGCTCATTCTCTCTCTTGTTCTTGAGCTCTCCTCTTGCTCTCACCCTCAACCTCTTGCTCCCTCTCTTGATCTATGGTTCTCTTGTCTCATGAGTTGAGAATCAAGAACCATAGATAAAATCCCATTCTAAATCATCTCTACTCATTCTAGTTCACTAGGTTTAGCAAACCAAGTGAACTAGTTTCTTCAAAGAACGAAGAAGGAGCTAAAGGTTGGAGCTTTCAAGTGGATCTATCTTCGGCGTACGGAGACAACGAGAAGGAGCCATCGAACCACCATCGGAGCTTGAAGAGAAGGAGTTCAAGTTTAGGTATAACCATCTTCATCCGAGTAGCTAACTCTCTTTAGCATAGTTTGCTAGTTTTAGTTTAGACAACGATCCCGACCATAGTTTAGTCCATGTTGCCTCTTGCGATAAAAATTCGTTTTTTATACCGTTTCCGCCTCCCCGTAAGAACCGGGGGTCGCAATATGGACTTACAAAAACATGCGCTCAACATGCGCGAAAATCCAAATCCGGTGCATCCATCATGCACGAAATCATGAGATCCAATATCAAGTGCCGAACATGCGCAAAATCCAATCAGGTGCACAAGGTGCACAAAACAAATATCGAGTATCACAATCGAAATCGAAGTCCAGTGCATCTAAGTGCACAAAATGCGTATCACTGCACTGCAAGCATATGTGAATCATACCGAGTGCAAAAACCAAATCGTGTGCGTATATACGCACAAAATCAACTCCACTGTATGAAACCCATAAAATCATAAACGTGAGAAACCAAGGCACAAAAACGATATCAAGTGCAACAGCTGTGCAAAAATCGTAAATACTCAGCAGGTGCAACCATGGTATATGAAGACAATTATCATGAACTCAATCATCAAAATCAATCATACGAATAGATCGCCCAAAATACCCAAAATCAAGTATGGCGGAATAGTCCCGCTCAAGCACATCCTCCAAGAATCTCTGGCCAACTATCGTGGTCACTCATAGCATGTCTCGTCGACGATCCTGAACTCTGGCCTGCCAGTGTGCATAACATGACCACTCCTGGGTCCAAGTCTTCTCGTAATTCATTTCAGAAAGGTCCTGTCAAGATCTCTCCCAAATCTCGTCTCTGCCGAACTGTCCGGAAGTCATCGTCCCTTACTAGATCTGTTCTCGTTCCGGAACGTCTGCATACTCATCGCGACTCTTTCTGGAAGGTATATCCAAGTACAATGCCTCGGCATGCGTATCGCATCTCTGATGTCGGCGGAGTGGAACGCCATCTTATCCAGATCTTGTACGAACCTCTTACTCCACTTCTCTCAAATGTCGACTGCTTCGGACTCGTCACATCGTGGCTGCATGGACTGATCTCCAACGGCTATCCTCTTATCTGGAGTCTCCCAAGAAGTGCATCTCACCACCTAGCATCCGAATGAAGTAGAACCATCCGATCGATTCGTCAAAACCTCATAATCCCCCAAGAGCTCAACATCTTGGGTACAGTTTAATAGTATCGAGTACGTACCACAGCATCGATGGTCCAACCGTAGAAGGGCAAACCCAAGCCTTACTAATGGCGCCGCGGAACTACCGCAAACCCTAAGGTTCAAAGGCTTTCACGCGGTCATTAAGTCGAGTTAGGGTTTCATTCTTCTATAGGGTCCATAGAATTGCCTGCATGTCTTTCCGAATACTTTAAACTTGGAATAATAGGTTTCTGACATTCGATCGTCTCTGTCGACTCTCAATGTCTCCGCGTGAAGTCGTCTCTAGCTGGAATCAATCTATCTGATGACTTCGCATCGGGGTAGGAGAACGAATCGCATGTCCTAGTCATTCATCCTCGGTGACTAGCGACCTTCTATCATCTCTTAATACAACTCGTACCGTAATAGCTCCAACATCTGGGGCGATATTTCGTCGTTCGCAGCAACAACTGGCTCACTCGTCTGCACGCTGAACAGTACATCAATCATCATGAATACGCAATACATCAACGGTCATCAAAATCTGGCTGGCCTCTGTCAGTGGCCCAATCCTCTGGTGCCGATCTGCACGTCCGAGTAATCTCATACAGCGATCCATTCAACGCTCGTGGCGCAAAAACACCATAAAAAGACAAGTCTCTGCACTCGTGTGTCGCCGAGATTATGCCCTGGTCAGCCCTCGTTCGTGACGAGCTCGTGCTGATCGCAACTCTAACCGTAGCTCTTCCTGCCCGTAATCGTGGCAGCAAAACCATAACTGGTACCGATGAGGCTAGATCAGGAATGAATATAATACTGAGCAAAGAAATGTACATCCTAAGGCTTCTTAAGTGGAGTAGCGTATCGTAAGTATGCCGCGGAACATACCCACGGTACGTCACTCTACTTTAGTAACATATTCCATCATCCAAGGGTCATCCTACGCTCCGAAGGTAGAACCTAACGCTCTGATACCAACTTTGTCACGACCCGAAAGTACGGAACATGACCGGCACTTAGACTACGAAACGTCTCGAGGCGTACGTAATCTAAGTAAGCCGAAAACCCAGAAATCCAAACCAAGAAAAGTGGTAGAGTGAAGGAAAACCATTTTAATTCAAGTAGTTTGCAACATGCGCCGAAATATACATTTTAAAATCACAAATCTTTTCTAAAAATTTCGGCAGAGTTTCTTTTGTAAATACTGGTCCCCAAACGGGATACAACATGAATAGTATACGAAATCAATAAAAAGGCATCCCCAAGCGGGAGCTAGCTCTTCGTCAATCGACGGTCACAACCACACAAGCAATATAATATACAACGCCAAGGGCGAGGATCAAAACTCAAAAGGAAACTCAAAACAGCAAGAAATCCATAGAAATACAACGCGCGACTCTAAGGTCGAAAGAATAAATATCACCGGTCTCTATCTCTGAAATAAATACATGTTTGGTTGATGGAACTTCTAGATACAACTGAATAATAATATACAAGGTAAAATGATGGGTACGATACAAATAAACCCACCTACTAGCAAATCACCCGGAAATGGAAGTAGTGCCAGCAAAGCCGTAATGAAACCTGTACGGCAAAACCTGCAAGGAACTGTGGCACAACGGGGGTGAGTTGCCAACTCGTGAGTAGAGAAACATCTACGAACAGAAACCGTATGAACAACGCAATCCTAGGTCAACGATCATAATGTATAATCCTCAAATATATAACCAGCAGCCTATAACAACGGCTAGGGTAAATATCTAACCCAAGTGTAATCCCATGTGCCCGTGTCAGTGCCTCAGATAGCAATGTATCATATGGATGATGTATGAATGCATGAAACATAATGCATGTACTGAAGAAAGCTGCTTTCATACGTTAGTGAGATTTTTGTATATTTAAAATGAGGTATCATAATGAAATCAGCATAAACTGTGTCTAGCATCGACACAAAACATAAATCCAAATATCTCGATGTCTCAGTGTCGCAATCTCAGTACCTCAATATCTCAATATCTCTGTAGGTCAATCTCACTATCTAGGGCGCCGTCAGTCCAGACCGGCCCCTAACATCCATCTCAAGACCACGACGGTATCCTCCGGATATCCGACGCGTCGGGTAAAATCACCAGTCGGTAGTGCTCCCCTGCCAGGCTCAACGCCATCATCTGCGACCTTCTCACCCCGGGGTACCGCACCGGGCCCACCATGTACCCGAAACGGTTCATCCATCTCCTCGAATCGGGTCTCGAAATCCATCAGCAAACTCATGGTGGACGACTCATACATCATGGGAAAACTGCGCTTTTCATTTAAAAAGAGAGAAAGAAGTTTATAAATGTTTTTGCGGTTTTCCCCCAAATCCAGGAAATGTCATGAAAATCCAAATCCAAATCCTCAATAGAATGTAAACAGTGAATATAGGCATGAAAATACATGAATGCGGCATAACAGTGAATAATAACATGCATGAAGTAGCAAGTAAGAACTACAATGTCTAATCTAGTATATAAGGCAAGTACACTAATATCATGTCTAAATTATTAGCTAACAACGTTCAGTTGATTAAACTGCATATTTAATATGACATTTTTCCTACTATTTCTATATAATAAAAGGTGTTTATTATAATATATGATACATATGAGGGTTTATCTGTAAAAACACTATTTTCATGTGTTTATATATTATAAATAATATTTTGTAGGAAAAAGTAAGCATATAATATCCATGTAACATTTGGCCCATTTAAATATGCTTACCTTATTAATACCTTTGACCAACTCGTAATGGTTAAGTTAATATCTCAATAAAACAAACTCTACTAATATTGTTTGTTGAGTTATTATGCAAAATTTTCAGGACTGAAATCAGAAAATCAAAGTTGGCAAATCAAATCTACCAAAGATATTCAAGAAACTAATTCTGGTAGAAATGTAGAAAAGATTTTCAAAGTCTAGATACTCAAAAGATTACCAAGTGTTACAGATATGAAGCTACAAAAATTAGAGGCCATGATCTCACCAAAAAGGGGCGGATCCGCGGCCAAACCTATCCAATGGCCGCTGTTCCGCCGAGGATTTGAAGAGTTGAGATATGGGATTGTGGTGGTTAGGATCCTAACAACTATTTTCCATATTAGGAAACGAGGGTTCTGGCTCTGTGACTATAAAAAAGGAACGAGAGCTTCTTAGAAAAATTATCAAGCCGACGCGATCACGAAGTCTAAGACGGCTCACGCATCCAGGCTGGTCATCAACTGTTCGTCTACCTCCTTAGAAGAGATCGAGAAGCAACTAGAAATTGTAATCATTTTCTAAGGATTCAAGTGTAATGAATATTGTTGATTAATAAAGGTAGCTTTCTTTTTCTTATTCTATTTCTTCGTAGTTTAATTATGCTATTTCTTTCCATATCTTTTTCTCCCAACATGCGCGAGTAATTCTCCGCTTGTTAGGGTTCGTAGGATTAGGGTAGGCTAATGGATGATAAAAATCCCTAAACTCTTTTTAAGTACTATAAAGTTTATAAATTTTATCAAAAGAATCATTAAAATCCTAATCGGACGCGCTACCAATTCATTGTTAGCCGCGACCGCGATTAGAGATTAGATTAATGATTGTTTTGGTAAAGGCTAGAAATGAATGGAGTTCAGTGTCGAGATAACGGTTAAGAGTGGGATTCCTTTTCCCTCCAGAAACCCTAATCTACACGCATCACCGTCGTTCTAGTTTTAAATCTATTAAAGGATAAAAAGGGTAACTTTTAATTAATCGTCCATAACTAGTAAATCCTAACGAACCCTACAAGCCCCCTTATTATATTAACTACATCCCTAAAATAATCTAGATCTATATTTTTGCATTAGTGCTTAACGTAGATCTAGAAACCTTTCCACAAAATTCTTTATCCCTCCTCTCTTTCTTAACACATCTAAAGTAAGAGTAAAAGGTTCAACGTTTCCCAGAGGACGACCCGTACTCATCTCGGTCTAGCTACACGCGACACAGTTATTGATTGCGGTTACACTACAAACACACAACTCTTTCGGATCAATCAACAACCTATGTCAATGAGATAGTATTTCCTAAGGTGTTCGTGACATGGCAATTACCGATGAAGATGTGTGTGAGCCGGCAAGTAAGTGTTCGTGGTACATATGCATCATCGGTAATGGTGATGGTGTCCTAACAGCATAATATCAGCAATGCAATATGAAATAACAATATAAGTATGCGATTCGGAGCGAACAACAATAATGAGCGGGAGCTAAATACTAGACACAACGATAACTAATATGGTCTAACAACTACACTAAACTATATGGCTAAGCTATCAAGCTAAATGGAAGGTAAGGAAACCGCCTAACACCTGAATCGATACATATGTATATATATATGTTAGTCGGTGATCCCGCCTCGATAATATCACATCCGATACCATATCTATAATCAATATCCCCAAGTCAAGAGTGCAGATCAAACATCAATATATAGCTCGTACGTAAATCCGTCGTACGGCATCCCAAATCTGGGTACGGTCAATATCACATTCATCATATTATTCATCTGGTATCCTCTTTATCAAGATCATAATCCGGGTACTGATCTATGTCTAGTACAATACTAATATCATCAATATAATCATGATCTGACTACAGATCGATAGTCTCGTACAAACCGATATCATCAGCACATATCTTCATACGGAAGTATACATCGCTCAATGCGGCCTATCATAAACATCCTAACATATCATATCTCATAACACGATCACATGTCGATCATTTTATTTATATCACTATTCACATGGTATCGTCGTCCAACAATCCGCTATAATATCATGACGTATCTCTAATACGAATTCTGCCAAATCACCGATCTCCTGGTCTCAAATCAAATCTCATCGACTCACCTCAAATCCCAAACACTATCCTCAAATCCAGTATGTGAACACATAGTCCCATACCTATGTGAACACATAAACACATATCCTCATATACGCACAGGTAATAACATAGATGTATGCATGTGTGTGTGTGTGCGTGTGTGAGTGTAACAACTACTCTGGGGTTTCGCAACTAACACTAAACTAATCCATGAACACCTAGAATCTATCTTTATCATCAAAGTCTCATATCAACATAATATATATATATAAGTGTATACGTATTCGTATACATCACTGCGAACTGCGGGGGTGCTATACACCATCCACCCGACTTCTCCCCGTAGATATAAATCTATTCACCAAATCTGAGCTCGCCGGTGCCGACGTCGTCACGCGCTTGCTTGTCGTCTCGAAGTCCACCTGGGATACCTCACAACCGTCTTGAGATCAACATGAAACTTGACCTCCAAATTGAAATCCTTGCACCAAGATCCATGCTAAAAGAGATAAGGGAAAATGGATAGGGCTTTGATTTGAATTTTAGCTTTGATTTTTGATGGAAATTGGTGAATTTTTTGATGGAAAATGAGAGGAGAAGAGAGAAGGAGGGGCTGCTGTTGGAGTTCTGAAATTTTCGGCCATAAATGAGGGAAGTGAGGAGAAAGAGGGAGGGGTTGAAAGTGAGGAGAAAAGACAAGGCCCACATTGACTTTCTTTCATTTTCTTTTCTTTTCATTGTTTAAGTAATGAAAAGTGAGGTGATTGGAGAGAGAGAGAGAGGGCTGTCAGAGGGGGGTCGGCCACTTGGGGAGAGGAAGAGAGGGTGTGGTGTGGGTGTGTGGGTTAGGGAAAAAGATAACTGTATTACCCTAATTCCCATTAACACAAATTTCACTAGTTAAGCCATTTTTTTCGATATTTCTAAAACCGTTTTGGCAAACCATTTCATTTCAGAAACAATATTTTGCATGCCAGTTTAGTGTGTCATGAAATATAAAATTTGTATCAACCCATTCCAATTTGTAATTTTCCCTAATTAAATGTATTAGTGACGGCTTAAAATAATATTAAAATAATTAATTTCGGAAAAAATTTCAGAAAATTTGAAATTTTACCAGTGGCTCAATAAACACCAAATACTAGCAATTACATAGCTAGAATATGTATATTAAATTTTATAATAAAGACATTTATATTTTGACTTTTTACAGAAAATCCCCTTATTTTACCGATTTTTCCGAAATTTCACCGAAACGATTTTCAAAACGTTACAGGCGCCCACCGTGGGTCGGAAAATTCTTATGCATCTGGAGGATCGGCAAAATCTTACGCAACCAGGCGCCAACCCTACTCGGTTATTCCCGGCCGGATGCTCCCTACCTCGCAACGCCCGGAATCTAAGCCCTCACCAAGAGGCAGCCGAACGGTTACCCTGCTCGGCTATCCCTGGCTGGTAGCTTCCCTACTTCAACAATACCAGGGATCAAAGCCCTCGCCAAGAGGCAACTGAGCAGCTGCATTGCTTGGTCCATCCTTAGCAGACCTCCTATGGCCCCTCCCGTGCTAAGGATCTAAGCCCTCACCAAGAGGCAGCCGAGCAGCTACCCTGCTCGGCTATCCCTGGCTGGTAGCTTCCCTACCCCCAACAACGCCAGGGTTCAAAGCCCTCACCAAGAGGCAACTGAGCAGCTTCACTGCTTAGTCCATCCTTAGTAGGCCACCTACGGCCCCTCCCGTGCTAAGGATCGAAGCCCTCACTAAGAGGCAGCCGAGCAGCTACCATGCTCGGCTATCCCTGGCTGGTAGCTTCCCTACACAACAACGCTAGGGATCAAAGCCCTCGCCAAGTGGCAACTGACCAGCTTCACTGCTCAGTCCGTCCTTAGCAGGCCTCCTATGGCCCCTCCAGCACTAAGGATCTAAGCCCTCACCAAGAGGCAGCTGAGCGGCTACCCTGCTCGGCTATCCCTGGCTGGTAGTTCCCTACCCCACAATGCCAGAGATCAAAACGCTCGCCAAGAGGCAACTGAGCAGCTTCACTGCTCGGTCCATCCTTAGCAGGCCTCCCACGACCTCTCCAGTGCTAAGGATCTAAGCCCTCACTAAGAGGCAGCCGAACGGCTACCCTGCTCAGCTATCCCTGGCCAGTAGACCCCTACCCCACAACGCCAGGGATCAAAGCCCTCACCAAGAGGCAGTCGAGCGGCTGCCCTGCTCGGCTATCCCTGGCCGGTAGACCCCTACCTCACAACGCCAGGGATCGAAGCCCTCGCCAAGAGGCACCAGGCAGCAACCTTGCTCAGCCATCCTTAAGGATCAAAAGTCCTCACCAAGAGGCACCGGGAAGTAACCCTGCTTGGCCCATACTTAGTAGGCCACTTACGGCCCCTCCCGCGCTAAGGATCAAAAGCCCTCTCAAGAGAAAACCGGGCCCGCCCTTGCTCGGTTATCCCTGGCTGGTAGCTCCCAACCGCAACACACCAGGGATCAAAGCCCTCGCCAAGAGGCACCGGGCAGCAACCCTGCCCGGCCCGTCCTTAAGGATTAAAAGCCCTCGCAAGAGACAACCGGGACCGCCCATGCTCGGTTATCCCTGGCCGGTAGCTCCCTACTCCAACACACCAGAGATCAAAGCCCTCGCCAAGAGGCACCGGGCAACAACCCTGCTCGGCCCCGTCCTTAGTAGGCCACTTACGGCCCCTCCAGCGCTAAGGATCAAAAGCCCTCTCAAGAGGCAACCGGGCCCGCCCTTGCTCGGTTATCCCTGGCCGGTAGCTCCCTACCCCAACAACACCAGGGATCAAGGCCCTCGCCAAGAGGTAACTGAGCATCTTCACTGCTCGGTCCATCCTTAGCAAGCCTCCCACGGTCCCTCCAGCGCTAAGGATCGAAGCCCTCACCAAGAGGCAGCCGGGCGGCTACCCCGCGCGGCTATCCCTGGCTGGTAATTCATTACCCCAAAACGCTAGGGATCTAAGCCCTCGCCAAGAGGCAACTGAGCAGCTTCACTGCTCGGTCCATACCTAGCAGGCCTCATACGGCCCTTACAACGCCAGGGATCGAAGCCCTCGCCTAGAGGCACCGAGCAGCTACCCTACTCGGTCCATCCTTAGCATGCCTTTCCGAGCCTTCCACGCTAAGGAACATGACCTCACCAAGAGGAATCCAGTCTATCTACGTCTGAGCGATCTCCACCTCGACTTCAGGGCCATAGAGATACCGTCTTCCAGCCGGTCTTTGCACACTTGGCAAATGAACAGATTCAACTCGACGCGTAATCGCTAGATGAAGAACCGACACTACACAAAGGCAGTACTATGCAATACAAGTGTTACCGATAAAGGAAAATACGCGTGCAAACACAACTGTAAAAAGTTTTTATTCACAAAGCCAAAAGTCTTTACAAGGGTATTGTGGGCTCCCCAGCCTTATCAAATTACCCGAAGGCTTACAAAAGAGAGAGGAGGAAAAGCCAAAAAGTTCGGGCCGCAAGCCCATCCTAGACCTTGCATCCCTCATCACAATTGGCTGGAGGCATGACCACTGAAAGTGGGACCCAAGCATGAAGCTCACCGTCGGCAAACTCCGGAAACTGCTCCTTGACGGCATCGGGAGCTTTGTTCCATGCAATGGCGGAGGCCTCGCCGAGGTCGACGTAAAACTGGTCCGACCCCTTGTAATCAGCCACCGTCTTTCTAGCCCGGATCTCGGCAACCTCCGACGCCTGAAGCGCCGCCTCAGCATCCCGCCTGCTGGCATCCCTCACCCTCTTCATAGCTGCAAAGCGATCGGCCAGTTCCACCAACTTCGCCTCGATGGCTCAGTGGGACTCACTCAGGCGGTGATAAGACTCCCAGTACTTTGAGACGGCAAGCTCCACAACGGTCGACCGGGCTTCAAGGACGGCCATCCTCTCCCTCTCCAGACGCAGCTCAAGTCGCAGATCCTCGACCTCCGAAGAAGACTCTCCCACCGTCCTCGTAGCATGGATGGCCCCCTCGGCCTCCATGCGAGTAACGAGGGCGCAGTGCTGAAGGACCTAACGAAAAACAGCAGGGAGATTTAGAGACACTCTAACCAAAGAAAAGGTGCTCGAAATAACACATGAGGGAGTGCATACCTGAACTGCCTCCTGAGGGATAGCCGCCATCTGGGCCCTCAGGGTCCCCTGCGGAATCTTACCCCCGGCTGACTCCTCCATGCCAGCAAGCAGGCTAGCAGCGACGGAAAGCCCCGACGGGACAAAGAAATGGACGTCCCCCTCCTGCACAGGAATCCTCTCCAGAATCTCCGTCGGGGGCGCGCGAGAGACCGTCCTCTTCCTCTTAAGAGGAACCCCGTCTCCGTCCTCTCCTGCATCCCTTGTCTGGGGCTCGGAAACCTGTGGAAGCCTTTGGCCGCCGCCGGGACAATCATCGGGGTCTCGTGATGAGGCAGATGGCCCTGCCGTGGGCGGCACATTTAGCACGGGGCTCGATTCAGCCGGAGGCACGGCCGCCCCGCCGGCCCCCTTCCGGGACTGAGCACCAAAGGCACCAAGAGACCTGGATCGATCCATTGGTCCTGCCAAAAGCAGAAGCAGACTCAACTCAGAAAGAAAAAAAAAAGACATCTAACCTGATAAAGAAAAGTCCTCGGAAACGCAGAAATCCGACCTAAAAGGAGAGCGCCGAGCTTACAAGATCAGAGCGAGGAAAATATGAAGGGAGATGGGCCCTGAAGCGGACCCCACCTCCATTTATAGCCACCGACGTCCTCATCCAATGGCGACAGTCATCTCCCGCCAAAACGGTTCAGTGCACTCGACGGCCACGATCGCTCCACTTGCCGCACGCGCATTGGCCGTATCCCATCAGACGCCAAAGGTCTGCGGCCCGTCGCGTCAGCCAACCAGCGCCCGACACGTGGGCTGTCACTTCAGCGAAAGTACGCACGATCCGGCGCACCCTCTTTAGTGCAAAGATCTCACCCTAATTCGCTGGCACCATCCAGAAAATACAACAGATTTGTCACGACCAGAAATAGCCCGTGACTGGCCCTTGAATCATATGAAGTCTATAGGACCCCATCTAATTCAAGTAAGCCAAAAATCCCAGAAATATAAAACCATTTTTAATAATAATTGAAGGAAAATAGTTTTAAGAAGTGAAGAAAACACATTTTAAAAACAAGGTTTTTAAATAAGTAAGCCGAATATGCATTTTTAAAATCTCTAGTCCTTTCTGAAAATTTCGGCAGAGTTTCCTTTGTAAATACTGGCCCCAAACGGGGTACAACATGAATAGTATATATACAATGATAAAAGGCATCCCCAAGCGGGAGCTAGCTCTTCGTCAATCGACGGTCACAACCACGCAAGCAATAAATATACAACGCCGAAGGGCGAGGATCAAAACTCAAAAAAAAACTCAAAATCAGCATAAAAAACCATAATACTACAACGCGCGACTCTAAGGCCGAAATAATACATAACTGGTTTTCTAAGTCTGAAACAATATACAAGTTTGGTTGATGGAATTACTAGATACAACTGAATAAAATAAATACAAGGGTGGTCACGATGCGAGTGAACCCACCTACCAATGCAATCACCCAGAAAGGAAGCAGTGTGCCAGAAAAGCCGCCATGAAACCTGTACGGCAAAACCTGCAAGAACTGTGACACAACGGGGGTGAGTTGCCAACTCGTGAATAGAAAACATCACAGAGCAGAAATCATATGTATGACTCATCCTAGGTCAATACGATCAAATGTATATATAAACCTCAAATGAATAAGTCTGAAGCATGATAAGGTGGCAATGTAACATTTATACATGAGCGTAGTGCCAAGTGCTCATGCCAGTGCCTCAGGTAATAACATACCATAAATAAGAGGTATGATCAATGTCGACTATATCATGAAGTCTATAAGTATGTGGATATCATCCAGCTATGTAATCAATGGCATCAATGTCAACTATATGTATGTGGATATCGTCCACGTGTCACCCAATGACAATAAGCATCATGCATGTAAATATCATAAAGCATATGCATGGAAATATGAGGATATAAATCAACATGTGTCGCTCGCGACATAACAAATCATGGAACCTGAGTGTCTAGCATTGACACTCGAAAACATCATGAAACCTGGGCCCAGCATTGGCACGTAAATCCTCATATATCGGGCTCCGTCAGTCCGGATCGGCCCACGGGCTCCGTCAGTCCGGATCGGCCCGTATCATCTCTCGTCTCCGGTCGGTATCCTCCAGATATCCGCCGAGCTCCAATAATATCACCGGTAGGTAGTACTCCCCTGCCAGGCTCACCGTCCAACATATACGAGTCTTCTTGCCCCGGGGTACCTAACCGGGTCCACCATGTACCAGCAAACGGTGCCTACCTCTCCTCGAATCGGGTTTCACATGTCGCTCTTAGAACCGAGAAAACACATGGTGGACGCACTGAAATATCATATCAAGGATAACCAGATTTTTAAAACAATACATACTCTCTTTTGAAATACTCACGGTTCCCAAATCTAGAAATATCATGGAAACAATATATCTCAATGCGTATAATCATAAAGCCTGATGTATGCGACATGTAAAAGAAATGTAAGCATGTCAGTATATCATGCAACATGGAATAGTAATATGCACATATTGAGGGAAACCGCTCTTTTAAAATGCATCAGTTTTAAAGAGTATCTTGCGGTTCCCAAATCTCCAAATCAAACCAGAACCATCTATGTATGTGCAATTATGTATGTATACAAGTATGAGTGTACAATAGGTATGTGCACAAGTATGAGTGTACAGTATGTAAGTACACAAGTATGAGTGTACAACAGGTATGTGCACAAGTATGAGTGTACAGTATGTAAGTACACAAGTATGAGTGTACAATAGGTATGTGCACAAGTATGAATGTACAGTATGGTTTTAATATAACAATAAACATATTTAAGCATGCAATGCGATGCGAAAAGCAAGAATATGCGGTAAATGAATAATAAACACAACAGTGCAGAATCTACATCAGTGTGTCTATGTCATACCGTTTGCCATTTGAAAGAAGACGAATCGGGTTTTTTAGGAAAATAAGAGCTACGGTGTTTTTAAGAAAAGATGCGTCTTTTGAAAATATCCGTTGAATCCCTTTGCCTGTCTTTAAAATACTCCCGATTCGTTAGTTTTTGAAATAGGTATGATATCGGCCTAGCATAACATCTACTAGCAAAACTACAGCTCTAACTAACAAGTCAATCAGGAGGGGTATGGAAACCACCTAAACCCGAGTCGATATATACATATATATATATAATAGTCGGTGATCCCGCCTCAAAGGTACCGCGTACGATACAATATCATATGACATCCTCGAGTTATGAGTGCGGATGTATCATCAACATAAAGCTCGTATGGTAAATCATCGTACGGCATCCCAAAAGCTGGGTACGGGTCAATACCGCATTCATCTAATCAATTATCTGGTATCCTTATCATCATATCTCATGTACTGAGGTACTGATCTAAGTCTAGTACGACTGATACCATCTATATAAATGCGTGTGGAAAACACACGTCCAAAGGCCCGCTAAAATCTTATGTCGTATCCCAAATACGAACCACATCATATCACCGATCTCATGGCACTATGCCCAATCTCATCGACTCATCTCCAAATATCATACACTATCCTCATCATCCAGGTATAAGTACAACAAATAAGCATGTGTGTGCGTGTGGGTGTAAACCTATTCTAGAGTTCGCAACTAAGAAACTATACTAGTTTACTTCTAAACCCTATTCTATCCATAGTACACCTAATCACATTTTGAATATCTATGACACACATAACACTATCATATATATAACTATAGTATATATCTAGTATACTAAATATGGAACTTCGGGGGTGCTATACGCCATCCACCCGACTTCCCCCGTAGATATAATCTACTCACCTTGCATCCTGCGTGTCGATGTCGATGTCGCCTTCATCTTCTTCATCGTATGAAGCCCTTTAGAAGGTACCTACAAGATAACACAATTGCAAATGCACCTTAAAATCACATCGAGAAAACCAAACGACGCGCTAAGGCCTATAGGTTAGAACCTATGGACTACGCTTTCACAACCATCAAACAATCCTCGATATCGTCATACAAACGTCAAGTGATCGAGCTAAAACAAAATACTAGAATTCCATAATTCATAATACGCAAAACGAAACCCGAATCAAAACAGACACTATTGAAAATGGTCCCAGATTTCACCCTGGGTCAAATTGGTCAATTTTGCATATACCAAGGGTCTAGTTTAGATGAAATAAAGCTACAGAACCAACACGAATCAAAATGGTGGGACCCAGGCCGCAATTTGCGGCCATACAGATTAAATCTGCGGCCAGAATTGGGAGATAGGGGCTGGGATTTTGGGGTTAGCTTCCTGCGTGCCTGCACATCTCTCTGTGTTTGTAAAAAAAAATTCAAAGTCTCCGAGTGATAGCAGATTTCAATTAACCCTCACAGAATCCACAATTTTCCGATATCGGCTTTTCTAAATCCGTATCCCGGGGTTCTAGTCTCTGGTTTAGGTCTGAATTCTAGCACTAGGGGGTTTGTGTGGCCTCTACTGAGCTTAATTACACATTACAACCCAAAGTTTCCCTAAACCCTAACTAGAGTTTTCAAAGTTCACCCAAACCACACGATATCGGTTCTAATCCAACATAGGGGTAAAAGTAATGGAAATACCAAGCTAAAGGTTCAGAAAATACCTCATTTGGCAACTCAAGAATTTTCTTGAGTTGCCCCAAGTGTCCAAAATTGGATTTTTCTTGGTCCAAAGTGCTTCCCTTGAGCTTGTGCATCTTTTTAATGAAATGGGATTTGGGTTTTGAGGTGTTTACCATGGAGTTTTGGGGGGTTTTGTGGAGGAGGAAGAAGGAGCAGCAGCAGCAGCAGCCAGGGGAAGAGGGAGAGGAGAGAGATGTGTGAATAATGAAGGGGAATGGCTCAAAACCCATGTTGACCCTCACCCACTCTTTCTCTCTCTTACCCATACTTGCATATTCTATTCATTTCTTTTTCCCTTTTCTTTTCTTTTCTCCTTCTCTCATCAATAGTAACCCCAAAACAAAAGCCATGCACAAAAGTAACAAGTGTAAAAATGATATGGTGCATGTTTGCACAAAATACGCTTAAGGCCCGATTAGCAATTTTTAATCGCGATTAGCACTAAATTAGTGTATAATTAATCATCAAAACTTAAAAATTTCATAATTCCCTAAAACACCCTCTTTTAGAATTTTCCATAATTTTCCAAAAAATTTCCCCATTTATCGGTATTTAATTATACCGCCTTATTAAAATATTCAATATTTTGTTATTAAATTATAAGAATTCCCAAAATAATATTTTATTTTTTTGAAATGTTACAATCTTCCCCTTTTAAAGAAATTCGGTCCCCGAATTTAAATTTAAAACCCCTCAAATATTAAAACATTTTAGTAAAAGTCCAAGTCGTCGGGACTCCGAAATCATCAATACATAAACGCATCATAGCGCAATACATGTGCATGAACAATGAGCAGATAACTCAAAATCAAAACTCCATCAAGCATCCCGCGATCATCGGAGTCATGGTAAAGACACAAATGTCAAATCCAAAATAAAACCAATATGATATAAATCAGAACTATACATGTAAACATGAAATCTATACATGTAAATATCTGAAGGAAATACATGCCAAACCTTTTCATGTTGTTGTGCTATGCGCGTATCGCGGCACAGTGGCGAACGTCTATTGTAAGAAAATAGCTATATAAATACTTATCCTTGTTTAATATGTACGTCCCGCCGTTTCGAAAACAATTTAGAAGGGTTTTCTTGTTTTAACGTGTCGTGTCATATCAGACACGTGGGTAAATACTGAGACTATAGCTCGCCTTTTGCAAATCCCTTCGATGACTATCAATGCATGCAAAATATATCCAGGTACTGTCCTCTGACTAGTCCTGCTCAGTACGAAAACGAATAGCAAATATCATAAAAACGTACTGGTTCATAAGGAATAAATCCCAAAATGTATATAAGAATACCCTGTGCGTCTGGTGCGCACGGAAATCAAAATCCATATATGTGCCATACATGTGTACAAAAACAACATCTAGGTGCAACGGGTGTGCACGCAACATCTGTCATAGGCAACGCGTGTGCCTGACAGCAAAATCAGGTGCCTCTGTCAGGCACGAAGAATCCCGATTTAGTGCATCTGGTGTGCACCAAAATCGCATCTCAAAACATGTGCTCAACACGCGCGAAAATCCAAATCAGGTGCATCCGACATGCACGAATAAAATCTAAATCATGCGCATTCTGCATGCACGAAATCACGAAATCCAATATCATGCGTCGAACATGCGCAAAATCCAAATCAAATGCACGGAGTGCAAGAAATCAACATCAATATCAGAATCAAAATCGACGGTATACAATACGGCTTAATCAAAATCAGGTATACCACGGTATATAATCTCACAACCATGTGTATTAGCGTGCACAAATCAAATCTAAGCACAAAAGTGCATGAAAACTATACTGAAAGCATAAGTCAAATCATATGCATAGTATAGGCATGAAACCAAAATCAACATATCAAATGACATCAAACCGAAATCCAAGGTGACAGATACGTGATAATCGAATCACAAAATCATAAATCATAAATACCGTCGTCGATATATCCTCCTTCAAAGTCGAGAAGGTGTCGGTGCATCCAATGCTAGCAGCGCAAGATATCTACTTGTCTCTTGCTTACGGTCTGGCATCCTCTATCTCTGGGCCCTTATCTTCTCTGTAGATTACCAATCTCGCGATCCATCAGCTCATCGGCCCTGTCAGGTGTGCTAACGGGGACGATTCCGTTCTGGCACTTCTCTGGTCATCTCTCGGTTAATCCTCACAGCCACTCGTAAAACAGCACGTCACTGGCGTCGACCTCTGGTCCTCTGAATACACATTACACATCTGATCCCGAGTGCAAATCTTATCGCAGCTGTGTCCTGGAAGGAATCCTGCTCAAGGTCTCTTCCGATCTCGCCTATGTCGAACTGTACGGAGGCTGGTACTCTTACATAATCTCTTCTCGCTCTATAGACATCTGCGTCCTCAGCACAGCATTTCCTCAGAAACTGGTCGCATCCCAACGCCTCAGTAGACATATCCGACCTTTAATCTTAACAGGGAGTAACAAAAGCTCGTCAGTATCTCGCACGAACCTCTTGTCCCGCTTGTCTGTATCATCGTCCACTTCGAAGTCACGTCTCTATCTGCGCACTGCAAATGTCCTCGGCTACGGTCCATCTGAAGTCTCTCACACGGACTCGAAATCACGAACGCGGTATTTTCATCACTCTGTGAAAGATATCTAGCCGAACATGTCCTCAGGAACTCGTCCCAATCTGCGGAGGTATACTCCATACTCGTCCTTTCTTGATCAATTCACAACGTATCTGGGTGAGGTCCTCTATCCGAACCTGGTCAACTATCTTGTCGATGATGACGAACTCTGGCCTGCTGGGTGTGCGCAATATGACCACTCCTGGGTCCAAGTCTTCTCGTATAGTATTCCAGAAAGGTCCTGTCGAAATCTTTCTCAAATCTCGTTTCCGCCGAATTGCCCGGAAGTTACCACCCTTACTATATCTGTTTCTTGTTCCGGAATGGCTGCATACTCATCGCGACTCCTTCTGAAAGGTATATCCATATACAACGCCTCTGCATGCGTATCGCATCTCTGATGTCAGCGGAGTGGAACGTCATCACGTCGAAATCTCGTGCGAACTCTTTACTCCACTCTGTTCCAATGTCGACTGATTCGGACTCGTCTTCTCGTGGCTGCATGGACCGCGCTCCAACGGCTATACTCGTATCTGGAGTCTCCCAAGCAATGTGTCCCATCATATGATATCCGAATGATGTCGAATCATCTGATCGATTTGTCAAAACCTCATAATCCCCCAAGAGATCAACATCTTAAGTACAGTTTAATAGTATTCCAGTATATACCACAGCACCTGTGGACCAACCGTAGAAGGGCAAACCCAAGCCTCACAAATGGCACCGCTAAACTGCCACAAACCCTAAAGTTCATGGTCATTACGTCGAGTTAGGGTTTCATTGTTCTAGAGGGTCCATAGCGTTACTTGCATTGTCTTCCGAATACTTTAAACTTGGAAATGGGTTCCTGACATTCGATCGTCTCTATCGACTCTCAATAAACCTGCGTGAATTCGTCTCTAGCTGGAATCAATCTATCTGATGACCTCGCATCGGGGTAAGCGAACGAACCACATGTCCTAGTCATTCATCCTCGGGTGACTAGCGACTTACCATCATATCTCTAAGTATATACTCATGCTGTAGTAGCTCCAACATCTGGGCGATATCTCGTCATTTGCAGCAACAACTGGCTCATTCGTCTGTACGCTGAACAGCGCCTCAATTATCATGAATAAGCGATATATCAATGGTCATCACACTCTGACTGGCCTCTAGCAGTAGCCTGATCCTCTGGTGCTGATCTGCACGTCCGAGAAATCTCATAAAAGCGATCCGTCAAACGCTCATGGCGCGAAAACACAATAAAACGACGCCTCTCTATGCAATCGTACGTCCCTGGAATCGCGCCCTGATCTGTCCTCATCCGTGACGAGCTCAAGCTGACGCAACTCTAGCCGTAGCTCTCTCTGCCCGTGTAATCGTGGCAGCAAAATCATAACCAGTATCGATGAGGATAGATCATAGGAATGAATATAATATTGTGCAAGGAAATGTACATCCTAAGGTTTCTTAAGCAGAGTAGCGTATCGTAAGTATGCCGCGGAACATACGTACGGTACGTCACTATACTCAAGCTATCTACTCCATCAACCAAGGGTCATCCTACGCGACGAAAGTTCGGGTATAATACCCCCTTCGACTAAGTCTAAGTTCCGTAAGGTCAAGCCTAAGTTCCGTATATATATAAACGCTTTAGGCTCCGCATAGTCAAACTTAGACTTGAACCAAGGTTAACCTAGCACTCTGATACCAACTTTGTCACGACCCGAAATAGCCTGTGACTGGCCCTTGAATCATATGAAGTCTATAGGACCCCATCTAATTCAAGTAAGCCAAAAATCCCAGAAATCTAAAACCATTTTTAATAATAATTGAAGGAAAATAGTTTTAAGAAGTGAAGAAAACACGTTTTAAAAACAAGGTTTTTAAATAAGTAAGCCGAATATGCATTTTTAAAATCTCTAGTCCTTTCTGAAAATTTCGGCAGAGTTTCCTTTGTAAATACTGGCCCCAAATGGGGTACAACATGAATAGTATATATACAATGATAAAAGGCATCCCCAAGCGGGAGCTAGCTCTTCGTCAATCGACGGTCACAACCACGCAAGCAATAAATATACCCCGCCGAAGGGCGAGGATCAAAACTCAAAAAGAAACTCAAAATCAGCATAAAAAACCATAATACCACAACGCGCGACTCTAAGGCCGAAATAATACATAACTGGTTTTCTAAGTCTGAAACAATATACAAGTTTGGTTGATGGAATTACTAGATACAACTGAATAAAATAAATACAAGGGTGGTAACGATACGAGTGAACCCACCTACCAATGCAATCACCCAGAAAGGAAGCAGTGTGCCAGAAAAGACGCTATGAAACCTGTATGGCAAAACCAGCAAGAACTGTGGCACAACGGGGGTGAGTTGCCAACTCGTGAATAAAAAACATCACAGAGCAGAAATCGTATGTATGACTCATCCTAGGTCAATACGATCAAATGTATATATAAACCTCAAATGAATAAGTCTGAAGCATGATAAGGTGGCAATGTAACATTTATACATGAGTGTAGTGCCAAGTGTTCGTGCCAGTGCCTCAGGTAATAACATATCATAAATATGAGGTATGATCAATGTCGACTATATCATGAAGTCTATAAGTATGTGGATATCATCCAGCTATGTAATCAATGTCATCAATGTCAACTATATGTATGTGGATATCGTCCACGTGTCACCCAATGATAATAAGCATCATGCATGTAAATATCATAAAGCATATGCATGGAAATATGAGAATATAAATCAACATGTGTCGCTCGCGACATATCAAATCATGGAACCTGAGTGTCTAGCATCGACACTCGAAAACATCATGAAACCTGGGCCCAGCATCGGCACGTAAATCCTCATATATCGGGCTCCGTCAGTCCGGATCGGCCCACAGGCTCCGTCAGTCCGGATCGGCCCGTATCATCTCTCGTCTCCGGTCGGTATCCTCCAGATATCCGTCGAGCTCCAATAATATCACCGGTAGGTAGTACTCCCCTGCCAGGCTCACCGTCCAACATATACGAGTCTTCTTGCCCCGGGGTACCTCACCGGGTCCATCATGTACCCGCAAACGGTGCCTACCTCTCCTCGAATCGGGTTTCACATGTCGCTCTTAGAACCGAGAAAACACATGGTGGACGCACTGAAATATCATATCAAGGGTAACCAGGTTTTTAAAACAATACATACTCTCTTTTGAAATATCCACGGTTCCCAAATCCAGAAATATCATGGAAACAACATATCTCAATGCGTATAATCATAAAGCATGATGTATGCGACATGTAAAAGAAATGTAAGCATGTCAGTATATCATGCAACATGGAATAGTAATATGCACATATTGAGGGAAACCGCTCTTTTAAATTGCATCAGTTTTAAAGAGTATCTTGCGGTTCCCAAATCAAGCCAGAATCATCTATGTATGTGCAATTACGTATGTATACAATTATGAGTGTACAACAGGTATGTGCACAAGTATGAGTGTACAGTATGTAAGTATACAAGTATGAGTGTACAACAGGTATGTGCACAAGTATGAGTGTACAGTATGTAAGTACACAAGTATGAGTGTACAATAGCTATGTGCACAAGTATGAGTGTACAATATGGTTTTAATATAACAATAAACATATTTAAGCATGCAATGCAATGCGAAAAGCAAGAATATGCGGTAAATGAATAATAAACACAACAGTGCAGAATCTACATTAGTGTATCTATGTCATACCGTTTGCCATTTGAAAGAAGACGAATCGGGGTTTTTAAGAAAATAAGGGCTACGGTGTTTTTAAGAAAAGATGCGTCTTTTGAAAATATCCGTTGAATCCCTTTGCCTGTCTTTAAAATACTCCCGATTCGTTAGTTTTTGAAATAGGTATGACATCGGCCTAGCCTAACATCTACTAGCAAAACTACAGCTCTAACTAACAAGTCAATCAGGAGGGGTATGGAAACCACCTAAACCCGAGTCGATATATACATATATATATATATATAATAGTCGGTGATCCCGCCTCAAAGGTACCGCGTACGATACAATATCATATGACATCCTCGAGTCATGAGTGCGGATGTATCATCAATATAAAGCTCGTACGGTAAATCATCGTACGGCATCCCAAAAGCTGGGTACGGGTCAATACCGCATTCATCTCATCAATTATCTGGTAGCCTTATCATCATATCTCATGTACTGGGGTACTGATCTAAGTCTAGTACGACTGATACCATCTATATAAATGCGTGTGG